>JAPDER010000001.1:0-1268511 GCA_027569225.1 Aspergillus panamensis
CCCCCCCCCCCCCCCCCCCCCCCCCCCCCCCCCCCCCCCCCCCCCCCCCCCCCCCCCCCCCCCCCCCCCCCCCCCCCCCCCCCCCCCCCCCCCCCCCCCCCCCCCCCCCCCCCCCCCCCCCCCCCTTACACGAAAAGGATAGCCAGGGCGATTCCATACGTTTGATCCGGGGAGTTGAGGAGTGGCATTAGTGTTGCTAGACGGACTATACTAATCACGATTGTTCTAGTCGCCAGTCAATAAACCGGGGGGTAGAGACCTAGCAGAGACGGGGTAGGGGGGCACGCACAGTGACCCAATCCCAAACATCCCGATCACCTCCAACCGCTGCAGAAAAGGGAGGGTCAACTGCCAGACAATCGGGATAGGAATGGTGATCAAGATAACATCGCTGGTAGTATTTGTAACTGCCAAGGCTAGAAAGATCGCGGTTCGATTCACGCATGTTCCGGGTATTCTAAGGTCCCAGCTTCGCGCTATGGGCGAGCACCCGAACAGCAGGGCCATGAACAGGCCGATGCTGTAGCCGGAGATGAAGAAGGCGATTCCGTAGATGGTGTATTTCCACGCCGGGGTCATGTGCAGGAGGACGTAATAGAACATCAGCATTGCCAGTTTGGCGAATGCGAGGGTAGGGATGTATAAGGCGGTGCCGGCAAACACGGTCTACAGATGGCAGTTAGCTGAGCGTTGGGATAATCCACGTGGTGAGGATGAACGCGAACCCTTTGATATGTCGTCATGAGTTCAGGGGTGAAGTTCCAGATGTGGATTCCGTAGCCCGATCGTGAAAGGCCCCCTAAGCCATGGTCATGGCCATTAGCGAGGAGCAGGATGGGTAGAACTCTGGGATGATTCGTACATATGATGTGCGCCTGTGTCGCTGCCGCAAGGATCTGGTGGACGTTCAAGTGAGCGTTCAAGCGACCCAATGTCAATTCCATTATCCCGACGTTCAAGACTCACCCAAGCGACGATGATAAACACTATTGGTGGCTTAATAACCCGACGTGCAGAATGGGACGAGAAGGCGAACTAACCGTCATCCAGCCAAAACTTTTTCATCAGACGCGTCTTGGTATAAATGCGCATGATCAAACAGCTCGTACTCAGGAACAGCCCAACCGCGATCGTAACCTCGTTGGCGGTCTTCAGCCGTGCATGCGAAATATCGAAATCAGGGGTAACTCCAGGAGGCGGCGGCACGACTCCAGTTTTGGCGGCCATAATGGACCAGATGATGGGATGCCCAGGACATCCGACGATGGGCGCATCGTCACCAGCTTGTTGTAGGTGGACTGCGACCCGGCTCTACTTTGTCTTAGCCAAGGAGGAATGAAAGCCTTTCTCTAGCGGGATGTCTGGCTTGTGGAGTGTTAAATAGGGCTGAATATTAATTAAGCCTTGGTTGACAAGTGGACGCCGGGCCATAGTTAAAGCAGTGATTAATTACATCATGAAACGCCAAAGGTGCCTCTGGTTCCTCATTCGACCGTGAATGGTTTCCTGGGAAGACTTGAGACTCAATCGTTCAGTCTAGAACTAACAGCTCCCTTTCTGGACGGACCGATCCAGGGTTAGGTATACATTAGTTTTTGCAGGGAAGCTTTCAAGAGAGGTGATCGATCGGTATCGCTGAGTTTTTCACACGATGTCGATAGAGCCAATCGATGAACTGCAAATGGACGGTGAAAGCTTATCAGGGGAAACCAGCTGGATTGCTTCAACTTGGTGGGAAGATCTTTGGGTACTTAAACCTTCCCTTGGAGAGCCACCATTTCATTCATAAAGACGCAGAAACCAGCAAAAGACTTAACACGTGTATCCTGGCTACTGCGTACGGACATCTACGCTCCTTGATATATCGGATCATTCTGCGGCGAAACAGCACGTTTTCCGTCTCAGGAAATAAACCGTACCCAGCTTGAGCAGGAGGCTTTTTGGTTTTTCTCGCGTCTGCCACTTGAAGTCAAAAGCAAGACCCATTAGATCTAAAAAAAAAAAAAAAAAAGAAATAGCATCAAGCCGATGACCGAGATCCACCCGCCAATACTCGTCGTCGACGCACATGAGGATGCCAACTTTTCACCAGTAAGGGCTTCAAAACAGTCAATTATTATTAGCGCCATAATAAGCACATCGAGCACCTCCTCCAGCCAGTCCACGACCACGTCCGCGATGCTAAAGAGATGGAAGACTCCAATAAACTGCAGATGCAGATCGCCGTGTATGGGTAGGATGGTAACGCTTTCTATAACTTGAAGGAGTATTCCCACTCGTCTGCATTTCATTCTCCGGGGCCGAGCGAGTGAACTATCCATCTTACTGGTGTTGTCTGACTCGTGAGGTCGCTCTGACTGCTACGTTTTGTATATAAGCAGTTTGGATCTGGGTCCTTCGTCTGCAACATCCTCCTCCCTGGTCTGCAGCTCCACTGTGCCACCGCGTCCGGATCGCTCTAGCTCTTCACCACCATGGCGGATTTGACCTTTGACCCTCTATCTAACGTCACCTTGATCCTGTGTAACCGTGCAGCCAAAAAGGGCAATACGCACCAGTACCCCGTGGGGAAGTCCCGCGTGGAAAACACCGGCAACATATACCTCTCCATCACCAGGATGGCCGTCTCGTTGATCCGTATCGCCCTCTCCTGCCAGGATCTCACCGAGGGTGGGGAATCCGCCTTCCACCTCCCGTCCGTTATCGCCGTGAGTATCGCGTTTGCAGTGAAGCTCGTCCTATTCCTCTACTGCTGGGCACACGCTGGCCCACGACTGATTGTATAGGTAGACGTCGTGATGGACCCGACTAATACACTGAAGAAGTGTTACGACACTTCCAAGGAGTTGCAGGATAGGCTTGAAAATCTGCCCCACGTGGACCGAGAGTGTGTCCATATTGATTATGAGACGACGCAACGGCCGGAGCACTCTGAGAAGGATGATTGAGGAAATTATGCAATAATCCACTCGTTTAGCTCCCCGAGAGGATGCGAAATATCATCGTCCGCTGCAAAGAGCACTATTGGTAATCCGGGATTCCTCAGCCGAGGATACTGCATACCTCATGCGTCATACCCTCTACGTCAGCTGGCCACTTGTCAATATAACCTCGGGTGGCATACCTTGAAGTTTAGGGCTTAGTAGTGCTTGCAGAATAGAAGCAGCTCTCTGATTTGGCGCCTCTGCCGTAGGAATCACCCAGTCGATGTGGGGCGCGATGCTAGCTGCATGGCATGCGGAGGCAGCTGGGGATAAGTCAAATTCTACAATATGCGACTCCACGGGATATTCCAAAAACAGGAAGTCTAGACCAATCTAGATAGCTTGACTGATGGGCCCACTGGCGAGGATGACGAAGCCAGGTGAATGCCGGGATCGCGATACTCAGGCGATCAGGCCTGCCGCCAGTGACAAGGACTGTTTTGAGACACAGGGTATAGACTTACATAGCTCAGGACTTTTTGATCCGGCTCGGAAACGCCATAGTAACTTCGCTCCCGCTGGTGCCCGCGTGAAGCTCGACTACTGTCAGGCTTGCTGCTCGCTCTGCTTATCCCGTGGAGGGCAATCCCATCCCACTGAGGCTCCCCAAAACTAGGCGCCCTCGACGACGCCAGGGCTGAGAGTCAACTGAAACCCCACGTCTCTGATACTCTCGCGTGTGGCAATTTCCTCCCCATTTCGATCCCCGTGGGAGCGACAGTTGCGGTCCGGGAGACGAGTTTCAATCCGGCATAGGGGGCTGCTCTTAGGTCACACCAGCTCAACCTTACCACCCCCATGTCAATTGACCATGCTGTTTCTGACAGCCGGCGTGCCTGATAATTCAATATTGTTCAACCAGGGGTGGTTCGCTCGTCTCGATGGTGTCGTTGCATGAGAATTGGACGGTCATTGACCTTGTCTGTCGGGTCAACACAGCCTATTGTTGGCCCCCAATTTATTACATGTCGAGACGCTCTCAACTCCTCTGCCACCAATTGGCCGCCAGTGACAACGGAAACAAGCAAACTGGCGTCTGCATACTAGGGCTGTAAGCAACTAATTAGATTGCATCCCTCATTGACCTGCGCGATGCCCAGGCCCAGATTTCATCACAATTACCGCTAGCACTCATGCAACCAGCGTAGTATCGTGCTCCGCTAGCCTGGAACTAGCGGGAAAGCGCTTGGGGAGAAGGGCCGCCCTCCAGAGATGGTAATCAAGGCCTCGTTTGACCCGATGGCGATGGGCATTCGTAGTTAGAGCTGCGTTTGACGTCTTATAACAATGAGTCTCTGCGTAACAGAAACAACACGGGGGTCGAACCTGTCTCTGCGATGTATGATATCGTTGGATTTCCCCAATCTGTCTTTCCCGCAAGTAGGCCTACAACAAAGCTAAGCACCACAAAGCAGAGTTATCACTGGTCAAATCTATTTCCCTCTTGGCCCAAAACCATTTAGCCCACCAGCGGAAGGGCTTAGCGTAAATAAGCAATGTGAGGGGGGCCGTGGTCGAATTAGACACGATTAGGCAGGTGAAATTGATCAACGTCATCTGTGGCTGCTTCCTCTGGGTGAAGTTAACGTCCCTCTCTCATATGCAAAATGTTCCATCCCGCCCCAGGTGCAGGCCTGCATACCAATCGTAGGCCATCACACATGGCTTTTCCGAATCTAAGGAAACGATGTCACACTCCCCTCCTATCATAGTGTTGGGTTTTCGCACTCCTCCTCGATAAGCCATATGATGCAATCCTCCAACCAACCAGGCGTTCTGCTTTTCTTCCTTCTAGGCCGGATCCATTCCGCGCGCAAAGCGAACAAGGCTTGTTTGCGGTGGTCGCAGAGAGGATCCTGAGATTTTCCATGGCGTAAGAACCCTGATTTCGTAAGTCACCACCTAGGGCGTCCAGGACGACCGATCCACTCTCCCTTTCAGGATAAATCCGGGAGATTAAGCACCAGCAGTCGATCACACAGGAGAATTATCTTTGCAACGGCGCCTCTGTCCCTTCGGCCCCTCCGCCTTTCCGCAGAGTTCCCGCACTTGGTTCCCGGGGAGGGCTGACTTGCAGCCTGCTAAAGCCCGCGTCTCAAGGGCCTACTTCCCTCCATGTGATACAATATCTTCCTGCAGAAGAGCGCAGGGATAGAGACCCATGTCCTGAGGAGAGCACGATCGCCGGTGCAAATGGTGCCTCCCGTCAAATGAGAACCAAATGCTGTCATCTTCTCCCCTCCGAATGGTGCATTCGTTTCCCACCCCACGTGGGGTCCTGCCACTTGTCGCTTTCTTCGGGCTTTTGTGTCAGTTATGCCTGGACTCGGGGATAAAGGAGGGCTGTTTCGCCTGTGGAGTGATGTAAATCGCTCACCGCCATGTATGCGACTTTCCGATACAGTCAGAGAAAGGGCGCCCCCATTCGATTGGAGCGTCAACAGGTAGCCACGGCGTCCAACAGCGGAAGGGGGCACCAGCATGTGGCCTGCCAGAACTGCCGATCGAAGAAGGTGAGCACAACACTTGTTCCGCTGCCCGGTGTGCGACCTCACCCTCCTAATTCTTTCAGGTCCGTTGCAGTGGACAGAAGGATGGGTGCGACCGGTGCCAGTCCAAGTTTCTGGGCTGTGTGTATACGCGGTCTCCCGAGGGGGGGCATCCCAGCTTCCTGGGAGAGAGTGAAAACAACTCTCCCGATCCCTTCGTCCTCGACACGCGACCGCCCGGTCCGGCGATCTCCGAGTTTGGGTCTTGCCATGGAGGACGTTTCGTTCATCTCGACATGGACGTGATATCCGACCCGTTAGCTGTATCCGGGGAGATCCCTCTCCCGCCAGCGGAACCATACATGGACGACCTAGGCGAGATGCCTGTCATGGCGACTGCCTCCATCCTGGACCCCGATGGCCTCACCCGTCCCTTGGCGATGTACCCACCAGGTATCTGCTCTTTATAGCCTGACAGGCGATACCGATCGTGCTAATCCAGCGTCAGGACCACAGCCTGGTTCACATCGTAGCGACGCCCTCTCGCCGGCCGATCCGATGTGGTTCAACGCAGGAACGAGCGACCTCAGCCCGGCCGCCCCTGACTCGCTGTCACCTGATTTTTCGTATCTGCCATCTCTTTCCAGCACGCCCAACACATCGCCCATGGATCTCTCGCGTTGCGTGCCCGGCGGCCAGGCGATGACCTGCAGCTGCCTCCCCGACGTGCTCGAGATTTTCAACCGACTGGAGGAAAAAAGCACTACCCATTATGAACCCTCATCAACCGAGGCAACTCTCGCATTCCAGCGATACCTCATGGAGCGCTGCTTGGCCATGCTGGAATGCGGGAACTGCCAGTCCATCTCCCAGGAATTCCCGGTGATGATGGGGTGGGTGGCGGAGAAGCTGGTGGTGGAATACGAACAGCTCTGCCTCTGCATCTTAAGTAACGGCCAGGAGGTCCCAGAAAAGCAGGTGCCGGCCGGACCCTCCATTTACACCCAATCTCCGGGCAGCGACAGGGGTTGCACACGAGCCTGGCCTATCGGAGCAGAAACGTGCCTGTCCTGCTGCCCCGTGCTGCCGGAGAAGTCCGTGGCCCCTTGGGTGGCTCTGCTCGATCGTCACGTCCGCCGGCTCAGTGAGTTCATCGACCGCTTCAAGTTCTGGGCCCGCGGCGCCAGGGACGACACTACCCTGGCCATGTTTCTCCGGTACGAGAAGCGCTTACACCAGGTTGCTCGTACGTTGTAGGCCAGTGTGGAAACCCGGGGAAAATTCTGTAGTTAGGTCTAGGTGCCCGTGCGTTCTATATACATAATCCAACCCCAGCGCGTCCACATTCTTTGCAGCGTTCAACCCATGTACGTCATGTCATCTTCTCTCCCCTCCATCCCCACCGTCACGTCACACCTCCTCATCCACTGGCAGTACCTTCATAAAACACCGCGAGTGAGCCGACGAAACATACCCCCCAAACAGCGGAATCTCTCGATATCCCTCGCGCTGGTAAAACTTCTGGGCGCCCAGCAATCGATCCCCCGTCTCCAGCACAATGCGCTTCCACCCATGTTGCTTCGCCCTGTTCTCCAGGGCAGCTAGAACCGCCTTTCCGGCGGACCAGGGCTTTCCGCGGAAATCCCGCAGGACGAACATCCGCTTCAACTCGACTTCCCCGGGGATATCCTCGTAGTCTAGTAGCGCTCGCAGCCCCCCGCACGCGATGGGGACGGCCGCACCGCTCGGAACATGGTCGCCGCCCCCCGGCAGCCGTAAATATGCAACCACGAACAAGGTGATATCGCTCGCTGACGGCGGGGTCCCCGGCTCGGTGTTGTTGCCGTCGTAGGTTTCGACGATCTCCTCCTGTTGCAGGTGGCGCAGACGTGCGCAGTCCGGGTGGGACCACTCGCGATCTACTATTTCTAGTTCGAATTGGGGAGGTACACCGGAGTCGAGTCGTGTCATGGTGGAAAGCGAGAAAAAAGACTGGGGTATACTCTCTATAGGTGAGGGAGGCACTGCTGGTAAGGATAATGTAGTGGGGGAAGTCCTCGGGGAAAACGCGTCAATCTCCCCCAACCGCGCCCTGTGAGTCATTTCGATACGACCAACCAGAATCGGCGATAGTCCTTTTAGTCTGCAGATTTCCTGTTACCCTACCTGGGTGTCTATCGACCAGGAAACCACAATATCAACCTCTATCGCACATGCCCTGACATCATATCCAATGCCTCCTTCAATTCGTCTTTTGATACCCTTTCGGTATCTTACCCAAGTAGTCAGTCTCCTGCTGCGAGGACCTCTAAACTAGCGTCTGATAATAAGGAATCCGCCAATAATAGAGAAGAGCACTAGTGCTGCTGCCCACTTTAAGGTTTGTGCTTGGCTTTTATGGCGCTTTAAATTCCAGAGCCGCCAAAGGTATCGTCGCGTGGCATGATCGTACGACTAGACGCGAAAATATTGTTACATTTGAAATCTTCGTAATCGCTAGCTTTCCGCTGACCGTTGCGATCGCTGGACCGATTCTCGTCTATGGTAGACGGCATTGCGTAATGTAGAGGGGTATAATTCGAGGTCAAACCCCGACTGGCTGACGGAATATTTCAATACTTTATAATCTCGGTGTATACTCCGTATAAAGATCTAAATCTCGCAAATGGGCGAGAAAATTAATCCTGAGAATGGGATGGGAATTGATCAGATTCGTATCGTACGTCCGTTAAAATATATAACGAAGCCTGGACTGAACTTGGCGATGGCCAAGCCTGTCCATAAGCCAGTATCGAGTAGACGCAGACTACAATAGGGCACCAGTCACTGCTGCTACAACTTAACCACGCGCAGCACTAATATGAGATGCAGACTCTTAAGGGAGTGCCTGCCCTCCCATATCCGTATATTTTCTTGATCAGCCGAGATAGGCACGTGATAGTCAATTCCTTTCTAGGATACGGAGAGCATCGCAGTCTTTCTAAGTCCAACCATATCCACCATCTGGATGCGACATTTACCACCTATTGCAGATAATACTTACAATCCAGGAACCGTCCACATTTCCCCCCTCTTCCCGACCGGCTGGACCTGATCCGAGGTGGCCCACCCACTCCGAGCATCGGCCTCGGAGATAATAAGGATCTGATAAGAAAATGCCGAGCCTCCGCATCGCCACGCGCATCTGGAGGGATAATGTCTTTTCCGCTTTTTCTATATGAACACGGCGCCAACATGGGCATTCCCAGGGATGTTCTTCTTCTCTTCTCACAATCTCGTTCTTTTCGCCATCTTCATTATACCCCTTTGCAGTTTGTGGCTTTGGAATTCACGTTTACCCCAAGAACAAGCTATCACAACCATGGCCGGTGCCTTGAAAAATATCATCGTCGTTGGGGGATCGTACGTGGGGAAGGCTACTGCTCAGGAGTTGGCACGCGTCGTACAGGGTACACATAGAGTGCGTGTAGGCCGAATGACTGATTCTTCACCGTACTGAATTCGTTCTAGGTCCTCCTAATTGAAGCACACAGTCACTTCCACCATCTCTTCACTTTCGTAAGTGGTCAACTACCCTCCCCGACTTGAGCTACTAACCAGCATAGCCCCGATTTGCCATCGTCCCTGGCCATGAACACAAAGCATTCATCCCGTATAAAGGACTCTTCACGTCCATCGCCAACCCCACCGCCCACACTGCCATCCAAGCCCGAGTTCTCTCCGTGCAACCGCACCATGTGAACCTGGATCGAGAATGGCAAGGGTCGCGCCAGATTCCATACGAGTACCTTGTCGTAGCGACAGGCACCCGTCTAGCGGAGCCGGCAGGCATGCGGGACGACGAGAAGCTCCCCTCAGTAGCATACCTGCAGAAACACCAAGCCGACGCGAAACGCGCCCAGTCAATTGTGATTGTCGGCGGCGGCGCAGTCGGCGTCCAGATGGCCACAGACCTAAAAGAAAGCTACCCAGAGAAGGAAATCACAGTCGTGCAATCTAGACCGCACCTTATGCCGCAGTTCCACCACGGCCTCCACGATATCATCAAAGAGCGATTCGACGAACTCGGAATCAAGTGAGTCCACCGTACCCTAACCCCCCTTTCCATCCGAATAGATCCTAACCACCCACCAGCCTGATAACGGGCTCCCGCATCAAAGTCCCCGAAACCGGGTTCCCGAACAACGGCACCCCCTTCACCGTCGACCTCACCAACGGATCCCAAATCTCCACCGAATTCGTCATCCTCGCCACCGGCCAAACAGCCAACAACGGCCTGATCGCCGATCTCCCACTCTCAACCCCAGGATCCCTGATTAACCCGGATACCGGCTTCATTCGCATCCGGCCCACCATGCAATTCCTCGACGGGAAGTACCCGAATCTTTTCGCAGTGGGGGATATCGCCGATACGGGGTTGCGTAAGGCTGCGAGACCGGGGATGGCGCAGGCTGCCACCGTTGCGAAGAACATCCAGGCTATGATTGAGGGGAGAGAACCGGGGGAGAATTACCCGATTGCTCCTGCTGGGATTCATATTTCTTTGGGGATGGTAAGTGGATCTCGCCTGTTTCAGTGGGGTACGAACTAACTGGGTCTAGAAATATAATATTGTGTTTAGGAATCCGAATCCAGCGGAGGGACAGACCGAACCGACTGTTATCAAGCGGGATGAGTAAGTGGATCACGCATAGTCTGCTCCTTTCTGACACTAACGATGATTTAGTGGAACGGTAGACATGGGAGTGGAAGGGTGGTGGGCGAGAATGGGACTGCCGATTGACAACCCAACGCAGTACCATCTTTAAGAGCCAGCTCATTTGTATATAGTTGGAACTCTCGATGTAACAGACATAGATCCTAATAGACGTTCCTATCTAACATACACCTACTCCCCCTATCGAGCCGTACGTGAACAATATACTCCGTAATTCGAGGGCATACAGATCTCTCCATCAACTCCCACTCCCCCCCTTCTTCAATCGTATTGCCTTCTCTATCACCCTCCACCTCTCTATAATAACCGTCCGCTCCTCCTCCGTCACACTCGCCAGATCCTCATCTCCCTGCCGAATCCTCGAAGCCACAATATAACCCTCCCGGTCACTACCGTATGATTTCTCAATACTCCGAAAGACGCCATTAAGCGGATACCCAACCAACCCCCACAGTCCTAACCCCCATCAGCAAAGTCCCAACCCACAGCCATAAAGAAAGGAAATATGGACACGCTCACCAGCCTGCGGCTTAACAACCAACCCCGCCACCCCCTTCCCAACCCCCTTCGCCATCCCAGTAACGCCTCCACCTTCCCTCCACTCGCTTCGAGGCAGGGTCACGACCCCCGTCACCGCATCGTAGCAACTGTACCTGAATTCCTGCATTCATCAGAAAACGAACAGAATACGAATGAAAAAAAAAAAAAAAAAGAATGAGAAGTAAGGAAAACAACACAATACAAAGGACCGACGTACCTTGCCCGCAGCCACAAACCCAGACCGAAGACCACTGACAACGGGTATCTCCCGGACCGAGCGATCATGGTACCAGCGCGGAAACTCGTGCAAGGCCTGCGAGACCAGCAGGGTGATTCCCATGGGGACCTCGATGATCCAATTGAGGAGTCGCCGGCCCGTGTAGCTCGTATTATCGAGCATTGTCCCCGCGGAGCCGTGGCCGGGGTGGCCGGGGTGTTTCGTCTGCAGGGCCATACTGGGGCCGTCGTGACTGGCGGTTGTGGAGGAGGTTGCGGTGGTTTCTTTGGATGAGACCCGGGTGAGAGCGTTCCCATTACTGTTACTTTTATTGGTACTGTTACTGTTAGTAGGAGGGGGAGGAGGGTTGGTTGTCGGGTTGTCTTTCTCAGGGGTGGTTAGGTCATCGATAGAGGGGTTCTGGCGGGTGGCTTCGGCGGCGGCTACTCGCTCGCTACAGGGTGGTAGCGCGTATTCATCTGCGAAGCGTCGGTGCGCGGGCTTCGAAAACCCCTGGACCATGTTCAGGGGGACGTCGACGAGCCCGGTGACGAAGTTGCCGAGGGTCCCTGCGACGCCCTGGACCCCGGCGCAGAATGGGCCGCGGGGGTCGGTGTTGGTGTCGTATCGTTTTCCGCGGTACCTATTAGAGTATAGTATGATTGATATCACACCCTATTTTTTCCAAGATCACCAGGTACTGGGTAAGGGACAACCTACAGTTTGATATCATGTGGGTCGAGGAACTCCCCCCGCACTAGCACCGACGCTGCAAGAGGACACAGAAGGATCTTCGTCCTTCGGATGCGCCATACGGCCGGCCGATCCGGACAGATAGAGCATTGCAAACGACGGAGATCCAGCTGGCGGTGGAAACTGGCGACCGCTTTCTGGGCGCCGTTTTCAGCGCGGATGCGGTCGCTGAGAGCCTGGGCTTCAGCGATGGTCGCGGGCTCCAGACAGTGGTGGATTGCATCGGCGAGTCGATCGGCTGTGAGTTTGGCGAATGGGATCGGCCATGGGCCGGCCTTGTTGACTGCCACCAGGGCGCCCCAGAAGGGCTGGTCGCCGAAGAAGGGGACGATGGTGGTGGGTCGGCCGAGGGCGAGGCCGATCGCGGTGGTCCCGGCGCCGCCGTGGTGGACGACGCAGGAGACGTGCTGGAAGAGCCAGTCGTGGGGACAGTTCCCCAGGATGAACACGTCTGGGTGGTCGAAGTGGTCGACGCCTAGCCCGCCCCAGCCTTGGGAGATGAGGGCGCGCTGGCCAGTGAGATGGACGGCTTCGAGGACGGTGCGGGTGAGAGCCTCCGGGTCATCGACGACGATGGATCCGAATCCGATGTATATTGGCGGCGGGCCTGACTCGAGGAAGGTCAGGAGATCTGCTGGTGGCTGGTAGTTCTTGTCGGATGCCAGGAAATGGAATCCGGTGACGTCGATATGGGACTGCCAGTCGTCAGGCTTGGCGAGTAAGGAAGGGGACCTAGGCAAGTTAGGAATATGCTCATCACTCTTGACAAACCAGAAAACCGAGGCCAACGGGGTGGCAGACCACATATATGTAAACGGAACACGCAGTCGAGGGATCAGACTCGGAGCGCGCATGGAATCCAACGGCTCCAAGCCCAACTCAAACCGCCGGAACTGATTCTGCAGGTCCCCCAGGCCCTGCCAGATCAGCATCTCGGTGATCGCATACGAGGCGATCTTCGCGACACCCGGTTTTGCACAGCCCGTCTGGATATTCGCGAGCGGGTGTGGGAAGGCCTGAGTCGGCGACCACGGCATCCTGAAACCTATCAGCATCTGACCGGAGAGCTACCACTTGCGACGGCAAACAGACGTAAACATCAGGTGCAGGGGTATTCCCAGTTTCTCCGCGCAATGAATATGCGCAAAGCTCGGCGGATTCGCTATGATCGCGTCGGCAACGAACGGAGGTGCTGTGAGGGCAGCCTCACAGCCAAGGTCTAGCCCTTCCCCGGCCTCGAAGCAGGACCGCCAGCACCCGGCGATGATATGGCGGATGTCCTTGCGCCGTCTGCCAATAGCCCCATGAAGGACGGTTTCCATTTTCGGGATCAGCTTCGGGTTCTTCACCATGAACGACATCAGCTCTGCTGGATCGCCTCCGATGTTGAAAAACTCCAGGCCGTGCTCCTTTACAAAGTCGCGGAAGACGAGATGCGTGGCCAGTCGCACGCGATGGCCCTGCTGTTGCAGTTCCTGGCCGAGCACGATGAAGGGTTGCACGTCGCCCCGGGACCCGACGACATGGATCACGATATTGAGCTTGACGGGAAATTCGACATCGTCTCGTCCAGGAGATGAACGACGCTTTGGGGGGGGCTGTTGCTTCAAGGATTCGAGAAACTCTGCGACATCCTTCTCGTCTTCGCGCAGATTAATATCTAGTCGTCCGTCGTCTATCCACGAGTGAGAAGTGTTGTGCACTGCAGCCACAGAGTGAAATACCAGTAACTCGCGCGTCTGTATCCAGGCCCCTCCCCGTGAATTTTACATGTTCTGGACGGTCGTGATGATCTGCCGGGCCGTAGGCCAGTGGTATATCCACCCCGATGTTGGGGGGAGTGGTTCTCTGTATAGAGGTCATTTTGGCGATAGCTAGGGATCAGATAGGAAGGCCAAGTTATTCCACTGATCGTTTTCTGCTGTTTATGGGAGTTGTGGGTCCATTGCCAAACCGGGCCAATATGCTGGTCCAAGATGACGTCTAGACTCTACCAACGTCGCCGCAGGCCATGGAAGGCCATGGTCTATATACTTTCCTGCCCTGTTGGAAATTTATCTTGTATTTAACTGATGGATAATTGTGGGATGGAGCCGGATTCATGGTTCGCAGTGGAAGGTGGAATAAAACCGTGTGTCGACTGCGTATATTTTCCGACCCTCGTCGTGATTATCCTTTGCGGTCATTTTATCATTTCAAGATTAATCAGACTTACTAGGCACTGAAGTGAGAGCCTTTGGAGGATTCGGCGATCCATGACGCAGCTAGAAGCTTTTGCCACGCTTTATAAGCGTTAGCTGATCATACTGCCCCAAGTCACCATAAAGCTATTGAACCAACCAATGTTGTATAGATGGTTGCTTCCATTCCGCACTTCAGCGCCCAAAAGGTATATTAACTGGCAGAGACCCCTTCGATGGTTGGCATACGCTTGTTTATCTCCGGATAGCCTCAGGTTCCCTTTATCTGATCTTTGTTCGTGCTTCGTCTGGTGCTTGTCCCGGAACGGCTGTGTGGAGGTATAATGCTCTTCGGGGATTGTATAAGAGCTGGAAATCTAGTCCAGTGACCCCGTGTCTATAAGTCACGTATGTTGCCTCGGATGTCAATCGATCTGTTTTCAAATATCAGGTATCTGTGACCATAACAGTAATCAATCCTGGGGAACTGTAACCTTACCACGTGCTTGGGAACATGATATAGGGATCTAGGCTCTACCCTTTTGATAATTAATTAATCAATCCTACAACCATGATGGCTGGTTGCCTCAATTGAGTTTACCTCGGCCAATTCCCTTTATCCGAATGGAATTTATGCTTATCATAAGAAGGTTGGCTGAGTCGGAGCCCTTCGCAGCACCCATAACTCAGCCAGCGCACACGACACGGAAAACGCGTGAGGCGTAAAATAGAATAAGCAAAAATAAACAATCGTATTCCAAGGATCAGTTTTGGAGATATCAGCCTTGCCTGGGCGAGCGTTAGAAACTTGGTGGATGTTTATCATTTAATTTCCCTCTAATTGGACGGCTATAAACAGCTCATGAGATTCATGTACCTCCGCGGGAAAAGCCCTGCGAACCCAAGATCAGGGCCCCAACACAACCAATAATAATAATCACTCGCGAGCTTTCGGCCCACTGATAAAGAGCAGTGGGTGTTTCTGGGATCCTGCTCAGCTTCACGATCTGATCGTAGCCGCATTTCCCGCTGTCAACTGGGAATCCCACCTGATATGTAGCCCTAACATGGGGCTGTCACCTCCCAGCTGTGGCAGTGGACACTCCTGGCGATTCTTGTTGATTGAATGCGCGAGTTCCTTCTTCAGTGGTGCTAGTTGTAGTCGTGCTTTATGATGATCATTGAGGTTTATCAAAAAGGAACTGGGATGATTTGCAGACGATGTCTGGGTCTGAGTCTGGATATGATGGTCCATAGAGCTCCCTCGACCAATTCAAGACCCTGTCCGCGCCAACCTCACTCGAAGCAGAGAGGAAGATATGTCTTGTTATTCTGGTTGTGTCGGTCTTGTCGGTGATCGGAGCGGCCAGAATCCTCTTGAGCTCTTTTGTATAAAATCAACTCTCACTTCTCCCATGGATGATCCACTAGACTGACATGTATCGAATAGGTTGTACCCTCGCTCCGCACCTTCCGGCACCAATTGATCTTGGGTGATTATATTTTTTAATTATGAGGAAATATGAACACGGATTAACCTATCCAGGCCTCGGAGTGAGTGATTTCATGATGGCCTTGAACGTGGTGGTTTCCGCCAGCATGAACCTCTCCGGCCGTCATCTATGGGCCCTCGAGCAACGGGCATACTGTAGTTTCAACAGCTTCATGAACCAGATGTTCGTCATCCAAAGTGGGTCTCTCCGCCACCAACGGTCGACAGGAAGATTCACACCGGCTAATATCAACTGGAGCCGATTACTGGATTCTCATCCTTGCGGTCTGCACGTACCTGATCCTCATGGACCACACGGGAGCCGCATCGTGGATCCAGGAGTATCGCGTGGTTCTATGGTGTATACCATGGGTTTTATCCACCCTGTGGGCGACCCTCGGTCTCATTCTGGTGGGATACGGGAATATCGGGGCGTGTAAGTCCACCACTCCCACTCCCACTCTCACACTTCCACTCTCCGAGGAGCGGAAAGTAGGTAATGGGAAACGCCAGGGCGCTGGTTCACAAGCGACCGAGTCCGACTATTCGTCAACTTTACCCCCCGGTGGGTGATCATCGTGGTGATCCTAGGCCTCTACACCCGCCTCTGCGTCTTCCTGTATCAATCGCACAAATCGATCTCCACCGACCAGGAGATCAGCGCCGGGATGGTCCCCACAGAGCTGCAGCAGTGGCAGATACTCGACGGCCAGGCCGGACTGCCAACCCACTTTGGGTCTCGGTCTGGGCCTTCGTTGAAAAATGTCCGTCATTTTACACCCCTAATGTCTAGGAAAATCTGATCCCCTAGCCTAGATCTCAGTGCGAATGATGATTTACCCGACTGTGTACGCGTTGACCTGGGCCATCCCGACAGGAATACGCATATATCGCGGGACAACCGGGCAATCACCTCCTCTGGCTCTCAGTATCATCGACAATGTAAGTGGTGATGGGCAACCACGGGGGTCCAATCTCCAAATCTAACTTGGTTTATGAATAGTCTTGTATTATATGCCATGGACTGGCCGACGCGATTATCTATGGTTAGTTCACCTTTTGATTACATGGCGATCTATCTTCCAAGATCTCTAATCTGGTCCAGGAGTAAATGAGCGGGCTCGCAATGGCTGGGGCGAACAGCTGCAAGCCAAGTGGCCCTGGAAGACACGACCAACGCAGACCTAACTGTATCTTTCAATACCTTAATAAATCAGCAACAGTAATGGACATAGGATTCTTATGCTGTACTTCTATAACTCTAG
This sequence comes from Aspergillus panamensis, assembly GCA_027569225.1. Taxonomy (NCBI): domain Eukaryota; kingdom Fungi; phylum Ascomycota; class Eurotiomycetes; order Eurotiales; family Aspergillaceae; genus Aspergillus; species Aspergillus panamensis. Next base: position 16,638 of record JAPDER010000001.1, read on the forward strand.
TTTCTTCATTTTTAAGATGGCTGTCTACTTCATATGCTCATGAACTTCATAGTACCAGGCCAGTACTTCATGAGAGATTGAGTTCCAAAGGACCTCCGATGCTAGCCACCGAGAATCTGTTCAGAGACGTACGGAGTAGAAAAGTAGAGTTGAGAAGCTCCAGTTCCACTATTCAGTCTGTTTCCAAGATGCCCTTGCCCTAGTCTTGGCATTGGAGATGGTTAGTGATCAGGAGCGGTTAATAGTTCTAGTTCCTTGGTACACCCTGCAGTTCTCCAGGTCTGCAGATTTTCAAACTAGGCCAGGCAATAAAGTTCCATGAGCTGTTCTTTTCACCGCTTGTATGTCTCCTCTTCATCAATAGACATGGTCGCCAGCGCCCTCCAGGCCCCAGTTGAGCAAACAAAATTTTCATTGCCGCTAGATCACACTGGATGAGACGGTGGGAATTGGCTGTGGGGCCATCACTACTAATCAGTGGATGCTTGAGTCAGTCAGAGCCTATCGTTACCTGTACTCCAGTATGGTAAGTGGGCATACGCCATCTACGAAGAACTTCTCTGGGACAAGAAATACTTCTGTAACTCCTAAATCCGCTGTTGGTCTCCCTGCCATGACATGGAAGAAGCCTGCATTCTGTAGACTATGGGATTGCTGGTGGACACCGGAATATGAATTCATGGCTACCGCAAACCAGAAAAGTGGCGAATTTCGCCATGGGAATGGGGTGGCAAGCGTGACGATAAGTTGTCAAGATGACGTTAGCAGTGGTGAACGGATGGAGATCCTTTAGCTGGAATGATATAGCGGAGGTAGTCTTGGTAAACCTTTATTTATTAGATAGATAGGCTCTAATCCTATAATGTATACTGCATCACACGGGAGGTATATGAAGTTACATTCAACCTTGATATGAACAGATGACTCTGTTGTGAACTGCGGTAGACATGAGACACATCCACTTGCATCAAATCTCCCAACAACTCGCCTCCATTTACCTTGATAGCATATAATAGGCATAGTATCTTCAGTTGTACAACCCTCCATACAAATAAACGTACCCATTTCTGATGATCGTTTGGAGTAGGTATGAGGTATATTTATTTGTATGCTACCGCATGCCCACTACCAAGATACCTACGCACGAGATACATCCATCTCCATGGAGAGTGGATTGTTAGCAGAGGCCGAAGCGGTTCCTAGCTTGATCATGGATGTTGGAGTAGACAGTGAAGTTGACCAGGGTGGGTCCATCCCCATAACTAATGCGGTTTGGTGGCAAGCAAGCAATATCACTCAATACAACAACGAGATGAATAGAAGAGTAATCACGAAATCTCGACAGAAAACCAGATACCTAAAAGAGAAAACAGGTACTGTAGACAGCGAACATATCTGCTTGTCATGTTGGCCTTCCAGACTGACGCTATTCAGGGTAGAGACAGACGTATCCATAATAGAGAAGGATGGGAAATAGATTCCGATGATTATAGACCGGCTTCCAAGAGAGCCTGTAGGGCGTACGGAGTACGATGAGAGGAAGGTCAACGTGAAGAGTTTGAGTATCCACACCGGCCTCCACTATGCCTGCCCCAACATGAAATCATAACGATGAAGAAGCGGGGCGCTAGCTGCTTTTTTGACTTTGCCTCAAGGTGATATATTAGGCAAAGGTATCCATCCAGCCCGCACACTTTTCCCTGCACCCTCGTCTTGCATCTCCCAATTCCCCCCTACTGCACTCCAACGTCCACCGAAATCGCACAAAAGCACTAAGCTCATCTCTGTTAAGCCGATAGCAATGCAACTCCTCAGTAACGTCCTCCTCGGACTGGCCATCACCAGCCACACCGTCCTCGCCACTATTATACTGGGGCAATTGGAAACCACCGGAGGCCGGGCCCTGTTGAACAGTACGTTCCCATCCCCAGTCCATCTGACAAGGCGAATAAGACCTAAATGAGAGAAGTTGCCTGGATCGACGGCAACAATCCATGCCATGATTCGAACTATTACACCGGCATCTCCGCATCCGGGCAGAACCCCTGTGGCCTCCACTTTACGCTCAGCAATGGGTATACGTACTACGAGCAGAACTGCGGCGCCGGGAACATCGAGATCTACAATAACGATGGGTCCCGCAATTCGGTGTGCAAGACAAGCTCCTGGACGTGCCAGCCCGATATGAACTACAGGATTAGGGAGACGTGGACTTGTTCGTAGGGGGGCTGGGGGAGGGTATTATTCCCCGGATTGGAGAGAAGGGTAGAGTGACTGGAGCCCGCTTCCGGTGGTTATAGACTGACTCTTCGGGCGTCGATGTATATTATTGTATGAGAGGAAACAGGAGAGTGCAATTATCCTATAGGGGGATTTGTCCCGAATGATGATGGTTGTCCTACCTAGCCTAAACCCGAAAGCTACTTAATGGAAAGATCCAACGCTGAATAGAATCATACGTGAAAAAATTCATGCGATGCAGCCAGATGTATGAACATTACTTCAGCGTATTGCCCAATTCCGTATAGCCCTCCGAGCTACTAGGTATGACTCTTATTGGACCCCCGCTGGACCCCTTGACTTCTCAGGTCTCTTGGTAAAGGTTGATACCCAACGGGCTAGATTCCTGGCGGTCTGTCTTGGCTGCATAGAAGCGACGGACTAAACCTGGCCATCAGGGGGTTAAGGTCAGGGAGTTTAAGAGTGGTTTGCAAATAAGAATCGTACAGTAATCTATTCCTCTCGGCCGTTAGTTGCATAAATCTGCAATACGGTGGCCCCAAGTCCGGGGTCCGGCACGGGGAATCATTATCTTATCTTATTTATTAATATTCAATCACTTTGTCATTTCATTTCACCCAATTCGCGCGCGTAGCTTAAATGACTCGAAAAAAAACAAAAAAAAAAAAAATCATGATTGATGTTAATTACTAGCCAGGATTCCAGATGACTCCCTCCCCCCTACCCTACTTCATGCCCAGTACGCCGCCGCTTCCACCGCAGGAACACAGGACCAATCTCACAACCCACCAGAAGCAAAACGGCGGCAAGCAGGGCGTACATCTGATCCTCGTCACGGATGGACTGCGGCGCACACGGCATAAAGAAGCACGACTGCGATACCTTCGCCGAGCGCAACAAATACGCCGTGACCACATACACGATTACCAACGCCCCGAGCGAGACAGAAGTCACCGCCCAAGCGAGCACAAACAGGAACCAGAAATGCGGCATCAGAAGCACCGCCAGGACGGGGAAGGAATAGAGGACGACGGCCTCGAAGATCCAGAAGGGGCTGTCGGCGATGGCGGGGATCACGGAGAGGATCACGACGGGGACGAGGAGGAGGATGCAGGCGAAGTAGGCGACTACGAGGAGGGAGAGAAGGGTGTACTCGACGGAGCGGATGGCGGTGGTGAGGAGGTCCGGGAGGAGGGATTTGTTGACTTTGAGGCCGTACCAGAGGGTAGAGGGGATCGCGAGGGGGCTGCTGAGCGCTGCGCAGAGGAAGAGGTAGTGGTGGGTTGACGGGGGGATTCCGGGCCAATATACCGCGGGGAGAATGTCTGTGCTGGCAGATAGGTATAGGGAGACCGTTAGGGCTGTAAGGGGGAGTATGAGGCCGATTGTCAGCGTCCGGAGACGATGTCCTCGTCCTCGTCCTTGTCCTTGTTTCTGGGTCGGGGCCGGGGCGTTTCGACGCTCCCTGGTACCAAGGCCAGTATGGAGGGCAATTAGGGTTATGAAAAACTGCGCCATGGCGTGGAAAGTCCCCCAGAAGAGGACGGTAAAGGCGGCTGCGAGGGTCCCCATCTGGGCGTGGACGGTCTGGTCGAATTCAGTAGACTCGGTCGGGATCGTTCGCAGCGTGTGTAACTCCCGGAAGACACCCACGGCCGCCCAGTTGGTTCCGAGGAGGAAGAGCCAGGTGTTGGGGTCGAATTTATCGCGTGACGCTGAACATACGCGCCACCATGAGCCGACGATGGCTAGGAACCAGGCGGCCCAGGCCCCGGGGCCGTAGACGCCGCTGATGCGACTGATACCTAGGACATCGGGGGATGTGGGGGTTATAGATAGGTAGAGGCCGCCGGCTGCTGGCGTGGACTTCGGCGTGATGGAAGTTGTTGTGGTTGGTTCGATTCTGGTTATGTATCCTAGCGCAGGCGGGGAATCTAATGCTATCGAGTCATCTCCTAGCAGTGGGAGAGCAGCGGTCATGCACGTTTGGGCAAGTACAAGCAATAATATGCCCACCCTACAGAACATGTTTGGAACAGAGAAGAAAGACAGAAAAGGCGAGGACAACCTCCAGGCGGCTACGGACAAGCTTTCATATATCCGTTGGGCGGCAGAAGATTGGGGCAGTGTCAGCCACTGGCAAGGCTGATAGGAAACTTGATACCTAGTTATGGTGGGGTTATAACCTGCCAGTCCGAGTAGCTAGCGTTGTGGCGTCCGTATAGAGGGCAATGTGAGCCGAGTCAGTGATGCAATCAAGTCAATCAATGACAATAATTCAAGAAAGTCTATATACTCAGCCCCAACCTGGTCCAATGTGGACTATATATGCTGGCTGATATATACACGACAAGCATAGCCCGAGATGACCGCTGTGTCTACTGCCCCTTACTTGTTATCGGCAAAGCCAATCCTAAAGGCTAGGCTGTATAACTCCCCGGCGCCGACAGACTCTCAATCCGACCCAGCAAGAATTCCAACTGCCGATACGCCGCCCCGGGAGCATACTGAGGAATTTCTATCCAAGTTAGTGACCACCCAATCCCCCCCTCTATCTCTATGAACCGCATAACTCACCATGACCAGCCAAATAAACCGTACTAAAAGTGAGACCCCGCTCCGTATGCGCAGTCCCCAGGTACCCGGCCCCAGCATCGAGGAGGAACGGCGTCGGCTGCGTCTCCTCCCACAGCTCGGCAAGACCATAGTGATACGGAACAAACAGCGGCTCGACCGGAGGCGCCTGGAATCCCTGGGCGCCATTCCAGGTCATATTCTGGATGGTGGCGAGGGATCCATTGGCGAAGAGGAGGAAGTCGAGCCAGCCGTGGCCGATGAGGGTGTTGTTGGTGCGCTCGATAACGCCGGGGAGGGGCCCGAGGGCGCTGGGCACGGAGTGGTCGCCGTGAGCGAAGATGGTGGTGTCGGTGCAGACGGCGTAGTTGGTGGGCGGGACATGGATGGCTCTCTGGACGTCGGACCGGTTGAAGTAGTTGTTGGGGCCGCCGGCGAGGGACGGGAATCCCATCTCGTCCCAGAGGTAGGGGCAGAAGTCGGTCAGGTGGTAGAGGTTGAAGCAGGGGTTAACGTAGTAGGCGGCCTGGATGATGTCGTCCCAGACTGCGCAGTCGGCGGTGGAGGGATCGGGGACGGTCGGGAAGGGGGAAGGAGGGGGGAAGGTGAGCGCTTCGTCGAGGAACTTGTTGTAGCCGCATTTCTCGGCGCGGTGGTTGATGTCGTGGACGAAGGAGTCGTTGAGGCCGAACACGGACAGGTACTGGTTGAGATGTCGCACGGAGGGGGCTGGATTTTGTCAGTAGGAGATGGATGGCTCTTTTGCAGGGTGGTACCGTAGATCATCACCGAGTCCTCGTTGATTGAAGGATCGTTGATTTGAATGCCTTTCACGTTGAAATACTCGGTGTCCTCCTCGTCCAGCATCCCGGATGCGATGTATGGAATATACTGTCCCGCGTAACTCTCCCCGGTGATGTACACTTTTCGACCGTGCAGGGCAAAGGTATCCACGAAATGCTTGAACCAGCTCTTGAACTGATTCGCAACATCAACTTCGTTATTGACTGTGGACGGGCCAGGTGAGAACCCGGTGCCAGCAGGTTGGTCGACATAGACCACATTGGTCAGGTTAGTCCATGAGTATGGGTTGCGAATGGGCTGATAAGTGCCAGATTGCCACAAGAACGGTCCATTTTCTTGCAGCAGGCCATCTAATGAGCTACAGCCGGGACCCCCATTTAGCCAGATGGTGATCTCGTCACTGGCCTTGGGGTTTTCGGACGGGAAGAACCAGAAGAAAAGGCTGGAGTTGCCAGCGGGGGTATTTGAAAGAAGCCCCGCGTATGATTCGACTTGGAAGTCGACCTCTGGGATTTTATGGACCTGGAACTCTGTTCACGTCAGTATGATGTTTTCCAACACTTGGATACAATTACTCTTTGTTTTCTCATTCAGATACTTATGGCTGACATGGTCGGTATATCCGGTGGTCCGAACAGGAAGTTGGTTCCTCTTTTGAATGGCTCTCCCATGAGGGTTTTTCAGGCCAAGGGAGGTCCCGACGGACAGAGACAAAAGAGCTAGTTTCAAGAAATGCATGGTGATCTGACAAGCCAAAGAATAACCGGTTTGATCATTGAGAGCTATTTAAATGTTCGACTTCCGGACGCAGGTGACGACATTCTAGCTCATTGCTTGATCTTTTCTACTTCAGACATAATGGAACAAAGCCCTAACAAGCTTTGGCTAACGGCAGTCATTGGTGGATAACGCCTAACACAAGTCATGGCCCTGCCAACGTTGCATCGCGGTCTCGAAGGGGAATCTCGGCTGCAGATCGATGCTATCCGATCACTAGTCGATGGAGCTAGTTAATCTACGGTGTCAGTCAGTGGGTCGTAAAAAACCAATTCAAAGACTCGATCAGAGCGGAGTAAGCAGAAGAGGGGAATCAAACATTATCGGATGATCCCACCGGACATGTCTCACACGACGACATCCGGAGATCAGGGCAACGGGTTACATCGGTTACATCGGTTCCGGCCTGGTGCTTCCATAACGTGGACTCGAGATGAAAAGATGGGAAGTTCTCTTCTATTCCATCTCTCTATACACGGCTCTACCTCACTCGGGTTAGGGTAATAAGATTCCCTTATTCCTAGATATTATCCCCATGTCTGGACTGCGGTGTAGGACAACCTTTCTTTGTCAACCCAGAACGAACCATACAATGCGTCTACCAACTAACGATCCCCAACCTGACAATCCACTGCTGTCCCATCCGTATACCGCACCTGATTCCCCCTCCCACTCCCAGCCTAGAGCCTGTATCATGGCTGTTGCACTCACCAAGTCAAGCTAAAAGTAAAACATGCTATACACTGAGCTTTGTTGAATTTAAAGATGTACAATTCAATAGAACTGAGGGTATTATGACTGCATTGAAAATAGCAATTGTTTTAAAGTAGCTGTTAAGGGCCCTGAAATTTCACCCAATGTGGGCGATCGATGTAGTAAACCTTTGTGATAACCAGCCTTTTCTTGATATACACCCCCAGTGTGTCGCCTCTTGACCACCAGAAGGAACCAATGGGCATGGCATGGTTGCTCAAACGGAGTTAAGGCTGTCGATCACTCTGGCCAAGCCACCCACTCCAGGCAGATCCAGGGGCCGACGTTAGTTCCTAAGACGGGGCTTGCATTAAACAGGCAACGCTGCCAGAACTGCCCCATCTGTCCTGACATAGTAATCTTCCGTCGGTTGCCAGAAATTCCTTTCACGTTTTGCGGCCCCTCATTTGAAGCAAAAGGTCTTTCCCCCCGACCACAGAATTTCCTATTGAATCACCATGGAAATTAATTACTGGGTCGCTATCCCCCTTGGAGTTTCAATCGTTTATCTCACCTTCCATCTGTGGTGGTTGTTGGTTCCAATCATGGCCATATTCTACCTGACTGGCTGCTTTGCACTGGTGACCGCGTCCACAATAACCCAGGAGGACGGTCAGCCTTTTAGAATGACCCATCACAACCTAAGATTTCGACGAGGGGCGGTCGACCTGACTGTTGGAAGTTATAGTTCAGGTGAAAAGGTTGGGGACACTGGTTTAGTTCCTTCGTCGGCAAATGTGAGATGAGCCGGATCTAAGTTATTTACATGGATGAAGTGTTGACTCTGTTTAGGAAAAGAAATGAAGCCCGCTTCCCCCCCCCCAGCTGGACCCACCACATGTCTCTCTATCCCTACCTTATTTTTACCTGATCAACTCACCCATACATTGGTTTTATTACATATTTCAAGGGTCTTATCAGGGCTCTGATAAAGCGAAGAGGAGCCAGAATACATGTGGCTAAGGGTTTATTTTTGTAGCTGTACTACCAATATTAGTCCAACCTCTGCCTGGTAACGCCCTGCAGATCGGGACGGACAGTATCAGCGATAGGTAGAACTGAGACATGCAAAAGCTTGCGAGGGTTAGCGCGGACTAGACTCTGTACACTAGAACGTGCATTTGGGCCATGTTCCCTTCAGTGTAATGCCTTTGAACATGTGTGGCAATCATTTATTGCCATCGGTCCAGAAGATTGTACGTCAGGCGTATCGAAGGACTCGGAGAGTGCTACCTTCATGATTGACCTCGATGGCTCGAGGATGCGATATCTCGGTGCAGGCGGCGGCCGATCCGAACCGGGGAGCAAGATGGAAATGACCATCTATGCGAGCCGCTTCTGTCCCGGTCGAGCGGCTCATTAGCCGTGTTACGCTGGGCCTGGTCCGGCGGGATCTATTTCGTTCCTCGGTATGCGGCATACAATGTCACCGTGGCTGAAAGGTGACGGAGCTGGGTAGCGTTTCCATATCGTAAAGGCGATCCATGCCAATCAGTGTGTAACTTCAGTGATCGGCACATGCCTAGAGAAGTGATGTTCGGAATCTCTTAATTCACGACCCAGGCCTGATCCATCGCAAAACCCCCGCCAACCTGGACGAGTAAGAGTGAACCTCAACCAAATACTCCGGAGCTTCGCCTATCAAAGGGGAGGTTTCATCAAAGAACTGTTCACTTCCGTAGAGCGTAGTCTGTTCACTGGCGTAAAAGGTACTCTGTTGATGCCATCTCGCGAGCCACTCCGTGAACCCATCCTGGTCTCCCTGGCTAGACGAGAGACTGTTGACAACCAGAACCGTTTTCCGGATCCCATTTACACTCACGGCATACTCCGAGATACTCCCGTACCGAGCTGCCCATCGAGCGCGTACTGTTTCGTCTTTCGTCGGAGGATCGGCGATATCACCCAGATTATCTCCCTCAGTCCCGAGCTCGAGGTCCACCATCGTATGGGAATCGTCTTCTTCGTCCCGATCGTGTTTCCGGGGAAACCCAAGGATCGACGTATCGCAGAGCTAAGTCGCAAGTGGGAAAGTCAGGGTTTCGCCGGGGAAAAGGCTATCGGAAAGCCGTGGTGATGGGATGAGAAACCTACCTGGACCACCAACCCAGCCGCAAATGTCAGGAAAACCACCGCCCCGAGTCCCAGGATAATCATCTCGTCGGCGAACTTTGTCGCCGGGTCGGGAGGGTATACATGGCCGTGATGGTGGTGGGTGGAGTTGACCATGTCAGGTTCGGAAATGGTTCCCGTGGCATGGCAGAGCAGCACATTCAAGAGCAAGAGGCAGACTACATGTAGGATCGGCCCCATCGCAAAACTGATCGAGTCTGCGATATCGCCCACGGACGAAGAGTCAATTAATAATTCAAACTCAAGAGAAACAAGAAAGACCCTTGAAAAAAATGGGGAGAGAGAAAAAAAATCACTCATTATTATTTCTGAGCTATTCCCCATTGTTCACTAGTGCTGCTCGTGCTGACGTTTTCTTTTCTTTTCTTTTTTTTCCTTCAGACGCCAACATAATAAACGATTCGACAATTGGACCTGACCATGTACGAATACACCGGGGTTACCCGATGACACGAATCCGGCCAGAATGCTCGATCTTCAGGGCCCTGCCCAAGCGACTTGTCATGTCTCGTCTTTGCCTACGGATACGAGCCTCGAGGCGAGTGCCGTGCCTCCACATCGGCAACAAAAAAAAACAAGAAAGAGAAAGAAAATACCTCCAGACTCCGTGGTCGGTCGGAAATTATATCCTGATCTTGGTTGTTGGCTGGGGGTTGTCTACCATGCTCAGTTGCGGGCTTCCAAGTTCCCTCCAGAGGACTGACTCATGGAAGGATGTTCTCTAGTCCTCCCCACTTGACGCCCACGAGCTTAGCAAACCTTAGCGAGCCGTTGTTCTCTGGGGTCTAGCCCGAAAAAAGACAACCAGGAGAGAGGAGAACAACACCGAAAAAGATTTAGACCTAACAATGCCTCTTGATTTCAACACGGACACGGTTGACTCACTCTACGAAGGCAAATAAATTCCCCACTGCTGATTCAGAATGGTAGAGTCCTAGACACAGGCGAAGGCTTCTCAAGGATGCTGTCATGGCAAGAGATTAGGCGGGTATGGCAGCATCCGAGGAGAAACCTCCTGGATACTTTCTCCCTAATTGATTCCGTGTGCATACTAGTTGCATACTCACAAGCAAGGGTGCGATAATACCATGATGCCCTACAGGTGCCATAGCAGGGATCGCGGGAGAGCGTGGATTGGACCTCGAGGTAAGCATTCGGAAGTGGGCTCGGAAAGAGCATGTGTTTTGGCTCGGCCAATCACCACCACGAACCCGCGCACGTACCACTATCAAAAGCCGTCATTGGCCAAGTGGTCGGGCAGTCTCCGTTCAAGTGGCTTTCCTACCGAGGTCCCGATGGAGGTACCTACCAGGTACTATTGTAGTACTAGTAGTACGAAATCGGCAAGACAGTACCTACCTATTTATCCTGAATTACTAGTATTGTGGGACTGGCCAAGAAAGGAAACTGATCGGGTGACCGTCCAATTACCTGCAGTCGTACAGACGAGCTCTGGCGGATCACGGTTAAAAGGCCCGTCGGTCCCCTCCTCGGAAAATAAACCCCAAAGATAATCTCCCCATCTTATCTCTCTCTAAAGCCAGCAAGCATGGAAAACTCACATCTCTTTCTCCACGCCGCCGCGGCTGGCGTCGTAAACGTCCTCGACCAGGAATACCTTAAGAGCAAATCCATTCTCACAGCCAGGAACCCAGACGGCTTGACGGCACTTCATCTGGCGACGCTTCGTGGACACCCCGAAATCGTTCGCCAATTGCTCAGCTACGGCAGTTGCCTCTCCACCACCGACAATCGCGGCCAGACAGCCCTCCACATCGCCGCCCAGGGCTCTTCCCCGGAGATCGTCGATATGCTCCTCAAGGAGGGAGCAGGGTGCTCGGCCCGCGACAACGACGGCAAAAAAGCGATTTTCTACGCCTATCAAAACCCCTCCCTGGAAGTGTTGGCCCGTTTTCTCGATTACGCCCCCATGTGCGGTGGAGGCTGCACCCTCACTCCCGATATTGTTCTGAGACGGGGCAGCAACACCTCTCGCATGTGCGGCACTGTCCAGCCCCCGAAACAGGTCCCGGTCAAATACTAAGACATCCTGCGCCTTCCCTGGTAGGGAACATATGCTTAAATCCAAGTTACGGTGGTTTCCTGCTTTGGAGTGGACTATAGCTGAATGAGGAAGACATATCGCTCCTCGCCAAACTACTGCTGCCCGTCGTGATTCCAGAACTGCATACCACGATATCAAGTTCCAAGGAGCACATAAAGTGGTCCCACGACACTGCAACTCGTCGAATTGCTCTCATTTGAACAATCCGCCATGCGTTGACACAAGATCTCTCGCTGAACTTCCGAGGACTAGCAAATTACAAGACAATCCCGGGAAGGGCGGGGTCCGCCTCAGGCACCACATCATGCTCATAGGGAGTTTTCTCGTTGTGATCACCATGGCCGTCACATTTCCACCAATACTCATCAGAATGCGTGATGGGGCGCTTCGTGCGGCCGCTAGACCTTTCTAGAGCCCGACCAAATGCACAAGGAATTTCAAGTTCTAGCCAGGCTGAGCTTTTAGGATATTGGCCACTGGCGGCAAAAACAGTCAAACGAAATCGGCTAAATCCGGCGAAGTTGCCAGGGGATTGTTCGGGCCCGAGGTTGGGTGGAGCTCGACACTATTATCCCAAGTATATGGCTTTTCATGATTTACAATCCTGGGCCTGTTTAATTTTTGTATATATATCTTACTAGAGCGGATTACTAGTCACTGTCTTCCTCGTTATATGTTGAAATTGACTCAACCGATTTTAATAAAGTTTTTTTTTTCTGCCTTATCCATTCATGCATTTGAACTAGTCTGATCCACATATGTCTTTGCATCTAAGCTGTAGGTATGCCTGACTCTCCATGACCTTTTTAGTACGGCACAAAACATGCAGTACTGTTCCATACCAAGACCCAACCTATCCACGTAAGATGACTACCAAACACAATTCGCTAGCATCATTGACTATTAGCAGCATATATTAAAAAGTAATCGGAATCGCTCTACTCTATATTATTCAACCAATTCGCATTGGGATTTTCTCGGGCTTTGCTGGTCAAACTCTTGGCGACTGTCGCCCCTGGGAATCATGAGCACAATACGGAGCATACCCAGTATACCTAGGTACATTAGAGGGGCAATATCAATATGGGTCTGACTCGGCAATGCCAAGGTTGCCACTTGATTACGTTGATTAGTAAATTCGTTGAAGGTCATATTTCAGTTTTGGCAGCGCCCCACAGGGTTGCCCGGTGTCCTTCTAGAAGGATTCCTTATCTGACTTGGCAGGGGAATGCATCTGGTTTAGCTGGACGGGTGAGGTCATATGTAGATCGGCTCTGAGTAAATTGATGATTTCGCTGGTGATCTGCAGCGCCTAGGAGGTAGATATGCTGGGTTCAGTTCGTGGCACTCGGCCGCAATCATGGTTCTTCTGGTGTCCGTGGCAAATGCAGGTTAGCGCTTACATACTGAGAGTATATTTACTTAGGTAGTATCTCGGTCAATAATCTGGAATAGATCAAGTGGGACTTCCCAGCCCTATGTCGTTCTCGCCTTACCGCGCCTTGTAAGCCTGGTCTAGAACGATTCATGCAATGGTTCTTCATGAATTAGCCTGACGAACCCTACCTCAGCTTTCCACGCTTAGTAAATCCATTTACCTTAGCTTCATAACCAGCCACTGGACGGTCTCAGTGGCGTAGAGAAGTGCATGACCGGGATTCCTCCGAGAGAACCAAGGCTGTCTCCGGGTATGACTGGCTGTCTGTGACTAACCCTCCTTGAAGTTATCTCTCCTGTACCCCACAGTCCAGACCTCGTCCTCTCAAACTCCCACTCCCCGCCTCCAGGATACACCTACCCCCAGTACCCGCTCTAGGCCTACATCTTCTCACGCATCCCATCCTCTTTCAGCACCACAGAATACAAACTCAAAGTCGGAATCTCATCTAAGCTCCTAAACACCTACCCTGAACGCGATACCAAACTTCAAGCCGAAGCACCTGGGTCCCCCTCTCAGGAATCCTCGATACCCTCCACGCCCAGAACTAACACATGGCAGAACCTGATGACTAGGCAGGGCAGAATGTGGCTGATTGGCCATTCAGATCTACTAAGTTCAAGCTTCTTCCGTATCATCAGATAACTGATGGGGGCACGGGCAACTGACTTAGTTGTAAGGGCCCTAGTTAAAGTCTCTACCCGAAATCCATATCTGAGCGGACCTGATATTATATCGAAACATTATGTGAGAATGGCTATTTCCCAATCGGGTCATTCACCACGAGCGGCGCTAGTGCCTTGGAAGTGGAAAACGAGTCGAAATGAATCAGTCCGATTGGTCACTTCGGTATTAAGAGTGTGGCTGAGTGGGGATGGTTACAACCCCGCCACAATTGCTGCCTGCCAGCTGAGAATCGTCATTCATGTACCCAGAGATAAAAGAAATCCAGAATCCAGTATTTCACTGAGAGTTCCCGACTTATGAGTGTTGCAAGTCAGCTTTCTACCACCGTAAATCACCATGCCACGCAAAAACGAAAAGACCCCCTCCATCCCCGGAAGCTACCACAATCCCTCTGGACCCCCGGATGCCGCTCCCCCAGGCTACTCCGAAACCCTCTCCTCCTCCCCCCGCCCACCAGCCCTAACCTCTACCCCCGGAGTCCTCCCCATCGACCTAACCCAATACATGACCCCCGGCGCCTCAATCTCCAAAGACGAAAAGACCATCACCTTCTCGCGTCCCGACCTCTGCACAGACGGCGACGCCCTCCTCCGTTTTCTCTCCACTCAAGCCACCCTCCCACCCCGACCCCAGATCCGCATCACAGGTACAACCGACACCCACGGAGACCGCAAAACCGACTTTGACATCCGGGTGAATCTTATGCGTTATCTTATTCCGGGGCCGGATCAAGCACCGCTCAACTACGTGAAAGTAGTCGAACCGACCGACCCAGTTTTGCGTAGCCAGTCTAGTGCAACTTCACCTTTACCTTCAACTATTCCCACCGTTGACACCGGATTAAAGGAATGGGCGTGGCGATTCTGTCGCGATAAAACTACTAACAAAGCGTATTCCCCCCCAATCCTCTCCAATTCTAATCTTATCAAACCCCAGCTAACCTATTTTTTTATACGAGGGGGGTGGAAATAGATTCACTCTCACCCGCACAATCCCAAACTGGAACACCCCGCTGCTAGAAGGCTACATCCGGACTCTCGTCGCATCGTTAAACTACCAGGGCCGCATCAGCGTGACATTCCCGGTCACGCATAGCAGCGTGGTTGTCACCGCCCAGCCGCACAATCAGGGGCTGATTCCGCGGCTGTTTTCGCTTTTGGCGGCCACGAGGGAGTATGCGGTTTTGCGGGCCGTGTGGCCGTATGCTAATGTTTCTGCTTCTGCTGGGCGGGTAGGTGGTGGTGGTGATGGGGGGCAAGGGGGAGGGAGACGGGTGTGTGTGGTGCAGAGTGAGGAGGAGTGGTGGGTTGTTTGGAGGGATGCGTTGGCGGCGGCGATGGTGGAGGGGAGGAAGGGCTGGGTTACCTTGGAGGATGTGATGGATCGGGTTATGCTGGGGAAGCCAGGTGTTCAGGGGAAGAATTTGAAGTGGGGAGGGGAGTCGTAATGTCACTCCTGTCTTGATGATAGGGAGACTATGAATCTCGTCTTTGGTGGGTTACTTGTCGATGGTTGGATTTGAAGTCCTGGGTATCTTGATTAGGGCTCTTGGTGGTGGGTGTTGCTACTGGTGGATCTGAGACTGATATATATGTACTTCTCAGACAGTATCTTCTCTTTTCATGTACAGACCAACCCCTCAAACTTCGCAATTTTGTTCCGAAAATCAACCACTACCCCCTCTAACTCTGTCAAGCAACAAAAAGATCAACCCCCAGCCGTTGGATAATCTGAAACCAGTCCTGTTCCCCCCCAGCAGGATCAGACCTCCATATCGCCTCCAAAGTCTCCATAGCCGTCGACAGCGTCCTGTAAGGCAAAGCCTGAAGAATCAACTTCATCCACGCCATCACCCACGCCCGTTGTCCCGGGTCACGCGCCTCCGCCCCCGCAATAAAACACGGCCAAATAGTACACTTGAACAACCCATTCTCCGGATTAAAGTACGATATCTGGTCGATGATATCACGGACTAATCTCTCCCTTTCACACGCTGGGTAGTTCTGCGGATGATCTGGCGGGAGTGCACGAGAGGCGTACAGGGTGATGGCGTCTTTGTGTGCGGATGCGATGCGGACACGGTGATCAAAGTCCTTCCGGGCCGAGAGAGCTTGGATGGCCGATGCCCATTCGACGGGGTTGAATTGTTGGATGGAGTGGAGCATGTTTACTATTTGTTCCTGTTCTTGTTCGGTGGACTTGGTACAACGGGTGGAGGTGCTGTACATTTGCATTAGGACGATGAGGTGTTTGAGGAGTGGAGAAGGGTAGGAGGTGAAGTTATTGACTTCTACTAGGTGTGTAATCAGGTCGAGGTCGAAGCTCTTGTCGATGCTGTAGATGGAGGGTTCGAATAGCCAGGCGGATGAGAGGGTTGAGCCCATCACGTCCATCCTGGGGCTTTTAGTAGCTGGAGGGTTTGATAAGGGTGTTTGACTTACATTAGGATCTCGGAGACAAGCCAGCGACAAATAAAAGGAGCAGATGAGAACCCTTCGCAACTCCCTCTGGCGTGTTGTTTAATGTGACTTATCAACGCCTTTGCACCCTCGAGGTGGGTTCGCCAGGTGCGGTCCCCGATGGTAAATTCCATGTATATGAACAGCAACGCCGCTACTAGGACGATGGTCACGTCAACTTGAGCAATATTTTCAACCGCATACTGTAGAAGCTGGGTGGCACTGTGTTTGAACCTCAGGGCGTCATGATAGATGGGGTCTCGATGGTTGAGTTCAGGGTGCGAGAGGTTGTGTAGATGATGCGCTGACGTTGCAACTATCATATGTAGCAGCAGGGGATGTTCTCTTATGTATGGAAGCAGCTGACGAACAGCGTTCTGAGGAGATGTATCGTATACCACAAGATCTTTGCAAAAGTTCAAGTCAAAGTGGATGAGATAGAACCGCACGCTGAGGCTGAATTCCTGAACTAGCGGATCAGCCAGACGGAAAGGCTGAAGCGGAGGCGGACGAGTGTCGACAGCCATGCCTGCTAATTCGCTATTGGGTGGCAACTGGTTCTCAGTGGGTTGTCGATCTTTGGATGTATTATTTTCGGGCAGCGCGAACGTTTTGCCCATCATCTTCCCCCTGCTGGCTACCCCGCGGTTCCATCTAAACAGCTTGCCATACCCCAGACATTCTCTCCCTGCCTTCAGGCACCTCTGACACGACGGCAATGAGCAATCACACTTCACCCGACGACGACGGCAAGTGTGACACGGATCATCGGGCATTTTGCTGATGGCCGGTCAGCCAAGCCTAAGCTATTGAAATTAAAAGGAAATCAACTCTTGCTGGTATTCACAGCGCTGGAAGTTGGCCTCAAGATTTCCCCACAACGTCTTGGCTGCCCTTTTGGCTCTTAAGTAGTGGGTTTCCTGAAATAGCGCTCGTGGGGATTCAAGAAACCTGGGCCCAATCAAATGCTATGAATCAGTGAGCCCCGTCACGCGAAGGACGACCCGACACCACAGGCTAAAAGGCGTTACTGAATAGCGACAACCAAGGGAGGAGCTTTCGAGCACACCGCATAGCGTCCAATGAGCATATGGCGAGAGAAAAATTTAACGTAAATAAATAGGGAGCTTTGACACTGGCTTGATTACCTGCATTGCTAGCGAAATGTGGAGTAATTCTTCCGAAGCGCGCCTTGCGCTGGGTCTGGATTCAGGCCGCCCAAGGCTCGTCTGAGGACACAATCGTGGCAAATATTTCACGCTAAGCACCAAGGTGGCATGGGCACTCGGGTTATTTCTGAGCGTAATGCGCCTAGTTGGTTACTCGTCCCAGGAGCTCAGTCCATGCACAAAGTCCGGGCTATACCCCAACTACACCCGATCAGCACCGCCCCATTCGGCCCAGTCCCAGCTCCGACGGACGAGGTTATCGTGTCTTCTCCACGTCCAGTGCACAATTGCTTGGTAGGTTCGTAAAGTGTCGTTTCTCACTCGCCCTCTCAACTCGACAAACTGTCTATCCACCACATCCCTGCCTGACTGTTGGATGCTAGCCACACCATGGATGAATAGCGGAATAAGAAACAGCCCCTGTTGTGCTGAGGGGCCATGAAATTCGGTCATTTGCTGGAGCCCATGCGACACCATGCTTTGGATTTTCTCGTCGTCAATTTTGTCCGGATGAACAATCAGATGAAGCCAGATGAACATAGCGGAGGTGTATACCTCTTGAAGCAGCTCATAGTCCGAGGAGAGGTCCCTCGGGCAGGCCCAGTTGTCAATTTCAGACCAAATATCCACCGCCACACATATACTGGTTGGAGCCAATGGTGATTCTGTACTCGCACGATCATAAAGCGTAACTACTCGGTGAAGTATTGGGAAGACGTCTTGGAAGAACGGTTCCTCGTCTCGAGAGTATTCAGGTGATAGAGTGGTGTCTTGTTCATTTCTGCTCTCGATAACATGCCGCGTAAAGAACTTGGTAATGGGGTGATCCATTTTGTTCGACGAGCAGTCACTTGTTGGGGTACGTCGCATGACTGTCTTCGAGAGAGAAACATCTCGATTTATATCTCCATTAAATCCCTCAAAGCTGAGTACTGAACATGCTCATTGGACTGTGTGTAATATCGGGTTTCCCTTGGGGTCATAGCGGGCCTCTTCCTCATCCACGCAGTACGCCATCGTTGGAGATTCCATGGTTTACCAGGAGGAGAGGCCCGATACTATGAAAATGATTGTAATGCAAAGACGACCATGTCTTTCTTGAAAAAAAAAAAAAAAAAAAAAGAAAAGAAAAAGAAAAGAAAAAGAAAGATAATTCCACAGGGCCCCAAAAGGTACAATGACATCTAAGGGTAGATTAGTTAAACATAATCTAGAAAATGAAAATCTAGCCAGAATCAGAGGGGTCATTTTCCTCAAGATCTAGAAACTCTGTCTCCCACGAATCATTTCCACCTTCACGCTCTGTATCATCAGATATCGACAGCTGAGAGTTTGCCTGACGAGTGTCTCGGTTTCTCGTCAGGTTAACCACATCTATTCCATCGGAGTCACGAGTTGATAACCATGCCTCGAAGGTTCGTTCAAGGCCCGCGCTAAGCAAAGCTTGCAGGTACGCACGCTGACCTTCCTCGTTGACAACATAGACACCGCTCTCTTCTAGAATGCTCGAAAGGATGAGCGGCCCACCTGTCAGGCTCTCGCAGAATTCCCTATATTCGGATAGATCCTGGGAAAGACTCCTGTCGACATATATGGATGACGGCCGCTCAATGCCCGGAAACACAAGGTCCCAAATTGCATACCATTGCTCTCCTTCGGTTGAGTTTCGCCTTGCGCTTCTGCGAAGATTGTTGACCTGAGTTTGGGACAGTTCGTACCGTACGAAAGCACGCGGGGAACAACTAGGGACCTCTCTTATATGAGCATTGAGCAATTCTTCTGTCGTAAAAATATCACCACAGCGTGCGCATCGCCAATTGGGACCGTGACATCTCCGAAGATGCTGTTTAACATCACTGATTCGGTTCAGTTGGTATCGATAGCATTTCACATGCAGAGAGCTGTTTCTTTTCCAGAACGGGCACGCAAGAAACATCTCGCGCCCGATGACTTCCTTGCCCTTTTTCGTAGATCTCGAGGTTTCACCGCCATCCTCGTTCCCATTCAGATCATCAGCGCCAGGAGTTAGTGATCTCTTGGGGGGTCTCCTGTGGTAGTTCCCAGAGACACGTGCACTTGCCGGAACCCCGACTGAAGTTGTCCCTTCGGACCGTGGTGAGCCTCTGCTCAAATATCTCAAGTAGAACTTGCTAAATACGATGGAGAATTCAGGCAACAGGCGAGAATCCGAATTCGGTGAATCCCACTCCCCCGGGGAATCCGATATTGAGGGGCCCTCAGAATCACTAGAATTGGTGCCCGCTTTGTCACTGGGTATATTTCCTTGACTCTCTGGCTGTGACGAAACGGGCTGCATGGGTGATGAAATTAGAGCATCCATTAACAGATTATGATTGCCACCCCGTGCGCCTCTTACTTGCATCTTTTGGTACGTCCTATTAATCCATTCTGACGTTCTTTCAACTCTATCATGTACTCGGTTTATATGGGACACAAGGTTACTCCGTCTGTTGAATTGTCTCTCACACTTGAGGCATTTGAACGGTTGCGGGTGCAAGTGCTTGATTCTGATATGGCGCATCAGCTCACTCGCGTGTATGAATTCAGTTTTATCTGTGCAATCTTGCCACTGGCAGGCCAAGCTGCTAGACGTAGAGTTTCTGGTACAATGTCAGTCGAAGTCATGAACTCATTATGAACTTCCACATTTCCTACCGTGCCGGCATATACTCCATGCTCTTTGGTAAGCCTTCAGCCCCCGAAGAATCCTCAACAGAAGTCACCCACGGTTCTATTTTCATGAACTCGCTTATGTCTATAAGCTGACTTTTTTTCTCAGAAGAGGAATCATATCGCTCCGGCTCACGGGCTAGGGAAACTTGTCGTGGATTCCATTTATTGGACTGGGGATAAGCCTCGCTAGGAGTCCGCCTGGTCCTTGCCTCTATCGGCTCAGAGCGAACCTCGGTAGGCGCATTGGTGAATGGATACCTTCGCCTGGCTGGTTCAGTACCAGAAGTGTTGCCGTTAGGTGCCGATGAATGTGAAAACTGCGATGGCGGGGAATGCGTCATGTTTGAGTATGAGTAGGGCACTGAACGAAAGTCGTCTGGCTCTTTGTTTACACTCAGTGGCCGCTGCTTTGATAAACCCGAAGATGGTATTTTGAGAGTGTGCGACATCTTTCCCTCTCTCCAGTCTTGAAGCCTGTAACAAGGATTGAGACACGGATGCTGGAATGTCCCTGAGGACGGGCAGAGGGATTCGGAGTTTCTAGGCATGAAGATTGAAAAAGGAAGGATATTGCTCGCAGAGTAAATTGCCAAGGGTCACTCCAACTCTACGGTCGCAGACACAGCAAGTGCGCCCTGGGGCTGAGCCACCATCTTGAACACAATTGTGCTGTTCGTTCTCGTTGGTTGCCTCACCAAAAGCAATTTATCCCTGCAATCCACCATCAAAACGAACCAATCATCTATAAGCACTGTTTCAATGATAGGGTCGTGAAGTAGGTAGAGGAGTGGCGGGTGTTGAACACATTTGTGTTATTATTCTGTTGTGGTGGATACTGTCAACACCAGATTCAAAACACCAGTGCTGGATAGCTAGAGTAACACTACAACCGATCCAGCTAGGAACATGTAGCTCAAGCTCCCGATATAAACTCTCTTAAGCTCAACTTTCCAGTTGTTCCTTTTATATCTCAAATAACCTACTCTAATTCCACCTTCCGTCATATATACCTTAAAGTTCTTGCACTCGAGTTACAATAAACAATGGAGACCGAGGAGGATTTCATGCCTTTCTTCTTCGAGACTTCTCTGCTACTTCCATTTCCACCGCCATCACTCTATTCTTGGAGCCTTCCCCAGCAAGCCCCGACACAGAAGAATCATCTGGGGCATGATAATGCCACACAGGCCCAACTCACATTCCAAAATGAGGACGAACTTTTCAATTACCCATCCTGGATGCCGTCTGAGCCCTCACTCAGTGTTCCTGCAAATGTAAACACCGCTTATGCAACGGGGTATGAAGATGCAGTTGGGTCTCCTGGCTTCAACACTGGTTCCGGAAGCTTTTGGGCACGGGCTCTCGACTCTCCCAATATCTACGGTCCTGAGGTTTTCAGTCGTTCTGCTCTACCTTGTGCTCCAGAGACCAATGCAAGCGCTATGGTCAAAACAATAGCGCAGGTCACAAAGTGGGTCATGAATCCGTTAACCACAGTCCCCTCTCGTGGCTAATCGTGTTTGACAGTCAAGCTGGATCCAGAGGCCTAACTTGCCAGTGGAAAGGCTGCAGCTCAACACACGTCTTTACGCGTCCGCCAGAATTGATTCGGCATCTACGAACGGTCCACATCGCTCGAGAAGTGTACCAGTGCCCTGTTTCCCGTTGCGGGAAACGGTTTAATAGGAAAGATAACCTAAAAGGTCATGTGGAGAGAATACACGGTGACGACTCAACGGCATTAGCCTTAGTCCCTCAGGTGTTTTGAACTGAGTAGCGAGGGCATAGAAGGGTCGGCCCCGCCAAAATCAGGCCTCCGACGTGTTTTCTTTTGGGGTTGTGGTATGACTATCCTTAACCTTAATTGGATTTGCCGCTATATCAGTCCTCACGCCCCTTTAGATAATCTATGTCATGGTTAATGAAATGGTCGATCGCTGTCTCGCGCCCGAATGAGAGATTCGTGCGCCTCCTGGACCTCTCTCACCTTGCTTCGTTCGACTTCCTTTGCCGCTTCCTCTCTTCTTGTTCTTGCCGTATGTCCGCTAACTCCTGTTTACGATCCTCGTCAAAGTTTCCATCGCAGATTTCCCGATCTTCCCTCTCAGCCAGGGCAACAACGCGATGGAGACACGCGGGGAATGCCTTGCGCTTCTTTTTATTCTCCCCCTGCTCTTCTATCTCACCAGATACGGGAATCTGCTCTTGTTTCTGGTTCTTCACTGGCGTCTCCTGCTGGCTGACTTCCGTCACTGCGGCGTCTCTCAGTTCCCGTTATTCCTGTCGCTTCTGTCTTCGTTTTTCTTTCCGTTTCTGTCATTTCAGTCGATATTTTCCCTGCTTTTCTGTTGATATGGACGGCGGAATCCTACCCGGTGTACTTGGGCTTTGTATGTTCTTTACTTCGGCGAGCTTGGGTCTTTTTTGATTGTCTCTGGCCCTTTTCCTTTTTGCTGGTGGCTTCGAACGTGCTTTAACCTGGGAGGGCATATTGGTGGGTATGCTGTAGGGAGATTAAAACGAATTAATATTTCAATATAATGCTAGATGAGAATTGAAAACAAAGATAGCTAAATGAACGCAGCTGGAAAGATCTTGGAGTGCATTTTCTTCTCTGCGAAGATACCTATCGCTTATCATAATCACTCAAACATGGATCTCGATGCCGATACTAGAGAGATCCGCATCGAAATCTTCAAGGCATAGGCCTAGAAGCCCTCCACGGCACAAGGAGCTCACACGATAAAACCAACCTGGGAGTGAGCCCTCGTGCCGTTCATTCTGTCGTCGGTCAAATTCAAGGCCGGTTCTCTGCTTCTCCCTTCCCCTGTCGATATATGCCGGCTCCGTTGCAACCCCTCTTCGCGCTGCCCGTTTCCTTTCCTCTTCTTCCCATTGTGGTCTTCGCCTTTCACTCTGCCTCTGCCGTTGTCCTCGCCTCCTCGGCTGCTTTGTCGAAGGGCCTGGTGGGTTCGCTCCACCTTGGGCACCAGTTTGTTGGATGCTCGTCTTTGGATGCTTCGCCTCTTTTGCGATTGCCCCTTTTCCTTTTTGCCGTTGGGTTCGCACTAGTATGAGCCAGGGAGGCCATCTTAGCGTGTTGTGAGGGGTGAACACCAATTGATATTTCAACCTTGGATGAGAGTTGAAACGAGGATAGCTGGATCAAGACCCTCTAATCCTTATCTCCTTATCGCTGTCCTGGACGCGGTCGCGACGCGTCGGACACTAAATTTAAAGTTTATACTAGCGTCTTGGCAATTAAATCCGGAGCCTGAGGCTCCAATGATCTCAGTCTCTCCAAGGGTCCAGCCTTTGATGACAGCAGAGTACGGTCCAGAGCATCATTGATCGGGATCCTTATCCGGACTTAATTAAGGAATAGAAGACCCTGCTTATTTACTCTCCCTCCGGATTATCCAAAACTGCAACTCCTTTCCCTAAGCCTAAACATGCCAAGTTTAGGCTTTCATCGCGCAGAAAATATATAGTTCAGAGAGTCCGCAACTGACACTACTAGCTAATGCAATTAAATGATGGGCAGGAGTCTTGCTAAGTAAGGGAGGGATCGATTTGCTTTCGGCGAGGGCGTCCACGAACTGAAAATAATTCCAGGATCTAGATAAACTCAATGCTGTAGGTTGAAAGCTCTGGGGGTTGAAACTGCTAGGGACCCTCGGGGGCCCACGTGATGCGCCCGAGACTGGTGATGATGCACTCTCGACCGACTGCTTCCTCTTCTCTCTTCATCTCCAATTCATCAACCAAAATTCGCTGCATGCAGCATGAGGCCCGTTTGTTGTTGTCTGACTGCACAATACCATTGGAAGTTTATACACAGGCGACCCATGGATCGGGCTCCCGTGTACCCCCGATCCAATAATGCATTCTCATCTCCTTGTCCTGTCAGCTCACAATGGATGGAAATCTGCTGATTGATGTCATGGACCCGGCCACACAGCAACAGCGTGACACAGGATCACCATGACAACACGACTACGCCAGTTCCACGTGGATCGAGACTGGGGGGGGATTGATGACGCCCCGGATACTCTAGCAGCCCTTCGCATGGGGGAGTGTTTGTTCCCTCCATGGCGAGCCTAGGAACTGGCACACTCATGATGTCAGGATTGCCTAGAAACCGGGCATAATGCGTCCCATGGTGGGGGCAGGTATGTTCATATATCTACCCGCCAGAGTCGCCCCCAAACCGTTTGACCTGCGATTGACCACGTAAATATATCCTACGTTAAGTAATTGTACAGCATGTCGTCCCCTGCCGTGGCGGAATACAGTGCTGTGGATGGGGGCGGCAAAACATCGCTCCCAACCCTTCGCGAGACAATGAACACCGTTACCCAGGAGTTTCCCACTCGCTTGGGAATTACCTCTACTGAACTACAGGCAAAGTCGCCGACTCTCGATGTCTTCTTTGACACCATTGCTGGTGAGCGGCTACGTCGCATGCCTCCAGATGGCAGTCGTCTCGATAGCGCTCTTAGGCGTGCCTCCCGTTTGGCTTTTGCCGTCGGTTCTCTTCGGGATTCTGTTGTGAGCTTCATGGACGGGGCTGAGGAAGCAACAAGAATGATTTGGGGTACCACTCTGCTCCTCCTCGAGGTGAGTTCAAAATCTGAAAGTGTACGATAGCCTGCAAGAAAGCAAACTCTGATATGGGCTAGATGAGCATTGAAAATATCGACGTGGTCGACAATCTTTTCAGCCGTTACGGCCGTATCACGCTCGGAATCTCGCTCCTACTCCAGCAAGAAAGCGCCTTCCAGGGTTCAAGAGTTCTTCAACAAGAGGTGGCTGAAATTTACGCTCATCTGCTGCAACTTGTTGTGCATGTAGCATCGGAATACAGACTAGCCTCGCGGACCCAGAACTGGCGGGCGATGACCGAAACCGTTGACAGCGCGTTTTTCTACTACTTTAGCCGGTTCACCACCCATTGGCGCCGTGTATCAGGTATAGTTTTGGGTACGGGTGTCTCTAAAACACGAGATATGGACCTCGAGGCTATTCACCAATTCCTGGAACTGCAGGACCGCCCTCTACAGATGTTGATGGAAAACCAAAACCATTCTTTGGCGGATGGATCATTCTCGTGGTTCGATCCTCATCTTACCACGTTCACTGTTGGCCCACGCAGCATGATGCTCATCCGAGCCAACCCAGGTGCGGGAAAGAGTGCACTATCCCAGTGGACTGTGGAGCGTTTGCAGGTCTCGTCAGAATACGATGTCTGGAATGTCATCCCTATCACTATTCGATCCGATGTTCCTATCACGACCCTAACCCTTAGTATTTTGAAGGGAATCCTAATCCAGATGCTTGACAACTCCGTTTCTAGCCGAAAGACATATGACGATATTTTGGTTGCCATTACCGACGCCCTAAACCGAGCTGTTATGGGTGCGCCTGATCCAGAGGTCGAGGGCCTTCTATGGACGGCTATCCGCACTGGAGTCCAGTCGAATTTGCATTTCATGATCGTTATCGATGGCATGGATCAAATGAAACACGCGGAGGCTACCGTGGGTGCGTTCCTTGGACTTCTCCATGACACTGTAATCAACACACCGTCCAAGCTCATAGTTTTCACCCGCCCAATGTCCACCGACGTGATTCCTATCCGTGAGACTACAAACGTACACCAAGTCCCGATGAATGCCTCCGTTACTCAGAGAGACCTAGAGGCGGCAATCGGCGATATCATGATTTCCGATTCTGCTTTCTCGGGTTTGGAATTCTCCCAGCGCGAGGCTTTGGTAGAGGCCCTTGTGGCTCGCTCTCAGGGCTGCTTTGTCTGGGCCCAGCTTGCTGTTGAGGCGATGCGTAACCAGAATACCTATAATGAAATGGTCGCCTCGGTCTCAAAGATTCCAAACACTCTAGGCGATCTTATTGACCTGCACCTGCGAAACATCAACCTTCAACGGCGGGGAACACAGAGTCTTCTGGCTTGGCTGACGGCCTCGGAACGCCCCCTACGCCCCCAAGAAGCGGAGAACCTTATGTCTGTGGATCTCCAAGCGCTTAAAGTTGTAGCTCGCCCAGCACATATGGACCGTGATGTACTCCAACCTCTCCGCCGCTTGGTTTCAGTCCGTGACGGCTTTGTGGCATTCCGTCACTCGATGATCCGAGAACACATTCAAGCGAGGGCGCAGATGAAGCAGCAGGTGCCATTCTCCCTGGCAGATGCTCATTACGACTTGCTTATTCGTTGTCTGGCTTGGGTCCGCCGCAGCGTCTCAGATGAGGTCGCTGTTTCGTGGGACAAAATGCCGGTTAGCGCTCGCGATCGCTATCTTGATGCACATGTATTGCTCGAATATACTGCCCGCTACTGGTTGTCGCACATGCTCGCATCCCCGATGGCTGCAGGGGACCGCCAACTCTCTTTCCCCACAGCTTTCAAGCGTGCGCTACCAGACTCGGTTTTGTTCGCCCAACTTGAGTTGACGAACCGCGAGTCCCAATTTAGCCGTTCCAGTATCACCGAGCTGTATCGTCTCTCTGTTGCTGTCCGTCGCGCAGTCCTAGGTAGCGAGTCTCCTGCCTTCCTGCAGAGTCTGATCTTGAGCGCCCGCGCGGCAGATAGTTCTCAGGCTTCCTGGGCCAATGATCACCTGTATGAGGCCTGGAATCGTAGTCGCATCTACCTAGGCCCTAACGACACTATTGCCCGTGATCTTGAGCAGCTCCTTGTGGCTACACCTGAAGGTGCTGGCCGGGCGGACCGAGCTGTTGGCATGAAGACTGACGCACTCCGCGATATGACACTCGCCGGATGGGACTCTTCTGATCTCAGCTTTGCCCAACGCTTGCAATACCTTGATAAATTGGTCGCATCCTATCAAGATGAGAACCATCCAGACAAGGCATATGCTGTGTCGAAGCAGTTCTATTACCAAACAGTGCAATCATATGGACCACATTCCTCGGAGACCATGCAGGCCGCGGAGTTCCTCACCAGTCACTTCACTATTGATCCATCCGATGATCTTGCTCTGGAGCTGGCTCGCACCAAGTATGAGACTATGGTTCGCTCGATGGATGCTGCAGACCCACGCCGCGTGACCTACTCTCTATCCCTGGCTAAGATGTACGAAGACAATCGTCAACCAGCGAAAGCGGAAGCGGTGCTGTCACGACTGTGGCAAGGTCTTTCGGCTCGCGATACCGAAAGCGGCTCATCCTGGGACCAGAAGACCAAAGTTGCATTCTACTACTCCCAGTTCCTGCGCCGCCAGCGCCGATCGGATGATGCCAGTAGCATTCTGCGCCAGCTTTCTCGTGATCTGGAAGCGGAAGGCGGCGTAAAGTCGCCCGCCATGGTCAGCCGGGCACAAGAACTGCGCGGAGAGGCCCGCCAAATGCAGCTTCAGGATATGGATCGCGCACTCGCATTGCAGTTGTGGAAGTTTTACAAGTCTTCGAACCAGCAATACACACCTGAAGCAATAGGTATTGCGCAGTCGTTGACTGACGGTATGATCCCTGCAGCGGGGAGCACTGCTGATACTATGGGAGCTCTGTCACCAGAAGAGAGCAAGATGCTCCCCGACTGGATTGATTCGCTCGCATCTACCACGGATACACAAGCTTCCCGGCTTCCACTACTTTTACTTGCTCACCAGCTCTCCAGAAAGCATATTCGCGATGAGGAATGGCGCGAGGGAAGTAATTGCACGTGGGCGGTTCTCAAGCACGCCTGGCCAACTGTGGAAGACCCACAGTCTAAAGCGAAGTTTCCTTCGGATGAAGCGCCAGTGATGTCGAACCTGGCTTTGGATCACGCCTACTGCGTCTTTCGTCGCCTGGATATTCCCACCGCTACTGCTGTCTATGGTAATGCTTTCAAGGCATCCATCACCGCCGATCAAGTCGCTGTGCCCTCGGTAACAGCGGTTGTCAAAACCGTTGTGGAGTTCTATGAAAGGACCTTCCAGTTTGACAACGCACTCGTCCTCCTTCACCAGGTCAGCGAATTCTTCGCCACACGCCTAGGAGGGACCGATAAGCACACTCTTGATAGCCGTTACCACGAGGGTGATCTGGCGCTTCGGCTCGACCGCCGTGAAGACGCCGAAGACAGTTACCGGCACATCTACCGGGCATTGATCCGAGACGGAAAGATCAACTCTACAGGTGTCCGCGCAGCAGTAGCTTTGGTGTCTCTCTACGAAGAGAACAAGCAATGGGATGCAGCCTTGGAGGTCTACCGTCATCTGTGGCCAACTCTCGTGCGGTTCGATGAGAAGGACGGCTACGACCGTGCTCTTCTCGAGGGCCTGCTCCCGAAGACCTACAAGGGCTACGTGGCGCTCCTTAACAATCCTGCCGTACAGGCTGGGTATTCTGAGCGCCAACAAGTTGCATCTGAGCACCAGCAGCTGTGTCGTAAGCTCTACGGACCTACCCACGCACGGACGCGAGACGCTACTTTACTCCTGGCCGGTCTGAGTGCCGAGAACGACCGTCACACTGGCGAAGCAGTCCGTCTATACCAGCAGGTGCTCAATACCCACGACTGGGTTCCATCATCGGAGGCTTCACGTGCTTTGCCTGACATGACCGAGCCGCTGCCCATTGACATCAAGCACCGCGTGGCACAGCTTTACTTGCGCCAAAACCTGACTACACCTGAGGCTCGCAAGCTGTACCTAGAGGAGCTTGCCTTGTCCAAACAGCAACAGGGCCTCTCAGCTCCTTCCACCCTTCTGTGGCTGCGTGAAATTTCCCGGATGTATGCGAAAGATGGTGATCCAGCTTCGCGAAAGCGTGGTGCAAATCTGCTCCGGGATCATGTTGACGAGGTCGTTCGTGTCACGGCTAACCAGCCGACCTTGATCGATCGTGGTCACCGACTGGCAGAGATTTACTTGGAGTGCGGCTACATTGACGAGGGTAATGCGCTGATCACCGACCTGCGTCAACAGGTCATCCATGAGACTCCTGTTGCCCACCGCCAAGCACTGGACGAGCATCGACCTGCCGTCTTCGACGCAGCATTTGAGGAAGTATTTGGCAAACGTCAGTCCTCCCGCCAGATTCTCGATGAGTTGTCGCGTGAGGGCCAGGTTTACCATCGCTTCCAGCAAAGTCTGTCCAGCCACGACCTTATGCCTACCTTGGCTGCTGGCGAGAAGCTCCATCGTCTCCAGACTCAACAGAAGCATATTACGGCAGCCAAGAGCACCGAGGACCAGCTTTATCAGTATTTCTGCAACACGCTGTCTGTGGCGCGCCCGATTCGACAGAAGGATATCGTGCACCAGTTCCACAGAATGTGTCGTCGCGAAAGTCTGAACGAGGACTACAACATCAAGATTGTGACTTCGACGACAGGACTTGTGCATGATTTGTGCAACACTTCACGATTTGAGGACGCCGCTGTGGTTACTGGTGTGTTCCACTCATTCGCGCACTTGACCGACGGCCTGCGCACACCAGAGAGTATTTTCACGGCTATCAAGCTCTGTTTGTATCTTAACGGATATCAAACTACCAAATGTGCGGATGAAACTACGGCCAAGAGCATGGCCCTGGAGTCTCAGATGCTGCTCCAGGAAATCATGACCAACGCCAAGGAGATACCATTGGAATTCTCCGAGCTTCCCTTCGAGGAGCTGAATGATCTCGTCACGGTTCTTGGAGAGCACGAGATGTTTGAAGATCTCGAGGTACGTTACTTATTCCCATTTATGTTCCTGGTTAGGGATCTTGCAGCTAACCCTAGCAGGCGATTCTCACCGAGCTCTGGACCTCGCGTATCGTACAAAAGACCTGGTCCCTCCCTGCCGTGGTTTGGATCGGTCGCCGCCTAGTGGAAACCCGCTTCTGCCGCGGAAACGTCACAGCCGCCACCCAGCTCGGCAAGGATATCTGCTACAACCTACGGCAGGTGTGGGGTAACTGTGACCCTGTCACATTGCAGATGAACAAGCTCCTGTCCGGTCTCTACACGGCTTCAGGCAACCACCTCGCCGCAGCTGCACTACACGAGACGGCCCTGGCCGAGCTGCTCAACCACGACGAACACCCGCAAACCGCAGCTGCCGATGCCGTGACCACTCACCTGGAGCTCCTACAGCACGCGCAGATGCGACTAGCCAAGGAGGGCCAGAGCGCAGCGATGGACGCGGCAGCCGCCCAGGAACGGGTGCAGCAGATCGCGACGAAATTTGGACTGCCCGCTTCGAAACTAGAGGCGGCTACTACCAGCGCGGACGCGTCAGTGGGCATGTGGCAGCGGCCCCGCCGGTTCAGTTTTGATGTGGAGGAGGCAGAAGCGCACCAGAATCACCTCCGTCAGTCGAGTGGCTCAGCGATGCTGACGGGTAACGGGGGCGCGAAGAGGATCTCGATCACGGCGCTGTAAGGTAACCAGACTGACTTCGTTGATATCTCTTGTTTGTTGTTTGTTGTTTAGTGGTTTTGTAGTGTCTGTTATTGGTATATCAACTATGCAGTGTAATTAATAATGCGGGGGTAATTTAGTTAATTAGGGTATTGAATGCATGTTCTTACTTCAGTATTACGGTGGAGTAGATCTCATAGTATGCCCATTCGCATACGAGTAGAGGATGAAGCTAACGAGATCGACAAGGGATACAAGCCTTCCGAGGCGCATCTTAGTCGAAGGCATTGATGGGGTCAATTTTGACTCAACGCTTATTCGAGCACTATACAACCCTAATCGACCGCCAAAAACAACGATCTGGATATCAAAATGATCGAGCTGAAAGATTTATGAAATAGTAGGCGAACTTCCAAACAAGTGTAGGATTCGAGGTTAAAACAGCCTGGTAATGTAGAGGCTACACACCGACAAAGACGAAAAGGGCCAAGGCTCAGCCTCGCCATGAACTTTTGAGAGACACCACCATTAGTGTATTGCTATGATAGTAGGCGTGACATTTTAAGAGAATAGTGCATCTTTTCTGCTAAAATATCTCACTGAATAACTTACATAAGTTAGTTTTTCCCTCGACCAAGATGATGTCTAACCAGTTTATATGTAGTCATTGCGGCGCTTACATGGCATGATGATTGATGATTCTACCAGTACCTACCTAGAGTACCCTACCTAGGTATATCAAATCAAGACCAGACAAGGCTGAACAAGGCTGGGCAGTTCACACCAATAATATACCCTGCCTTTAGCCAGCACAGCCTCCCAGGATTGGATATAAACCCACGTGCGCCCAGCCTTCCATCACACTTTTCCCAAACTCCTAGCATCTCGTCGCTTCCTAACAGAAATGGCTGAAACGGTCTCGATCGCCGCGGGAATCATCTCCCTCGGGCTCCAGGCCACCGGTGGCATCGTATCCTACTGCATCGCATGGAAAGGATACGATCAGGCCGTCGACGACATCAAACGAAAAGCGGAGTTGTTGACTCAGGCGCTTAAAGATCTGGACGATGTCTTGCACAATATGACGGCGGTCAACACCCCGATGAAAAATCAAATCGATCAGTTACTTAAAACAAGAAAGACGACGTTTGAGAGGCTCGAAAAAGAAATGGCGAAAATGCCCAAGGCCCCGGTCCAGGGGCAAGGGGGTGTAAGGAAATACGTGAAGAAGGCGCTGTATTCGGTGCAGAAGCAGATTTTATCTGAGGCTGCGGGTTGTCTGGATGGTCTCCAGTCGGATATTACTTTCGCCTTGAGCATGTAAGTATCTGGATATTACGGCTTCGGTGATTAGACCACGAGATTGACTATATATGCCTAGTCTCCAAACTCACCAGTCGTCGTTGGTTCAGGATGCCATCACTACGCAATCATCCTTAGTTCATAATGTCCTCACAACCCAGTTGACATCGGTTCAAAATACTCTCATGGCACAATCAACGTTGGTTCAAACATTGCAATTGGAAAATGCCAATATGCAGGAAGCAATCCTGAAACAGTCTGCAAAGATGGTAGCCCTGTTATGATAACCCCTGTCGTGCATTTTGGTTCAACTGCAAGATAAAGTGCTGATACTGTTGTCTAGGAGGAAACGATCAAGTATATTGAGAATTCTAAGGGTCAAATACCACCGAGTCTTCTCCAGTCACTTCTTGATCAGTCATCGAGTACTACTGGCGAGGACTCTTCAATTGTCCGTACTCCGCCGCACACTATGCAGTATCAGCGGACAAAGACAAGAAGTTACGGGCCGTGGAAATCGAGCGTACACGAACATCACCCACACGCCCCGGGATCACAGATACTCTATCAGAAAGCCACAATTTATAGCAGGTTCCTTAATTTCGCTCTAACATTCACTTTATCGATTACCAAAGGAGCCGGCGGCCAGTCAATAAGTGCTCCGCTAACATGTCAACGTTTTGCAAGCGAC
Organism: Aspergillus panamensis; assembly: GCA_027569225.1. Classification (NCBI taxonomy): domain Eukaryota; kingdom Fungi; phylum Ascomycota; class Eurotiomycetes; order Eurotiales; family Aspergillaceae; genus Aspergillus; species Aspergillus panamensis. The sequence continues at coordinate 48,797 of JAPDER010000001.1, forward strand.
GAGTTCCTGGCGCTGTGGCGAGGGTTTGGAAGGGAGTCACAATTTGTACAAAAGTTAAGCCAGCTATTCGCAGTGGGAGAAGCCAACCCGAATGATATTAATATAATTGGTCAAACCATGTTGCATGTACTGTCCCGGATTCAATTTTTTTCCATCCAATATGAGCTGACCCAATAAAATTAGTTTCTATGTATAGTATGGGCCTATCGGGATACTCAACCCTTACTCCGAGTCGTAAGATATATGATTCACCGGGGGGCTGACGTAGGGATCTTTGATCGCTATGGATCATCAATTGTGGATCAGCTTCTGCAGTGGGGGAAGGTCGATGACAAATTTTATCCCGCCATTGACGAGCTCATGCGAGCCGGGTGTTATATCACCGACAATTCTCTGAACCTTACCAACAGAAAGACTATTCAGGACATTGTAACCCGCTACGAAGATAGTAAGGACCATCGGCAGCTTCAACATCTGTTCCCTGCTAACTTCTCAAGGGGTGCTTCTCTCGGACCATGCACTGGTGATCGTTCAAAAGCGGGAGGATGACCTTGCGCATTTGATATCTAATGGCTACATTTCCGGGAATGAGTTCATTGGGCAATATACAGCTCTCCAACTCTGTTCTGGCTGGCCACAAGGGTTGCGACTTCTTTTGCAGGCCGGCGCAGATCTGGAGCATACGAACCCGAGTTCATACGAACCGGGACCCGGTGCCGCAATACAGTGGGCCATAAACTCAAAATGTGCTTCTACGCTGAAAGTATTGATTGCAGTAGGGGCTGTTTATTTAAGAGACCATATGTGGTACAGTGCCGACATCCCAGTAATGGCACAAATTCTTGTGGAAGGGCTTATTTCAAGACGTAGGAGGCTGAGAGCTCTGGCACTCGCATCACTTCCCCAGCAGACGCTGAAGGATCTCAAGCTTCTATCTGGCTCATTGCCCGACATGACTGCTGCAGAAGTGTATGCTCACCTTCGAAAGCGAAACGTCACAATCGATCAATCCTTAGACCCGAGAGAATTTTGTACTGACGGGTCAGTGTATCATATCGAAAGTCTGAGCACAGCTTCGATGGATAAGCTGTACCATGCTGGGTTTCACGATATAGATTGTCCGGATCACAGTGGACATACACCTTTGATGTGCGTGGAATTTCGGGGACCCCTTGAAAACGTGGCTGATCGGATGAAATGGTTGGTTTCCAAAGGAGGAAACCTGTACCGCCCGTTACCTCGAAGCACAATTTCAACCCTTCATCTATGCATTTTTAAATTAGCAATGGTCCTAGTAACAGAACACCCAGGAAAACGGATCTCGAAATTGGATGCCACATGTGACATGTTATTAAAAGATCCCGTTCCAGCAAGTTGCCGCGATGGTTGCTCTTGCGCCTGTTCCAACAGCGAATGTTCCGCTTGGACCTTTGCGTTGAAAGGGACCCTGATATACACGAAGCTAATCCACAGGAAGCAAGAGGTCGAGTTGTTGCTGACGAAAGGCCCGAAGATCTCTGGCGGGGTTGAATCTTTGATTCGCTTTCTCACTTTCCACGATTTACAGCTTACGCACACATGCTGTCGTTTATGTTTTCTAGGGACAAGTCTTATCCTATGATTCATTGTTTAAATTATCAATTTGAGCCTTTAAATCGAGAAGAGGTCGAGGAAATTCACCATGAACACGCGGAACCCCTCAAGGAGTTTGAAACCCTTCTGGCGGAGATCATGGATGAGTATGAAAAGCGCAACGTGCCACTGCTGCAGTTCATACGGGAATACTGGTGTCGGCGTGTGCAGCAGCATCTCCTCAATGAGACATCCTTGTCGCAGGAAAATAAAGAGAAAATAAAAGAGCTTGGAGTGGTTCTCACTCCTGGTTCTCGTCTTGATTCGGATGCTTTTTGTGTCATATTGCAACCTAAGATCATGCCCGCCGACCAGATATGATCTTGCACACCACGTCCTAGTTACTTCGCTGTTATCTTAAATGGATCATTTCTCTCTCAATTCCTCTCTCAGTTTAGATACTTCGAGGTCTATGGGTAGTTCAAAGAACTCGACCTGCACAGATGAGATGGTTGTGTTGTAAGAAATGTGTATAGTGAGACAGGGGGATAGATAGTCCAAGAGTTACGGCAATCATTGACTACTTTCTCTTCGCAGTATGTGATTACATGACTATCCCTAGTATGTACTTGGATACGTATGTGTGATGAATGTCTATGCGATATGCGCATAGATAAAGCCCAACCGTCAACCTCATCCCCATCTCGTCCGTAGAATCCATCAATCTGCCATCCATCCTCGGCTTTGAAGTTCAGGCAGTCATCTGTAGCTTTTCCAGCTTCAACAGTATTACCTGCGCTAGTCGGAGCAACAAGATAGAATATACGAGTATTATCATTATACTTGACCTCACAGAGCTGTGCCTGACTCGAGTATTCGCCCGAAGCCAAAGGAAGCTCGTAGAGGTGCCACCGTGGGTATAGTTCGTTCCAGCAGAAAGAGTCAACCCACCACTATCGACGCGGTTAGCACCCTGGAGAGAGATCTTAGTAGGCTTGTTGGTTCCTGTCGAGGTGGTCGGGAGAGACGAGAGGTCATTGAACCAGGTTCTAAACTATTAACCTCCAAAATCTCACATAAGGGTAAGAGAATAAGGTACTCACCCATGAGGCCCACCAAACAAATCACTCACCTTCAACTTCCCCGACCGACGGCGTGGCGACGGGTTGGGAATCTCATCAGTTTATATTGCGAGAGGCTTATAGAGGTGCCTAGGGGGTTCCGGATTCAAGAAAGAACACCCCAGATCGATCAACCAGTATACTCTCTGGATCATGGTACCGCACATCCACTCCCGGCCATTGACTACTTGGGTACCTCCTGCATCAAGATAGCTGTAGATCTGCAATATTCCAATCATGTCTCGTCCAGAATTCAACCCCAGATCCCGGCAGATTTGACAATGAGTATTTATTCCCGCACACCCCCTCGCTTTGTACAGGATACTCCGTACATGTCGCGTAGAAATAAAGATTAGTGATCTGACCCCGGTTCTCCTCTGCGGATCCCTGATGTCGACATAGGCAGGATGCAAGGGAACAGACAGGCAGCTGTATGATTATTCTAACAAGTATATTTCCCGTACAATTCCCGGATTTCCTATGCCAAGGATTTGCATATCGCATCCGAAATCTTAATATGCGGGAGCTAGGTTGCTACTACGAAGACCAGAAAACCGCCCTACCTGGTATAACCCACAGGGAAAAGATGTCCCGACGTTGAACGGAGTCGACTCACTCCTCCAATGAAAACAATAGGCGAAATGCGCCCTCTCCACCTCCACGCAGGGGGATCGTCTCACAATCAGCGGTCTCGAAGGAACGCTATCTGCTGTGTCACCCCGCCGTCTTACAGGCTGCATGAACCTCCTTCCCCGACGACGAGCTTATGTAAGCGCTCCCTACCGACCTGTCAAGAACAATATCCATTGTGCATAAAGACCTTCTACTACTCTCCATGATAATTGTATAATTTGGAACCGTCATTTTTCAAGAGCATACCAGAGTCTAGCCAACAGGAACATATGAGAATAAAATATAAAAAATAAAGGAGTGGGCGATATCTGATTTTTGACATCATGTTAGGAGTGACCTTTCCCATCTCAGAGGTACATTTCCTTTTATGACTTTCAAAACTATCTAAATGTGTGTTCTTCTTGTTTACATGTGATGAAGAGAGTCTATATTCCGGTCTAGATCTTCGTTTCTATTCCTGCCACACGGGAAATATCGACGACTGGTATGGCTGCTTGTCTTTGGGACCTGTAGTTTGATTAGTCGATGGCATTCTTTCTCTGGGATTGTGCTTCTCTTCGAGTCTCCGAAAGAATGCCCGAAGAAGGGTTCGCTGGAAGCCTGACTGGTCTCGAGGCGACGATGATCTTCAGGATCGGCCCTTTCCCAGCATCTCTCGTTCGCCTAATTATTGCTGATTTAGCGGACGGATCGGCGTCAGCGTGGTCTTCTATAATCGGTTTCGGTCTGGCATTGTCGGGTTTCGGAATTCTTTTTCTTTTTATGTGTCCCGTTGATCTCGTGGGCGTCAGGCTGAAGAACTTTATTATGTGATGTGATCCACACGACTATTGAGCTGACGGGCGGGTTTTTGCTTCTTCGCGGGTTCACAGCCCATCGACTGTCCATCTAGCGGATGCGACCAAAGATAGTGATTTCTAGGCGGGATCAGTGTCAAGATGCGATTCAATTGCGAAAATGAAGATCGCGATAAAGGGAAGACGACGGTGATGATAATGATGAAGAAGAAGAAGAGGAGGAGAAAGATGAAGAGGAAGCAAGGAGGGGAATCCTGGTGAAAACTTCTGCAGGACTCTGCAGTGTCACACCCTCGTTTCCCTGTTCGATCCGCGGCGGGATTTCTGACTCGTTCCTTTTGCTTCATCTTTTCTTTTCTTTTCTTTCCACTTCCGCATCTCATCCATGGGTCGGCCTTTCTGCAGTCCCATGGGATGGGCGGGGACCTCGCGGCTTTGACTCTGATTGTCTCAACCACCGATCGACCACCGATCAACCACCCTCTCGGCGTCATTTCTCCTCTGCTTTGCCTCCCCGCAGTTGCGTCCTCTTCACGCTTTCTTTCTCTGCTCCGGGTCAATCCTTGTTCACTCTCCTTTATCTCTTCTCTCTGCAACATCAATAACACCAACACCAACACCAACAATGAGCAACACTACCGCCGACCCTCCAGGGGCGTCCACCGGGACCACAGCTAAACCGCCCGCGTCCCGCAAAAAGATCCGTCCCACTTACTCCTGCTTAAATTGCCATAAACGCAAAGTCAAGGTATCCCCTTTTCCACCCCTTTTCTTGATCATACTCCTTCCTCCGAACTTTTCGACCACCCAAAGACATTGAATCTAACTCGCTTCCATCATCCTAGTGCGATCGCGTCAAACCGTGCGGCGCCTGTTGTCTGCGCGGTACACCCGCCGAATGCGAATATGGAACTAGCAAAAACGACCGCCACTACATCCTGCAGTCTGCCCGAATTGAGAGCCTTGTCCGATCATGCGAATCCTTGAAACGCCAGCTTGCCGAAACCCGGCGCATGGCGAATCTACCGCCCATTAAAGACGATGAGGAGGAGGAGCATATCCCCCACCGCCCCCATCCGATTGCCGGGTCCAGTGACGACGAGGACGATGAGCTACTCGAGAGCCTCCTGATGTCCTCCACATCGTCATCGTCGCCATCATCAATGGGGGTCCCCCAAGCGCTCGCCATGAGCATGCCACAGGAAACCCAATCGCGCAAACCGAGTACGTGGGATCTAAGCCGGAGACTCGTCGCTGACGCACCCCGGAATTTCGTTTCTGCTCCTGCTCCTCCTACATCTGTTGCTTCTACGTTTTCGCAATCTCTGTGCGTCGAGAATTCTCTGCTGACCGGCCCAGCAATGGCCAACGCGGTGATAGAACACTCCGTTGAGCGTTTAATCAGTGATTTCAGCCCGCTCAATGTCAACGGGACCATTGCCCTCCGTGAAGCTTCTATGATGCGGGTATTCTCGCCCCTGCTCTGCAAGGCGTTTGAGGCCGCGTCCCTCATATTTGCGGGGGTTCACGATGGCGATCGCCGGCTCGAGTTTGCCGGCCATACTCGCTACGTTCGTGTTCTCCAGCTATTGCAAAATTCGCTGTATAGCCAGACAGGGCGACACTCGACGGAGGTCCTTCTCGTTATCTTACTGTCTACCATCGTCGAGGTACGTCTTCTAGGTGGTATTTATGTTCTGTACTCACGTGAATACAGGCATTCAAGCAAAGCTCCAGTGACTCGCTCTTGAAGCATCAGCTCGGTGGGTTAGAGTTGCTGCGGTCGCGATCCCCTTACCGGCATCGCTACGGCATGGAGCGCTCTCTGTTTGTGGACCTCCGACTCTACTGGGTACATGCCTATCAGCTGAACTCCCCCCATGTACTTGATTTTTCCTGCTAACAAGCTTGTTTGGCAGGTCACGGCAGCTTTAGTTCACCGGAAACCAACCTTCATGGCATCGAAGGAGTGGCTCACGGTTCCCTGGCCCGGCGGTGCCCCTTCTAAGGACATCCTCCACCAACTCCTCGACATCGCCGTACACATCCCAGGATATCTCTCGCAGGTCGATGAATTCTCCGCGAAACTGAGATCCTACGAAGCCACCCTCGACCCGACCTCGCAGACCGAAATCATTTCTCTCCAATCCACCGTCTACGAACGAGCTACGGAACTCCAAGCCAGGCTCCAGATGTGGAAGGGCACCCACGCCGACTCATATTGCCCCGGCGCACCCTGGGAGGAAAAGTCCGAGCCGACCACACCCTTGCCTCAACCCGACCCAAATCTTACCTCCAAGCCCCGCGACGAAGACCCCGACACGTTCCCCATCTTCCGCTGCCGCAACCCACGCACTCTGGAAGTCGTCACCGCCAAACATCTCATCTACCCTGATCTCCTCATGGCCACCTCGCTCTGTTTCTACTGGGCGCTGTGCCTTATCACCTCCTCCAGTGACACCGACCTCTTCAACGTCTTCAGCCCACAGGAGCGATACCAATACGCGTGCAACATCTGCCGTAGCATGAAATACTACATCAACGAGATCCCCGGCGCCCTCGTCTCACGCGCTATGTTCGTCCTTCGCACGGCATTTGACGCGTTCGCCGACGGGATGATCGAGAAGGACTTCCTCTCGCAGTTGTTCCTGTTTATCGGTCGCCAACGTAAGTTTCCGGTGTTTTTGAACAAATGCACTTCCTCGTCGGCGCAGACTTCGTAATCAACCTTTCTTCCATCTCTCCCCGGGTTTTATTGATAGATTTAACTTCAAACCTACTGGTGTTGGTGTTCGTCGGATATATATATACCTACTTTATACGACTTGATGACGATGATGACTATTGGATTTGGATTGCGGTACCAGGGTAGACCATGTCTTGCAGCGATATAATATAACTTTGGACTTTCATACTTCGCGATTCATATCCTATATCTCACAAATTATAAACTCATATCCCTACTGCATCCGTTCCTATTCGAGCAAGGCGTACAGATAACTCACTTTCCTACCTTGACACCGAAGTGACACCGAAGGTGTCAACCTGAGCACTTGCATGTATTACCTATTACTCTGCACTAAGAAGTCATGGGGTCTTTTTTGTGGTCTAACAGAAGACCATTCATTCATTGTCACATTGCATTGCATCGCACCGACCTTGATTTACCCCTTTAGCTCAAATGTTGGTCCGCTTCCCTCACCTTGCCTTTGTGCCAACTGGGCGTCCCCATTGCGTCAGCCCATGGATACCCGTTTTCCCCTTTTTGGACGAGGTCCAGGCAGTTTCCTTTGTCTCCCAAGGCGCCTCTTGATTACCTTCAGCTGCCAGGATGTCCCGCTTTTCACGCGCGTAGTTTCCATCCCTCTAGCGTGAAGTATAGCGCCCTGACACAATTTGGCTGATTGTACTCTGAAGCGAACAATAATCAGGCATCTCGGTTAGAGAGTATTTGGGCTCCAGAAAGAGCGAGAAAGCTCATGCTTCTCCAAGGTAAAGGAAAGCAAGAGGCTCAACCAAGGGCTTCAAGTTGTGTGTGCTGGCTTCCTTTTTCTAGCATACGACCATTCTAAGTGAGAATAAAATTCAAGTAACCCATACCATGTCGTTGATTCATGATATTGATATAGAGTGGCTTTTTTTTTTTCTATATTCTCTCCTATCTGTCCTTCAAAAGTGACCTGGGGGCAAACAGGGGTCTATAATGTTTCGACAGGTGCTGCACAACAACAGACAAGATTTATAAAAGAAATTATATTCTTAAATATTAATAAAAAAGTTTTATATTCATCTTCCAGGATAATCTCGGATAATTATTTAATGACCTTGTCTAAACAAAAATCTGATTATAGGGAATAGGGCAACGTCCAGTCCTTGTACAATGCCTTGTAAGAAATAGCCTATATAAAGGGTAGGTGGGTTTCATTTTGCCTGATGCGTTTTAAGGGCGAGAGGGGGGAAGAGTTTGCAAGCAGGATCAATTTCAGTTGGGGATGATGGTTCACTTATAAGGTCTGTGGTGCTAAAATACCTATGGTATACCAACCAAAATGGGTGGAAATGCGGCCGTTTACTACGTAAGTAGGCTGTAGAACTAGGCACCAGCAGTGGTGCTTTCCTGGGACTCTAAATGAGATGTCAGGTCAAGGCTCTCATCCTCATACTTGTTTCTCTGAGAATGGGGGTACTATTCTTGTTATAGTCGCCATACCTAGTAAGAATGTTAGTTTGTATCTTTTCCCAGGAAGTACTAGGGAGCCTATCTTTATCTCCTGTCAGCCACGACCCTTCCTGGACTGGCTGCTTGCTCGATTACATAGTTTAGAAGGAAGAGCCTAAGAGGAGCAGTTATTCTTTCTGTTGCTTTTGATGCTGTCTAGCACAGGCTACGATGAAAACAGGTCACCATCTGATAGAGAATAAGGAATCCAGAACCAGAGTCAAGAGTGGCTCGAGCGAGTTGACAATAGAAGAAGAATAGAGAGAAATAAAAAAAAAAAGTAGGTGGCAACAGTAATCGCAACAGAGACATTCGAACCATTAACCTTGCTTGTTGAGTTTACAAAAAACTATGCCACTGAGTGGGCTCTTGGAATGACCTCAAATGGGTGTTATCCTGTTTCCAAGAGTTTAACCACTCGAACATTAAGCTCTGGTCAGCGTTTACTACTTCCCAAAAAAAGGCAAAGAAAGGTTTATATAGGCGCAATTTATCAAATGGCTAGTAAGATCCTTTGCATGGACATCGCTTCATCATGACAACACATGTTTTCAATCCAATTTAGTCACCATTACAGATTCCCGGTCGTCACGGACGTCTGAATTCCTCCAAAGGGTATCTTGTCTCGATCGCACTGATCAACCTGGTCTTCATACTGACTATACCGACCTCCAGTGCTCTCGCGGCCCTCATCACGCTCGAGATATCTCGACTGAAGAAGTACCCAGCCAGACCGAACTCAGTGGAATTCCCTTCGGCATAGGGTTTGCCGTTTTTCAGGGAGAAGATGTCTTTCACGGTTCTCCAGAATCAAATCATTCCATTTCCGCAGTATCGCTCCATGCTTCTTGGCCGTTGTATTCCCATAGAACGCGTTGTATCCGGTGATGATTGAGGGATTGATAGTCTGCGAGCTAAGCCAAACTCAGGATCGCCGCTCCACGCCTAAGGCAGAAACCCCCAGGGTGAAAAAGGCCACGGTTTTTGAGCCAAAGGCCACGCAGAACTTGTGATGGATGGACCATTCTTGGCGGCGCCTTATTCCGTAACACATTGTCCCCTTTTTCTGAATTCTCTCCCGATTAATCAAGGAAGTCTCTCCTTTCCTTAATTAACCGACGATCTTCACCTCATCTGTGGAGTTACTTCCACTTTCCTCCGAGTCGGAACGACATCCTTTGGTAGTAGTAGTCACGGGGGAACATCGGCTCAGTCCAGTCCAGTCCAGCCCAGTCCAGTCCAGCCCAGTCCAGTCCAGTCCAAGCCTCGACTAAACCCAGTCCAGTATAAGCCTCCGTGAGGTGAGGTGAGTAAGACGCACAGTCAGTCTTCTTCTGCCGCCTTGGCTTTCTTCAGTAGTAGCCAGACACAGCATACTTAGTGCCTACTGATGTATAGTAGTGGGTGGGTGTCGGGTCACCTGGCTCCACCCCTCAACCAGCGCCCAAAAGCCCCGCATCGAGATCAATAAAAGCATGCTGCGAAAAACACTCAACCGGTCGATTATCGTCGTCGAGCATAGCGAAATCCAGATCAAAGGATACGCCCGAGTGTGCGTGTGTGTGCGCGTGTGCGTGTCTCCCTTGTGTTGGGGTCTGGATGGTAAAGCCTCCCTCCGGGTCAACGGGGAGCCAGTTCGATGTGAACCGGGTTGAACCATCGGGCATCTCGAGGGGGGTGAGTTCATCATGATTATAATTATAACCGTATTCATACCCCTTCATGTTGGGGTTGCGCTTATGGTGAGGGTGGGTATTTCGGGGCTGGGGGTTTAGTGCGGTGGTGGATCGGCATTCATACAGCGCATTGGACACATAATCGTGATCTTCTTGAAGAGGAGTCTGGGTCTGGGTCTGAGTCTGCGACAATGGAGAAAGACACGGCGACAGCGATCGCGAAGGAAATCTATACCTCTGCGCCGTCGCCGTGGCCGTCATGAACTCGAGATCCTGCTCCCAGTCCGCCTGACCCGTTGAGGTTTCAGTGGCGCCGGGCGAACTCAGACAGTCTGACGGGCTATTCATGTACAAGGCACGTTCGGTAGCGAGTTGCGAGGTGGATCGGAGGAGGTCATCGAGGGTAATAGTAGTGTCAGCAGTGTCTTCGGCAAGAGGATTCTCGAATCTATTTCTCATCGGTTAGTTTTTTTTTTCTGGCTTTTTTTTTTCTCGGTTGGAGTGTTGCTATTTTGCGGTTGCGGTGTACGTACCTCGAGGAGATCTTGCTGTGCGCGGCTGGCTGCTGCTCGTAGAACATGCCTGGGGATGAAATTATCTTGCTGGAAGGACACTCAGGGGCCGACCACGACATGTCAAAGTCATTGAAGCCGAACTGGCTCCTATAGAACATTTCGTCGTCGGTGGTGAAGGTCGGGTCGAGACTGAATCCGGGGCCTGGGTTCAGAGGGTCGAAGGCCCAGGTGGGCATGGGCAGGTCCGGCATGCTTGTATCTGCCATTGTCAAGCTCTCTATTTTTTCAATTCAATTGTAGTAACTTAGAAGAAGCTAGACATCGCAGAGTATGTATCGCAGGGCAAGTTTGACGTCGCAAGAGTATTGCTCGAGCACATAAAGAAACAGAAAGAGAGAGAAAGTAGCAAGACGACGGGGTCTTAAAGCGATGGAATTATTCTGACCATCACGTAAAGAATAAACCGAGAATCGCCAAAGCAAACTCGAAACCACCGTCGAATATTTATTTTATTCCTATTCTCTAGATAGAATGATTCTTAAACCGTGAGGCCATCGGTAAAATACCACCTCTCCCCACACCAGGCACTCTATACTCCACACAATCTATACCCGTTTAAACCGGGGGGTCTGCCGCAGGAATACTTAATCATACATAATATTCGTCATCGCAATCAGAACCCAGATCGACCGTACGATCATCATTAACAGTACCATGTAGCTATCGATATTAACCGAGCTTTGTTGTTTGTTCCCCGGATTTCAACATGAGGGGACGGAACTCAGGAGCTGTTATCTTAGCGTCCGTGCCCGTGTCTCTCGGTTGATACAGCTTCATTTTTAACCGGCTCGGTTAGTTAGGAACTAACCGACTCGCTCAGCTGTTTTCCACTTGGCCCCGGTCTGGGGAAGGGAACATTTCCACGTTCTGGGTCTCTCTCCTTGCCGAGAAGGGTTAAATGTCCGATTTGTTTTCTCGAGGCTGGGCCACGTTTTGAGATCATGGGAACAAAATTATGAATTTTCTATCCCAGGTTGAGCGAGGTTGGGGTTTTTGAGGGGCTTTTAAGGGGCTTTATGCTACACTTAACAATAGAAGAAAGAGACTGGGGAGATAATAGAGTGGTAGAGTATCGTTATTATTCAAAAATTCGCTTCACCCAACAGGAGTAATATATACATCAGGCATTATCTCATTATCCTTCTCCTATGCTAAAAAAAGTCCCCGGATGACCAAAAAATATAGCAATCGGTTAACGATTCACCCCATGTCCGGAGTGAACGGAGACGAAATTTTACCTACTGATCTCGGCCCGAATGCTGGCTGAACCTGGAGATCAAAGCACGCAGGAACGTGCCTGACGATTAAGTTAAGCTAGACCCCGCGGCGACAAGACAAGGCGAGCGGCCGTTTGCCACCCATTCGAGCTAGAGGAGTGGATCCCCAACAGTCGTTTTATTCTCAGAGGGCCAAGCCAGTCCCCTTCCTGGTCCACCGGTACAAAGCTAAGACGGCCTTGCGCCGGTGCCGAATCTCACTGTGATTGACCGGCCGTCCCCGCGCCTGCGCCACTGCACTCCGCATGACCTGTCGGAAATTTCGCTGGTACTCCGTGTTGAGCGTAACGACGCACGATTCTGTGGCCCGGATCATCACCTCGCAGGCGTTCAGGATCCCTTCCCCGGCTTCCTTCTGCAGCCGCTCAACGATCAGCAGCAGCAGGAAGCTGCCCTGGAGAAGTTGGATGCCGAAAAAATAAGGCATGAAGCTGATGTCCGGGTCGAAGCGCAGGATCTGGTCGACGGAGTCGGCTGCATCGAGGGCGTGTGAGATGGTCGAGGCGAATGCGGGTGACGACGTCCAGAAGTCTTTATCTTCGATTAAGGAGACGGGGTCCCATTTGCCCACGAGGAGGATGTGTAGCACGTGCACCAGGTATGACGCGTATGAGATTACTGTCTGTGTGTGCCAGGAGTAGGCCTGTGTGAGAGAAGGTTCGACCGGGGCATGGTCGGGGCCCTCGGCGTCTGATGTGGAGGCGGCAAATGTGGTCAGACTAGCTTTGTAGATCTCGAGCTGGCGCAGAACTTCATTCACATGGGCGTTCCATGCGTCCTTGCCGTTGAGACGCACCCCGAGCATGGGATGGTTGCGCGCCTGGTTCAAATCGATTAATTCCCCGGTGATGGTCATGAGAGGGAGAAAGAAGCCAAAAATGGAGTGGTCGTGGCAGATGAAGTTTGGGAACACGCGGCGTTTGTTTTTTTCTCCGGAGAGTAAGCATTGAGGCCCGTCTGGTCGGGGGCTGTTGCTGTGAATGTTGCCCGCCTGCCACGACCCTTCGTCGAGGGGGAGCAAAAGGTCCTCGCTTTCGGCATCCAGTAGCGCGAGTGGTCGGTTGTAGCAGAGAGCTAGATGGCGGTCCATAATGTACAACAGCCACCACGTCCGACGGCGCTCCTCCCGGTGCTCCTCCGTGATGGTACTATGTACATCACGACCACGATCGCACACGCAATTAAGGCTAGGTCGAGTAGGGTTCGTGTAATCGAAGAATGGTCCAGCATCTGCCCCACTCCATCCAGGTAAAGAGTACTCGAAGCTGGGGCTGGAGCCTTCTTGATAGTTGTCCACGTTAGACACCACCTCGATTTCTTGATTTAGTTTTAATTCCCGTGCCAATGTAAAAGCCGCATGCCACCTGAACCAATTAGCAAAAGAATCCCCTCTCGAAAGGTTTAAAGCTCACCATCGCATACTGGCGGCCTTTTGCTCACTGGATGATATGATCGACGCAACATGAATGTAGGTAATCACATCATCCAGAGAACCTGCCGGTCCCACCAGGCCACGATCATCTCCACCTCCTTCGAAAGGATGGTGTACCGTGGTGGGAGGGCACTCCTGGCCTACCCCAGCAAAAGTCGGGTCATTTGTCGCAGCGGCAGCCGCTGCAGCCACCGCCGCCGACGCTCCGCCTTGGTCCTTAAACGAAACATGAATCAACGGCCGTAGTAGACGGATAGTGAGCGCGCATAAGAACTGGCAGATCCTCTTGCGTTGCGGGGGGGAAATAGACAAAGAGAACGCCCGATCATCAAGCGCAGCTACCCAAAGCATACTGGCCAGAAGCGCCGGACTGCTCGGCCGAGGGGCCTCCTGACTGAGGAAGGACGCTTTGCGCAGGACATAGCAATGGATGTGATGGCAAACGGGGTGCATATGGGTCGAAAAGGCACTGGTAAAGTACAAATCGAGTAAATCAAACACCAACTTCCGAGGTAGACTGGCCTCGACGAACGGCATTAACGCCTGCAGCACGGGATATTTTAGAGCTGCACCCAGGGACCCCCCGCGGGCACCATTGGCCGTGGCCTTGGAAGCCTGCGAAGTCGAAGCACTATAGGCGGCCAAATCCACCCCATTCCACACATCGAATATTCGCGGGAACGGGCCCTCTCCCAGTCCTGTCCCTCCCAGCACCTCATACGACCCAGGCGAGACATGGGTGGTAGTAGCCAGCCATTCTTCCGTAACATTCCTCCCTCCAGGACCCGACCTCCGCACAGCGAGCGACGGGTCCGCCTGCGATCGTCGCTCATCGACACTCAGGGCGGAGACGGTCAAGTCGTTCGTCGCAGGCGATCGATGCTGGAAGCTCGAAGTCGGCGAGCCATGTCGGGCCGGAGTCGTGGCGAGGATCTCGGTAACTGTGGGCGCAGACCGTCGTGGTCCAGTATTATCATTCGTATTATTATTGCTGCTGCTAGTATAGTTACCCGGGGGCAGCTTGGAATTTTTTTCTCCGGGGTCCTCGCTGCCAGTTGTGGTGGTGATTGTCTTTTTCCCTCCCTCGGTAGTCAACCTCGATCGCGCGATGCGACCTCTCTTGCGCCGTTCTCGAGTGAATTCGCAGTGGATGTCGCTACGGAGGCAGCGCGAACAGGGGAATGCCCGGTCGCAGCGGACGCGACGTGAGTGACAGGAGTCGCAGGCGATACGGTTGCGCCTCCATCGCCGTTTGGTGGCGGCGTCGGTCGGCTCGTCGACGGGACCTGAAGCACTCCCTTGCTGGACGTCCCCGGCGTGGGAAGAATCCATTTCAGGCCCACATTTGCGAGGAATTGGGTGGTTGGTTGAGAAAGCGAGGGGTTGATGGAGATGGAATCTAGTTTGGAAGAGAAGAGGAGAGGAGAAGAGGGGAGGTCGAGGTAACAAGAGGGAAAAGGAGCCGATGAGAAAGTTCCCGGGTGGAGGAACCAGACTTCTCTCGGTCGGATGGAACTGCCCACGTTTAAAAAGGGTCAAGAAGACAATAATAACTGGTAGAGTGCGGATGCGTTCTATGCTCGAGAAAGAAATCAAATCCTCCACCTCCGATTATGAGAGAAAAGCCGATGGGAGAAAGAGCAAGCAAGACGCCGGAAAGATTTCTTGGGGGCGCGGGGGAGCAGAAATGTGGAGGGAGCTCCGCACGCTAAAGGGGGGAGAATAATATGGAGGTAATTATGATTATATGGATTATTGGAGCTAATATGAAGGAATGATTGTGTTGTCATCTGATGGCTTAATTAAACTGAACCCTCCCTCGCTTACCTGGTGAAGGTATATTTATTCTCCCAGGACTACCTAGGTATGCATAGGCACATGGGCGCTCTGGAACATGACAGATCTCCAGAAATTAATTATACAATACAAATATTAAAAACACCGAGATCATCTGAGCAATAGAAATCCTGGATCCCATCTTGATTCCTAGATCCCAGGCAGAGAACTCACGCCACTACACCTTAACGGCGAGAAAATCACCCCTGTAAAGCCTTTTTATACCGACTCAACGCCTTCGCTCGACTCTCAGAGTGGTCGACCATCGGCTCAGGATATCCCCGCCGTCGAGCTTCCTCCCCCGCCCCCCGCTCATACGGGGCATGGATAGCCGCACCCTTAATATCGCGTAGCTCCGGCACCCACTTCCGGATATACTCACCGTCGGGGTCAAACCGCTCGCTCTGCCGTAGCGGGTTAAAGATCCGGAAATATGGCTGGGGGTCGACCCCCGTGCTCGAGCCAAACCCCCAGCCGCCGTGGTTGGACGCGAAGTCGCCGTCGATGAGATTCTCCATGAAGTATCGCTCGCCACGGCGCCAGTCGAGCAGGAGGTCTTTGGAGAGAAAGGAGGAAACTACCATGCGGGCGCGGTTGTGCATCCAGGCGGTTTGCTTGAGTTGGCGCATGGCGGCGTCGACGATGGGGAAGCCCGTACGGCCTTCGGTCCAGGCATTAAAGGATTCTTCGTCATATTCCCATTCGATGTTGGTGCATTCGGGTTTGAAACATTTGTTCATGCTATATCATGAGATATTAGTCGAGATTTGAAAAGGCGAGGGGAGGGGTAGGAGGTATACCAGATGAACGGCCAGTGGACCAGGACGTGTTTGTAAAAGTCGCGCCACGCAACCTCGCTAATCCACGATACGTATCCTGGGGTCCCTCGAGAGAGCTGGTGTTTGTTGGCTTTTCGGGCTTGCACGATGGCAGTTCGTGCGCTCAGTGCCCCGGACGCAAAGTACGGACTGAGACAGGAGGTGTTCTCTCTTGCGAGAAAGTTCCTTGAGTCCGCATAAGCCGTTCCTTTCTCTTCGAGGAACGATACCAAGCGACGCAGCGCCTCGTGTTCGCCTGCCGGGTATATTTCTCGTAGATGGGCCGCCTGCTCCCCGGACAGCTGCTTGTTTGCGGGGGCGTCAGGAATCGAACTGTCGAAAAGCTCAGCGAAGTTCTTCCGCGCATTACCCGGGTTTGATCCCGGCTCGTCAGCGGTCTCGAGGTACTCCGGGTTGTCGTGGAGGTATGCGACCCAGGACCGATACCAGGGAGTGTATACCGCGTATTGTTTCCCCTGCTGGGTGGAGAGGGCACCTGGAGTGACGACACAAGTATCGTGGGCGGCTTCGAATTTGATCCCATTCTCTGCGCACATGCGGACGAGCTTAGCCTCGCGACGGAGCTCGTCCACCTCGTACTCGAGATTCGCAAACAGGTGGTTCGCCCCCCATTGCTGACACAGATCTATAATGCGCTTTGGAATGTCCTTGCGCTTCTCCCGTGTTTCCATATATAGTGGAATATCCAGCTCGTTGAGATCCCGCTTTAATCGGTCCAGTGTGCGAAGAGTGAAATCGACTCGCGCTGGGCTCGACAGGTGCGCCGTGAGATCCTCCGGGGAGAGAATGTACAGACCGATCAGGGGGATCTTATTCTCCTTGGCGACCTGGTACGCCATCTGCAAGCCCCTGTTGTCGTGCAGTCGCAGATCGGACTTGAACCAATGCACCACAGCTAAATTGGCGCGGACTGCCTTGCGCTCGTCCACCGTCTCAATGTACGCCTTCTGCAGACTTTCGATGGGCCGTTCGCGAATCCCATTTTTATACTCCATACACCGCTCGTTACTCATCTCGGGAGGGTAAAAGTCGCGGAGGATAATTCCAAAGTCCTCCGCCTGTTGCGCATTGGGATGGTATCGCGAGGCATCGTGCTTGCTGCGTTTGTTCGCGTGTGTTGTTGCTCCATTCGGGGCGTCGTTGGCTCGGGTTGAGGTCTTGCGTTTCTGCGGCGGCATGAGGGGCGATCGTTCGACGCTGTGCGAAATCGGGGGAAATGCGATTGGAATTCGGAGGAACGGTCGATAGCGACCGACGAGCCGGGACATGTCTGGAGGTTTATAAGTTGCAGGACAGGTCATCCTGATCGATCGCGAGATCGGAAATGCAGCCGGCTGCGGTGACGTCAGCACCAGACATCTGGTTTCCAGAGCACCTCGACCTCGACCTCGACCTCGACCTCGACCAACATAACTTTTGTTCGCAACACTCAGTCATCCTTGAGGAGAGGATAATCATGGGCTGTGCTCGTGTTGTTTGAAGCAATTAGGTTTCTCTGGTCTCGGCCCGCAGCCAATGGGAATCCCATCACTCATTCCGCGCTCGCTTCACCAGAGTTCACCGACAAATTTGACACGAGATGCCAAAAGTACTCTTTTGACTTTTCTCCTTCTTTCTTCAACGCAGCCAGAGAGGCCCTTCGCGCCATTTCGTCCGAGTATACAGTTCCTCCCTCCCATGGTTCAGTCCTGCAGTGATCCTCCGGTTCCCTGATCGCCCCCCCTTCCCTCCCTGGTGCGCCCTCCTCTGCTGGTGTTTTGTACTCCGCGCAAGGGATGAGGCGGAATGGTGGCCGACGAGGCTGAGGTTACTCCCTCGGCTGGTCGGATCGAGGAATGACAAGCGGTGCAATAGCGTGGTTAGGTCAAAGGAGATCGAACCGATGGTCTGGAGCCATTCCTTCAGTGGCCAAGGAAGGAATTTGGTTGGCCACCAGAGCAGGCTAGATTCAATAATTCAACGACGATCCATCCGGGTCGGTGGGACTTGTCAGATCCCGGAATTGCCTTCAACTGGTCATCCATTACCTGATTAAATATTAGTTAACATGTCCACGCGTGGGATCCTGATCCTGCGCGGAAGAAATCTCCTTCCTCTGCACATCGGCTTTTTCCCAGTGTCTCATCTCCCCGACCCAGCAATGTCCGCCCAACCTGCTCATGTCGTCCGAACCTGACAGAAAGGTTCTCCCTGGGCTTGGTAGTGACCCTGTACAGGCCCAGGTGCTCGCGGCCTTTGGGACTCTCGTATTCTACAACGCTCTCGAGCTGCTCGTGCTGTGTCTCGCCACTTTTAAACGCCGCGGCAGCTTCTACTTCTGGTCGCTGCTCTGCACCTCCGCCAGTCTCATCCCGCACTGCCTGGGCTTTCTCCTCCTCTTCTTCCGACCCGAAATCTCCCCCTATGCCTCTGTTACCCTTATCATCATCGGCTGGTGCGGCACCGTGACCGGCCACTCCCTCGTCCTCTGGTCCCGGCTGCACCTCGTGACGCAGTCCCCCCGGATCCTAAACGGCCTCCTCGCCCTCATCCTCGTCGACGCCGTCCTCCTCCACGTCCCCATCACCATCCTCCTCTTCGGGGCCGTTTCCCCGCATCCAGACCCCTTCGCAGCAGGCTACAATGTCATGGAACGCATCCAGCTCGTCGGGTTCTGTCTGCAAGAAGCCGCCATCTCAGGCGTCTACGTCTGGGAAACGACCAAGATGCTGCGCCTCCGCCCCCAGCGCGCGCACTACCGCATCCTCGCCCAGCTTCTCGTCATCAATGTCGTCGTACTGATTCTGGATTTCGTGGTCGTCGGCATCCAGTACGCGGGCTACTATGCCATCCAGGTCATGTTCAAGCCCGTCGCGTACAGCATCAAGCTGAAGCTCGAGTATGCGGTGCTGGGCCGGCTGGTGCAGGTTGCCAGTAGGGGGTCCTCGGGTAGCGCAGGGGGGTTTGATGCGGTGCCTTCGTCGTCGGATTATGGGCCACCATCAAGAGGCGGCGATTGCTTGATGGAGATATACGAGGGGGAAAATCCATATTCACGGGAAACGTCGAAACGTCTCGGTCAATGATATTACCGTCGTTGATTTCTCGAAAAGCCGAGGCTGGTATATAGAGAATTTAAGCATGAGATATCGATATAATATAATATAATAAAATCCAATTTCATATCTTCACAATTCGAGAGGTCGAAATCAAGCCTTGTGGATCTGCGACCCACAGCTACTATTTCAGCTACGATTTAACACGGAATAGGCCCTGACGTCTCTACTTAACTCTCCTCAGAGAAACGTGGAACTACCGTAGTGGGTATCTAGTAGATTGCTCTATGTAGTCGGGCCCATAGATCGCTGTGTCAGGATCATGTCATCGTCTGCATAGTCTGGCTGTTTCACCCCGCTGACATGAGACTCAATAAGAATAATAGCTTGTGTGACTCCATTGCCAACCAGCGGCAGTCTCACTCCGCTAGCGGGGATTCTCGACCCATAAGTCATTATCGCATTACACTAAGCCTGACGACAAATATAGGAACCCGAATAGTTCAAAAGACGGATCTCGCGCAGGTCGAATTGAGTCATTATTACTGGCAAGGAGCGTCCTGACGTCAGCCCGACTTCGGAGCATAAATTACCTTTCTCGGGCATCTCATCTCATCTCATCTCAGCTCACTTTACCTCCCAACCCCTCTTCACTTACCATCACCACTACAACGCAATTGACCTCTCTATCGTCCAAAAACCAACAAAATGGCGTCACAATTTCCTCCTCCGCCGGTCAACACCATCGACTGGAGCAATGTCGGCTTCAAAGTCCGTGAAGGTACCTTCCCCCCTTCCCCCCAATTACCCCGCCTGACTCACCTGCTTTCCATCTTTCTTGCTCGAATCCCCCATGAAAGCACCATCTGATAGAGAGTAGTAAACGGTCACGTCGAATGCAAATACTCCATCACCACCAAGAAATGGTCATCCCCCCGCTTCGTCCGCTCCCCCTACCTCCCCATCCACGGCATGGCCCCGGGCCTAAACTACGGCCAACAAGCCTACGAAGGCCTGAAAGCCTTCCGGCACGCCTCAGGGCAAATCACGATTTTCCGGCCCGACCGCAACGCGCTCCGCCTGCAGCGCTCCGCAGAATTCATCTCCGTGCCGCCCGTCCCGGAACCCCTCTTCCTCGACGCCGTGAAGCTCGCCGTGGCCGCAAACGCCGAGTTTGTGCCGCCCCACGAGACCGGCGCGGCCATGTACATCCGGCCCTTGCTCTTCGGGTCCAGCGCGCAGCTCGGCCTATCCCCACCGGAGGAGTACACGTTTGTGGTCTTTGTCATGCCGACGGGGGTGTACCATGGGGTGAATGCTGTGGATGCGTTGATCCTAGAGGACTTTGATCGGGCGGCGCCGGAGGGGACGGGGTCGGCGAAGGTCGGCGGGAACTATGCGCCTGTGCTGAGGCATAGTGCGCGGGCGCACGCGGAGGGGTTCGGGATCACGTTGCATTTAGATAGTCGGACGAGGTCGGAGATTGATGAGTTTTCGACATCGGCGATGATTGCGGTGAAGAAAGATAGGGAGACGGGCAAGGTGACGCTCGTGCAGCCGGATAGTCCGAATGTGATTGATTCGGTGACGGCGGCGAGTGTGTGTGAGATTGGAAGCAGGTGGTTTGGGTGGGAGGTGGAGAAGAGGCGCATTCCGTATGAGGAGTTGGCGGAGTTTGATGAGGTGATGGCGGCGGGCACCGCGGCGGCCTTGGTCCCCATTCGGAGCATTACGAGGCGCTCGACGGGGGATAAGTTCGAGTATGAGTGTGGCGGGGAGGCGGCGAGTGGTGGGGAGGTCGTCGTCAAGTTGTTGCAGACGCTCAAGGGCATCCAGAGTGGGAAGGTCGAGGAGAAGCTGGGCTGGAATTTCGTCGTGACTGCGCCGCCGGAGGGATGGGTGGATAGTGCTGCGGGCACTAAGGAGGAGACCGCGATCGAGGTGCCTTGATAAATTTTCCCTGTAGGTATTGACTAGGAGTGATGATGGTGGTAGTAGTTATCAAAAGTCTGGATTGATCCTAGAATACATACTAGATACATTGAATGTTCCGAATCCCGTTCAAGTTGCGGACTTCCAAAGGAACAAAACCGAGAAAAAGAATCGCGCTTGCTTGCTTTCCTGCTCAATTACAAAATGCGTTGTCGCCCAATCTACTTCTTCCTCGGGGTCTTCAGTCTCCCCACATGTCCACTAGACATGATATCGCCTTCATCCCCACTAGCCGAATTATCGCTGTCGTCGCTCTCATCGCTGCTCTCCTCACTAGAGCTCTTGTCCTCCGTTTCATCTGAATCAGTATCCGGCGGAGAAAAGACACTCTTTCGTGGAGGCGCATTGGCCGGTCGAGGCGGAGCAGGCGCCGCTTTCTGCTCCTGGAGTAGTCCCTTGAGTGACGCACGGGGTCTGGCTCCCTGCGAAGACGGAGGGAATCGCCAAGCCTGCGAAGCGGAGGGAGGCTGAGAGGATGGGGCAGGGGATTTGCTAGTCCGGGTAGGCTGTGACGAGATCCCGTTGAGGCGCTGAGCTGGCTTGGTTTTAGTGGGGCTGGGCTTTTTCTGTTCTGGCTCGCTTTCGTCTGAGGAGTCTGAGGATGTACTGCCCTCCGAGGAAGTTTCATCATCGTCCTCTTCTTCCTCCTCGGAGGAGGATTCTTCTTCGGAAGAAGAGGATGATAATTCAACGGGCTCTTGCGGTGGAGCAGGTTTCTTAGGGCGGGCTATGCTAGACGTACTGGTGCGTCTTTGAACTGCTCGCATGGTGGGCAATTCTAGGTCGTCCGATCCATTCGAGCTTTGAGATTGACTTGGGGTAGGTTTAGAGGCGACTGAAGCCGTGGTCTTAGAGACAGCGGCTCGAGTGGCCGGGGTGGATGGTTTGGGCGTCGACTTTGCTGCTGCTGCAACTCGACCCGGCGACCCGTTTGTGGTTGGGGCACGGGGTTTGGCTGGGGTGGGAGCCGAAGCAGTGGTCTTCTTATCGCTGTTGACTGCCTTCCAAGGGGTGACCTGCGTGATGGAAAAGGCTTCATCCCCGTTGCTGGTCGCCGTCGTAGAATGTGTGGCCTTTGGGGTGGTGGTTCCCGGAGCGTCAGATTTGGTGGAGCTGGTCTTAGCAGCTGGCTCAGGTGGAGGCGAGTTGCGAGGCGTCTGAGCTCTCTTCTTGGCCTGCTGCGCTTGTGGAGTCTCCTTTTTCATCGAAGCTTCGAATTTTTGAGTTTCCTTCTGCAGCTGCCTGAGCGTGACGCTCAACCTCGCAGCGGCTGTCTTGTCCGCCTTTCGACCACTCTTATCATGTTTGAGAATACTCTCCCACAAGTGGTATTCGTCCTTAAGTTTTTGCACGTACTGAGGATCCGCGCTCCGCTCTTCAGCCGCTTTGATCTTCTCCTCGTACTCCGTCCGCTGCTGGCTTTGCCGCGCAGCCTTCTCCTCCGCTTCTCTTGTCACCTTCTCAATATACGCTTGCGAGATTCCAGGCGGGTACGTCACTGTGCCGGTGGAAAGCCTCTTTTTAGGGTCGGAGCGAGCGGCGGGAGTGCCTTTAGCCGGCTTCGTGGCGGTTTGACGTGTTGATTTCGGGGGTGCGGGTCCGGAGCCAGTGATAAAAATGTCATCTCCTTCGGCGAACGACACAGATCGACGCTCTGAGGATTTCTCGACAGTGGCATCCTTGCGCAGCGCAGAATGAGAGCTTTTCACCTTATCAGCAGGAGTTTGAAAGTTTGTTGGTGTAGAAATGGTCTGAGAGAGTGAGAACGACCCTCGGCGCTCTGTAGGCACGCTGCTGGGTATGAAGGGTGTGCTCTTAGGGATTTCGTCGCCGGATTGTGCAGAGTCCTGCGACAAGTCGAAGACGACCGGGGCCTTTTTAGGTGGGCTCTTCGTGATTCCCAGTCCCAAGCCTGGCGTAGCTGAGTCCGCGGGCCCAGAGTAGCTGAGGCGACGATTAACTCCTGAAAATGAAGGGGTTCGTTCGCGTTTACTGGACGGGCTGATATTCGGTGTCCCAGCAGGCTTGGGCGTAGTTGACTTTCCAGGGCTGGTAGCTGTAATCGGAGTTGTTGCTCGGCCTGTCTCAGACAGCCGTGGTTCCTTGTTAGGCGCGAGATCCTCTTCACTATTCTTCCTCTTGAGTGACCTGGCTTCGCGGGCGCCGGTATCTAACGTGAGCTTCTTCGCGGGAGAAGCAGGAATTTCTTGGGTCACAGGAATAGATTGTCTCTTTGCCTCTGTGTCAATATCGTCCTGCATAGCAATATCACCGTCCTTATCAGGCACCTCCTCGCTAGAAGTCTCCTCTTCGCTCTTCTCGGGCACCTCCGACTCTTCTTCACTCTCACTCTCACTCTCTGTAACCTCTTCCAGTGAGCTATCCCTCGACTTGCTCTCAGCCGGGGGGAGCGTCTTCTGAGGGCTTGCGGTGGATTGACTCTCACGCTCTAGCTGAAGCGCCGGTGAATCAGACACCTGAACCCCACTGGCCGTAGACTGGACAACAGAAACCTGGCTATGTGTCGAGTCGCGTCTCGAAATCGTCAGTCCCCCCTTTGGCGTAGGCGCACGCATCGGTGGGGGCGAGTCCCCGAGCTCTTGGCTTCCCAACCGCTTCTGGATTGGAACCGAGGCGCTATGAAGTCGATTCGCATGACCCCGAAATGGCGATTTCAGTCTGGTATTAGACGGTGACACCGGGATCTCATGCCTCTCCACAGAAGACACAGGAATATCTCTGCGACGCGCGCGACCGCCCACCAAGCTCGACCACGAGTTGGTCACGTCCGTGACAAGCGAAACCGAGCCGGAGTTCCGCCGGGGCTCCTCAGACTCTGCAATCGGAGGCAGTTTACGTAGCAGGAGCTCGGTCTCTTCTTTCTTTTCCCTCTTGATCCGCTCAAAGTCTTGCGCGGCGGCTTCCCAGTCCTGGGCGACAGAGGGGAATCGAACGGGCGCATGGGTCACGACATCGCTGATTGGCTTCTGAATTACGCGGACGGTGCGTCGCTGGTCAAGGCCGTCTACGCGAGCCTTGCCCATATCCACGAAAACTTCGGCAACGGTCATGTCGGCATCGAGATCGTCGGCCTCGTGCTCATCGTCGACAAGTTTCTTGATTTCCAAGGGGCTGCAGGGTTCGTTCACTGTTAGCGGTTCCTGTCCCAGTTCCCCAAGGGTGATGTCGCCATCACCAATTCTTAGGATAGACTAAGAGGCGACAAGGAAGCAAGCGTACTCACCCCACCTCAGGTCTGAGCTTCAGCCATTTGTCCTGGATCATCCCCGCCAGTCCACCCAGCGTCACCTCCTCCGGGTCCTCGAGTACAATGAGGAAGCTGGCCGGTTTGCCGGCAGATGCATTGGAGGAACTTCGACTCAAGTCATCGCGGTCACGATTGCCGGGGATATATGAACGGATTGAGAAGGAGGACGAGGGGAGCTGGTCTGGCTGCTCGCGGGGGAAAACCTTGACGGTTAGACGGAGGAAAACCATCACGGCAGCGGGAGAATTGAAGTCGCAATGTCTGAGGAGTCGTCTCGATGGGATCACGAGATAATAAACATGACAGACGGGAGGCGATTGGGGGAGAATGGGAGAGAGATAGATGTGCGTTGGTTGCCTTGAGCGTAGAGGGAAAAGTTGATATGTCAGAAATGACGAGACAGGTGGAGAGGACAGAGAACAGAAGAGAAGGTCGGGGAAAGGAATACTTACGTACAGGATGCGCCAGGCAGTAACACCAGGGCAGGATTATAGAGGGAGGGGGCGCTGGGAATTGGCACAAAGGCCTGGCATACATACAGTGGGTGTTTGTCGTGTGGGTGACCACTTTTTGAGATGCGAACGCGGAACCCACGCGTTTCACCGCCCAGTGTTTATTTAAGATAGCACAGCCCTAGAATAACATCCTTGATAGCGTAGATTTTACCCCTGCAGGATAAGCGTCACCGATCATCTATCATATGCATGAATGGAGACATTTCTGAGCCAGTGAATGGAGCGTGCACACGATTGGTGGATTGTCTTGATATTTCACCCTTCTCACATAACACAAGCAACAGCTCCTCCTCCTCCTCCTCCTCCTCCTCCTCCTCCTCATCCCAAAATTTCTCTGTCCAAAAGCAAAATAAAAGAGGAAAGAAGAAAAGGCCTCCAGGATGGAGAAAAAGCTCGAACTCCTTTCTAACGCCAAAACCCCACATCAGCTCATATAATCCAATACAACCCATCTCACTCGCACAATAATAATTCAGAATCTAGGACAGAAGAAAAGAGATGAAGAAATAAAAAAGCAGACAAGATTCGAAACCACACCCCGGGCGAAATGGTGCACGCACTCTATATACGTCAAAACATCAATCAAGCAAGCTATCGCTGTCGCACTCTAACCCCCAAAGATCATCCAGGCAACACCAGATAGCCAGCCGCCCAAGAAAAGGACGGTCGAGATAGAAGCACCTGCACGGTCGGCGGTTGTGATGGGTCGCACCTGGCGCACCTGGCTCGGCCCCGCGTCAGCGCCTGCACCGGCATTCGGATTACTCCTGCTTGTACCACCGGTTTCAGTGGTCAAAGGTTGTGGCCCTTCCCTGAATGAGATCATGTTGGATGCGAACACACTGAGCGCGCTCATATCTGACTCCAGCGACATAGAACCATCCCATGTGTTTTGATGCCACCGACGTCCACACTGCGTACCGGCATCACCGCCCGAACACTGTTGTGCTGCAGCTATGGCAGATTGCTTGATTTTGGGAATGATTTCGCTAGCAGTGTAGGGCACGATGGTCGTCATAAAGGTTAGCCAAGAAGAGAGGAAGCCTTTGAAGGTATCCTGGTTGCGATCGCAGCTCATGTTTGGCTCGCAGGAGATTTCGGACATGATCTGCCCACCGAATTCCGATGGGAAGAATTGTCGAAAGGTAGTCTGAAGATAGCCATCGATACCGTTCTTCCACTTTTCACCACCGTTCGTCTACCCCATGTTAGTCCGTCCGCGTGCACTCTCAACCAAAGAGAGAAAACATACCAGGTTATACATATATGCCGCCCCGCTGAGGTAGGTACCGTAGTTGTACGTCCACTGCAGATCTCCATGGTCCATGCATTCGGTATCCATATTGGTGGTGTCCGCAATAGTCCATTCCGATGTTTTCAAAAGTGGCGTTGTTGAGCTCCAGTCCCAAATCTTCTCCGCCCACTGGATATATGTTTCATTCCTAGTGAAGCGACCCAGGCGCGCAGCTAGCTGAAATAAGCCTCCATTCGAGATAGCATTCTTAGTCGTATAACCGGCCTGGTAGGGCCAAATCTGCCATCGCAGTCCACCCTGACAAGTCGTCATATCCCAGCGCGGGATTTGAGTGTTGAAGACTCCCTGTGCAAGTGACAGCCAGGAGGGCTGATCCTCTTGTTCAGGGAAGTTCAGTTCTGCCGCAGTCATCGCGGCTAGGCCCCAGAAGACCTGGTCATCATTACCGAGGTAGGTGCTGTAGTTGGAAGGGAAATAGTCGTCCTGGCCCTTCTGCCAGAGCATGCCTTCCGTAGTGACATCGTTGTATGACGTGTCGCCCGTCCAGTACCAGTACTGAATCAACGTCATGAACATCGCACCTCCTTCCCACCATGTATCGGGAAGTTTTCCGGGTATTTGGCCAGACTCGTTACCGTGGTAATAGCTCATCATATTATAAGCTGCAGTCGCAGCGGCAGCTTTTATGGAATCTTAAACAAGAAATGGTGAGAACGCGGCTGATACTAGAACCAAGCTCAAAAGATCACTTACTTTCATCGTCAAGATTCAAGGTAATCGCAGCGACCGCTCCCTGGCCAGCAAGAGACAGGGCCAGGCATGTCGTCCACAGCGATTGAAGTAATACCATTGTGAAAGCTGATAGAAATATGGGATCAAGCGAAGGAATAGAAGGTCGCGAGCCTCCTGGGGGCGCCCAGAAAGAAAAACAGGAGAGTTCCTCAAGTAAAGGCGGCCGATCGGCAGAGTAGGTGGGGGGTGCGTCACCGTGGTGATACCTGGAATGAGTGTCCGCGATGAGCTCTCCCGCGTGTATAACTGATATCTATCGTCGAATGACCTCAATAGGACGAGAGAGAAAGTAAGAGAGTGTAAGAAAGGAAGAAACTGCCAAGACTCGATGTATTGAAGCGCAGGAAACAGACGCGAGAGGGAGAGGATGGCCAAAAGAAAGGTGGTACCTGGGTGGAGGAGGGGAGAAAGCGTGAAGAGGAACGCGAGTCGAGGTCGAGTAGTCAGCAATCCAGGGGTGACAGGTGGGTGACGGCGTTCCTTGGGTGGTTTCTGCTCCTCATTAAACTGGAAAGTGCCGAAAATATGCTGCAAACTGCAAGGTTACATAAGGGACGCAGACTGATGGTACCTTAACTTCCAAGGTTGGATGTGTGCCTGACGTATGAAGTCAAAACTTGGTCATCACTCTAGAGGGTATAGCACACTCCAATCAATTAATTCATCACTATCCAGGCGCTCTAGAAACAAGCATTGTACTGACTCTCCGGTTATGAGAACAGTGTCATTGAACCCGTACCTGATTTACTACCTAGGTGCTACTACTAGTAAATGTCAAACGTCATCCGTGCCTGGCTCTTGGGGATCCAATGATCGACCCGACCAGACGATCACTTTAGCCGGTGGGTCGCCCAGGTCGCATCAAAGAGGGGAAAAGACCCTGGACGCCATGCAGTTTGACTTTCTTTTGTTTTTCCTGTTCGAGGGGAAAGAAGAATGGTACCCAAGCCACAGTCAAGTCCTACCCTCTTCAGCCTTAAAATCCACCATATTATTATGCTGCTGTTGGAGAAAGGAAATCGCCGGGTTTGGACTAGCCTGAGAAAGCCTTGAAGAATTCTAAATTTAGCGTGGTGTCAAACATGCTTGGCGATGCTTAAGTCTCTATCATCTGCAGGGTCAGAAGCTGGAACAGAATTAATTGGTTCTGCTGTCAAATGACGAGTGGCCGTTTTAATTCTCCGCGATAAAATTTCCACGATAGGATTTCTATTCCCGGACAAAGTTCGCCGACTTAGGGGGTGGAGACCCAACACTCCTTCAACGGCTGAATCACCCTCATGTCGAGCGTCTTAGTTACCTGATTCCAAGATGTCATCCAGCATATCAAATGAGTCAAGAGCTCCTTTCACTCGCGTATCGCGTACTAGGCGGAGAGCTTCGGGTAAAAAGAATGGAGAAAAGAAAAAAAAATGAAAAAGTTAAGTAGTGCATCATCCGTGAATCGAACACGGGCCTCATCGATGGCAACGATGAATTCTACCACTAGACCAATGATGCTATTGGATGAGGTCAAGGCAAGCCTAAGCGTGCTATGACTGACCCTCTCAAAATTGCCTTTCTGATAATCTACCGAGGTAAATAACGAGGTCACTTGAGGAATGACCTGAACCCTTGATATCCACTATCAACCTCTCGTTTCAGAAACCCCCGGAAAGAACTCAATCCTCCCCAGTAGAAGAGAACCGTGGGCTTTCTCCCTTGCACATTGGTGCCAAATTGCCACGCATCGCACT
Organism: Aspergillus panamensis; assembly: GCA_027569225.1. Lineage (NCBI taxonomy): Eukaryota > Fungi > Ascomycota > Eurotiomycetes > Eurotiales > Aspergillaceae > Aspergillus > Aspergillus panamensis. Next base: position 77,367 of record JAPDER010000001.1, read on the forward strand.
TGGTAAGTAGAACAGGTACCATCGTGTTCTCGCAGACCTTACACCATTCCCGCTCTGCACTCTCTGTCGGCTCAATCGCAATTGTCTTCCCAGAGCTATCGGAGTTACGCAGCTCCTCGGCTCGGACAATCAGTCCTGTCGTAAATTCACCCACAGCCTCAATAGCCGGTATAACATTGGCAAAAGTCGTTTTAGGGCCGTTGATTAAGAAAAGGTTGGGGAAACCCGCAACCACACACCCCAGGTAAGTCGAGGGATCACCCTCCCAATGGTCCTTCAGTATCTGTCCCCCGCGTCCTCGGATATTGAGCTTCGAATAACTCCCATCCACGCCCTGGAACCCAGTGGCGAAAACCACAACCTCGAGTTCATGCTCGGCACCATCAGCCATCCTGATGCCGTTGGGAGTGAATTCCAGAAACGGGGTTGTTTTCAGATCAACGAGGTCCACGTTGTCCTGGTTGAAAGTCTCGTAATACCCCGGCGCACACACCGGACGGCGCGCATACAGCTCAGTGGGCTGCAGTTTCTGGGCGGTCTTAGGATCCGTGACGATCTGGTTAATTTTCTTCCGGATGAACTCGCTCGCGGTGTGGTTGGCTGCTTCACGTGTTGCGATGTCGTTGAACGTCCCGAACATAAAGTATAGCCCGTTCCCGCGATCCCAGGCGTCTTGGTATACCCTCTTTCGTTCTTCGTCGGTCACATCCAGGGCAGAGGTGGTGGATTCTTTGAATCCCATCCCTGAGAAACTTCCACGGACTTGGTCCCAGATCTGCTCGTAGTTGTTGTTAATATTCTCCCTGGCCGCCTGGGTGACCGGTCTGTTGCCCAGTGGCACAATATATTGCGCTCTTCGCTGAAAGCAGGTCAAATGTTCTACCTCGGGCGCAAGAGCAGAGATTAACTGGACTCCCGTAGACCCCGTCCCTATCACACCGACCCTCTTCCCCTTGAAGCTATACCCAACAGGAATACCAGCCGCGTGGAAAACCTCTCCCTTGAACTCACTCCGTCTCGGGATCTCCGGCCAATTCTCATTCGAGAGAAGCCCGACCGCCGTAAACAGGTAACGAGCAGTATACACCCCCCTGGTAGTCTCCACCCTCCACAGATTAAGGGCTTCGTCATACTCCGCGCCCAGAAACTCCGTGTTAAACTGCATATAATGCCGAAGGCTGTGTCGATCGATCACATACTCTAAGTACTCAAGAACCTCCTGTTGGCTCACGTAGCGGTTCGGCCACGGGTACGTTTGCAGCGTTTCCGGATCGAACGAGAAGCGATACACGAATGCTTCTGTGTCGCTCATGGCGCCCGGATATCGATTCCAGTGCCATGTTCCTCCGGGTCCGGGGGCCTTGTCGATTGCTTTCACAGTTAAGCCAAGTTTGGCGAGTTGATAGAGCTGGTAGATTCCTCCAAAGCCGGTTCCGACCACCAGGGCATCGAAGGCATTTTCAAAGGTCATAGTGGGTGAGAATCTATATCTAAGGATTTACTGGGTTAGCAGAGATATCGGTGAAAAAGTCCACGAACGCAGAAAGTGGCCAGGTTATATGGTGCATTCCCTCTTGGGTAGCTAAGTTCACCATATGATGACGGGATGCATGCAGGCTCCATGACCTCTGCCGTGTCCAAGTATGATTCGCGCATCGACTAGCGATCGGACGGTCATCCACTTAATTGCAGCAGCGGGGTCAAATCATTGACTGGTCTCAATAAGCTGACGGGTATTTATGCGTATCATCGCAATCCTTGTAGCACCAACGAGAGAGGAAACAGGGGCATAGATGATTGTCTTATTCAGACGGAGCCTGGGCAGCGGTGGAAATAGCTCCCGACCACGGCTAACAGCTCAATGGAAAACTGTCATTCAGATCGAGATCACATGTTCATAACAAGAGGTACTCCAGGATAAGAGGAAACAATAACCCCCCATCCTAGCCTATGTTCGGTCCGCATATATACACAGTGTCAGGTGAATAAGGACCCTCTCGCCATATTATACTGAACATAATTAGGAGTCCACAGCTTTACAGCTCCCAGCATGCGCGCTCCGAGCACACCCCGCTGGACAAGGATACGTCGGATCATACTGCCACAGAAAATACGGGTCGGTCTCATTCACCATTACCTCACCCATGAGCCGAACCGGATACGGGAGATCGAACGAGGCCTGGACAATCTCAATCGAAGCGATCCGGATCTGTCCCCATCCTTTTTGGATGAGGGTCTCGATCGAGCTTCCGTAGATGTATTCGCGGAATCCCGCCCAGCGGATCGCAGAGGCGCACTTAACGCTCCGAGGTCAGCTCTGGCAGAATAACAAAGGAGCTAAAGAGGTGTTACCATCGGGCAGCTCTCCGCATTGGTATACAATGAAAGATCATGGAACGCGGCCTGGGCTTCGGCCGGGGTGAGACGGAATCGGCCGAGCGGGTCGGTCAAGACCGCCGTGCAGTTGTTGATCGCTGCCATTTCGCCTGTCTTCATTTAATACTTGCAGCTCATTTTCTAAAATGTGAGGTGGACTTACCATGCAAAGACGGATTCCCGGTTTGGCCGCCTTGGTTAACTCCCAGGCACACTAGGTCTCCCAATCCATCCGGGTTGGTGTGGTTTACAATGGCCGTCCCAAAGGCTGCGAATGGACAAGGCGATCCGCTGATTTCGCCCAGGGCTTGATTCGCCCGTCGCATCCAATATGCTCGGGTATCGAATGGGATGTTGTTGATGCGTAGGTGGGGGTCGGCCAGGATAGATCCCCGCGCCGCGGCGATCAGACCGGCAAGGAGGGGAATAATAGATCGCATTGTATCGGAGAAGAATGAGCTTGATCGTGAAGTGACAGGAATAAGAAGAGAATGAAAAGAAGGAATGTCCTTTTTGAATGGTTTTCTTTTCATCCGTCGCCCTTTCTCTTTTGATACTAAATACTAATAGAGAGCCTTGGGCTCGGCCGACCTTGACGGGAACTGTGCGAGATAGCGGATGGAAAGCATCAGGTATCTAATCTCGAGCGATACGGAACAGACTATGTAAAGGGTTCTCTTATCGACACTAGTCTAGTTAACCTTGAGGACTAAATGTTAGTGTGGGAATTGGAGTAAGTTGTGATCAAGGGCGCATCCAAATTCATAGATCTCTTTACTTGAGACTGCTTTGAGCCAAGAAAATCATGCAACACCCATATGGCATAATTAGATTGTGGAGTCATGGAAGACAAATAATCTCCCTGGTTGACAGTTGTATCACCTCGAATGCATAGCGAATACTCGAAACAGCCCGAATAGAGCTGGGGACAAATCAGGCAAATAAGCATATTGCGGTTTGGAGCAGCCTACCAGAAAACATACGTACCGAGGTGCTTGCTTAGGATGATGAACCTAGGATCTGGCGTGGTTGTCTAAGCACCTATAAAAAAACATTCAGATATAAATTCTTCTCCAGCCATGACCTTCTGAAACTGCACACGCATATTATACTTGGCACCCCAAGTCCCTCCTTGGACGAGTCAATGTAGGTGAGCAACAAGATACACCAACTCCAAGATCTCATTGCAAGTTTGAACGGAGTGAGGGCGTATGAGTCTCTGCAGTCTGGGTCTCATATCGGCAAGATCTGTATCATGGTGCATCATATAATTAGACAAGGCTAACCCTGTTGAACCAAACGAAGCGAAAGTGGCTTGGGTAACATCGGCTGATCGTAGAAATTTGCTTGTCACCATCTAAGCCTCTCTCAGCCTTAACTAGCTTCACAAGAAAGACCAAGATCACAGATCACTGTGGGCTCGGTGGGAAGGCTATCCGTGACGATAGGACGGTAAGGCATACATAAAGCTAAGCAAACTCTCCATGGTAAGCACTAACAGCTCAGACGCGAATCCTAGGCAGTTCCAGACGCCAGTTCATGCTGGGTTCGCAGTCTGTGATCAAGGCAACGAGCCTCCAAAGTATACGAGGTAAGTGTAGCCGAGCTGAGAGATGATACTTATTTCCGTCGCCCCTATTCCGCCTGCACCCTTTACTGCCTTTTGGTAAAGTAAGTCCTGCACCTGTCACCATGGACTGGCGTGATAAACCTCCCCCAAAGCCTCCTCCATCCAGGAAGAAACTGGGTCGAAGAGGAAGAATCATCATCCACTCGACAGGGCGAACCACAGCCTCGGCGCCCCTTTGGAGAATTTTACCAGCAGGAGTGAACGGCGATCCTTCTTTACTCCCAGTGCCTGAAATTACTGCTCCTTCATGGTCTGGAAGTCTCCAAGTGGCGTCAAAATCTCCGGTATTACCACTGAGCAATCTTCTTGAAGATTTCACATTTAACACGAACTTCACCTCTGCACCACTGTGTCTCACACTATGGAGAGATCGTGACGACGAGGGGAGGACTGCCCCCAACTACCAGTATAACATCCAATACGTCGAGGAAGAAAAAATCGAATCATCTCTCTCCAGTTTCAATAGCACCACAAAAAACGCCGTATCAAGTTTCTGGCTGACATGCTGGAGGCAGAACACGACAGTGGAGTTTCCCTTCTCACAGGCTGCACAAGAAGCGTTACTCAACTCGCTAGAGATTCCTGCAGAATGGCTAGATGTCGAATACCACCGAGCAGGAATTTGTGGGAAATATACCACTCCATCCGGATGCAAAGGTTTGTCTCGCATTTTTCTATTCCGGAGGTGAGGGGCAGAGCAAGTTCCCAGCTAAGACAGCGACCAGCATATATCTACCGTCGGTCGAACAACTGGGGCACGATCTCACTCTTCCTCAATTACGATGATTCAACCAACCAGACGCGCGGGTGCCTCCTCGCAGGGCCCAATCTAGACGCACAATCCGTCGTGGAAAGCATCCTGTCGTCCTTCGGGGTGCTCGGCCATCCGCTACTGCTGCCCATCCTGATGGCTGAGATCACAGCGAACGACCTGATGGAGCGTCTGATCGGCGTGCATTTACGCCTTGCCGAGATGGAATCCATGACGGGGTTCGGAGACTGGGAGTCAGAGCCGAAGTCGAAGAGACGGGAGAAGGGTAGAGCGAGAGTAGAAGCCAGACATGGCGTTTCTAGGGCTAGTATTGATCGTGAAAAACTGGCTAGCGAGCTGGGGATACAGAGTAGTCGATTAGCATATATTCAGGCCGCGATCGAATGTACTGTTCAGACTAACGACTTTACTCTCCGTGAGCTTACGGCCTGGGAAGACAGAAGCCCTGGGTCAACAGAAGGTAATCCCCACGGACGTTAAGTTGGATCGTAACTAACCAGAGAGAGATCAAGGCTATTCCAAGCCCATAATGCAGGATTTAAAGGATAGATCGACGCTGCTTGCCAACGGCCTAATTCATTTACGGCAGTTTGGAGGGCTAAACCAACGCCTGCAAGCCCTGCAAAACTTTGTAAGAACCATAAAAGAGAAAGAAACCGTCACTGATAAATCTCCAGCTCTACAACCTCATGAACCAACAAGACAGCCAAATCAACATCCAACTCGCACGCGACTCGAAGATCCTCGCCGCAAGCACCAAACGCGATAGCAGTGCCATGGTCGTTGTTGCATTCCTCACCACCTTCTTCCTCCCTGGGACACTTGTTGCAGTTGGTCTTCCCCTCCAACCTGAGTCTCTTCTTGTGGACGCAGGAGGCTGACTGAGCACGCAGACCATCTTCGCCATGCCGCTCTTTAAATGGGATGCGTCCAGCATGGGTGGGGTTATGACTGGTCGGTTCTGGGTTTACCTTGCTGTTACGCTGCCCATCACGGTCTTTGTGATGGGTTTGGTCATATCCTTCGCACTCTATCAGATGCGAATGAGAGACAATGATATCAAGGAAGCGGAAAAAGCCGCGACGAAGCTCGGGTCCGAGGATGTCTGAATTCTCAGATGCAAGTCTAGCCAATGCCAGGTGTCGGAAGTTCTCAAATTAGGGACTGGTTTATGTACCGTACTGCGTAGCAGGATTGTTATAGCCGCGTTATGGCCTGAAATATGAGTCGCTGAGTGTCGACTCCACAAACTATAAAAGGTAATTTAATACCTTTGATACCGAGAGGATCATCTTGTTCGCCTGAATGAATCTATTGAGAAGATCTTTATGGCCACATCGGCACAGCTTCGTATTCGCTGGATGTGGCTGGCTGAACTGAGGTACCTAGGTAGTATATCTAGGGTGAACCCAGGGCAGAACAATCGATTGGTCTTGCCAGAAGAACGAAATCTCTCTATCATCCAAGCGGAGAATCCTTCAGAGTCTCCCCGATCAACGCCAGATTCTGAATCGCAGCCAGCCCATACTGCGCCACCGAATTCGTCGACACCCAGGTCGCCTCCTCGACCGGAATCAACACCGCACTACCATCAACCACTGTCTTATTCCAGGGCGCATCGAACGCGAACCCGTCCTTATTAACGAAGAACTCATCCCACGCCCGCAGTGCCACGCTCTCATTCCCCTTCTGCTGGGCATAATACGCCGCCAGCCGTGAGTGGCCCTGCATGAGATTTGTTTTGGTAAACGCCTGGCCATACCGCGCCGTCTGCTCGGCCTTGGTCGCCCCGTAGTAATAGCAATAGTCCAACCAGGCGTCTCTCAGACCCTTCGGCGCATCGTCGCCCCAGTACTCAAGCAACTCGGAGACCACCTCAGGCAGCCCAAACGCCGTATTCAGATGCGAAATGGACACCACCCCCTCATTATCCGGGTCCGACGGCGGCGGCCCCAGCGTCCCATTCGTAATCGCATAGAGCCCCGACCCGGTCACGAACCCATTCTTGAGATTCGCAATCCCCGTCGCCGTCCCCGTCAACTTCCTCTGCGCCTCCTGCCACCGCGGCCCGCGTCGCTCCCACTCAATCAGCCACCCACCCGCCAACCCAGACCAGTCCGTACCCAGCGAAATCGCAGTCGGTTTCCCAGGTGTGGGCGTCCATCCATCCGTACGCACCTTCCGCTGCGGATCTAGAATCCCATACGTCTTATCCGTATCCAGCGCCTCCTCGAGCAACTCGCCGACCCGTTCATCCCCACCAGACAGATAGAAGAAGTACTTCCGGTACTGCGGCTGCGTGATGCGCACCTGCTTCGCGCTATCCGCGAAATGCTGCACGCCATGACGGGTTCCCAGACCCTGCCAGTCCCCGATATGGTATACGTCGACTTCGCCCGTGTGGCGGGTCAGGGCCTCCGCGAGCCGGTAGACGTCCGCGCGCCCCGTGTGCAGGAAGTACTGCCACAGGAATAGATCGGGGGAGAGCTCGGAGTTGTCCCAGGCGTAGCCGCCGATGTCGTACCGCCACGTGTGTCTGTCCTCGTCGTACGTGTGCATGAAGTCGCCGTGGTCGAGGAAGCCGTACCACCGGTGAGACTCGACTTGGCCTTCGTAGAATTTGACCAGGAAGTCGAGGTGGGTTTCGATTGTGGTGGATTTGGGGCTTGAGGTGTCCGGGAGGGCCCAGTAGGAGCCGAGCGCTTTGGTTTGTTTGATGTGGGCCGGTGTAGCGGCGAGGACGGGGGGTGAGTGGAGGGCTTTGCTGAGGGAGGCGAGGGTGTCGGTGGAAGGGGTCTCGTCGAAGACGTAGAGCGTGATTTCGTTGGTTCGGGCGATACCGTAGGGGGTGTTGAAACCCGGTTCGTAGTCCTCGTAGGTTATCTCGAGGGCGTCGAGTTGCTTTGCGTAGGTATCTTGGCCCATGCCGTCGTGGTAGGGGCGGAGATCAAGAGGGGCCGCTTCGGGGCTGTAGAGCCAGAGGGTGATCGAGCCGGTGTCGCTGCCTGCGTCGGCGATGTCCAGGCCGGTGGGATATCTCTTCCAGAAGTCGCGGAGGCCAACGCCCAGTCCACCAGTTGTGGCACCGCCCAGGTACGCGAGACCGCCGGAACGTGTGCCGCCGGGGATGTTGATCCAGGCCTGGCCGGGCTTTGTGCGCTTTTTGATGGTGAATCCGTCCGGAGAGAGCTGGCTGAGCTTGTAGTCGTTCCAGGCAGGGATCCATTGCAGACGAGAAGAGACCGTTGTGTCCCAGGTGTCGATGTCTGGGAGCACTTTGCCTTCGAACTGAGCTGATCGGACCGCTTCGCCTGGATCACGACGCAGGCCAGTGATTCCCTGGACGGCTTCGTGGAGATAACCTCCATCCACGCCGGGAATTCTGACGTGGCGGTTGTAGAGCTCTTCGCCTGCGAAGGGAACCTGCAGTTTAAGTCCTATACCGGTGATAAAGTCGGTTTCGGGCTTCCCGTCAAAGACCAGACTGTGGACGATCCGGATCGAGTCGGAGTCGGCATAGAGGTAGAACCGCAGGACAAAGGAAAGCCAGTCGTCGTGCTCGCCAGCGGTGGCCCTGTGCTTGCCTCGGACAGTGACGAGGGCACGAACGGAACTCTCCTCGCTCACGGAGACTTCCTCGATATTGCTCTCGAAGTTGAAGTACTCGATCGAGGCATTCGCCCGGGACACAACATCTTCTGCCACGGCGGATTGGGTATGGAGGACTAGCTTGCCGTTCTCTCCAACCACCTTGCCGCTCGAGGTCTTAATCGAGCCCACCAGGCTACTCCCCTCCCTTGGAAAGGTCACGGTGATTTTGCCCGTGTTGACGGTGACCTGATCTGAGCCATCTTTCACAGTCAGGCCCGCAGAAGGGTGATGGGAGGGGTGGCTATGCTCGGAAGACGAAGCAACGACCTGATACTCGGTGTCCACGGTGTCCAGCGATGGGAGAGCGTGTCCAGTCCACTTGATGGAGCCATCACGCCAGTACCCCGTAACCCAAGACTCGAGGGGGATATCCTTTCCTGCGATGGCGAATTCCGTATCGTTGAAATGGTACTTTCCCTGTGGCCAGGGGAGCCCAAATGTGGTTCCCGCAATAGATTCAGGAGTGTCACCGATCCAGTGTACCTGGACCGTATCCTTGCCACCAGATGGTTGAGACATGGTCTCTTTAACCAGAGCGCCGATAGCTAGCCAGAGAGACAGTGCCAGTCGCATTGGAGTCATTCACCCTCCACACAGCGAATTGAGTGAGAAACACACAAAACCGGAGGCAGGAGAGCAGCCATTGTTCATCTCTTTATGCTGTGCCCGTCGGGATAATGCCGTTTCGGATAATTTCCCACGGAGCTGGAGGATCCATTTAGTGGAGTTATAAGATGGTACCGTGTCGAATGAGTGCGCTGGAGAATTGCATCACAATATACCCACCAATGATGCCATTTGACGGGAATTTGGCCTCATTTCGATGGAGTGAGGTGATCGCAGAGGGGGGTTGACCCTTTCGCTACCTAGTACTGTTTGGTCCGAAGTCACCCCGAGGCGGGAGGGGCAACTGCTTCTCCACATTTCATTTTCGCCCGTCAGCATGTGGTTGCTTGATTGTGAAGCCAAGAGACGCCATCATCAGGTACGGATGATGTGATGAGATGTGTGAGAGCTTTACGAGTCCGGGTTTGGTATATGATGCGCAAGATTCATCACCTAATCACCAAATCCGTCAGTGTGGCCGAGTGGTTAAGGCGACAGACTCGAATACAGTAATTTCCCATTACTTCGACATCTGTTGGGTTCGCCCGCACAGGTTCGAGTCCTGTCGCTGACGTTCTCTTTTTGTTTTTTTATCTCCCTTTTCATCTTTTATTAAATTAATCTTTTGTACTCCATATTCCCCTTCATTTAGTAAAGAATGCATTTTACGTATCACAATAGCCCGCTCTCATCCTATTTTGTCAGATGAGGAATGACTTTCAATTGCGTTGGAAAACCTTCATTGTGCGATGCTTGAAGAATATATATAACCGGTTCCCCTTACCTAGCCTCTACACATTGATTACCCGACACCACATCGCATGGATAAGCCCATTTCCCAACAATCCTAAATTCTAGACTATCCACCGTGACCTAATCCCATCATAAACAGGAGGATCACGCCTCGAGGGGACAATCTCCGTGTGGATTGGGAGATGCCTAGTCCCAAACTTACAGACGATTAACCCACTCCTACATTGGTACCATGAGCTAAATAAACAGAAGGCAAAAAGTGAACTGTGACTATATATCCTTCATTAAACACGAAAATATACATCCCACTACAGCTAACTAAGGATCAATTGACGGACCAGTGCATTTCACACTTTTCGATTTCGTAAAAGCCAGGCGCTTCGGCCCTGGTGCAGATACCTGACTTGCAACCCCCCCTTCGCAGTCATTTTTCCTGTGACCTCAGTCAGTATCAACAAGCTCCTAGGTAAGTAAACGGGGAGTTTGGGTTTACCCATATAAAGAGCACTCGTAGGTTTCTGGAATAGTCACCGACATCACCTTCCCTGCCCTGGTGGCTGTTAGAGCAGATCAAACCACACTTGCTGAAAGGACGGTACATACACTGGTGGCTTCAAGTCATGGCATTTACCATCAATCGGGATCGAACTGGTATCCCCAGCGTGATCAGGGAGACCGAACAGGATGGCCTAGTTGGTATTAGCAGTTACTTTGATATCGGGGGAGGATAATTCGGGAAGCATTGACCTGTAGTTCTGAGCTCCTGGGGTCTAGCCCGGCGTTTCTAAGGTGTAGTGGGATTGCAGTTGCCAGTGATAATGGAAGAAGAAGAAGGGCAAGGAAATACATGTTGAAAATAAAATACAGGGTATTTTTGGTTCAATTGGGGATGTAGCTTGGTAGGGACTTTCCCTGGATGAACTGTTGCTTTTATAGTTGATCTAGGGTCGAGTAGCTTTCCCTTGTCCCATGCAACAGGGTGTTGGCGGTTTGTACTTTTGGACGCTTGAGTCGACATGTCTCTTTTTATACTTTGTCGGTGTGCTGAGATGGATATCATCATGCGGAACCCGTCAGGATTTGCAATACATATTGTGATTCAGTTACTTGGGGTAAATGTTGTTATTATCAATAGAACCAACAGAGCAGTCAGTCAGGAGGATATGCTAGACCTAAATGAATATTCACTTGCCCGTTCCATATAACATGAGGTTATCAACAGCTCCCTCTGAAAATAGATTAATAGCTGGTCTGTATTTCTCAGCCAACATTGCATATTATTGCGGTGTGGAAACTCTCATCATGGCCAGCACAACAATGCTTCCCATGCAAAGGCTACAGGAAGGCTAAGAAGAAACTAGCTCCATCGAACATGACACTCATTCGATTATTATTATAACCCCGAGAAAGCAGTCTCCTTGACGTTCCTGACTGAGATATGATGCTTTCCCCTCTATGCTAGAAGTGAAGTGCTCATCCTATCATTTACCCTTTCAGGGGGTGTCACTTCTTCCTGGCGCTACAATACAGAGTAGGCAGCTTACACAAACTGGACTGCTGCTTAAAATAATGCACCTAGGACTGAAAGGAGTGCGCGCAAAATAGTCCATGATTGTCCAATAATGTCATATGATTCCATTCCTTTTATACCATCCTCTAGCACTGAATGATATCACAGATATCCAGGGTTTCTGTTTCTTAATCCTCTTATAGACAACGCTGGAGCTAAGGGATACCTATATCAAATACTCCTCCTAATTCATGCAAGTATATTCATAACCTACTACCTAAGCTGTATGTCCCTAATAATTGCAACCCCTCTAATCAAGCTCATAACACCTCGCCGCAAAAGCCGCCGCATTAACCAGCACCACATCCGGGTTCTCATTCGTAATAGGCGCCAGCGAATTATGGCATGCTTGTCTAATATATCTCAGTATCTCCGACTTTATGAAACCGAGTGTGTTTATCTCACTTACGTATACATCCAGCATTTCGTCGGCACGGTGAGGTCGTCCGTTAATATCTTCGCTTCGCGGGTTCTAGTCCATATTAGCCACCTACCTATACTTCTCGAAAGACTCCAAATAGTGGGGTGGGTCGTGGTAAAAGTTAGGCCTACAGAAACGGCAACGCAGGACAAGGTTGGTCCTTTGGTAGAACGGAATTGTCGATGTACGGGATATCGACGATCTCAGTTCGTGGCTCGCTTCCGTTTAACCAGCGGACTTCGGTGATTTGCTGGAGAACTTAATCAGTGGAGGATCAATGATGAAGTTGGGGGAGTTCTTACGAGCTGTACTCCAAGGACATTAGGAAGAGAGAAGAGGAGCCCGAGGGGCAGAACAGCAGGAGAGATTTTCATGATTGCAACGGACAATTCAAACACCGAAGAAGCCCTACTGAGAGTCTTGGATAGATGGAAAATCCTAGATGATGAAGAAGAAAACTCATCTCATCTTAAACCCCAGCTACGGACTACAACAGTCACAATCCCACTAAAGAACCCAGGATGCCGTCAAGGAAGAGCCATGCTCCTCCATCATGCTATTTAAAAATAACCACAACAACTGACTCATCCGGGTGTCTAAAATCCAATGGATTTGAAACATTGTAGCCGCCTGAAAAATGCCACTTCATCAAGCAGATCCATCTTTTCCAGGGCTCCAATCGGCACTGGACGCCTTTTTAGTGCTGATGGGCTGCTTTAGCCTAATTTAATGCCTGCTCTTTAATAATGTGTTGTATTATTTTGTAGGGCTTATATCTCACTTCATATTATTATTGTTTCTACCTAAGTTAAGTGAAATGAGAATCCAGTAGAGCACCTTGGATAGGTAGTTACGTGTGGCCTTTGCTAGATGAACAGGAATCGCCAGTCTTGAACCACCCGTCTTCATAGCTCATTGGCCTGTTTAAGTAAATTTGTTACTTCTCCTCCAGACTTAAAGTGCAGTGCAGTGTTGCAATCTAAACATCTCCAGAACCGCCAAAGTACACTTGAGCCCCTCCGCTAGACCAAAAGTGCAGTGCACTGTGTGAACCTTGACGCCCAAATGTCTTCCAAGTGAACACAATCTATCTAAACATCTTACTGGCTATTAAAATAACACTTCAACCCCTTCTCCAGTCTCGAAATGCAGTGTAGGCTCAATTCTCCCCCTAGGGCACGCAAGTCATCGCCTGTAAATTCCCTTATTGGCCTGTTGAAGGTGCCTAATAATGCACCTGTAGCTCGCAGCCGCTTTGGTGCAGGTCCCTAAAAACTAAAAAGGTAATAGGGATAAAAGAGTAAAGCTTGGTCCTCTAGGATTATTTCCAAAGGCTATAATTCCTTAGGTCAAAAATAACCTTTGAATATATTATAATAATTTAAGTATATTAAGGAAAAGAGTGGCCGGTGACCCATGGGGTTACTAGGTAGATGTATCTCTTCGCCGTTTCCAGGTATATTTCAATGGGATATACTAAAAGCACCATGCCTCAGACAGATGCGGTGTCTCGTTCTGCCTCTCTACCACTGTAGGGTTAATAGCAGCCTGGCTGGTCTCCAGTGTCATACCATTTCCATGAAAATCAAGAATTTCACGGTATCTAGAATGATGTTAGCAGGGTGGCCAGATCGATAAGATGATACTTAGACCAACACATACGACATCATTTTCCAGTTGTCAATAGGTAGCTCTGCCTCGACAGATGACCAATCGAACTCTGCCTTTGCTACCGGTTCGTCCTCTGGATCATGGTAATCGGCCAGATAGCCATGCTGCAGTGCTTCCTCTGCAGTGATCCTCTTCCTAGGGTCGTACAGAAGCATCTCTCCCAGAAGGTCCAGAGCTAGGTACAATCAGCTGGAAAACACCTCATATCCATGAAATTTTAAACGCACCTTTCGGATCAGCATTTGGGAATTTCTCGCGTAGAGACTGCGGTTCGTGGCGCGGTAAGGACGTTACGAATCGCATAGTCTAGAACAAACCTCTGTTCAGTGACCACATTCATCAACCTCGACAGGGAACGGCTAAAAGCTCACATGTTGACTTGCAATCGCCCGAACTACATCCATCGGAGGAGTCCCTAAGACCTCCGTGATAACCCAGAACTGATCGATGTGGTTTCTCCCAGGAAATAGCGTTTTCCCTCCAAGCATCTCGGCAAAGATACACCCGGTGCTCCAGATATCGATTTGAGTGTTGTATTTCGTCCAGCTGAGCATGATCTCCGGCGCTCGGTAGTACCTGGTTGAGACGTAGCCCGTCATCCGGGGGTCCTCGAGGCGCGCGAGACCGAAATCGCAGATTTTCACGTCGCAGTCCTGGTTCACGAGGATGTTGCTCGGTTTGAGGTCTCGGTGGATCACGCCGGCTGAGTGTAGGTATTTCAATCCGCGCTGGAGTCAAGTTGGTTAAACTGGCGGGGATTGTTATTAGGAGATCGGCTAACCATTATCTGATAGAGGAAGTATTGAATGAACTCGTCGTCGAGCGGTTTTGAGGCCAGAAGAGTGCCCAGGTCCGTTGAGAGACAGTCGGTCACGAAGTAACTTTGTCAATCAGCACATATACCTTATACATCTCGGTGGAATGTACATACACGTCTTCTGTAGGAGACATGAACACATCATTCAACCCAATGACCTGGTAACAGTAAGTATTTCATTCGACTACCTAGTAGGATGTGCTCAGAGACGTTTTCGTGTCGCATATGGGCCAGCAACTTTAGCTCCCGGTAGGTTCTTTTGGCGAGCTCCGAGGAGCAGAATGGTCGCGCGACTTTCTTGATCGCCACTGGTGTCCGTGAAATCTTATCCGTTCCCGAACTGCCATTATTTGCGATTGTTAGCCGGATAACCAATTATCCTGGGAGCAGGAGTCAAGAAATACCAGACAATCCCGAAGCCGCCGACGCCGATCGGGTTTATGTCTCCGTATCTATATTCTCAGTTATTCATGCATGACTAGAGAGAGAAGCAGTGCAGCGTACCTGCGGGTGACGTCGAAACTACTCCCGAGCACGCGAGTATGGGAAAATTCCACCATGGTCCAAGTAAGGCAATAAGACACCGGGATAGATGAGTTACACCTGGCCGGCGGTTCGGATTCAGACGGTTGACAGACTTGTTACCAGTGAGATTCCCCGAATTTGTAGAGTTTTCCACGTCCAATTCCAGAATTCAATCAATGTACATGCTCCTTATTAGGGGTATTGTATCATATGGACCGGAAAACGCACCCTCCTGATTCTTAGGTAGAGAGTAACGTGGACTTTAAATACAGAAGCATCTCGACGCCGGCGAATTGGAGAGCTTATCGCTTCTTTAGACGAAGCTTTTTGTTCTGTTGATGATCCCGCCAATCACCACTCATTGACGTCACGCACTCAGTAACTCCTGACTCTCGCCCAATGTCTGAACATCTCAAAACAGCTAGATATCTGGAGGGCCCCTGGTTGAAACAGCGAGTGACTGCGCCTAACTGTGGCTGTTCGCAGCGCCGTGGAAATAGATGCCTGGATGACAATCACAGCACCTGGTAGGAAAACCACTGCAGCCTGAGTGGCAAACCTATTCAAAAGTCTTTTCCAGAGGCACCCACGACCCCTATAAGTGTTACTGCTCTCGGTCTAAATGCAGACAAGCGGCGAGTCCATTGTCACACAAGTGTACTGCTAGGTAGTTGATGTCACTTGCCTGTCACAACTCTACATGAGTTAGTAGTAATAGCCACAGCCACAGCCACAGCCGTCACCTAGCAATGTCAAACCTAGCGAAATCCAATCCAGTCATAATGTCCTGTGACCTTGGTCAACAAAACCTGATCCAGCAAGATCATGTGCCTACAAAATCAATTGTTGGGGAGTTGGTGTTATTTCCAGACTGCCTGATAGGTTGCATCGGCAAGGCTCCCCATTTCCCTGGAGAACGCCACTCTTGCAAGAACGCCATGCTGTGGCTCACCAGGAGATTCTCCCCTGTACACAAGTTCACACTGTACCTTTGTACTGATTTTAGTAGATGAGAGACATTTTAAAGGACCTCGACACACATATCATAGTACCGGGCAAAGTCTCAACTACTATGATGAGGGAAAGAGGAGAGAAATTATTCGTCAGTTGCTTTTATCTCATCAATAGGTCGGGTCTATAACACGGTGATTATGCTCTGTCAGAGCTGGTTATTCACACACATCCAGCATCAGTAGCTGATCGAGTCTCCTCCTTAATCCAAGCCAACACACTCTCTAAATCCACCTAAATATCTAGATTAGACACGATCCCGCCGACGGGGTGCGGCGCGAATGATGTTATCGACACGGAGGAGAAGCTAGATATGATGTTAGTTAGGTGCTTAAGGGTAGACACAAAGGATTTTTTTCTTAGCGGGAGGGGGGTAATACCTCTGCTGCCTCCGATGCAGAAGACACCACAGCCTTCTTCAGCTTGTAACTTTCTACAACACCCAACTCCCGCATGTCGGCGATTCCACCACCAGGGGTGAGAAGGTCCAAACCGGAGCTGGTCATGCCGTTGTTGATGGCCTGTCGGAGTCGGGTAACCAGGTCGCTCGAGTCCAGACCGGCGTTATCAGCCAGAATGGTAGGTAGTTGCTTCAGAGCCTGTGCGAAGGAGTCGACAGCCATCTGCTTCTTGCCGGTCGTGTTCTGGGCTGCTTGCTCGACGGCCTTGGACATGACCATCTCCGCACAGCCACCACCCAGGGTCACTCGGGGGTCCTTGACGGTCTGGGAGAGCACGGCGAGAGCGTCGTGGAGAGAACGCTCTGCTTCGTCGAGAAGTTGTTCCGTGGCACCACGGAGCACAATAGTACAGGCCTGGCCGGCAGCCACGCCGGAGAACTTGATAAGGGTGTCTTCGCCAATGATGACCTCCTCGATAACGTCGCAGTGGCCCAGCTTGACTTGGTCGGGGTGGTCGAAGGTCGAGGCGATCTCTCCGCCAGTGACCAATGCCAGTCGCTCGACACCATCGAAGTCTGCGTGTTCAATGGACATGATGCCGGCCTCGGTGAACAGTTGCTCGGGCCAGTTGTAGATGAGCTGACGGTTGACGAAGCAGTTGATGCCGTGGGACTTGATCCGCTCAACCTTGGCCCTCATCTTCTCACGCTCAGCCTTCTCCAGCTCCGCCAGCTTGCCTGTCGACTCAACCTTGACGCGCGCACCGAAAATCTTCACCTTATCTGTGTCCATGGCTGTGTTGGCAACCAGAATCTTAGCCTTTTCCAAGCGCTTGGGCTGGTTCACTCCGATCTTCTTGTCGAGGATGAAGCCCTCGTCCAGGTAGGAATCGCTAAGCTTCCCACCAGCCTTCTTAATAATCTGAATATGGCTCAGGTCGGTTGAGCCTCGGAGTCGGAGAACGGCGTCGCAGGCAAGGGTAGCGAACTGATCGCGGTCCTGGGCCAGGACCTTGGAACTGAGGGTCGTGCGGGCGATGGCGTGGAGGTCTTTTCGGAACTTCTCCTTATCCTCACTTCGGTCCACGGCAACGTTGGCAAGAGCATCGAGAGCGGCTCGGCTGGCTATCCGGTATCCTTCGATAATGGTCTGGGGGTGGATCTTCTTGTTGACCAATTTCTCAGCTTCCCGTAGCAACTCGGCTGCCAGCACGGTGACGGAGGTCGTGCCATCACCGACTTCATCATCCTGGACTTTCGAAATGTTGACGAGGACTTTGGCAGCGGCGTTATCGAGGGCAATAGCTTTAAGGATAGTGGCACCGTCATTCGTAACGAGAATTTCTCCGGTCGACCTACGGATTCTCTATCAGTGTGCGGCTCGCTTTGTGGCAACTCCCCCACCATTCCATCTCCGAACCCCTGATCGTTCATCTACGTACGCTGACTGTAGGATCTTGTCCATTCCCTTCGGACCTAATGTGCTCTTCACCAAGTCTCCCACTGCGATGGCACCGACGAAGGCGGACAGACGAGCGTTCTCGCCTTTCTCTTCGATGACATCTTCGGCGAAGATTTGTGTAGGATTGCCGAACGACGCCTGGATGGTCAGTACATGGGATAACCCAATAGCTGGAACGGAAGAAAACAACTCACCATGATGGATGCGATCGATAGAAAACAAAAAGCTACCGTGGACGTGGGAAGCTGGCAGCTCAGGGGGGACTCAAGAACTGGCGGAGGGACTCCCACAATAATTGGCCTGATGCGGGACACTCAGAAAAGTTCGCGATGTGGCCCGAGCTCCCAGACCGCCCAGAGAGACACCACTCTCTCTCCCAACCACGGCCGGTCTCCACACGACTCCAGAGGGAGACTCTCACAACTTGATTTGTATTCTATACTTGTTTCGTGAAAATGGCGAGCGAAGAAGAGCAATCGAAGCTCGCGTCTAATAAACGCCCCCATTCAGCGGTGGATGCCGACGAAGAAAACGGTACGCCTCCGCTCCCAGTCTACGGCCGAAGGATAACCTAGGTACAAGCTGAGGATAAAACTGACAAACATAGGCAATGAATCGTCATCGGATGATGACTTTGGTCCGGCCCTTCCCTCTGCCGATGCGCCCAAGAAGAAGCGAAGAAAGCTCCCCTTCGAGAAGGTCTACGTGAAAGCGCTACCCGAGTCACCGCGATACTCAAAATCGCTGATGCATAAGGACCAATTGTCCTTCGTGACGGTGACCCCCCACACGGATTTTCTCATTACATCGTCCATTGATGGCGTGGTCAAGTTCTGGAAGAAGATGGCGGCGGGCATAGAGTTTGTCAAGGAGTTCCGCGCGCACACTACTGAGATCAAGAGTGTGAGCGTGAGCGCGGACGGGAGGAGCTTTGCGACGACTGGTGCAGACAAGACGGTCAAAATCTTTGATGTGATTACGTTTGGTACGTTGGTCTTGATTGCAGCATTATATTCGGCGGTCACAAACACTAATTGGAACATACAGACCTCCTTGCTATGCTCACTCTTGAATTCAACCCGAAATGCATCTGCTGGGTGCATGCCCGCGGCGAATCGATACCTCTCCTCGCCGTGACCGACGAGGACAGTAGCACAATCCAGATATTCGACGGGCGAGGCGAAAACCCGACCCCCCTACACACCCTCAAAACCATCCACCGCAGCCCCGTCTCTGCCATCGCCTTCAACAACGTCTACGACTGCGTGATCTCCGCCGACGAGTCCGGAACGGTAGAATACTGGCGAGCCGGTGACAACTCCTTTGAAAAGCCCGACAACGTATTCGAACTCAAATCCTCGACCAACCTCTTCGAGTTCAAAAAGTCCAAATCCACCCCAGCATCCATCACCATCTCCCCCACCGGCCAACAGTTCGCGACGGTCTCTTTCCCGGACCGCCAGATCCGCGTCTTCGACTTCGCCACGGGCAAGCTCTACCGCAAATACGACGAATCCCTCACCACTATCACCGACATGCAACAAGCCGGCACAGCCCTCTACCAACTCGAGACAGTTGAATTCGGCCGCCGTCTCGCCGTCGAGCGCGAGCTCGAGAACCCCATCACCGCCCCCAAAGTCAACGTCATCTTCGACGAATCCGGCCACTTCATCCTGTACGGCTCGCTGCACGGCACCAAATGCATAAACACATACACGAACCGCGTGGTCCGCGTCTACGGCAAAGACGAGCCCTTCCGCGCGCTTAACCTGGCCCTGTACCAAGGCCAACCCCAAAAGAAAGGCATCATGACGGTCTCCATGGCCGCAAGCTCCAACCCCCTCCTCCAAGAATCCGAAGAGCGCGACCCCATCCTGATCAGCACCGGCTTCGCCAAAGTCCGCTTCTACCTCTTTACCAACGACACCGAAATCTCCAAACCCACCCGCGACGTCCAGAACGAACGACCCAGGGAATCCGGCGCCGCGCGCGAATCCACCACCACAAAGTCCAACGACCTCGGCACCTCCGCAATCCTACACACCACCATGGGCGACATCCACCTGCGGCTCTTCCCCTCCGCAGCCCCCAAAGCCGTGGAGAACTTCGTCACGCACGCGCGCAACGGCTACTACAATAACACCATCTTCCACCGGGTGATCCGCAAGTTCATGATCCAGGGCGGGGACCCGATGGGCGACGGGACGGGCGGGGAGTCGATCTGGGGCGGGGAATTCGAGGACGAGTTCTCGAGTCTCAAGCACGACAAGCCGTATACGTTGTCGATGGCGAATGCGGGGCCGAATACGAACGGGAGTCAGTTCTTCATCACGACGGAGAAGACGCCGTGGTTGGACGGGAAGCATACGGTTTTTGGTCGTGCCGTGCAGGGCTTGGATGTCGTGCATAAGATTGAGAATGCGAAGACGCATAAGGAGAAGCCGGAGCAGGATATTAAGGTGGTGAGTATTAGTGTTTCTTGATCTGCAGTGTCGTGTCTTGCGGGGTATATTCTGTCGTTGAGCGAGCACAGATATCATTGTAATCAAAGTGTTTGTAAATTAAATATAGAAGAAAATCCAAAACCTACCAGGGAAAACAAGTGGATTTTATACTATACTCCGTACTGTACTTGAAATTAACTTGCCAGCTTCATTGTTCATTTCTATCTCATACCAGTCATCCATCGAACAAGGACGGTCGAATCTCAAAAAAGTCAAACGGAGAAAGCAGTCAGGGGAAGGCGATAGTTGGAAATTACTTTAGTCGATCAAAAAAAAAGGAATAGACAGGGCCAAAGAAAAGCATATAGACAGTCATCCGGTGGACTCGATGCAGCGAAATAAAACTGTACGTGTTCAGAAGGAAAGTAAGGAGAGAAAAAAAAAAGAATATTCCAACGAAAAAAAAAGTTGGTAAACCAGACACACAGAACGCCGAGTATATGCAAGATTAGCTTAGCTAGAAGTCAATTCAGCAGCAAGCCCGGAGCAATACACCAACACTATAGCGAAAAAAAATTCTCCGTTGGTACTCTCCATGGTGTGCGCCGGCTGATTTCAGAGCTTGTAATTCCAAGAAAAAAAAATTTAAGACCATCGAATCGCCCGGAACAATGTGTTCTCATCGCGGGACTTCTCGAGTCTCGACATTCTCGACGTCGACATCATCATTCTCCTGCAGCGGGGCGGACTTTTGCAAACGCGATGAAGAAGCGCCGGGCCGAGTCTTAGGTACGATGACATCGGTTCGGGAGCTGCTAGCGATAGAGATAGTATTCGCGGATTCGTACCGACGGGAAGCCATAAGGGCCTGGCCGGCACCGGGGACGGGGCTCGCGTCGGTGCTGCGGCCGAAGAGTCTACTGTCGTTGGAGCCACTGGCTCCGTGGTATAGGTTGGGGTATTTCGCATCGTGGCGGCGCTTCAGCCAGGTTCCGACTAAGGCAATCGCGGTGAATCCGACGGCGAGCACGATGATCATGATGACCCATTGATAGTGACCGGCCCACCTAGCATGTGTTAGTTCGTCGGGTATAGGGAGCTGGGGGGGGGAACCGGGGTGCATACCATGTTTGCGGGGCCGGAGAGAGAGTGCTGGCGGCCGCCCCGGAGGTCGTGCTCGATGCAGAGTCGCTGCTGGTCGTGTTGGAGGAGGTGTTGGAAGTGTCGGAAGTGTTGGAAGTGTTGGAAGTGTTGGAAGTGTTTTGATCGGAGGAGGTATCCGAGCTGTCTGTGCTGTCGACATTACCCCCCGATTTGCAAAAGTCCACGTACCATGTCTGCAGCAACTGGCGATCGGAATCGGTGGTGCAAGTGTCGTCGCAGGTGCCGGTCGCGGAGGATTGGAAATTTTTCAGCAGACTCGACTGGCAGAAGCAGGAGACATATATGGCTTGGTTGCCGTTGGGGGCAGCCAAGCAGCTCTGAGCGGCGGAGTTGAGCGTGGCACAGGTCAGTCCACAGGCGGGAAAGGTATCGGAAGCAGCGGAAGGAAGGAGACTGGCGGATTGGGCGAAGGCAGAGAGAGCGAGCGTAAGGCAGAGCAAGGTCGAGATCGACTGCGAAATGGATCCAGAGGTGGATGTCCAGGGCCAGGACCGAGAGACCATGATGGGCGGCTGGCGGTGGAGACCGTCAGGAAGGGGGGAATGAAGAGGCGCTTCACCTGATCAACAGCCCACCATTATCTGAGGTCGAGCAAACGAGAGTTGGAACTTGGAAGAAGGGAGGGAAACGAGAGACGCGGGGTGGGAAATTTTAATTTAACGAGAGACAAGAGGGAGAAGTTCCAAGCCAGTGAGTGACGGTCGGGTTGGTGAGGAGTCTAAGAGTGGTCGTCCGTGTCCCTGGCAGAAGTTGAAACTAACAATCAAATTAAATCAATCAAAAAAAAATAATAATAATATAAAGCAAGATAAGGATCACTCACTACTAAAATTGACAGAAGAAATGCCCACGACTAGCACCAGATGGGACTGGCCTGGACTCTTTTTTCGCCCGCTTGCGGCCCTCGGCGACAAAAGCCTCGCTCACTGTTAGTTCAAAACTTCAAAGTTGCTATTATTATTTTATTATTATTCCATTTCCGACCCCCCTTAATTCTCCCATTAAGCAATAATTTGCCCCAATCATCCTTAGCCAATGCTTAGACGGTCCAAGTGACCACCACCGGACTCAGGTCCCTCCCTCACTTCCCCCATTTCCCTCTTTCTCGTCTGTTCAACTGTTTGCGTCGTGCCGGATGCGTGGCCTTCCCTGTCAGAATGACCTGTCCGATTATTCGTCTCTTATTCTGCTTCACCTCGATTGTTCCAAGTTACTCCCAATAATAACCTACTCGGGTCGCAAGGGGCAAAGTGCGCCTTTTGGCGGGTTACAACATCTAACGTCATCCATCCATCCAAGTTTTCCTTCTGCATGTTTACCTTGTTACCAGTAGTAGTAGTAGTAGTAGTAGTAGTAGCTCCCTCTCGTGCCTGTTCCTAACTTTAAGCTGGGTCAGGGATCCACGGATCGCCCTGGCTGGAGGCATAGACATAGACTATTAGTACCTAAGGTATCCTATCCTACCTGTCTCGCATTGTTCACCTTCATTCGACTCTCTTAACCCCACTTGGCACTTACTGTAAAAAAAAGACCGTTTGCAAGCCGACAGGCAGTAGCAAATCGAACTTGTCTAAGCTCAGCTTAAACTCCTGTGGGAAGTTGGAACTTTTATGCCCCGGAACCAAACTCTCCAATCGGCTAACTGCACACAAACGGGCGACAAAACGCCACAGCAACCAGGCCAAGTTTTCTAAGAAAGAAGGTAGATATGCTTGGACTTGGCTAGAATGCGGCTCAAATTCAAGACACCACGCCTCAATGAAGATAATCCGCAATCGGGAACCCAAAATCACTCTGTGTGTCCGACCGTATAATGAGCGAATAGATTCCGACCCCCTTCTCCCTCAGGAATCGCTCTTCTGCTTCCCCTCGAGCTGCCCGAAGGCGAAGAAACCCAGAGAAACTCGGTACACCTGGCGCACTGAGTCGAAACTCCACCCCATCCTTAATTCCTCCCTCGGACGCCTCTGGCGGCGCTCCCACAATAGACGTGTACAAACGTGCATACGAGTCGTAGCTGTCCTCGGGTATGAGGACCTCAACCCCCGCAATCCCCGTGGCACCGGAAGGATGTCGAGTCACAGAAGGTAGATCGTATGTCACCCGGCGGCTCCGCGGGGTCACATCATGACAGAAGAACGGAGCATCGGTGCGTCCGCGGGGGTAGAAATCCTCTACCGGAGTCAAGTCCGAACGGGAGTATTCTGCCTTTACGATCTTCCAGCGGATATCTTCCCCCTGCGGCGTCTGGCGTCCGCCCTCACGCGGCGGGGAATATGTCACTCCAAGATGGCCATCCCCTGGTGTTCCGGCCAGCGCTTGGACGATGCGCTGTTGGCTCACCTCGGCGGTTATGGGGGCTAGTGCTGTGAGAGCGAAGTCTCCGGGGAGTCGAGTTCTCCAGTCGTGTGGTTTGGTGATCCAGTTGTAGAGCTCGAGATAGGTTCCATCGCGGAATATTATCAATTTATTTCTGCTGAGTCCGCCTTGGAGGCTCTTATGTTAGATGTTGCTGGCTGTGGATAGCTTAGGAGGCTCACCTGTATGTGTACCGCCGTTGATGACGGTGAAATTGTCAGATATCCATGCTGGTATTGATTCAAATTCCTCCGCACTGAATTGAAGAAGCAGATGGTCGATGTAGACTTGTTGAGGAGCCATGATGGCTCTCTGCGTGGTGAAACTGTGGTCAACCTGGCTCTGGCTCTGGACGATGCTAGATATAGAGTGACGTGATCGTGCGGGGTTGTGGGTGAGACAAGAAAGATCCCATCATCGCCCAATACGCTCCACTACTCAACATCCTGAAAGCCAAGTCTATTCCACGTGCCGGTATATTCCATCAAATGAAGTTGTCTCTACCCCCACCGCTGCTGAGAACTCAAGATGGTGGCTGCTTTTTTGATAAAGCGCATAACGGTTCTTCAACCTCCTGCCGTCCGTTCTAGACCGCAAACGCGAGCTTTTGATTGATTATTGATTATTAATGCGATATCGAGAAATAAGGACCCAAGCCGTGATGCGTTTGGTTAGCCTCGCGCTGTTAAGCTATATATTCTCAGCCTAACCCTCGCTCTCGCCAATTAGACTAACAACAAAATCCGTCACTACGAATACTCACCACGAGTCGCTTCCACCCAACCATGGCAAACTCGAAACCACGCACAATCCTCGGTCTGATGACCTTCGGTCCTGACGAACATACCGGGGCCCGGATCTCCTCTCTCGATGACTTCAAGGGAATGCTCGACTACTTCCAAGCACAGGGCTACAACGAGATCGACACCGCGCGGGTCTACAATCACGGGAAGCAAGAAGCATTTACGACGCAGGCAGGCTGGAAAGAGCGCGGTCTCAAGATCGCGACGAAGTGGTATCCGTTGCAGCCTGGTTTCCACAAGCCTGATGTCGTGGAAGCGAAGCTGAATGAGTCCCTGAGGGAGCTAGGCACGGACAAGGTGGATATATTCTATCTGCACGCGCCGGACCGCTCGGTGCCCTTTGCAGAAACACTTGAGGCGGTAGATAAGCTCTACAGACAGGGCAAGTTTGATCAGCTGGGTCTGAGTAATTATACGGCGTTTGAGGTCGCAGAGATAGTCATGACGTGTCAGGCGAGGGGGTGGGTTCGGCCGACGATTTACCAGGCGAGGTATAATGCCATTAGTAAGTGTCCCCATACTCTTTTTTGCTTGCGCTCCATTACAAGATGAATAATGATTGACCTGGATAGCACGATCGATCGAAACGGAGCTGATCCCCGCCTGCCGGCGATACGGACTGGATATCGTCATCTACAACCCCCTGGCAGCTGGAGTTCTCGCCGGCAAGTACAAAACCGCCGACGTGCCCGAAGAAGGCCGGTACAGCAGCAAGAACCCAACCGGGAAGGCCTACCGAGAGCGATACTTCAAAGACGAGATCTTTGAAGCGGTGCGCATTATCGAAACTGCGATAAACAAGCACGGGCTAACTATGGCGGAGGCGGCGCTGCGTTGGACGAGACATCACTCCCAGTTGCGCATGGGGCCTGACGGGAATGACGGGGTCATCATCGGGGTGAGCAGTAGGACACAGCTGGAGAACAACCTCGTGGATCTGGAGAAGGGGCCACTGCCAGAGGAGGTGGTGAAGGCGTTTGATGAGGCGTGGCTAGTTAACAAGGCCACGACGGTAGATTATTGGCATATGGAGCTAAAGTATTCGTATGACACGCAGAAGGCGCTATTCCAGTGACTTTCTGGTAGAAGTCGCCGTAAATATATAAATATATAGTCAAGAATATTTCAGAGCTGCTGAACACGAGAAACCCCCCGCGGAGCAACAATAATAATAATGTTGCTTAATTGTGTAGTGTAAGCCCCGCCAGTTCCCCCCACCCCGAAATTTCTCCACAGCGGAGCAGCTCTCCTCGTCATAAACACAACAACTAACTTCCTTTCGCTTTCCCCCACCTCCATCGAAGATCCCAGTCACCCTCACAATAACATCAACAATGCACCCACAATGACCCAAAAACCTGCCCCCTCATCCTCCCCAGCCATGTCCCCTCGCCCCCTCCACCTCCTCCCCAACCTCTTCGCCTCCCTCGCCCGCGACACCCGTCGCTGGACCCTCCTCCGCACTCTCAAAAGCGACAACCCCCTCGACATCAACGGCAACCTCCACGGAACAGCAACCTTTACCCGCCTCCCTCCCCCTTCCCCACCCCAAACCCCCCCAAATGGCCCCCCGCCGTCCTACGACATGACCTACCACGAAGAAGGCGACATGCCCACCACCCTGGGCGTCGGCCTCCGCTGGACGAAGAATTACATGTGGCGCATGGCCTCGAATGGCCGGATAAGCGTGTGGTTCGTGAAAGTCGGGACGGAAAATGAGGCAGATTATCTCTTCCATGATTTTGATTTTGATATTGGGGAGACAGCGACAACAGCTGGCGAGGGTTCTACAGCGGCCAACAAGGGGGAGGGGCAGGAGGGAGAGGGAGAGGAGGGGACGTTTGTAACTGCGCCCGTGCCGCCGGGTGTGTCGGGGCAGGGTTCTACGACGGTTATTACAGCCAGGGGCAATCATCTCTGTATTAATGATATGTATCGCACGGCGTACGCGTTTCGGGTTGAGGAGGGGTCTGGAGAGGTGGTGAGTTGGGCGAGTCGGCATGTGGTGAAGGGGCCGAAGAAGAATCAGGATATCGTGAATTTGTACTCTCTGGTGGAGTAGGACAAGGACTGTCTATCTATGGGATATAGATGACATTGACATGTCTAATTTGAGGGGGTTGGAGGGAGATATGTGTAGGTATGGAAAAGTTGTAACATTTGCTGGGTCTATGGGGTTAGATACAGGCGTCCTGGAAGTGCCAGTAGATGTAGAGTCTAGGTATATATTTACCTTCGCTGTAACCTGGGGTAAATCTGTTTCTACTATAGAGCTTAAGCTCACCACTGGTTTTTGCAAGCTTCTCTTAATGTCCAGACCTAGATATATTTCCGAGGCACGACCAGGATGTATACCCCTTATCCCACACTCTACTCTACAACCATCTTACAAGGGATAGAGAAAATTCAGCATCCGATCCTTAGGATTGATCTGGTTCTGATCATGCCCCTCCACCTCGTGATCATGCTCTCCATGCCGGCGGTTTGCAGTCTCCCAGCACAACAAGGGCATCTCATGTAGCACCATCCTTAGAATGAGGGGGACGATTTCCGCTGCCCACATGAGAAAGAGGAAAACTACATCATAAAAAAATGTGGTCGTTCCGGTATCTGCCGTCTTCATCCCAGTGGACAACAGGGATCGCCCTCTCACTGACGCCTCAAAAAGAGTCGTGACTCTCGGATATTCCCCGTGGGGTTAGTTATTGCTCAGGTGGGTTTAAGGCTTACTGTCAGAGGTCTATAGTCACAGTCGTAGGGAGAAAACCCAATCAAGAGATGTCCTAAGAAGGCAGCTCGCTATACAGAAGAGCTTAGATGCGGAGAGGAAACTCCGCCCCCACTCCTCGTCTGTTTCTATAGGTAAATGAAGTTGAGTGATGCCACTCGTCCACAGAGGGAGGTGACAAGGAATGTGATTTATCCAGAGATTGCCCCTTGCTATCGTCATAGAAGGCCCTGGGCGGGAAGACTAGTATTGGGGGGGTAGCTATGACTCAATTACCGTAGGGTGTGATATTAGAAAGAAATAGCTTTTTGTGGAGGGAAAAAAGAAGGTGTTAGAGAAGGCAAAAAAAGATATGTGACCAGTGCCGGGCTCGATCCGACGACCTTATCCGTGTTAAGGATACGAGATAACCAACTACTCCAACCGGCCATTTGATGGGAAGCAACTCAAAGAAAAAGAATATATTGTCAGGTTCAGTGGCTGTGAATATGCAAGTTATCAGCTTCATGCTGTACAGCACCAACTTTTCAACACAAAACACACACAAATACACATCCGCAGTATACATCAGAAATATGAGTCCCATCTTCCATCCTCAATCCGTTGTTTTCTTCACCGTTAATTGCCGCCACCAACCTTTTTCCATACATCCCCCATCAAATACCACCTCTCTCTCACAGGCACTCAGTACCCCTCCATCTCAACGGTGTTCTCCGCGTACACTTGCAGACTATACTTGGCAAATTCGCTTCTTTCGCGTAACCGTCGCCCATAATACCTGAAGATAAAAGGGATAGGACAGAACACGATCGCGAGACTGGCCAGAACAGACATGCCCACGTTAGCCCCCAGGGCACTGAACATCTGGTTCGCGAACAGAGGGAACATTGCCGACAACGAAGAGCGCGCCATGGCGAGAGACGCAAATGCACTAGCTGCGTAGCTATTGTAACTATCGGCCATATACCCGGCCAACACATTGCCAAATTCATTGAGTGCGAACCCCACAAAGAAAAGTGGAATAATCGACACGAACCAGTGGATATTGTGGATGGCCGGGGGGATTACCCACGCGAACCACCACATACCGACGGCCAGGAATGGTGCTCCGATCACGATCCCTCGCAACTTGTGCTCCGGTAGTAGGGGTAGGCCTTTTAGAAGATGCTGAGTAGCTACACGTCGATCCATCAATCGAATCAGGATACTGGGGAGAAATCCCAGACCGATCGCGAGGAACGGCAGACTAGCCTTTGCTGGGGTGAAGCCCATACTCTCATAGATCGGGGGCAGGGCCTCCGTGAACAGATAAATGAGAGCTACGCAGGTGCCACTCATGATCGAACAAGCAAACACGATCGGCTCCGTAAACAAGAGGCGAATAGGTCTGGCGAGGCCTTCGCGCACAAAGGCGGGGAGATCTGGAACGCTGTCCGGGTTCAAGGCTTGCAGGGAGGTATCCCCTGTGAGATGACGCAGTTTGCTGACCTCCTGTTCGAGAAGGAGCGACGGACGTGATTCTCGAATACCCAGGAGTAGGAATGTCGTGAACCCGGTGACAATGGCAGCGATATAAAACACCCATCTCCTACGGTGCGTACTATGAATTAGCCACATTCCCTAGTCTTAAGAAACTCAAAAGAGAAGGGTGAGGAAAAAGGATAATGCAGGTAGGTATAACGCGATGTGAGGAAGGGAAAATGCTCACCATCCAATTTGTGCAGTAATATAGGCGCTCATGATCGGTCCCATGGTAACCCCTAGGTTGGCGACCACACTATACGAAAAGACTAGCCATATGCGATCCTTAGCATTAAACATGTCCTCAATACTCCCCGTGATGATAACAGTCGGGATCGCAGAGAAAAAGCCGGTGAGGGTGCGACCTGCGATCACCGCCGGCAACGAGGGAACAGCAGCAATGACAACACAGAAAATGCTGTACAGGCCTGTGCTGATGACGTAGAGTCGTTTGCGGCCGAATGCCTCCGAGTAGGGAGGGAAAATGACATTGCCAATCCCCTGGGCGAGAGAGTATCTGGTCCAACATGATGAGCATCCACACCTTTCACTATCTTTTCGGGAGACAAAGCAACATCGACAGAAGGACATACGTGGAAACGAAGAGGAAGATGGAGAGTGTCAAACCGATATTGAACTCATATTGAGCATCTATCGCTGCTGTTGCCTATAAAATATGAGACACCCTATGCAGCGAAGAATGTTTGGTGTGATTGTTTCAGGAGGATGAAACAGTCAAGAAGCTTGAACGTACCCCCGATGCGCTCACTGCAGTTCTATTCGAGTGAGATAAACGTTAGCTGCTGACTTGCTGTTCCCGGCCAAAAAAAAAAAAACCAGAGCCTAAAACGCGAGACATCAAGAAGAGCTACACAAGGGCCACTCACGTATAGAACTCAAGAAAAATGATTAGGCCTATGTCATAAGCCTTCCGGACGGGATTCCAGTTTCTAGGATGCTTCGGGTTGGTGCTGCTCCAACGAATATATTGCCCGTCTGCCGTAAACTCCAGTCCCTGCTCCTCCAGGAGAACCTGAACTACCTGGGCGTCTTTTTGGTCACAATCAGCCATGTTGAAATCATTGGGCTTCCTGAGATCGAACAAGATGATATGCCCAAGTTGAAGTACACCCGGCCTGGAGTCAAGGGGTTTGTTGGGGTTCCACCGTCACATCGAGGAAGTATGAGCAGTGGGATCAACATACTTGGCTACTCATTCCCTTCCATATTTGAGTCTGGAAAGCTTCGGCCCTTGACGTCGATACTTTGTCCGTAGCGATATTAACCGCATACCCCTCGATTCCATGATGAATGACTGTATTAGCGGGGGTGCGAAAAGGGAAAGAGGTGTCTTGCGTGGGCATCGAGTATGAGAGTCGAAACCCCTCAGAATTAAAATGGAGAATATTCCAGGTTTTCGAGCTGGTATGCTAAGAGCTTTAGACAAATGACCCCAAGCTCGATTCAAAGACTCGATTCGGAACCACGTTTAAGCTCCTTGTGTAAGGTGTAAACGCGTCAATGATATAGTTTCCCACATTCTTGCTGGGAAAGCTGTAGGTCCGAGAATCGAATTACACCATCCTGGACTCCTGAGGTAAGGCTGCCGATATGTGCTCATGATGGGGGGGTGCTCTCCCTGGAATGCAGCGATGACGACAGCGAATTTGGACCAGCCCAATTCATGGCCGACTAGGTCGGCTGATCAGAGAGGTAGGGATGGTGACCATCGTGACCGCTACATTGTGTAAATTGTGTAAATTGACACCATCAGCAATTCGCACGGAATCAGCCTTTGATGAAGATTTTTATTTATCCTGGGCTTAGCTGCGGGCCTCAGGGTGCTTTAAACTCTCGACATCTTCAAACTGAAGGTTCGCTCGCCTTTCCCTCAAGGCTTACCTGTGGAGACATTCATTCGGAAGGCTTTTTTTTTATAGCCCAATTATGATACAGGGAATGAAGAAGCGCTAGCGCACATTCCGGAGCTGAGTATTGCATATAGCGCTCCTCATCAGGTGGGGATATAATCTTGAAGGCTTCATCATTCTAAACTAAATGCTCAAGAAAGGAGAAGGTTTTATGTCACCGGCCATGCTCTAGACCTGATACAAGAAAGATGAATCCAGCATTATGCACTCTGCACAAAGAACTTGCGACACAAGTTTAATTGTACTGCCAAGCGAAGCTATCGAATCTATGAGCGGAACCGTATAAATTGTGATCACAACGATGCGTTTCCGGGACGCTGGTTTGTGACTGAACTACTCTTATCCTTTTGGGTAAAAATCACTCCGGAATAGTGGGAAAGGAAGGCCTCTCGAAAAAGATCAAAATGAGAAAATCCAAGGGGAAAAAAGTCTAAAAAAAAACCACCCCGTCACCACAGAGCCGAGATTATCAAATTGAAAAAAGTTGGGAAACCCCCAAGAAATGGCAATCTCGTCGGGTACTCAGATGTCAGTACAAAATATTACCACTCCGCCAGAAAAAGGTGTCAAGACGCTTAGTGCAGCGTAATAGTTAATACATGCTAGATCTCAGGTCGACATCGGATTATTAGATCAGGGATGGCGGACCCAATCGAGTCTCGACAAAGCCGCCAGGGCATTTTCCACTCCAGCTTAACCTACGATTCGGCGGTCTCATGCAAGGCCATGCCGCGAATTTCCTTGATGTTTGGCTCTGTCCCAATCAGAGACCCGTCAGGTGATGCCCATCAAAAAGTAATGATCCGACTACGCATTACTGCTTAATCCAAGTCAAAAAGACCACGGAAATTTCGGTCGAGACCCACTCACTCATAACCGCTATGTGTCTCTACTTCATTACTCTCGTCTCATTTATGCTGTGGGAGGACGTCAACGTAAAGAATATTCACCAGGTCAAGGGTCGTGTGTTGTAGTTATCCTTTTTATCACCGGGCACACGGGGCAAGGCTACAAATCTATACTTTGGGGATGTTGCCGTGGCTTGAAATTGGTGTAAAAATAATCACAGAAGGAGCTGTAACTAACAAAAATTAATCATTTCATATCTGTTCTAAGCTTCATGAAAACATCCAATTGTCTTGATGGTTGGAATTTAGAAAAGAAACTTAGAAACATATGAACATGGAGTGCGTGGCGGTTATCACTCACCCATGAACACACGAAGTAGAAACAAATTACCTTAACTAGAAAATCTGAAAGCTTATGAGATGAAACTACCTAGAATATCTACAAAGTATGATCAACGCCAGCTTCTAACCTGATGACGACGGTAGCGAGGACCATATGAAGGCCGCTCTCCAACTGCAGAGGAAAACGAGGAGGAAGCATGCCCAAAATTTTCAGCATCGGCGGTAGCATTACGTGTTTGAGCTGGAGGGCTCGGAGACATATATTCAGAGGAAGTAGGTTTTCCATCCTGTGAGAAAAAACGAAACTTGCACATCCAGAATTGCGCATGTCCTCTGAGAAGCTTGAGCCCGCTGGCAGATGCGCCGATGGAGAGAAATGTAATCCTGATTTGCCCAAACCCCGGTCCTTCCTCGTAACACTCGATTTGATGAGAATACTGGGCACTCGGTGCACTACTAAGAGCCCTCTGGATCTCTTGTCTGGTGAGCGGGAGATCGGTGCGGCACACGCTGAGGCATCGAGTATAGCCCTTCTCCCCAATCAGGTGGCCCAATTCCGACGAAATTGGGTAGGTAGGCGTGTTGACTGGAATGACTTTTCCGACTGGCAATGGCTTCAAATCCTCGTTCTTTTCGGCCGCCTTGTGCTCCGGGATTTTGCCCTGCTGGTTCTGAAGGACAAAATTTAGTGCGTCGTGTTGTGCAACGAACACGATCAGTGCAGTCATGTAGCCAGTTATTGGAGTGGTTTTGATCAGACGCACTGAGTAGATTTCACCTTTGACATACGGAAGGATCTGCGAGAGGTCGGTCTCAGGGGAAAGTTCGTCCACACGCACAGTGCGATAAACATTCTGGTCGGTGCGGGTTGGGATGTAACGGAGACCATACTGGTAGAACCACATATTAGAGAAACCTTGCCCGAAGAACTGGTTATTTCCGGACAGAGAGCTATGTTCCTCTTCGGAATCATTGAAGATACTTGATCCTTTCATAGCCCAGTCGATGGCACCATTCCAAGGGAGCAGAACTGTGGTATTCGAGGGGGACGGGAGAGCGCCTGAAGCCTGTTTATTGATCGAGGCAGGAGAAAGGCTCTGTGAAATACATATGTTAAGAAAGAAATGTTTGTTGGAAAGGTGTTCCCGTGTGGTTGCCATGAGGAATAGGGGGCCTGGAGATGTAATAAGAAGACTTACGCGTTCAGGTTCCAATGCAGGGATTTTCAGGGTATCCAAAGCGACATCCATCAGGTCTCTGGATTCCCACAAGGCACGATTTTCGTCATCTGTAGGGGGCGATGGGGGTAGCGTGGTCGGTTGAGGGCTCAGAGGAGGAAACTTGATCTCGTCGAGCCCTCCATCGAGGAGTGTGCTGGCCATATCCTCCCTGCTCCGAGAGTTCGCACGCCTCTGGTTGTCAATATGGCGTTTGAGGGTAGATATAGAGCGCAAAATAATGCAAATGAGAAATCCGAAAGGAAGGAGAGAGAGAACACAAAGAAAACCGCCGGGCTGGCTGTTAATTCCCTCATTAGGGGCTGAAACAATACAGCCTTCCATTTTAGGAAGTTGTGTAGTCGGCGCCCAGTGTGGTGGAAGAGGAAAGGGAGATGGGAAGGAAGGAGGACGAGGAGGGAGATGAAATCGGGGAAGGGGTGGAGAGAAGGAGGGGAAGAGGCAGAAGGGAGAGATTTATAACCTCAGCAACCGTGGAAATCAGTGAATGAATGGCTGTGGGATGAGTGGAGATCATGTTGTGTGAAGTTTGTGTAGAGATAGGATCGATCTTGGTGCAAAGAGTGAGGGCAAGAAAACCCAGTCAGAAGTGAGAAGAAAGGAAGGGTAAAGCAAGATAGATAAAGATTAAAAATATCTCAAATCAAAGAGAAAAGCTGAAGCATCCTGAGCATGTAAATAAAGAACTAAATATCAATAAATAACACCCTAAATCACAACTAACTGTATGGTATGCAATTTCCCTTCATACCCTTCCACCACGCCGCGTGCCACTACCAGTATGAACCGGCCAGGCTCGTACGAAGTCCGAGAAATATCTACCCCAGAAACTCCCCTCGAGCCAAGGCAATCCATGGCAAATTGGTATCCCAGCATCGCTGCATGAGTGTACGCGCATTTTGTATCTAGAACAAAGCTCAGCAAGAGGTTCTTTGGCTGACTTTCAAGCTACTCACCTGTTTCATTCCCGTTCCCTCGAGAACCTCCAGTCTTTCCTGGATCTCAATCCTCTGTTCCAAGTCCTGCGTTTCGAAGCCCGCGGTAAAGATAGGGAAGAGTGCCCCAACTTCGACAGCTGCGCCGCGTCGAATTAATGTAAGCGTCTGCACAAGACCATGTAAAACCTTTTTGACCGCCTGGGAGTCCGGAGATGCTCCTAGAACTCGACGGTGGAGGTGGAGTAATCCAGCGTATCGGAACGCCCGGTCAGCAGCAATAATGTCGGATGATTCCAGTCCCTGATAATGTTTCTCATGGACGTGTACATGAGTGTCCAAAACTTCCCAATCAGCTATCAATGCGTTGGCCTTATTCACAATATTAAGCGAAGGCGTCCACCCTGGGGTGAAATCACCTGTCTCGTCGAATCTTTCGTTATCGCATTGATGAACCAATCCTCCAATTTGCATTAGGAAAATTCCAGTGCGAGGACTAAATCCGGCAAAACACTCCACTTCGAACTCATCCCGCTGTTCGTCTGCCCAGCAAGTGTTCAGAACTGAGTAATATGTAAGTAGTGGAGGCTCATGGTGCCGACTTGAAAGAGCCCCTATTATGTCGAGATACCCAAGCCAGCGGGTAAGGAAGGCCCCAACCCGATTTCCTGGGTATGTCATTTGTCCTTGACGCGCAACAAAAAGATCTCGCGCAAGCTTGAGATGGCTTTGCCAAGGAATCGGAACCTCAAAGGTGCTAGGCGAAACAATTTTCAACGAGAGCAGCATGATAGCAGTGGCAAGATGACTATCGGTAACATTCTCGCGAGGATCTTCCAGTGCAACGCGCAAGGATGGAAACACGTTGCTCACCCAGTGTGCAATTCGATTTGCAGGCTCCGGGTGCCCTAAGTACCTCGCTCGATGACTGGCTGAATACGCAAGCAACAAGTTCAGAAGATTGGGGTCCCCGATTGCCACTAAAAAAAACCAGCAATTAGGATAGTGATAAGAGAAGTGAGTTCTTTTAGGTGGCTTACTAGATGGCAGAACAGAGCTGAATGGGTTATCGCTGCAGTCATGAGGAACCAATATTCGGGCAGTGTGGTTCAGGAAATGGTGAAAATACATCAAATTGATCGGCGTTTTCACCAGGGATGGAGGAAGTGGCGACAGATATCGTGGGATATTTATGGACACTGGACAGGCATAATATTCGTATTTATTGCCTTCGACGGCGAGGTGTCCCATATCTGCATGGTGGCTGTCTGGACTCGCACTGAGGTGACTATCCGGGGATGCTTTGATCATGTCCAGCGCCTCGTTGACGTCGATGGCTGAGTGGTCGTCATTTTTCCCCAGGTCCATATCCGGACGCCCATAGTCGAGGCCATAGTTGTCAGTCACACTGGTCAGGTAAGTCTGCCATTTCTTTTCTGAACTCGAAAGCTTGTTGCGATTTTCCAATTCCCGATTAAAACCCTGCTGGTATGTGTAAGGTGGAGAGCCCGCAACATGTTTAACCCGGCCCGAGTGACCATCTAGAGAAGGACCATCGGCCATGTTAATGAAGAAACCATCCTGGGTACCCGATGGATCTCGAGGCATTCCTGGTGAGAAAGCATGGGTATCATTTGAGCTAGGAGAAATCGCCTCCTGAGAATTGGAAGGACTAAGGATATCGCACTCCGCAGATATACTTTGTATTCCCATGTCGGCCAAGGATAAGTAATCGGGCACGCTATTCGCGTGGTCGAACGGCGAATGATGCATCGCACCCCCGGAAATCTCCCGGGCCGGCCGAACGAAGGACACCGGCTGCGATACGACACCAGGCGGGAAACTAAAATTGGGCAGAGACGCGATTCTGGGGCTAGTCTCCACAGGCGAAGGGAAATGGGCGTTGTCCAATGGATTTGACACAGAGGGGCAGTCCTCTCCTAGCAGTGAGCTCGCCATTGGAGTAGACAGATCCGGCCATGAAGCAGTAACTCTCCGCTTTGCTGGCAAGCGGCCCATCTCTACTGAACCTTTATCGGTTGTACGGTTGGAGTTATTAAGAGACTGGTCAGGGACAGTCGGAGAATCTTGGATATCATGTAACCTTCTAGGATACGGGTGTCCTATTGTCATCTCCCCTGCATACCCGGAATCCCAAAATAGCGTATCCGTCGGTTGGTCTTGCACAGTGATCTCTTCTAAGGTAGTAGAATTGAGGTGTTCGATGGGGCCGATCGGGTCTGCTTGGGAAGCGAGAGCTGGAGGGGACAGCGTGAAGGAGAAACTATGTCTGGACAGACTACTCGACTGGGAACTTGGGGAATCTACCGGAGATTTTCTCCCCGTTCTTCCTCCCCAGTTCAACCGAATACTGTAATCACATCGTTCATTTTGACGTCGGCAATTTAAACACGCCGGCTTCTCCTCCCCGCTGTATCTAAACTATTAGCGAAAGTTCGTAGGCGGGGCAGTGGATGAGGAGAGGAGGGAAAGGAATGCGGGGTGAGGGGAGATATCAAAATAACTGTGACGGTAAAATACAAACCATTTAACCTTGCGTGCTTTACAGGGCCTAGGGTACCGTCAATCTTACATTCATGCAGGGACTCGCTACAGACAGTTTAAGTTGCTTACCAGCATCCTTTGCGCGATCTCCGTTTGGGCTCGGGGGCTCCGGGCCTCCTGGGACGCGGCATTTGATCTTCAAATGAGAGGTGCGGCCAGATCGGTCGGAAAATGGAGATCACGACTGGAGAAACTAAAGGCCCGGGGTTTAAGGTAGTGCCAGCTTACTCTGCGGAGTAAGATCGCCATGCAGAACGAGTGGATAACCTGGACAGGGCTGATGGAAGGAATTCGTTTTTTTCTCCGTGGTGGGTGATTGACCCAGGAGGACAAAAAACGGTAATCGATGACGAGATACTCACGCCTGGTGTTCGTACTCATCGAGGTACGGGATGGCGGTAGCGCACCGGCTTATTTAGATATGGAATTCTAGCAAGGATTGATGATGATGATTGATGGTGGTGGTGATGTTTGGATGAATGACCGATTTACCTCTCTCCGCTGATAAACGAATGATAAAGGTTAGTACTTTGGGTGAGGGTACTGTTAGTAGTGGAGATAGCAAGATTTAGATGATTGAACACGATCCGGAGACACGGATATAATGTAAATGGGAATAGTAGTGTTCAAAGGAATGCAAAGTCGAAAAGAGACGGCAGGGGAAAGAGATTGCAGAAGAGGGAGGGAAGAAGAAGAGCATCAGCAGAACCACAGGAAACAAACGATGACCCGTTGAAGCGGAGACGAAGATAACCTTCTGCCCAGTGATTTGCACTATCGGGCTTCCCCCGTCAATCACAGCGCGAGGAATGCAGTGGAGGATTCTGCCGCTGCTTCTGCCGCCTTTCCTTACGGGGAACCTGATAAGCCTGGGGCACCGACGGCTCGGCGTCTCTGTCTACTTCCGGTTAGTGGCGGTTCGGTTCGGAGAATATCGAGCCTCAGGCAATAAATCCTGATTCGAACTACTAATTCCCACGACTAATATTAATGAGAAATGGTTTTCTCCATATTCTAGGTGGGAGTATAGTTCCTTCCTAAAATGGCACGTGGCATGGAGACTGATGACTCATCTATACCCCCTGTATTGTCCAGGTTGGGACTTATGACGTTTCACAAACAACAGTCGTTCAAAGGGCCCAGAATCAGATTCCACAGGGCAGCCCAGTACGTGGGCTGGTAAAGGTCACTTGTTTTTGTTACCAATTATTCCTTCTCAAAAACCTGTTGTCGACATGCAGTGCACCGATGGAGGTCTTAATTAGTATTCTTTACTGGGGACTTCGCGTTGTTAGTTGCCTCAAGACTACTCATTATTTCCCTTTGCATCCTCTAATCGTTCCTATAGATCGATAAGGGCCTAGTCATTCCCGATTGGGCTGTTTTGCCTATCTCTGCTGGTATTGATTGCCCAATTTATTTCCCCATGTTTTCACCCACTGCGACGGTCCTATCTCTGATCACCCCGAAATATAGATTTCAGCTTCCACGCAACTCCAGCAATTGTACTGATGATTGATCTCCTCCTTCTCTCTCCCCCATGGACGATTACCATCCTGCCTGCCCTCGGCTTTTCCACCACCATTGCCTTTGGGTACTGGTTCTGGGTTGAACAATGCTTCAAATACAACGGATGGTCTGCCTTACCTTTGTTGCAACAAGAATAGAAGAAAGCAACAGAAGCATGCTAAATAGAACCAGGTACCCCTATCCAATCTTCGATCAAGCGCCCTTTGAAGGCCGCATCGGACTCTTCGCTTTCAGTGCTGTAGTTATGGCCCTAAATACGGTAACCCTTAAATGGGTTTATGGTCGTGTGAATGGATTTGCCACTCCCGCTAAACAACCGATGGGTCGTCCTGGCGCCGTGAAACAGACCGGTAGCCTATAGATATACCGCACTTTTAATTTTAGACATTTCAGGAATACAGTGAGGGAAACGTGGCCGGGCAGCCGAGAAATGCCTTGGCAAATATCATTGGATATTAAACGGGGATATGTTTTGAAAAGATATAGAACGGAATCGGTCCGAATTCAAGACCAGTGACATCGCGATTCTTATGATTAGGATTGTTCCAAGCACCAAAGATGGATCAAAAGCGACATTGAAATCAAACTTCAATAGATATCGCTGCCAAAATCAAATGTAAGGAACCATGTAGGCTATACGGAGCATCTCCAGTCCGGCTACTCAACCCGCCCCCAGATAACCTCAAGTCGATCCCCCACATTTCCTATTACGGTAACTGCCTCGGGATCCCCGCATTTTTGTAACCGAAAGTTGAGCTTCGGTGTCAGATCGAATGGATTCATTAATATTGGCTGGTGGGCGTAAATGCCCAGAAATTATAATTCTCACATATCTTTTATCATTTCCATCTCATTTCACTGAAGAACGCCCCTGCCTATCCTTTCTTTCTCAATGACTGGGGATCAACCTTCATCGTCATGCCGCTACAATACCTCCCCGAGAAGGACTACGAACTGCCCCAGCTTGACCTGTTGACTCTCCTACTTGGTACGTCCCACCTAAACCCAACCTCCCTTTTCGAAAAGCATAACGCCCTCTAATGATTCACCTCCACAGAATCGCCCTTGTCACTAACTACCGAGTCCACCATCCTGCACGCCGAAGCCGCAGACCCCTCCAACCACATTACCAAAGCTCAGACACGCACGATTGTGAAATGCTTCGCGCACGTCCTCCGCACTTGCTTCGGCATTGGCAAAACTGAACCCGGAAAAGACGCAGTCCTCTGCATCTCATCGAACCAAGTCCTCCTCCCCGTCATCTTCTACGCCATCATCGGCGCCGGCGGGGTATACACCGCGGCTTCTACAGCCCTGACGACCTCCGAACTGGTCAAGCAGGCGACGCAATCCAAAAGTAAGGTGATCATCACCTGCACCCAGAACCAGGAGAAAGCCTTGCAAGCCGCGCGGCAATGCGGGATCCTCGCGGAGAGGGTATTAGTGCTCGAAAGTAGTGGACACAAGCGGGTGTTGAGGGATAGCGTCGACCCTACGAGGAATTACCTTGAGAACACCACTTCCTTGGAATGGGATCGGGTTACAGATTGCGCGGAGCTCGCGAGAATCCCGATTTGTTTACTGTACTCGAGTGGCACGACGGGGCCGCCGAAGGGGGTGATGTTATCGCATATGAATCTTGTCTCGGAGGTGCTTTTCACGCAATTGGTTCTGCGTGAGTCTGCGGGGGGTCAGGCGCATCTTAACGTCCCGTATCGGACGATTGGTCATCTGCCTACGGCCCATATAGCCGGGGTGCTGGGGTATTTCATTACGCCGGCGGTTGCTGGAGGGACGGTGTACTGGATGCCGAGATTCGATGTCGATATGTTCATTGACTATTGTAAGAGGTACCAGGTAACGTTTTTGGCGACGGCGCCGCCGGTTTACCATGCTGTTGTGCGGAGTGAGCGGGTAACGGACCACTTTAAGTCCTTGATTCGGGCGGAGTCTGGGGCTGCGCCGTTGAGTAGGGAGCTGCAGGCGCAGGCAGAGAAGAAACTTGGATGCAGTATTACTCAACGGTGGGGGCTGACGGAGTCGACGGGGAGCGTGACGAGTATGCCCTGGAATCAAACTGATAATACGGGGAGTATCAGCCCGTTGCTGCCGAATGTAAGATTGCGGATCGTGGATGAGGACACTAGGGATGTGAGGCAGGGTGAGGAAGGGGAGCTCATCATCAAGGGCCCGATGGTTAGTCGGGGGTATTATGAGAACCCGGAAGCAACGGTGGATGCGTTCACGCAGGATGGCTGGTTCAAAACCGGAGATGTAGGACAGTGGAGGAATGGGAAGATCTATATCGTCGATCGGAAAAAGGTACGGCTCGTGTCCTCCATTAAAACTGGTTAGCTATTTCACTTGACGGGATGGCACTAACACATTGTAGGAGCTTATTAAATACAAAGGCCTCCAGGTCTCTCCAGTCGAAGTCGAAGCATTCCTCCTAACTCACGACTCCGTCGCAGATGTCGCGGTCATCGGAGCCCCTGATCCAGACGCATCAGGGAACGAACTACCTCGAGCATATGTTGTACTCAAGCCGGAGAAACACACGTCAGAAGCAGGGCTAAAGGAGTACGTCAAGGCCAACCTTGCACGGCACAAGCAACTCCGTGGTGGCGTTGTGTTCATGGACGAGATCCCCAAGAGTGCTTCAGGAAAGATTTTACGTAGGATTCTGAGAGACCACGCAAGGAACTCGGTAGCGAGAGCCGCAAAATTGTAGATGTTTTACCATAGATATCTAATTTAGAGAATTTCTTTTTTTCCTAGGCTTTAGAAATGCGTGGGCCAGACAAGTATAAAATAAATCATGTTGAGTAAACGCAATGATTTGGAGATAATCGATCTCGCGAGTCATCAGTACCCACCAGTATATCCACCCCGACTCAACAAACGGCATTGGTATATTTGACATATCGGACTGCTGGTTGCTCCTCGATAGTTGGGGGACGCATGCCTTGGCATTATCTGGGTGGGAGTCTCAGAGGTCGTGGATATGGGTTCCGTTCCCCTTGTATTGCGGTTAGTCTGTTTGAGCGAATCGTCCTTCGAGACATTGTGATTTCAATGGCTTTGATATAATAGAAAGTAAAGTTCCACTAAACATCAAAAAAGCTGAGCACCATGCATTTCCGTCTCATCCAGACTGTTCTAGCCTTTGAGTAGCTGGACTCGTAATCGTGACTATGAGCCTTACTCGGATTCGGAGAGTTACGATACTGAGTTCGGAGTTTGGTGGGGAAACTGTACTTAGGCTACGAGGCATAAGCATTGAAGTCCAGCGCCTGGATTGAGGAGTAACTTACTTGCTGAGAATAGCGATACCATACCTCTCCCTTACGGACCAATCCATCTGATTCGGTGTCACCTGCATCTGTTGTAGAGAAGTTGAAGGTATCCTGCTGGCTCTGAAAATAAGGGACAACACCATTATTTCATCTCACAGCCTTTTCCTGGTGCCTCTCCGATTTCTCCGATTGTGATTTCACTGAACCACGTGGAGCCTCCTGCTTCTCAGGCTGGAGTATGTATTCAGGTTTTGACTTAGATAAATTTTGCCGGCGATGGTCTGCGGTTGAATGATTCGCTATAGCACTTGTAAATGGAACGACTCTCTAGCAGTGATGACTGTGCTTCGGGTTAACAAGGAGCTGATCCTTGACGTCTTTAGAGCTTCTGAATCGCTCTCGAGCTATGCCACTACCTGGTGTAACTTCCAATGCAGCAGAAGACGAGGCTTGTTCCAAATTAGCCTTTTTACTAACAAGGTCCAGAAAAGTTTAGCCATTGCATACACAATAAGAAAAAAAGATGCCAGGACGCTTATGCGGAGTATCAGTTTTGGATCAGCTGGGACTGAAGAAAGATTAGCAGTAGAGAATAGAGGAAAGATCAGAGGTATAGAGGCAAAAACGAGGGTTTATTTATAGCGTAGATTAGCATTGATTAGTATTCACAGGATGAACGAGCCTATCGCTCCTTCCTGTATTCACTTGTTCTCTAAGCCTGACATTCACTCAGCTTCATCCTCACTCTCATGAGTTATCACACATAGGGCTATCGCCATCTATCATTTTGACGAAGCATTATGCACATCGGCAAATCTCTGCGGAGGCAAAAGAGTCATTGGAGACCAACTTAATACCCAGGCGAAGTAAATAGTTATCAAAATGTTCCCATCTATCCTAAGAGATGAAGTTGAGCATAGGGAACCTTACCTAATCAAGCACCTATGCATTAATTTGCCCAAATGGTTTCTTTTGCCTACCGTACTGGGGCCTCGCCGCCTCACGAACTCCTCACCAGCTCCGAATCCACAACTTCCACGCAACAAAGCACCTTATCACCCACCACCTTCCAAAATGCACACGACCTTAATTTCCTGTCCAATGCGTACTGCAGTCCTTGGTGGGCGCCTGCCCTCAGCCGCCCTGGGCCCCTTCGCCTCCTCAAACCCCTCCTCCTCCCTATATCAGACGATCTCGCTGAAGTCACCCGCCCGCGCGGCCAGCACGGCGACAACCCGATTCAGCAGACTCAGCAACAAAGCTACCACCACAGCACCCCTCACAGCGCTTCCCCGCCCCCAGAAATCGATTGCCCCCTCATGCATTCTCCAACCCTCATCCATCCGCGCCCACTCCACCGCTGCCCGAGCCGAGGCGGCGAAACTGGACTGGAACTCGTTCTTCAAGCTTCGCGCCTCCCGCCGACGATACACGCTGGCGTCATCAATTGCCACCTCACTAGCGAGCACCGCGATCGGAGCACAGGTTCTCTCGAGCCAGGATCTTGAGTCCCTCGGTGCGCAGGTGATGGGTATGGAGCCGTTTGTCGTGCTGGGTATCGCGACGATGGCGTGCGGAGCGGTCGGATGGCTGATTGGACCGTTCCTGGGGAATGCGATTTGGGGGTTGGCGTATCGGAAGTATAGTACTGCTGTCGTAGTGGTGAGTCCTCCCTTTCTATTTCATTCTTGGTTGTTGAATATGCCGGTCACTAACTGGGGAAAAATGAAGAAAGAGAAAGAGTTCTTTGACAGAATCAAACGGTTTCGAGTTGACCCTTCGTCGAATTCGATTGCGAACCCTGTTCCCGATTACTATGGAGAGAAGATCGGTAGTGTGCAGGGGTATCGACAATGGTTGAAGGACCAGCGGGCGTATAACCGCAAGAGGCGCAGTTTTATCCTTTAGGTGGTTTTGTTACTTTGACTGGGAACTTCAGCTGCCCAATATTATGCAGAGCCTGACTCCCTTCCTTTCTTTGACCCTGTCTCTTGTCGGCCCCTGTAAGCTAGGGACTTGACTGTTTGTACAACTACACCTCTGAGATATATTCTGAGCGATCAAATGGAATCCATTTACAAATACGCTGTTTCTACGGATAGAGTAGATGTCCATAATCTCATACAGTTCTTCATCATATTTTTATATATAGGACCCATGGTGCACTCGCTTCCAGCAAGTATATCGGCCGCTGTTCGCCCGCCGAAAAGTCGCTTTGAATTCTAAGTACGAAAAAAAAAAAATCTCAACCTACAGCTTAGAAGAATCCTTCACCCCCTTCCTCGGAGGCTCTATATTCACCTCCGGCCACCAAGGATAAGACCCAGGCTGATACCTCTCCACATTGGCCGTGAAATCCGGCTTCCGCTTCTCAAAGAACGCCGTAACACCTTCTTTCTGATCCGGAGAAATAAACCGATGGTAAATAACATCCGACTCCAACAGATGCGCCTCCTCCGCAGACTCCGGCCCCCGCCACATCAACTCCCGATTCAGCGCCGAGGCCATGGGACTCACAGTCTCGGCTATCTCGGTCGCGAGGGCCAGAGCCCGCGGCAGAACCTGCGACTGCTCCGGCATGGTCTCGGCAAAGAGGCTGCCGAAGTGCGGCGAGGTAGAGGGGAAAACGCCGCCGGTGGCGACGAGGTAGTTGGCGTGGGAGTGGCCGATTAGGCGGGGCAGGAAGTACGAGGAGCACGATTCCATGGTGATGCCGCGGCGGGCGAAGACGAATCCGTATTTACTTGTTTCGTGGGCGATTCTGGATTCTTGGTTAGGGTTTGCTTTATCTTCATTGGGGAATGGATGTATGTATGTCTAAGAGGCTGGAGAGAAATGGGGAATGGGGAGGGGGGAAGGACCTGATAACAGCAGGGAGAGTCATGGTCATGCCGACTCCCACGGCGGAGCCTTGCATGGCTGCGATAGTGGGCTTTCGGCATCGGTGGATGGCAAGGGCGACACGACCGCCGCTGGACAGCTGTATTAGCTACTACCACTA
Organism: Aspergillus panamensis; assembly: GCA_027569225.1. Classification (NCBI taxonomy): domain Eukaryota; kingdom Fungi; phylum Ascomycota; class Eurotiomycetes; order Eurotiales; family Aspergillaceae; genus Aspergillus; species Aspergillus panamensis. The sequence goes on from JAPDER010000001.1 coordinate 121,736, forward strand.
TACCTAGACAGGAGTGTGAAGGTTACCTATCCCGATGATCTTTCGATCTCTCCTCTAAAGCCCTAAATCCAATCTCCAGATCCGCACCGGCACAGAAAGTGTTCCCTGCGCCGGTCAAAACAATCACTCTCACGCGCTCGTCGCGGTCGAACATGGCAAAGACCTGCTCCAGATCCTCGGACATAACCGGTGTAAAGGCATTGCGTTTCTCAGGTCGGTTCAGCGTCACGATCACGACGGGGGTTGCAGTTTCGGAGCCAAGCGGGTAGTGGGAGACCTTAATATGTCTTGTTTGGAGTCTCTCGTATGATGGGGGGATTGAGATGGGGGGAGGGTCGAAATATACCATTTTTCTACTCCTGGTTTGTTGTTGTTGATGATGATGATGGTGGTGTTTGATACTATCGAAAGGGGACTGAGGAGAAGTAGGCCAGATTGTTGGCGAACGATGCGAGGGACTATATAGGGAGCCCTGGGAGCCCTGGGAGCCCTGGGACCCCTCAGCTCCTATGAGTAGAAACTCGGTAGCATAATTGGTATACCCGTCGGCTCGAATCAGGTAGCTTTGTTCATTTGGTAGCTCTCGAAGCTCCCTTGGAGGGAGGAGCGACCTCGGTCCATCCGGTTAGAATGGATTGGGGCTGGGGATTCTACCCCGCAAAGTTGGTGGAGAATTGTGTGGTGAGCTTCTGATTCGAGGACTCTATGTTTTTATCAGGAATAACATTCTCCCCTTTCTTTAACGTTGATTTACTATATTATTATTTGTCACAGTATGTATCGTTCTTTATCGTGTGTGGCTAGATCCTCGAAAAGGAATGCTGCGTACCGTACCCGAAACATAACGATTACAATATGCGTCTCGCCGCAATAAGTGTATTTACTCAAGACCACGGAGAGTTTTTTTTTAATATGATAATGTTATATGAAATAAGCGGAATAGCAATCAATTTATTTGCGGCTATTGTAATGAAGGACAGTAGTTAATTGTAGTCATATCTTAGCCGGAGAGGAACAGCATGCGAATGATTCAAAGGAGTGAATATAGTTGGAAAACTGAATAGACCATGACGATCAACAAATACGGTCATAGCAAAATGCATAACCGCAGATGTGCGTGTTTGACTCCCCTAAGGGGATCGACGAACATATCGAGGTTGACCTCAATAATCATCCCCACGACTGAGGACTTCTTTGCCCGACTCACGCAACAGGAAGGTCTAGTTAAGCAATAATTGTTAGCATAATCCATTTTGGAGCAAGGAAAGGAACGCACGTGTTCAAACTGGGCGGAGTACGACCCCTTAACGTCGATCAGTGGCGCATAGTCCTCGACAATTCCATTTGAAACCAGATAGTTCATCTAAAGTAAATTAGCTACTGTCCTCTCTCTTGCTCGTTGGAGGGTGCTTACACCGGCCAAGTACCGGTCCAAGCCCAGTCGGTCAAGGTAGCGGCGACAGAAAACGAGGGTTCCGAAGTTGTCGTTGATCGTCTTGTATAAGGATCGGGCAGAGGCCAGCGGGAAAGACGCTCGTGCAGGCGCATCATGGCTTTTACCGTATCCATAGACACCAACCTATCCAGCAAGATAAGTGATTTATTCCCGGTGTAAAGTCCAGCAAACTTACGTCGTCCACCAGAGTTCCGCGCCCAGTGGTCCCAAAAGTCTCAATGGCAAAGATTTCACCCTCCTCCATCTTAGTTTGATCAGAATTCTTGATGAAGGGAACCGACTTTCCACCGTGGATGGTATAGTGTTTGATGTTGTGGCCGGTGATATTTCGCACTGCCTTGACAGGGAACGTTTTCCCGCCAATTTCGACCTCGTAGCTCTCCATAGCCTCTTGGATGGCAGCGCTAACATCGCAAATACGGACGTCAATCCCCGCAGTCTAGAGTCTTGTTAGCCACGCACTTTTCCGTCCATACAAAGCGCACCTTACCTTGATCCCACTGTTCGTGGCATCCTTGACAGCCGCAAGCAGATTATCATAGACTGGGTCAAAAGCCATAGTGAACGCACTGTCAACAATCCACCCATTGATATGAACACCGAAGTCAACCTTCATCACATCGTTCTGCTGGAGAACAATCTCTTTCTGGCCCGGGTTGGGCGTGAAATGAGCTACCACGTTGTTCAGCGAGAGACCGGTAGGAAAGCCCATCCCAGCCTTGAGACTATCACCAGCTTCCAACCCAGCATGTCCCAGAAGTGCCCGGACGCCGTCCTCAATCCCGACAGCGATTTCAGTCAGGGTCTGGCCCGGCTTAGCCGTCTCCTGGGTCCATTTCCTGACTTGGCGGTGTACTTCTGCCGCTTTGCGATAGTCATTGAGGAAAGTCTCATCCTCGATGTGATGGCGAGCTTGGTAACGGATTTCCTCCGCGGTGGTCCGTCGGCTGTTCTCGACCTGGGAGCCGTAACTCTGGAGCTCACCAATCGGGTACTTACCAGAGGGGAACAGTTCGGACAGCGGCACCCTCGGAGGCGAAGATTGCATAGTCGAGGCCTTTTTGCTTTTACTCTTCTTCTTCTTCGAGCGCTTCTTCTTGCTCTTGGCGATGGTTGGGTTCGTCAGCGATACTTGATTCTCGCCGTCGCCGTCACCTTCATCGCTATCACCAAGTGTACCATCACCGTCAGTTGCGAAATGGGCACCCCGCGCCATACCGCCAGCAGAGGTAGGCTTGGTTTCGCCGCCGTTAGAGCCGCCTGTGAAGATCAGCATGTGTCTACTGAGTACTTGGGAAAGCGATAATCCAGGTTATAGTGGGAACAGGGAGCTTACCCTTCCGGTCATCGTGTTCAGGAGATTTAGAGCCCATCCCAACATGAATGAGATTTAGCTATTTTCGACAGTGATGGGAGATAGAATTATCGAGAAGAAGCAGGTCTTCCTGAAAACCCCTCCCCACACGTGATATGGAGAGAGAAGTCATTCTATTGGCTCATACGTTCTGGGTTAATTTTCCGCTAAGGACTTTTTAGGCAATCTTGCAAAGGATCCATGATTGGAACTAAGCTTTATTCTGTTTGCTTTCCCTTATAAAAAAAACCTATTACTTATATTTCCTGAAGTGGGCTAGACAAAAACCGGACTGTTGGGTTCCCACCCTGCCCTACGGCATGCTTGGAGAGTCTTGATCAGTAGAACTGGCCGGCTCCTAGCCTTTGATATCAATAGGTATGAAGATGAGCCTGGAACCATGGTGGAGGAAAACTTTGGGAGAATCCTTCCTAAGACAAAGACACGCCCCCAGCCAGCCCAACGCCAGTGAGAGCCAGAAACATGGCACAATTAAACAGGGTCCGCGTGGAGTTTCGACCAAAACCACCCAATCATTTAGGGTCTCTCTCCCGGCTAGTCGCACATTAAGCTGCTTTTTCGAACTGGAAGTCTTGGACCCCCTTAGCCACACAGGCTTAGTGGGAAATTGGGGGGAAGCTCCTCTAGCCAACGATCGTTGGTTCAGGTTTAGGGGCGCAGCCATGATGATCATCTTGAGCTCTGGAGAGACTTCTTTCTTCTCTTCCCCCTCATCGCTGGGTGGTGATAATCTCAAAATAACCGATACTACCACTCCAGCGTCCAAAATGCCCCACGGCCAAATAACATGACTCCTTTCACCAAGAAGCAGAGGCTGCTCCTCGCCGCCTTTGCCGGCATCTATTTCTTCCTCCTGGTTGTCTATCGCGATCGCTCCGCGCGAGATCCCGGCTCCTATTTCTTTCAGCCCGAGGAAGGCTATCGACCCCAGTACAGTCTCCAACGCATCGACGAGTCCCTCGAGTATCTCTCGGCCTTCAACCAGTCCATTCTCCCCCCCGGGGAACTGACCGCCGCCGCCGAAAATGGCTCCATCTGCGTTGGCGTCGTCACCGTGAAACGTCCCATCCAGCAGAACATCGATACCACCATCGCCTCCCTCCTCGACCACCTCTCGCCGCAGGAGCGCGCCGCCCTCACCATCCACGTCCTCTTCGCGCTCGCCTCGCCCGAAGACCACCCAGATTACACCCAGCCCTGGGTGGCCAACGTCGTCGACCGCGTCCTCACCTACGAGACGCTCGGCGAATCCGTCTCCAGCATCCAGCACCTCGAGGAGACGAAAAACGTCGCCCGGAAATCGCTCATCGATTACCGCCTCGTCCTCCAATCCTGCTACGACGGCAGCCGCGCCCCGTGGATCCTCATGCTCGAAGATGACGTCGTCGCCCAGCGCGCATGGTACCACCGCACCATGGAAAGTCTACAGACGATACAAGCGTGGCGCGGCCGCGGCCAGATCAGGGACTGGATGTACGTGCGGCTCTTCTACACGGAGAAATTTCTCGGCTGGAACTCCGAGGACTGGCCCCTCTACACGGCGTGCAGTGTCGGGGTGATCTCCATGGTCGGGTTCCTGGGTGTGATGGGTCGGCGCTCGCTGCGTCCGATGCAGGGGATCTTGACGAATTCATTCCTAGGCGTCGTCTGCCTCGTGTGCGTCCCGCTTGGGATTGTCCTGTTCTTCCTCGCTGGCCGGGTGACTATGATGCCCATGAGGCCCGGGGTGCATTTGATGAATGGCCACGGGTGTTGTTCGCAGGCGCTGCTTTTCCCGCGGACGAGTGTGCCCCCGCTCATCGAGTACCTGGAAAGATTGCAGAATTCGAAACCGAAACCGATTGATAGTGCGGTGGAGTCGTTGGCCGAGATAGTCGGCCTGGACCGTCTGGCCATTGTGCCGTCCCAGATGCAGCATGTCGGGGCCGCGTCCTACAAGGAGAACCGACAGCATTATCAACTAAACGGGCCACACCAGGTGCAGGGTGCCCATGGGGTATGGAGTATGGGATTCGAGAAGGCATATGATGAGTAATGATCTGTACACTTCTGTATTGAATATAGCCATTTACGGGTAAATAAATCAAGCCGCGAATTATGCATGCCCTGTTGGAAATCTTGCCAATCTCGAATCGCGTAACTTTTTAAGGCTGCCGGAACTTCGCTTTCAGCTCAATTCTCGCAGTCTTTGTCCGCCCACGGTACAAGTCGCAAAAACAACAGAAATAGAAATGAATAAAAATTATTAATTCCTCTCACGGCCACGCCACCGGAATCAGCCCGTTATCTTATCGGATCGGAATTCCCAAAGCGACGGACTTTAAATCGGGTAATCCACTAGAAGAGATCGAAGCTCTTGAGTTACCCACCTGTAGATTAGATATCTGCCTCAGTAGAGTCATCAACTCGACGATTTCGAACGCGGAACGTTCCATGGCTCACATCGGGTAGATGACGAGAGTTGCCTCGAGATCCGGTGATCTCATTGACGAGGAGAATACACCCTACCGAACCTCAAGCTAGAGACAGTTGTCAACTGACTCGACCCGTTAGTAGAGGAAGGATTGGCGAGTTAACATGTGTGCGTCGCCAGCCCATATGCGGCTAAACGTAATGATAACTCGTAAGGCCAAGGGCTTGGAATGATGGGGCAGCCACTGCACTACTGGATTGGACTAGAACCGCGGGGGATCGGAAAAGGCAGAGGGGATTGTGCGGTGGGGAATAGGATCCTGACTCCTGAGCTTTTGAAGATAAGACAGGGACAATTATGTATAAAAAGATGAACTGCCGGTCCCGAGGAAAGTGAGAAGTGAGGTCACACACCACATCCAATTCTCAGCCCGAGGGGAAGCCACAAGCACGTCATATTTTTCTTGGTCAATGTAAGTCAAGAGACGAAAGAGACATATTGAGAGGGGCCGCGGATGGATGGATCTTGGCCACGGGGTCAAGTCAAAGTCATTCACCTCTCAGAGTTTTTTTCTCCCCCTCGCCACAAGTCGGTCCCAAGAGATCACATCACCTTCACCACATACACCGCGATTCCTTTGTTGACTCTCCTCCTCCTCCTCAGTTAAATTCGATAGCTTCCCCAGCTCAGCTCCCCTGTTTCCCGGTCGCATACCTTGCTGCTCGTCTCCCCCGCCGGTCGCTCAACCCTGACCTCTCCTCCCCTCTGATAATTCTCCCGATCTAATCGCATTCCCCACATTCACCGATCATCATGAGCGGACCCCCTCGCAACGTGTCCCACGGCCGTGGAGGAGCTGGTGAGTACCTACTTCTTTTCCCTTTTTTTTTTTCCCTTTCCTTTCTTTTCGCCTGGCAAATCTCCAAGTTCAATTCTTCGAAATGTAGTCCTCTGACGGTTGATCTTGCTCTCAGGCAACATCTATTCCAGTGACACTCGTACAACACGCCAGGATCTCGTCACCCCCACCATCAAGCAGGAATTCTATACAACCGGTCGCGGAGGTTCCGGGAACATGGTGCAAAACGACCCTCAGCGACCGGAGATTGCGCGCGAAAGCCAAGATGTCGAGCTTCCCCCCGTTCGTCTCGAAGAAGCTCCCCACCACACCGGACGTGGTATGAATCCCTTCCCCCCTAAAGACGTTACCCCCGTGATACCTCAATTATCGCTCGTAGCGGGACTATCGCAACCCTCTCCAAAGGTTCCAGGAAAGAGCATGCACTAACCGCATCCCTTCTGTCAATTTCCAGGTGGCGCCGCAAATGCCTATATCCCCACCCCCGAAGAAGAAAAGCGAGCCCGCGAACAAGACGAACAGCTGCGCCGCGTGTACACAGCGACGGCCCGTGATCGCGCAAAGGACATCGAAGAAGGTGGTGGTCGCGGTGCTAGCTCTGAGCGTGGCCGGACCTCGTCCTCAAGCTGATCTGATTTGATTTGATATCCCGAATGCACGCATTCAATTTAAAATTCTTCTTCGCAACTCCCTCTTGATGACTCGATTCCTCTTTTTCCTCTGTTTTATTTCGTTCTCCATCCGATGACGCTGGTCCTCTTGGGTGTGGGGGGGAATTGAAACGAAACTGAAATTGAAACTGACCCAGGTCCTGATGAAACCTGACTTGGAGTTTTGGTTTCACACCCCTGGTAAAGAAGCGCGATGGGCCTGATGTGTATATTTTTCTGTTCCTTTTTGTGCCAAGTGTCAAGAAGTCTTTATTTTTTTTTCATTTTCTTTTCTTTTCCCTTTTCTTTTCGGTTTTCTGTTCCTGGTGATACCTTCGGCCCCACATCATTTTGATAAGTGGGATAGACAATTTAATCCTTGCCATAAGAGTCTTTCCATTTCCATTTCCATTTTCTGATTCTGTCATGTCTCGTCTATTTTATTCCGGCCTGGACCAAAGATTAGTCGAATAAATCATCCCGTTGGCGGGCGGACAAGCAAGTCGAAGCGGGGGGGGGGGGGGGGGGAAAGCGATAGACGAAAAGAGTTTCCGGCAGCGTTCTTATATTTTCATCCATTCATCCATTATTCAATTTTTCATTTTTCCCCCTTTTCTTTCCTTCCCCTGTCATTCTTGACAGGCCAGATCGTTAGGAATATAGGAAGGAAGCGAAGGAAGTGAGGTAGTAGTTGTAGGCACTGGGGTGCTCTTCTTCATGTGAAGCTAATTGGCTTAGCTTTGGTATTTGTACGCCAGCGTGGTCCAACGGCACTAAACCATGCCTCCAATGAGATGACATAGGCTTATCAACCTTTTTGAATTTCTTTTTTCTATGAGATGTTATTTTGTGACATTTGGCTTTTATTATCATTTGATTCATGTGGCCAGAGTTTTGTCAAGGTTCATGCGAACTTAATGATTATGCTAATGGACAGCCATGGGATACACCATTAAAGTATACATAGGTAGGTAGATAGGTATATTGATGATGCTGTGAAGGAATAATGAATTTCTGGATTGCTCCTGTTACATGATCTATAGTAGGACTCCGTATCGTACTGCCGATTGGCTGGTACTCTGATTTGCAACTTGCGTCAAAAAAAAAATAAAATATGATTAAATTTGGCCTGGTAGCACAGCTCACCAGTCCAAGGGATGAATAAAAGGTGCCAGCCCTCGTTCATCGTCCAGCTATAAGTCCCACATCCTTAACCGTGCATCTCTGATGCCCTCCTCACTACTTTTTTTTCGAGTTATAGGTTCTCGATCCTCTTTATTCACCGTTAGGAGTCCAGATTCAAGTCCTAACGAACGCAAGGGACCAGGTGCAGGCGAGCAAAGTGCGGAATTTCTGAATAGAGTCGTGATAGCTGGGATTCCGATTCTCTGCTGGGGGTGCTCGTTTGAGCTGCTGGGTCTTGAGACAGAATCGCAGATTGGCAGATACTTCAGCTGCCAGGCGAAGTCGTATTTGGTGTCTTTTCGACTGAATAAATGGGTATATATGTCTTGTCGGGGTCATAACTTAAAAAAAAAAGGTTTTCGCTCAGATCGGTGGAATAAAACATCCTGTGGCATCTAGAACCCAGCTAATCGAGTTCCTCCATTCCGCATCCAGATGTTGGCCGATTTCTCGTATCAGTCGAACGCCCCATTCACCCATCCACCAGTGTCGTCGGAGCGAGTGCATGATCACCGCATAATGGGCAAGGATAACGAGGGCTAGTGGTTCACGCTGTCTGAAAAGCTCCAGGTATCTCGAGGGGGCGTGAGATATGAACTGAAACGCAACAATCATGGTTTCCCCACCTCTGGCGACTTTGTCCAAAGAATAACCCAGGTGTTTTATGGTGGAGTCATAGAGATCCTTCTCGTGATGGGGGTTCTGGTGGGCTAGCTTCGCATTCAACCGCGCTAACGACATGATGGCCAGTCGAGATGTGTCCGGCATCTTGGGGTACGAATTGTTGTCGAACTCGAGCAAAGGACCAAGTTCACCACTGCCTACCCAGTCCATGGTATTCGCCAACATATCTATCGACTCCCGGGTCGATTGAAATACCTCGTACAGCTCGTCCAGGGTGCTGCGGTCCGCGGAGGGTCCCATGGTTTCCGGAAGCGCAAAAGAGAAGATCATCATAATGCTAGATAACGTGAACGCGGCATTGCAGTGGTGAGGCTTGATTTTACCCGATACCTTTGTCAAACCGAGAATGGCATGATTCCGATGAGCTTTGGAGGTTCTGATATAGTGATCCCTAGTGTCCGCCTTGTTGGTGAAGGCCAGATGGAGCGCGGAGAGAGCAAGTATCCCATGCATCAAAAAAGGGTGGCGCATAGCTTCTCGGGGAACAACGGCCTGCCAGATACATTCCACGGTAGTATTTCGTGAGACAGATCGGTATGTTGTGGTACACCACTGCATCATCAATTCCAGGTCCTGAATATTGAGGTCCCGAGAAGGGGCCCCGGGGATGGCGGAGTCCATGAGATTTTTGTACTGGGATAGAAAGGCGGGATCGACGATGGAGGGTGAAGCTTTAGCTGGAGGCGCGATGGCGGCGGGCGTGGACGAACGGGACTTGATCTTGGGCCAGGCCAGTGGGGTGGACGACGGTGGTAAGTACTCGCATATTAGGTTGCGACTGAGGCAATAAGAACATTGGGGCTGCTCTCTGCCGCACTTTTGTAGGAACCAATTAGCACAGGCACAGACAAACGCATTCTTCTTTCTCGTCTAAAGTAGTAGGATTCGTAGTAGTGGGCTCGGAGTAAAAGATTGGGGGTGCGTTGCTGCGTATGCAGGTTGGATGAAGGTGGAACTCAAAGAGGAGATCGTGAGGTACCCGACCCAAAGCGCACTCAGGCACCATCCGATGGACAAAGAAAAACAGAAATCCAGTCCAAGTGGAGGGGAGGGGCAAAAAGTACTAATGCTGAGTCCTTGGTTGCAGCAGTAGTAAGGGGACTTAGGCAAGTCGCGAGGAGTGCGTGGGGGAAAGGGAGGAGAGGGAGGAGAAAACCCAGAGAAGAGGAAAAGAACAAATCGAAAATCGTAAATAAACGCCAGAACAATGATCGAAAACACACCAAGATCGATAAATTAAAATCAACTTGGAAAAGAAACCCAAGAAACAGAGCAGAGACACCAACAACGAACTAAGCATCCGGGTCTTACCTTGATTCGCCGGTTCTTGCACTCAAAACAGCCATTCCGAGTCGCGGCCTTGTAGCTTCGTCGGGATGGCATCCCTGGGGTGGAATCGCGACGGAGGGGGACAAAAAGAAAAATAATAATCGTAAAAATAATAATAATAATAACGAGAGGTAACAATCAGTGTTGTTGCGCGGTCAAAGAGCGAGGCAATCCGGAGGCGGTTCATTCAAGACAACATTACCATGCTTTCAATCCCAACCTTCACATCTTCTTTTAACAACAGACTCGACTCCCATACACACGTTCACACACACCCTCTTGTTGCGCGGGAATGTCTTTTTGGGTCTTTAATTTATCGTCGATTGACTGGTATTTAATCTATTTGACTTCCCTCCCCTCCCTCCCCAAAGTGGACAACTCCACCAGCCAACCGATAGATCAGTGCTGCAGTGGGGCAGGTGCCCATCCAGAACTGTTAATGCTGACTCCCTCCCTTTTTTAACGTCATGACAAAATCAGTAAATGCTTTCCAGCCTCTGCGTCCCCGATGCACCGTGCTCTGTTGCTTATTGTTGGACCGCTGCCTTCGGCGCACCCCCCGAACACAAGAAGGATAGATACATGCATCATGCAGTATAAGGGCAGAGTGCAGGAAGTGATTGGCATAATTATTAGGAGGAAGGATCAATGGTCAGACTGTCCTGTCTAGACTAGGAAAAAGATGCAGTCGTTGATTCCCCAACCTAGGCCCTGACGATTGCTCCCCAGGGAGTCAGGGACTGCTGAACTTGGGCTGATTAATGATGCGCGGCGACCGTGAGTGACGAAATTTGGAGCTGGACCACGAAATTCGACGATGCTATTCAATATAGAACCGAATAAAATAGTTCCAGAGGCCCCCACCCAGGCATTCACCTTATCAAGGACGACACTCTTTGAGACGATCGCCACCCCTGAAGAGTCTGTCACGAATCGAAAGCCAGATGAAAACAGAAAAGACACTAACAATAATCACAAGTAAAACTGGCAGCAATTTCAGAGTAAAACTAGATCGAACCACAACCTTCAATTTTCATATCCATGGCGCCAAGGAGCCCACTCGAGTACATGACGGTGTTAGCGCGTGTGGGTTAGCCCACCACTTGGCGTTAGATGCATCCTCGTCATGCCATCTTTGGACAAATCACTGCTGGGGGTTCCAGTTAATTTTTTTCCAAGATTTTTGACCGCCGGGCAAACCTAAAAGCCAAAACCCATCGGCGCTCGCACTATTCTGATCGGGGAATAGAGCGAGGCGTCACTGAACCCTGCTTTTGCCTTTTCGGGTAATAAGTATTCTTGGGCTAGATGTTGGCCCTGATTGGTTAGACCGTTCCTCCAATCAGCGCCCGATTAATCCACCTTCACCTTCAACCATCTTTTGGGGGATCGGGACAATAGTAGAAAATACCTATCATTCCATTATGATTTTGGGACTTTGCGCCAGAAAATTTAAGTATGCTGACTTCCAGGCGCTTCCCCGCGGGCCGTTTTGACTGGGACCTAGGTCCGTTTTATTCCACTCCCCAGTTTCGGAAGGCTATCGTCTCTTCCAAGTTGTAGCGGAAGCCTCATCCGTTCGAACTGCTTTCGGCTTGCTCAGGACAATACCTACTAGGTACTAGGTACTCCGGTTGAACCCCGGCCAATGGTTAAGACATGCATAAAGACAACCACACCTGGTTCAAGTGCATTACTGGCGACTGGGTCCTGTACAAAGCGTCGGAGCAAAATATGTTGGTTCTATCTTCCAGATGATTAGATGATTCAGTTCCGGTTGTCGCTGGCTGTATCACACGCACTGTCTTTACAGCCTTCGCCCACCATAACTGAATTAATATCCAACTGTCTTTGGTTGGTTTTCAGCGACTTGGCCTTGATTTGCGAGCTTGCGAGCTGACCATACTTTTATTGACTTTTTCTCAATGATCTACTTCCATTAACAATCAATTACTCCATACTGCCAGCACTTCCCCAAAATGTGACTTTTCTATCGGTACGCTGGCATGAACAACCCCACTCAGCTAATATTTAGGGATGGCGTTGGCGACCGACACCCTTTTCCTCAATGGAAGTGTAGAGGATTTCCTCATCGAACGACTTCCTTCGGGGTCCAGTAGCCGTTCTGATTCGGAATAAAGAGGACACACCAACAGTCTGAGACGCTGCATTCTCTAGGTATCCCAAGGGAGGAAATGCTTGGGGCACACCTAGTCGACCAACGACACCATGAGGTTAGTGAGAGGGTCCAATCTCAATTAGGTTTTCTTTTCTCGAATGACGCTAGACAAGACAGTATCTGTAAACAAACCCTGCTAGCCTCTTAAACCAACCCTCAGCATCAATTATACTACCCTCAATATACATCGCCCTCTCAATGTGGTCTAGACTCTGTGTACGGTTATCCCCGGCTCGAGCTGCATCAGTAGATCCACAGACACAGGGCTATGTCTCGAGGTTCCGACAAGAGGAGAGCATAGTTGACAGCGTGTGATGGACGTAAATTTTATTGGGAAAATATTGTCTCCCTTGACCTTCATTAACCAAAGATATCAGCAAAGGAAAGGGTTGAAGGTCATTGGAATACTTCCATCAGCAAAATAGGCTGGATCAATCTACAAACCGTCGCATAATACATTATCCTGTACGGGAACCCAATGCCTAAAGACCGCATGCACTTAAAAGCATCAGAATGTGCCCATCGCATTTCCCCATTCCAGAAACAGAAAATAAAGTTACCTACCTACAATATCCAATTCCCAAAGTTAGGGCACTGCAGTTCGCACATATTACCTATTCCAGCTAACAAAGAAAGAAGCAGCGACCGTTTTCGTTCTCTAACTTTATCCTCCCCTTTTCGTGCTGGCCCTTCTCCTCTATATCCCGATTAAGTCCATCTCCTGTCAGATAATCAATAAAGTTTAAAACCCACTGAACGCAGGCCTGCGACATCTTACCTAGGTAGGGTTCCTCTTGCTTGAGTCCTTACCCTCCGCAAAAAGCAAATCTACCAGGCAATCCTGACGCCAATCTAAAGCAAGACCTCCATATTTAATACTAGGTACGACTTAGGAATGTACTACTACTGGCCTACCTACCTACCTACCTAGAGAGCTCCTTGGTCCAGGCTCACGATCGATTAACCTTGAACCCTGACCGATAGACGACAATAAACGCCGATCTTCCTATAGCTTCTTTCTCCCCCGCCCCCCTCCCCCTCTCTTCTCCCCTTTCATCCTGGCTACCATGATCAAGGATGATCTGTGCGGAAATAAGAAAAAGGCGAATTTGACTCGTAACCTGTCATACTTCTAGCTAGTAGTCAACGGTGCATGATAATGACGACGCCCTTTCCTTTCTTTCGGGTGGCCTTCTCACGGATCCATTACCGGGGTATGTAGGTGGATACACACAGGCTCTTGGTTTCTAGTTCTGATAGAAAGACAAGCGACACGCCTCTTAATTCATGAGTATACCATAACAGTCTAGAGCACTTGTGGGAGCCTAAAACGCATGCCCACCAGCTTCGGACTTGGTCGGTTAATGCATGTATAAACAGTCCGGGCCGTACGGAACAGAATAGAGATAGAAGTGGGTAAATGAGGTAGTACCATCACTCCCAGAGCAGTATAATTACTGCGTGGAGCGTTTCCAGTTCTTCTAGTTTGACTTGATTGACTGATTGATTTACTAACACGACCAACCAATCGGATCTTATGATAAATTACTACTTACTTACTTAGATATGGAGGGTATAATGAGGATATATTCGCTACTTATATCCGAAAAGAGTAAGAGAAGAATGCGCGATGCCTACCTACAGAGTAGATACTTAGATACCTAGGTAGATCGGAAATGTGATCCGCGGCGAACTTTTTGTTTTACTCCAAGGAATAAAAATCTTTTTCCTAGGCTAGGGTGCTCATATACTGATTTAGTCTTAGTCCTGCTGAGTATTTCCCCCTTCATTAGTTATTGGTCAAACTTAGATTCTCGTGATTGAGCTGATGGTGGAGCACGAGATGGAGCAAAGTCGATTCAGGTACCTAGTAGTGGAGACCTCCACCCCTAATCGTACACGAGCAAATCCAACAGGAATTATTCAATACCAATCACACTATATTTCAATTGATCATCCGATAATTTTTCATATTTTTTCATCATGGCTTTTGTTTGGGATCGAGTTCGGCCATACACATTCTCCATAAACAACTGGGGTCGAAACAGATGCCGTTCGTTAGCTCAGGCAATGTGTCAAAGTGATCGGTCTTCTTCATCCTTGATTCCAGTGTCTCGGGAATCGGGATATCCAGATCCGGTATCTTAGAGGGTGAAAGAAAAGCGAAGACTGAACCTGGGTGCGCTGATTGACCTTGCATGGCTTGATTATTTCCCCTTTTGTTTTCAAGTCTTTGGCGATCAAACCCCCAGCTGAATATCGAATCCTTTCTCTGTCTCACTATCGAAGAGGAAGAAAGCGGGTGGATTTCACAACAAAGATCATCATTCGAACCAAGATATTCATGCCTTTGTGGTAAACCATTCGCTGCAAATCTCTATGGAGGCATCCATCCATGGATCATGCCGTTACCGAATGGGACTGTTCCGGACCTCGAACCAGGGATGCCATTGGTCAGGGTCATCTTCGGAAAATCAAGTTGAAGTTGAGGTCTCAGATTCAACATATGCGGTGAAGTGATGCGAAATATCCTACATTTCAATACCAATCTGCTCAGCTGTGACATGCAAGTGGCCAGTTTTGAAGACACATTCATTACGGGCTGGCTAAAAAGGGATAATGCGGATAAGACCATGATTCTCGTGTATCACGGTACACACGATGATCACAGGAACAAGGAAAAGGAAGAAGCAGATTGGGACAAAGTACTGGTTATCAAGAGACAGCTCATTTGCCCAAAGTACTTGCATAGCCCTTATGCGGATGGGAGCTGATTTCGTGATTGTGGTTTATCGTGGGACAAGAAGCAGGAGAACAGAGTGCATGGTCGACGAAAAATAGGTAAGTACCTAAGGTACCTCCCTAGTTAGGGTAGTAGCCAGATCCTCGTCATCCATCCATTGTCAATCTTCCCAGCTATAGCAATTAATCTATCAAACTGGTCAAGCTGCTCCCTCAATTTGTACCTTGTATCCAAGGTTCTCTTCACATTCCTTAAATAAAGAGCGCAGTGGTCCATCCACTTAAAATGGACAGATGATATCGCAGCGAATATCTAGGATTTGCAGGTTTGATGTGTTTCTCCCCCCTCATGAACCAGCCTAGGTACTAATTCTGAGTCCTCTCATGCCACACTAAATCCAGAAAATATTACCAACCATGGCACTGAGTTAACTCGAGCCTGTCTCAGCATATAAGATCGTCCCCAATGAATCGCTTATTCAAGCTATTTGTGAAGAATATCAAACCCAACGGGAATACAGACACGTGTGATCAATCAACATTGCTTCGTCGAGCAACATGCATAAACCGGTCCATTGGAGGAGACAACCGAAAACACAAAACACACTTCTATCCCATTCTTGGGTCCCCCTAAAAATTTTATGACGGTAAGGAGTTTAGGCGCCGATGCATATCGGCTAGACATCCAAACCGTGGATTCAAATAAAGTTGAGGATAACAGCGACAACCTGCCTCATACGGATAGTATGTGCGATCAGGTAAATGAAATTACTTCTGTCAATTGAATGATTGTCCGTTTCCGAGCGCTAAATTACCATTACCGTGTACTCTCCAGGATCATCACAGTATCGTGTCAGATACCTATACAAGCTGCCGACACACTGACAACTTGCCAATTCTGCAACAATCACGACTTTCGAGGAGCGTGGTATAGTCCCATAGTTCGAGCTCAGTGGTTAGGACTATGGTTCTGCGGTAATATACCAGCATATATGATCGGGCTGTAAGTTTATACTTGGTTCACCAGCCATACAGTAGACCTAGTAACTTTATTTTTAGTCTGAAATCCTAGGGCAACATTACACATCTTACTGTATACGCACGGTTATGGCCCCTATTTCCTTCTTTCAGCGGTGTAGGCAGGCATTGGAAGGTAAGTTCAAGTTGTTCCTATACATCGCTTGGCCATAGACGACGTATCTCTCAGTTTAAAGTGGCCACTGGCAGGTCTTCAAATTTCTTTACCTTTTTAACTAACCATCTAGGGTTGGTTGTTATTGAGGTGGCAGGGAAACTGAGGGATTTCCTGCCAGAGTCTTGATGCGCGTGTACCAGGCAATTCCAAGCGATAAGCAGGAGCTTTGTTGCTGAAAGCAAGGTTTAGGACTTGTCCCTGTCCCTTTTATGCGCAGAGGAGGGCAGTGAAAAGAATATACTGGATTCATCTACTGAGCAGTATTTTGGAAGGCACGGGAAAAAGCGCAGCTTCCTTCTGAATTCAGTCACTGGTACACAACAACGCCACCTGACTACGGCACATAAATCTCCTCATAAGTTGAATACTAGCTTGTAGGGAATCCTTCCACTCGCTCTGCAGTATGTGAGGTATATTCTCGAGTAGCTCTTACTCTAATGCTAGAGAAAGGAGAAACTCCTCGTCGAGCTGCACCTCAGGCTGAAAAACATCTAAATCTCTCATCAGTCTTCACAGCAGTATGAACGTTGGAAATATCATACACTTACGGAGACTGCTATCCAAGGGATGGACTGATTTCCCTCACTTTGTCTTCGAAAACCCTTACTCCTAATTGCATTTGTACATCACAACTATAGGGGCTCATACTGAGAGACTAGTCATCGATGATTTCATCATAGTTACCAGCCAGGCTATCTATGATATATGTTCTCAACCTCGAGCAAGAAAAACCGGAATCCAGAATCCAGACTAGTCCATTCTAAAATCTCAGAATCAGTTTTACTACTGACAGCAGTCAAGCATTATGTGGATCAGGAGGAGCCTGCCACGGATCCGACCAGCTTCTCTCTGAAAACTTCGACCTGTCAGAAAGTGGAATATAAGAACCCTCCTATATTTGGTAATCTGTTCCACGGTACACATAGAAGAACGAAATTGCGCAAATCCTTGAGGGGAGAGGAATTGCATAGACGGTACGCAATTAAACCTACCCTGCCAGCTTAGCCTCTGATTCAGGCTCCGAAGCCACTCCTGTGGAGGAGATATATATCGCCAAGCAATCCATTTCAACCGGAAGTCATTTTTATTAAGAATGGCCGTGATCAAGTCCAGCCATATAGAGTCTTTGAAAGTGTGAATCCCCAGCGTTGGTGGCTGACTCAATATGCCGAAATAAGGAGGTCAAACCTTGGTCTAATTGTAAGCCGTGGACAGACAGTCATTGACAACCATGATACCAAAAAATATCCCAATTCGGGAGACCCCCAGACTTTATTCTTTTGCTAAAGAACAGAACTCTTTTCATTCCTGACCTGGAAGCAACAAGTTGCCAAAAAAAATACACCAACACTAGAGGCCACTATAATGCCTGTATCACATCCAACCGGAGCCATTCAAGATACACGTTCAGCCGCGAGCCAACAAGCAACTAGTGCTGCCGATCTATACATACATCCGACCTTGCACTACCGGCTACATATATATCTACCTATAATTTAAAGCAACGATGCATAAAAATGTGCATCGAACACAGGCGCGTCATGCCAGCCCTAAAGATCGCTACGAAGCAAGGGAGTCGCTGCTTATGGTGATTTAGCCTTTGAACGGGTACGCATGTTCTCAAGGCATGAACCCTGAACGACAAATGCAGGTTCGGAAAATCGGAAGAAATAAACAACCTCTCATGAATATCTTGCTTTTTCTTTACCTGAAGTTTCTTAAATCCGTTAAACTCTATCAGTCATTCTTTTTGTTTCTTTTCTTTTCCTTCTTTTTTGGCCTAACGTCATTCTTGCAACCCGAGATAATGCAGGTTTTTTTTCTTCCATTACGGTTTTCTTTTCTATCTGTTACTACCATGTGTTCTATTTACCTATAAGCCAAGGGACCGAAACTACTAGTTTTGTATTTGATACTCAGCTAACTTGAAGGCATAACCATGGTTCTTGGGGGTGTGTCAATCCTAGGTAGTTACTAAGGAACGAGGAACCTGTTCGTCATGCTCCTTGGAACTGATTTCCAGGGGTATGATGATACTTTCCGTCCCTGAGACCCACATAAGGAAGGATAAGATAGTGAACAAGAGTAATTGCCCTTTTAAGAGTCGTTTATCCCGGATATGAAGAGATCAAAGTGCTTATTCTGCTCTACCGGATAAGTATTTGGTCCAGCTCTGTTAAAAACTATTATCCTTAAATTATGCTGCTGGCGATTAAATCCTTCTTCAGATAGTTAACTTTTACCCCTCAGCTTGAACTCGGAACACATCAAGTAGGTGTGTCTCAAAACCAATTGTGCCTAGTATGGCAGCACCTCAAACTACTAGTCGTCAAAGTCTTCCACGGGAGACCAGAAGTAGCTAGGCCCGGAGTACCCAGCCGATACTGAATTTGCGAAGATTATACCCTCACGTTGACCAACCTTGGGTCTCAATCGCGGAAGTCCAAGCTACGTATTTGTTGACCTCCATTTAGGTGCTAACCCTTAGCCACAGCGCTGCGTTATGCAGAATTTTCTGCAGAAATGGATCGAGAGACTGGGGAGAGATCGCAGCCGTTTCCCAGCCAGGAAATTCCAATAAGCAAAAGTGGCGCAGGGTTCAAATGGGCCTCCACTGCTGTACATATCAGGGCCATCTCTATTATTGAATATCAAAAGCACCAGTATACCTGCCAGACTATTCCAGCCACGGATTGGAGGCCCACATGCTTTCTGGAGACATCGATGCGTGATGGACTAGTCAATAATTGAAATTCCTTCCCTTTAAAATTGTGGCTGGGTATGCCCCTCTCCGTTCTCTGATCATGAATTTGGTTTCTCGTCCGATCTCCAAGTACTCCGTAAGCCGGGAAGGAGGAACCCGCGCTCAACGGAAGCTAGATACATAAGCGACTCCACTTCGAGGAAGCCAAGAGCGGATCGGCTTCAATTTCGACTCACCGCCAAGAAACACAGACATTAGTTCCCAGTTAGTCTTCATCAGGCTCAAGCAAAAAGATGCATCGAGCCAAAAAGGGAACATCTATCAGTTAAGCGAGTACTGGTTATTGATGGTTCTTGTTGTAGGGGAGTAGGAGGGGCCGAGTTCTTCAAAGTGGGACAATGTCCGTTTCTGCAATGATACCTTAGATCCGAAAACGGTCCTTTCAGATCAGCCAGTAGTATTGCAGCTAACTCGAAGCGGATGCGACGGGTCTCAACTTGGAACCCTCCTGGAGACCTAACGAAGAGGGTCACTTTCCTTGAACGTCATGGAGGATCTAGGAAGCCAGCAGACGCATGGATTGAAGACTAGTCGGTTGTTAGACTGCAGCAGCCACAAGATGGGATTGGTTGGTGAAGGGTTCTGCCGCAGCTGGCCCATTTCGGTCAGTTCCCCTCTTTTTGTTACATTGCCCTCCAGGCTCCATGGCAGCTGTGCATGGGATGAACCATCAGGGTTGCTAAAAACCGGGAAAGCAAGAGGGGAACATTGTTAAGTTTAAGGCTAAGCGACAGAGAAAAGTAATGATAGGTGTAGATAGTACTTACCTAATTAGGAGTGGAATAATGTACGGGATCTTTGGTGACTAAATAATCCTCTGTACTAAAGTAGGCAGGAGTCTGAACCCGACCGTCTGGGTCGCGAGGTTCCTGCGCCGGGTTGATCCCCTCCCTGATCCGTGATGCCGTCAGTCTTTCCCCTTGGTCAGCTTGAAGGCTACACACGCTGTCATAAATCCAGGTAATATAATAAACTGATGATAGTAATAAAAATAAGAAGAAGAAGAGGAATAATGTCAATTTACAAAGTATGATAATTTCCATGCTCAAAGTGAGAGACTCTTTGGATTTGAAGATACTTGAGGAAAAATTACTTGTCACTGACTAATGATGCAAATCCGGTTGATATGCTGGTCGGGAAAAAAGTGAAAAAAAAAAAAAAAGGAAAAGGGAAAGAAAAAGTTCAGAAAATGATATGGGAATAAAATTAAATTCAAGAATAACAATAGAAGGGCTGACTGTGCCTTGGACATATAAATGTAAGAAAAAGATAAGAAATAGGAGAATAAAATAAATAGAAAAAGATAATAATGTAGTAAGAGCTGAATCATAGGTACTGTACTTTAACAGAGCTGCTCTTAGAGTCTGTGCAGGAGTGAATGAGCTCATTCATTAATATTTGACCAACTGGAACCCGCCCTGGACCTCAGCACTACTCGTGACTCGCTCGGGGTTTTAGTCCCCTCTCTTCAGACTGCCCGCTCTTCTTACCACTTTCCTCCTCTCACTTCGCCTCTTTTCCCTTTCACCCCCGCCTTTATCTTGCCAACTCACCCCCCCCCAGTACAGTCTGACCATCGACCTTTTTCTTTTGAAGTGCAGCTTCATACTCCACCAGCTGTTCGACTCTGGCTCCTCGTGCCGCCCTCGAGTTTTCTGTCTCTGGATGTTGTGAACCTTTGGTGCTGGATCCGTGGAATCAGCAAATCTCCCGCACTTTGACAGCTCCCGCGGCTCAGCTAGTGAGTCGATCCTCGGTTTTCTTCTCAGGGAGCTTTACCCCAGCGTCACGCACAAAACCATTGCCTTTTTATATGCATAATTCTCGCCCAGGTCTAACAGGTACTTCCTGGGGTGCGATCAGGTTTGATCCGTCGTGAGCCTCGCTGCTTCGGGTAGAGACCCCTCCCTCAGTCCGTTCGCCACTGTCCTCATTTTTCCCTCGATTTTTTTCCGGACCAAAGGAATTTGCGGCCAGCGACTACTCGTCGACGGTCGCTTCAACAAAAACCTTGCCGCAATTCAATTAAATATCCCACACTTGCTTTTTCAGTTCTCTCCAACCTTTCCGCCGAAAATCTCGGACGAAAGAGCAGGCGGAGCCCTAACTTCGGTCGCGAGAGACATCACCCTCCATCGCCTCAAGTCGATGTGAATTCCGTGCAGTTGGATTTGTTTCGCGTATGCAGTCTATATATAATCCTCTGATTTTGGTCGGAATAGCATCATCATCACCTTCTATATAATAGGCGGGAACTCTTTATCTTTCTCAACCGTCGCCCCAAGCGGACATGTACGCTCTCGAGGAAAGATCACACCCAGGACCCCCCGCTCCACCTCCGCTCTCCATGGATCGAATTCCACCCCCTTCGTCTGCGTATCCCACGCCGGGCTCTGCCGGCCCGGTGCCAGGCGGTACAGTTGCCAATAATCTTGCGCCTCTTTCGACAGTTCATGAAGGTCGTATATGGTCTCTACAAGTTGTGCAACAACCGGTCCGTGCTCGTATGTGTGGATTCGGGGATAAGGTCAGCATCTACTTCGCTTTCGCAATCATTTTTTTTTCCACCGCCCTTCCCGCCTGAACCTTCATTGTGCTAAACCCCATCTAGGATAGGAGACCCATCACACCTCCCCCTTGTATCCGGCTTATCGTACGAGATGCGCAAACGGAAAAAGAGATCGATATCAAGTATGCCACTTTTCCAAGTATGGTTCCCCATGACAGCCGCTAACCAATTAAACAGTGAGATTGACACGGCCTTTTATGTTCTGATGGTTGATCTATGGAATGCCGATGGAACCAGCGAAGTGAATTTAGTTAAACACTCTGCCACCTCTCCATCGATATCTACAGCGATGTCCTCGTCATACCCCCCACCCCCACATCCGACATCACCCCCTTTCCCTTACGCGCAGGGTGCGTATGGCCAACCTGTTGGCTATCCGCAAATGAACAATTACTACGCTGGGAATCCTCAGTTGCCATACCAAAACCCTTACGGCAACCCTCAAGCACATTACTATCAGCAATATTATGCAGCGGGCGGCCATATGCCTCCAGCCAACATGTCTCCCGCAGCACCAGTCGCCTCCGGGCCTGGAGGCATGTTCACGCGTAACCTCATCGGTAGCCTCAGCGCTAGTGCTTTTCGCCTAACAGACCCGGATAATAAAATCGGCGTTTGGTTTATTCTACAGGATTTGAGTGTGCGTACAGAAGGATCATTCCGGTAAGGCAACGCCGACTCCGTTACAGTATGACCTATCATGTGCTAATCTGAACTAGGCTGAAAATGAGCTTCGTCAATGTGGGCAATCCATCGAATGGCGAGTCCGGCTCTAATGGGATGTCTGTGATCAATCATGGATCCGCACCCGTGCTTGCGTCTGTCTTCTCTGAACCCTTCCAGGTGTACTCTGCCAAGAAGTTCCCTGGTGTTATCGAAAGTACGACGCTCAGCAAATGCTTCGCTCTTCAAGGGATTAAAATCCCTATCCGAAAGGATGGAGTCAAGGGCTCTCGTGGGCGCCATAGCGATGATGAGGATAATCTGGAGAATGATTACTAGTGCTGAGTCTTAGCTACGATTCTTCTCAGTGTGCGGGAGATTGAATTGAGCTTCCCTTGTATTGTGTGTTCTTTTTTTTTCTTTTTATGTTTACTATTGACGCATTTACGGGATTGGGTTGGTGGAGGGGTTTCGGCTTGCGGTGTTAACGGCTGGATCTGTCTCATCTGGGTGGGTTGGGTTGTATTGCTATTTGGAACGGTGCCCTGGGGTTTGGTTCACATACCTTCTTCCTTGCTCTTTGCTTTTTTATTGCCCCCATGCCCTTTAATTCTTTGATTCCTGTATACTGTTTTAGCTCCAAACTGGCTTTTCCCCCTTGGTCATATCGCGGCGTGCGGTTTGAGGTGAAGGGAATGGAATGATCAATGGACTGGGAATTGGTGTGGGATCTGCTGGGAAGAAGATACACAAAAGTCATCCTAGACGCTCCATTTTTCCTTTCACATTAATCGAGCAGTTGATTATATTTTAACTGGCAGTGGGAAGTTGGAACCAAGGGTGAGAGGGCGATTCCATTTGCCACACATAGCTGGATGCGGAGTGATGCGGTTATCCTTAATAATCGCTAGTATCCAGGACTAGTCCTCAGAAGGCCGATCTGCAGCCCCTAAATTAAGATTTGCTGACTGAACAATAATCAATTTGCTTGTTGCTGCTGGGGATGGATTGTTCCCACATTTCCATTTTGTGGCGGTGCTAGCGGTGTTTCTAATTCCATTAACCGCCGCCCTTCACGGGTAACCCGATCCTCTTCCTTATTCTTAGGACTAATCAACTTCCACATACCCCAGAAGGCGGCTTCCCCAGAAGCATCCATGGCCATTGGATGATTCATGTACATGGTTCAGGTGCGAGGCGGAATCAACCGCACATACTTAAAGTCGCCACGAGACTCCCATGGATGGCTCCATTTTCCTTGCATAGCTGTCCTTGCATCGGGTGAACCATCGGCTTTCGCCGCGGAAAACCAGAGAACTTGGTGGGGGCAAGAGGTACTTAGTATTAGGATTTCTATTCTTGAACCTCCCCCGCTTATTACTAGGTATCTGCTTTGCTCTCCAAGTTCCCAAGTTCCCAGTCGGTCCGCCCTCCACTTGGGAGCAAAGCCGATGTCTCAGAAGCGAGTGAGACATGCACCAATTCGCTCTCAGATCCTTCCACCCCCACCCGATGGACGTCATGAATCATGCTCGATTGCCTACAGTTACTAGTATTTTCCTGTCGCCCTAAGTCGTCGATGCTCTGCAAGAGAAGATCCTTGCCCGATTGGATGCGCTCTCGAGTAATCAGATCAAGCAGTACGGGCGTATTCAACCAGCACAGCTGCCAGCTATTACCAAGAATGTTTCAGTTTAGCGGGCTCCTTCTGCAATGTACGATGGGTCATGCACATCCATCCTGCTCGTGGTAGCATCCCGAATCCGCCATGAAGAGGAATCGTCATATCATCATTTCTCATCACAGCGGCTTATTCCGATCAAGAGCTTGCTATCCCTAGGGGGATTGGGGATCATTCCCGCGATCTACAATCTGAAGGACCTGACTATAAATACCAGGGTTCAACCTCCAAACAAATCCCTTATCTGCCTTCCAGATCAGACACTTTCATCTCCATCTCTCACTCTTTGATACTCCCTTCTCAATACATACAATACTGCCTTCATCATGAAGCTCATTGCCTCTACTCTCGCTCTTCCCCTCTTGGCGGCTGCCATGCCAACCATCCACACAGAAAAGCGCGACGATACCCCTGCTGCCTTCACCGTTACGGCCAGCCGTTCGGCCTCCCCCATCCACCTCCTCCCCTTGAACGCGGCCGGCCAATCTTTCTGGCTGGGAGGCGAACCCGCCACCTACTGCCCCTTGTCCTCTGGCTGCCCGCCCGGGGATAAGACCCTCCTTGCTGGAAACGGCGGTTCCCTGGTACATACCTTCCTCTCCTTCCCCAGTATATACTCCCCAGCTCTACAGTCGACTAACAACATTCATTTTCTCTCCCGCAGAGTGTCGTCGTCCCCGGTGGTCAGCAGATCTACGTCAGCCCCGAAGGTGCCCTGAAGTTCACCCAGGCGCACTCCTTCAATATCCCCCCCGGCTCCTCTCTGGGTCCCTTCAAGTACGAGCCCGGCGAGACCTTCGGTCACTACACCTTCACCGGCTTTGGTGCCTCGGGCTTCATGGCCTGCCCTAATGAGAATAAGTGGCAGGTGTTCGCTGCCCTGCAGAACGCCACCGTTCCTGAGGGCGACGTCTCCCAGTGCGTGGGCTTCTCCGCCGTTGCCGTCCCTACGAACGAGACCGGTAACGCCTGGCAGTACACTTAAATATCCTCCAAGATAATTGAGACTTGTGTGCATGATTCGCTTTTCCAAGAGCGAATCGTTTTTTGTGCTGGGGAAAGTAAAGCGAATGTTGATGCGTGAGCTCAGTTCCGCATCAAGTATATTGTTTATTAAGGCTATATATAAATGTTTTGTTGGCCTATCTTCTACTTTCGGTTGGAACAGCGTTGGTACTATTGAACTTTATTTCATGGCTTAGGTTCGCTTTTGATAATCTACAGGATAGAAAAACGTGGACATACCCTTATACTATAGTAGTAGTTGAGAGTTTTATATGTGGCTTGATGTGGAACTTTATTCATCTTTACTACCAGCTACATTCCCCAAACATAAGCTATAGCCGTTAGAGAAATAGAGTGTCAACTTAATCTCTGGTCTATGCAGGGGATGACCCAAGAAGTCCATCAGTAGTGGACATCGAGGCCAGTAAAGCAATCAGAGTGAGTAGTCAATATTGTCAAGGCATTTATTTATATTCATGTACGTCTACGTTTAATTCCTCCAGATCCGCACTGCTTTATCCTTTCCTCCGCTGCCCACCTTCTGTCCATCAGGGCTCCAGTCCACTGCGAACACCTCGTCCTTATGTCCCGGTAGATCCATAGCGAGTTTCCCGGTTCGCACATTCCATACTTTCAATGTCGTGTCCTTGGACGAGGAGACTAGAAGGCGCGAATCAGCCGAGAAGCAGCACTGATAGACGGCACCGACGTGGCCGCGGAGTGTTGTAATGAATCTATTGTTCGTGGATTAGCCATTTCATTCCGGAGAGGTAGTTATATGTGGGGGGTATGGACTTACTTTCCGTCCCGGCCATTCCATAGTTTCACGTGGTTGTCGAACCCCGCGGAGGCAATGTATGCCATGTCCGGGGAGAATGTGACGTGGTTGACTTCCTTTTGATGGCCTAATAGCCGGGCGACCGGCTTGCTTGAGCTCTCCGGGTCCCAGAGGTACATTGTGAAGTCGTCGCTGGCGGAGACCAGTTTCTCGACGATCTTATTGTTGACTGTGGCGGCCTGTTCGAATCGTTTCTTGGCCATTGCGACCTTCTCGGCCTCGGATTCGGGGACTTTCCCGGTGTGATCGTAGAAGGCAGTCCGGAGGACAAAGTCCGTCGACAGAGCGAGGTGGTTCACGCGGTGCGCATGAGCCGACAGCGTCTGAATCAGAGTTCCATTCTGCGAGTTCCACACCTTGATCGTCCGGTCGTGGGAGGAAGTGTAGATTTTGCCCGTTCCGCCCCAGCGCACACAGTTGACGGAGCCCTTGTGGCCCGTGAGAACGATATCCGCTCGCTTTGACACTACATCCCAGACTCGAACCGTGGAATCCTTCGACGCAGACGCTAGCCGCGGAGTCCCCGACTCTTGGAGGTGGTACGGCTCCCACGCCAGACTGGTGATCCATTTCGCGTGGCCCTTGAGCGGCGCCCCGAGAGCCTGTCCCTTCTTGGCATCCCAGATGCGCACCGTGTTATCCATACTCCCCGTCGCAATCATTGCCCCGTTGGGCGAGTAGCTAACAGCGAGAACCCAGCTGGTATGTCCCTTAAGCGTGTGTAAGGGGGTGCCAGTATCGCAATCCCAGATTCGTGCTGTCGCATCACCACTACCAGTGACCATTGTGGAGGAGTTTACGGGGGAGAATGAGGTGGCTAAGATGGCTTCGCCGTGGCCGGCGATCGAGGCGGAGCATCGCGAAACGGCTTTGACGCGGAACACTGCCTGCGGGGTGAAGTAGAGGTGGACGGTGTCTTCTGTTGTTTTTAAGCCCGGCTGCAGCAGCGAGTGGTACAGGTCCGCTAGGATATCGAGCGTCTGGTTGTCTTTGCCCTCGGATTGATAGGTAAATCGGTAGGGAACTCGTTCGTCATCGTCCTAAGCGGCGCACAAAATAATGCGATGATTAGCATCAGCGTATTCAGATAAATGCACCCCGGTAGCTGCGTACCTACATTGCCTTGTAATGTGTTCAGAAGAGTCTCGAGGTTCTTCACTGTGGCATCGGCGACTGGAACTGACACTGCGGGCCCTGTTGCAGAGCCGGTCGCTTGGTCGAAGAATTGCACTCGGATACTCCCCAGGTCGTCCGGAATGCTTTGGATTTCTTGCTGAAGACGCGCCTTTTCGGCGATCTCTGTCTTTTGACGTTTACTCGGCGGGGGAAGGAGGGTTGCCATTTTGCGCTGCTTTGGGGTTGTCTGGGGAAAATTTATGAAGAAAAAAAAAAGTGACGGCCTTATCAGTGGAGGGGCACTAAACCGCATTCGGCATTTTGTATAGAACTGCACAGTCCACCTTCGACTTTTCCCTTTCTAGTCTTCTTCTCGCTAACTTCGGATTTTTCATCAATTGAAATGGCCTCTGATTTTTCTAGACCATCCTCGGTCGTGGCCATCGACTCTTTCGCCCCTCTCTCACGGCAAAGTAGTACACTGAACCGAATAGCTCGACCTGCCACTACTGCTACAAGTGTAGCATCTCAAGACATCATCTGCGCCATCAGCGAATCCCGTGGTGTTTCGTCTACTGTCGGGCTCACGTTTGTTAATCTTTCCACCGCAGAGGCAGTCCTATGCCAGATATGCGACAGTCAGACCTACGTCAAGACCGTCACCAAGATTGGTGTATTTGAGCCCACTGAGATACTTTTCATGAGCACCGCCAAAGAGTCAAAGCTATCCCACATCATCCAAGAGAATATAACAGACACCTCCTTCACCTTCTTGGATCGCAGGTACTGGGCAGAAAAGGCAGGCCACGAGTATGTGGACCGACTTGCTTTCACGGAAGATGCAGAGTCAATCAGAATAACTCTGGGAGGAAATTATTTCGCTGCTTGCTCTTTTGCTGCGGTGTGTACCCACTGTTACTCGTTTTTAGGAAGTGCCTAATTCTCCACAGGTACTCAAATATGTCGAACTTGAACTGGACCGGATTTTCACATCACATTCCCTCCGCATTCGATTTGAGCCTTCGCAAGGGTCTATGTCCATTGACTTATCTACAATAGTCTCTTTAGAATTGATCCAGAACTTACATAATGCCAAATCAACTGATAGTCTTTTCGGTCATTTGAACGAGACTCTCACGCCGATGGGAGCAAGGCTCCTCAGAGCCAACATTCTTCAGCCGTCTACAGAGGAGTCGAAACTTTTAGGAAGATACGAAGCAGTAGAAGATCTGTCGACCAAGGAGGAAATGTTTTTCTCGGTTCGACAAGGTGCGTTTCTATTTACTTGTTCAAAAATATGTCCTCGGTGGCTAATCGATGGTTTATCCTTCTAGCTCTCAAAGGCTTTGTGGATGCCGACAAGATTTTGAGCTCTGTGAGTCGAGTATAAAAGCTTCCACATGCGTAGCTAACAAACAAGCTTATCGTTGTTCCTACCAAACGAACCTTCCAGTATATCGAGCAATCTGTCAACAATATTATCATGCTGAAGACATACGTTTCCTCCATAAAGTCTGTGTACAAGGCTCTTGTAACAGCTCAAAGCCGGCTTCTCTTGACGATCAGAGAGGTATTCAACATATCTATGACGTCGAGGGGTACTAATATTGCATTAGATTTGTGCCCCAGCTGGTCACCAGTCCGTTGAGAATCTAATCGAATCAACTCTCAATGAGCACGTAGCATACCAGACCAAACCGCTCGACCTTCGCAATCAGAGGATATACTGCGTCAAGGTATCTTTCATTCCATCTCATGAGACTTAACTCCCTAACCAAACTTTTTACGCAACTTAGGCAGGGGTAAATAGTCTACTTGACGTTGCAAGGCAAACATACAAGGAAGCAAATATGGACGCCGCAGATCTTGTAGCAAAACTGTCAGGTGAGAAATGAACTTGATCCGAGAAAATCTGTCACTCTACTGTCTAACCCTTCGCAGAGTCACATAACATCGCTTTAGACCTGAAGTACGACCCAGCTCGCCAATACTACTTTAGCCTGCCAGCTACAGAGGTGACGAGGCCACTACCTGAAGTATTTATCAATGTATATCGCAAGAGGAACCGCATCGAATGTCAAACTCTTGACCTGGTCAAACTCAACCAGAAGATAACAGATGCTCACAACGAGGTGATCAGTATGAGCGACAAAACCATCCAGGAGCTAATCCAAAACGTTCTCTCCGAGATCTCCAGCCTGTTCAGAGTCAGCGAAGCTATCTCCATGCTCGACATGCTAACTGCCTTCGCGCACCTCACCACCGCAAACGAGTACATCCGCCCCGAATTGACAGACGTTCTCGCCATCAAATCAGGCCGACATCCCATCCGGGAAAAGATACACATTAAGAAATTCATCCCTAACGATGCCTACGCCACACAGCAAACCCGCTTCCAGATCATCACGGGCTGCAACATGAGCGGTAAATCCACCTATATCCGTTCCCTTGCCCTGATGACCGTTATGGCACAGATAGGCTGCTTCGTGCCAGCCGAATATGCCTCCTTCCCCGTCTTCCACCAGCTCTTCGCCCGCGTCTCCACAGCTGACGACCTTGAAGCGAACGTATCAACCTTCGCCGCCGAAATGCGCGAGATGGCATTCATCCTCCACAACATCGAGCCGCGCAGCATGGTAATCATCGACGAGCTCGGGCGCGGCACCAGCACGACCGATGGACTCGCCATCGCCCTCGCCATCGCCGAGGCCCTCGTGAACAGCCACGCCCTCGTCTGGTTCGTCACCCACTTCCACGACCTAGCCGTCATCATGGCTGAGCGAAGCGGCGTAGTAAGCCTGCATCTTGCAGCTGAAATCTCCACCCCATCAAATACTCATGATCCCTCCATCTCATCCGCCTCTACTCCAGCCAAAATGACCATGTACTACAAAATCACCGAGGGCCCAAACAGAACCCAATTCTATGGCCTTTCGTTGGCCAAAATGGTCGATTTCCCTCCTGCTGTTTTAGAGACAGCACACCAGGTCTCAGAGAAACTGAATCAGCTCGCGCAGAGACGTCACAGTCCGACAAAGGCGCTGGCAGTGGCTCGCAAGCGGAACTTGCTTCTCTTTCTGCGGGAACAGCTACTACAGGCCCGGAACGGGACTATGGAGGGTGAAGCGCTGAGGAAGTGGCTTAAAGCGTTACAGGATGACTTCGCGCTGCGGATGGCTGCCATTGACGAAAGAATCCCGGCTCCTTGTGATGGAGGCGGGGAAGATGTTGATGATAATGTGGAAAACGAAAGTTCCTTGCAGAGTGAAGCTACGTTGGAAACTGATGCGCGGGATTCTGAAGGACCTCTGGATTTCTCTGGTGGTTTGCGGGCATCTGCTTCTCCGTCTCCTGCAGCCGAATCGGTGATGAATATCTCCTCTCAAGAGCCTGCTGGGAGTTACTGTAAGTCGGTGAGTGATTCCGGTACAGATGAGGAGTAATTGTAAAATTTATGCAAAGATTCTTATCAGAGTGAGACCACTACTGTTTTGGTGATTAAAGGTTGAAGATTGTGAATCCAACTCGGATTTAAGCTACACTTCACTGAGAGAAGACATTCAGCAGTTCTGTTCGGATCTTTTTTTTTCCAATCGATTACTCACAATACTAGCTCTAGTCTAAAAGGTCCATGACATGTTTTCTTCAGACGGAATATATGAACAGAAATGTCTCGTCTGGGTACAAAGCGAAATAAAGAAAAGGGTAATAACGCTAGAGGTAAATCACGATTTTAATCTGACATAAGGAATATCTTCATCCGAAGTGGTATAAGGTTTGTTTTCCCTTCTTGCCTTTACCTTTTTTGCCCCCAGCGGAAAGCTCTGGGAACTCGGCTTCTGAGCTTGGGCCGGAGTCGGCCGCGGAAGAAGTCCAGGCGTTTGCTACCGGGGCGCGACGGTCATCCCAACGGACAGTTCCACGGGTGAGACCGGCCATTAGGACATTCGGCTTTGGAGCAGCGGGTAAGGAAGGGAAGGCTTCGGCGTTGTTTGTGTTTGCAGGGCCAGAAGAGCGTGAAGATTGAGAAGATGGGTTGGCGTATGATCGTGAAGAAGGGGGAGGAGCTGTGGGAGGAGCCATTGGAGAGGGTCCACCCCAAGCTGTACCAGCAGCAGCATTGGTCTTTCGAGATGTTGATCGGGAGGTAGATGAAGAAAGGGGTGGGAAAGGATTAGCGGTAGATGACGATGATGATGATGACAGGGAACCACCCCGGCCAGCTGCCCGCGAAGACTGCGCGGTGGAAGATTTCAAGCGAAGCACGCGTCTTCCTCCGCCACCGCTGCCATTTACGGTTCCTGGAGAAATACCAGGGATGGTGCCTCCAGGGCCTGGAAGGGCGGGGTAATCCTCATTAATGGCACGCCAGTCATTCCAGGCTTTCAGTAAGGAGTTCTTTTTGGAGTCGTCCTCATAGATCTCCGCAAGTTCCTTGATGAGCTTGCCAAGTTCAGAGCTCGACGTATCGAATAGGGTGAAGAAAGCGTCAATCAGCTCAGTGGCGGAGATTGCGGAGGCTTGGTAGCTCGAAACCCGACTTCGGAACTCTCCAAGCTTGGTCTGATCATTCTTCAGTAGATTTGAAGCCCGTTCGATGACTGTAGTATGCCGAAGGCGGCGTGCTTGCTCCTGAGGGCTGGCAGCTGGAGAGTCGGACGTGAGACTTAGGCCCGCTAACTCGCTTACCGGCGTCGATGCAGCTGGGGGCGTGCGTGAAGGAGTAGCCGCAGGCCTTGAAGGAGCGCGCACAGCCTGTGTGTCATCACGGGATAGCTGGCCGCCAAAGCTGCGTGTTGACACGGACTGTGCACTCTGAATGGCCATCTGTCGCTGATAAGCAATCTCATCTCGTCTCATAGGTTGTACGGTTGACAGAGGTGCAGACTCTGCATTCGGGTCACGACCACGACCTGCACCACGTCGTTGTCGTTGCTGTTGGTATGGAGCCCTATAATCGAAGGAAGACATATCGACTAGTCGCGCATCCCTCGATAGCCCATTAGGATGAGATTCCAACTGATGGGCTTTCAGATCCATCTGCGATTCGAACACAACAAACTTCTTCTCCAAACATTCCTTATCCAGGCATAGGAAGTGGTCTTTCTGGAAGTGCTCCTCTAGTGCGTTGTAGTCGATATAATATTGTTGCTGGCGACTTCCGGCTCGTCGATCGCAAATGTGGCATCGCTCGTGGCGGTCGCGACAATGAGCATAGAGTTCATCATCGCCGTAAAATCGCAGGCGACAGAATCCACATTCGGGGTGTCCCTTAAATCCACTTTGGTCGAGAGCTCCAGGGACATCGTCACCGTGTCTCTCGTGTTTGCGCAGCTCTGCTACCGTAAAGAGTTCATGCTCGTGGGTGAAAACTTTCTTGTTGCGGGTACACAGGTCACTAAAACAGAGGGAAGCTTCGTTAGTATTTCAACAGCTTGAGATGATAAAAGTCCACCACATACCACATCACCCTTCCATGCTTGCTCTTGACATGACGGTGCAGGTCAGGCCACCCCAAACATGCCACATCACAAGTTCGATCTGGGCAGTTGTATCGTAGCAAAAGGACAGTATCCTCAAAGATCTCATCATTCTCATATTTGATACCCAGGTTCTCGTCCTTTTGCGAAAAGTCGCGGTCCGTAAATTCCTCGAAACGCTTGGCAGGATCATCTGTGAAAATAACATAGCTTGACTCGGCCTGCAATAGCTCGTCAGTCCCCTAATCTCCCAGCAATTCATAGAGGGCAGCAGAAAGAAGCAACCTACACGGCAGTGGGCGCAAGCCTTGTTCTTGTACAATGCGCGCAGCCTCAAAGCACAGATATGGCAGGTGCGATGATTGCACGGCGACACAGATGTATGCTCCACCTTGGACGCACAGATGAAGCAAATCTCTCCATCATCCGCATCATCATCATCAGGCTCTTCCGAAGCAGCCACCTGCTTCCCCTTATCACTCGCCTCACCCGAAGCAGGCTGCAGTTGCCCACCTGCGGCAGCCCCTGGAGCAGAACCCTCTCCGCCCTTATTTACACTGCGATTCGGCCTGTCGCGGCCCCCACCTCCACCTCCGCGGCGGGTGCCAAAACCACCCCCTCTCGTCCTCGGTCCCCTTGGCGGAGCATCACTCGGTGGTTGCCGGTTTTCAGACTGCCCAGACAAACGCGGTCCTCCTCCTCCTCTCCCCCGTCGGCGGCCACCGCGAGTATTTTGGCCCTGGGGTCCGGCAGGTTGCTCAGGAGGCTGTGTTTCAGACATCGGTTGTGGTGGAATCGAGGGAAAGAGGATTAGATTGGAAGAAGAATTTAGGGGAGGGCAAAAGCCCAGGTGAACGGCCTCGAGAAGCAGAAGAGCTGAGCGCTCTGTCGGGTGTATGCGACGAGCAGCTTTTTTTTTTCTTTCTTTTTTTCTTGGTTAATGCTAGGCGGGAGCGGCTGTGGTGGGGGAATAAATGGGATGGATCCTGGAGGCGGCGTCCCCAAACGGAAAAAAATGGACCAGTGAATTAACTATGAGGGGCCGGCTTAGTGAGCAATCCTGCCTCACTCTTCCCCATTGTAGGTATTTTAAATGGGCGCTGAAGAATGAATTCTCCTGGTCTGGAACTTGGATGGGTTGGGTCCAGCGGTGAGAATTACTCAGACTGACTCAATTGCAGAAGCGAGGTTTCGGAGTCACTGAGGCTGTGTGGAAGTGACTCAGTAGTGGCTCAGCGCCATAAATTACTTTCTACCTATCTCTCCAAGAGGGATCGAGAAAAATTGCCCGTGGCTTGTCATTTGAATATTATGCAGTAAAAGCAACCAATCCCAATAATGGTAAGTCTCTAGGTGTCAATAATCAAGAATCGCGCCTGTCTGCAAGGCAACACCAACACCCGCTGGAGAGTAGCAGATAAACAAAGGAAAATAAAAGGCAATCAATTCGCCAATGAGAGGAGCAGTAAATGTGACTGGATCACGAGATATAGTGAGGCTTCAAAGAATGAGATGAACAGGTAAATCAGAAATAACAATAGAGATAGCGCCTAGCTTCCAAATGCGGTGTAGTGAGAAAGCAAATATTCGTAAGAAGCAGCATATGCTTGCTGCAAGTGAGTCTTGCCAAACGAAAAGCAAACCATCGAAGATCCCATCGGAAATATGAAGGTTATTCATCGGGGCTATATAGGTTTTGACTAAGAATCTTCGTCATCGTGAACATATGTATACGATCTTGTTTGAAAACGGCGCGCATTGCATCGTCGCAACGAATCTGGCGTCTGTCGCTAGGGTCCTGAAGGTCGTGCTCGTGGATATACTGCCAAAGTTTCTTCACTGTTTGGGGGCGCGAAAGCTATCGGGGGGGGTCAATTATGGTCAAATCAACAAATTGAGAGTCTTAACATACCGTTACCTCGCCATTCAGCAACGCCGAGAGGGCCGGCGAAAGATTGAGAGGTTTCTAAGAGCACTGTTAGCACCCTTTTCCATCTTTAAAGTATTATCAAACCAGCAACACATACATGGAACCCCCCGGAACGGTTCACCTTCTTCCCCGAATCAGAGCCAGACTCAAGATCTGAATCATCCTCCGCTTTGACTTTCTTCGACGTCTTCGCGCTAGCTTTCTTCTTCTTCACAGGTGGAGCTTTGCGCGTGCCGGCACCACGGGTCGTACGGGCACGCATGTTCTCCTCCGCTTGTAGCTTTGCGGCATAAATCGCATCGGCATCAATATCTTGGCTTAGTTTCTTCTTCTTGGCCGGCGGGGTCTTGTTCGAAAGATCGGAGTGCTCGTCACTATCAGCCTGTCGTTTGTGCGACATGGAGGATTGGGCAGGAGAGGAGGCCTGTGCCGGGGTCGCGGAGTCTAGGTCTTGCTCGTGGCCGTTGGAGGTGGCAGTGGCGCCGATGCCCCCTTTCTCGGCGAAAATATCGAACCTTTCCATGATAAGCTGCCTGATAGCAGCCTGAGCGTACGAGCAACATTAGCACAGTGTATAAAAAATATATGAAAATAGTGGTAGCTAGAAGAGTGGTTTGCGACGAAAGGGAAGAATGATCAGACCTTTTGCGGGGTAAGGTCATAGCCGACAACCTCTTGGAGGCCTTTCCGGATGCGCTTTTCGGAGATTGTATTGAGATCGCTCTCAGCAAGGATTGAATCTATGATCGGAACATATTGTTCACGGGACTCTAGAGTGACTATCGCACCACCACCCACGGGAGACCATGATGTCAGTTTAAGGGTAACCTTGGCAGCTGGGGACCACCCGGGAACATGTAGATAGAGTCCGAACATACGCGACATCCTGGCACCAGAGCTTTGATTTGCTTCCCTTTTCAGTGCGGGCAGTGCACAGCAGGCAATTGCAAAGATACCAATCGCAAAAAATCCACGATACCACTATCGATGATGCCGTGATCAACTTGACGCAGAGCCACGACGGCGAAGCGTGAGTGGCAGCAGGATCGTCCGAATCTGGGCGTGGCGCTGGCGCTTAGGACCGGCGGGGCATTTAGAGAAGTAAAGGCTGTAGAGAACAACAGACAAGAAGGAGAGGGGGATATAAGAGAAACTAGAACAAAGATAGCGATTGAAAAAAGCCGGCCCACAACGACCAGCAGCTTCCACCAGTGGCAAGAACGGAAACGGAGACGATGCGTGGTTGATCGCGATTGTTTTGATCTCCAGCGGATGTACGTCGGTTACGCTGCCAGTAGTGGTAAGTAACGTAAGTTAAGGCAGGTCTGGTCTAGTCCATAGTGACTAGTCGAAGTAACTGCCTCCTACTAGTACGACTAGTAGGGCCGGCTAGTCAGTCGCCGCCCGGAATGGGGTCACCTGACCGGGACGTTGACTAACACCTCACGGGAAGATGTTCAAATCAATGCGTTTTCACTGCCTCAGGCAGAAGATGATCAGGTGATCGTGACTCAGCTCTGAGTCAGCACGCGTCGCACACAGAAGTGGTTGTGGTTTGGATTTGTGCTTTTTGCCCTAAAATCCAGCCAAAACGGGGACAGCCAGCGGAAAACCTTCAGATCAGGCTCCTTCACGACAGATCCTCTCTCGGCCCCCTCCCCTCCCCTCCCCTTCGCCTTATCTCGCACACGCAATCATGGCGCCCAGTTTCGATACCCTGTCTGAGCAGGACCTCCACGAAGAGGAGGAGGAGGAGATTGATTTCTCCGGTAGGTTGCGCCTCTGTTTTGTTCGTCAAATTTCTTTCCATGCCCCTCCCCGCTGACACGCCTGGGTTCCTCCGCTCTTAGATCTCAAAGCGCAATACGAAGTGAAGCTTGAGGAGGGTTTAGATACATTCGTCGTTATCGATGGACTCCCAGTCGTGCCGGAAGAAAACAGACAAAAACTCATCAAGTTCTTGTTGAGGAAACTCAACACGGTCGGCCACACCTCCGAAGATGCTGTCTTTATGCCCGTCAACGACAAAAACATGACTGAAGGGTACGTACTGAAACATGGAAGAGATGGGTTTTGTTTTTCCTAAATAGGAAAGGGAAGAACGAAATAAAATGGTGAAGGATGGAAAGATTAACGTCCCGTTCTAGTTTTGCCTTTGTCGAATATGAGACCCCAGAGCAAGCTGTCGCCGCCGTCAAGCAGCTGCACGGCACCCCCCTGGATAAGAAACACACTCTTGCCGTGAACAAGTTGATGGATATCGATCGTTATGGCCGCGAAGGACGTATCGACGAGGAATACAAGCCCCCCGCCATCGAACCCTTTACCGAGAAGGAGCATCTGCGCTCGTGGATTGGAGACGCCAACGCTCGTGACCAGTTCGCTCTTTACCGTGGCGACAAAGTCGGTGTTTTCTGGAACAACAAGAACAACCCTCCGGAGAACGTGGTGGATCGTGCCCACTGGACACAGCTCTTCGTTCAGTGGTCTCCGAAGGGAACCTATCTCGCATCCGTCCACCCTCAGGGTGTTCAACTTTGGGGCAGCTCTGCTTTCTCCAAGCAGAAGCAGTTCCCTCATCCTTTCGTTCAGCTGATTGAATTTTCGCCCGGCGAGAGCTACCTGACCACCTGGTCCGCTCGTCCCATCCAAGTGGAGGAAGGTCAGTCCGTTCTGACTTATGAGGAAGAAGGAAAGAACATCATTATCTGGGATATTGTTTCCGGAAAGCCTCTGCGTTCATTTGCCTCTCATGATCTTGCTGGTCCCGGTGCCGAAGGAGACGCACAGCCCAAGAAGAAGGTCCAGTGGCCCGCTTTTAAGTGGTCTGCTGACGAGAAGTACGTCGCCCGAATGCTCCAACACCAGTCCATCTCTATCTACGAACTTCCCCGGATGAACCTGCTTGGAAAAACTTCGATCAAAATTGACGGAGTGATGGATTTCGAATGGTCACCCGCGACGGTGAACCGGGATGGTGTCAAGCAATACGAGCAACTGCTCTGCTTCTGGACACCCGAAATTGGCAGCAACCCCGCCCGTGTGGCTCTGATGAGCGTCCCCTCAAAGGAGATTGTGCGAACCCGTAACCTTTTCAATGTCTCCGATGTGAAGCTGCACTGGCAATCGCAGGGTTCCTACGTTTGCGTGAAGGTCGACCGTCACTCCAAGTCGAAGAAGTCGATGGCCACCAACCTCGAGATTTTCCGAGTACGCGAGAAGGGTGTCCCCGTCGAAGTTGTGGACAGCCTCAAGGACACAGTGATTAACTTCGCCTGGGAGCCCAATGGTGGACGCTTCGTCCTCATCACAACCGGCGAAGCCCCCTCTGGCGCCGGTGCTCCCCCCAAGACTTCTGTTTCTTTCTTTGCCCCCGAGAAGAAGGGAGTCTCTGCTGGAAACTTCAAGCTGGTACGCACAGTCGAGAAGAAGACCAGCAATGCTATCTACTGGTCTCCCAAGGGCCGTTTCGTTGTTGTGGCCACTGTCCACTCCCAGTCAAGCTTCGACCTTGACTTCTGGGATATGGATTTCGAGGGTGAAAAGGTTGAGGGTGAAAAGGATCTGGCTGCCAACCTTCAATTAATGAAGACCATTGAGCACTACGGTGTCACGGATATCGACTGGGATCCCACTGGTCGTTACGTTGTCAGCAGTGCTAGCGCGTGGACACACTCGGTAAGCCTTTTTTTTTCCTTTTCTTTTATCTTTGCGTCTACTGATATTCTCATTAACTAGATGGAAAACGGATGGAACATTCACTCATTCGCCGGTCAAACCCTCGCCGAAAACCCTACCGAAAAGTTCAAGCAGTTCATCTGGCGCCCCCGCCCCCCTACTCTTCTCAGCAAGGAAGAGCAGAAGCAAGTGCGCAAGAATCTCCGAGAATACTCGAAGGAGTTCGAGGAGGAGGACAAGTATGCCGTCGACATTGCCAACACGGCTGTGGTCGAGAAGCGCAAGCGTGTGCTCAACGAGTGGGTCGCCTGGATCCGCCGGGAGAAGGAGCTTCTCGACGAGGACAAGGACGCCTACGGCTTCCCCGAAAATGCAGACGAGCCCAAGGTGGCCAAGGATGCACCATCAGTCACAGCAGACCAAGGCGAGACTGTTGTGGAGGAACTTGTGGAGGAAATCGTGGAGGAAAGCGAGGAAATCATTGGTTGATTTTAACAAAAAAAACTTCGTTTTCTTTTCCGTATCTAATGTTATCGTCCATCTCTCTTATTCTTCTTGGACCTTTTTTCCTTTTTTCTTCTTCTTTTTTTTTTACCCCGATACTTCTTGTCTGTCGATATCATCTCATCCTCGCCGTTTTTTTCCCCTCTGCAGCCACCCACCCCTCCCTTCCCTTTCTTGTGTGCCTTTTTTTGCGGTTCAGTCCGGAACGGGATGTCAGGAATCGCTGCCGAAAAAAACCAAAAAGTGAATAGATATATGTATTGCATCTTATTTTCCGGGGTGTCTGCGGGGATTGGTTTTTATGTTGTGTGACGTTGGTAGCATGAATGATGACAGACAAATGATGAGCTGGCAGAGAAACAAATCAATCACAATCGTGGAATCTTCAAATTAATCCTTCAGTATCTAGTAGCATCTACCTAAGTATCCAAAATCTCACCCCCTAACCAACCCAACAAAACATACACCCCCCAAACCCCCAGTCCATTATCCCCCCCAACTCTCCCCCCCGCCACTCCCTCCGCCGTCGCCGTCCCAGTAGTAGCGGTAGTCGTACCACTAAACGGCCCCGAATACGTACTCGTGGGCTGCACATTCACCTTGAAATACGCATTATCCCCCAACGCCTTGTTCCCACCCACCACATTGCCCGCCGGCGCATACTCACAAACAACATACCACCCCTGCGGCCTCGTATAGCTCCCATCACCGCCGTTCTGGTTCTCCGGCGTAAGCCCACAGTCCACAGCCGCACACCCTACCTCCGTCGTCGCCCGCCACACCAACTGCGTGAAATGGCCCGTCGCCTCGCTGAACCCCGTCGGCCGCTTGAAATCGTAATACTGGCTTTCGTCGCCCCAGGCTTCCACGGAGGCTGTGGCGTTGGAGTATCCGAATGCGAGATTTTCGCCGTAGGGGCCGTGCTGTAGGTTGCGTTAGGATAGGGCTGTGTAAGGTAGGCATGTAAAAGGGGAGGGGGCGCACGGAATGTTCCCATTTACATCCTTCTGCCCAGTCTTGGGCGTAGTCGGCGAGTGTCTTGTTCCAGGTGAGGTTGGTGGCGTTGTGTGCGGCGCGGTAGGTGTTGGTGGTGGTGAGGATTGTGTCTTGGAAGTTGGTGAGATCTGTGTAGGAGGTGGATTGAGGGGGGGATGCTGTGACTGTCACCACTACTACTGTTGTTTCGGTTGCTTGTGCCGTTGCTGTGGGGAGGAGGAGAGGTAGTAGGAGAGTAGAGGAGACGAGCATGTCAAGCATGTTGCAAAATTAGGAGAGCTAGCTCGCTCTCTGTGTCGGCCTGGCTTATTGCTTTTTTTTCTTCCCTTTTGAGGAAGGATTATAGATTATAATCTTGAGACTACCGTGTCTTTCGCATGAGAAAGCCTCTGTCCATGGTTTATATTCGGCAACATAGTTCGTAGCATGATAGTGCAGCTAGACGCCCAGGTCCAGTTCAGAACCTAGACCACGGTTCGGCCTTGCTTTTATATGCCGAATTAGTCTATGACCAAGCAGTAATTGCACGCCACATCTCTTTTAAAACAGAGAGGTGAAGAGCCCTTTTAGAACCCGCCCAATAGTTGGTTGTATCTGTGGGTGGAAGAGAAACCAAACTGGGCCCAGTTGGAAACGTACCTCTATAAATAGCTATAGCTGGTCGGCGATTAAAACTCTGCATCTCCTGGCGAGAAGCAACCTAGGCTCAGGGGATCACTGCAGTTAATCTAATCCCAAACATAGGATCTTGCAAAGAGACAAAGCTGGGGCAAGGTCATTGTGTGGATGAGAGCGCTTGTTTTATTGTTCCAGTAGGCGCTTACTGACGTCAGGCTTCACATCCGGGAAGACAGGCCGCGCTAACATTAATAATGGGTTAAATGAACCGGTGGCTGATAAGCAGTACTTAACCCAGACAATGTCTCTGGTTCGGATACCCAACGATGGTGGTTAAATAAATAAATGGCTTGGAGGAAAGTTTGAGCTTCTTCCGGGGCTTCCATCTCCTCTGCCTCAGGATGTACCGGACACCCCACTATCACTATAAACACGTATTCTATTGTTTCTCCTCTAAGGTATATACAATTCATATATCATGCATGGCTTTTGCAGCATATTCCTATTCACATCACGTTGCACCCAATCCCATACATCGCTCGCTCCACATCTCGCTTCACTTGGAACCAGTCCGCTCGGCGCTCGGCAAATTCATACACTTCTTCCACTCGCCAGATTCCCTGAAATCGGTCCGCATTGGCAATGATGGTGGCCAGTTCTTTGGCGTCGGATGAGTCGATCAGGTAGATCTGGGATAACTCCCGAAAGGCCTTGAAGTACAATAGTAATTCGTTGTTTTTAAGAGTCTGGATAAATTTAAAGTAGTGGTTCATATCGCTTTATCAAGTTAGTCTGGGTTCAGGAGAAGTATAGATGGGGAGCCCCTACCTGATGAGCTTCAAGGATCCCTCCGTGCTGATCCTCTGGCGCTTCAGGTGCTTGCAAAGCGCGGTGAAGAGACGCAGTCCCACTTCTTGGTTGAAGACGTCAAGCGTACTTTTATCTGTGCTCCCAACAAGCATTTGCGTATGTGACGAAACAACATCGACCACCGCTGCTGCTGCTTCTGAGATACTTACATCCATGGTTGTCCGGTGAGGGTCAGTGGAGGCACCGGGGTTGAAATCAGTGGCCAGCTGTCTCGTCGCAAGTATATAATCCACCTCCTCCATAAGAACGTCAATTCCTTTGTTCAATCCGGCCGCAACACGCTCATCAAGATTTTGTTCAAATTTCTTCTTCTCCTTGACTGCTGGGTCGAGGAAATCGTTTCGGTCAGTTAGCTTGGACCCAATCAGCTCTTGCTCATAGAACACATCAATCATCTGAAGAATGAGGTCTCCGACGTTCACCAGCTCCAGAAAGGTTACCAGCGGCTCAACCCCTGACTGGTCGCGATCCCCTTGCTCACGAGGACGGTAATTTGAGAGATGATCAACCGCTTTATCAAATCCCACAATCAGGTGCCGGTGGCCCAAAATGCGCAATAGTAAGACAAATATCGCCGCGCATTGTCGCTTCACAGCCATTCCCACCTCACCCCCGATTCTCACAAACTGTGCAGCTCGCTCCAGGCTTGACTTGGCCGAATGGACCAGACCCAAAGCAACTTCAATACTAAAGAGAGATCGGATACCCTCCATTTTTGATTTCATAACTGCTGCTTTGGCTGCAAGCTCTGAGGTGGGCGCTTCTATAATTGGAGGGGTAGAAGGGGAAGAGATTGTCGAGAAGCGATTCGAATTCCTCTGTGTTGAAGTAGGGTCGTTACCGAGAGATTCGGAGTCCGGTTTTGTTTCGTTAGACTTGCCTCCTGAGAATCCGGGTAGCAAGTTGACAGGGGCCATGATCACTTTCTTGAAAGATGTCAAGAAGTCTCGCTTGTCGGCTTGTCTGTTAACGTTGGACATCAAGAATGACTCTGTCGAGGCAGCCTGTTCAGAGAGCTGTCTATCCCATTCTCCGACCGCGGCCTCCGAGGCTTTCCGGAAGAAATCTAACTCTTCCGCAAGATATAGATCCATATGTGGTTCATAAACTTGGGCAATAACTTGATCTAGGGACTCGTTGAAATTATTTGCTGAGTGCTGAATTGGTAGGAGGTTATCGGCCAGGCCCATGCATTGGGCAAAGGTTCCGGAGACCGCCGTCAGGTATGCCTCTAAATTCAAATGATGAAGTTCATCGAAGAGTGCATTCAAGAATGGGGACAGCACATCCTGTCCCAATTTCTCAATAAACGGGGTACCAACATCGAAAGACGGAGGAAAGGCTCGATTGATGATCGAGACCTCCTCATTAAAGGCCACACTTAGTTGGGTGAAGAATGCTTGAGTGTGCCCCAGCTTCACTTCCTGAGTGGATGGATCAATGCAGTCTGCTACCCTACCGAGATCCGCCTTCTTCGTAACCAGATGATTATGGTGAACAAAGAGGTCAAGAACAGACCGTCCACCATTCAAGGAATAAAGAACATTTGCATATTTCCGCATCCTATCATCACTATCCTCCGTCTCGTAGCCATGCCTAAATTCCTTCAGCGCAGCTGTTTCGAACATTGATGTCGCAGATTGAAGGTGATTGTGCCTGTCCTCCCAGCCCTGGGTTGAGTCGCACTTGGCAAAGGCCTGCAGTTGCGATAGTATCAGGGCTTGATGCTGCGGGTCCGTGTATTTCTGAAAAATTAAGTTATCGGTAGACGCTCCCATAGTAGTTATATCATCATAGAACGGTGCAAGCGCAGCATGGATCCTCCCGTATTCCTGGCGTGCCTCCCCGCGAATCGACTTGGCCAGCTTTAGCGCTCCCAATACTGGGTCTACCTCCAGTTCCTCCAGCTTATCATCCGCCGCTGATGTCGACAGCTTTATTTGGTCGAAACCCTCGGAAAGAGAGATTATAGGCGGGTCGGTCGCCTGGTGTGTTGCGGTCGCCTCCTGCAGCTCAACGCTTTTTCTATCCGCAATGGTCCCGAATGCTTTCTCTGCATGTTTGCGTGCTTCCGTTTCATCCCAGCAGCCTATCCGTTTAAGCTTCTGTACCCATCTTGAATCATCGTATGCCATCTCGCGCAAGAGTCTCGATGCCCGCGCAGCTCGAATAAGCTCGACAGGGGAAAGGTAATCTAGAATCGAGGACATGATCTCTAAGCCAAGTTAGCACATCCAATTGCCTTTACTGTACTCATTTGGTGGACAAATCTGGCGACATACCCGCGGGAAGAGAAGCTCTGGAGATCTCCTCCATCGAGGCCATCTTGAGGGACGCCAGAACATCTCGGCGCGGCTTCCCCGTCCCTGGTCCATTCTTCACTTTCGGCATCCTGTCGTCCCTGGTCCTGCATCGGGAGCAGAGCCACTAACAATCCCTTCGAAACTATGGGGGTTCGGGTGGCCAAGTTTGATAATGTCTCAGGGTGTCACTTCGCACAAACTAGCTCCGCACGCGGGGCACGTGAAATTATTGGTGAGTAGGAGAGCCGACAACTCAAGTCGAGAGAGGAGCAACCAGTGCTAAGAAGTGCTTATAAAATAAATATCCTCATCGTATGGGAGACCTGCAAGTTTCCAGTCCAGTATATGGACCGTCGATGGGCTGTCTGCGGTATTGTCGACTTGTAACCGAACGGATCTGGGAACAGCTGCGGACAGATCGGCGGACCGATTTCCCCTTTCGATCCACTCTTGTCTTGCTAGCAGTTAAAAAACAAATGATCAAGAATGGCACAAATATTTTCAGCCTCAATGCATCAAAAGATCTTATGAATAAATATAGATTATGGGTTCCTGAGAAATTAATTGTTGATTTCCGCCGTCACTACCTCTCGTTGGGGGTTGGTTGGTTTTCCCCAGTTATTGGCCATGATCCGGGGAATGTGCCACAGTATATATTCCTCCGGCCGCAAGAGAAACCTAACTTTTGGACCTGAGGCATCACATTAGTGTCATTCATAATAACCGATTCCATTTTATAATTGGCATTTTGCTCCGCCTAAATAATGGTACAGTTATTG
Organism: Aspergillus panamensis; assembly: GCA_027569225.1. NCBI lineage: Eukaryota > Fungi > Ascomycota > Eurotiomycetes > Eurotiales > Aspergillaceae > Aspergillus > Aspergillus panamensis. The sequence continues at coordinate 165,597 of JAPDER010000001.1, forward strand.
AAACACCGTGCTATGTCGAATAGGTGTCTTATAGAACGTTTCTATACACTACACTTGGGAAAGAATCTGTGGAATCCACCTTCTCCTACGACAGAGTCGCTTATTCATGAAGAGAGCACAGTGATAGAGACAGCAGTTGGTATGGGTTAGTAATGTATGGAGACTAATTCGCGGAACCTCCTTCCAGGCTCAAGGTTAACTTGAGGCCTCTAAGCCTGACTAGACAGGACTGATTGATAACCTGAGAGAAGTTGAGCTTTGCTATTTATGGCATGGGGCTTTGGGAAGGAAATTCTCTAATTGTAGCGTATGTTATCAGGAAAACTCGGCCAGGATCAATGATGCTTTCTCTGCCAAAAGTTTGAGATCATACTGACAAGAGTTGCACCTCAGAGCCAAACACTTTGGCAATTTATAGGATGCCCAGTCAGTCTAGAGATAGATTCCAAGCCTCAATGCCGCCATGGAGGCCAGAACGGGACGAGCGGAAACTCGGCGACATGGAGAACGGGCGCACACAACGAGAGCTCTGAGCTTCCCAAGGCTGCTAGAAGGCAAATATGAAGTATGTTGGAGTGCGAGACTTATTAGAAATCGTAAATACAGAAGGAGAAGCCTCTCTCTTGGATTCTTTGCCATGCCAGAGCTGGCATCATGTGGCTACGGCTGCTTCGTCGAAATTTGTTGTTCCGAAAAATCGCGGTTTTCACCGAAGACAGTTAGCCCCCTGCCGGCGGCCAATCAGAGCGAAGGTTTAGGCAATTCCAAACCCAAGAGAAACTTGAACGTTCGGACAACCTCGACTTCACCTCCAAAGGCACAATCTCCAGTGCGCACATCCGGCTTCCCCCCCCTCTCCCCCCTCTCTTCCCGTCTCTGGCTATTGTGCCTTCCTGTGTATCTATCGATCGGAGGGTTCTTGATATTTTCAGTATGCTGGCACGTACTGTCCTGCGCAGCGTGCCCTTCCGGGGTATCGCACGTCAGTCTTTGAACAAATCGTCGACGGTACGCACTTTCCTCGGCATCTCACCCCCATTGGTCTCAATTGATAAGGATAATCGCTCTATAATCGGTCCTAGATAACTCTGAAAAGATTATTTACTGACAATATGCCCAGCGCGCGTCTTCCTCGGCTGCCGGTCCCGAATCCGCCAGCTCCCCTTTCCACCTCACACTCACTGCCACCGCCGCTACCGCCGTCGCCCTCGGATCCGCTACGTATCTCTATGGACAGGAAGCTTTTGCTAGTACACCTGCTGAGGAGGGGTGAGTGGAATGAATCTGTTGGGAAAACGGCTGCTCGACTTGGGCTTTTTCGTTGTCCCGACCGAAGCTATAGCTTTGGACCGGAATCGTAAGATCGCTGACATATTGTGCTCTAAAGGTTGCACGCTACTCAGTACCCTTGGGAGCACGCCAAGTGGAATAAGACCTTTGATCACCAGGCGTGAGTCTGCCCCCGGCTTGACCTGATCGGCCTTTCGCTATCTACGCGCAATTCTTACTCATAACTTTGTCTCTCAGTCTCCGCCGTGGTTTCCAGGTCTACCGTGAAGTCTGTGCCAGCTGCCACTCCTTGACCCGTGTACCTTGGCGCTCATTTGTCGGTGTCACCCACACCGTTGATGAGATGAAGGCTTTCGCCGAGGAGTACGAATACGACACCGAGCCCAATGACCAGGGCGAGATCGAGAAGCGTCCCGGAAAGCTGTCAGATTATATCCCCGCTCCTTACCCCAACGAGGAAGCTGCCCGTGCTGCCAACGGTGGTGCTCTGCCCCCGGATCTCAGCTTGATCGTCAAGGGCCGCCACGGTGGCTGCAACTACATTTTCAGCCTTCTGACCGGTTACCCCGATGAGCCCCCAGCAGGTGCCACCCTCCAGGAGGGCATGAACTTCAACCCCTACTTCCCCGGCACTGGTAAGACCCCCCGTTTATTCAATTCTAGAATTCTCGACATTCGCTGACATTCAGTTAGCTATTGCTATGGGTCGTGTCCTCTTTGACGGTGTCGTCGAGTATGAGGATGGCACCCCCGCCACCACTTCTCAGATGGCCAAGGACGTTGTCGAGTTCCTCAACTGGGCCGCCGAACCTGAGATGGATGAGCGCAAGAAGATGGGTTACAAGGCCATCACCCTCCTCACTGGTCTGTTCGCCATCAGCGTCTGGGTTAAGCGCTACAAGTGGTCTCCCATCAAGACAAGGAAGCTCGTGTACAGCCCCCCCGTTCCCCGTCGTTAAGAAAAATGTTGCAGCGGACTGTATGAACTATGTGAAAAAGTGAAGGGCCTAGCGGTGACAGGCGAGCCCTGGTTAATCTGCGCATCTCCAATCCTCTCGTTGGTCGTGTCGCCTCCCTTCAGTCTCTTGCTTCATGGCCTCCTGCCTGTTTTGTTAGATGTTATTCAGGACACCTGTATCTGTACCTTACCTAGATATTTATTCTCGTTGAAAATCTTGTTTAAAGAACCAATGCCACATTTTCCTTTGTCAGTTATATACGTCATTTCTCTCTCGTGGGCTTTGCTTTTGCCTAAGTACAGTGTATCTATGTACCGCAAGTCAGCCTACTCAGCCTGCTAGAAGAGGGACATAGTGTGTTGCAAAGGGAGAGAGACTAGATTTTTGATATCGAATGTCATTAGCTTGTGCCATTATGATTGACTTGGAGATATAAATGCTTCGAATTTTGCGTATAGTACATGGGATATTGCTATTTACTTTCAATCGTCCGCTCACCGTCACCAAAAACATGAACGAAATAGTTATCATAGAAGCCCCACATTGTAAAGGAAATCTTGTCTGTAAAGTTATTTAACCACGGTGGACTCCGACCACCGGGACCAGAAAAAACACGCTGAAGAAATAGCATTATTAGGAGCGGTGGAGCCCACATGGCAACGAAGGCCCCCTTTCCTAACTTTTGCCGTAGAGAGGTGGCACGATACGGCGTGATTTGAGATAGATATGTCTGATACGAAAGAGGGAGATTATGCTCTGTAGCGCCTGTATTGATCAGGTTAAGATATCGAACAGACGGTTGAGCATAACCAGGATTTGGGCGGAGGCCGGGTAGTGAGGGTTGCTTGCCCAAGGCTCTGGCATTCAATTCGGCTATTCCGGCCCGGGACATGAGGGTGTGCGCCTTCATCGGTGGTGTGTCTGGATATTTGGGGATTGGGTCTGTGGGGTCATAGGATTTGGGGAAAGGGAAGCAATCCACCACAATATCCTTGTAGCCGCGACCACCGCCTTCCGTTGCTATGATCGTCGCATAATCGGCGAGAGTGACTTCGTACACGACTCCGATAAGCGGTCCCTTGTAGAGATGTCGATCCGAGTCCTGAGCCTGCAAAAGAGAGGCCTTCTCTGACATGATGAGATCTTCGGATTCATCGTCTTTGGTGTCCTGCTCATCCTGCGCATCGCATCCAGCATGTCGTAACTGGGTACCGGCGAAACATGGCTCCATGTAAGGAATCCCGGGGAGATCGAATGTCAATCGCAAGCTAGGAACAAGAACATTGACCTGTGAAAGAGGTTTTATGCCCCGTACTCCGAGGAATGTCTTGGCGCAGAGATTTGACCCGTAGGCCAGGTAGAGGACGCTCTCGTCGGAGGATATCACGGGAGTATCATGGGCATTGAGGCTATCTGCAACCTTGCCGGGGAGTTGCTCATCCTGGTCGAGCGACTGCGCAGAAATTGAGGCGCGCTGCCTGCCAGCTGCAGTCTCAGGAAGATAACGGTTTGTGTCTCTACTTTTTTCCGAGAGGGGAAGGGCTTCCCATAGTTCCTGGAATGCGCATGCGTGACAGACTGTGGAAGAATCCTGCAATTGGTCTTCAGATTGCAGAGCGGACATGTTTGATTTTTGTAAGGGCACGTAAAGATAATGAATGCAAGACCCTCTCCAGGTGCGGGAGGAGGCTGAGGTGAGAGACAGGAATTTCTAGGGAACATGGAGACCTTTTATGTTACAACGTCACATTGTGGAAACCGGCACGAAGCTTCTGAAGCCCCCGAAGAATATTATTAATCTTTAATCATGGCTCTATCCGAATGCGCTCGGCCTGAATCTTGGTTGACGTGGGCATCTGATTGCCTGGAGGGCCAAACTGAGGATCCATAATTCAAAGACCAGGAACTATCAGAGTGCGGAACGAATCAGTTGCCACTATCCACACTTTGTCGGATCGGATCACTCAGCAACCACCCCCGAGCACCAATCAAATCTCGGTTCCGTCCCACTGGCCTCTGAGTCTGCAATATTTACCTTAACTCCGCATCCAACATCTGCCTTGATAGTCGATCCTTAACTCCTCTCAAAATAGAAGGAAAAAGACGCTTGTCGAAACTAGCAAGACAATTAACTTTCTCGAAGGATCAATTTTCGTGATCAAGATGCCGCTTGGCTACGCTGTGCTAATCTCGACGCTTGAAGTCTGTATCTGGATGCTGCCTTGCTGATAGTAATTCTCGTATTCTTGGATAGTTTCAGTCGCTGGATTTTGTCAAATAACATACAAGCAATGGATAACCCGCGGAATAGAAACTTACAGAAGAATTATAACTGTGCTGGCCCGACATGTCACAATCCCTTGTAACGGGCATTATGCTGCTGAGGGCGTCCCTGTTGCTCGAGATTCCAAGGAACATTGTACTGGTTAAGGTCAGTAGTGAATTGAATATCTACACCTTGTTGTGTTGTGGCAGTCAACAACATCACATGATGGTAGACCTTGCCTTTTCATTTCGGCCACCCGTTGCCATCAACTCAATATCTGTCTGTGCTTGAGAACCCCGAGCCTTGCATCTTACTTCTTTTCCTATCTTTTTTATTTTTGAGCACAATGTCATCAAGCTTGCCCGAGGGCCAGGAAAAAGACCGAGGGAACTGCCTCGCAGAGCTTACTTCCCAATTACACTCCATGCTTCCAGATTACCAAAACTCTGAAGGTCGTCCTGGCAATGCCTATACCAATTTACTTCAAGACCCTAGTGTATACACCCTCTCATTCTCACTTCGGGATGTCCTTCTCCAACACGAAACCCCAATCAGCACACACGATGTTGAAAAGCTCCTTTCAACACTACAACTTTATGGGAAGAGGATTGCCCACTTATTGGAAACAGTGTCTCTACGATGCTTGGCTTTCTCAATCCTTTCTTTAGGTATCGAACCTGCTATCGAGCGTGGATTACACTTACTACTGGTTGGTCAATCATATATGAACGGTTGAAAATCCCATCTGATGGTTCGTCATGCGCAGGACGAACGAAGGTCCAGTACAAACCCAGTGTCAATGAAGTCCCAACGAGTGCCATCACTGGGGAACGAGTTTTACTTGATACAGCAAAAGCTTGTACAAAAGATTTACCAAGTATTCACAGATGAGAAGCTGGATAGCACTTTGCGAAGATTGGTATGCGGATAGATACCTGACAGTTGATATTGCACTCACAAATTCCAGGCCGGGAAGATGCTGGTGGAGGTGTTAACTGATTCTGAAGATCTCTGCAAGCTGCTTGGTGACGTATATGGACCGCGCCTCCACAGGTAATACAATCATAATCAATCTGAATACTTTCTAATGGAGATGAAAATAGGGCTGGCTTTATTCTACTCCACAATGCGGACACTGTTATGAAGTTTTGTGCGAATTTCACCATTCGAGCACTTCAATACTCAGGAATCGATAATGGCCTTCTCTGGAAGCCAGACGGAACAAAAGAGCGAGAAATATTTTTTGAGGCTCTCCAAAATAAAAAAGAGAATGCTATACAGCAGTTCTATCGCTACACGAAGTGCTTAAAAGGTGAACACAGTGAAAGCAATGGAGCCCACAATACGACACCCATCTGTTTTCCTTTCGAAATAGATGATGTTGATTCAAATACATCAATCAAAGGCCCCGGTATTTTGGTATTCGGCGAAAACACGATGGATTTCATAAACATCTTTGAAGATGCGACAGGGACGCATCTCCATTACATTGAGCTCCAGCCGGAATTAGTATCAAGGGCTACTTTGACTGATTCTAAAGAGCGGGGCTTGTTATTGACCCCTACTATTGGGTCGCAAGAGTCGATTTTGATAAACGGCCGAAGAGAGAAATTAGGTGATGTGTTTGAATTTGACATAGGGGCTATAGATAACCTCATCGAACTACAGAAAGCGTTTGAGAAAGTTGGAATCAATTTTCAGAGAAATTGTACCAACGCGAACGCCAAAAGGTCGTCCTTATTATTGATACCACTGGATACCTCGGAGGAGGTATCAAATCGATATTCCCAGAATACGAATACCCCATCTCAAAATGCTGCTTATATTCCTGAATGTGGCATGGATTCAGCAAGCAGGCAATTGAATATCACGGAGAAACCTCAGCATGAGATAGCAGAAAATTCACTGACTACCTCACGAGCACTAGGACAAAGCAATTGTGCTATGGTTGAAAGCTCATCTCAGAGTACGTTGACTAACTTCCCCTCTAATCTCACCACATCAGACTGTGAAACCCGAAGTCGGACAAAGAAGAAAAAAGAACTTTCATCAAATATACCTGATAAACCACTTGATGAGGGAGGCGAGTTGAACGACCCTTCTTCTCCTAAGCTTTCCGAAGAAGGAGATAAGGAGAGACCCGGCCGTAAGAAGCAGAGTGGGGTTTCAAAAGTGAAGAGTGCTAGCAAATGTCAGCCGACTAGACGCCAGACGAGAAGCAAAGCGTCAAGTCGAAAGAAATCAAGAGCCATATTACCCAATACTCAAGAGTCCTTGATATTCCCCAGGCCTCACCACAAGGGAAAACGATACAATGGAACTTCAAAAGCGTCTGTCGATTGGGATGAGGATCTTAGGCCAAGTGATGGTGCTGAGGAACAAGATGTTGACATGACTTCGGTACCCTCTCCTCTACCATATAGTACTAGCTGTGTTTTGGACAAGAAATCAAATGGTCGAGGATATAATGAGGAGACTAAGAAACGAAGATCGACCAAACGAGCCAAAAAAGAAACGAATGGGGTCAGGAACAACAATAAAAAAAAGAAGCCGACTGAACAATCAACCAAGGGAAGGAAAAAGTGTGTTAGCAATGTATCGCACTTGAGCCAGCCCTCAAACGAATCTACAAAGCCAACTGAGGGCCCCGCCGACGTTTGCAAAAGCGAGAATACTAGAAGTGCTGCTTGCTCTAATATACGTGATGGGAGAGTTGATGGCAAACTTGATGGCGATGGACCTGCGGATAGCGTATTTATGGCGAAGGAAAAAGCTGCTTCAGAAAATATGGATATAGGGAGCTACGAAGCTAGTACGAAAACTTCAAATGGTGATAAAACCAGCGACTCTCCAAAGCAAACGATACTCGCGGACAAAAACCATCGGAGCTCGTGCCAACATACAGAGGGTGAATCATTTGGACAGCATCATCAGGGGAGAGGGCAAACAGTTGGCCAGAAGCTAGCTGCGGCATTCTGCGGGGGAATTGTCATTCCACAAGAGGGTCTGGAGGATGATAATAGGAAGAACCATGGTACTGGGGCTAAAGTGGCCGACGATGAGATGAAGAATACCCTGGAATATTTTGAACAACAAAATAGTCGCATTGAAAGCCCTCAGTTCTCAGACAATGAGCAACCCGCAGTACATACTCAAGGCATCACCACTAGCCAATCTTGTTCCAGGTCCCCCGAAGGTAGAAATACCGACAGCTCGGTCGAAGAAGATTACGGGCCGATTTCGAAACTCAACTCCAGAAAACGACCCGCTGGGTGTGAGGATAGGAGCGAGGTACCAGACAAGAAGGCCAAGACAGCCTCAGTGATTGCAAGCTCATCGATCGAACTCTCATATGATGCGTTGGATCCAGCTTCTTCTCGGGATAATTCAGAAGATTCGTTAATGAGGGGTGTTTGCATTGATCCCTTGATCGGATTGACAACCTCGTCCTCTGTGTTGCTCATTGCGAAGGGGATTCCCAGCTCAAATGAGAAGTCCACGGCAAAACAGGTTGAATCGGAGCTTCCAGCTGTCATTGAATCATCCCTTAGACACGGACTACCGTTATGTGGGATTGACACGCGCTGTGTGGGAATCCCGGCTGCTACAATTGTGGATGAAAATGGAAGCCCTCGACTTCTTAGCCGGGGATATTGTCCAACACCAAAGAGGGAAGGACCGTCATCAAACCCAGAAATACCTCAAGAGGCTAAGCGTAGAATTGCATCAATAGGCCCAGGCTCTGAGATGTACGGTAATAGGAACGAGAAAGGCAAAACTTCTCAGGTTATGGGATATCTTACTCACCCCCCGGTCTGCAAAGAATTGGCTAACCCGGAGAGGAGTATACAAGAAATATCTGACGGGAGTACGTATAATACAGCAGATGTAAACAATCTTTTCTACAGCAGCGCTGCTCGAAACAACAAGCGGACACCCTTCGTGGATCGCCTCAGGCAAAGTGTATTGTACCAAAAGAAGCCTTTCAAATCCTCGTCGAAGAGCTCTGCGCAAGCAACAAGTTCTTTATCGGGGGAAAAGGGCAAGACAAGTCATCTCCCAAATTCAGGAGGGTCACTGCAAAGTCTGCATCCATGTGGAGATGATTCAGCGTTGTCTGCAATGTCCAAAAGTTCAGTGAATCTTCCTACATGTATAGATCTGGAGATACCATTACAGGATCTCCACAGGGGGACTGACGATATGCTACTCAGTAATAACAAGGTAAGCCAAGGAGATCCTTCCATATTTCTCTCTGCTTACAAGATATCCAGTACTTTTTACGCCAAATCGAGGCGGAAAGAAACAAAATAAGGCATGTCTTGGAAACATATCAAGAGCAATGCCATGGTGTCTTGGACAAGCTTTTCGAAGCGCAAGAGGAGCGCATCCGAGTTTGTCAGCAACAGATGGACTCTATTAAACAGCAGCATGCGAATGTTTGCCAGGAATTAATTAATCGTCTGGAAGAGAATGAACAGAGTCACCGAGGAAAGTTCTCGAGGGATGGAATGTGATATAGGAGCGTGGTAATTGCTCATCACTAGCACTTCAAATTCGTTGTTTTGCTTCATATATCAGCTGTTGATGTGGCGATTTGTTTGTCGGGCTTTTTTGTTCATCCTCTCGCCTTTATTTTCAAAGTAGATGGCTCCTTTCTAACTGTCGGTAAACGTTTTAAAAAAGCCTGGCGTGTGATTCGACGGATGCCGATCTATGCCCCGGAGGGAGCCAAGCCTAAATAGGAGTAGATCCTGACTCACTGAAATCACGTGCTCACCCATGACTAGTCGCCGATTCACATAAAAGCTGGTTTGACTTTTTTTTTCTCTTTTTTTGATGATGAAAAACATCAAAGGCAGGGAAATTATAGAAGGTACAGGGCCACTGAGAGCAGCCTTTATATTTTTGCCGAAAAGCACCTAACGACAATTATTCCTGTCAATTCCACTCCTTTGCCCCCTGTCTGACTCCGCCGCCCCTCCTAAATCACTATCTATCGAGCTACCCCGCGACGATGTCGGTGAGTCACCGAGCCCATCAAGTTGATCAGTTAATCTAATCAAAATCTCACCAATGCTCGCAGTTCTTCCTTGAAAACCCCAATGTAGGGGATAGCAGCCACCTGGAGGATTCTCGAAGTATGTTTTCTATTCCCATTGCTCACGCATTGCGGCCCTGACTAACCGGCGTGTGAAATCGCTGTGGTATACAGTTCGCGGCTACAACCCTCTGACCCCACCCAACCTCCTGCAACATGATATCGCGTTGACAGAAAAGTCAAGACAAACAGTTATCCAGGGCCGTGAAGAGGCCATTGCAGTTGTTCATGGCACAGACACTGACAGGCGCCGCCTGCTGGTCGTCATTGGACCCTGCTCGATCCACGACCCCGAAATGGCCGTGGAATACTGCGATCGATTGTTAAAGATGAAGGAGAAATACAAGGATGAGCTGTTGATTGTGATGCGCTCGTACCTAGAGAAGCCCCGCACTACGGTTGGCTGGAAGGGTCTGATCAACGACCCGGACATCGACAACAGCTTCAACATCAACAAGGGGCTACGGCTGTCGCGCCAGCTCTTCGTCGACCTGACTGACAAGGGCATGCCCATTGCCAGCGAGATGCTGGATCCCATCTCCCCACAGTTCCTGGCGGATTGTCTCTCCGTCGGCGCGATCGGAGCCCGCACGACCGAGTCGCAGGTCCACCGTGAACTGGCTTCGGGTCTATCGTTCCCTGTTGGCTTCAAGAACGGCACTGACGGCTCGCTGGACGTCGCTGTTGATGCCATTGGCTCGGTCAAGCACCCGCATCGTTTCCTTTCCGTTACCAAGCCGGGTGTGGTGGCCATTGTCGGCACCGTGGGCAACTCCGACTGTTTCGTCATCCTCCGTGGTGGAAAGAAGGGACCCAACTTCGATGCCGAGAGCATTGCTGCGGCCAAGGAGAAGCTGAACGCCAAGGGTCTGCCCCCGCGTCTGATGGTTGACTGCAGCCACGGAAACTCTCAAAAGGACCACCGGAATCAGCCCAAGGTTGCCGCTGTTCTCGCGGAGCAGATTGCTGCGGGCGAGACCGCGATTATGGGAGTCATGATTGAGAGTAATATCAACGAGGGTAGGTTTTATTACATTTCTAAACGTTATATAATATTTGCTAATGCTGTCCCAGGCAGCCAGAAGGTCCCACCCGAGGGCAAGGCCGGTCTCAAATATGGAGTCAGTATCACCGATGCCTGTATCCACTGGGAGGATACCGAGTCCGTACTTGAGACCCTCGCGCAGGCGGTCAAAGTGCGGAGAGAGAAACTGGCTGCCTAGATTTTTTCCTGGATTGTGTTTGAATTTCAAAGCAGGGTACGATTAGCGAATCAAAAGTATGCAATTTGGATTGGAAGCGGCTTAAATAGGGAAATACACGAATGTGGTGATCCACATTAATTATCATCGAGATTTGATTCATCAGACGGAGTAGATTTTAGTATCTGACGATGCCGGAATCGCAGCAGCCGAGCAGCAGGAGAGAGGGCCAAGAGGTACCCTAATCTGGCTACCTAGTGCCTATCCTCTCCTGTCCTATCGTCATCGAATTCGCGCTGTTGGATACGAAAACGAAACTAGAATAAGAGAGCTCCTTCTCCATAGAGAGAGAGAGAGAGAGCATTCCTCTTTCAATTCATCCCCTCCTAACCTTTTAACAGCTTCAATTGACTCTCAGTTCACCATGTCAACACACCCTTACTCCCCCCCCAGCGCCCAAATCGCCAACTACATCCCCAACGACTATTCCAGCCTGACTCTCATCTCCATCTTCGCGGCCATCTGCCTCGTCCAATCATGTCTCACCTCCCTCGTCGTCACGCATCTCCGACCCCAGATCTCCACCAAAGATCTCAGCATATCTATCTGGTTTAGTATATGTACTCCCCCCCCCTTTCTATACTCCCTATATAGATATACCTGTTATCAAAATAATAATAACAATTATGATAACAGGCGGCTCAATCCACCTCCTCCTCGAAGGCTTCTACACCCTCCACCCCCTCACCATCCCCGCCGATCGCTCCCTCCCAGCCCAACTCTGGAAAGAATACGCCCTCTCGGACTCCCGCTACCTCACCCCCAACTCCTTCATCTGGGCCATGGAGCTCATCACGGCGTTCATCTGGGGCCCCGTCTGCTTTACCGTGGTGTATCTGATTGCAAGCGCCCATCCGCTGCGGTACCCGGTGCAGATTGTGGTCTCGGTGGGCCAGCTGTACGGTGATATACTTTACTATGCGACTTGTTTGTTTGAAAGGGCGGTCTTCGGCGTGGAGTATGCTCGGCCGGAATGGGGCTATTTTTGGGGGTATTTTGTGGGGTTGAACCTTTTTTGGGTGGTTGTTCCTTTGGGTGAGTTCTTCCTATCCTGCCTGGCTAGGTATCTACCTGCCTTTCTTTTCTGTTGGGGCTTTTTTTTTTGGAGGTGTAGCTATAAGGTGTTGATGTGGATGGTTGAGAGCTAACTAGGGTGTTGAGGACAGGGTGTATAGTTGGTGGAGTTAGGGCTTGTAGGAGGGCGCTTGAGGTAGACGGGTTGAAGAAGAATCTGTAGAATCTAGAATGGGAACCTGGAATCTGCAATATCGATACGATATACACCTGGAGTCCATCAGTGGAAAAGATAGAGATGGTGAGTTGACAAGATAAATTTTATTTGCCCTAATCAAGCCTTATCAAAGACTCAAAAGGTCTATCCGTATTACTCTATACCATTATCCATCGCCCAGTCTAGACCTCTGGACAAGCAAATAAGACAATAAAAAAAAGTACGCTTCTAGCCCTGGTTCTAGTCTTCTTCGAAGGATTCGCATGGATTGTATCGAGGTCATCTGAGCGCTGTTGTGGATGTTCTTCCGAAGCAATAGAGTGAGTGGCTGGCGGTGGCTGTCTTGGGCGCTGGAAAATATACCCGAGTGGGCATAGACTTGTTTGTTTAAAACAGTCGGATAAATAAAGCTAAAAATTAAAATAATAATAAACAAACTATTGGCTTTGTTAGCTTGGAGTTTGGATGTCCGCATGACTGCCCCCCCCGGTCAGATAGGCCTAGGCCTGGTTGAGCTGGTTGAGCTGGCAGACTAGAGCATGGCCTACTGTACGAGGATTTTTTTCTTTCTTTTTAAAAAAGAAAATCGATGGAAATGCAATAGAAATTATATGTGAGATGTCTACTAAATCCATGTGCCTGTACCTAAGATAAGAAAAAAGAAGACAGAAGAAAAAGAAAAGAAAAACCAGCCTCGCTTCTTTATTCCATCCCACAATCGGCGCCACGCTATGTTTCATCCAGAAGTTGTTGAAGTATATAAAATTATAGAAATATTATAGTATCAGTCATCAAGTCGTATCATGTCCATATCCTAAAAGACTGGTTCGCTTTCCATCCATCGCCCTTCGAGCTCGGGCATCTGGAAATCCACAATGCATGCCGCAATAGAAGCACGGCGATTGATGGTCTTTGACAATAGATCGTTGGGTTCCGGCGCATCGGGCATAATTCTGCCCAGGCGATGAAGCATGTGCTGTCCGGCAAAATCCATTCGCGGCTCGCGTTGCTTTCGCTTGCGTGGCAGCCCAGAAGAAAGCAAAGAAGACTCCGAACGGTCCACCAGCTGGGCAGATGCGACTCTGCCATCAGAGCCGATAGAAAATGACCGGCATGGAGTCTCGGATGCTGGCCGTGAGGTAGAGGTCAAAGTATCCACGTCAATGATGCTGGTCTCGCCTGAGGCACCGAAAGCCCAGATTCGAGCGCCGCCGTAGGACGACTGCAGGGCCAGTTCCACGACGTTGTCCACGCGCCCGATTTCCTTTCCGTAAATCTTGAAGGGCCACATCATAGCTGTAGGCCGGTACTTGACGCTGAGCAGGAACTCCCAGTCCCCATTTTGATTCTGAGCGAGGCTTCCGCGACGCTTTTGAGCCCGCTGATGGCTAAGGAAGAAGTCTCTTGCCAGGTCGCTATCACCCATGACCCCGTCACCTTGTCTTTGGCGCTCCTTTTTGATGACATTGAAGACATCTAGGGGAACGGAATACAAGACGATCCTGTCCCGGTACGCGGCAACTACTCGTAGACCCCAGCTGAGGTCTGAGCCGGCTGCAAAGACTGTGGGAACTAGTCCCTCTTGCAATGCGTCGGAGGCTTCAGGCCCGAAAGGCGGCACACAGATGAGTGCCCTGGTAAGACTCGTTGGCCCATCAATAGGGGCATCCGAGCCCACACAGAGGGATCCTGTGCGCGGCTCAATAAACATTATGTGCATTCCGTCGTTGATAGGGATCGCTCTATAGTGGTGGATCTGGGTGGCCCGCACCAGACTAACATGGTCGCCTTGTTCGGGTGACCATCGGCTAATAGTTTGAAAGTCGTTCATACCGTGGAAAGGACATGGTTCATGGACGTCCCCGTATGGTAGATTCTGGCATTCGCACCCCAACATGCCTGGACCAGCCAGGGAGGAGATGAGTCGATACTCCAACGGAGTGTCCGACCGATTTGGAAGAAAATGCAGGATCTCAGAAGACTGCGTCGTTGGGAAATGCTTCCGGCAATCCTTGTTGGTTTGTTCGTCAACCCAGCGTAGCTCAATGCCGGAACCAGAGCCAAAGGCCACGCAACGTCGCCCCGGGCAGATCGATACACTCCGTGGTGGGTCCTGCGCGGAGCACACATCATGGTAAAAGTGACGGGATGCCATTTGCATCAATTTGGCACCGGGTGGAGGAGGCGGCCCCATACTGCCGAAAGAATTCCTGTCTTGTCGGTGGTCAGGCACCAGGTCACATATCATCCCTAACCGGTTATGCAGCAACGCCGCAACAGCGAATTTAGAGGAAGTGGCATCAATGGTGGCCGAGAGCACCTCAACAGGACAGGTGATGCTCGCAACGGCAGCGATATCCATGCCCATCAGGTCGTTGATAGATGCCGACGCAAAGCTCGAAGACCTCCTGGCCAGTAGCTTATAGACATAAATCATGCACCCTGACACCACAAGAAGGTAATTGCCGCAGTTGCTAACATGGAAACTCGAGATAGCCGGTGCATCGGTTGGGTATTCATTGGTGTACGCCGAGATAGAATAAGGGGACCGTCGATACTCAGGCCCAGGCTCGCCTTGGGAGAGTTGGGAGAAGTCAACAACGCCCGTGGTCAAAAATCCAGTCCTTTCCACGTTGAATTTGCGACCGGACAAGAGGCACTCGGTAGCGAAGCGCCTGCTCATCCTCCAAGCCAGGCTCTGGTCACCGAGATCCACGAAACCTGAACGTTGATCGCGTCGCCAACTATCCCACCAGCCGGCCCGCTTGAGCATACGCTCCAAGAGCCGCTCGTTCAGACTGGCACGCATCCATTGCGAGCAAGTACGCCGAGCATTATCGAAATCTCGAGGGCTCAGCAAATAGAAGATTTGAATTAGGAGTTCAGGGGGAACTCGGTTGGCCACAGGACGAGCCGTTGGCATGACTGTGTCGATTGCTTGAGCCCATGACTTGCATGTTAATCGCAACGAACGACGAGCGTCGTGCGGCACGAAGTCAAGCAGTCGTTTAGCCACAGAGGGAGGAATCCCCGGCATTTCAACCATGACATCCAACCCTGTATCAGGAAAATCCACCAAAGCGGGCATTTTGGACGCTGGAAATGAGATACTGACGATTCGATTTGGTTTCCGTGTAATTATACTGTGTCGAAGAAGCGATTTTACTATCCGAGACGAAATAGCAAAATATTGCTCGAATGGAGGGCAAGCGGCGGTTGGGAAGAATAAATGCAGACAATTGACTGGCAAGGAGAACAGACTGCACAGCTGCCCCGTTAAATGCAATCACTCACAGTCATGCTCAATTGATGCCGATCAGTGAGGTTAGACGCTATCCTATTGTCGTCTGAGAGGCCGAACTCGTGCTACCTGATTAGGAATGTGCCATAAAGGCTGTGTGTATGCCTGACTCAAGAGATGAGAGACTGCACAGATATCAAGTGCAGTGTTGACCCAGGGTTCTCCTTGTCACGCGCTCAGGGGAGACTGTCGGTGAGGAATGACTTGAGAGAGTAAGAGGAGGAGGGAAGAAGGAGAATAAATCTTGGGACGACGGAGCCAGAAGGATAAAAATCGGGGCAAACCCAAAGGAGGCACCTGACAACCCCAGTTTCGATATGGTGCCTTTTTTTCTTTCTTTTAATTATTTTTCTTGACCTCAGCGCCACGGGTGGTAGAAATATTATTATCTTCCCGTGATAGCCGTTCTGACGTCGACAAACCAGACTCTGAGCCCAGGGACTGATGGAAAGCTCGAGTGTGTCCCAGGTTCCATTGTCCGAGCTCTCATGGTGGTGGAGCCCATCCTGAAGGGGATCCACATGGATTGGAAAAGCGCAGCGGGGGAGTCCACAACAACCAGAAGCCCCCACGGTGGAGAATGAACAAAAATCCTGAAGCGATTTTGGCTTCTGGTTCGGCGAGAGCGACCCAGTGGCACTAGTCTAGGGCAGCGGGCTGGATCGAGCGGAGACTAGCTGACGCTTGTAGGCGAGTGAAATGGGGAGGGAATCGCGGACGGCAGTTAGAGGCTTAGAGCGGACCCGGGTCAAGTCAACCCTTGAAGGAGGAGGCAAACTTGGAAGATCGTGAGCGGGTCTGGAGGAGAAAGGGCGAAAATCAGTCATCGGGAAAACTTTGGCTTGACGATACTTACCCATTGAGGTGGCAAGTGGATCAATGGTCCATGATCCTTCAGGAATCAAGCCTGTCTGTCGGTGGTGTCCACTCTGGAGATAGTGGGAATGAATCCAGAATATCTCCGGATTTGGAGATGAACGGAAATGGAGGGTATCAACTCAGAGTCATCATGAAATTCTTAATCATGGTTAATATAAATCAAAAAGCAGCGACAGCCGAGGAATGCGAAGGAAAAAGAAAATCCCACTCTTAATCAATTCTCGAACTCCCACTCGCCGGTCGCAGTTGAGGAGAAGCACGAGAGCAGAAAAAGCAACCCAACTGAAAGGCTCGACTTTTCTCACTGCCGGGATTCATAATTCAATTCAATTCTCATCATACCCTAGCTATGCTCATCAGAAATTAGTGATTGTGACTCAATCAAAGCTTGTTCTATTAATATCTATTGATTGCGACCTAGATAGCTGAGAATCCAGAACGGATAACAAGATTCTAGAAGTCCCTTAATCTAGGATTTAATAATATTTAATTTCCTGATTGCAACACTCAGCATCGGGTAATCTCGACCTAAATTCTCGCCTAGGATGCTTTATCCCCCCTCCACTACGCCATCTAGGGAAACCAACACTGCATGTGCGAGTTGATCAGACGCACCCACTAATGCAGCGCTACTGCAAGTCCCTGACAACTGGTCCAGCGCTATCAGGGACAGATCAGCTCATTATCAACTTATCGTAGCTCGAGAAGGTGCAGGTGCATTTCCGCGCTCGTACCGGGCTCCACTGGTGACGAAATCCGTGCTCAACCCTGGACAACAACTTTTCTCAAACAGGAGGACTGTGCCAGAAGGGCAAGAGAAAAAAAAAAAGGGTATGAATTGCAGACTCAGTCATGGCTTAGGAGTCCGTCCCTCGTGCCCCTCCTTCCCGAGCTCCTCTTCAGATGAATTCCTTGTAGGAACCCCCGATTGGTTGGGTGGTTTGGCAGTGCTAGATCCTTCGAGATGGTCGTCCGACCACGCACCACTCACTGGACGCCATCCTGACTGACTCCCAGGTATAGTACCTAGGTATGATCCATGACAAGCTGAGGTGGCGTGTATCGCGCCCAGCAAATCGTTCACAACGTTTACAGCAATTCATGAGGGGTGTTCTGGAAACGTTCGGTTTAGAGTTACATCACCCCACTGCTTACCCACTCTGGGAGATAAACTGTGTTTATCGTACCATCGCACCCCACCAGCTCCACCCTCATAGAGTCAATGCAATCCACCTTCGCTTCCCTACTTACTCGGGGAGGTATGGAGCTACAATTCAGGGAGTATATGTAATATGCACGACGAGAATCAGATGCATAGGTAAGTATAATTATTCGCTATTTCTCTAGTATAAGTCACCACTCTAGAATGGAGAGTACTTTGCTCAGCCGTAAGGACAGAACAAAATGAAGGCGGATAAAGAGGCGTAAATCACATATCAGACTCTTAAAAGTCCACAAAAAAGGCCACCGGCTATATGAGGGTCTCCCCAAATAGATATTAGCTGAAAAGGAGCTAATTAGACATAATCGGTTATATAGATGAGAAAAAGAAAAACGAAAGGAAACGGAGGGATATCTATGTGCAATAAGGTAAAAGAATGAGTAAAAAAGGGGAATCTGAATAAATAAGTCGGGGTATATGTTAATCGGGCCAGTCCCCGGAAAGGGTCTTCACGCAGATACGATACTTGGATTGTCGTAGAACTCAGGTCCTCCGCGAAACACCGGTATCGTGCTACGACCTGGAAGCCACGCGTCATCAAGAGGCAGGACAAGACTAGGGTTGATGTATTTCTTCAACCGTAGTCCTAGCACTTGCTCTCCAATCCGAACGGGATAAGCATCACGGTCGACGCCGAGGGGAGGGGACAAGATCGATGACGAGGAAGGGGATGAATCTCCCCCATTCTGCTGATCGTGGATGCTCTTCAACGCAATGAACTTCGTCAAAGGTTCGTAACTACGGGCGAAGAAGTAACTAAACCACACAGTGACCGCTAGGAGGGGGATCATAAGCAATGAGCGAGTGATGGCTTTCCGCAGAGCCAAGTATCCCGTAATGGCCAGTTGGAAGACCAGCAGTCCAAGGAAAACCCGGCTGCAGATCATCGGCCAGGCTCGTCCGGTCGAGTGCTGGCGGTGATCCATGGCATACAAGAGCTGGTACTTGTAAATCATGCTGCCAATGGTGAAGTATACCAGCCCGAAAAGGCAAATCAGCCACGAACTTGGAAACACGCTGTAAACAACGCAGATAATGAATATGAGAATGGTCTGAGGAATCGAGAATCCGTAGCTGAATGTAGGCGGGTTGGATAGCTCGGCATAGTCTCGAGGAGTCTTGGCCTTGAGGAAGTTGATAGGGTACATCAAAACACTTCCAAATTCTAAAAGTCGGAAAGGGAACAGACCCAAGCTCTGTAGGATGAGGAGGTTGATGTAGAACGGGGCGAAGCCCTCGAGAGATCTAGCGAGTGCGAAAGCAATGGTAGTGGCATCCTTAAAAGTATCTCGAAGATTCTCCCAGAGGTTAAAGAAGCTAGTCGCAGTACCAAAAACGGTAAATATCAGGAACAGGTTGAAGAAAGAGAAGAAGAAATTCTTCGAAATAACGGACAATTCGATATCGCCCCGCGACATCATACCCTGGCGGTTTGAGAGCCCTGGAAGCTATTAGCACATAATGAGGTGCGCAAATGCGGTAAGGAGGGGGCTTACAGCTATACAAATAAGGAACAGCAACAGTCAACAGGGAGAAGGCCAAGGTTGGCAGACCGGTCTGAACAAGCGACTTCACAAGTGGATGCTCAGATAATGCGTCTGCCAAGTGAGGAAAGAACTTATGCAGGGTCTCCAATTCCAAAAGTGAGGCGACAGGGAGCAGCAACACAGACCAGAAAACAGTCATGAAGGCGATGAATGCAGTGACGAGCCACGACTGCATCATACGCCGGGAGCGCGGCAGGTACGTGTTTTTCCAAACGACGTCGGCTGGAGCTGGAGCCAGTCTAGCGAGGAGCTGCATAGGGTGAGGGTCAAGAATCGCCTGGACCACCATTTGAGATGCTGCGACAGACTTCATAGTCACGAAAGCCAGTTCCGTTGGGGGATACTCCTTCTGACGCGCCATTTGAATTTTTTCATCGAGTCTCCGAAGCTTTTCCTCATAGTAGTCGATGGCATCGACTGAACGGTACTTCAGCTTCAAAAATCCATACCATAGACGAACCGTCGGCCTCGTATTCTCGAGATCGCCGATCACGCCAGAATAGCCACTCTCGGAGAGAAGCTGCATCCGCTCGGGATCCTCTTCGGACAGTATACTGGCGCTACAAGGCTCCTGGCGGGTCAAAGGCAAAGTGTTTCCGGATCTCTTGAGTCGCTTGTAGCCCCGATGTTTGACCCAAGCCCGTTCCAAATTCCGAATTACCTTCAACCGCTCCTCAATGAGGTGATCCAATTCGCTCCAGTCACGGCAGAGTGTGACGCTTTCCACTTTTCCAACACGCAAACCCTCAATGAAATCCTGAATTTTCTCCTCGGACATCAAGTCATCGGGGATACCAGAGAGACGAATCGTGCGGTCCGTTGTACTAGTCTGGCTCCCAAGATACTGCTGTCTTGTGCGAATGACCTTACCCGTCTCCTTCAAAAGCAAATATACCGCCAAGCCGCTGAACACGTACGTGAACACCACATATGTCCATAGGTAATTCGGATCCGTTACGGGCTTCTTATCATCATCACCTCCACCAAGCGCATCGTCCCAGCCGGGAACCCCCCATTTGCCCGTGTACTTGAAATGAACAGGGAAGAGAACGAACGTGGCGAAAACGAACACGATAGAAAGGAACCGGATCGAAAACTTGAAGAAGGATAGGAACTGTGTTTCGTCGAACCTGTTAGAGATGCCGATCGCGACAGAAGAACGAACCTCGCACTTACGACAAATGCGTCCAAGCCCGCAGATTGCAGTACTTCCTCGTCAGTAATCCGATATAGCACAGGTATCCATCCGAAAAAGCTATCAGGCAGCTCCGGCAAGTGTAAGGCCGCGCGTTGTCGTCTACGGGCAGCGTAAAGTTCCGTCCACTTCGGTCGCAAGAGCTAGAGTACCACACAGTAACAATTAGAGCCTGCCTTTTGAGGAATTTTATCACAGTGAGCCCTTCCACATACGCAAAATGATAGAAAAGCGCTTAATCCAAGCAGCAAGCTGATCGTGAGTTGTGTGTACAGATCGCGTTGGTTTCTCGTCTGGTCGATCCATTTTCGCTCGTGACCACCATCAGTTCCATTATTCGGGTCAGCGACAGCAGTCAGCATAGCCGCCACGGCGGATTCCGTGAGCGACATTAAATCTCACCGGCCAGCAGTCGTAAGCTAAGGGTACTGTAGAGAAACTGGAAGCGTCCTTATTGATGCATGGGGGCTGATGTCTTGGGTTTCGGAGTGGAGCAAAAACAACTGACGTCAGGTGTAGGGATTGTGTATTACACGGCGTCGCGACTTGAAAGGGTAGTCTTTGCTAATAAAAAAGGAGCGTCAAAGATAAATGTGGGAGAATGCGTTTAAAACAGCAGATTTTGTAGAACAATCCCCGCTGTTAAGGGCGCTCTGAGCTTCGTTGGCTTGGAGTGAATTATTTCTTGAGGACGGACGCCAGCGTGCAAGCTACTTAGTCATAAGACAGTTGTGTTCATGCATTGCGTTGTGTATTACATAACTTTTATGAACATTTGAATATACTACTGAAACTAGCCTCTCTACAGGTACCAGGCAAGGTATTTTCAGGGAGCATCGAAAAGATTAATGGTGAGTAATTACCATAGTAGGTTTAATAAACCAAGAGAAGACAGTACATTTACTGCTAATGCTAGTTATGAATCTCATGTTATATACTATCTTAACATCTTTCAGGTGTATATGCATGCTTCTAACTACGCTTTCTCGAGGGAATACTTTAACGAATCGTAGTAAAGGTCTAGAAGACAGCCAGCGGACCATGATTGCGTCGGTGACTATCAGAGAAACATGAAATTAGTGGACTTGAACAAAATATCAACACACCACATAAGGAGCAAGAATCATACCGAGTCCGCGCAGTAGGCGCCATTTTGGTTGGTCAGTTCAGTAAGACCCTTCCAAGGGCTATCTTTGAGAGCTTCCTTGCAACCTCTCAGCCGTCGGGTAGCCTGTTGGAAGGCCTCTGTCCGCTCATGTGCTGTCTTTCTTCGAGAAATATCAAAGTGAAGCAGCGCGCGGAGGAAGTAACCCCTTTGCCATACCCACTCAGGGCCCTGGTGGTAATTTCTACCCTTGGAAGTTGCAAAATCAGTCGAATCTTCCGAGTTGTTATAGTTCGGGCGGTAGTTCAGATCCGATGGGTCAAGAGTAGCCA
The DNA here is from genome assembly GCA_027569225.1 of Aspergillus panamensis. Taxonomy (NCBI): domain Eukaryota; kingdom Fungi; phylum Ascomycota; class Eurotiomycetes; order Eurotiales; family Aspergillaceae; genus Aspergillus; species Aspergillus panamensis. The sequence goes on from JAPDER010000001.1 coordinate 187,287, forward strand.
TGCCGACGGGACCAACGAGGACAGAGTCTGCAAGTGCGAGCGCAGCAAGCGCTTTGGAAGGCGTAAATAAGTCTGGGGATACAGTCATGGCGATCGGGAAATTGGAGCGAAGCTGGTAATCCTCGTAAGGCTTGCCAGATTTGTACAGATCTTTATAGATGCCTCGGCGGTTAATGATACTGGCATCAACATCGTACTCGCTGTCATCCTTAGGATCGGCTGGAATGTAATAGCAACGCTCAAAATTCTCTTTGATCTTGGCAGCCCAATCTTTGAATGTGACTGACTTCCCTTCGCCTATGTCGACCTTATCGTGCGGGTAAATTCCACGCCCATGTAGATCTGTAACCCAAGTCAAGGCACTATAGAGAAGGCCGGTAATTTCGATGGCTGCCCCATCACGAGGAGTTCCAGGAACTCCCTTGTTTCTGGCTTTCTCGCTCTCACCCATTTTATCTTGCCAAGTCCCACAGTTTGATTGACTGCCACCGAAAATAATGCCTGTCTCCCAGTCGACCTTGATGTCGATCTGGAAGCCTTCGGACTTCATCTGCATATCGAGGTTTGATCCCGCGTTGTACTCCCGGAATGACAGGCCTTGTGCATGAAGCTGGAAGACTTCCTGGATCACCTCAATGATTGTCGAGCTCTGCGAGTACGCCCTGGGATCATCAAATGGGAACCACGTGTCATCGTAGGGAAGAAATCGCCTAGGGGTTTTTTCCTTTAGAAGTTCGAGGCCGTTCGGTGCCATTTCCGTATAATCCTGGATAGCCTGCAACAAAAACCAGATTGAGTCGCGAGAGTTGTAGCGTGGAAGCTTGCCGCTGCTCAGAAGGTTGGGGATCATTCCATGCTTGAGGACGCTGGCAAAGGCCAAGATGTGCTCCCTGGCCTCCTTGAACCTCCCCGTGCACAGAAACAAGCCTCTCAGTGAGATAAAGACGTCTCTACCCCAGCATCTTGCCCAGTCGACAGCAAAGTGCGGCAAACCAGCTGCAAGGCTTGGAACGCTTTTTGTGGGCCACAATGAGGCAGAGTTTACGTAGCCTGTCTGCTGCACACTTACCATGGCCAGCTGTTGCACAAAGGCCTGTCCCTTCTGGATGTTGCTTCCCAGGAGCTGTATGCCTCGGTTCCAAGCAGATACGTAGGCCGTTTGGATAATCATTGCAAAATATCGGGGTAGGAGGAAACTCGGTAAGTTGCGAACGGCGTTGAATTTCTGTTCCAACCACACTGCAGGCTGCTGAAGAGTAGCATAACCCTCTTTCTTCGCGACCTTCTTCAACCGACCAACGATGTAATCAAGAGCCCATTCACCTTCTCTGAGGTGGTCGCATATCGGATGTCCCAGATTATTATATCTGATCACATTTTCAAGGACACTCCACCATCCTTGAAGACCTGCATAGACCAAAGGACCATGGTTTGGAATGTCGTACACCCCGTCTTGTCCATCGCTCGAATCTCTCTCTTCGGCGTCACAACGATAGAGCGCAAAGTTGAGGTCAATCAAGTCCAGCTTTGAAAAGGCCTCGCCTGCGCCATGGGTAATGCTCTTATTATCTAACCCGTCGGCATGCTCAATGATTGGTATCGATGTTTCGAAAAGAGCGATGGATCCTGCAACGAACGAGTCTAAAACCGAGATTACGGTCTCGGTGCCATCATCTTCAATCCTTGTGCCGTTAATTTTATGAACCTTGCTAGGTAGCCCCCTTAGGTAGGTTTTATCAGCGAGAGTTTGCTTTTTGTCATCGTCTCCCTCGTTCACCTGTAGCGACCACGTTCCGATTTCCTTGGCCTGAGTGCCAGGGAGGTGAGTAGGCGCGAGGATGAATTGGCCATTATGGTTAGGGAAAGCAGTATGGGCGATCAAGAAGATACCCTTTCGGGTCTCCGGATGGACTCTGTGAACTGTAATATACTCTCCATCGTGGTGTATATATGTCTCATCATACCCATCTGTCCCCATCAAGGTATGAAGCTCGTTGAGAAGGCGCTTAAGGCCGCAGATACCCCCGAGACCGGCTAACTCATCAAGGCTAGGTGAGTCTGGGAGCTCAGAAATCGAATAATTCCGAGTCTCATGAACGAGGTCAATCAGCTGGGGGTAAATCTCATCGTAACCCATGACGCTTCCAATGGCTGAAGCACACATTGCGACCAATGCAGCATTTGGTAAGGTATCGATCGCCGTTCGCTTTTGAGCAGGCGTTTCATTATCATGGGTACAATCCATGAAAAGCGCTTGAACAGGTAAAGGACGAATATGAAGGATAATTTCCTCCTCCGAGTCCGTATGCTTGGAAAAGGTTAAACCTGGTGATGGTAAATTGAGCTCGAAACTACCGATCGGACGACCACCATGGCGGTGGACGAGACGACTCAACTCCGCCGTGCTCCAAGCTTGCATGGCCTCACGGATGAGTGCGTTGATCCCAAGCCGTTTGACGAAAACATAATCAACTTCCTCGGAACCGGTAAAGAGTTCAGCGAAGATGACAAGATCTGGCCGGACCTTTCGCGCCTCGTCGAGTAGATATTCAGCGACTGGTATGGGAGTCGAATGGCAATTGTCAATGCGGAACCCGGAGAAGTACTTGGCCATTAAGCGAGTATACTTAGTCATGAAGTCCCACAAGAATGGACTGTCCTCCGGGCGAGAGCCGTATCGCAACTTGACACAATCGCCCCAAACGATCACCTCACGCCGTAGATATGCTCTGGAGTCTGATCCGGCATTGTCGCGCATTGCATCAGCGTTCCATATCCAACCATTGTTGGCAAGCGCGAGCGCTTTGGGGCTGTGTTTCTTCGTGATCTCATTTTGAGGAAGCCTTGTGAAGTAGGATTCGATAAGGGGGCTGTCTGCAGTCACAGGTCCGAGTTTCGGCCCATGATCATCTATTCTTAGATACTTGATACGATTGAAAAGCTGGTTCATGACTTCTCCCACGTCCGAGTCATATTCACCATAATACGGTAGATTGACCTCATCAAGCAGCTTGCTTATGGAGCTCTCGACCGACTTGACATCAGACGATGCCGAGTCGAATCGGCCAAACAATGTAGTTGCAACTGCTGCACCGAACTGAGCATCAACACTTCGCTCAAATCTTCCAAGAATCTGGCTGGAAGTCGGAATAGCTTCTTCACGAATCACACTCGCTTGTTGCTTCAATGACAAACTTTTGAAATTTTCAAGGTTGAGCTGTGACCATTTGCCATTCGCCAGGTCTATGTTTTCCGATGCCTTCCACTGCTCCAAAACCTGCTGAGTATTGGTTTTCACGTCAACAGTGTAAAATTCCCATAGGCGAATGTTTTTGATGACATGTTGTCGCATTCCATTCATGACCCGCGTCAAATCCTCAACTGTCTTGAACTCGGTTGGTAGGTCATACTTATGAAGATCTTGGCCAAATTTCAAGAGTGCAGTGTCTAGTTCCAATGCTGCCTCTAACCATGGGGCCGTTTCGACACTATAACCGGCCTCGGGATGCTCCTCAAGCCATTTGCTATTATTGGCCGTGTGATTCCAGACCACATCGGTCAAGGATAGGAGCCCGTACTCCTTCTCCATACTCGCAACAAGTTCAGCAATGTCATCCTCCCCGTTCGGAAACGCGATGTCGTCAAACTGCAGCTGGTCAAATATGCTGTAAGGGGAATTGGACTCTCCCCGCTTCATTAGGGGCGTAAAGTGAACCATATTGTACCTGCGGCGAGATATACTGCTGAGATACTGCTTCCAGTCCGAAGGGTACTTCCCCATGAACTTGGAGTTCGTGGAGAAAATGGAGAGCGCATTGAGGGGTATATTTCGGCTGCCGAGACTCAGCCTGGGAGACACATCAATGTAGTGTGTGGGAGTTCTTGTCGGTTCCGGGGTGGAATTGGAAGAGAGGGAGAAATCGGGCAACGGTGAATATGTTACATAGTACGCGAAAGACCCTGGGCATGTAATCGGTATATCGATATGTATGTTTTGGTTGAAATCTGGGGATAGCCTATCTAGCTGTCAGCAATTGGTGCACAGATTGTAGACCCGCAGCTTACCTGAAGCTTCGAAACGTCGAGCGATCGAAGGGCTTCCCACTCTCGGGGATGTTCACCCATAGTGTACCGTCTCTGCAAATCGAGCTGCTGCCTTCAATGACGAAGCGAAGCTGATACTCGGGATCGTCGGGTGGAGGAAGGTAGATGTACCCGCCGGGCACGTCCGGCGAGCCGTCGTCCTTCAAAGGCAGCAAATAAAAGGTATCAGGAGCCATTGTCCCATAAACTAGGCTGCTTGACCTATGAGCTTTCGGCGTTGGAAAAAGTGTCGCTTGGAATGGCACCTGGTTAGAGAGAAGAGCTGCGGGGTCAAAACACGCGAATCCGCACCAATCGCACCTGGCCACACAATAGGAGAGTATTATGCAAGGGAGGGAAATGCGAACGGGATACCAAAATTAGATGAAAGAAGAAGGGGGGAAAGGGGAAATTTTTAAGCCACCGAGTAACCGGGTTTTTTCTGGTTCCTGGCGAGCTTGAGACCCCGCGGAAGACAGTCTGACTGAGGATGACATCATGCATTAAGGCCCAGCGCCCTAGATTTTGCACCCGGACCTCCACTCTGATGCACCTGAAGCAAGTTTCCTTCGGTTTTGAAAGACACCAGGGAGGGGAAGGCTGGGAGGAGCAAATTAATTAAGGCATCATGGGTTCTATTACAGGGTGTCTATATATAAATATGCATAATACCGCGACATAACCATGCCATCGAACCAAAAATTAGGGGGAAATAAAAACGCGAAAGGGATTCCGTATGCTTGTATGCGCCCTGCTCCTTTCCGTCCCTTCACAACCTAGCTCCCAAAATCGTCCGATTCACGCCGTCACTGCTCTGCCCTTTTGTTAAAGAAAATGCTGCAATATCCGGCTTGCTGTCAAGAACAAAATGAAAAAAAAAAAGAATCCCCGTGAATTAATAACCGCCGCATGAAAGATATAAGGGGAAATATCATTGGGTCCTATTTACCGCTCAATGTAGGAAGGAATATCTGTGACGGGCATTGTGCCTTGGAGAACTCCTGTGGCGACCGTAAGCGTCACGAAAACATAAGTAATAAAGGTGTGGGAAGAAAGGGTGACTTACGATAAACAGCAGTGAGCAGAGGGAATTCTTCTTCAAGGCCGTGTTTCTTTAGGAAACTGTTGACTTCGACTGCAGTCAGGGTACCCTGAAGCTTCTGGCCGTTGAGCTCTGTCTCCTCGATTTTGTCGATGGGTTGGTTTCGTTCAATGCTGAGCTTTGCACAGCGGAAGTTACGGCCGCCACTGCAGCTCGTAATCAGGTCCGCGACGCCAGCGCTTTCTTCCGTAAATGTGCGGGTGTTGATCGTCGCACCGAAGAACTGCTCGCCGAATCTGACCATCTCCAAGAGGCCAACTCGCATAATTGCAGCCTTGGCGTTATCACCCCATCCCATACCTTCAACCCATCCCGCAGCGATAGCAACAACATTCTTGAGGGCGCCTCCAAGCGAGACACCTGCGACATCGCTCACCACACGAACATGGAAGTACGGGCGGTGAAAAAGCGACTTGAGGACCGCGTGGTCCACTGGGGGGAAATCGGAAGGCAGAGCCTTCAGCTTGACCTGGGATAACTGGCCCGAAACATCTTTGTGATTGAAATGGATGAGGTCTTCAGAAGACTCGGAGGGAGAGCGGTTGGGAGTGGGGGCCTTGGAATCGAAATGAGGAGGATCATAGGCGATGCTAGTCTCGGACCATTTCTCCCGGGCAACCTCATTGGCGATGTTTGCGCCAGACAGAGCTCCGCAGTAGATTCCAAGAATCTTGCCGATGGTTTCAGAAAATAGATGAATTCCCTCCTCATTCACATCGACACCCTTGATGCAAGATATTCCACGAGCGTATGGTAGGATCTTGCCCTTGATCTGCTCACATGTCCTAATGATAAATTGATGAGGAAGGTTGAACACAAGGATGGTGCTATCCTTAACAGCGTCTACCAAGGAGGGGTTGGCGTGCAGGTTTTTGGGCAGAGCAATGCCTGGTAGGTATTTGATATTCTCGTGGGTTTCATTGATGATGTCTGTCAAGTTCTGAGGGCCCTGGCAGAGGGGAGAGGAGGGGTTGTAATGTCGGGACGTTTCAGCGATTTGAACCTTCTCTTCGAAAACCCACATCTGAACATCTTCCTCGAAGATAGCGGGATTGCTCGCAGCGTTTTCGGCAACAATTTTGGCGATAGCTGTGCCCCTATATCGTTGTCAATCTCTTCAGTCGTATACAAAGAAATAATTCTGAACATAATGACATGGTGACATACCAATTTCCGGAACCCACCACCGCGACCTTGTGCTTACGCTTGTACGGTCCAAGAGAGCCCATGATTGCTTGATTGTTAAAGATTACTGGAGAATATGGTGACTGTTGACTCGACAAGAAGCGTGCTGAAATAAAGTAAGGGGAGTATAAAGTCCTGAAAAAGGTTGACCCCTGCGATAGAGTTCCACCTATTTCACTCAATGGGAATTGTTGAGAGGTCCGAGGCCGAGGCAAAAAGGCGGTTGCACGCGAGCTGAGAGGGAGAAGTCGAGCTGGCAAATGACGCATTCACAAGAATCGAAGGATCACAAGGGAATGTTGATGAAATGGCCGGGATCCTCAGGGATGATTCGGTGGCGATTTGACCTTAATGGAGGGCGTGGCCGAGATGTTGATGGTGGATCCTTTTTTACTACTTCTTTTTTTGCTTTGCCCCAACAAGATGACTGATCAGGTAGTGTAGGAGGTCGGAACAAAGCACCAATGAAGATCGGCGCTCAAAAGTCGGTTTGCATGGATGAACGTCAGCCTAGTGGGTTAGTGGTGCTTGGGGCAGCGCCGGTGATTGACAGTCTAAGCTCTTATCTGTCGGGGGGGAGGGAAGGCTTAAAAGGAGGGCAGGATTCGGGGGTGGGAAATGCCTTCCACTAATACCCGGGACCGGAAATCAAAAAATAACGGGCGGCCAGTCAGAAAAGAAATGAATTCCCAAAAAAGCTGCTCACGTGGTGCGGGGGGGTCATGTGGGCGGTGAGTGGCGTGACCGTGATGCGCTAGTCCTTGTTAGGCTTAGGCCCAGCAGAATTCGATAATTGATCTGGGTCTGGACTTGCTGGAATTCTTGTTGAAGAACTTGCATCGTACACTGCACAAGATGGTAACTTACTTCCCGGCTTCAAGTCAAAGAGAGAATTGTATGTATTCTGACCGCTCTATATAGGCCCCGACTCGATCCATCAGAAAAAAAGCGGCTTCTGCTGCCGGAAGAGGAGCTCTTCCGTCCACCAAACCTAATCCCCTCACCAACGACCTTCTTCGACTGAAAAAGGAAGATAAACGATTCATCAAACATGCAAGCTTTGTGTCGAAGATCGAAAAGAGCTCTGCAAAGACGAAACGGCGTCGAGCCTCTAAAAAGCTAGTCGCGAACCTGGAATCATTAGCCGATGCCCTACCGGAAACAGAATTAGAAATGAGCGAACCTAGCCAACAGGTGAATATCATTAAACAGAGAACCTTGAAGCATAAGCCAGGTGCCATGAAACGGAAGGAACAGGTTGAGAAATTGGAACGAGACCGCTTCGCAAAGAACATGGCCCAAATGTCAAACATCCAGGCACCTGTGGCATCCAACACAGAACAGGACGTGGCGGCCAGCTCGGTATCGAACCGATGGGCAGCATTACGGGGCTTTATCTCTCAGACAATGGAGCAACAGCCCGCCTTCAAGACAAACAAGTGATTTTCCCGAATGGAAGAAAACATACATGCAATCTAGTCAAGGAATTTCGGTGGACCTGATCTATCAAAGAGTTTGTCGCTCTCAGATGACAAGTGGCCAACTGAAATAGCTTTCATCGTGTAGATGGGGGGAAGCTATTCTCTTTGTGCATACTCTACGCCCAAAGGTCAAAATATCGATGGACTCGGTCCTCAGCGGGTTTAACACCTCATACAATCATATCAATATGTGGCCAAACCAAGCGCAGGAACACCACCATTTTCGACACTGGAATGTCAATATACAGCAAACCACCCCCATTGACTATTGGGGGGGGGGCTATTTTCAGTCAAGAAATTAGATATGCCTCGATGGATTATCCAGGAAAAACGAGAAAATTGCTTCCTAAATAGAAGACTATGTATACCTATGATATCTTGGTAGCCGAGCTTAAGATACGAGAGCGAGAACTGGGAATGATAGAATAGATACTTCTCATTATGATTGAAAGCTGTTGGCGACAGGGCTGACTAAACTGCCTAGGTAGTGAATATCTAAATTGGGTGGGATTTGGGGTGATAAAGCTACAGGAATGAGGCAAGAAATAAAAAAATCAAGTGATAAACTATTTCATCCTTTTATGGTGGATTGCGGTTTATTTAGACTTGCTGGTATTTTATTGAGGCTGTGGAGTCTCCGCTTGAAATGTCATCATCAAGCGGGGGAGCTTTTGAGGTGCTTTCGTGAGCACTAACAACTAGGTAGTGTCATCCATCCCCCTTCCCCTCAGCCTCTCGCTCTCTTGATTCACCTATCTACTTTTTCTTCATCTTCTCCCTTATTCCCTTATCCCTCCACTAGAGTCCTCCAACCTTCCAAGCGCTCTTCTATCCCCCATCCTCTAGTTCCGGTGCCCAGTCATGCTGCGGCTGCCGCGATCGTGGGCCCGGAGCGCCTCCAGTTCGACTATAGGTCATTATCGGCGGTCAACAGCATTGCAACCCTGTGTCGTATGCTGCGGATTCTCTAGCTCCTCCGTGTCCTTTCCCACGCTCTCTCAATTCAACCGATCCGATTTTACAAACCAGCCATGGTCCGGGACCTATGAAGCAGGACTTCCAACCGCCGGTCCCTTGGGGTCAACCCCGGCCTTCGGAGCTCCCCGAATTACACCCAGGACATTGAAGCAGTACCTGGACCAGTTCGTCGTTGGCCAGGATCGCGCAAAGAAAATACTCAGCGTTGCCGTGTTCAACCACTATCAGCGAGTGCAAGAGCTTCAGAGACGCCAGGACGAGGCTGAGGAGTTACTGGCGAGGCGTGCCCGCCGGGAAGCGCTAGAGCATCACCCAGTCGAGGGTAGGTTTCGCGCATAATCCGGACCGGGACTCGTGTCAACCCCTTTACTTCTAGATTTTGTACTGATATCAGTGCGGCAGATGAATATCCAGGGCAACAGCGAACGTACATGTCCTCCGACCTTATCCCCTCTCCACCATCCGCAGACAATCCCGAGCTGCCGGGCGAATCCTCACAACTGAATCTGGAGAAGTCAAATATTTTGTTACTGGGTCCTTCGGGAGTTGGAAAGACATTGATGGCGAAAACGCTAGCGAGAGTACTATCGGTCCCATTCAGCATTTCCGATTGCACACCTTTCACGCAAGCCGGCTATATCGGAGAAGACGCCGACGTATGTGTTCACAGGCTACTGGCTGCTGCCAACTATGACGTGGAACAGGCAGAGCGCGGGATAATCGTTCTGGATGAAGTGGACAAGATTGCGGCTGCCAAGGTTAGCCATGGTAAGGACGTGAGCGGGGAGGGGGTGCAGCAAGCTCTTCTCAAGATTATTGAGGGCACAACAGTCCAGGTGCAAGCAAAACAAGAGCGGAATGCTCCTCGCCTCGGTGGTACTCCCAACTCATATCCTACAAATGGTCCCCTTGGGGGCGCCCCGTATGTACCTTCCAGCGGCGGGAACATGCCGCACAAGGGCGAGGTGTATAATGTCCGCACCGAAAACATCTTATTCATCTGTTCCGGCGCTTTCGTTGGGCTCCATAAAGTGATCATGGACCGTATATCGCGGGGATCGATGGGATTCGGACAACCCGTTCGATCACCGCAATCCTCCAACGAGCGCTCTCGAGCCGCCAATTTAACGGCCACTAAGCCCATCCCCGTTATACCAGGCTCGGAAGAAGAGGCCCTGTACAAAAAGCACCTTCCATTCTTCGATTCCGCTGCATCCGCCTCGCCGGAGGCCGAGCCAACATACTTCAACGCATTGGACCTTCTCAACCCCACCGATCTACAGAGCTACGGGTTTATCCCAGAGCTCGTAGGCCGCATCCCAGTCACTGCTGCGCTCTCCACCCTCACGCAACCCCTTCTCGTCCGAATTCTCACCGAACCTCGCAACTCCCTTCTCGCACAATACACAGCCCTCTTCTCGCTCTCTGGCATCGAACTCCGCTTCACCACGCCCGCCTTACACAAGGTCGCCGCCAACGCCTTCGAAATGGGTACCGGCGCCCGCGCACTGCGAACAGAACTAGAAACGATCCTCAGCGACGCCATGTTCGAGACCCCCGGGTCGAGCGTGAAATTTGTCCTTGTTACAGAGGCTGTGGCACAGCGGAAAGAAAAGCCAGTCTACCTTGCTCGCGGCCAGGGGGGACGGTTCAACTCTATGATCGCCGCGGAAGAGGAACAATGGGAAGCAAAAACACGCCCGGGGAAGAAACGGAAACAGAAAGCGCCGGCCGCTGCCGCGGATGACTCGTCTGGCTCTGTCTCGAATTTCAGGGAGTATCGGAGTAGGGCTGTGGGTTCGTAAACCGACTGGCCTATTTATTCGCTTTCTCCTCTTTTTCAACCCATCAGGATGGAAATTTGGTGGGATGGATTCAACCTTGATGTTTTTTTTTTCATGACTCTCTATCATTGTTTTTATGTTAGCTTGATGACAATGAGCGACTCAAACTTGTGATGTCTCTCTATTATGTACAGTGTTGGGAGATTTGGAGGTCCTGGCTTGACCTTTTTTGTTTTACGGGTTCTTTGTGCGTGCTTGGACTTAGCTTTGTCACTTTATAGGACTTTCTTTTGCAATGGGTTGATGATATCCTTTACTGAATGAATATTAACTAAAAGTACTAATTCCCGTGGTATCTCATGTGGTATAATACGAATAAAAAACGCCAGTCAAAGATCCCCAAGACAAGTTCCAAATCATGAAGCGTCACCAGCCTTTCAATCTAAACACAATTTCTGTCGTCCATCACTGGTAAGGCTGAGGGTACGACATCTTTGATTGAGCCTGCAGTGCAAACCCAGAAGAGTGCCGCCGATCACTATTAGGGGGAGGCTTTGGCGTACGCGGGGTATAAGGCGTAGCCTCTACACTAGAGTTGTTCGACGATCTGGAGGACCCCTTAACCCTTTGCCAGTGCATCTGATGGTCGACATTGAAAGTCGTCATGAAGTCTTTAGCGCCGACTCGGACTTCTATATGTTGCCATCTAGCCCATCTCTCGGGAGCCGGCTTAATGGAGGTGACAATGTAAAAACGTCGAAATCGGTGGCAGTTAACGAGACCCCAGCCCGCGAAAAATTCGGCCAAGTGGTCTGCATCTCGTACCTCTTGGGTTGTGCCCTTGGGGATATCCGGGTGATCGGTTTCCTGCCGGGAGCCGTAGGAAGGGAGTTCGGCGGGTGAGATGACACTGCTTTTGCTGTAGTCTCCGCAAATACTTGAAATATCGCCATCGCTGGAGTTGCTGAGTTTTATGATCCAGTGATACATCGCCAGCCAGCTAGAATTTATACATCATTAGGTGATTCAGGGTACAAAGGACAGAAGGCGCAATGGTTCCACTCACATTCCCTTTCTGATGGATTTGTCCTCGCGTTCGGGAAGTGTCAAGAGCCAGTTTAACACATTGGGGCGAAACATGATTTTCCAGCTTCCTAGCTTTTTCTTGGTGAATTCATAGAACCAGGAAAGTGTGACTAGAGTGCCATACGGATCGCGAAGCATAAAGTCCTCGGTGATCAACAATACACTTCCATGGGGGAAGAGGCGTTGAAAATGAAGCGGGCGGTCAACAAATTGTAGATGGCAAGATAGAGATACATTCCAGAAGGTAGAGCTCTTGCGCAGTAAACTTCTGAATGATGGTATGGCATGATAGCCATTAAAGGACTCATGAAACTACTAAATCATTAGCCAGAGGTAATCAAGGAGAAGATAGGGGGACAAATCGAGGGAACGAACCAGCACGACGCCGTTAATACCTTTCTTAATTGTCGACACAAATCTCCCCCAATCCTCCTCGACGCGGTTCGAGTATACAAGGTCAGTGTGGCTTTTGAGAAAGCCCATAATTAACTCCCTTTCACTTTTAACAATCTCGGAATCCTCTGGAAACCAGAGATAGAACATTTCAGCCTTCTGCGCCGCATCAGGGCCATTTACAGTTGCCAGCGTACTAAAAGAGATCCCAAATTGTTCTTTAAACACATCATCCAAGTTGATGGGAGCTTGCTCGGTTCTATTAGGTGACACTGTTATAGGAAGCTGGGTATCCTCAGTGTCAAGAATCATAGGCTCGCTTCCGTCGTCGTCCTTGTTTGTTTCAAGTGGTTGGTTTGTTTGCACAGGAGCAGGGGCGCCAGGTTTAGTTATTCGTGCTGCTAGTGGTATCGAGGCAGGGGGAACACAAGGGGAGGGGATTGGATTGTTGAAACTTTTCGGCTCACTCTGTGTTGGTAAAGGTCTGACGTTGGTCTGGGCAACCACATCGCGATTCTCTGAAGAATTCACGCTTGAATCATTCATCTCCAATGCCATAGACTGTCCAGTCCCATGCCTAGGCTCTAATTGCGTCACCAGTTTAAGTGGACTCCTTAGAGCAATATTAAGAGACTTCACTGAACCCAGCGCTTTGCTGTCACAGAGAAATTCAAATTCAGGAGAGTTCGGTGAATAAGCAAGGATGACAGCTGGAGGTTCACTCTTAAGGTGACACATTGCAATGCGGCCTGTTAGTTGGAGCATGGCAGCTAGGTCCTCGACCTGCGGGTTGGTATCAGCGTATCCATCAACCCAACCGTCAGTGAGCTTGGTATTGTTTTCCTGTAATTTAAACATCCTTTTAGTAACCGTAACAGCCAAACTGTCAAGGGAGTCACAAAAAAGAAGTTTTTTTCCACAACACTTACATTGCGACACAACAGTCCGTACTCATCGAGAGTACAGAGATGCTGAAACCAGATCTCGATGTCCCTTTTCACCATTGTTTTATATATGGCCTTTCTCCAAAACCAGCTAACCCCACAAAGCTTAACATGGCCAATCTTCTTCTTCCCGGGTCCATAAAACATGGTCACTAAAAGCTCCCCATTTTCCACAGCGCGATTCTGATTCCCGCGAACAATTACCCTTCCGGGAACTTTGGGGCTTTGCAGGTCATGATTTCTCTTAAAAGAGGATGAATCGAAGCTTCGCTGTGGGCGAAGGTATTTAGGGCCCCTTGGAGGTTCAATGGGTGAGACTTCAGAGGAGCCCGTCGAGCCAGGCGCATCAATCGCCCGTGCAACGCTTGAAGCTGTTTCATCGACGTTGGATGGTGTAGGTCGGAGAGGGCCAAGCTTTGTTGTGCTGGCTGGAGATATAGGGGCCCACTCTCCGGGTCGCATGAGTTCTAGCTCCCTGGCATTAGGAGGTGGCTCGTCACGTTTAGATTTTTCATGTCTCCATTTCGTTGACAAATTGAAGATCTTGTGGGAATCGGTATTATAAGACTTCTTCTGGCGAGAGGGCAAGCCGGTACCAAAAAACGATATTTGCGAATGTCTGGAGGGATGAACCTTCTCAAGTGTTTGTTGATCCTGGCGACTCTCTGAACGATGCGAGATTCGAGACTCAAGGCTTCGCTGTGGACTTCCAACAATGCTCGAAGGTTTGTTTATTGATGCAATGCTAGGAACAGCAGCTAGCAGGCCAAGTTTCCGTCTTTTAGCTTTTCTTCGGCGTTTTCTATCGTCTTTTTCCTGTTCAAGTCGGTGTAATCTGGCTTCCCAGCCAGCTAAATCAAAAGCTTTCTTCTTTCCCTCGGCAATATCTCGCTTCTTTTTCTCCCAATCAGTGATTGTCTCGTCAACAGTAAATGACCCAACAGGCTCCCAGGTGCATCTCTCAGTAGGGTAGCCAGCCCACTGTACAAGATATTTTGTACCTTCGTCGAATTCATACTCAGCAAGAATAGTCTCGACTTCATACTCAGACTTCTGTTCGCTCAAAACCGTCGAAGTGATGGAGATATCGTCATCACTGGCGTCAGCCATAGTCAAACTGATTGGAAAGATGCAGATGAAGAAATTTTAGGTACGGAATTCTTTCATGGAGATGCTTCCCACAGAATCACATATATTCGTAGCATCCTATGAGAATTTTGCCCTTTGAGCTACTCCGAAGTACGGGATACTGCGTACTACACAGCGATTAAAATAAGAGCGATAGCCCCCCCTGCCGGTTGTATTCCGATTCTGCTGAGTGGGCTTACCAGCATCGTTTTCATGCTTGGGATGGCATCCGAACCCAGCAACAAACAAGAACGTGATGGCCGTCGCACGTGACCCACCGCTAGGCCCGAACGGGGCGTCCTCTCGGCACCTGCGACGAGCACGGGAATTCGTAGGGAGAGAACAACATTGGGATACCCTCCTGTCTGCCTGCCCCTGATTTTAGAGTGATCTGTGAGTCCTTCTTAATCCCATCCTAGCCCGGCCGCTGCCCCTGGATGCCCTTTACTTTTCTGCCTTCCCATTCCTCAGCCGAAGGTCTGTGCCCCTCCCAAAGCTAACTGCCCACTGTTGTCGCCGTTGCAACTTACAGCCTCCAAAATCGACCCCATCGAAACTTGCCTCACTCCAGTTCTATATTCTACGTGTACCAGACCTTAGATAGGCTTTCATATAACTACCCATCATGGCCAACGATGAGTATGATGTGAGTGTTTCCACCTCGGTTTCGTCCGAAGTCTCCATAGCTAACCTAACTCGATTGCCTGATAGTTTCTCTTCAAAGGTAAAGTTGCCACTTTCCCCTCCGCACCGCCGCCGCGAGACATCCCCTTCGACTTCCCATCGTAGCTCGAGCACAAAACTAATGTCGGACTGTTTTATTCTGATCAGTGGTGCTTATTGGAGATTCCGGTGTTGGAAAGTCCAACCTTTTGAGTCGATTTACCCGCAATGAGTTCAACCTGGACTCCAAGTCCACCATCGGTGTGGAGTTCGCAACCCGCTCTATCCAGGTGGACTCGAAGACAATCAAGGCTCAGATTTGGGATACTGCTGGTCAGGAACGTTATCGCGCGATTACCTCTGCCTACTACCGGGGCGCTGTTGGTGCACTCCTTGTTTATGATATTAGCAAGCACCAGACCTATGACAACGTGAACCGGTGGTTAAAGGAACTCCGCGACCATGCGGACTCGAACATCGTCATCATGCTGGTTGGAAACAAGAGCGATTTGAGACACCTGCGGGCTGTGCCCACAGAGGAGGCAAAGCAGTTTGCCAGTGCGTTTTCCCTCATCTGACCTCCTCTCCTGATGATGACTTAGAACGCTGGTCAAACTGACTCTCATCAGGCGAGAATAACCTTTCTTTCATCGAGACATCCGCTCTTGATGCCAGCAACGTTGAGCTTGCCTTCCAGAACATCCTCACAGGCAAGTTCTTTTCATTCATTCTCCTTCGGGATGCTGCCAGTTAGCTTACACACTTGCCCTTCTTTCTCAGAAATCTACCGTATCGTGTCCAGCAAAGCTCTGGACGGTGAGCCCGGCCAGACAGCCCTTGGAGAACGCCGTCAAGTGGTGGAAATTAGCAAGTCCCAGGATCCCGAAAGCAACAAGGGATGCTGTTAATCACAACAACCAATTTTCTAGTCCGGGGCACGATACACCAACTGCAACGAGTTTTATTTTTGTTATGTGATAATTGAATGGTCTTGATGTTTCTTTTTGTCTGTTAATTAGCCTCTACGGAGATGATACACAAGAGGGACATTGTTGGGAACGGCATACGAAGATATGGACATTGTATCGCGATGTTTGGACACCACATCCCGGTCACATCATTCTGTCACCTTTATCCTTGATTCTTTTCAACCCCCCCTTTTATTTTCTAACTCGATGAAATTGATCTTGTCTTCTTTTCTCTTTTCCCTTACATTTCTTTGTCTTTCGCTCAACCTCGTTTTCCTGTTGTCCTCCCTTTTTTTTTCTCCCAAGATCTTGTATTTCGCCATTGGTCCTGTTCACGTTTCATGAATCTTCAGTTGCACTTGTCGCTGGCGTCTATGAAGTGGCTACGCGGTTTGTATGTAGGTATGGTTAGTAGCTTTGCCATGAAAAGAATTCAGTCATTGTCTTGTCCGAAGGACCGAAGGAAGCCGAGCATCTGCGACCCTTTCTTTTCCCCCTGGCTTCAGTCTGAAATCCTCGTGGATCCTGGACTGATGAGCATCAGCATTGAACCAACCCAATTGGCGCCACAAATGCCCACAGTGGGGGGCCCACGACCAGATACCATTTCTGGCAGGCTGCGCGGAGGTCAACTCGACCGAGGCAAACCCAGCCTCCATTCCTCAAGCTTGAAGAATAGGAGGTTCATGCAGGATTCGAGCTAAGAGAGTAGTACCTAGTATATAGGCAGCAGTAATTCGGAGCATTTTATCGTTACCTAGTCCGCAGCTTATTCTTTGAGCTCCTGTTTGAAAACGGTGGAGTCCGGACGGCAGAGAGAACCTTCTGGCCCGGCTGGGGCTTTACTCTAAATAGATTAGCCTTCAAAACTAGGACTAGCGCTTTCCACTCCCTTGAACTGACACATGCACGCATCATGGAGCAACAACACAGTCATTCCTCCCTCTGCCCTGCATATTTACAGCAATGCAGCACTGTATTTGAACTATTGTTCTTGTTCATATGTCAGAACCATCACGGATATTCCAGCCTACTCACTTCATATTGTGAAGACCAAATTATAGTTTCCATATATCTCAATGCAGAGTGCTATATATATACCAAAAGAGGGAGGTATCTGATCTCATACTTTCTCTTAACATGTTATTAGGTTTCAGGATAATTCATGGTTTTCGGAATGAAAGACTATGCACTTTGAGTTGCATAACAAGTTGACGCGGAGAGCTAGACTAATCATCAGCTAGAAAGTCGAGATCCTTTCTCAACATCTGTCGGCTGCTATAGGCAAGGATACATTAAACCCTAATTTTATTCAAGATACTCCCTCTCTGATCATCAAAATCATTGAACTTTGGTTATATCAACGGAGTAACACGTCGTTAACCCCCAGACTCCGAAGGATTGGGTCTTTTATCAGGATCTGCATGATGAGGAGGAGACCGCTACTACAAAACCGCGTGCTAGACGCGCTCAAATAACATCTAATTTACGGACCAATGGGCCGGCTGATGGATAACATACTGGTCCCAATAATCTGCGTCGTATAATTTTCACCTCTCTCTCCAATCTGGGGTTAGTTGTCTCGCTGATAATTTCGGGCATCTTTGTATTGCCGCTCATGCTTCAAGGACAAAATTGGAAATATGTGAAAAGCAAGAAGAAGGGTGGTAGACGGCCGGAATTTCGTTATTGGATACTATAGCTTTGTGACGCATTTTTGCTTTAGCCTCGCCAGATGAATGGAAAATCAACGTGTCAAGAACCATGACCAGGGATCATGTTGAGGGGGCCCAGTTCTTCACTCATCGTTAAAGAGAGAAGACGACCTGAGGAAGGGAAACTGGTCATTCACTGATTCCCTTTTGCGCCGAGAATTCCATACTCAATCTACACAGATTCTAGATTCGATATAGGGTTGCGTCGATTGGTCTGGGTCGAGTTGCCAAGCATTCAGACTACAATGATCTTCTGGACCTCGACTAGGATCTAACCAGGCCAGGGACGGGAAAATTGATTGGAATTTTCCAGGTCGGAATGATCGGGTTCATGCCCACCAGGTGCACAATGGCAATGGCAATGTCATTGTCAATGCATCTCAGACGCAATCCACCATGAAGTAAAGACTTCGTCAATAATAATGAGAGAATGCCGGTTGGTTCCTGAGGTTGAGCGGAACATTTCGCCGATCCGAGAGAAATCTTGAATCAGTTTCCTCCGCATGGGCATTACATAATCCCCGATCGATCCATAAAAAATTTCTCGACTTTTTGCCTTCACCAACTCTTCCTTATCGATTTCTACATGGCTTGAGACATCTAACTTGCCATAACATCTTTCTTTTTTCATCTTGCGGCGTTCTTGGGGTTCTATTTATTTTCTGCATCTCTTCAATACAAATTCACAGCGATGCAGGCCATTCACAAAGACGCCAAAGAGGCGGCCCTGCAGGCTGTCCCTCAGGCCCCGATAAGCCCTCCAAGTCCTCCCCAGGTACACACATCAGCTAGTTCCTGGACGCATCTGGTAGCCGGCGCGTGAGCAGCCCCCCTCGCTATCAATTCACAGACTCCTTATCTCTCAAACTAACTCTTTCTTACAGCGCTGGCGGCATGGCAACTGCTCTTCTCACATCCCCCCTTGACGTCCTCCGAACCCGACTCCAATCAGATTTCTACCGATCCCAACTCAAAACATCCACATCACCCGCCTCCCAATCCGCTGCAGCTGCAGCTGCCCGTGTCTCCATAGCCCGCTCCTTTCTCCTTCACTTCCGCGAAACATTTGAAATCCTCTTCTCCATCCACCGCGTGGAGGGCTGGCGCAGTCTCTTCCGCGGTCTCGGCCCCAGTCTCACGGGCGTCGTCCCCGCTACCGCGATCAAATTCTACGCGTACGGAAACTGCAAGCGCCTCTATCCGGAGCTTCTGAAATGCGACCCCGACACCACTCTCGTCCATGCGCTCTCCGCCGCCACCGCCGGTCTCGTCACCGGTACCGCGACGAACCCTATCTGGCTGGTAAAGACCCGGCTACAGCTCGACAAATCGCATGTCCAGGCGGATGGATCTATCCGACCTCCGCAGTACAGAAACAGCCTCGACTGCGTGAAGCAGGTTATCCAACAGGAGGGCGTGAAGGGTCTCTATCGGGGACTGGCGGCGAGCTACTTGGGTGTCATTGAGACGACGTTGCATCTGGCCGCTTACGAACGGATCAAGGTCATGCTTGCGAGGAACAATGGAGGTTTGAACGGAGAGAAGAAGACGAATGAGGTTTCACAAGGGTTGATTCTGAGTGGGGCTGCTGGTCTTTCGAAGTTGTTGGCTGTCTTGATTGCTTATCCTCATGAGGTAATCCCCCTCTTTCTCCATTTTTCTCACGACGCACCTAGTCGTCTTGGGGCTATCGCGACATGATGACTAACTTCCATATCCTAGGTCCTACGAACTCGACTACGACAGGCGCCTATGGCCGATGGGCGTCAGAAATACACGGGCGTGATCCAGTGTCTCCGACTCATGGTGAAGGAGGAAGGCTTGGTGGCCTTGTACGGCGGCCTGACGGCGCATATGATCCGAACGGTACCTTCGGCTGCGATCACGCTGGGCACGTATGAGTTGGTGCTCAAGCTCCTTAGTCACCCTTCTTAAGACCCACAAAAAGCACACACAAGAGCCATGGCAAAAGCTCACCTTGTATATTACGACTGTATAATATCATGTATTATAGAACTGGGATACTAGACGACTCTTAATAGATACATACCATTACTTACTATTTTCGCCCCTTGTCACCAGTCAGGAATTGGTTCGCGGGAGGTTAATATAACCCCGTGCTACTGAAGAATATAAAACCAGGTTGTAATATAGGTAACTGTACGGCTAATCACAGGCAACGCCCAAATCCCGATCCGTGATCGCAGCTCTCAGCTCATCAATATCATCCCCTCTTTCCTTCATCACCCATTCTAGTGTATCGCCGAAAGTCTCCCCATTGTCACGGAACCAATCCCCGAGGGACAAGACAAACGCCTCCACCTGTTCCTTAAGCGGACAGTGTTCTCGCAGCCAGAGGACCTGCCCGGGATCAAGCTTCATCATATCCTGCACGACGTAATAGTGAGGGATTTCGTCCCCCCACCCTTCTGTGCCCGGATCATGAAACAGGTCATTGCGGAATCGTGTTCTATATTTGGCGGGTGACTCGCTGAGGGTACCCGGGCGAGAAGTGTAGAAATATTGGTCGACGGGATTCGGACGGCGGTCAAAGAGACCGTGCGGGGTAGCCATATCAGTATTGTGGTTATTGTCACTGATCGGATAGTTCAAGTGGATGTTAAAGGTTAATTGGTGATGTGTCTCCGGATAACGCTTCCGGAATTTTCGCTGGATGGTGCCATTGCTAGGGCAGATGTGATTCTGTACGACATCACAGATGATCAAGCGAACGTCCTCGATCTCGGCCAATTCAGGCGTGGACCAGTTATGCAGGAGCTGCGCGCGCTCTGTGACCACGTTGCGTAGATTGCGAGAAAATCGATCGTGGTCGCGCGTGTGAAAGGCGCGGTGGTAAAGCCAGAGACGGTAGATCGCACGACGCAGCCGGAAGCGTTCGTCGTCGGTGAGCGATCGGCGGTTCTCGTAGTCGAGCTTCCACTTCTTGACGGGGTACATAGTCTCCCATTGCTGAGCGACCCGGCCAAGCTGCACGAACTGCTTGACGAGCGGGGCGGAGATGGGTACCGTGCGAGGTAGATGGGCCGGCTGGCTCGCATTTTGGGTGGCTATTTGAATGATATCATCAAGGGGGCCGAATTCGAGCTCCGCGACATCCATGAGGGTCTGGAGCTTATTCGATCGATTGAAGATGTCGCGGAATCGCCGACAGGTTGATGCCAGATTCAGAAGATCGGAAATCCTTTCGCAGGAACGGAAGATGTGGAGCAGAAGCTCCGTTGCTAGGTATCGGAATGACATGGTGTGGTGATCGCGACTCCTCATTGCTCGGTCAGGCTAGGCTTGGAGCGCCAACCTATTATCTTCTTTATATCTATTTTTTTTTCCCTTTTGTAGTATGAGGGTTTAGGTCGCGTGAATATCACTATTTTCGATCGTCAAGTCTATGGAACAGTCGCTTAGGGCAGCGTCGCGATGGCAGTCAGTCAACTACCAGTCTTGCAAACAAGTATGACTCCTAAGTTGCGACCCCGCCTTTGGGGCTGTCTGAAACGGATAAAAGCTGGGTCATGATGGGAAACTTTGATGAAGTCTCAATAATAATGGTACGAACTCCCTGGAGCCACAAAGGGCTGGATGGCGAAGGCGCTGCCATGGTGGTTGGGCGAGAGTTGAAGTTACAAAGGTTGTTTGGGAGGGATGCTCTACATTTATATGCGCCGCTTATCTAATCTCTTCCTTGGATCACAACAACATTGTCATCACAGAACAGAGCTAAACAGAATGGAATGTGACATTTGAATCATTATTAGGAAATATACAGTATTGGTATAGGTGGTATATATTTAAATCTCAAGTTTATAGTTTATAGTTCATAGTTTGTAGTTTGTAGTTTGTAGTTTGTAGTTCGTAGACATGCAACAATCATAAGATCTACAAAGCTCCTGCATTAAGATGTTTGAGTTACAGGAAATCGCATAGAACTTTTATTATTTATTTGACTTCACACCAGACGCCTTTTAGTAAGACCATGAATGTACCCCTGAAATCAATCACACATACATCCTTCGAGGATATCAATTCTAGCTCATAAAACAAGAAGAACGAAAAGAAACCAAACCCAGGAAACCCGATCACTTGAACAGCGTGCGTGTGTCCAGAGGACCTGGTTTCGTCTCGCCTTCACCCAATCCCAAGCCAGACCGTTTCGAGAGACGCTGAGTCTGGTCGTCCCTCCTCTGAGCATGGCGTGCCGCCTTGCCGACGCGAATATCGCGACGGACCTGGTTCGGGCTCACGTATTCCTTGTTCTCGTAGATGACGGGGCCACCGAAGCTGCCCTCCAGAATGACAATCGGAGTCAAGACGAATCGAGGGCCGATCTCGACCAGGGACAACTCCGGCTGGCCGTCCTTGCTCTTGATAGTGGGCTTGGAAGTATCCTCCTCCGTCTCTGATTTCTTCTTGTTTCCACCCTCGGACTCCCGAATCTCGTAGACGCGGATCCAAATCTTGCCATCAACACCGAAGACACCGATGATGCGGTCGATGAAGGGCTTCATACCCTTCACACCGCGCTTGGGGACGCAGAATACCGAGCGGAGCATCTCCCTGATTAGCCCGCGGTACTCATTTCCGGGTTGGCTCATGAGCGGGCCCTGTTCGTCGAACGATTGGTCGAAAACCACGACACCCCGACCACCCTTCAGGCAGTTGCCGCTGAAGCCTGCGTTCAATTCAGCCATTGTATGTAGGTTGTTGACATGGAACTTGACGGTAGGCCCATTGGGAGGTCGAGAAAGCCAGAGGTAAAGATCTTGGCCGTTCTTCTTGGCCTCAAGGAAGAAAATTACATTGCATGAGTGGAGATCGGCGAGAGAGTTCAGGAGCAAGTTATAACCGGAAGACTTCTTTTTCGTATCCAATTTGCTTTCCTTAAGGGCGTGAGGGAGCAGAGAAGAAAGATCCGCGAGCAGGTGTCGGTGGCTTGAAGCCGAAAATTCATCAGCAAATTGAGCGGCCAAATTAAATGTGATTGGGGGAGGTTAAGAAGCAAAAAAAACATACCGATAGGTAACACCTCTCGAAGTAAGCATCAGAACACGGGTTTTGGGCATGAATCCTTCAGCGAGCTGCTTCTTCGCTGCTTCTGTCGTGGTTTCTTCCTCTTCTTCGCTATCGGTGGTATCGTCGGCGTCTCCTAGGAAGTCTCCCATTTCAATATCCTCCTCATCGCGCTCCTCTTGCTGAGCAAGCTTTCGCGCATTCTTCTTCGATACTGTCTTGTAAACGGATGCCATTGTGAAAGTAAATTTGCCGAAGTTAAAAAGTGAAGAACTCCGTTGCTGATCGCCGGCAAAGAAAAAGCTTCCGCGAAAAGCAAAAAGTTGGGGCAGAATATTTTTTGTTTCACCGCCTTCCAGGATGCCCACATCACGTGAAAGATATCCCAATCAGGAAAGCACATCTATACACAGATTAAGAATCATACCACATTTCTCACTTGCTCATGCTTTAAAATAAAGACTTCATAGAATAATGCTATATAACTTACCAGCATGTGGGAAATCAGGAATTCCCTCAACGATACCCTCTTAGAGAAATATCTGCACACTATTATTACACTCTAGCACCTATATATATGCGTCCCTTTGACGAAGTCACATATGTAATGGTTGCTAATATGGGTACTCATGGGCCAAAGCATGTCCAAGCCCCGAAAATCCCTCCTGTACTACTTTTATCCCAGCAATTCGATTTGCTAGGCTTAGTTTCCGTGCACTGTCCCAGTCTTTCTCCTTGCAGATTAGTCCATATAGCATACCAGCTATGAAGGTGTCCCCTGCACCAATTGTGCTGTTGAGAAGTTAGCCAAGATGTTCCACGATCAAGAAATCAAATGGACTCGAAAATACACACTCAACAACTTGGAAGCCCGGCGATGAGTATGCAGGGCTATGGATGAGACTTCCAGGAGCTTTTGGGTCTGTGGCCGAGGCTCCATCTTCACCCCATGTACAGCAAAGAAGTGACCTAGATAAATTGGTCATCTTTCCCCCTGAGATACTTAAATAAGGATCATACGCATTAGGAGTTAGGGCTGCCTGTTCGAGAACGCACTGTTTGGCAGAGTCATAGCCTCTCGCCTGATATAAAGTTAACTTGGCTGCAAAGCCTTTTGTAAAGGGGAGGTTTCTTTTTACCTGAGCCCAGCCCTTCGAGTAGAAGACCACGTCGGCTACCTGTGCAAGTTCTTGTAGTCCTGGCCGTCCGGGCTTCTCTACCTCCACACTTACCCTAGTGGAAGGAAAATTCTGGCGAAGATAGTGGATACACTGCAGAGTAACATCTGGTATACGGCCCTGGATTTGAAATCCTGTAAGCCAAGCCTAAATAAAGACAGATATATAGCGCAGTAAACAAACCTCAAAATGGAACCATGTGGCCGTGGGTCCTAAATCGTCTGCGATATGAGCAAACTCCTCCACCGTCATCTCTGGCAGGTCATTGTAATTCACAATCGTCCTGCTTCCGCTTGACTGGCTTTTAATGATGTAGCTTGAGGCTGGCTCCTCGAACTCTTCGCGAAATATGCAGTGGGAAAGGGAAACTTGCGGCTCAAATGCATTCCTGATTTGCTGGGAGGCCAGAGAAGATCTTCCCGGGAGAACCGTAATAAGGTTTAACTTTAGTTTGGTGGTTGACTCGTCTGTTGCTATCAACTGCTGAAGCACCTCGAGTGTATTGGGACAGTTTCCTCCCCGGCGCCGGGATAAAGTAGGAGCACGCAACTTCTCATCTTCTCTGGGGTAATAGGGAGTGCTGGCGTTGCGGATATTAGCAAGAGATGTCAAGGGGTTGGAGGTGGAGCAAACGTTAAGATTGTGTCAACGTAACATGCGCCTACAGCGACTACGGACATGGTAAAAAGAAACAGTAAATAAAAGACAAAACGGTTGGATTTTAAATGTGCTTAGTTTCCAAGTATGGCATTTGTTGCGGGGATCGAAGCAAGAAAGAAAGCCGTCATTCATCATGGAAGTGGGGTAGAATCTCGGCTCACATTCCTCTTCATCCCACATTCCAGAGTCAAATTGAACCTACTCAGGATGTATGGCGAGTATCTTCCTATTGGAGCCGTAGTAGTAACAGGTTAAAGTGTCATTTTCTAAGCCCATCTCCGCCAGTAAAGCCATAAGAACTTTTCTCAGGCCATTTCTCAGGGAACAGATACAGTGCGAATAATTCTTTCAAACCATGTTGGGAAGTACCGGCTTTCAAGAAGATATATAGATTCTTAGTTGATTTAACGACAAGTAAAATCCCCAAAGGCTATTTATGTTCATAAGGAGAATCTGGAGTCTGGGCAGCACTGCAGAGGGCTGACAACGACACGTCAGAGTTTATGCAAGACTTTCGATGCAACCGAAATGTGTGGAGACCAGATCCGGCGGCTGCCACGTCAGAGTGATGCAAAGACTAATAAAATATGAGCCGCCGCGAACTCCGGACTTCTTTTCACAGACAAATACCTAACAAACCCCAGTTTCAAAGTCGTCTCATACTTGGACGAAAGCAGAACAAGAGTAAAGAAAAGAGAAAAAAAAAAGAGCGATCTACTTAATTGTAAGTATTTTCATATTCTCACATCTAAAATAGTCCAACTAAGCAACTTTTTGGCCAGCCCGATCACAATGTCCGAACGTCAGAATGGAACCGTCAAATGGTTTAACGACGAGAAAGGTTACGGCTTTATAACCCCGGAATCCGGCGCCGATCTATTCGTACACTTCCGGGCGATTGAAACAAGTGGATTCAGGTCTCTAAAAGAGGGGCAGAAGGTGTCGTTTGAAGCCGTCCAGGGGCAAAAGGGTCTACAGGCAGATAAAGTCCGGGTGGAAACAGCATGATCCTGCAAGCTTGGCTTGGACAGGGGGATGGGCGTGCGAAAACATCAAATCGGTTCCAACTCTTATGTATGCAACTGTCTGGTGGTGGAATGTAATGCATTTAGGTATGCTGAGAGGCTACAGATTCAAGTACAATTCCAAGGAAAAGGAATACAACAGTTTATTCTTCAGATAAATCCCCTTTCATCCTGCCTCTTCTTCCCTATCCACGATTGACAACCTCAAACGATATGAAATTGGCCATCATAAACCAAGACTCGAAACCGGGAAACCTGGAGAACATTATGTTTCGACAATAGTCTAGAGAAGTCAAATAAAACCCAATTTACGGGCCTTCGTCGAAGGGTTCCAGAAACGATAAACCGGGGGCACATGCTTGTCTGGATCCGACACCCAACGTCTCCCTTTGATCCTCACCACAGTAGGCTTATTCTTGTTTGCTGGAGGTGCAGGTTGTTCAGAGGAAGACTGGGCTGAGGTCGAGACTGCGGTGTTTTCAGCGGTCGCACTTTTTTGAGCGACTGCACTGTTTTGAGCGACTGCACTGTTTTGAGCGACTGCACTGTTTTGAGCGACTGCACTCTTTTGAGCGACTGCACTGTTCTCAGCAACAGCATTGTTTACAGCGACAGCAGCAGCAGCAGCAGCGGCGGCGGCGGCGGCAGCCCGTTTTTTCGAGCCTCGCTTGTGGTCCGGAAAGTAATTGCCCATCAACTGGCTAAACTCGAGCCTGCTCTTCATGATCAGTCCTCAGAACCGAGAGTAAACGCTACGCAAACCCAGAGATGCCGCAAGAGAAAAGGGCGTGTATATTCCCTTACTTTTGCTCCTCTTGAATTAGGTATCACACACTAGGAGTATGTGGCAAATACATACCGAATTCCATTCCAGGTTCTCCCAAACACATCCGCTATATCCCTCCACTCGAACTCCGAGAGAGAAATCTTCCGGTATTTGACAATATGCATGAAGAGATTCAGACGCTTTTTGTCAGTCCACCACGCCTTCCTGTTGATGTCGAGTTTTCCCCGCGCTCTCTTCCGCATACCTTTCTTCTCAAACAGCGACCTGCGGAGCGCCAGAGACCACTTGTGCGGGTTAGGAGGCTTTTTCTTGTTTTTGCCTCTGGCAGCAGCTTTGGCCTTAGGAGCCGCGTTGGGGGTTTCTTCAGGGGCATCGCTGGAGGTATTCTCTGTGCGGGCCTTGGGCTGGGGGGCTTTGCGTTTGGGTGCTTTTGGTGTCTTTGGTACTTTCGTGGCTTTGGGTGCTTTAGGTTTGGTGGGTGCCATTCTTGATGATTTACCGCTCCATGGAGGGTAGTGGCAGCTCCATGTATGATTGCTGGGGAAGAAAGCAGAGGGATAGAAGATGAAAGGCGAGAAAGGGATGGAAGTTGAAAGGGAAATAAGGGAAACATGTTTGTGGGTTTGGGGTCAACGCCGAGAAATTTTGTGAATGCAGACTTAACTATGTTGATATTAATTCAAGGGTTGTATGAGTCTTTGTATAGTGATGATAATGAATTAAACAGGGGCTGCATGAAGGTGGGTTTTCTAATATCTGTAATAGATACACCCTTCTACAAAGATTCCAGACCCAAATCCAGTTACAGTGATGCTTCCTGTAGTCAATTGTTATATCCAGTTGTCTGGATTGATCAGATGTACCTGGTCTTGAAGCCTCTATTTAATTCAGATCGGATGTCTTTACAGGGCGTTATAGCTCTTCCCGAGGAAAATAAGAGTACAGGTATAAGCTTTTATTCCAACCTTCTGTACAACATAAATATAGAGAGCCCTAAATTGCATATCTAATTCTCGAAATATTGATGGATAGGCCGATTATTCACCGAGACAGTAGTGACATGTGGGTTATCATGATACTGAACGCGTGTCGATGTGCCCGAGAAACCCGGTTGATTCGATCCTCTTGCCGGCCCTATCGTCTGGAAGTTGCCTCTATCATCCCTCCAAGTATCCTCCGGCCATCTTTGTGTGGGTCCCTTTGGGACGGGCCCCATACGCCCTCCACTCATCTGGGGCCCTCCTCCTCCTCGTCTCGGTCGTGTAGGCGGGATTGCATGCGGAACAGGAATCATCGTTGGGCCTCCCATCGATACTCTAATATCGGGTTGATTTCCCGTGGAAGGGCTCTGGGGTCCCCCCCGGCGGTTATTGCCTCTCTTTTTGCGTCGATATCCAGCGGGCCCATTGTTTGGCGGATGTGCCTCCAGCTGCTCACTCCGGTTTGGTGTTTGATTCGGATGCCGACATGGGGTGGAGTTATTTGAGCCTGGTGGGGTGATTTGCGCTGGTAGCGACTCATTCACCAAGGTAGCATCATCGTCCGAGCCATTTTCAACGGCAATCCGCTCCTGGCGGTCTTCCATGACCTCTGTGGCAATCTGTTCGAGGTCCCTGAACCGCTTTCTAGTGAAGTAGAGAAGGCTTGAATTAGCAGGGCCGTCTCACAAAAGCTCAGGGTAATGGATTTCTATACTTCAGTATCTCTGCAGAATAGTTCTCGCTTCCCAGCATCTCCGAGAGTTGCTTGAAGTCAGGGGACCGCATGTTAGTCTGTGCGAAGATAGCAAGCAGCATGTATTTGTCTTTGCGGTGGTCCCATTTTACGGTAGATCTTCGGATGACTTTAGTTGCGACGGATTGCTGGGTCGGAGGTGTTGCGAGTTGGGTGTGCCGTGGCTGTGGCATGGTTCCTGGTTAAGTGGTCAATTATATATAGTAAATGCAATCGAGTTTGTGGGAATTTTCAAGATTCAGGAGTTTTGAAAATAAGCATAGAAACACTTGACCACGAGAGCATGACGCTTTTATAATGAATCCCACGGATGCACTGCCAGAAGACGCGTGAGACGCGTTTGTTCGTGAATCGCCTCGATGGTGTAATTAAAAGCGAAAAAGAAAAAGTACCTCCCACGGTCAAATAAATATGTACGATGGAGACTAGAATAGTTCCTGGGGATGACTTGTGAAGGACGTATATCCAACCCCATCGCCTGGGTTCAAGGCGCACTTAACATTTTGCCCACTTTCTACCATTGGAGACCTTTACATTGCAACCTTGTCTGCCTCTTTTCAATTCTGTCACCCAAAAATAAGGTCCCCGTTGAACGCAGCTTGGAAAGAGGTAGTATATGTGTGCGCGATGAAGGAGTATTTCTGAGCTATCATATCAACTTGCATTGGCTGCCGTACTGTACCTGACAGTGGATAGACTGGCCAGATTATTTCCGTTGTGGATATCAACATGGAAAAAGTGAAATAATGCCGGATAATTCCCTTCAAATACTCTATGCCTTCTTTTGATCCTTGTCTGTATTGGAGGTCCGTGGGTATGTAGGTAGATATGTTTCAGGATTTGTCAAACACTAAGCTGTCAGCTCAGGATAGGATCTTGGAAATAAAGAATTGACTGGTGCAAGATCTGACTTACTGGTGTCTTAAAGTTCTTCTAGATTTCTTCTCCTTCTGTTTCATCCTTGAGCCATCTCAGGGCATGAACATCCACGTGACACATACTCATGTTCTTTATCCGACAGGATGGACGATGAGGGGCGGACTGGAAAAAGATATGTTTGTCTCACAAAGCTAAAGAGATGAGCTACGGTCAGATCTGAAGTTGCTGTAGGAGCAGGAAACCGTAGAAAGACCTTTGCTATGGAAAAGGGTAAGATATGCAGGCTTCCGGGCCTATGGACATTACTTCTGTCTACATCAGAGTTTCTTTTTCTTCCGCCCCTCTATCTTTTATTTGTCTATAACTCAAGAGTGCATTTAGCAATATATTCTTTGTTTTGTATCATGGCTTCCTGGTTTAATCTTATTTGCATACCGCCAACACATCTCCTGACAAGATTATATATACTAGTAGATGTGCGTCTGAGTGCGTAACTCTCTACTATTCTCATCCCATCAGTTTATCTGAATTTTGGAGTTACCCGGTGTCCTTCTCCAATTACTTCCATAGGCTCAATCTCAGTACTTCCATCATGACTTCCTCCGTCCGACGCAGTAAAGCCATGCCGACTGATGGCCCAACCGCCAAATTCCTATACACTATCATTAAACAACTAGATCTGAAATGCGTCAGTTAAGCCCTGAGCGCCTATACCACTATGAGACATACACTGACCACGGTTTATATTTAGATCGACTGGAACTTAGTTGCCTCGCAGCTTGAAATATCCAACGGCCACGCTGCTCGAATGCGATACTCCCGCTTCCGACAGCAGATGGAAGGCATAACGTCTACAACACGCGGACCTCGCGCAAAGAAAGGAACAAATAAATCCACCAAGGGAACCACAGGATCTGGCAAAGGGGATTATCAGAAGGAACTTTCTCCTCCTCCGAATCAAATAATCAAGCAGGAACCTCCCCTTCCTTCACGCGAATCAAGCCCATATGTAAAAAGCGAGCCATATGGTGGACCGATCCCCAACTTGGCCGAGATTCCCCATACTAGCACACATATGGCATCGCCTCCATACCTTCAAGGTTCGACTCCGTATTCGCCAGTAACCATCGCCTCGGCTGACCTGGGGATTTACTCTCATGGGCCTTCCTACCCTGCGGTTTCGGTGCCGTATGGCCGTCACCCTCATCGGCTCATTTGGGAGCCTGTTAAAGCGGAACCTCGACCTGAATCCGAGCATGTGGGTAGCGAGCTTGATTCCTCTATTAAGAGAGAATTGACACTAGGGGAGGGAGAGATTTCGGAAGATAGGTAGAGTTGGGCTCTGCGGATTGTTTCTATATGTTCTGGCTTTGGATGTGCTGATTTTGTTTTTGATAACGATTGGGGGGTTAGAGGGATTGCATAGAGTTGGCATGACTGTTTTATAATACTGTTGTACTTGCCTACTACGGAATGTAAGGATGACTTGAGACTTGAATGAAAAAGGTTCACCTGGTCATACTATCACATGGATTTTATTTATTGTTGGGGTGTCATGATGTATGGCCTTGATGATGGTGGCTCGCAGGTTTGGACTTAGTTTATAGTCGCTATAGCGATGAATGCTAGTTCATTGTGTCAGTGAATTGACCCTCTTGTGTTCTTTGGCTAGACTGAAGGTCATGATTAACATTAAACCATTGATTTCCATGATTTTTTCAGTGGTCTTGTGTTGCCCCTCTGCCCCTCTTCACTCTCACACTCCCAACACCCTCTTCTCTGTTCATCCCTCCCCATTCCTACTGTTCCTCCACAATACCCACTGCCACTTTCTCTATCCCAACTTCAAGTTCCTACTTCAAAAAAGTATCCATCTATTCATAACATACACACACTACCTTCCATCTCTTCTCTCATACCATCTACCTCAAGACGCTTTCCCACGACAATCCTGCAATATGGCCGATTCTAGTTCCAAGTCGGAGGAAAAGCCCTCCAATGACTTCGAATTTGCTCTCCATTGCCTCAGAAGCATGGATACCACTGGAGTTGTAAGCGCACCACATTGAATCTCTTATATGGCCCCCTCTCTGTGACTCCTGGAACAGTGTTCTAACAACCACACCCCAGGTCGACATCGAGCTAGTCCGCCAGGTAATGGGGTACACCAACGCCGCTTCGGTGGGAAACCGCTTCAGAGCCTTCAAGAAAAAGTACAGGGTGGAGAATTTCCAGTGCAAGAACACCACCGGCAGAGCCGGACCCGCAGGAAAGCCCGTCAAGGGAGTTTTTAAACTCGGCCCTCGTAAGGGTGCTAAGGCGTCTTCCAAGCCCATCCCGGCCACCGGACCTGTTGCTCCTGCTGAACCCGTTGATCCCGACGAGACTGAGGAGGACGAGAACGCTTTCCGCTCCGACAAGGAAGATGAAGCCTCTTCTCGCGTCGTTGTCGAAGGTAAGAGCGAATTACCTTTTGAGCTATGTCTTCATTTGGCTGCCGACTTAGGTTGGTGAGGACCTGTGCAAGTTTTGGACGGTTAGTAACAGTTACGGTAGTGAAGAAGCGTATGACCAGAAGAATGAAGACTGCGACTGCTTAGACTGGGTGGACGTGGTTGGCTATCGGTAAGTCTATCCTTAGGGTTTCTGGGGAACTCTTTCACTGAACTCGACTTTAGCATTCGAATTTCCTTCCATCGTCAGATGTTCCACATTCAGCGGACGCTACGTATTTTGAGGGTTTACGGGTGTAGTAGGATCCTGTCTTTCTGGAGCTCATCTTCTAGATGAATTCGTAAATGGTGCCGTCGCATTTAGGATTGACGATGGGTATGGTCTCAGAATTTCTTGAAAAATTTGGTCTATTGACTTCATTTGGAAGGGAAATTTACTCCTTTTGTATCCTCCACCAGGTACTTCATTTTGTATCTAAGCATGTAGCTAAATTCCATCAAATTTGCCAATGCAATATGTGGAAACGCTTGTAAGTAGAACAATCACCCACAGTATCTCCTTAGACTCCCTCTCTATAGTTGTTCCTGATTAGTGAGACCAAAACAAAGCTCTTTTATTTTCCCCTTCACTCTGTTTAATAGGAGGGCCTCTCAAGTCCCGAGTCAATTACACCTCAGTGTTCCAGACTGACATTTTACGCACCCTCCTACCATCTCATTCTCCTCCTCCTCCTTCTCCTCCTTCTCCTCCTTCTCCTCCTCCTCCTTCTCCTCCTTCTCCTCCTCCTCCTTCTCCTCCTTCTCCTCCTTCTCCTCCTCCTCCTTCTCCTCCTTCTCCTCCTCCTCCTTCTCCTCCTCCTCCTTCTCCTCCTTCTTCCCTTTCCTTAACAGCTGAATCTCAGCAACAACACCTCAGTCCCAAGCCATTCCATCCAATAACCCACAGTCTACAAAGCTTCTCAAGTCAAACCACGAGTGTACCTGACCAGGTACTGTACCTCAAATACAATGTCACAGCCCATCTTCGACCCATGCGACTTCCTCTTCAGCTGCATGCAGCACAAGGAAGGCTCTAGAGTAGGTCACCCTCTTCTCACTTCCTCTTAAAAATAGTCCCTAAGGAAAAAAAAAAAAAAAAAAAAACGCCCCCTCCTCTGAGTAATACCAAGCTAACACAACCATTAACCTCTTCAGATCGACTTCGCAGCCGTGGCCAAAGACTGTAACATCGTTACTTCCGGAGCTGCGTACGTCGCCCTCCCCCCCTTATCACATCTATCTATCTACCTATCTACCTTCCTAAGTAAAAACAAAAACAGAAAGAAAAAAAAAAGATCAAGCCACTAACACTTCCACCCAGAGCAAAGCGCTACTCCCGCATGCACAAAGCCTGGCAGGAATCTAAGAGCGGTTCTG
Organism: Aspergillus panamensis; assembly: GCA_027569225.1. Taxonomy (NCBI): domain Eukaryota; kingdom Fungi; phylum Ascomycota; class Eurotiomycetes; order Eurotiales; family Aspergillaceae; genus Aspergillus; species Aspergillus panamensis. The sequence goes on from JAPDER010000001.1 coordinate 219,954, forward strand.
TCTCGGCTTCGAACGGGGCATCTACTGTTTCTGCTGCCGGGGGTGATGCGGCTGTAAAGGCTATCGGAGAGGCAGATGCTCAGGCGGAGGGACTGCAGAAGCGGGGTAGGAAGCGCAAGACTACTGCTGCTGCTGCTGCGGGTGCTTTTACTGCGGTTAACGGTGGCGGTGCTCCTAAGAAACCTAGACGTAAGGGCGTGAAGGTGAAGAAGGAAGTTGACAGCGAGGAAAGCTCTGACTGAGGGAGTGGATGAGATGGTTAAGGAGGAAGGGGTGCCTTGGTGATTGGGGATTCCAAATTCTGGAGATTTTCATCGGTGGTGAAGAGGAATAATGGTAGGTACTTATTGACTGGACTGAGGGTTGGATCTGCAAAGTCTACCATGCAAACGCTATTATGACGAGATTGGAGAAGGAATAGTATATTCCCGAATATTGTGATATCAACAAGGAAGAATTAGGTACTTGAGGAATGAATATATCTAATCACAATCCAAAACACATGCACCTGAATACCAAGTATGAAGAGTGCTGAAAGGGTATCTGGAAAAACGACCAATAAAGCCCGAAACAAAGGACAGGATATCAACCCCATCATATGACCAAAAAGGAGATAAGTGCAAAGCACTGGGGTATTTGTAGATGGAACAAACCAAATTATGTGGGTAAAAATGTAACAATTTACAGATGGTATATAGGAGGGCGTTAACGTTCCGTCAAAAACGACGAGCCGGGCCAGCTGGTGGCGGCTTATATATCGGCCATGACCGACTCCAAGATTTTGCGCTTGTATTGGGTCAAGGCTTTGTCTTTCTTTTGCATCTGCGATTTGAGCTTCATATACCGCTGCTTCCAGGTTGTTTCGGAGATAGTACTCTCAGCACCGTCAACCTCGAATTCAGCATCTGTTAGACTGTCTAGTTCGACGACGCTGTTGTCTAACTCGTCTGTCTGCCGAAGGGTGCTGTCATATTTATCTGATGTTATCGAGGTATTGGTGTCCGCTTTGCCGAGTGTTATATCTTCACAGACGACTTTCGTCGAGAAACGGGTGCCGTGTCTGTATTCGTGCGAGAGGCTGTAAACGAAGCTGGCAAGGCCTGAAACACCAGGATGTCCAATTCTAGTTTCGACATTTATTGTCATAATGCTATCCGTGATACTCTGGTATCCGAAATGCTGTCCTAGCCCTAGGTGCAGAGCTAACATGAGGGCCGCTGTTCCAAAGGGTAATTTTGAATATAATGTGGTAGTCAGGTTATTCACTATCGATTGTGCTAAGGCCTGAGCTTCGTCTGCGCCCAGATGACCCTGGCGGCCGTTAAGCCTTGCCCGCATTAGTTCACCAGATAACACGCGCACTACATCATCGGTTGTGACGTAAACATTTGGAAGACTACCACGATTGACGTTAGATGTGCTGGCGGTAACCGGTCCTTTCGCCATATCGGTGTGGGGATCAGTTGCGCCGTTCCGCTGGATGCTTTCAAGCTTCATCGCAGTTGAGGGATTGCCTGCCCCATTCAACAATACTGTAGGAGGCGTCGCAAGGCGTACGGGGGCGCCAGAGTGTTGTGGTACTTGCAGTTGAAGTTTATTTGGCCGTCCACTGGCGTTGACTGGTGTAGGCGACTGGTGGTACAGAGAAATGGCAGGATCCTGTTCCAACACGATTGATGGTGAGGGTCTCGGTCCTGCGCTATGGAGGTGGGATGGATCAGAGCGGTTGGGATTTACAGGAAAGGAAGAGAAGGGACCCGAAACCGTGCCCCTATTCGGTGGTCTACCCCTTGTCTTCCCCGTTGAAGCTGCGGTGGTGTTGGGCCAAGCCGATGAAACAGCCGGGCCATGTCGTCTTTTGGCGCGAGACTTTTCACCGGTGGATGGTGTAACAGCGGACCGAGGTTCTGTGGCCGAAAGGTAAACATCAGACGGGCGATTCCCCCGCGGCAATATGGCAGATTGTGGGTAGGCGGGAGATGCATCGCGCTCGAGTAATTTCCACCGAAGGTCAGGTCCTGGTTGAGTCGTTGACACATCTGGAGGTCCTTCGGATGGAAATGAAGATGTGGCGATCCAGGGATCATTCGCTTCCATATCATCAGGAAATGCGCTGAAAGGAATCGCGCTCTGTGGAAATGTTGCAGAGTGGGTAGGGAACGAGCCTGCCTGCAACATGCCTACTGAAGTGTCTAGTTGGGGGCGCTTAGCTATCCTATCACTGGTATTTTCCTTTTCTTCGGCGCGTTTCCTCCCCCGCTTGGGTTTCCATTGAGGAACAAGAGCTCGGAGCGCAAGATCCTCCTCCAGCGGTACCCCATCACGACTTTCACTGACAACGGAGTTAATGGCCGGGAGCTGGGTATAATAAGGATGCTGATGGCCAAGACAGAACTCGAAAAATGCGTCCACATGCATCGCGCGCATCCAACGCTATTGGAAAGGGCTGTTAGTGCATGAAAATCGGTGACACGTCGTATGGGAGCGCATACCTTCAGACGGACCGCGTACTGTTGAACCTTTTGTGTACTTTGCTTTTTCTCCATGTCAGGAGGTTCAACTCCCAGCTCGATCGCTAATTGGATCCACGTTTTCAATTCCCGATTGTCCAGCTTTCGGATGAGTTCCCAGAGCGTGAAAATACTAAAACTTTTGCCGTCACTCCGGGGAGGGGATCGAAACGTCTTACGCAGCTCTGTAGAATCCACAGACATAGGGACGTTAGGGTTGCAGTAGAAGATAAACATCACGTATGCATCATCGATAGTCTCATCTGTGATATTTCGGGGCGGTAGGGAGCGGGTTTCTGCGTGGTCCATCGAGTCGCGTGTTTGCCTCTGACGCAAGGAATCGAATACTGGAGGAGACATGGAAGGTCCCAACCGCGCAGGGAGTGCAGGGGGCACACCCGGTCGCAAGCCGGTGGGGGATGATTGCAGACTGCGAGGGGTAGCTTTGCGATGCAGTGGAGGGGACTTGGAGGTAGCTATCTGAGAACGAGCGCTACCGATTGAGGAGGCACTCTGCATCCCAGGTTCCAAGGTGGGAGGATATCTCGCATATTGCTGGATCACCATGGAAGGGCCACTCAACTCATTCCTCTCTGGCTGATTCATAACGTTCGGAAGCGCGCCTTGCATGGCGGACGGCAGATGCGAAATACGATCAAAGGTGCGAAGCAGGATTAAGGGATAGATATGTTGGTGCTCATAAGTATCTGCAAAAAAAAGCCCAAAATTTGGAACGTGTATCGACAGGAATAATAGTCGTAATAAGACGAGCGACGGCCAGACCAGGGACCAGCCCGATCGAGGCGCATGAATTGAGAGGGCGATGGACGTAAACAAGGGACAAGGAGCTCAAGACACACACACTGCCGCGACTAGAAGGCCGAATCCATGATCGCGAGAGCTTAGGGAGGAGCACAGCGCCATCATCGCGAGCAGCAAATGGGGAAGAGGGAGGGGGCGAGAGGAGAAGGTGGCTGGAAGGGACGGCGGGCGCTTTAAGGACGCCGATGATGGACCAGATTGGCCGGGAGCGCGCTGACTGTTTCTATTTTGAGCCTGTTTGATGCCTTTCCGGGCCTAGCGTGGTGGCCTCAGGGCGGGGACCTTTGATGCCTTGGTGCTCGTTTGCTCACGTGTGCGCTAATCTGCTTCGAGCCAGCAATGCTTGATGCCTCAGGCAGCGATCATTAGATGCGCATGTGTGGTTCAATGCAGTGTATATCTCTCAGAGTCGCCATGTTCTGCGTTATGAGGCTCTTGAACCCAAATGAATCCAAAATATGAAAATTATTATCATGCATTTATATGTGCTATTGCTCGACTTCCTCCATTCAGTACATTCAAACATGCTCTTCATCAGCTACAAGAACTTAAAAGAACCATTTACATTCTTCAGGCGCTCAGACAGATTAACGTCAGCGCTGACCCATTCCCCATTTGCCCTGCGCAAGTCTGCGCGAAGGACAGGTACTGCATCCTGGCCTTCGAAGTGAAAGACGATATTTTTCGCGGACGAAGAGAACCCCTTTCCGTCCCACCGGAATTGTCCTAAAAATAAATCATATGTCAGAGAGCTACCTCCCCCCCTTAGATGCTACAATACCATTTGCATTCCCAAGGAAATCATCCAGGTTGATGTGTGAATCCTGCATTTGTCCTTCCCGACTTCGAAGTCTGGCAACTAGGACGTGGTTCTGTTCGAGCCTGATGCTCTCGGCGCTTAAGTGAAAGCTCATTGTGAATGGTAGAGTTATTTGAGAAGCAAATAAAAGGAACTTCTTCAAGGATGTATAGAGAGGATAGGTAGCACTGCGGATAGAAATGAAGATTTGAACTTTGGGGTGGTCAGAGAGAGCGTGCGGCTTTATACCCTGTGACGGCACCAACTACGCCTCTTATTCCGGCACTGGGTAGGGAGTCGATGTCATCATTTCCGAATCCAAGTGGTCTGTCTGATTTCATGTCACATTTCAAGAGCGGCAAAGGACTGCTGAGGCTTCCCTCGGTATGACAAAAAGTATACCGGTCACCTAGGCTATTTGCATCTTGCCCTAGAAAAGGATAATCTAAGCAGGATTTTGAAGATTTTGAATCAAAACACACACCACCAGGTGTTTGCCACGTTGTAAGGCTTGATCCATCAATTAAAGGTTGGGTCTCGATTTTTCTTTGCCACAGGAGGTCTGCAGACAGTACCGCCTGTTCTATGGTCGACGATGCATGGTTACATAGTTTCCTGCAGAGGCGGTGCTATGTTGCATGAACTTTGTACGAGACTTCATTCTAGGCACTCTGGAAGGGGGTTCCCATCGACATTGCGCACAGTCACTATTATCAGTAGGTTGAGGTAGGGAAGTAGTTTCCTTGGAAAGCCGATGTGGCTTTGACGGCTGCTCCTGCAGCTCAGTGCCATATTTTCTAGAAGAGGGGGCGTTATAACCTTGGCCTCTTTAGATACCGTTTGGAGTTCGAGCTTTCTCTAGTGTTTGTTTATTTGTTGTAGGAACGGAATGTTTAGGTTCAAAAGTGTAGAAAATTGAAACCTACTTCTGGTATTTTCAGAACAGAGATATGCAGACTGATCCAGATATATTTTCCCCCCAAGGTGCTGCAAAGCCACGTGGAGCAGCAACTATCGTCCGTGTGATTATTTGAGGAGTGCCGTGGTTCTAATACTCGATCGATCGTGGGGTGGCACACCCAGGTCATCATGAGAGGCTTGTGCACAGGGCTGGTGCATACCAGCTTCATGCAACCAGTCAACCTGGTCTTCTCGTTTTCTATTCCTTGAAGTTTTAGAAGGCGAACGAAATCGCAGAAAAGAAGGCAGGGCCTTTAATCGTCTGCGTTGGGAAAATAATACGCTGATCAGCTCCTGCCAGAGGGGGTTTAGGAGGTTAGGAGCGTCGGGGAATGCTTTCTTGGTGGGTGACACAACTTACCATCAGCATCGATCCACCACCGTGCTCACCCCCAATCCATAATTTCAAAAAGTCGGTGGGCTGCAAAGAGTGCCATTAGTTTGCAATTTGCGGCGGGGCTTTAACCATCCCGCATTCGAGCTTCCACCAGCCAATCTCATTCGGCGCTACGGTGGTTTGCAACAGCCGGAGGACGCGGGTGCAGAAAGGAATTGTGTATGCTTTCAGAATTAAGAGGGTCGTGCTAAGCTATGTAATATTCGCTAGGCCCAGAGTAGTCTAAACTCCCCATTTTTGACACCATTGAAGGGGCATTACCTGTCTATTAACCCGCTGTGGGCGGGATGTAGCGTTGATTCGTCCACTGCTCTTTCTGCAATCAATATCAATTAACAACATGATATATCGCAGTTCTGAAGGCTGAGTGATCAATAACTCGAGCACACCATATGTATTTAATCCATTTCCCTTCTCTCCCCCCCGCGCCGAACCGTTGAATTTAATCGCTCTGACTCCACATCAGTTGTACACAGTAGCGTCATCTCTCCTCGACTTGCATACCTCACTTCAAGAGTGAGCTTCCCGTTCACTTTACTCAGACACACGGCTATTACGAATCAACAGTCCGCTGTCTGTTAGGGAACTGGTCGCCCTGGAAGAACGTAATTCGTCCAATACATGCACGCATCAAGTGGAGGCAGCAAAGCGCAGAATCATCGACAATCCAGGTCTCTGGAGCTCACATCGATCGCCACTCATTTGAAACCTTGCATACTGGATTAATCATACTGAGTCGACTTTAAACCAATGAATAATAATGGCCGGCTCGCAAGGCGTTTCGAGTCCAGCTGCGGATCCTGCTTCGCAGGTCCCACTCAGTGCTGATGATGCGCTTGACGTAGATGATGACCTCGTACACCCATCCCTCCCTGGACTTTCCTTTCTTGTTAGGCTTTGTGCTTTTGATTTACTTACAATCTTTTTCATGCAGGAAGCTGATGATGACGCGACCTCTGATTACGAAGAAGATTTGTGAGCAGAGCAAGACTTTCGCAACCGTCTGAACAGCAAATGCTAATAATCACTCCCATTGTAGTGCAAGTGACACCACATCTATAAACTCTATGATCACGTCATATCGTTATGAAAATGGAAGGAGATATCATTCATTCAAGGATGGCGCTTACTGGTATATCTTCAACCCCGACTGTCATGTATCGGTTTGGCAGTGACCTAAGGAACCCCTAGGGGCCCCAATGACGATAAGCAAAACGAGCAGCTTGATATTGCGTGTGTATACTCCACTGACCAAGCATTTTTGCTCTCTACGATAGCTAACAACTTAACTTAGTCATCACATGTTTACTCTTCTTCTAGAAAACCGACTGGTCCTTGCTCCAATAGGCAAAAATATTCAGGTTAGCCTAATCCGTAAGGAGGATATGGTTTGGCATATTGACCATCTTTCGCTAGAGAGCACTTGATGTGGGTACCGGGACTGGAATCTGGGCAGTGTAAGCCACAGAAACCCCACTGTCGACAGTGGGAATAGAACCTAATATGTTCCCACCAGTGACTTTGCAGATGAATACCCCTCTGCCCAGGTCATTGGGACAGACTTATCGCCGATCCAGCCAAACTTTGTGCCCCCTAATTTAAGCTTCGAGATTGATGATGCTACGGAAACCTGGGTTTACCCAGAGAGCCACTTCGACCTGATCCACGTGCGGTCTCTTTATGGGGCTATAGCGAACTGGCCTACGTTTTACCGAAATGCTCTCACGTACGTTCACTGACTGGGACTTGGAACTACAGAGAATTAACTTCGCCCTAGGACCCTACGGCCCGGTGGCTGGTTTGATCAGTTAGAGATGTCTATTCAATTTCGATCCGACGATGGCACCGTGACCGATGACCACGTTTTAGCAATATGGTCAAAGACGTTTATCGAGGCAGGTGACAAGTTCGGTAAGACATTCTGCATCGCAGAGCTCGCCAAGGGTTACATGCAGCAGGCTGGCTTTCAAAACGTGACAGAGCGCCGATTCAAACTCCCCGTCGGCCCTTGGAGCAAGGATAAAAGACTGAAAAAGCTGGGGATGTGGAATCTGGTACATTGCGAACAAGGTATTGAAGGATGGGCCATGGCGCTCTTGACTCGGGTGATGGGGGTAAGTACTGTGTATTGCACTCATCCCCCACCTTCTTTTTTGAATACAACTACGTCAGGTCAGCAAGGCGACATTGAGCTGCAGCTTACATGCCTATGCAATCCATTTAGTGGAAGTATGCCGAAGTGCAGGTTTTCTTGGCGCAGATGCGAAAGGGCCTTCGAGACCCAGGTACCCATGCGTATTTCAATGTGTGAGTCTAACCTAATCTAAGCAAATCGCCTTTCTCACCTGTCTGACTGTACCTACTTGTCATAGTGTGGGTGTTTATGGTCAAAAGCCTAGGTCGTAGTAATTCCAAGGTTCAAACGTGGTTGACAATTCCTGCTCTGATGCTATTGCATGTATTAGTAGAGCTATTCATGTTGCCAAATCTTGTGTAACTCTTCACGCAGGTCTTCATTGAGTATATTATTACCTATTACTGATCGCACAAACCGCTCATCCCAATTTAGGTCCTCAGTTTAAACACTTGGTATATTGGAGGTGAAGGCCGGATATTCCAAAGTACTATGATTCTGATTACATAACAGGAAAACTAGGCCTTCATAAAACCCACTATACTATCACCATCCAGTCTATCTGCCAACCTGAGTCTCATTCTCTCCGTCATACAAATTATCACCGACTTCCAGTTTCACTTTTCAAGAAACCTTATCATATCAGGGTGCCACGCTGCACAGTCCCGATCATACGTGAGATCCACGTCTGTCGTGTTGTGAAGATTGTATGCACCTAGTGTAAGGGTATTGGCTGTTGTTTTTGCACCGGCGCCGAGCACAATCATGCCTTCTTCTGTGGGACGAGCAACGGTCCGTTCCTGAGGAAAGGAGAGCGCGGCCGACGAGGAGATTGAAGATGCTTCGTTTCTTGTCGCCGGGTTTCGGCTTCGATGGATTGTTGCCGAATCATGGTACGTAATTAGGCAAGGTGTTTGAATTCTGGTTTTAGAAGAGATGTGAATTAGGAGGGCTATTGGTTCGTGAATTGGGCCTTTGTTATTCGTAAATTATGACCATCCCTATACCGTGGTCTCGGTACACCTGAACGGCATCTTGCTTTGGGGGTGGTGAAGAAGCATACTGCGGGGTGGATATCATCTACACGGCTTCTCTCTACCACGCACGTTGGTGCTCGAGTTTAACCAGTGGATAGACCTGAATGTAGAGTCTATCAGGAAGCCCACTTCTATCAATAGTTATTGCCGAGCAGATGGTAGCCTTATAGATGAGGGAAAGTGGAAAGTAGACCTCATTTATACCGAAGGGGTCGTTGGTTTGTCAGATTTGCTTGCCAGGCAACAGAGCATTTGACCACCTAGTAGTAGCTCCTTATCCCGAGCCAGATGGGGCCATTCGGTTTTTCTTCCATTTTTTGACTATGATCTCTACGATATAATTCAAAGTCTGAAGGTATAGATAAGGGATATATTCTCACATTTATAAGCCGACAATGACTTGTAGAGCCGACTCGATGATTTTATCAGCGATTGAAACAGGCCAATAAAGGGTGAATGAAATGGTGGTCTATTCCTTTCGATCGCTCTCTGGCTGCAGTGTTTAAAGAGCGCGTCGAGTAGGACGGAGTCGCTCGTCCCACGCTAGATGTTTAGAGCCAGAGAATGTGGATCAGGATGTATTTTAGCATCTTTTAGCTCAACAGGGTGGAGCATAAAAACCAGCCATTATTGGGTGTGGTTGATCCAAGATTGTGAATGGGTGAGCAAAAAAATGCCTTGTGATACCTACACCTAGATATGTTTCCAGAGTATAACCAAAATGCCGAGTCTCGAAGATCTTTCCTGTCTAAGCAAATGTTTAATGTTGAATGTCGTCTTGCAGAGGGAAGACTCTCCCACAAAGTTGATTTGCATCTCAAATAATACAGCAGATGAAGTCAAATGTCATCCCTCCATATCACAAATCACTCTGTCTGGTTCATCGGCATGGCTACATAAGACCCTGCTTACTTTGGCTCGTTTCTCACTCCTCGTGACGTTCATGACTCTTAGTCTATTGTTCCACTTGACAATTTATCGCACGTTTCGTCATCTGCCGACAATTACTAGGTAACTATCCTTCATTCTTCATCTCTCCTCACGAGGAGTAGAAGAAAAAAAAAAAAACAAACATCAAATAAGATTTCACCATGCTGCAGACCGGTCTCTCGGCAGTGGAGTTTCAAGGCGTCTTCTGGAGGCTGTTAGCCGTCCTGGTCCTCGCGACCGTGTTGCAATGCATATGGACAGTTTCTTATCGACTATTCCTCCACCCCCTCGCGCAGATTCCCGGTCCGTTATTTGCGAAAGTAACGTATCTCTATTCTTTCTGGTACAACCTCCACGGGGGACGGCTTTACCTGCAGATTCAGAAATTGCACGTACAATATGGTATCTAAACCCTGATAGCGCCAACGTGTGAACTACCACAAAAGTGAGCCTAATGTGACTTCCAGGACCCATCGTGCGCATTTCACCGAATGAGATTCACCTGAGCGACCCCGAAAACTGCGAAAAGATATACTTTGTGGGATCTCAATATGGGAAGGACCCGGCCTTCTATGGTGCCTTTGGCACTCACAAGGCAACCTTTACTATCCCAAGTCCTGATGTACATCGGGTCAAACGATCAGCACTGAACCCGTTTTTCTCGCGGAAGAAAGTCCTCGGTCTAGAAGAAATCATGCAACAAAAGGCCCAGAAATTGGTGGCGCGCATGCGTAAAGCATTTGAATCCGCTGGCCAGATTGATCTCCACTACGGCTTCCGTGCAATCGCAGTTGACGTCATTACGGACTACGCCTTTGACCATTGCTACAATTTTCTGGACGAGGAGGACTTTGGTATGGCTTTCTTCAACATGATTCGCGGTTTCGGACCGGCATTCTGGTTCTTCCAACAGTTTCCAGCTGTGCAGGGGATTGCGCTAAGAACTCCCCTTTGGCTTGCGAAGCTAACCAACAAAGCTCTAACGAGGATGATGTTACACCATGAGGTAGGCCAGCTGATAATATAATAACTGGGCTTCAGGTTGATGATTTTCCCCGCTAGGGCTCTCGTCGCCAAATTCTCCGGGTAAAGGATGCTGTGAATAAAGGAGAAAAACCATCACGAACGACCATCTTCCACCAGCTCCTGCAGCCCGATGCTGCTGAGGGCTATGCTGTGCCCACGGTCGAAGAACTTAAAGATGAGGCTTACGTCTTGCTTGCGGCCGCTGCTGACACTACTGGGAATGCTCTAACGATCGCAGCCTACAATGTAGTGCGTAATCCTGATATCTATTCACGACTGACAGCGGAACTACAAAAAGCCTTTCCAGATCCGGAAGCAGAAATCGATTTTACCACACTGGAGAAACTACCATACCTAGTAAGCTCTTACATTCATTCACTCATAATAGAACTTGCGGCAAACTAATTTGGTCAGACGGGCGTAATAAAAGAAGGTCTTCGGTAAGTCTCATGTATACTGACTTTAATGCAGGGGGTTTGCTGACCTCGTCAAGGCTGTCCTTTGGTGTTCCAGGCCGTCTACCTCGTGTGGTCCCAGAGCCTGGTGCTGAGTTCAATGGCTGTCAAGTTCCTGCTGGGGTATGTACTGACTCTTAATTCAGAATAGGCGACAGGGAGCTAACTTTATACTAGACCGTGGTGAGCATGAGCTCCTGGACTATGCACCATAACAGCGACTTGTTTCCCGATCCGGAGATATTCAATCCAGATCGCTGGGCGGATCCAAGTGAAGCCAAATCACTAGAAAAGTTTTTATTTTCATTTGGCAAAGGATCCCGGCAGTGTGTGGGCATGCCGTATGTGTGCTTTATCCCTTCTTTTTGTTCTCGCCTCTAACAGCTTCTATAGCTTTGCTTACTGTGAGCTCTACGTAACGCTTGGCCAGGTTTTCCGTCATTTCGAAGATATCAAGACAACACCAAGAAGCAGGGATGAGCTACTGTATGATGATTATTTCTCTTCATATCACCCGAAGAAATACAATAAGTTTGTATTTGAACGGACTTAACGGGCACTACATCATTAATTTCAGTTATGCATATATGAATTGATTTCAACAATGTGCGGCTACCATTACATGCTATCTTGAGTTCTTGTTTCTAGGAGAGGATGGGGAGCAACATAGGAAATAATATTTTTTTGAACGAATATTGACTGAATCATCTTCAATTAGGCCTATCAATGAAACTACTTATGCCTGTGATGATTGTCCCATTCTATACCTTTTTAGGCTAATCAAACGGTTCATACTGGCCTACTTACAGGCTATGAACCTGCTTGGTCTGGGAAGCTGCTGCTGGTGAAACGCAACACAATCGTCAATATAGGCTGACTGAAATGACTCCATGAGGTAAGGCTTGACATCAATTTCCTGCTAGACGTGACAGGTTAGTCTAGGGGGTTGAATGGAGACTACATCATCATTCATGGTCCCACTGAGAGAAAGCCCTCATGTAGTGTAGACATGGGCAATACAGTAAATACTCAGCTCCAGGCTAGGATACACGTTGGGTGAATAAATAGAAGATATTATTGTTCATGTTTCTACTCGAAGAAGCTCTCTTCCCCAAATAAGAGTCATAACACAGCACATTCCCTTCCCCTCTCTCTCTCACCTGAGTTTTTTTCAGCTCTCAGCCCCCCTGCTTTTTATTTTCTCCCTAACTCATCCCCTCTTTCCTTGCTCTTTTTCTCCCCAATTCATCTCCTCTCCATCGTTTCTCTCTCCCACCCAACACCCACCTCAACCAAACTCAGAACAACAACATCACCAAAGTTATAAACGTTCAAGAATCCAAAGTACCACCAAAATGCCCATAGCCTGGACCGCCGAGGCCGACGCCAGGGTAAACCCTCCCCCCTCCCTATCCTCTACCACCGTTCCTTCCATCCACCACACTAACACCTCATAAACAGCTCCTCATGGCCATCCTCCACACCAGCGACAGCAGACCCAATTACTCCGCCATAGCCCAGTACATGGGACCCGGTAAACCCTCCAGTCCCGGTTTTCGTCTTCTAATCTAATTGACGCAGACTGCACCACAAGCGCAATCCAGCACCGCATCCAGCGCCTCCGCGAGAGAACCAAGCACAATAATGTCGACGCGGCTTCAACTACTTCTGCTAATTCTGCTGGTAATAGTGCAGCTCCAGGTACCCCCAATGAAGCTTCTGCTGTTTCTGCTGCTACTGTCGCCCCTGAGAGCCCTGCTCCCGTGACTCCGAAGAAGAGGGGACGACCTCCTAAGAAGAGGGCTGAGGCAGTTGCTGCTCCGTTCGAGGGCAGTCCGACCAAAAAGCAGAATACTGGGGAGGATGTGAAGGCTGAGGAAGAGGCTGTTTAGGGAGGGGCGGGTCTTTGATATGGCATGGCTTCTGGTGTTGATAGTCGACCTGGATGACCGTGTGGCATGGGGTTGCTTGGGGTAGGTATGGTATTGACTCGGGGGTGGATTTGGACTTGAGGTTGTTCAATGGCGATAGTTTGAAGGGGACTTGGCCTTTTTTTTTTTTTTTACAAGATTTGGGGATGTTAACACTTCTTTTCAAAGCGTTGTGCTATGCCATGCTATGGACGTTTGTCTCTCGTATTTAACGTTATGCTAGATCTTCTATGAAGATGGGTGAACATTCGATCGATCATTCCTGATATTCGGTTCTTACACTGGTCTAGATAACGTGAAAGCAAAATACAAGTGGTTACCCCCAGCCCGAAAAGACGCCAACCCAATCATCCACGAAGTTCCTAAGCATAATCGGCGTCTGCATCCTCCATTTTAACCCCATCATCAGGTGCGTACTCCGAAGCAGAGCTCTCCCCATCATCCGCACGCCCCTCCTCGTACGTATAACTCACCATACCAGGAGCAAGGGTACTCGCTCTCCGAGTGCGCTTGCTAGGATTCACCTCACCGACGAAAGATCCCCCATCGGGAGACTTGAAGGGAATCCCCATTGGGACGACCACGCTACTCTGATTCATTCCGCCATGGGTGGGATGCAGAGGTCTTTTAGTCGGGGTTTGGGTGGGAGTTGCATTATTTGCGTCCTCGACCTCCATCTTGACGACGGGGGAGGAGCAGCTCAGGTTCTCGCCCTCGAGATCGCCGTGTAGGGCTGCGTTGCTGATACTACCTTTGGGTGTGCGCTTTTGTCTGCCTGAGCCCGGGGTGGTGGGGAGGGCATTCACCTTGCGGGCCTTTCGAGGGGTCGAACTGGCACTGGGAGAGTTGGTGTTGCTGTTGCTGTTGCCCTTCCCGATGCTGAAGTGGCCATCAGAATTGCCGGATGATCTGACGATCTGGCGCATGCGAACGAGGCGTTCGGTGATGGCACGTGGGGTGGGACGGTCTTGTCCTGCTGTGCCAGCTGTTTTTTATTTTGTGGTTTCTTTATTAGCTTTGTTTTGGATGAGTAGATCGGGCGCGAAGAGGGGGGTTGGAGGAGAGAAGACTTACTCCAGGCTTCAGCGACCTTTTTGGTGTCGACGGAGAGGTCGTGGGTTTCCAAAATCTTCAAGAGAAGCTGAGGAGGGTTAGTGGGAAGAGCAGTAATCTTTGGATGAGAGAGGGGATCTCACAAGCTGGTCATTCTCAGGAGTCCATTTCATGGGCATCTTGGAGTGTGATATTTTTGGTGAAGGGAGAGATGAGTGGAGTTGGGGAAGATAGAGAGTTGGTGGAGGGGAGTTGAGACAGACTCGACATGAATCTGTTAAAGTATCTGGCCAAGAGAGAGAAGTGAACTGCTTGTCTGTCTGAAAGTGAATATCTTTCCTGGTGGAGCTCCCACATTTCCTGGCATTCACAGGCTATTGTCCTCCTCTACGCCATCCCCCCCACAATCACATAGTTGACTTGTCCACTCTCACAACTCTCTGTCCTCCTCTTGTGTTCCTTGGGGCTAACACAAACTAACAACAGCCTTCACGCTACTTCATATTCACTGATCAAATCCTGAGAAGCGGTGTAAGTATCGAAAGTCCTCTCTTCTTTGTTTTTGTTTGGATTGATCCGCTGAACAGCCACTCTCATCCAGGATGTTCCTGCATTCTCGACAGCCAATTCACGCTATCACCCCTCAACCACAAACAGCCCGAGCCCATCCCTGCAGCTGCAGCGGATGTTTGATTCTCTCTTCCGGATCCTTTTCCTAACTTTGGATGGACCGGGTCATCCTCTAAGATCCCAAGAACCACATAACATCTCTCTTGCCGTGCTTGGCTTTGCGATCTCTCCGTTCTCAAGAAGTGATCTTCCTCCCTCCTAGGATCAGTGAACTTACACATCCGACACGAAGGGATAATCTTGGCCTCTTTCATCGGTAATACACTGCCTGCAGCCTGCATTCCTTGTCACTCCGCCAATTCCATGACTTTTTGGCCGGGTTCTCCCATTCGATGAGAACACAGCAGGGTCCAGCCCTGAACTTTAGTCGCTCTGCAACTAAAGATCTAAGTCAAGCAGACAGTTTCCCTCTTAGACCCTGCGCGTATCTGGTATATTTGTCCCTGGCTAACCGCAATTTTTTCTCTCTCGTCTACCACGCTGTGAGGTGGACTATTCTTTCCTGAGCTTAGCTATAAATCCAGCTCCTTCAAGGTCACGACGACAAGTTTTCTCCGCACCCCTTCAGTTTTCTCTGGATCTAGTCACAGATTTCCTACAAGCTTTCTTAGAAATAACCCACCTTGTCCCGGCTCATTTCGCTTTGAAACTCCGCTATTGTCTTCTTTGTCTCTGTACCTATTTTTCAAGCACAACCTCTTTCAACATGGTCAATTGGAAAGCTCCAGATAACATCGATCGGCTCATCGCGAGCTTAATTGCTGCCCACCCAAATCTCAAGGTACATATAACTTCTGGTCATCCACGTACTGAATGGTAAAGTTCTCGCTGACAAGCCCAAGCTTGAGTATCAGGCCATGGCCACTCTATTTGGTCAAGGAGCTACGTACGATGCGATTGAAGGTCGATTCCGCAAATACCGAAAAATGGCCGAGGAATTGAAGGCTGAGGCTACCAGCCGTGGCATCACTGACCTGCCCCGTGGGCGCAACAGCTCAACCTCCGGAGCTTCAACTCCCCGGACCCCGCGAGGACCTCGAAACGGCGGAGTCATGAAACTGTCAACATCATCGTCCACAGGCAAGGGCAAGAAAGATCCCGTATCCCGCGTTGTGGCCTCGCCCACCAAGCGCGGTGGAAACAGGAAGGTTGCTGGGAGAACAATAATGGATGCTATTCTTTTGGATGACGGGCCGGATATGGGTGGAAATGACACCCGAGTGAAGAATGAGGCTGCTGAGATTCTTTCAGGCATCGGAGGATCTTCTGCATTTTCCGATGTGGAGATTCTCAGTCCCCCGAGTGCCACCACTACCACGACCCCCATCACCAAAATTGAAGAATCCATATCTGAGCTTTCGGCCATGAGTGATTTTTCTTCCCCATCGGCTTTTGGGGCGATGAAAATCGATCAACACCATCACCATCTTAATGGCAGCGGATTCATGAACGCCCCCGCCGACTCTAGGATTTCAGCATCTACCCTAGCATCAGCCTGTGGACCTACTGAGACGAACTCTTTCGATAGCCTTGGGATGGACCACAGTGCATTTGATATGACTGGGCTTTATTTCCCCCAGAGTCACGGCGGATACGACATGGATGATGCGATGTATGGTGGTACGGCATAGATCTTAAAGATCTTTTTTCCCCCTTCTGTTCTTTCTTTTTTTTTTTTGTTTTAACGTTTTTTGCTTGCCACTGTTTGTGCACCATGATTTTATTTTCCCCAATTTATGATACATATAAAACACCATCAGGTGAACTCCCAGGACACGTCAAGATCCGGGATTCGGGAAACACACATACAGAACACCAGGATTGCGCTTTCAAGCCGCAACGGACGCATCTCTGATTCGCCGTGGAAGAGAGACTTGGAGATATCTATCTAGGAGGGGTAAACAGGTAGATAGACTTGGCTAGAACTTGGAAATTCGACGTTGTCGATTGGTTGGCCTCTCTCGTCATCAGATTGACATGTCACAGAGATCAGGGCCTGGGTGGGGGTGACCAGACTATGTCACTATGACTGTCCAGCTCAAAAAAAAAATTAAATCTAATCGAATCGAATCTACCGCTTTTTTTACGGTCCTTCTTTACAACCCTTAATGTTTTATTTTGGCCTGGTTCTGGAAGTTTGATTGAACCAACCCACTATTTCCTCTGCAGCAAGAAGAGCAAAAGTACCTAGAGATCCCGCTCTAGCAGTCCACGCATGCACGTACGGAATCTGATACGGAAAGTCAGCAGGTAAGCCCAGTAAAAAACCCGGAAACCCACATTCGCCAGCAAACGATAGAATTAGATAGGACTTGACATGGACGATCGCGGTGAAAAGGACGAAAGTACTATTCGCATGAAGTGATTGACAAAGGCCCTAGCCCTGTGCCCTAAAACCTAGTTTCCTTTTTAGGATTGGGATTGATACCGTTCAGTGTAGTGTCATGATTATCGCTGTTTTTTGGTAATTTGTTAGAATATTTTGCTGACACCAATGTTTACTTTTAATAATGAACAAGACACATCCTGATACAAGATTAATTGCAAGAAGAAAGCATTCCGGAGAGAAACGCGGCCCCTATCCAGCTTCCCTGCCTATAGTTTTGGACCAGATTTCGTCGACGGTGGACGCAAGTCTGATACATACAATACATGATTACTCAGGGCTAGGAGCTCGCCCGCTTCATCGAGAATCTGGATGTTCACGTCGTACCGGCCATCTGCGACCTTGTGGGAGTTGGATCGGACGAGGATCCACTGTGTTTTCGGGTCGGGCCGCTTCTTGAACTCGACGGACAAGCAGAGGGTGGAGAGGGCGTAGCGCAGGTAGAAACCTTGTTTGTGAGTTGCGGGGGGTTGAAGGGGCTACTCAGGGGATTAGCTTTGGGATTGGCAGGGTATAGATGGGTTTGGTTGATGGCTCCGAGTTCTCTGCTTGTTGGGTGGGGAGAGGGAATGATGGGGAGGTACCATATCAGATAACAGTGCTAAATGAAGCAGGTCGGAGATTTTCGTTCCATCTCGAAATGACAGCCATACTTCCCGATAGTGACCGCCAAGCCGGTGACCCCAGAGACCTTCCGTGGAGCGAGGAGCGACCCAGTGCAATTTGCTTGTGACGGGAGTGGCATCTACAACCGGGTCGTCGATTGTGACGCACTCTGTCTCTCTGTTTGGGATCGGGGCTGCCGTAGATGGCTGCTTAGGTGCCTGGGTGAGACCTTTCTCGTTGGATAGGTCTGCGAGAGTGACAATAGCAATGGTAGTGTGAACCTGCGATAGCGGTTCTGAAGAAGACTTGGTTCGTGCCAGCTCTACCTGAACAACGCACTGGCGTGAGGACCTGCGCAGGGTTTTGCATGAGATTGAAACGGGCCCTGGAGGGACCATGTGCAGGAATTGGACGAAAACATGGATGGGATCAGGGTAGCTACCATTGCTGAATTCGAGCTCAACGAATTTGCGCGCAGCCGAAAGCATTAAAGCGTTCAGGTAACCCCCAAGGACGGAACTGTTCTAGTCAGTCTGCGATGTTGTTGGGAAGCCCTTTAATGAGAAAATTCATGCGGTCTCGCAGGCCCCCCGAACATGCTGAAGGACGTACTGCTGTGTGCACCAGTCTCGAGAGACCCTAGCAACGAAGCGATTGCGAGTGCCTTCTTCGAGCGCTATGGCTGACGTCGCCTCCAGTAAGGATGGTCTAGAACTTGATGGCATTTTTTCGGGTGTTTAAACGCGGGAGTTTATCGCATTGCCGAAGCTAGCCAGGCTGCCAGGGTAGGAGAGTGTGGATATCATGTAATATCCCCTCCAGGCCGATGAGTTGGCTTCAGGCTGTTCGTTGCACAAGGGATGCAGAGCGGAGTGAATTGGCTCGTCACTGCGACGAGAAAACAAATAGATTTATTTATTCCAATTGGGGGCCAAGCAGCGATCATAAGGATTCCAAAATATCAACGAACCTCGGTGCATTGGTGATTCGTGGAGATGTTCACGGTATGTTCATCAGGGGAGACACTAGACCCGCCAACCATGCAAACCAAGTCACTAGCGGGACTGAAGGTACGCCTTGTGAAATCAGGAAGCGGGAATCATGGATCAATGGCAAAAGGAACCGAGTATTCCGAAATGATTGAGACAAAACCACCAGGCATCCTATTCTCGCTTAGCGTTCAGGGGGTGAATGGCAGAGAGGAAGCGAAGGGCGCATTCCGGAAATGACCACAGATATTAATGCTGATGTCAGTAATCAATGTGGGGAGGGCAGCATATTGCGGAACGCCGGAAAGGCTGGATCTGGATCTGATTGCGATTCGAGCTGTGGATAGCAAGTTCACTTGGGGTTCGCTGCCTGACGACAAGTCATCGATTTGTGTCGCTGGAAGGGCCCTCAGAAAACAACGGTGGCTGGGACCATGCCACTATGAGAGACGCCGTCTTTGAATCCCGATCGAGGCTTGAAGTAGTATTGACGAAAACTTAATAATAATAATAATTTTAAATTTAAATTTAGCTCACCTCATCTCATCTTACGATATCAAAATCGGACGGAAGAACTTGGAAGAGCCCTCCTTTTTCTCGCTCTTTTCCGTTGCCACTCCGATGCCCATCACGTGTCGAGCCTTGACGACGTGACACGCGCCCTTTTCTCGGTGAGCGGGGATTTTCCCTCCGACGTCTCCTCGCCTTCGCCTTCGCCTTCAGCTGCTCACTTTTTTTTCTCTTCGTCTTATTTCATCCTCCTCCCGTCCTTGGTTGTATCTTCGGGATTTATTTCTCGCTGATGCCCCGGACAACAGGAACAGGAGAGGTTTATTGGGGGAATTAAAAGGGAAATCTCAGGGAAATCGAAAATCCGAGGATGAGCCATGGAACAGGGAATCACCATCTTTCATAAGGACGAAAACCTGCGACAAAAACAAAAAGCGAAACCAGAGCCCACAAAACCGAAACGAGGACCGCTCAATGTCGATGAGCAGCTGGAGCTGATCGCCATCTGCAGGAAACATGCGAAGTACAACGTAATCACACAATACACCAGCCACTTCTGGATCGCCATTGAGATCGAGCTGCAGGCAAAAATCGGTCGCCGCTACTCTCACTACTCATGCCGTCGTCGGATAAACGAGTATATCGCACAGCGGACGATTCACCGAGATGCCTGCCGCGAGGGCCTGCCGCCGCCATTCCAGGACATGCCTCGGCTGGTCGCTTCGGCGGTGGACGAATGGATGAATGCTAATGACATGGAGGAGATAAAGGCGAAGATCAAGAAACGAGACGCCATTGCCAGACTTAACGAATCATCATCCCATCTTGCTCAAACCAGCAAGCTCCAGCGTGTCGCCGATTGGATTAAGGGGATTCCAGATCCGGACCCCACGTTTATTCACCCTCGGCCCTTCACCGGCCTCGAGCCTTCATGGCATTTCCTGGCCCAGGCCCGAGCAAAACGGCTGACCCAATTGTCCACCCCAGCAGCCCTCGCGTCTGCAACACCTTCTCAGTCGCAACTGTCGACTTCAGCAATAGTGGATCTGCTCAACGAAGCCGTCAAGAAGGAACCCAAATCTCCCACCCATGTACTGCCAATAGCACTCCAGGGTCCGATCCATGCTCCCCCGGCCCCTCTTACGCCCCATAGCCCCCTATCTGGCAGAAAACGGCTGCTGGATGATGAGGCCACCCGATCCGATCGTGCTACACAGCGACCTCGTCTCGATCCGCTCAACTCTGTCCCGAGCGAGCTAAAGACAGGCGAAAGTGCGAGAGACAAGCCCCTCGCACATATCTCCCCGGAAGTACCAATTTTTAACGGAATCGAAACTGTCTTCGGCAAGTTCTGGGAGAACATGACTCCATATTTCAAAGAACAAGAGTTGAGACGGGGTCTCAGCCTTGCAAATTCAGAATCGATCATGCACGAGCTTTTCAAGGATGTCGGATCAGCTCTCGTGCGAGCCTTTATCAAACTAGAAAACGGTTCTCGGCCCTAATAACCCTTTCCCCCCAATCCGTCGATATCTTCATGTCCTTTTTTTTCTCTTTTGCACGTTGCATATTATGTTAGTTTTCAGCCAATCGTTTTGCATCCTTTCCCTTTTTAGTCATTTGAAGCCCTTTTTCTGTCTTTGTGGATATCTTTCTGTCTGTTCTTCTATACCTTGCATTAGACTGCCTCGATAGTGGATACCCCTTGCATTTGGGTTGGCAATTACAGTTCCAGTTGCATTATGTCTAGACTTTCCTCTCGTAGATGTAGTTGATGTTAATTTGATTCATGTGAATATATCATGTCCTTCGCCTGGTACCAACTCCGCTTGCTAATCGCTTCTGCATTCTAGTTGGCCTCTCATGTTCGCATTTCCTGTATCCCCTTATATATATATATATTTATGTGTATGTGTGTCTCGTCTCAAAAGGGGTATAACGTGTCATCCCAGGGAGAGCACATACACGATTATTAGGACATAGGGGAAGGCAATAATAGCACTGTATGCCTTGTCGCCGTTCACCCTGATTCGAGATACCGCTGGCCTCGCAAGTATAGCAAATATCACTATAAAATCAAATTGTATAACCAATCAGAGCATGTTAGCTCAGGGGAAGAGCGGTATGAAAATCACGTGATCTCCTAGTTTAGAAAAAATCATTGCTAACGTCGGCACAGCCGGGCTCATAACCCGGAGGTACGTCCACCAATCAGAAGCACCATCAACAACCCAACCTAACTTGCAATAGGTCCCTGGATCGAAACCAGGACATGCTATCTTTTTTTTTTTAACCAGAATCCTAAGCTGAGGGGATCTTTTTATTTCAAGTTAGATATAAGAACGAAAGATATAGAAGTGAGCTAAAGAGTCCTTCTCAGGACCCTTCGTAGCCAAGCTCATTTATCTACCCCGTATTAAGGGAGAATACATCCATGATGCTCATACTCTTAGCCCATATGGTAATCTCTGTACCTTTGCCGAGGAATACTAGAAACCGAGCCTTGATTTGTGTTGACCTGAGATCTAGCATATACTAACTATTACTCTGCACCAAGTGTCGTGACACCTTTTTGTGGCGTAGTGGTATTATTTTTGATAATTTGAGTCCCTTGATGAACGGCTGCATCTATATCTATACCTACTTCCCCACATCTTTGAAGAAGACTACGGAGTAGATAGGTTTACCATATGATCAAAATGGGCTGATTGCGGATGAGCGTTTCGAGGCAAAACGAAATCATTCTACCGTCTTTTGACTCATGAACGTTTATCCTGAATCGTGCCATCTAGAGAGCGCATCCCAGTAGTACTGCCGAGTGCTGGTGGTGGTGTGGTCTAAATACGGGTACGACTTTTCCCACGGGGAGGAAAAATCATCCGCCGCTTCATCAAGCATGTTCAAACGATGGAATTTACACTCCCGTCGCATATTATCTGGCGTGGAAGTTGGATATATAGATATATAGATAAGAACTCAACCGATGAAGGAAAGTAGCGTGGTAGATATTAACCAGGTGAATGTTTATGCTGTGCTCTATCACCAAGTTTAGGTACATATGCTGACTCTGTACTCAGATTAACAGTCAACTCCACGTCACAAACAAGCTAAACCGCCAGGTTCCCGAGAGCTGGAGAACGAAGAGACAGCGTCGGGGAGCTGATCCGACTCATATCCCGATTTGTGGGACGCCAGAAAACAAAGCGTGGGCTAACCTCGATTTGCTCCGATGGTGCAGGAGCTATCTCTTGCTAAACGAGATATATAGGGAATTGAACTGGAGCCGAAGGGAATTTTGGTTCTGGGCTGATAAAAAAAAATTGCTACATTTTTGCCTGAGTGGAAAATACAAAAATATGAAGAATCCCCGCCTGTCCTCCTTCCCAAGTCACCGCAAATTAAATCCATATCAACTCCTGAGTATGTGACTAAAGGCAAGATGCTATATGCTTTATACCGTTATTCGAAATTCGCTTTCATGCTGGAGGCCTTGGCTCAAAATGGGGGAACAAAACACTAATATCCGGATTGGATTGAACCGCTTTACTCGTGAATGGATGGGCGCCATGAACCGCCCTTCCAGTGCAAGAAGATGGTCGGGATGACACTAACTGCCACCATCAGGGCAACACAGATGCCGGAACTAGCTGCAATTCCAACCCTATCGAACATATCCGGGAACCTGAGAACGTCGTCGATTAGCAACTGCATCCCGGAAGACATGACAACAGACGGAGAAAATACAACATACCAGAAGGGACCGAGGAAACCCCAGATCTGACGGACAAAGGTGATGAAGACACCAACGCTCGAGGCATCCGTCGGGTGGCAGTCTACAGCATATGTGATGAGAACAGTGGTAACGATCTGGTTGCCGGCAGCACCAATCGCGATTCCGATAATGGGGGCTACGTTCCACTTGCCCTGAGCGGATTCCTGGGTGCAGACAAGGAAGACGACAATACCGATGATGGAGCAGGTATATCCCAGGTAGCTCAGCCAGAGACGGAATTCGGGCTCTGGTTTTCGTTGCGTCCGCTTGGCACGCGAGTTCATCCAAAGATCGGACATGTGGCCGCCTAGCTGCTCACCAATCAGGGATCCGATGATGGGACCCAGGAACTGGAGGCCCAGCTGCTCTGCGTTGAGGCCGAATTTCGACTGTAGCAGAATGGGAACCTCGACGGTGGCCAACACATTGCTCAGGAGAAAAATCATGGCGTATGCGGCTGCGGGGACCATGACGTTGGGGAGAGAGCACATTCCTAGGGGCTTGATGAACTCCGTCCAACGGAGGGGAGTAGGGTCGATCCGGCGGATCTGGAGGTATTCCCTCTTCCATGCTGGCTCCTTGGGGTCCTCGTTGCTACCAACGTACCGGGTCTCAGGACCGAAGAAGAGATATAGGATAAATTGGACTCCGTTGATCTGATCGCAAGTTAACATATACTGGTGGGAAGGACGCGCTAGAGAAACTCACAATTGCCAGAATCCAGTAAATCCATCGGTAGCCAATCCGGTAAGTGACAAACCCGAAGATAAAAGGACCGAGAGGGATTCCAAGCGTAACGAGCAGGGTCCAGACACCCATATACCGGGCTCGGTCTTTCTTGAAAAATGTCTCCATAACGACACCACTGCCAATAGCTAGAGAAGTTGTCAACGTCAGCTTAAATTTTGGGAGTATATTTTCTTGGAATTACGGATCATACACGAAGCTGGGGAAATGAAAAAAGCCTGTAACGCTCTGCATGCTGCAGTCGACGAGTAGCCAGGAGCTTTAGCACACCCAATATTGCAGACAAGACTGCAGATCAAAGAGAGGAGGAAGATAGGGCGTCGTCCATATCGGTTGGAAAGGGGTTTCCAGAATAGAGGAGCAGCACCGAGAATGGCGATTTGAAGGGAGGTGAGGTAGGTAACTTGGTGAAGGGTAACGCCAAAGTCCTCCGCAATCCTGATTATCGTTCCATTAGTAAATGCAGACCCACGACCTCGATATTGACTCACGTTTCATATGCGGGAATGATACCAGCAGCAGCAAATGTTCCCATGCATGCGTGGAAAGCTACAAGCAAAAGGTTTGCCAATTTCTGAAAAGCATGGAAATCTCCGGTCAGTGATCGAGAACTACCAGGTTCAGCCATATCATGTCGCTCACCTTCCAAGATGGCCAGTTGTAAGGGTCTGCAAGGTCCATGCTGGGAACGGGATCTAGATCCAGCGTCCCATGATGCTCCATGAGAAAATCCCGGTGTGCTGTAGACAGGCGAGAGGCCATGATATCGGCGTATGTGGAGGGAATACCGGCTTCGGTGCTCTCTACAAGATCGACTCCACCCTTAGGGACATGCTGGGCGGTTTCTGTCCCTGGCACCTCCCCAGCCTGACTTGGCTGCATCTCCATTGAGGCAGTCATCTGAGCCTCGGGCAGAAACAAAGGTGAATGCAGTAGGTTCAGCGTGTGTTGGAGAAGGTTCCTGCCCTTGTTCTGTGGTAGCTATTACTTGAAGGAATTTTCTGAGGCAAGGAATACTCTGCACGGCAAGGGTGGGATGTTAAAAGAAAGAGGAAGAAGATCTTTGACTTGATTATTCACCGGGGAAGATGCGCCATTGACTCAACCTAGGCACACAAATCCCCGTAAAACGTAGCCGAAGAGCAAGGTCCCTGGGGTCATCGTCTGCCTAGCCTATCACTGCGCCGGATCTTACGTTCTCCCCGGGGAAGTCCTCGACAATGCGGGTCTGGTGCCGAGCACTGCTGGGGAAATTCTCGCAGAGATTGCCTATCATACGGGGATACTTCTCCACGACATTATGGACGAGTCAGAAGCCGCGTAATAGACCTTCTGGCCGTCCGGCTGACCAACAGTCCAACAGTACTACGCAGGGGTGGGTATGAATGTCTAATACAGCGGTATCTGACCCAAAAACTCGATGCCGAAGAGTGGCGTAGAATGGATAACGTAAAATTCACGAAGCGGCCCTTTCGGAGGGCGCCGTCGTAGGGATGGAATCCCTTCCGAGTGAGAAGGTAAGTTCCAGCAAAAATCCTTCTGCGCCCATTATTAAGCTTCGATGAGGCAGGCCAAGTAAGCCTGACGGGTCCTTCAGTTTATGGAAGGCGAATGGCTGTTCCTGCAATCTCGGCTAGCCAGGCCTCGGCTGCTGTTTGGGTTTTTTTCTTCGAGGTAAGCTTTTAGGGGGGAGAGCTAAAAACATTCGTCAGAGGCAAATGCGGTGACAATCATCGAGCTTTCATGACAATTTTGAAGGAGAACCGGGGCAAAACAAGGGAATTAGACCCTTTATAAACGGATGTTCATCCAATGGTCACTCCGCGGTAGTTTGCAGCAAAATTCTTAATGCTGTGTGTCTGGACCATTTTCCCGACACTGTGAGAGGTTGTTCGGGATCGAACCCGCAGAAAATATGGCAGGAATGACACAGCGTCATTTCTTGGTCCGTGTTCCGAGTCGAGTCTAGGAGCGCATCCCGAGAGTGCTTTCGGGCGGAAAGTCGGCAGTTTCTGGTCTTTTGCGTTGGAGTTTTTCCAGTTTGCCCACTCCACTTCTGCCCCACAGTCCTCCCCTCCTGCTATTGGCCCAGGCCACATACATTGTCCGATGCTCCCCACACTCCCCACACCTCCCCTCCCACAGGGCCGTGTGGTGATACTTCTGTGATGCATGGTTAAGAAACCTCTCAATTCATCAAGTAGACTTCCTGCCAATCCGGACTATCTTGGTGTCATCTGCGCACCACACAAGATGCCACAATCAACCCCGGGGAAAGCCCTCGTTTGTCGTGTCTGTGAGAAGGGATTCTCGAAGGCCGAGCACCTGAGGGTTAGTAATGAATGGATTCATCACCCCTAGTTAGGTGGAGACCAGATATGCTAATTGTCGATGTCGGCATTTAGAGACATGAACGTTGCCGTAAGGGTGCCCTCCCTGTCCAGAGTTGGCCCTGTTATGCAGAAATAATGCAGCCAAGTCAATGCAGCAGGCAATCGCTAACGGTAGTATAACACCGAAGATACGGGATCGAAGCCGTTCGTTTGCAAGGAATGCCGCAGGCCCTTTGCTCGCCAAGATGCGCTCACGCGACACGAGAAGCTGCACGTCCGAGCAAAAGTAACTAAGCAGGCACTAACACAGCAATTGCTGGTGCCTCAGGCGCCATATCTAGATTCGCTCCATTGGGATGCCCCTGGAGCTACCACAGAGGCTGTCGTATCAGCCGCTGCACATCATCGAGGATGGGGTACGTCTGAAGCAGACCAAACTTCGGGGCTGCAAGATGCAGCCCCAGATCTAGATTTCGCGTTGATATGGCCCGATTCGGAGAACCTGTTCCAAAGTATTATGGCATCGGACATCACAGATCAGTGGCAGGTGCCCCTGGGTGCACTGCCAATTCCACCTGCGGTGCAAGATGTCGCTGCTATGAGCTTTGGATCCCCGAACTCCTTTGATGATAGAAGCTCATCTATTGGTACAATCCCCTCTGGTGGAAGCCATCAGGCCGTGCGAGATGTCACCGAGTTGGTGACAAGTTCGGTGAGTCCTTCCCAAGCCCTGTTTAGCTGAGGGGGGCTATTATTGACCTTTAACCGCGCGACAGTCCTCGAGTGTTACAGCCGCAATCAAAGCGAGCTCTATCACATCAGTGTTTCTAGATAAGTGTTTGCACATGTTTTTTGTGCGGTTTATTCCTACGTTCCCAATCCTCCATCGAGCCACGTTCGTTTTCCGAGATTGCACCCACCCCCTTCTGTTAAATGCCATGGCCCTTGGATCTCTTTACCTAGGGCCTAAGGATTCAGTAGCCAAGGTACGCGGATTCAAATTGGCCCTAAAAAGTACGTCAACTAACTCTATTCAGGGCGAGGCGTTGTGGCGGCTGGCACACACTGCTCTAGCAACTTCGGTATGTTTTCCAGACATCTTCCTTTATCAACATTTTGATGCTTACGGTTTTATAGTGGCAAACCTTGATTACACACTGTGGTCCCTATGACACCTGCAAAGGGGTTCAGCTTCTTATCACGGCCCTCCTAAGTCAGATATATGGTGCTCTATCAAAGGTAATTCCTAATGCATCTAGTTCCGATCTGCTTTGATCTAACCCTAGTTCTCCTAGAACCGAGCAATCCGTACCACAAGCCAAGTTTTTCGCCCCCTCGGCTTCCTTTGGGCAAGACAGTCTGGCATTCTAGATTGCGAGCCTTTCTCGACCGAGGACCTGCCTTTTTCGACAGCGAGTAGCACAGAGAAGGATTATAAGTGGAGGATATGGGCAGCTAGAGAAATACAACAGCGTGCGCTGCTAGCATATTACATTATCGATGGGTTGATCGCTCAGATGTCCGGCGATGGCGCATCCACTCGGCATGTCGCCAACCCGCTTAGCCTACCTAGCAGCGAGGCAGCGTTTGATGCTAGCAATGCCGATGAGTGGTTAGCTCATATGAGACCCCAGAAAGCCGACCAGCCGGCTTTCCGACTAGTATTCCGCTCTTTGTTCCCCCCCGTGAGCAGTTTCAGAGCGCTTGACTATCAACTGTCTGCATTTGCGCTCCGTGTTGTTCTGGAGGGCCTACAATCTCTCGTGTCAGACTCAGATGAAAGCGACTTTGCCGCAGTTGGAGTTCCCGATCGTTCGGACCTCAGGAGAGCGTTGGCCCAACTACATGAGACTATCACCATGAGCATCCACATTTCAGCATCCGAAAGACTCGAGGTCCTGCTCCGTTGGCACACGATCTGTCTCGACACTATGATCAACTCTACTGTGCTTTGTCGACATGTTTGCACACGTTATGGCATTAAAACACATGTTTCCGGCGGCTCTCGATCGATGCGGTCAGGGTTTGACCTGTTGAAGTGGGTCAACACTGAAGATGCCCGCCGTGCCCTGTTACATGCGATCGCAATCCAAGAGATAATTGAACAGCTTCCCAGAGGCCGGGCCCACGTTATACACATGCCCAGCTCTCTTTTCTCTGCAGCCACGGTATACGTCGTGTTTGCTCTTGCCGGCGTCGCCAACATTCACCTTCCACGCACCGTTGTGTGGCAGGATGCGCTCCTGTCGTATTCTGATCTGAACCTTGGGTGTGATACAGCTCGACCGACAACGGGATCTGAAACAAGTCGATTCGTTACAGAGGGGCGAATCGATCCCCCCTCGGGCGTCGCAGCTGCGCGGAATCTGCTCTATGAGATGAATTCGATGCAGAAGCTCTTCCGTTGTCTCATATCACAATGGGGAATCGCGCACGATATGGAAGAAATCGTCAACCAGTGGATCATGATTTGCAACTAGTCGATTATGTTTCCATTAAATGATGTATATGTGCATTGGTGTGGTGGTGTTTATTTTCCTTCGTTCTTAGCGGCGGTGTTTCGAGCATACAGCAGGGCTGTAGTTTTGTATAGCATCCAAACTCATGAGCAATCGATATATATAACCAAGTCTTTGAAAAATAATCGAAATAGTAGCAGGAGAAATACGGGGAGTTTGCGAAAAGGAAGGAAAAAAAGGTGGACCTTGAACCTAAAGAAAGTCTGTTTGCATTTTCCAAAGAACCTCTGATTGGGTTTACTCGCCTACGAGATCAAATCCCCCCCAGCACCCAATCCCCAATGCCCCGTCTCTGCTCTTGGAAATCATCCACCATTCACCCCTTTGGGATTATCAAGGCAACAATCACCGCCAGAATACAAAAAGGTGCCAAAATATCTTCATGCAGGATGGATGAAAATGCATGCATATCCTCGGGTTAACAGGAGTTGCTGCTTGATGCTTGATACACGGGGATTCCGCTCATGGGAAATAAAGAATCCGCCAGGCCTCGCGACTGCCATAT
Source organism: Aspergillus panamensis (assembly GCA_027569225.1). NCBI lineage: Eukaryota > Fungi > Ascomycota > Eurotiomycetes > Eurotiales > Aspergillaceae > Aspergillus > Aspergillus panamensis. Next base: position 249,005 of record JAPDER010000001.1, read on the forward strand.
AAGAAGTAAGCGTGGTGGAGTAAAGATTTACATCAGCATTACTGAGCTCATGCCCTTTGTGTTCTAGGCTCTTGTCATCAGTGGGAAACTTGAGGGCCAGACCTGTCAAGCTATGGGCCTTGGTCACTATTCATCGAGAACCAGATGAACAAAGGTCTATTAGATGTATAGTTTCAACATCCATTGCTTTTTGTAAAATTTATTGACTTAATACAAAATTACAGATGCGAAGAGTCTTCCCACTGGATATCCCTTCGATACTTCAAGACCACACCCCTGCTATGAGAAAAGAGTATGAGACAACTCACAAGGACCGAAATACTGCAGGTGCCGAAATCAGATGCAATGACAACCGATACATTTCCCTACAAGCTAAGGAGGTGCAAGAATTGCCCATTAAAGCCGGTGACACTACGGACAACCAGTTGATGCGAGCTCTATGCGTATCCCCAGGAATGAGACCATAGAAGACCGAAGGGGGATAAGCATAAGCTGCACGATTTGCGGAGGGACTCATGATATTAGCTGGAATATGCTTATAGAAAGCTTGGAGACTTTGCTATCCCTCCTACGATTGAAGAGCCACTCTCATTAGTTGCAATGTGGATTCACATGTGTGATCGCATATACGGGTCTATAAGTCTCTCAAAACGTTTAAGATTTTGAGTTGTCGTTATTGTTGCTGACCCCCATGAATGGATAAGTCTACCAAACAGAAAGCTGTTGGCTACACGACCAATTAGTCTGCATCAAAGATTGGCGACTGAAAGCTTTCCCTAAATCGGGAACGAGTGTTTTGGATTAGTAGCCAGAGCATCTGTTGCACGCCCTTAGACGCTGTGTATAAGGAATAATAGGATACATCGCGAGTCGGGGATACGCAGAAAGGAGGGCGTCTTCTAATGCGCACCATGCGTTAGAGCAACGTTTATTTTCTCTCTCATCATCAAACAGGAAGTTTGTAGTGACAATTTCCCCACAGCTAAAGACAACTGCCGCCCTCAAGAATTAATTTCTCGCTTGGTTTTGTATTGCAGAAGTCTGTGTTGGTGATTTCCTGGTGAAATATCCTCTATTGACCTAGAGTGAAACGGGCAGTATTTGAGGTGAGCGATGCTAAGACTTCTCAGGCATGCTTTCTATTATACTCAAAAAGCCAACCGCACTGATACCGGGAGATTTTATCTTCAAAAGAAGGGTTATAGTCTTCGTTCGATCCACATGAGGTGCCCTAGCGCCGTGATATTCCTACCTGATGTATACTCTTCGCAAGGGCATCCATGTATCTGCCCTCCCCGTGTTCCCACCTCCGGGTTGACCGCAGATCCTCCATCTTGGCTCGTATTCTCCAAGCAAATCAGTTAAAAAACACTATGTCCATGTAGCTACGTATCTTGAATCCTGAAACCGGTAGCTCCATCCACAAGATGAGAATGATCTCATTGACGCTCTTGATTATCTCCATTTAGAGACGCAGTGCTCTCATCTAACCAGCAGGCAGCACAAGAAAGGGCCAATCGATGATAGGTTGCGTTCAGTTTCTACCAGAGCCTGTATCTGAGTGGAAGCTCAAGAGAAGAAGCAAACTTTGCACAAGTCGTTCAAGTTATGCAAGAGGCGGTCGCCGCATTGGAAGCCGCGGATAACGAAGACCCGCCACTTTATGAGAAATGCATCAATTATATTGAGAACCCTCTTTAAACTGCACCCTCGAGAATGGGGGGTGGGTAGACTTTAATCTATTAAAGGTTGACTGCCTCGTGTGTTGGGCGGAACATGATAAGGACAAGGTGGAGGAAAACTACAGCACTAACGAGGCTTTCCACATGTTTATAGCGCATTGTGAAGAGTCAGAACAGGTCTCAAAAAGTAGGGAGGAGTAATTGTCAACATCGGCTAGGGCGGTTGTATATCTTCCTGGCTATGGTGACAAATGAGAATGACGATCTCCATCAGGCAAGCTACAATCTCCAGAGCGCAAGCGATGATACGCCATGCCATGGCCTAAATTGGGACGAGCGTTTCAAGATATTCCAGGATGTGTTGGATGCATTTGCCGTGAAGTTGGGCTAGCCTTTGCAGATTAATCATATAGTTCGGGCACAGCAGACTGGCATGAGTCGCTGTAAATATATGACTGCATACTTTCAACCCCCTCGAACCACGATCTTCTATCTTTATTTGGGGGATAATGGTGTCTTCTCCTATCGCTTTATATATTTCCTGTTGAGACCGTATCGGGATAGACCCTGACGATCTCCAGAATTAGCTGATTGATGCCTATTCTGTCAAGCATCAATTTCCTAGTCATGGCCGATGGGGTATGTGGCGCCCCTTGCATATTCATCAGCAGCTTTAGTTCTCTTTAAACACAAATCTAGGCAATAATTGATGTATCTCACCCAAGAAGAGATCAATCTGGTGGGTTCTCAATCCACCACAGGGCGTTCTAGGAATTTAATATTGTACCTGAGCGCAATAATGATGTCTTATTCTAGAAGGTTAAAAGTGTGAGATGGTCGCCATCGTTTGCCAGGCACCATTGCATCCGTGAGCCATTGCACCCCTAACCAGGACTTCCAGTGAATTGCCGATGAAAATAAGGCATCTTCGGTCTGAAATTCTTCGATTTCAATGCCGACTACAGGCCTGGGACACGCACCCGGGAGTTTCTATGGCAATTCCGCTGATACTCGCCATAATGGTGATTTGGGCCTTGGTTATTATGGTTTAACTATGATGTCATTGGGAATTTTTATAAGGTGGCCTAGAATCGGGAGATTAAATGAGCACTTCGAGTTTTTAAACTCCCATATATGTAATGCTTTGTCTATACTGGGTTTCAGAGTAAGCCTATTTGCTTATGAAATTATGACAGTGGCAAACTCTGGGAAAAATCCGGAAGATCGAATCATGTTGCTGGGATAATTACGGGGCAACTACAGGGAATGCCATCTAATCTTTTTACTTATTTTTTTGAAAAAATAACTTCCATTGAATCATGCAAAACAAGCATAAGACAGATAACCTCAAGTGGGATCTTGGATTATTGGCAATTTATGCTCCCGAGCGCAATTGGACTATGACGTCATCCCATGCCACCTTCCTAATTGGGTCTGTTATCATGAAACCCTGGGTAAAGTTGGGGTACTCCGACTTTTTTTAATTGCTTCAGCTTTAGCTTCACATATGATCGCTATACAACTACCCATTCCTCCCCTGTATCCTCGGGGCTGAAGCATTAAATCACATGCTTCTCGGGACATGTTCAAGGCTACCCTGAAGGTCTCAAAACCACCATTACCTTGACAATACGTTGTTAACAAGTTGCTCGTGTAGTGTGGCAGCTTAGGAAGAAGAGAGAAAAGGTATCCGAATTACTTATTTTTAGATCTGAGTTAGGTTGCGTCATAAACTTGAAAATCATAGGCGTTGGTGCGTGATTGGCAATATGAAGAACGCCATCGAAAGCCAGTGAGTGAGATTTGAAATCATCACCCAAACAATCGAGGACTTCGACTTCAATTTGCGCCCCGCCAGACGAACTCCATAGCCGAGGATGCCATCCAAGACTCGAAAAAAAACCGCCAAACGCCGTTGATTTGTCAGCGTTTAAGGAGGAACTATAAAATGGGGGGGATTTCTACGCTTGGGGGACAATAAGATCTCCAATTTACTGCCACCCCTCTTCTTGGAATATCCCTTTATAATTGAAACTCATTTCACTACCATCGACCTAAAGAAGACAAAATGACCGTCACAGAGCTTGGAAAAGCCCCCTCCCCCGCCACCATCCCCGCAGAGAACATCCCCTATTTCACGCCGAAAAACAATGCCGGCGCTGCACTCGACCCCACTGATGAGAAAACCCCGACACTCTTCCGCCCACTGACCATCCGCGATGTGACATTCAAGAACCGGGTGATGGTGGCGCCCATGTGCATGTACTCGACTGTCTCGGACCCAAGCTCCCCCTTCGTGGGCGCCCTCACAGACTACCACATCAGCCACCTTGGCCATTTGGCGCTTAAGGGCGCCGGTCTAATCATCATTGAGGCGACGGCTGTGCAACCGAACGGACGTATCTCACCAAATGACTCCGGTCTGTGGCAGGACGGAACAGACTCGGAGCAATTCCGCGGTCTCAAGCGTGTGGTCGACTTCCTACATAGCCAGGGCGCGAAGGTGGGACTCCAACTAGCACATGCGGGGCGGAAAGCGAGCACCGTTGCGCCGTGGCTAGCGGCAGAGGCAGGCGTGCGAAGTCTCCGTGCCGACAAGAGCGTGGGTGGATGGCCCGATAATGTCGTCGCGCCGAGTGGAGGGGAGGAGTATATCTGGGGAGCACCGGGGGTTGGGTTCTGGACTCCCCGGGAGCTGAGCACGGAGGAGGTGGAGGAGCTTGTGCGAGCGTTTGCGAAGAGTGCCGCGCTGGCCGTGCAGGCGGGCGTGGATGTCATTGAGCTTCACGGCGCTCATGGCTATCTGATCCATGAGTTCCTGAGTCCCATTACCAACCAGCGCACGGATAAGTACGGTGGCAGCTTTGAGAACCGGCTACGGTTCCTGCAGGAGATTGCGCAGGCGACTCGCGAGGTGATCCCGGCGGGGGTGCCGCTGTTCCTGAGGATCAGCGCGACGGAGTGGCTAGAGGGGCAGCCCATTGCAGCGGAGCGGGGAACATGGGATATGACATCGAGTCTGGAGCTTCTGAAGTATCTCCCCGAGTGGGGGGTTGACTTCCTGGATGTGAGCACCGGCGGCAACCACAGGGACCAGAAGTTCCACTTCTTCAGCGAGTATCAGACCGAGCTGGCCGGGCAGCTTCGAAAGCAGATCCGCGAGTCTGGCGCGAAGACACTCGTGGGTGCGGTGGGTTTCATCACAGAGGCGGAGGCGGCCGCGAAACTAGTGCAGGGTGCGGACCAGGATGGCACTGACACCCAGGCCGATGCGGTACTGATTGCTCGTCAGTTCCTACGTGAGCCCGAGTGGGTGATAAGCGCGGCAAAGAAGCTGGGGGTCAAGATTACTGTTCCTGCACAGTTTGGCCGGGCCATTTGATGATACTTATGATGTGATGTGACGTTTTCTTTTCTTTCCCCTTTTTCGTTTCTTGAGTTAGAAAGCCGCTACGATATTTAGAAGGCAAGAAGACAAGGTAGAATCGACGAGTTTAGAAATTTAGAAAAGGCCTTCCCAATTTGACGTATCTCCATGTAATCGGTAATGCATTATTAACTCTATCCATTTTAGACTCCTTATGTGGGTGTCGCAGTCCCTTCTACGTCTTTCTTTTTCCCTCGTAGCGATTGTCCAGTTCCTTGGAAGCGAGGCTTTTCGCCTCCAACGACATTCCCACTCTCATCACGTTTCTGCACGGGTTTGATAGCATATCCAAAGAAGAGCTGGTTGGGCGGTAGTCGCAGAGGCTGTGGTCCATTCGTCCGCCTAACCGGAGGAGGATGCTGAGGATTTGTCGCGCCGGGAGTCGGGGTCGAAGCCGTCGGAGTCGGTGTTTTACTTCCCTTCTTCGCATTCAGCCGATGGCCCCCAGAGAGGAAGTTTGACGACAGCGCTCTCGCCCCCGCAGCAACATCCGTGGACTCGGGGGCAATAGCCGCGTAGTTGATCGCCTGTGCCATGGTCCCGTGTGAGTGTAGTAATCCTCCGGCGGGGAGCTTCCCACCCACAACGCTCCGTGGCGTGCTGGTGCCGCTTGGGCGTTGAGGCTCCTCGTATCCCACGGGTGCTGCAAAGTCCACCTCGAGATCCGTCTCGAGAACGGAGATAGCGCTTTTCTCGTTTGCGGGCTTGGTTTCTAGCACCGCCATTTCGTAAACTTGGTCATTATAGGCAAATGTGAAGATATCGTCCTTCGTTAGGCAAGAGAAATTCCGGAATGCGTTTTCCAGCACGGCCTTGGGGTCGCTGATGTCTAGGAACGAGGTCGACTGTGCTTGGAGTTTGATGAATCGGCCGGGCGGGAGATCGGTCGATTTGACTTGTACAAGGTCGCCCGGTTCAAGGAGGAGGGTTTGCATCAGCTAACGTGAGTAATTCTGTCAGTATAGATCGTCAAAATTCCGGGGGAGGATCGCCATCTCACCCAGTAAGGCAGATAAATCTTGCCTTCCTCGGCGATAAACTCCAGCACACCGGCGTGTGAGATTTTCTCCTTTGCTCCGTTGTGAAGCTCGAAAAGCATCGGGTAGGTGATATGTAGTCGGGTTAATTTGTCTAGGGCACTAGGTGGCATGATGACCTTGCCGCCATGGTTGACATTCTCTCTCTCGGGGCCGGGCAGCATTGCAACGGGGTAACAGCGGTAATATTCATCGAAACGGCGAGTTGGAGCACCATGTCTGAGCATGCCTGAGCCCAGGACCCCATCCATGGGGTCGTCCTCCCAATAACCAGAGCGAAACTATGACAGTCAGGGACGGTCGATCATCAACAGCTCGGGGCTGGTGAGCTCGGAGCCTACACATACCATGATTGTGGGAGTTCGGGGCTAGTTTCAGAGTGAAGTGGCGAAAAGAATGGAGTTTCTAGGTTGAAAGAATAAGGTATGGAGTGATATGTGATATTTTCTGCTTCAAATGGGATCCAGAAGACAGTTGAAAGTGAAGTGGCTGTTGTTGACGAAGAGCTGTTCGGAGTTGTAATCGCCCGCAGTGACGCAAATGGCCTCTACAACGATTTTCCGACCCGACCCCAGACCAGACAACATTCCAGCTACTTCGACAGAGCGCTTCTCAAATCCACCCTCAAGCTTCCTACTCTATACGGAAAAGCAGAGAGAACGCCATTTTTCATTTGTCTCACCGGAACCCCCCGCCTTTACCTGAATAGCTCCTCCCAAACAATGTCTACCACCCAACCCCGCCCCAAGCGGGCAGGTGAAGACTTTACGCGCACCCACCACCAAGACCAAAATGACGAGAACGGTGCTCCTAAGAAACCTCGATTCGACCTGCGAAATCCCTCAACGCTTGCCCCCGATGCTCCCGAGGAAGATGTAGTGCTGGACGCGGACGAGATCGGCCGGCGCGGACAACAAGTACGGCGCAAGGCCGTAAATCTCGACGGCTACGATTCGGACAGTGAGAACGAAGGTTTCGACGCGCGGGCAGCTGCTAGGGCCAAAGGAAACAAGGCACCGAAAGACGCCGATGACGATGACGATATGTTTGCAGAATTAGAGGAAGACTTCGCGGAGGGCAATGGAGACGATGGAGACGACCTGAAAAAGAACAAGAAAAACGTACGATTTCTACGAGACGACGAAATCGAAGGACAAATTGCGTCGTCGAAAGGCGGAGGCACCTTGCGGGCAGACTTGAGTCAGGGCCCGAATGCTGTTGAGATTGATGAGGAGGAGAGTGAAAGCGATGTTGCGGATGAAGATCGTGCCCGAGTCGACAGGGATATGGATGAAGAACTAGGGGCCGGCGCGAAGAAGAAGCATGCGCCTTTGCTGGATGCGTTCAATATGCGGAGCGAACAAGAGGAAGGAAAATTTGACGAGCAAGGGAACTATGTCCGCAAGGCCGTGGACCCTGATGCAGTTTACGATTCGTGGCTCGAAGGGGTCTCGAAAAAGGACATCCGACGCGCAAAGGAAGCTGCAGAGAAGAGAGATGCTGCTAGAAAGGAAAAGGACCGCATGAACGACAGCGTATTAACGGCGGATGCCTTGAAAACCATGATTACCCACCTCCATCGCGGGGAAACCGCGCTGGATGCCTTGGCTAGGATCGGAAAGGGAGCTCCAAAGAAACAGAAATGGCAGACGAAGAAAACCAAAAGTCGAGCTAAAAAGGATGATGCTGCCACCGAGGACACCGAAATGGCTGATGAGGACCCGAAAGAAGCTGCTCGAAAACAGGCCATCGACGCTTTAACTGGTGCTGCTGATATTCTCATGGCCCGTGGTCAGGCAGAGATTTACGACACCGAACGCGAGATGCTCACCAGGCAATACCGCCGTGAAACTGGCGAAGAATGGATTGATCCTCCGGAGAATGAACCCGCGGCTACGGATAACAACGCATCTGCAATGTGGGAATTTCGGTGGGCAGACGCCCGTGATGGTGGGATTATACATGGGCCGTATGATGCTCCAACCATGGAGTCATGGAAAATCGCAGGATACTTTGGTGAAGGGGTTGAGTTTCGAAAGGGAGGGGATACGAATGAATGGAATGGCCAGGCCACCTTTGTATGATGCCGAGGACGCGGAGTTTGTATGTATAGTACGACCGGATACCCTGAGCTAGGAATAACATTATAATGTCTTCATTATCATTCAGACCTAGCCTCACTTGTGACAAAATTCAACTCAAAACCCAGAAAGCAAAATACCCATACCGTTGAGCTGTAAACAAGCGCCGGGATTATCATACATCAATAGTGATTTGATGTGGACAGTAAAAAGCATAGCTGCAGTGGAAGGAAGATAGCTTTTCCATAGGTGACCACACCTTTTTACAAAATTTGCCCCTCACGCTCGGGGCAAACGTTACAGTGTTTCATAAAATAATACTCCACCCTTCCAACACCAGAAATAGTTCTAAAAGTTCGCGTTCCAAATACCGTCTATGAAAGTTCCATAGCATCCCCGTTGGCCACCGCGAAGCTCACACTGCCTTGATCCCCAATGAAGCGCTGCTCGTAGGCGTTGACGAACTTAATGCTGCGAGCAGGATCGTAGAACAATCGGTAGCTGCGTTGAACATCATCGACGCTAACTTCCTTCGCCTTGCGCTTCTGGCTCAGGAGGTGCGATGTCGTAATGATGTTGCTGGCGTATCTGAGGTTCGACTCCTGACCAATCTTGGTCAGAAGGGCCAGAGCATCTGGTGAAACATCAATCTCTTCCTCCTGCGCTCGGATTGCGAGGATCTGTTTGATCTCCTCGGCCGAGTAAGGCTGTGTGCTGACGATAACCACACGGTCGAGGAAATCGAGAGGCAACCCGTGGGGAGAGGTGTATGTGGTTCCCCTGATCCGGGCTTGACCGCGGTTGCTGGCCATAATAACGATCGGGGCAAGCTCCGCCTCTAGCGCTCGGTTGATATAGGAAAAGCACTCAATATCAAGCATGTGGACTTCATCAATGAAGAGAACACCTGGAATGATCTCTGCCTTGCCTTCCTCTTTCCACTCTGCGACCTTTGTGTTGATCTGATCCCTCACCTCACTTCGAATTTCACCAGTATCTCCAGAAAAGAGAGCCAAGAACCCTTGCGACCGCGAGTTGATCACATCAATCTCGTGAAGGCTCACTGTGTGTACAATTTCCTTGCGAACTTGAAGTTCACCCTCGGGGCATTGGACGAATTTCACGTCGGCACCCATCGCATCGTAGTCTCGGGAGCGGGCGTACGAACGGCCTAGCTTTGTAATCTTTCCGGATGATTTGTCGATAGATATGATATCTCCTGCCATCACCCGCTCCTTTGTCATCGAATCGATCATCTTGGTGCCCATGTCGTAGATAGTTTCCATGTCGGTGGTTTTGATCGTGAGCTTTCCTTGTTTATTTCCCTGCAAAAGTCAGATTCGAACATTCGAAAGAACACCTGTCCTGCGGTTAGCATAGAGAGAGGGCCTTACACCAGTGACGCTTCTATCAATCTGAATTTCCACGACCTCACCCTCAATGATCTCACTCTCCTCCTTGATACGAACACCAATGGACTTTCGGAATGCTTGGGTGAGGGCCTCTGTCTTCGACATTTCCATGGAAAAAATCTCTGAAGATGCAAGCATCGTAAATGGGACATCAGATCCGAGCGATTGCGCCATGCCCATGGCAATCGCTGTTTTACCTGTGCTGGGTGGTCCTGCGATCAGAACGGCGCGCCCAGCAATCTTTCCTTCCTTCACCATTTGAAGAATCACAGCAGCGGCCTTTCGTGCCTTTTCTTGGCCCACAAGGCCTTGGGAAGACGTCCTCGGTTGCAAAGAATCGGCATCAACACCAAGACCTCTGATATGCGAATGGGCCGCGATGAGGTTCAGACCCCGGAGCTCCTTGGTCTCCGCAACTGTGGAAATTGGCTTGCTCGGGGGTCAGCTACAAGAAATGGATTGAATCACGCAATCGCTTAGACTTACCGCCGCCATTGTGAACGGTAGAAATGGTGGAAACTGCTCTGAAGGTAGGAATGACGAAGTGACGTGCGCTGGGAAATCTGTTCTGGCCGCGAGTCTGGATTTCTGGGCTGGAGAGCTCAATCTCACCGCCCGGCAGAATTGTAAGCGCTGAGCGGAAAATGATGCGTCGCTCGCGAGCAAATGATGTCCCTAGGTATACTTTCTTTGTTGACATTTTCGCCTTCTTCCTTTGTTTCCGTCCATTTCCAACAACCCGCGAGCTTCTGTCTGCTAACTTCGAAGACACCCGTGTTCCCCATGCTGCGCGCCAGCTGTGTTGGTGCTTCAGTAGCCCTTCAGCTTCATCTTCTATGCTGCACAAATGACTAGAGGCTTCTCTTAGAAGTACCGCGCTGTGCGTATCGGCCAATATTATTGCATTCCCATTTCGAAGCACGATTCTGATTATTCGTCCCCCAATAAATCAACTCCGACACCTCCTTGAAATTACAATGGACGTTAACCCCTCTGCATCACGCGACCCTCGCCTTTCAAGTCGCCCAAATCAATCGCTCGCTCCGCGAAGTACTAGTGCCCCAGAGTCGCTTCCACCACGGCCTCCAGTGCCCGTCTTTCCGACAACCTCAGGTCAACAGAATGGCCCGACCGGCGACAACTTCATACGCGGCCTCTCTGACCTTGTCCAAGCAGCTGTGGGAGCATCTAACAGCAGGTCAGAGAAACAGAGGCTACAGAAACAACGTGATCACACCGATGAGCTTCTGAAGAAAGCCAAATCCCTACCCGGCTTCCCATCCACAAGCGAGTTTTTTCAGCAGATCAAGAATGATGAAGATGTGGACATGGCGCGCATCGATGAGGGCATTCGGCAATGTGAATCAAACTACCATCGGTTGGAGAACGAGCTCAAAGCTCTGTGGACTTCCTCTCTAGGCACGCAGGAGCCCAAGTCTGGTGAGAGACTCAAAAGATTGGAATCCGATATAAAAGAAACAAGGGAAAAAATTGCCAATACTGAGCGCCTCGCCAGCCGAAACAATTTGCTTGGCCAGGATGTCAGACGCCTCAATAAGGAAGTCGAATCTTTCAGGGGAGCACTGGACAAAGACAGGACATCCCAAGGTTCATTAGAAAGAGAATCCAAATCAATACGGAATAATCTCGGCAAGGAAATCAAATCAATACGGGATGCTCTGGATAAGGAAGTCAAAAATATTCACGGTACTTTGGCTGTTCAGCAAAAAGGTTTTGCCAACTACACCAATTCTCTAAGCCTACAAGCAAATAAGATTGAGGCAAATGCAAAACAAATTGATCAACTTAAAAAAATCCCGAAGATTACTCCAGCAGACAACTTGGAGGCTCTATCTACCCAATATCAACATTTGGGGAACGAGTTGAAACAGAAGGCTGCCGAGTGGGATCCAAAGATTGACGCTTTGTGGAAATCACACCAAGAATCCTTATCGGCGTTGTCTACAAACATGGCTCAAGGTGCCGTCGATTCCAAAACGGAATCTGCACAACTGACCTTGCTGAAATCGAAATTCGAGGAATTACAAAATGTGCTGAGTGCCAAAGATGATCTGCAGTTTGCCGAGATGGAAGATGTCCAGAAGACGATGAAATCTCTGAAAGAAGACCACATGCGTGTCGTGGGAGACGTAAACAACCTGAAGCAGACAAACCACGCAGCGGCCATCGAGCCCATGCTCACAAATTTAAGCAGTGCAGTCCAACAAACACAGCAAAGAGTTGAAACAATCAGAATAGGGCTACATTCCCTGGAATCACGATATAACTTGCTCACAACAGACCATGTTGTGCAGCATATGGTCGGTGCAATTCAAGAAATGTATCCCTCTCTGGACCGAGTGATAGCCGCCCTAAATGGGCAGAAACAGGTCATAGAGGGTGAACTACCTTCACTCAAAGCAAAGATTGAACGCATTGAGGGCCAGCTCAAACAAGTGGGGTTATCACAGGGCGACCTCAATACGCTTAAAGTTGAGCAGAATAATTTATCTCAGTCACTTGCAACTCTTTGGCAGCAACATAACTCTCAAAGCCAATGGCTTAAGCAGGAGGACTTTGGGAAAATGCAGTCAAATTTCGATGCCCTTGCTGGAAAATTTGAGGAGGTTGATCGCGAACTCAAGTTAAGAAAGTCAACACATGAAACTCTTTTAGCAGACCTTCATCAAGAAAGAGACAGCCTCCGGACTGAATTTTCAAAATTTAATGATGCGGTTCAAAAGCTGAACACGGAATTTGCTGAAATCAAGTCTGATAAAACTCATGCAGGGGCCATTTTGTCTTTGGGGGAACGCATTGACACTCTTCAGACTGAAAACCCACGTGGAGATGACATTCTGTCCCTAAACCAACGCATTGAATCCATAGAACAGACTATGTTGAACGATCACAAAGCGTTACTAGAGAAATTTGAAAAGGCCAGAAAGACTACGGCCCCTCGCGCACCTTCACCCATGAATTATGCTGTAACCTTGTCCGACATCAATCAGCCTTCTACAACAGAAGGCACGCCGATCTCGGACCAGGCACCTCCAAAAAAGAATAAGAAGAAGCGCGCCCTCGCAGCGCACTCCGATGATGAGAGGTCGTCTTTAAGCAGAATTGATTCGCCGAGGTCCTTCGAGTCTCCAGTATCACCTATGATTTCCCCAGGAGAGTCCACCATAAGGGTCAAGAAGCATAAACGAAAGAAAAAGAAAATTCGACATGAGGGAGAGGAGCCTATCGTTGTCGATTAGATATCTATTTATCTATTTGTGGCGTCAAGGATGCTTTTTATTCTTTTTCTCCTTTGACTCTTTTTGGCTCCACTCCATATGGGTGGTTTCTCCGCTGCAAATAGCCCTTGCCTAATGATGAATACCTAGGTACCATGAAAATACCCTCTGTTAATATCGAACCTGTCTAAATTTTGGACTATGTTTAAATATTTTTCTTCGCTCCTTCTCTTGCGGTCTTTGGACCACATATGCAATGGCTCCGCGTGATTTCATCTGTAAAGCGGCTCATGTATTAATTTACATACATATGTAAGGGCTTGAAGCCAAATCTAGTAACATATCTATCGAATTTTGGCCAAGAAATTCACCACAACTACAGAAATATATCTCGTCAGCACAAGCCACATCCAAGTACAGAGATTCCCTTACCTTGTCTAAAGGCTTCCAGATTCTCCGAAATCACCCAATGCCCAGCCTCTACATCGGCGATCTGCGCATTCGGAAAGAACCTCCTAATATCCGGTATCGTATCATCCTTAACATATGCGCTCTTCGTCCCCCGAACAAAGAGCGTCGGCCCATCATACTGGGCCGAACCCTCCGGGATCGGAAAATCGGCCATGTGAGGTAGCGCGTCGCCGAGAGTCGCCAACGGAACCCGGAATTTCATCACCTGGTGATCCCCGGAACGAATGAGGTTCGTCAAGAGAAATTGCCGGATGGGGAGTGACTGTTTTCCCCCCGCCCCTTCCTTATTAGAACTCCATCGCTTCACTTTTGGACATACCCTAGCCTAGCAAAGTAGGTACGAGTGGGAAGGGGAAGGGGGGAAATACACATACCTCTTCATACTCCTCGAGAATCTTATCCGCATCGGATAACTTCGAGACCTTCTCGGCCTCGATGTGCTTCATGCCGCGAACATATTTACCGAAATCGCTCTTCAGCGCCGCGTTCACGGGGGCGTTGTCCACGGGGATCAGCGCGGAGACTAGATCGGGGGACTTCAGAGCGACTGTCATGGCTGCTTTGGCGCCCATGGAGTGGCCTATTAGCACGCATTTGGGTAGCTTCTGTTGGTGGATGAAGTTGATGATGTCTTCGGCCATCACGGTGTAATTGTGTTCGGGATCGTGGAAGGATGCACCATGATTTCGGAGGTCCTATGGGTCGGTATTGTTAGGGAATCTTGCTTTTTTTTTTTTTCTTCCACTTTCTCTTCTCCCCCAGGGGCAAGGAGATCGATATAGAAAGCAGACTAGGCCTACCACGTTGAAGACCTCACGGCCCAGGTCACGTGCCAAGAGACTGCAATTTGTCAGTTATACTCGCAAGGAGGAACCCGTGTTGACATGGTTATACGTACCGGCTCACAGACCGATTATTCTGCTTTGAACCGAACAAACCATGCAAGAAGACAATGGGTGTATTCGTCGCCTCCCCCTTATCAGGACGGATCACCTGGAACGCGAGATCCGCGTAGCGGCTGCGGGAAGTCGAAAATGTTCGCATAGCGGAGGCACCCCGGAGGGCGATCCTGGGTGGTAATAGCATCCCGTGGTTCCGTGATGAAAGAGAGTTATGTGCAATTCTATGTTCTCTTTGTAAGGCTGGATGGATGTGTATGTATCTTGGGCAAGGGTGGAAATTTCCACTCACTAGGTCATGCATTCACGTGATTGGTTGGAGTGGTTGGAGGCGTTTGAAGTCATTTCCACTGGTGTTTATTTGTTTGGTGTTTTGGATGGAGGACTTCAGGGATTTATCTCCCGAAGAGACGAAGTTGGGGTAAAGTGAAGGAGGTCTTACTTTCCCTTGTAGTACACATGTGGCTACTAGGCTTCGTAAACTCTCGTGTATAGAGCGGGAAATATATATTTCCCGTTCTTGTCGAGTAGGAAAGGGGTCATCCTCCAGCGATATTAATTGCCATGTGAATATCCATTGGAAAATAAACGTCATAATAGCGTTCCTAGGCCCCGCGAGAGAAGTAGCTATCAGATCCTGAATGCAGTTCCCCCCCAAATTCTTTACAATGGTTACAGATCCGCTGACATTTGCTGGGCAGATTCCATTGACCAATTTGGAGAGAGACATTATCTGAAGGAAAACAAGGGCCCTGGGGTAAATGAACAAGGACAGTTCTGAGAGATTTTGGTTTCAACCAGGTTCTTTTTATTTTTGGTTGAGTTCAGGAGCCATATCAAAGTCTATTCCCACTGCGCCAAAATGTTCAGAAGGGCTTGAAAAATTAGTTTCTTCTAAGCAATCCTATTCTCACTCTGTAAGTGGATAGGCAGACTGATGTCATCAACTTATGTTCCCCCCGCACAGGTTTATTTTGCTCCACAGATCTTAAGCCTTGCGCAATAAAACCTCTACGTCGTCAGACGCAGTGGCATCTGGTAACCAGACGCAGTCCTATCGTTTTCGATAAAAGCGGGTACGGGGTCAACTTCAGCGGTGTGAATTCCCGGAAGTTTCGTGTAGACCATCGTCGTAATGGTGTAAACGTGGAGGAGGTTCATATGAGACTCAGCTAATCGAGGGAAGGGGGTTTCGGCACCGGTTTCGAGGTGGTGAGAGCTAGGTGGTTGGATATCACTCGGTGTAATCGCTTGTCATTATCTTTGGTATCTGCGCTGTGCAAATTAATTAGCTATATCCTTCAGACCAGCCTGCAGGGTTTCATCAGAGGCAGGAAGGTTAGCACACAGCCAAGAGGAGATCAGGGTCACAAATATGGGCGCCAAAAAAAAAAAAAGCAATACGACAGTGCAGAGCTAGCCTAACTCTTGGAAATTCAAAGCACTGGCCATCACGGAGCAGAATTCACCCAGAAATCCCTCCAGGTAACAACACGTACTCAATTCTAGACAAATATCTCTTCCTTGTACTTGTCCCGATATGCGGCTGCGATCTGTTCCATGGTCGACACATCCGGCACATCCGATGGGTTTAGTGTCTGCGTACGGAAACGCTCTCGATTGAGTGGGCTGCCCTTCTGATCTCGAATACACTTCAGCATGGCAATAGTATCGCTCATATCGAACTCGGACTTTCGACCCCAATCGGCGGAAAGCATCCGGCGGATCTTGCGCTTCAACGCCCACTTGATCGGTGCAGCCAGAATGATGAGGTTGTCCCCGCGGAAGAGAATGATATTCTGCTTCTGAGCCTTTTTGAATAGATGTATCCTGGTCTCCTTGGTGACCCAAACGGCCATATCCTCACTGGCCCACTTCTCACTGTGGTGAAGTCGGGTTGACACGCGGCGGATGGCTTGCTCGAGCGGTTTCTTGATATCATCGTCTGCGGCCCATTCCGGATCCAGAAGATAGTCCAGGTTCGTTGTCGATTCTCTGTTCCTCAGGTAGTTGACCGCAAGGAAGCCTCCGGCGGTGATGAGTTTGATGGGAGCAAAGGCGACGATGAAGTCGAATTTGCCCAATTCCTCGTCGAGCGCCTGCAGAGCTTTTTTTGGGTTATCTCAGGCGATAGGTGGTATGTGGTCAACTTGGTGAGACTGACGCAATCGAACTTACCTTTCTGAAAGGCATTTGCGTCCAAAAACTGCTCCAAATCAGACATTTTAGCTCGTAGCGCGCTCCTACCCCGGCTGCGGATGCCCAAGCATAAGTCACGAGAGACTTTGTCGGAGCTGAGTAATTGTGGTATTCGTCAGTGAGGGAGAAAATGTGGAATGTTGGAGCGAGATGGGAGGGGGAAGAGGGGAGATGGCCGGGGGGGGGGTTGGGGCGGGAGGTCTTAATTTCGCCAGGAAGTAACTACCTAGGTATAGGGAAAGGGAGGAGGTAAGGTCGAAGAGCAGTAGTACTAAAGTAGGAGTCAGGTAGTAGTAGTGCTGGTGGTGGTAGTAGCAGTAGTAGGAGTGGTACACAATCACAAGTTCACAACACAGCCAAAGATGCACTGTTTTGGTACCCCGCATTTCATGCTTGGCTGCAAATTTCCACCCAATATTAATGCCCCACCAAAGACCGGACGATTTCAGCACGAACCAAGCTGGAACGCCTCTCTCGTTCTCACGAGCGTCGCCCGTCGGGATTAGAATGGCTTGGAGATCAGATTCAAGCTCTTCCCCGTTCTCTTTTACCATGTCACTATCCAGGAACCAGTGCTGCGCTATTTAGCTTTCGTGCTTAATCAAAGTTTACTGCGAACCGCCTGTCCGTAAAGAAAAGCCGATCCATGTCCTGCTGCCCAACTAACAATTTATTTCTTGATTTACTTCTCGGGCCAAAGGTATATCGATGTTTGTCTAAATCCACCACGAAGCTAGTAGTTGGCTTCAAGCCGCCACTGTCACACCTTTAGATCCGGCAAGTTAATCCCACCTGGCAGGCTCCAGCCCAGCTCCAGGCTCATCCAGGACCACCAATCGGCTCAGACGGAGATGAACGCCTATAATTTCGATTTCCGCAGAACCGATTTCCGTTCCACCTCAGATTGAACGGAGTTATTTTTTTTTTAAAAATGCACACGAACTATGTATTTGGTGGATGGGCCTGTCAGAGAGTGCTGCCAGGATTTCGCAGGGAAGACGAAAAAGATGTAACCATTCAGGAACTGGTGATGGGTCAACGGCCAACTCCATAGTACTGTGGGGGTGAGGCTTGGCAACGATGCAACCTGCATATCATTCTGTCTGAATACCAATAGGACGCCAGCTTGGTCAACATTGATTTTCCGAGAGATGAGTTCCGCTGTGAACGCGCATTGGCTTCGAGGCTGATGATAACGGTCGGTGTACTTCGTCGATACGCGACCTCTTTCCTCGAGCTTGCGCGCTGTTGAGCTCAGGATTGTTATCCTTGTGCCTGGTAATGTAACCATCTTCAAGGATTTTCAGGATGTGGTCGATACTGAGGTCTGCTGTGGTGATGTTCTTGGGAGGCACCAGGATACTAAGACTGATGAATCCATCCGCCCTATATTCCTGCTACCCACTGTCTTCCTGACTTACCCATCTTATTATTGGTTGCAGTGTTGACTTACTTTTCGTATCTCAGAATTGAGTTCTAGCCTTTAGGCCCCAGTATTTCGTCATGAGTCGTCGTGCCACTTGAGCTCTCGTGTACCGGCCGGATAACTCTGTTCAGCCTCGAGAAGCCTAAAAATCGGCAATTGCAGGGATATTGACATGGGGGCTAAGTAGAAATTAGCTTCAGGGGTTAGATGATTGGGCTTAAGGGGGGAGGGACGTGGGCAAGGAAAATGAGGTATTTTAGAGGAGGCTGGAGAAATGAAACCTTGTAAAAGAGCAAAGAAACCTTAAAAGGTTGCTTAACAGTTTCCTCCCTGGTCCCCCTGACTATTATTATCCATCATCCTCAACGAAGGCGAGAATTGTCCCCTGGTCAGTTGTACTCTGTCAGAATCCCACCGAAGTGTTGCCAATTCCCTTGATATGGTGAAATCTATAACCCACCCGAAGTCTTCGCCCCTTTTGAATCTTTGATAGGTTCCCGATCTGAGGAATGCCTTGGAATGGTCCATGACAGTGCCTCCAATCATTCAGGGCACAGAAACCTCAGGGGCAGCAGTCCTTAGCAGATTATGAGTATCTCTTGCATCACCATATTCCATCTACCACCCACTCACCAATTTCATTCGTCTTTGCCGGAGGAAGAAGCGTTCTTCTTTAGGTTTCTTTTTCTTCTACCCTTCGGGGTAAGCGGAACCCACACCATTCGAGCCCTTCCACCCAATCGTAACCGAGTGATAAACCTCGGTAACCTGTATTGTCCACCATCCTGAAAGCCGACATGTTGTTACCTATCAGCTGAATCCCTAAGAACTGGACCTTGATGGACCCCAAAAGTGTAAGGAGTGTCTCTTCTTTACCCTCTCCTGGCAGTCATCATCGACCCGCGGGCAAACTAGGCCGAGAACTTGGCAAAGACAAGGCCTGATAATGGCATTGCATGGAGCTCTACTTCTCGGTATCCAATGAGTCAATCTCTAGGAAATTACACAACGATCCACTAAGCCGCTGCGAGAATAGGAAAGCTCTCTGCCTGCTAGTCTTACCTTCTATTTAACTTGAAGTCATGAACCGCCTTGCTCGTGCAAGGCTTCCTGATGAAATTTCGAGGCTGTTCTAACCATGCTCAATTGAGTTGTCATAGATCATTACCTAAGTTCGAGAGTGGATCCAGGCTTGGTGGGCCGTTGTACCAAACAACCTAAATTTCCACACTATATCAGGGCCCACCACAGATCTCTCCCTCAGGTATGCTGTCTTCCCACACCAGCTACCAGCTTAGATCGCCAGGCATCTAAGACCAACCAAAAATGATCTTGAACAAATTCTGCACTGCCAAGGGCTTGGTTTTCCTCAACAATGCTTTTATTGGTGAGCTGGATTGGCATGTTTCTCACGTAATCCCTGTGTTGCCAGTGGCGGAGTAGGCTTTAACTCAAGCTAACCAGGATACAAGAGCTCATACACCCCCTCAACCCTTCTGGAATGGTGCTTTAAAGAAATACAATTGCTAGTGAATGGTATCAAGTTGTTGTTTGGGTATTGCAGAGGCAGCGCAGGTTCTCCTGTCACCCAAGCTGGATGCTTATGGGGGAAAACACGTGGAGACGCGAACCTCGGATAACGAGATAAGCACAAATTCCAGTCCTCTCCACAACTTCATTCATTCTCACTCACACACACTCTCTCTTTACTTCATCTTCTTGTTTCTATTTTTATCTTTTTGGCATTACACTCTTTTCCACTCCTTTTCTTTTCATTAGTTTGTATAGAACGCTTCTTTAGTTCGACTACTAGACAACTAGACAACCTTTGACACACTCGCTCTTTCCTCTATCTCAACCACCATGGCGTCGCAGAAGAAAAGTGTCGACCATTTAGCCTCATTTACAAGGCTAGGCCCCTCTATCTTCGTCGCAGAGCCACAGATACATAGCGATCATACCGGAGAGTATCCCCAGACCATCGTGGTCGCGTTCTGGATGAACGCCTTCTCGCGCTCCCTGGTCAAGTACGTGGCGGAATACCGCCGTCTCGCTCCCTCAGCCCGAATCATCTTCATCCGAACCTCCACCACAGAGGTCATGCTCCGCGTCACCAAACGAGCCCAGCATGCCCGTCTTGCGCCAGCTGTCGGCGCCCTTCAGAAATCGGCACCCCCCGACAAGCCTGTATACATTCACATGTTCTCCAACGGAGGCGTGTTCACTGTTACCCACCTGCTAGAGGCCTATCAAATAGCCACAGGCCACCCGCTCCGCGTCTCCTCGATGGTCATCGATAGCGCACCTGGCACAACGTCGCTAGCGGGAGCTTTCAAGGCCTTTTCCCCTGTGTTGCCTAAGCAGTGGATTCTGCGTTTGTTCAGCAAAATCATACTCTATGCGTTTATGACGTCGTTCTGGGTGATTAAAAAGCTGTTTAGGGGTCGTGACGTCGTCAGCATTGCACGCCAGGCCATCAATGACCGCCGAATGGTGCTCGGCTCGAGGAAGCAAGCTATCCCGCCGCGATGCTATATTTACTCCGACACAGACGAGTTGGTCGATTGGAAGGATGTGGAGAGGCATGCCTCCGAGGCGGAGTCTAAGGGGTGGGTTGTGCATCGCGAGAAGTTCCTAGGCTCGGAGCATGTTGCGCATATGAAGGCTGATCCAGAGCGATACTGGAAAATAGTGAAGACGCATCTGAAGCTGCAGTCGACCTGATTGATTCACCTAACTTAGATACCCATACCAGCCCAAAGAATATTAGAGGAACATACAATATAAATAAATCACTTCTTTCCAGCCAACCCCTTCAACCTCTCCATCACCTCATCCTCCGACTCCGGATTCGGTAAAATCTTCCTCGTCGCATCCAATATTCCCCCCTCGCTCTTATTAATTTCAAAATACCTCCCTACCCAACTGTATATCACCTCCCCATGTCTCCCCCCATCGGTAAACAACATCACCACACTCCTCGCAACCACCTCCGCCCCCTGAACCCCAACCCCTAACCCCTCTAGAACCTCCCGCGGAACTAACCCCGTAGCCGTCCACGACGGCGCAATCGCATTAATCCTCACCCCCCTTCCTCCCCCTTCCATCTTCTCTAAATCCCCCACAAGCCCCCGCAGAATCCCCAAAACCCCATGTTTCGCCGTCGTATAATCCGCGGCCCCGAAATTCTGAAACGAGGACGCGGACCCCGTGAGCACGATGCTCCCCCCGCTGTCCCCGGTCTCACTCTCACTCTCCTTCCCGGCGTCCTTATCCGCAGCCGAAAGCCGGAGATAATAAACCCCCAGCCGCACCGTATATATCACCCCGAGCAAGTTGATATTCACCACGTCTAGCCTCGGCGGCGCAAGGAGCCTCGGCGTCGGGTTCGGGCTCTCGTCGTCGGCGTCAGGCCCATCCTCAAACGTCTCCTCGAGGAAGTCCCCCCTAGGCCCGACCCCGGCATTCGCAAAGACATGGTCAATGCGTCCGAAACGCTTGTACCCGGTTTGAAACAGGTTACGGAGGCTAGACCAGTCTGTTACGTCTGTTTGGACGAAGGTGAAGTTCTCGTTGTCGTTGTCATTGTCATTGCCTTTGTGGGGCTCGGTGGAGGGGGGAGGGGGATTGATGTCACCGGCGATTACCTTTGCCCCGAGGGAAAGGCAGAGGGTTACGGTTGCTTGGCCGATGCCGGAGGTGCTTCCTATATGTAACAAGTTAGTATGTGGTTGGGGGGTTGGAGAGGGGGGAGGGAGGACGGACCAGTGATGAGGACGACTTTGTCTTTGAGGGGGAGGAGGGCTTCGGGGGAGATGGTGAGTTCGGTCATTTGGGGTAGTTTAAATAGGATATTGGGTGTTTGTTTTGAGCTTGAGGAGAGGATTAGGTACGTACTCTGTTGAGAACTGGAGATATAGATGGAAGTATATAAAGAAATGGGGCTCGGTATCTCTGCCGAGGTGAAACGCGGGGGAAGAGGAGAAATGAGGAGAAGTATAGGCACTGTACCACACACTTTAGAGTCTGCCAAGGGGAATGAAAAGAAAGAAAAAAAAAAAAAAAAGAGAAAGTAGAAATCCAACTCTTCATAGATCTATCCTATTCGCTATGCAATATATACAAAATCATCAAAGTACATTGAGTGGACTCGGACGCCATTTTTCAACAATCTTTTCTTGCCTAGCTTTTCCTTTGGTAAATGTTCGACACTCGTGAAGTAGAAGAACTATCGTCCCTTGGTCTCAGGGAATTCATCCTCGAGCTTCAACCTTGCGGTAACGTTCATACTCATCAACTCCTGAATCAGCAGCTTTGCTGCATACGGAATCACCATTTTCACCACACTTCGGGACGACTTACACCGCTGGCACCAGTTCAGGTAACCCATGAAACCACACTCCTCGCAGACATCAATCTCGTGTCGGTCAGATGAGATCATGAGCCGCTCCAAGAGTAGTTGACTGGTTCCGTACGCGATCAGGCAATCACGCTCCATCTCTCCCAGACGGAGACCACCATCACGGGAACGACCCTCCGTGGGCTGGCGAGTGAGGAGCGCACGAGGTCCACGCGCACGAGAATGCATCTTATCTTGGACCATGTGCTTTAATTTCTGGTAGTAGATGGGGCCCGTGAAGACGTAAAAGGGCAGAGCTTCGCCGGTGATACCGGAGGTGAGGTAGTCTTTGCCACCATAGCTGAAGCCCTTGTCAATCAGGGTCTGGGTCATTTGCTCGACGGGGGTCCCGCCGAAACAAGTTCCGTAGCCGTGCTGTCCGGACAGAACACCGGCCTTTCCAGCGACAAGTTCCAACATCTTCCCGACTGTCATACGGGAGGGGAAACCGTGAGGGTTCATGATGATATCCGGGTTGATGCCTTGGTCAGTGAACGGCATGTCTGCCTGGTCGGCGATGATACCCACGACACCCTTCTGTCCGTGGCGGGAGGAGAATTTATCACCAACCTCCGGTCGTCGAGTCTGCCGGGTAAGCACCTTGACGATCTGGTTCTCGTTCTCGGTGACAGAAACCATCACTTTGTCGATATAAGACGGATCCGGGAGTTTGTAGGTCATCGGGGTGGCCGTGTACTTAGGTGGCCGACCTGCATCCGAGCCAATTCCCAAGGACATGGATTGGTCTGGTGTACTCTTGTTGATGTAGACCTCGCCAGCATTGACTTGCTCTCCAACGGCTGCTAGACCGTCGCTTTCAAGGAGCGCGTGCTTTCTGATCGGCGCGTTGTTATCGTATTCCGGTGGGTTGAGAAGATCCTTGGTGCCATTGGAATAGCTTTTCAGGTTGGTCACGTACTTTCGGAATACCTGGCACCGCCCAAATCCACGATCAACGGACCCCTTATTAAGGACCAAGGCGTCCTCAATATCGTAGCCGGAGTAGCTCATCACGGCAACGGTGGCATTCTGGCCTGCAGGAAGCTGGTCGTATTTAGTCAGTTCGATGGTGCGCGATTTAACCATAGGCTTCTGTGGGTAAACCATAAGGTATAGGATAGAATCGATCCGGAGGAACTGGTTTGAGGCAATCGCTCCAATAGCTTGTTTACCCATAGCACATTGGTAGGTGTTACGGGGGGATTGGTTGTGGTGAGGGTAGGGAATCAGGCCGGCGACGGCTCCGAGAATGGTGAAGGGCTCAATTTCCATGTGTGTCGTGGTGTCGGTGATGTCTTTCTCGTAGATAGCGATCAGCGAATCATTTTCCTCGTTGACGTCAAGGTATTCAACCAGCCCCTGCGCAAGGAAATCGTCGAACTGCATGGTTCCTTCGCGTAGTTCATGGAGATGGTGCTTCTTGACACAGGATTTTCCGTTTTCGACAACGATGAGCGGTCGACAGATACGCCCATCGTCGGTGGCGACATGCACAGCGCGTTGGTGATGGTTGATATATATACTGACAAATTCCGAGATTCTTCCCATTCGACGGAGTCTGCGAAAGGAGTTGAGGAAAAACTTCGGCCGCCGGGTGAGGGCAGTCGGGGTACCGTTGATAGATATCGTATAGCTTCCCGGACCGTAGAGCTCCTTTCCACCAACAGTCTGGATATCTTCTGCACCCAGCATGAATATCAGGTTCCTTATTGGACCTTCTTCGTCGTTCGTTGTGATATGTGTCATGAGAGCCAAGTTCTTTACAAGACCACAGGCTTCTCCTTCTGGGGTATCGGCCAGACAAAGCATTCCAAATTGGGATGGCTGCAAAGCACGAGGTCCACTGACCTTGCGTGTCTTTTCGAACTGACTGCTGATACGTGTCATCATTCCAAGGGCAGCGATGTAGCTGAGCCGACTCAACACGTGGGTCACGCCTGCACGCTCCATACGGAAACGCTTCAAACTCCAGTTTCCTGTCGAGATTGCTCGGTTCATTCCCTGGGTGATATGATTGCCATGCATACTGATCACGCTCCAAGCATCGAAGGCTTCGACTCGGTTGCGCTTGTTCAAGACTTTGTCGATATTCATCTTGATATCAAAGCAGAATTTCTTGAACAGATCTTCAAAAAGAAGTGCCAACAGTTGACCAGCCAACTCCAGGCGCTTGTTTCCAAGATAATCACGGTCGTCAACCAATGATGCATCATTCTTCGCCATGAGCACACGCCGTGCCATGTTTGCAACGTAGATGGCTTTGGGGCGGAAGTTCATGTCCTTGACTTCGATGTGAGAGATGATCACGGAAGCAATGGCCTCAACAGCTTCCTGGACGTGAGTACGGCGATATGCGTTGTGTCTACTGCGGTTGATCTTGATCCGGGATCCAATCCAATCCAAAGCTTGCTGCTGTGTGTGAATGCCGACCTTGATAGCCTCCTCGAAGTTGATCGCAAAGTCTTCTTGATAGACCTCGTCGACACCAGCAACCAGAAGCATCATTTCCTTATCCGTATGAATACCCATCGCTTTAAGCAAGATCACAATGGGAATATCCTCGCTGAGTACGTTGTGTTTCACATAGAGCTTATCCTTCTTTAGGATTATATAACTTTTCGACTTACGCTCGTTGGAAGAACTATGACCGCGCGTTAGAAATGAACGAAATAACTCACGAAAAGGCTCTCCTGAGATCTTACCTTGTGACTGATGCCTGGACGATCTCCTTCTTTGGATCCGCCTCCACAATAATTCTGTTCTTGCTCAACTGTTCTTGGACAAGAATCACCTTCTCCGTTCCGTTCACAATGAAATATCCACCCGGATCGAGAGGGCATTCATTCAAGACACTCATTTGCACCGGGCTTTTGTTGGCTAAAACACATTTCGAGCTACGCAGCATAACCGGCATTCTGCCAATTGCAACGCCCGTCCTCCTAACCCTCTGGCGGCCACGGATATACTCGAAATCAACTTGGATCGGAGCCGCGTAGGTCGTATCGCGAAGTCGACACTCCTGGGGATTCACCGTCGACTCTGAGAATTCAGCCTTCACGTCCTGCGGCTCGTCCGCCCTGCGGGGAAATCCCAGGTAAATGTTGGTAAACTTGATATAAAAGTTGTGATCAACATCGCTGCGAATTGTATTGCTCGATTCAACGATTTTTTTCAGTTGCACCTCCACCAGGTAGTTGTATGAGTCAATGTGTTGCTTCACCAGACCCTTCACCTTTAAGAAAGCTGGGAGCAGATTCCACTTGTCCTTCGCAGTATTGATCGGATCTGTCAGAGATTTACTGTAATAGAAGGGTTCGAGAAGCGCGTCAAACGGGTCACGGTGACGATGAGGTGCATGCAATGGCTCCTCCACTTCGGGCTCTTGCTCTTCGACAACCTGGGCCGGCGGTTCTGGGTTCGATGCTTGCTTAGAATGGGAAGAGCGCTTGCGTTTCAAGAGATCAGCAGCAGAGGGCTTTGCGGCCTGTGATAGAAGCGACAAATAATTAGCAAAAATGATGGTTCTGAGGGAGAGATAGTAATGCGGAGAACCCTTTGCCATACCTCTAACGCCTGCGCAGGTCGCGCTGCAGTCAACGCTTTCCTGCGGGGAGGCATTTCGATCGAAATGCGGAATCCACCACGACACTGTAGTGGGATATGATTAGCGTCAATTAAATATAAGTTGAGGCGAAATCATGCTAGACGGGTCACTGTGTGTGCAATTTTTCTCTTCATCGGCGAGGGGAAAAGTTCCGAAATTATTAATTTCCAATTCGGAGAAGAGGGGTGTGTTATGTAATCATGAGCTGCACAAATACGGTTAGACTAGGAAGATAAGCTGACAAACTGAAAATCAACCAAAAATGTACTAGCGTCTTTGTGATCCTTATCTTATCGCTGATTGCATTATCGCTTCGAGCAGCTATCACATGCATCAGAAATGAGAGTCTACGTGCAGATGCAGGGTTGCTCCCAAACATATTTGGTTGACACGTTCTATATACCATAACCAATTAGATCACAGAAATAGGCCTTGTGTCTCTGGAGCCCTTCGCTTAAGCGGCCGAAACGTCTTTAGGAACGACCGAGAGCCCAAAGACCTTGACTTGAATGCTTCTTCAATCTCATCCAGTGATTTTCCCTTGGTCTCTGGCATGCACATGGCGCACACAATGGCCGTGATTAGTGCGCATCCTCCGAAGAGAAAGTAAATCCCGAAACTAGTCTTCGACAACAAAATCGGGGTCGTAAGGGCTACCAGGAAATTCGTAGCCCAATTGCTGCCGTGAGCGAGGCTGGTAGCGGATGCGCGGGTCCTCTGTGGTTGGATCTCTGCAGCATAAATCTTGATGCCGACCGCCCAGCTCAGGGAGAAGATTACGGCAAATATATAAATGGAAACAATGACCACCCAGCGACCTGCGCCAGTCGAACCGTGCACAGCGTTACCAGCATAGAGTCCGCCCATCAGGAACATAGTCAGACTGATGCCGATGCCACCGTATATAACACTATGACGGCGACCCCACTTGTCCGCCCACATGAGAGCTGGGATAGTTACAGCGAAAATCACCAGTGCCGAAACACCGGAAGCAAAGAAGCTCGCATCGGCAGAAGCGAGTCCTGCCTGTTCAAAAAGCATAGGCGCATACTGTCACAATGGTCAGACCAATGCCAGGACTAGTAAAATACCGGGTGACTTACATAAAGAACTCCGTCGATGCCACTAAGCTGTTGCATAGCCATCAGGAATACAGCCAATGCTGTCCGAGTTCGAACGTCCTTGGAAAATATATCCAGAAGCTTATGCTTGATGGGGCGATCCCGGAGATTTGGGATAGTGGAAGCCTGGTCCAAGCTAGGCACAACGGTAATATCCTGCGCATTGTAACCTCCAAGATCAATTCGCCTATCCTGCTCGTTTTCCACCTTCTCTCGCTCTGCATGACTGACACTCAGAAGGTCCCAAGCCGCTTCGGCTTCGGCCCGACGGCCATGGATTGTCAACCATCTTGGGGAAGGAATCAGCCAGAAAAATGCAGCCGCGGAGTAAACGACTGAGAGGCAAGCTAAAATCAGGAAAGGTGTTCTCCAAGAGAGAGAGGACCCGATCCGAGCAGTTCCGTAACAAGTAAAGAAACCGATAACCAGACCTAGTGTGATCAATAACTGAGGGCCGGTGGTAAGGGTTCCTCGAATTCTCGGAGGTGATATCTCACAAATATAGCTGCTCTCGGTTAGACAAGCCGCAAGCATAGGAGAAGAAAGATATCACATACACAACCAGAGTACCCAGGTAGAGGCCCTCACCTATACCTTCGATGCATCTTCCCACAACAAACATAGCGACATGCACAGAACCCGCCTCAATAGCAGCCCCGAGGCCAAATATTAAAGTTCCAATACTGATACCTGCAGGGCGGCCAAGTTTGTCCGCTAAATAGCCGGCAAAAAAGGAAGAAATAGCTGCCGGGATCAAAATAGAGGATACCAGCAAACCATGTATGGTTGCCGATTGATTTCCAAATTCATTCACGAAATCCTTCATCACCGTAACTGGGCCAATGATGCCAGTGTCCATACTAGAGAGTACATCAGGTCAGTTTTACGAGTTATTCAGCAGCATACTATGAGGGAAGGAGTGATCTTACCCGAAGAGAAGCCCCCCGCACGAGCATAAAATACTGGCCATAACATATCTAGGGGGTTTGCGAATGATAGAACCCATTGTGATCTTTGCTACGCCAAAACTTCCGGCCTCGGAAAACCGAAGGTTCAAATTGGGTCAAAAATGACAAGCAAAAATAACAATAAACCCGCGTCACGAAGTTTGACAGATGTCTACATAGAATAAAATTTTTAGAGATGCTCCATAATATTATGATAAGAGAGGGTCGGTCCACTTGGGCTCCCCCACCTGGATTAAAAATCCAAACTTTTCGATCGACCCAGCCAGCCCTGGGAGAGCGGAGTGACTCCGAGCGAGTCATGGTAGTGAGTCAGTGACACCGGGAATTCCCCCAGGAAAGATGTGGATGTCCCGAGTCATGCTGCCGTTCGTCGACTTGGAGAAGAATAAACCCCTCTTTCAAGTTAATTCCCGATGCATGTCGGAACTTAGCAGGTCACAGGGACAGCTGCATCTGAGTTGCTTATCTGATTTTGAATATTTGGAAACTCTCGCACGACCGCGATGATTGGATGACTCGATTCGATTGAGATTCCGAGTTAACACATCCATGTATAACTGAAAGTGTATCGAGTGTTGTGGGAAATGACATGCGCTCTTTTGTTCCGGAGGTACCTAACTAGATAACCTTGGTACATCCGATCAGTAGTTGATAACCGTGACAACATAAGTTGACAACTTCTCCGCCAAAAGGACCATGTATATAAATAAGAAGACAGCACATCCGACACTTCCAGGCTGGCAGATTTGTATAAAATTGAACCCTTGAAGGATAAACTATATAGTTGGTTCAATCAAGGATGCTATTGGTCTTATTGACCATGCGTAAGTAAGTATATGACTCGGGTTACTGGACTACATTATATCATATTGGTGGCGGTTAGTCAGGACCAAAAGTAATGAAAACATCAGACAATGAAGAAAAGTCTTTGTTAAGTAATCTCTATTTCAGCTGGAGGTTATATATTCTCGTGCGCTATATAAAACCCTGATCTAAGAGAGATCAAGCTTCTCAAGTTTCAATAGAAGCAAGCCATGGCTTTCCGCTTTGAGAACACATTCAACTACAAAACACTACCATAAGTTTCAGTGGCCTAGACAATAGCTTTAATAAATTTTCTTTAATACACTAGTGCTCAATAATATATCTTTTGTTTTACAGGTTTATCAAATCAGCTTGACTTTTTCCAATTCAAGAAACCGAGCACAAACATCTAAAATCTTTTTTCTTTTCAGACAAATTAAATAGCATAAGTAGTCAATGAAGTCTGAATGTAAGACAATTCCAATCTTTTTATTGATTTCACTTGAGAAAGCATTGGGTATTGATCTGGCTACATGACCAGGGACAAAAGCCAACCACTAGCACTATGTACCATCAAATCTGAAAGGATGGTTCACATCTGAAAATGAGTTCTATAATGCTATCATGCCTCATGATATGACAGAATTTAGGCTAGGCTCTATTAACTTAGGCCCTGATTCCCCTTGTACACAGAGATACAAGTACTTTTGAAGTCAGCAATGCAGATAAGATAAATAAAATTCCAGCTATAGTCAGCACCTAAGATGATATCGGATTAATGGAGCTAGAAGTATATTAGCTTCGTACCACTAGATAGTATCCAAGTAAAAGTATATCTACTGGTGGAAGTCGTTCTGGGTGCCTTTCACATGTGTATATCTTAAGCCAGATGCTGATTCTACGAGGCAACGACAAGAAGTGAGTCATCTGACAATATTTCAATCCGCTATAATAACAACAGTCATAACAACGAAGAGCAGCGTCATCGGCCAGGATAAATATGTATCGCGCACGATTGCACCATCTCATGCAAGTCATGTCTCCGATTTGGACACTTGCATAATCCGAAAATGTACGGAGTAGGACAGGTATCGAACTGACATCACTACCTAGGTACCTAAACCATTTACAGTTCTGATGTGCTGCCTGACAGAAAAGAAATCGATTCTGTTCCTGTCGGGGAAGGGGCCTCAATACAGAAGAGCTAGCAGCTTAAGGGAATTAGATTCGTCTATGCATGCAGTAAGAGACCACACCACTGCGTTCTGGGAATTCGGTTTTTGGTTTTCCTGTTTAGCACAGTACAACCCGCTTGCAGCTTTCGGTGCAGTAGTCGTCGCGATTAGGACGTCAAAGCACCGTTCTGGGACTACGTGACTGCTTTGGAATGGGTTCGGCATTGCATTGCGGGACTAAAAGTAGGATCAGAAGTGTCCGTTACTAACAACACTAGGAGAGAAAAGAGAAGATGGTAGTATACTGGTGGAGACGGCCAGCATGAACCCTAGCGGTCTTGGTCGTGAAGTGGCAGACTCCCAGCTTCATGGTTGAGGGTTGCAGTAGTGGACTGTTGTCGACCCCATCGATATAGGTATGCTTTGGGTATCAGTGGGGACTACCCAAACCACTATTTCTCATTAATCACACCACTTCAAAAGGCCGCTCTAAGACATAACTGTGATAATATAGAGGGAAGGGAGAGAAGTTTGTCAATGGTAAGCTCACTAAAAATAATAAATCCGGAGTACTCAAGTCACTGAAACCCGGAATATTTCCCCGAAAAGCTCCCAGTCTCGGGTCCAATCATCAAAAGCATAACCACAAAGCGAGCCAAGCTTCTCCGATTTGCGGGGTTGGGCAACAATTACCCAAATCCACTCCCTTCACATATTTAGTAAGAATAAAAGTCACCTACCTATTCCTTGCCTTGAATACAAGGATGCTTAGCGCAAGAGGAGGTCAAGGTGTATAGTTGTTACTGTGACTGCCTTAGGCGCTTACCACGCACCTGATTGATCTATAGATTGTGAAACTAGGTGCGTTGAGAAAACGGCCTCAGAAAGAGTTGGGTTTGGGTGGGGAGATCAATTAATTTCCACGCTGGTGGCGGTGGGCTCTCTTTGACCGCAATTTGTAGCAGCCATTGCCACCTGGCATCCCCTTCCCTTGCCTTTGGACGAATTTTCATTCGTCAGCCAAAGCGACGAAACCACTTACTGGTGAAGCATCTGAAAAAGATGTTGCACTACTCTGTCTTCCCTCCCATGTCAAAAATTCCCCAAAATAAAAAGAGAGGGAGAATGAACATGTGTTTGGAGTCTTCAAATCACGTGAAGGCCCAGATAACAACAGGGAATAAATGAAAGAACCAATGAGCGAAATGCCCAGGGTCGAGATTCATGATGGGACGCTGATTTCTTCATTCTGCACATGTGCCCGTTGTGACAGGCATGAGAACACACCAGTACGCTTCCTGTGCGAGATAGAGTGACCAACCCGCAATTATTGGCTTGAAACATGCAGCCAACCCCCGTTGAGCAATATTGATTGTGGCGGGTTGAGTCGGAACAGCATCCGTTGGTTTTGGACCAGTCAAACATCCATGCTTCATTGGTCTTCCGCATATGGGGTACTTGAGATTCTCATTGGGTGGTGAATATTCACGCTGTTTCCCACAACATGTACCGGTACGGAGTAGGATGCAACTAAAGGAAGGTGGTAGTAAGGTAGGACTTGATGCATGAAGGCCATCAGACACGAAAGAACAAGACGCCCTTTCTTGAGTCAATCCATTATCTTACCTGGGCTCGAATAGGTTATCTCCGTGTTGTGGATGGTGCACCCCATTCCTCTTTAGGTTTCTTGGAAGATTAAGTACTGTATTATCAGGACATGGACTAGTAATGTAATGGCCACTTTAATCATATGAAACAAGTAACAACTAACAGCTCACTGGACCTCACATTGCACTACCAATAAGACGAAACGGGGGCAAGGTCTAGTCACCTAGTAGTACAACCCTAGGAAGCGCGCTACGACTGCCAGGTGCCTCCATAGAGGGAAGATTTCCAAGAGATTTGTTAGAATTATAGGAAGATCATTCATGGGGCTTAAGGCTAAGGAAGTAAAAGAGTGATTGGCTTTCACCAGCTGAACCATCTTTGGGTAACCAGTCAGGGACCATTCAGAAATAAATATGCTTCGGCTTTGCCTCGAGAGGAAACTCGACTTCCATGGTAGTCCCACTAGAATCTGGCTGTCAGACTTACTCCAGAGGGGTTTCCAGAAACCCACAATAATCTATTATTATAGTCTTCAATATTGAGTTAAGCTACTCTTAATCTAATCCCTATTCTGGGTGGAAGGATCGTCATTTGACTGGATCCTCATCCTCCTCAATTCAGTTA
This sequence comes from Aspergillus panamensis, assembly GCA_027569225.1. NCBI lineage: Eukaryota > Fungi > Ascomycota > Eurotiomycetes > Eurotiales > Aspergillaceae > Aspergillus > Aspergillus panamensis. The sequence goes on from JAPDER010000001.1 coordinate 281,181, forward strand.
GGGTTCTGTCGATTGACTAACGGGACAATTTGTGGTCTGTGGGCGACTCCTTCCTCCGCTTTGCAGTGCAGCTATCTCCCCGCAGATATGAGGCTTTCTTTTCTGCCACCCAGGTATGGCAGTCACCTCAGGTTCGGGACCCGAAAAGGGGAGGGATCTAGTCTAGCGGATGGCAAATGGTCCAAACACCCGTGCAAAGGGGATCTCGACGCGATGGATCAGCATGTCTGTGGTTTCGTTTTCGCTGGAAGCTAATGAGTCGTACACCGCTTCTCCCCCACCGTGCCAATCAAATCTCTCGAATCCCTCAAGCTCCTCTCGATTTGTCTTGGGACTCACTGGATTCCAACGGAGTGGCAAGCCATCGCATCGGTTTGTGCGATGAGACAATCACCCTCTCAATAATACGGCAATCCTAGGGTTATCTTGCTCGGCTCTGATTTGCTAAACTTCGAAGCGCCGACACCCTCTCTAACTTAATCGGTCGAAATCGCCCTACCTACACTATACCACCGACAGGAGAATCGAGATGTTCAAATGTTGATCCATGGAATCAACCCGACCGCACCATAATAACTCAGAATTCTATCCATTCATCGTAGTAGGTTATTCGGCGGCGGACCATGGGACAGGCCAACAATCCCTGGGAAATGAGGCAAAGGAAGAATACCCTAAATTGCAAATGGGGTTCGAATTCGAAATGGAAAAAGAAAGAGATTCCACCGTTCCACACATCGGGATTTGGCCGTCGCGTAACTTCTGGATCGCGCGTGGCAATCCGTAAGTATTGATTCTGTGGTCCGATAGTATTATTCTTATTCATTGTTATTATTTGTGGTGGCTCTTTTTCAGTTCGATCACCAGTCATCATCATCACTGACACTTAATAATCTCCCCAATGCTTTTCTTTTTTGTTCTCCGCTCTTACGAGATCCCCGCCGAAGGCATATAAATTACTGGAAACTACGGGTGCCTTAAGCTAATATTACAGAAGCTGACAGCTTCTGATCCTGATCCTCACGACACAGGTAGGATATTGACTACCTAGGTATTAATTTGAGAAGGAAATAAATAGTCCCCCTCCTCTTGGTTTATATTTAACTGTAGGTTGGGGAGTGAAGAACGGGACTCTGGACAATTCAGAAGCAACCATCAAAATTGGTCCAGGAGATATGCTTGGTTACTTTAACCCAGGGACGTGCAGGGCTAGGGCGCGATCCGCCGTCACATCTTTCTAATTTCATTTGGTTGTCTCCACTTGATGCAGAAACACTTGCAGAGGCCACGCTCTCGACCAGCACACCTAACACAGAACGCCCCTCCCCCTTGCACTGTCTTTCAGGAGTGAGGCAACAAGAGAATTAATCGCCACATAGAATGCGATTATTTTTCTTTCTTGTTTTTAGGATTATTCTCTGAATGACCGTGACAAGACGAGAACGGACGGGCTTCCTCGATCATCCTAAATGTACCTAGATTACCGACTGCCAAAGCACCTAGGACTGGGTAAGTAGAAGGTCGGAGCAGCAAACCATCGTGCCTCACTGGCGACGGACTCGGGAGTATTGAAAAGAGATCTGATCCAATCATACGCGATCAAGGAGAGATCAATTATTGGCCCGTCCAAAAATCAATGATCGACCAGAGGGCTGGCCCCAGAAAAGACAGCTCACCAGCATCATGCACAGATTATCATTAGTCGTGAATTACCATTATTACCCTCTTCCTTCTCTAGATTTAGTCTGGTATCGGACAAAAATCTCCCTATTATTCGACAGCACTCGACGTAGAAGAAGTCCCAAATAGGATGTGAACAGGGGAGGTGCTGATACATGGTCGAGCTATGGCTAGTAGTCGAACAACAAGGGATGATGCATGAACAAATCGCCTAGTGCTATGACGATAAGAGTATACCTTTTAATACGATGTTGCAGCCGGAGTCAAGCTCGCCCAAGAGTAAAAGAAAAAAAAGTAAAAATAAATAATAAAAAGGCGACGACCGAAGAGAGAACAAGCCGAACAAAAAACAAAGAAAAAAAATACCGAAGCTCAGTCCCAGCGAAGTGATGGGCAATTCATCAGCAAAGCTCCCAAAGCCCACTGCCTAAACGAGTCGAGTCACTCCCCGCTTGTTTTCCCAGCCGCCGCCCACTCCTCGTTTCTCTTCCCCTCTCGCTTTCCTCCCTCCCTCTTTCTTTCTGCCCTCTCGTCCTCTTTTTATTTTTCCTTTTTGTCTTTGGGCCCAACTATCTGTATAACAATTCTTTTACTTCGTTGTTGTCGTCCCCACTATCCTTCCCTCAGATTTGTTCACTCGTTTTTATTCTTAGAACTCTCCCGCTGCTATTCATATGAAGAGCGCGCGCTGGGTGAACCTCAGCCAGCGCCTGTGATTTCCCACCGAGATCCTCTCCGCATTTTTTAGAGCACTGGAAAAGTGTGCACGCCGTCCTCGATTTTCGCGTCCCACGATCCTTACTTGCGTGCTCAAGCAGACTGCTGCCGCGAAAGTCTTTTTTCTGTCCCTGAAACTCAAAACTCTCGAGGCGTTCATTGTGTGTGAGTTGCTGCTCTTTTCCGAGATCTGCTCCGCCAGATCACCCCTCAGCCCCTCTCAACTCCTTACATTAGGTTTGCTATCAAGAGAACATACCGCCAACAACCACTTGCTCCCTGTCCCCTTGGTTCCTGTACTTCAATCTGAGCTTTCCACTTTGCTTGCACTGGTGTTTTTTTTAAAAATTGATACCTCTCTTGCCTTCTTAAATCCTCCCGTTTGCCATCGTAACATGACATAGCTGACATCTCGCTCGCCCTGGCCCCTGAATGGTATAGTCCTGTGATACCCGTCCCTAGCTCGTCTGCCCATCATGGCTTTTAAGAACGGACTGAGTGAACGCCTCGACGAGCTGCGATTCCCTTCCCCTCGATCGCCTCCCTCGGAGTCTACCTTCCCTGGCTATAATCCGCTCTCTCCAGGCCACTCGAACTTCGTGTCCGCTTTTTCGCGACCCCAGGGCGACGTGCGTGCCAACCTCCAACGCCGTTTCACCACCGATTCCAGCAAGCTGTCCTCCTGGAACTACCTGAACAATGTTGGAAATCCTCCTCAGATGCCGGATGCACTAGATTTGCTCTCATCGGTAAGTCTGTTGCCAGTCATGTCACCTGGATATAACCCCCCCCCCCCACATTTGAGAATCAGGCCATGTAGCTTTTTGGAGTGATATATATTCATTGTATCCTTGCTCTCAAATTACCTCGACCCCCTTTTATAGCTGGTACCCCAGTCGCCTTTGTTTCACCCTCATCTCATTCCCCCTCAATGTCATCCTTGTCCTGCAACAGACTGTCACATGAGCTGTTGCATATTCCTTTTTCAGCACTTCACCTTCTTTTCATTGTTCACACCCCCGCACTTCAACTTTCTCCTATCATTTGCACCAAACATTTCCCCCACTTCACTCTTTTTCCACCACTTGCCCTTATTTTTGAAATAATCTAATTTTGATCTTTTCACAGTTTGAAAAGAAAAGACAGCATATCGAGTATATGCGAGAGCAAAAGAGACGATTCGAAGAAGACATGAAGCTGTTGGATTTGCAGCACGAGAAGGAAAAGCAGGAAATGGACCAGCTTGCCAAAGATCTTGCCAAGGCTGGCATATCTGGACCAGTTAGCGAGCCAACAACTCCTCCAGAATACCGTGAGAACGGGTTCCCGGGTGGGTTTTCTCGCCCTACTCGCTTCTCTACCTCGAGCGTAACATCCTCCCCCGGGTTCTTCAACGTATTTGCACCTTCGTCGGTTACGACCCCGCCTAGCCATGTCAATCATGATTCTGCCCAAACCCCAACGAATCGGTTTGCAGTTCACTCCGTCCCTGGATCTCGTAGAAACTCTGAGAAGGAAGATTTCGTCCAGGAGCCTACTTCCCCCTTTCGTCCTGGGCCCTCGTAAGTCTTTCCCTCACTTCTCATTTTCATTTGTTTTATCTTTCGTTATTTTGGGTTTGGTTTCAATCTTATTGTTCTGATGCATTGAGGATGGCTTGGTATTTCACTTTTGAGAACACAAGATCCCTAAATCTGTATTTCCTTCACCCCCAACTCTGAAACAGCCTTTTTTCTGGGACCCCACACCCCGCAAGTTCGCGCATGATTCAATCCTATTCATATCAGTGTTACCTATTCTTCTTCCCACTTACTAATTTATTTTCTAGTATTCATCGTTATTCAATGCCGACAACCGGCCTAGGTTCTCAGAGCCGCCCAAACCTTTCAGGATTCAACAGCGGTTCTGGGTTAGAGACCTTCAACGCTGCCAAATACTTACTTCACCATGACGACGATCGATCAACTTTGAGAGACGAAGACAGGATTCCCACCCCGGATATCAAGAGTTATCTCAAGCTGACTGAGCCTGACGACAAGTTCCCTACTCTTTCCCGCAGAGACGACTCGGGCCTGGTAAGTCATCTTTCTTAACTATCGTTTAGCTCGATGGCTTAAGTTTCTAATTCACACTTCCAGCTTTCTGCCAACTCTGACGCCCTTGACCTTGCCAATTCTCGGACCCCAAACCCAGAGTCCTGGAACTCTCACAATCGCCACCGCTCCTCCCATCAGAGCATGCCCCAAAACGCCCTCAACATGTTTCGTCTAGGCCAAATCACCAGCTCGCCTGACGAAGGCCATACTGGCTCCTCGAACCAATCTCGACACGCAGCTCGGCATTCCCTCGAAGCCAACATGCTTTACAACACGGAAGGGAGCCATGAAAATGTAAACGCTGCATCTTCGAATCGGCCCGCACCTATGCAGTCTTCTTACTCAACCAACGATCTCCCGACAGTCAAGGGTGAAAGCTTCAACCCTGCGATAACCCCACCCAAGACTCATGCCGAGCATTTTCAACAGCACAATGCTACTCTTGGCCGGATTCCGGCAAACGCAGGCGCCATCCGTCCACAGAAGGATTCACCTGAGCATGAAGAGGCAAAGCTGCAAGCTTCGCGAGCTCAGCAGCAAACCACATTACAAGCTAATGCGACTCCTTTTGGCCCTCAGCTCAGCTCGGCAGCCACAAGTGGCACTACGGTATTGCCCACTGCTTTGAACACGTTCCAAGCTCCATTTTATGGCTACGGTGTTCAGGCTTACATGGGAGCGCCCATGCCGGTGAATGGTCAAGTTCAGACCTACAACCCATCGCCTTCGTTCGGCGGATACCCTCCCTATGGAAATTATCGACTCACGGAAAGCCCTGCTAAAGCTGCTGCACCCCGCCGAAATGGCGAGAGCGACTCTGCCCAGCTCTCCCGCTTCACGAACTTTCCCCTGGAGCATTATCGGGGTGAGCTTTACGGCCTTTGCAAAGACCAGCACGGCTGTAGGTACCTCCAGAGAAAACTAGAGGAGCGCAATGCGGAACATGTTCAGATGATCTTCGACGAGACGCATCTTCATGTTGTGGAGCTCATGACTGGTTCGTTAAACCTCAATCTAAAATTTTGGCGGGTGCTATTCCCGCGTTTGTTCCAACCTTTCTAACCTCCTTCTAGATCCATTTGGTAACTATCTGTGCCAAAAGTTACTCGAGTACTCAAACGACGACCAGCGGACTGCTTTAATCAACAACGCTGCCCATCAGCTCGTGAAGATTGCGCTTAACCAGCATGGCACCAGGGCCCTCCAGAAGATGATAGAATTCATCTCCACTGCGGAGCAGACCCAGACTGTGATCCATGCGTTGGAGGATCATGTGGTGGAATTGGTACAGGATTTGAATGGAAACCACGTCATTCAGAAGTGCTTGAATCGCCTCTCCGCCGAAGAAGCCCAGTTCATTTATGACGCCGTGGGTGCCAACTGTGTGGTTGTTGGTACTCATCGTCACGGATGTTGTGTCCTACAGCGCTGTATCGATCACGCCTCGGGTGAACAGAGAGCTCGCCTGATTGCTCAGATAACATCGAACGCATTCGCTCTCGTCCAGGACCCGTTTGGAAACTACGTTGTGCAGTACATTTTGGATCTCGCCGAGCCTCATTTTACCGAGCCCCTCTGTCAAGCCTTCCGCGGAAATATTCCAGCACTTTCCAAACAAAAATTCAGCTCTAATGTTATCGAAAAGTGTCTACGCACCGCTGACATGCCGATCCGCCGCCAACTTATTGATGAAATGCTCTCCGGAGTTGAGCTTGAGAAGATGCTTCGGGATTCCTTTGCAAACTACGTGGTTCAAACTGCAATGGACTTTTCCGATTCGGATACACGCACTGCGATCGTGGAAGCAATTCGTCCAATTCTCCCATCAATCCGCCAGACACCTCACGGTCGACGCATCGCCGGTAAGATGATGGCTGCGGAAAGCTCGGGTAGAGGCAGTGCTGCCACCAGCGGCCAGGTCACACCAAATGAGATGAACTCTGCACAGCTTCCAGGTCCGCTGCAGACTCCTCAGAAGTCTTTCTTGTACCAACACAACCCGTTTCCTGTTTCTAACGGAGGAGCCCATTTTGGAAACCAAAACTTTGTTCCCGCTTCTGGCACCGGCTCTACCTCCAATACTCCATCTGGAGCCAGTGAAAATTCCTCCGGTATTTTTAGTGCTGCTGTCCAGCAGCCGAACGGCAATCTCGCGGCGCAGAATCAGCTGTATGCGTACTTTTGATTCTCCCTGTTCTCGAGACGGCTAGTTCCTGTTCATTGAACTGTACTCATATCGAGATGATGCTACGATCTTAATGACTTACGGCCACCCTGACATACTGTCAACATATTGGGGACTTGAACTTTGATACCATACCAAGATCTATATCTTTAATGCAATACGCATTACATCTTTCTGGCTTATTCTTGACGCTACGATGAGGCCATGATAAAAGACATTAATCTCCATTATGTCTTGTATTCTTTCCACGATTGGACGCTTGCGTTTACCCCGTTTTGCGACGATAACGTTTGGAGCTTTACTTGTTTTACTATGTTTCCGCCTTGTTGGTCTGCCCAGCTGAACTCTTCAGAGCTAAGGAATCATTTATGTCCCATACATGTGACTTTTCCCCCACTATTCCCCAATTTGTGCTTTTATTTCATTCTATTTTATTATTGCTACTTGGATTATGCTCCTTTGTCGCTTGCATAGAGAATTGACCATACGTCTGCCTCTAGCTTGATCTATGAGATCAATCTCTGCCACAGCCTTTTCCATATTTTCTGCATATTGGGATGATGATCGCCTGCATGGTCTTTGTGATACTATCTTTCCCAGTTTGTCTTAACAGCACACAAGGTAGAATAGATGTATCCATACTTTAGGCAACAAATATGTTTTTTCAAAGTTGTCTTTGCTTCTATATTAGCCGTAGAACTAGATATGCATAACATGGTCGGATGTCGGATAAAGGGCAGAGTTGCTGATATCAGTGTTATCGGCACGTGATCGTGATTGGAGTTTCTTGCGCGTCGCTTCGGCCTCCACTTGATCAAGCTGAAGAACTTCACCCATCACCATTCCTTGGCCTCGGATCTGGGTTGCTATAGCTCTGAGCGCGTGTTTCACATTTTCCTATGCTGCCAGGCGAAATTGCCCGGACTCTCAGCCACCAATGGCCCTGTCGAGAGGTCCAAGTAGGGCAACTTGCTAACCTCCTTGCCGTGAGTCTCTGCACCTCCAGAAAATGTTCTCTAGCTGGCTGCCTGCTAACATTTCAAATGAAATGAAAAGCCACAGGCTCCTAGTCCATCAACACTAGTAGTCCATGGAATATCCGCGACCTGCAAATCAACCATCATCAGCAACGTTCTCGCCGCCCTCGAAGTCCCACACTCCATAACCCGGAGCCCTGAATGCATTACGGGGCGCCATTTATTGACCAAGATACTATGGGGAATATTAGAAGCGCTGGGGCGTAGGGATGAGTGGGAGAAATTTGGGAAGGGTAGGTGCGACCACGTTAGCTCTTTGGCAGTGCTCTTGGGCGAGTGCTTGAGCTCGAAAGACAGAAAGCCAATCGAGAAATTCGTGCTGGTTCTGGACGGCATTGATAAGCAGCGCGAAGCTCCTCCTACGCTATTACCTGCTTTAGCGAGGCTGGGAGAAGTGGTAAGTATTGGATCACTGCGCTTTCAGTTTGGGGGAAGGTGGATTTGTTAAAGTACTCGTTTCTAGATCCCGTCGCTTTGTGTCGTTCTCGTTCTCAGCTCGACTCCTCGCCCTCTCTTCCTTCAGGCTTCTGGTGTGCCGCATATTAGTTTCCCGCCATATACGCGCAAAGAGGCAATCGCTATAATCTTGAATGCCCGACCTCCGGCAGTTGTCGGCCTTCCTGCGGACACCGCATCTCAATTATACGCCCATTTCGTGTCCGCTGTTTATGATTCTCTAATCGGGCCGACAGCTGGCTCCATTCCGATTTTCAAATCTACCTGCGAGAAACTCTGGCCCCCGTTTGTTTCTCCCATAACCAATGGTGAAAGCCCGCCGGGGGGCAGCGACGAATGGGATTTTTCGCGACTCCTAGTCAAAAACCGCTCCCTCTTTAGACAGCAAGGCGAATCTGCCCTTGTACATCACATTGTTACAGAGGAAGCGCCTCCCACCAACGGGTCACTCATGAAGCCATCCCTCTCCGCCGTCTCTGCCCCGTCACCCCTGCCATCTCTACCCTATTTCCCCACTCTTATCTTGACATCCGCCTACCTCGCCTCGCACACCCCACAACGACTAGATACGATCTTCTTCTCAAAGTTCTCCTCATCATCCTTGTCCGCTCGAAACAAGCGCGCGCACCACCGAAGACGCCTAAAGCTTCTCTCCCAAGGCCAAGCAGAGGATAGCTATGCGGCAAACCATCGCCCAGCTATGCCTGGCAAAAGGTCAAAAACTCGCATCACAAAGTCCACCCTCGAGTCGGCCTTTGCTACCTCCTCCGCAACGACCTCTGCCGCAGGTAGAGGCATCGGCATCACGGGCCCATCCACGATCCTGACCGCCCGTCCCTTTCCCCTAGAAAGACTCCTTGCTATCTACCACGCTATCGATCCAAATCCCCCCGCGAATCCAATCCGAATTAATGCTATTTCTGATGCTATATATCAGGAGCTTGCTACGCTGCGTCGACTGCGTCTAGTCGTCCCTGCTGCGGGTCGTGCGAGTGGTAGTCGCATGGGGCTAGGCTCTGGCGGAGTAAGCAGTGGGAATACCACCGCTGACGTGGGAGAGAAATGGTGCGTCAATGTCTCCGGCGACTGGATTGGAGAAATGGCAAAGGGGATCGGAGTTGAGGTCGGCGAATGGCTAGCTGGTGGGCTGGATTGAAAACGGTACATTTTCCGTTATTTTCCGTATCGCGGGCAGCTGTTGTCTGGGTGTTCATTATATTTAACGAAATTTTGTGTTTTGAGAGATTTTACAACGGTTAGCATATCCTGGCGTTAAGTATATTTGTGATTATTTTGTTCCATTGGCATCGTCATCATCATTATATTTTGTTTGAAGGAGAATGTTCACCAATTCCACTCGTCCACTGTAGCCTGAGAACAAACTAATAAGCTAGGAGTCTGAGATCCATGTAAGGAGAGATCCCCAGACTCAAAGCAGACAGAGGTAATTGGATTTTCGTATCGATACTTTGACACGGGAGACGACACTTGTTCACCGGTACGTAAAGAGAATAACTGAATTCGACGGTCGTCAGAGGCTGTCAGGATATATGTTGTTAGAACATGAATAAGAACAACGAAGATTTTCGGTTTGTGGGGTGTCAATGCTAACCACTGGCAAGCAGCCCAAGTTCTGGGCTTATATCGAAGTCGGGAATAATTTCCGGCGAATAGTCGGAGAAAAGGAGATAGGGGCGCGTAGAAGTGTGGTGTTTGCTGTTCGGGTTTGGGTTGCGTTGGAGGCCGTTGGAAGGGTAGCGAATATCATACATTTGGAGCTAGACATTTTTTTAATGTTATTTAGCCGTCCCTGGGGGTTTCTGGTGTGACTAGAGTAGCAATGACAGGAAAGACCTACCGAATTCAGGCCGGCCACAACGATCCGGTGTGGGTCGAGCTTCCGGAGCTTTGTAACCGAGTGGGGATGCTGGAGCCTGGTTGCGGAGCCTCCACTACGAAGATCATGGAGGAAGATGGTTGAATCCTTGACGCCAGCTGCGATAACGTCTGATGAAAGCCATTCGACGGTGGTTATGAGAGCGTGAGACGAGTCTATCCGGCGGGGTTTGGTATTTCCCGTGGAAGGATCCGCGGGGAAGGGTTTCTTGGATAGCGCCCAGTAGCTCCCCAAGCCTTCTAAAGTGTGCAGTCCATCGGATGCTCCAATTGCGAAACGAGGCAGGTCTCCTACTGGACAAGGGGAGGAGCACCACAAGGACGACGCGGTCTGGATGCGAATAGGGTGGGAGACTGATTGAAGGGAGGAATTTAGTACTTGTCAATATTTGGGGGAGTGGTAGGGATAAAACGTACAGAAAGGAGGCCATCGATAGTCACCTCCTTCATCTGGGTCGGGAAGCATTCGTGGTGCAAGAAAAGAGTCGCCGTTGGGACCACTATCCATCGTTGCTCTGATCTTATTAGTGACACCGAGCTGATGGCAGGATCGATGGGACGAATTTGTTCTCACAATAGATATCCAGTATGGCTTAAAGAAATCGACGAAAGCTGGTTACAGCTGGGTTAGTGTCGGAAGCATTTCTATTTTAAGGTATGCCGGATACTCATACCCTATACGGTTCTTTAAACAAGAGCCTTTCCATCGTTCGATGGTACGTCCATTTGTCTTGGTCGCAATCAGGGAAGCATAATCTATTAAAGAAACTCATTATTAGACGGACAGTCGTGCAGATGGTTGTTTCTAACTTACGAAACTGATGATTCACCCCCACGGTGGCCACCTTAAGAGATGGTCAGCCTTCGCGCAGAAAATGAAATTTTGCTTATGTTATTTGGATTACTTACTGGCAATCAAGATTCCAGATCGCTGATTACGCAGGACATGTTTGATTGTATACTCCGCAGGCCAGGGCTCAAACTGATGGAGCTCGTTTCGGTGGAAACGACTCGCATAAGCCAACCCTAAACGCTCCTGCTCGACACTTCTCGGTAAAATGCGCGACCCAATTTCCCTTTGAACATGGGTAAGGGGATTCTGTAGACATGCTGCTTTCTTGATCGTTTCTTTCTCAACCCTCCGGGTCAGGCGGGCTTTCCTTTGGCGCTTCTAGACGGCCGTTAGCGGAAGTCGCAGCAGTTTATGATGGTGGATAACAACCTCATGATCTGCGCGTTTCCGCTTAACCGCATCCTTGGAGTACTGTGCTCCCGGGATAGCTTTGTGGCTAGCCTGGATCTTGAAGTACTTTTTCTTCTCGGGATCTATAACGGGTCATTAGTATGTCACTCTATTCGAGTCGTTCAGGTAGGCTCGACGGCAAACCCACCATAGTAAAAACCTGGAATCTCCCTGTTCATGGTTTCGATTAAGAAGATCCTCTCAGAGAAATAAAAAATTGAATAATAATAGAGAAAAGGCTATATAGCAGAAGAGTGGGCGGAATCTTGATGGTCAACGACTCATTCCAGAACTCAGTGAGACAAGCTGGTCCTTCTCCTGCAGGCTATGCAACATGGTTGCACTCGGCAGAAGGGAGAAACAGAGGAAAGGGGACAATTGTCCTGCGGCTCCAGACCCCTAGGAGAGGCTCGTCATGCTTGTTTTCAGTGAGGAGCTTCTTTGCTTCTCCGCCGAAATCTGCAGCGTCTCCCGTGACGTCGCATGCTGCATTATGTCATCGCATCGCTAGCTCGTGATTGGCCCATCCTCCACTACCTATTGTTTTCAATTCAAAACCTACTCGTGATCTCAACAATATCCTGATCTCTAGTGATGTAGTCAGCTCTTCCTCGAGGAATAATCACGGGCATGGAGTCTACACTATTTCCTTACCTAGTTCTTTCTCTCCAGCCCGAAAAGTCTCAACATGGTCCAAGAAGCACCAATCCGGATGCAATTGAACTGCTGCCCAGCGCAGTGAGCTCTATACACTTCCCTATAGAGGCAGCTTTGGGAGACACAACTCAGGAGGGGAAATCATGGCGCACACCCTCTCTTACTCCCAGGATTAAAATTATGACGGTAATTCAATACCGCAGAGTGAGGTCACGTTAAATTCCAGTTTATTCCTCTATTTTCATCATACCTGCCATTCTAATCAGCTACAAGACGCATGGCTCCTTCCATCTTTTGCGGCCATTTCTCACATTTGCCTACAATGATGGTTTCCAGATCTCACGTCTTCTACTCTTGCCCACATGATCTTCATGCGTACCTCCCTTCATCCGACCTCCGCAGGTCTTTATCGCTGTTCCAGCGCGCGCGCTCTGCCTTATACCCGCATGATTAGGTATCAACCACTCACCATTAGCCTATGGATTCCAAGTTTGTTCCCTCGGGACCCTTGAAAGTCTCCACACATAATATCATGAGACAGCATATGGGTGATCTTGAGCAGAACCCCCCTTTTATTCATGGAAGTTCACCGTACGATAAAACAGTGAAATTTTCGGAAGGCAGAGATGAGAACGATGAGGAGAGCCTTGACGTTCTCATCGAGGAGCTTTGGTCTTCGGATCTCGAAGAAATCCCGGCTGGAAGGAAAAGCATAGAATCCACTGCTTCTCGCTTTCGCCATGCTGCACCGGAACTGTTATTCGACACAGACATTAAGACTGGGCTCCGTGATGACCAGGTCTTATCGAACCGGCGAAAGCATGGGATTAACCAGATGAAGGAAGAAAAAGAAAACCTATTTCTCAAATTTTTGTCGTATTTTGTTGGTCCAGTGCAGTTTGTGATGGAGGTTTGTACCTACCATGAACCCAACTCCGATTCCACCTTACTTACTAGTCACTATAGGGGGCTGCAATTCTCGCTGCAGGTCTAAGAGATTGGGTCGATTTCGGCGTCATTTGCGCACTTCTTCTGCTCAACGCATCTGTGGGCTTTATACAGGAGTTCCAGGCTGGGTCGATCGTAGACGAACTCAAGAAAACCTTAGCCCTCAGGGCGACCGTACTTCGCGGGGGTGAATGGAGGGAGGTTGATACTTGGGAGGTTGTACCGGGAGACATATTAAAAATTGATGAGGTGATTATTCCCTTTTCTGGTCATGTCAACCGTCACGTTGCTAATTTCCAGGGAACAATCATTGCGGCTGATGGTCGAATTTTAACGAGTGACCCAATTCAAGTAGATCAATCGTCGATAACAGGCGAATCTCTCGCCGTTGATAAGTCGAGAGGGGATATCTGCTACGCATCGTCAGCAGTGAAGTGTGGAGAAGGCCGACTCATCGTCACAGCTACTGGTGACCAAACGTATGTAGGACAGGCTGCAGTGCTGGTCGGCAATGCCTCAACGAACATAGGTCATTTCACCGACGTTCTCAACGGAATCGGTACGGTCCTCCTCGTATTGGTCATATTAACCCTCATTGTGGTTTGGGTGTCGTCCTTCTATCGCTCAAACAACACCATTACCATTCTGGAGTTTACCCTGGCCATCACAATGATTGGAGTGCCGGTCGGTCTACCGGCTGTTGTTACGACAACAATGGCCGTTGGAGCCGCGTATTTGGCAAGGAAACAAGCTATCGTGCAACGACTGTCTGCTATCGAGTCTCTCGCTGGAGTAGAAATACTATGCTCCGACAAAACAGGAACTTTAACTAAGAATAAGCTTTCACTCTCAGATCCCTATACAGTGGCTGGGGTGGACCCCGAGGACCTCGTCCTGACGGCATGTCTAGCTGCCTCGAGAAAGAAAAAGGGCATGGATGCGATTGACAAAGCTTTTTTCAGAGCCCTTCCCGACTATCCAAGAGCCAAGAAAGCTCTTACCCAGTATAAAATCCTCGAATTCCACCCATTTGATCCAGTCTCCAAAAAGGTTACAGCTGTGGTGAAGTCTCCTCAGGGTCTACAAATAATCTGCGTCAAAGGCGCACCGATATTTGTCCTGAAAACCGTCCAGCAGGATCAGAGAATCCCAGAAAGTGTGGAAGCGGAGTTCAAGGATAAAGTGAGCGAGTTCGCTTCTCGCGGTTTCCGCTCTCTTGGTGTAGCCCGAAAACGTGGAAATGACAACTGGGAGATACTTGGGATAATGCCTTGCTCCGATCCTCCCCGTTATGACACTGCAAAAACCATAAACGAAGCGAAAACCCTTGGTTTATCGATCAAAATGCTTACTGGAGACGCCGTAGGAATTGCCAAGGAGACTTCACGCCAGCTGGGATTGGGCACTAACGTATACAACGCAGAACGACTTGGTCTTGGTGGAGGAGGAACCATGCCTGGGTCTGAGGTCTATGATTTTGTTGAGGGAGCAGACGGGTTTGCGGAAGTTTTCCCACAGCACAAGTACAATGTCGTGGACATACTGCAACAACGCGGATACTTGGTAGCAATGACGGGCGATGGTGTCAATGATGCCCCGTCGCTGAAAAAAGCAAACACTGGTATTGCTGTGGAGGGTTCCTCGGATGCAGCACGGTCTGCCGCTGATATCGTCTTTCTCGCTCCGGGATTATCTGCAATAATTGACGCACTCAAAACGTCTCGTCAAATCTTCCACCGGATGCACGCGTATGTGATATATCGGATTGCTTTATCGTTACACTTGGAGATCTTCCTAGGGCTATGGATCGCTGTCATGAACGAGAGCCTAAACTTGCAGCTTGTCGTTTTCATTGCAATTTTTGCAGATATCGCAACCTTGGCAATCGCCTACGATAATGCTCCCTATTCAAAAACACCTGTTAAGTGGAATCTCCCTAAACTGTGGGGTTTGTCTGTCGTTCTTGGGGTCATTTTAGCATTGGGAACTTGGGTTACGCTCACGACCATGCTAACAGCTGGTGAGCATGGAGGCATCGTACAGAATTATGGCAAACGCGATGAGGTTCTCTTCCTTGAGATCTCGCTCACGGAAAATTGGCTGATCTTTATCACGCGCGCCAATGGACCTTTCTGGTCATCCGCTCCCTCATGGCAGTTGGCAGCAGCAATACTCGTCGTGGATCTAGTAGCAACCACTTTTTGCATCTTTGGTTGGTTTGTTGGCGGTCAAACCTCGATCGTGGCTGTCGTGCGTATCTGGGTCTTCTCATTCGGCGTATTCTGCATAATGGGGGGGATTTATTATGTGCTCCAAAATTCCACAATCTTTGACAATATCATGCATTGCAGACGTCCGAGAAAGCGCACGCCAACAAGACAAATTAGAGAAGATGACTTGCGTAAGATTTCTTTCTTCTCTTGTCATGGCTTCGCAGCTAATTAGAAATAGGGGTCAACATGCATCGAATGTCATCCAAACACGAAAAAGTCTCAGTACGATCTGAATAGTCAATATGCGCCCTGCATTCTAAACTGATCTGCGGTAACCATATGTTTGCGGGTCTTTATTGTTAAGTCTTGGACTAGCAATTAAATTATGTTCAAGCCGGACGTGCAAAGATCTTGGCCTGTACTTTTAGCGAATCACAATGGCCATGGGGAGTGGCAGATAAGAGTAATGAAATTCAGCATTATTTAGCAAAGTTTTAGCCGTTTTTGTTAAAAGATTTCCTAAATTAGGTTAAAGTCGACATGAAGGGCCAATCTGCTAAGACTTGATACAACGCCCGTCCTAAGCCAACCGCAGCCAGAAGAAGATAACTCGATATCGGTAGCAGGGTAAATAGAAAAATTAGTTTAATTATATCTAGCAGCCGATCTTCCCGGCTTTCTCGCGGTCTCGTAGCTTGGTCCTAGATTACATCCGGTAGCCATACAGATAGATAGAGAGATAGAAATAGGTACGTGGGTGGCTTTGGTGGGGGGTACGGGGGTGTGAGAATATACATGATGACAAAATAGATATGCAAATCAATCAAATACACAAGTGAGACGATAAAGGAAAAGAGATTGGAAATGAATGCGAGGCTAAAAGAAGAATAGGAAATGGATAAAAGAGAAGAAACAAAATTATGTGCAGTAGTATTGAAAGGAATGGTGGGGAAAAGAAGGATAGCTAACTTTGAAGGAGTGAAACCTATGAAGTTGAAGTCAGGTGGTCGACTGCCTGGACGAGAAGTCAGATACGGGCCATATGAAGTGTATATAGTATTCAAAGTGAGTTACGGAAAACATACCTTGTCAATATTATAGTCAAACTTTTCTAGCGCGGCAAGGGAGGCATCTCGAGGGAAACCCATACCCGTCAAGCGTTGGAGGTTCGGATCGTCTCCGGTGTCGCTCTGAAGAGCCCATCCGGGCAGCTTGGGTTCAGGGCCAGCAGCAGCCGAGGGCGAGGTAGCTCCGTTAGTGCCTTCTGAGGCCGGAGATTTAGCCTTGTCCAAAGGGGCAAAAAGGGCCTCCCAATCGTGTGATTGGGTATCGGAATTTGCATTGCTGGATAGAGCCGAGGTTGGGGCGTTGACGTTCTTGTCAAAGCTGAAGAAGTCCGACTCTGGATTTCCAGTATTGGCACCTGAAGAGGCAGCCTTTGGTTGCGACGGGGACGAGTCGAAGGAGAAGTCGAAGTCTAAGTTATTGTTACGGCTGTCAGAAGATGGTTCAAAATCATCGTCATCGTCATCCGCTTCCTTTGCCGGGGCTAGGTTGAGACCTGCAAAGGCAGCCTCAAAATCGGGAGCCTTGCTCCCAGTATGCGATGCGACGGGTTGAGTTTCACCGCCGATAATAGGGGCCCCTGTTTTGGAATCCACCGAATGGGGAGCATCTGGGGCAGCAGTTGGATCCGTGCGATTGGGAAGCAGACCATTAAAGTCCGGCGGAATGCCACCTGCGGCCTCCTTCTCAGCTTTCTCGTCATACTTTGGGGGACTTGGCTGTGAATCGGGTGCGGGAGGTAGGGTAGGGCTAGTTGCTGTACCCGGAGCTGGGAACGCAGCCAATTGGGCCGGCTCGATATCGTCGGACTTGGACGCTACCTGGCTCTGAGGAGGGAAAACAGGAGTAAAGTCATCATCGAATCCCAGTTGGGCTTCGCTGTCCGTGCTGTCATCGTCATCATCGTCGATTTCATGGATGGGTGGGAATTCCGACTTAGGGGCGGCAGGTGCAGGAGCGCCATTAATTTTGGTGGTATTCGGTCCCTGCTTCATCGCAGCGAAAGCCTCCTCAAAATCATTATCCTTCTGGGACTGAGATCTTTTATGTGCAGGACCTCCAAAAAGCTCGTCAAAACTCGGGTCGTTTACACCAGGTACCTTTTCATCGCTGGCTGGTGATGTAGGGGTCTCGAAAGCCCCAGGGATCTCTGGGAACCTCTCTTTCGAATCCTCCGTCTCGTCGAAGGGGGAAGTCGAGGTAGAGGTAGCTTCGGTACCGGCAGCCTGTAAAGGAGCCCCTAGACTAGGTGTATCCTGGCCACCAAACCGGCTAGCGGGGGGAGACACTTTGGTTGATGTGGTCGCCGATGGTGCCTCGGCCAGAGGAAGGACGTTTGGGGTCAATTGCCTTGATAGATCAGGGGGCGGGGGGGACACTGAAGGGGTTGGTACCGCCGAAGTACTAGGAGACCGAAATGAGCCCTGATGGGAGTCTGCGCGGAATGACGTTGGCGGAGGAGGTGCTACAGAAGTCGCAGGGGATGCAAAAGCAGACCCAAACAGACTATCGAATGCACGTTGCTGTTCGTTGGATACTTGTGGGGACAAAGCGTTGTTGCCATCACTCAACTCGGTGAAAGTGCGCTTAAAGAACGGGTTGGTGTTCTGACTGGTCGTGGACGCAGCTGGGCTGGTAACAGCAGGAGGTATACCACTCGTCGGAGTCCCGACCTCCTCTGTACCCACAGGTTGTTCCTTTGCAAAACCATCAATCTCGTCCTGGATTTTGTCTCGTTCACCTTCAACAGTCGCAAGTTGCTTTTTGTTGATCGCGACTAGGCCCCTCTGCTGGCGTGCATCAGATCGGGCCTTCTCCAGGGCTGGCTTGAGTTGAGAAACTACTAGGTTTGCTTCACGAATCTTCTCCTTCAGACTCGCGTTTTCCTGTTGGTCCACTGCAAGAGCTGTCGATACTTGGTTATACTGGTTTTGAAGGTCCTGTCTGCTACCGTCGATGAGAGCATACTCTTGCTGCAATTTACTAGTCTCCGCCTTGGAAGCATTGAGTCGTTCCTCGAGAGCCTTAAAGTTTCTGACCTCCTGTTCGTACATGGCCCTGGCCTGCGAAAGTCGGGCTTCAAAATCGCGCTTCTGTTGAGTGGTTTGCGACAGTTCCTGCTCAGCAGCGGTTCGCTTTGTCTGAACATTCTGCATCTCATTCGCCAATGAGCCAATCTGGTTAGACAGGTTGGCAAGCTCGGTCGTCTCTTGGGTCAACTTTTTAGATTCTTCAGGGTCGTTGTCTCCGAGAAGGTCATCCGAGGGCTGTGGAGGGGATCGAGCGGCCGGAAAGCCAGATGACGCGCCAGTTACCTGTGGTTGCAGAGTTTGACCGAACGATGAGGTTGGGATGAAAGGTTTGAAGGTGGTACCACTGGCTGGAGGTGATGCCCGCGAGGCAGGTGAACCTGGGGTCTGGAATGGCGCATTGGATCCTCCCGTAGATTGAGGCACTTGGGAAGGTGCTGCGGCCGCGGCAGGTGCGGTGAAGGCATCAAGGCCAAAGAGGTCATCAGCGGCAGAACGGGGAGCTGGAGCTGGAGCTGATGGAGCTGATGGAGCTGGGGGCAGGGAGGGCGCAGGAACTGGAGCCGGGGCCGCCAGCGCAGAGCCCGGTCGACGCATACTTGGAGGAATTAATGCAGGAGGCAAGGCCTGGGGAAGTTGGCCTTTCCCTGTAAATTGCTGTCGTATCAGGTGCATAGCAACTGCAAATTCATCCCTCGTCAATTGACCATCAGCATCAATATCCGCAAGGTCCCAAATCTGGGCAAGAGTCTCCTCAGGAAGCTGTGCTTTTGTAAAGAACGCCACCGCCTGGTCACCACTGATTACGCCGCTCTTAGCAGTGTCAACGGTGTTGAAAAAGTTATCAAATTGAATTTTTTCTTGGGGCGAGACAAGCCAGTCACCACCAGTCGACTGCGCAGAGAGCGGTGATCCAAACTGCTGCCTATTGATGGGACTCTGAGTCCGCTGGGGTCCCGTGAATTGTTTTGGAATTGCAGGCACGGGTGGAACATCCAGCCGCGAGCCCACGGAAGCGCGGGGAGCGCCTCGTCGAGCAGCCGCTTCAAATAAGCCGGGAGGAAGAGACTGAGGAATTCCTCTCATGGCGCCAGATTTGTAAGACGTAAGCAGGTGCATTGCGACGATAAACTCCGTCGCGTCGAGCGTTCCTCGTTGCTTTGTATCCGCCAAATTCCATATCCGTCCCAGGATCTCGTTAGGCAATCTAGCACGCTCAAAAATTTGCTTCGCTGTTTCGCCTATAGGGAGAGAAAATATCAGCTGGGGAGACTTCATCCAAATGTCGGGCTTCTCGAGAAGGAGAGGTACCTGGAAGATTGCCACTCCTGGCCACGTCCGACTTTTCGAACAGTGAAACGAATTTATTAACATCGTCAGGGTTCAGCGCAGGCACTCGAATAGATCCTGCTGTGTTTGCTGGTGGAGGACTCGTTGCACCCGCATCACGCGGAGAAGGCGCGGGCGCACTTGTGTCGATCGAAAGATCATCGAACTTGGGTAATGGGGCAGCTAGAACGGGGGAAATAACCCCAGGTCAACACAGCTTTACATATAGTTGAAAGGCGACAGGAAATAGAGGAAGCATTATCCCCTATCCTCCCTGGTTTAACTCACGTTGTAATGCCAATTCGTCCGTCGGGTTGCGACCGGCCTGAGCGTGTCCAATCAATCGCATTACGATTCCAAACCCTGAGGGGGTCAAAAGCCCCCTGTTTTCTCTGTCGGCGATCTGCCATATCTATTATCGCCCAAGGAAGGAGGGGCAGAATTAGCTATCCTGCCTTCACTTTGAAGAAAGGGGCCCTCAAGGGTTCTAAGGCAGGAAGAGGACGTCGACGTACCAATCCGAGGGTTTCCGGGGCGAGCTTGGTCTTTTCAAAGAACGGAACGGCGATCTCACCGGTGATGACACCCAGATTGGTGGTGTCGGCAGCTTGGAAAAGTTGATAAAACACCCGTTTCTCTTCAGGGGTCAAATTGAGATTCTGCTGGTGTGCTGTTGTGGGGGGTAAGGAGCATCCGTCAGTTCCGTTGTAACATCGTCACCAGTGCACGAGGGAACTTCCCCATCCGACTCCTGAGAGCTTGTCCAACCTGCGCGATCAGGATCGGATGGGGGGATGGGGCGAGGGAAAGGACTCACCATTGTCAGCCATGATGATAGCTCAGGAGGAGCAGGCCTCCCCTCCTTATTGACTCTATTATTTCTCCGAATGGGTGGGGAGCGTCAGACGAGGTGCGAGGATGTCAGAGAAGGTCTCTAGAAGATGCCACGGGCATGGGCGGCCAAGGCGGCAGTTTTCTGGAACTGGAGCGGGAGAAAGAGAGTCCTGAGGATCCGGGAAACAGGCTAAATGAGGTTGAGAGGATGGATTGCAACCAGAGGAAATTGAGATAACTATTAGGAGGAGAGAGTTGGTTGAAGCTACCCTGAGGAAGTAGTTCATGCAAAGGAGGGGGCCGATCCGATCATCATTATTAGTAGTTATGGATGACTACTGTTATGATGATTATTATGAGGCTGGGCGGTCAGTCGGCCGGCCCCCATGCGATCAATAATAGACATTACAACAATTATTAATAGCATTCTAACTCATCCTGTTCAATTCCGCCATTCATCATCTCTGCTGTATTTCTCTCGTTCCCCAGCTTCTGAATGTCATCTTTATCTACGTTATCTCAGAACGTGGTTCTTAGCGCATCCCCCAAATCTCACCTGCACCAGATTTCCTCCACCCTCTTGATTCCAGCTTCAATACCCGGATAATTCTTGAATGGAAAAGTAAAAATAAAAATAAAGTATCAGAACATGTTCAACGAGCGGTATATTCTTCGCTGGTTCAGGGATATTAAAAATATATCAGACAAAAGAAAACATAGGTGATCTGTACTAAGCCAATCTTCTCTCCTATTTGCATGCAGCCAGGGTCGTAGCTCTAGATTTTAATCTGCACCAACGCCCTACTCCCAACAAATTTACTACACTGACACTCCCCTACACTCCTTGATTGCCTCCAGCCTAGTACTCAGCCTCACCCTCAACGTCATCCAGCGAGTCGCTAGCAACTTCCTCGTAATCACGCTCCAGAGCAGCCAAGTCCTCACGGGCCTCGGAGAATTCACCTTCCTCCATACCCTCACCAACGTACCAGTGGACGAAAGCACGCTTGGAGTACATGAGGTCGAACTTGTGGTCGAGGGCGGACCAGGCCTCGGCGATGGCGGTTGTGTTGGACAACATGCAGCTGCCAGAACATTAGTTCCCTATATCTTAAAATTGTATTGAAAAAAATGAAGGAGGGGAACTTACACAGCACGCTTGAGGTTGGCCAGGTCACCGTTAGGAACCTGCTGAGGAGGCTGGTAGCAGATACCAATCTTGAAACCAGTAGGGCACCAGTCGACGAACTGGATGGTGCGCTTGGTCTTGAGAGCAGCAACAGCAGCGTGAGACTCCTTGGGCACAACATCACCACGGTAGAGCAAGCAAGTGGCCATGTACTTGCCGTTGCGAGGATCGCACTTAACCATCTGGTTGTTGGGCTCGAAGCAGGACATGGTGATCTCGTTGACGGAGTTGGCCTCGTGAGAGGCCTTGTCGGCGGAGACGACGGGGGCATAGGCCACCAGAGGGAAGTGGATACGGGGGTAGGGCACCAAGTTGGTCTGGAATTCGTTGAGATCAACGTTGAGGGATCCATCGAAACGCAGGGAGGCGGTGATGGAGGAGACGACCTGAGCGATCAGGCGGTTCAGGTTCTCGTAGCTAGGGCGCTCAATTCCGAGGTTTCGGCGGCAGATATCGTAGATAGCCTCGTTGTCGACCATGAAGCTGCAGTCGGAGTGCTCGAGGGTGGTGTGAGTGGTCAGGATGGAGTTGTAGGGCTCAACGACGGAGGTGGCATTCTGGGGGGCAGGGTAGACGCAGAACTCCAGCTTGGACTTCTTGCCGTAGTCGACAGAGAGACGCTCCATCAACAGAGCACCAAAACCGGAACCAGTACCACCACCGAACGAGTGGAAGACCAGGAAGCCCTGCAGACCAGCGCAGTTGTCGGCCACACGACGAACCTTGTCGAGGACCTGGTCGATCATCTCCTTACCGACGGTGTAGTGACCACGAGCGTAGTTGTTGGAAGCATCCTCCTTGCCCGTGATCATGTTCTCGGGGTGGAAAAGGCTGCGGTAGGCACCGGTGCGGACCTCATCGACGACATTGGGCTCAAGATCACAGTAGATGGTGCGAGGAACATATTTTCCCTGACCTGAAAAATATTATCAGAATCCAAATCCAAAATCAATCAAACAAAATTCATCAAAAAGAGTGTGCCAGAGCTCTGGTTTTAACGCACCAGTTTCGGAGAAGAAGGTGCTGAATCCGTGGTCGGGATCATCCTTCTTGCGTTCTTCGGTCAAGAAACCATCGGGCTACGCGTGGTCAGTAAAATTTAATTCTCATCATTTCGTACCAATATTTTTCAAGCCGTCAAAGTGTGAAGCGGATTGGAATTCCACCACCCATGACCACGTACCTGGATACCGTGCTCGAGGCAGTAAAGCTAAACAAAAACAACGCGGTCAGCACGTAAAATCCTTCTCAACGGTGCGTCCCTTGTGAATCCTCCTCTCTATCCAAGTCGAGAATTAAGATTCCAAGATCATCCAGTGCGTATTTACCTCCCAGCAGGAATTGGCGATCTGACAACCGGCCTGGCCGACTGGAGTGCGAAATAAAACATTAGTGACACGACATCCCAACAAGCGAACAACCGAGGGGCACGGGTAAAAAACACACCGTTCAAACTAATAACTTCTCTCATTTTGTCGAGTCGAATGGACGGAATTTAAGAGACAAGAAATAAAAGGAGGAGGGAGGAGTAGTAGGAGAAGGAGAGGGAGAAAAATTAAGTAGGCCCAGAAGGTCGATCTGGAGTTCTGGACGGAGGTTTCAGGGGTAAAGAGTAAGTAAAGCCGGAACCACAAGAGAAAGATTGTCTACGGGGGGAGAGAGAGGGGGTGGAAAACAGAGAACGGGTGGGAAGAGCTACGGGCGGAAACTCACTATTGATCGATGAGAAACGGACTTGCCTGAAGATGGAAGCAATTGTCCAGGATTCCAGATGATCGGTCAATTCGATTTGTTGTGGTCGTTGTTTTTGTCTCTTAGTCCCTATTTTTTTCTACCCTACTCCATCCATGCGCTGTCAACCCAACCCAACAACAGCGTCGTGGACGTGGCTGATCCATTTGTTGATCCGTCTGTTGGGTCGCGTTCAGTCTGGGGGCTCCTTATTGGCTGTATGCCGCCCACTAGGATGACCTGGCGGTGAAGCGGCTAAGTCAGCTCAGTCTTTGGTCACGTGCCATATGATGGCATGACCAAGGACGGCCTAGATGAAGCTATTATCATGGTTTCGAGATCCGAGGCTATAGCGACAAGATTCCTCAAATTGAATAGCAACCTGCAGGACAGGTTTTATTATGCTATTACCGTCATTTGGTAGGTTAACAATGAATGATCCCTACAAGAAATGATAATGTTCCAACCAAATACATTCAAGTTCCCCCGAAGCTCACGCGTACTTGATAGAAATGCACCAAAATCGAGCCCCTCATCAATGATGTGACAGCTGCAGATTGTTGCAATCCCTCAATCAATCCCATTGAATGTGTAGACTCTCTCAGTTCGACACTGTAATCCATGCGCCACTACCATCATGCTCTCTTTCCTCTCTCTCTGCATCCTTCCGCTCCTCTACATCCTGGCTGCGGCCAATGTCGAAAAGACCATCTTCATCGCTCCATCCGCAATCACAATCCCTTCCGCCGATCCAATCCTGGATGACCTCGGCCTAGAGAGACTCTCCCCGTCCAATAGGTTCCTGCGGACGAAGCTGAATGCGTCATTCCCAACCGATGAATCCTCGGGTACAGACTCGTGGTTTTTTCTCGAGAATCTATATCCGGGACAACGGTATGAGGTCCGCATCTGCTGGCTTGCCACGGTATGGTCATTGCTTTATTCCTATTCGCCTTTTTCAATATCTTCCAGCGCGGCTAACATCCTGATAGCAGCCAGCCACCTTTGACCTCACAACCTATACTCTACCAGACATCCTAGACGATCCGTCGCATCTCTCTGCCCTAAGCCTCTATTCTGCAGCCCGTCTCGCCTCCTCCCAGCCCGTCCTTAACCGTCACACTTCATCGTCGGGAGACCCGGCCCCATCTTCTGATTCTGTGCTCTTTCTGCGGATCACGGCCTCTGCGGATTATTTCTCATTAGACCAATCGCTCATGGAAACAGTGCCGCCCATACTGGCCGATGTGATTTTGGATCCGTTTCTAGGCAATGTGTTTCCAAAGAGCTTAGTACCCACAGCATGCTGGGTGAGTGTAGTAGCTTGCGTGGCGATTGTGGTGGCTAGGTGGGTAATAAGGGAATTCGGGAGGGTTGCAGAGACAACTCTTGTAGAGGGCTCGCAGACTGAGAAAAAGGTACAGTAATTCTGACGGGCGAATCACATCACTGAAGGAAATAAGGAAATACTGTAGCGAAGTAATTGACCTGATGTGTTTTCAAGGCATCATTAAGCACACAGCTTATTCAGACTTCACTACTTCTTCCCATCTGGTCTGCTATACAGTCTTTCACACAGCCAATGGTACTGTATTTTACACAATTTGACGGCATGTAGATAGAGAGGAACCAATATTGCATCCCTCAGCAATGGGCCGCAGAGCGAAGATCCCACCTGCTCCAGGGTGTAAGATTCAATGCTTCCACGTGTTGAAGCATGATGAAGCAGAACCATAGAAGAAAATGAGATAAACTGCTTAGAAGTTTATTAGAGGGAAATATCCCCCCTTAAATACATGAGAATACATAAGAAATTCTAAGAAGCGGGAGGTTCTTCTGGATTCTGGCAACAAGAGGCTGCATTCTTTACAAACAGCCTATGATGAAGAGTCCCAGTACTTCAACACCACGGGGCCCAAGTAGATGAAGAAGACGCCGGAGGGACGCTCCAAGATTATCTATATACAAGCGGGAGCATCTAGAGGTTGGGGAGTTGAAATTCTTCTTTGATAAACGGGCTCCACCATGAAGTCTGTCCACTGCGTGTACCTTTGGTCATTTACCCGGTGCACAATATCCCATGGTAGGTCCTATTACTATATGTTTTCTATCATATATAGATCCTAGATGGGCAGTTTATCAAAGTGCTCTGGCTCGGATCATAGGCTGTTTGCAAAGAATACAGTATCCCATTATGAAAAGATGGCTAGAATCCAAGAAGGTTTTCTATCACTTAGATTTTTCTATACATTTCATATATTTCATATATTTAGAGGGAGAAATTTCCTTATAATAGACTTCTTATAAATCAATTATGGTCTATATATTTTATCGCTGGTATCTACATCATTGTCCTTCTCCAATTTATGAGCTCGGAGTCTCCCGGTCCCCTTTTACCTTTTTGAGGCAATCCTGAAGCCATTCAGATAGAAAGTTTGGCCGATAGAACATTCCTATCTCTGTCGCACCCCGGTGTTTCCTCCACAATGTCGAACAACAGCAATTCCGAAGCCTTACGAGTCCCATATCAATGAAAGAACCCTGCCTATGACCTGGTTACAATGATACGAGACGACTTCCTCGTGGTGATGAGAGAGACCTGCCTCACTGAAGGTGAGAGATACCTATAGATGATGATGATGAAGTATAGAGTCAGAGGAGGTCCCCTGATAAGCAGTGCAACACCACAGCCAACCTATCTATTACTCCTTTAGCAAAATAACAAGGTAACGTGAAGCCTGTGTTTTGTGGGGGGATTATTAAAGTAGTATAACTGGATTATAGGTAATTTGCAAAGTATACAACCTCCTATCATCAAAAAAAAAGGGCCAGAATCCAGGAGAACCTTCTATTGCCTAGGTTTCATTATGTATTTCAAGTATTTGAGGGGGGGAGACATTTCCTATAGTGGACTTCCTACCAACCAATCTCAGTCTATCTGTTTTGTCGCTGTTGTTGTGCATTATAGTCCTTCTCCACAGTCCAACCTCACATGTGGATCAATGGGACCAAGCTATCCAGTTGTTTAGGGTTCCCTGGTAATAGTCATTTGATATAAACCTTCTCGTTAAAATCCTGATCAGTTGAAGAATGATGATAGATGGAGGCAGTTGACAATATATTCAATGCGAATAGATAGGCTGAGGATGACTACGCTCTAGATATTCTTGTTAGCACCTTCATATACAATACTTGAGAGATTGAGAAAGCCAGCTCCTAAAATTCTTATGATGAAATCAAATTACCCATTCTGAGGGACGTCACTTGTGGTTCGGAGCCATAGAATCTCAAATATCATCTCTAGCATGCCCTGAGATGGAAGTTGTGTGGGCAAAACTCTTAAAATGTTCACTAAAGACAGTCGGACATTCTGTGTCGTTACTCCTAATAGAAGTTTTCCCGAATATATCTCGTAGTAGCTACCATACACAATAATATTTCAAGGTTTCTACTCTTAAGAAGAAACATAGCATATATTACCCTACCCACAAGCCCCGTTTAGAGTTGGAAAAGGAAGTCTTACACATCTGTACAAACCCATCCAATTCCTCCTAAGCGGATTGAGTAGTTTTCAGCGAGTTGAGCCCCAGGCTGATATATACTTTCGAAATTGAGATTAAAGAACAGCGGTAGTTCCGGGGTGTGTACCGTTTTATCAAACTTGCGGTGCATGCGGCGCCGTATGTTGCAAGATATTCTTCTAGAATAGATCCTCATAACCCAGAGGCCCCTGGATCGAAACCAGGACATCCTCGGTTTACTCTTCGCCCACTTGATTGTTATACTGAGTTTTCTTCGTCCATGTCTTCTCCCAGATTACGACAATCCAGACGAACGTGCTATCCTATAGATTTCTCTATGCAGATAATATGCTCTAGTTCAGTTTCCTGTCAACCAAAATTTGATCTATTGTGGTCAATAGATCTTCCATATTATGTTGGACCGCAGTGGTACCAGCCTGGAATCTATGACCCATTCATAAATTTTGGCTACCCATGTCTTACGACTTCAACTTGCTGTCGTCTACCTACAATCCTTGCAAACTGCCCGAGCAAGGCAAGAGAACAGTAGTATTTCTATTACAACTGCCGCCTTCTATTTCATATATTGCACCTAATATCTACTATATGGCCCCGTATACTCACTGAACCTGGACTACGGAGTATGTCGAACGGCGATGATTCTTGATCATCAGAGGCCGCCTGTAAACAAAGAAGGCAGGTTCCCGTTTGACATCACACACAGAGACATCAGGAAAAACCTTAGAACACTCTATTGCTTTTTAGATTGTATGGTTCTTTATGTATTGAAATTGCTTGGTTGTCCTAGATAGACTTGCTTCCTCTTCTACATCTGCAATCGTACCATTGTCCAGGATAATATTATTTCGACAAGCATACACCTTGGAAGTTATCTACAGATCAATGCTGGTTGAATGGTGAGGCCACCTTAGGTCCTTGAAATATTAAGGTATAAAGCTGTATATTAGCATGTTGAAGAAATCATCTTTTTTCTATTAGGAATGGTTAACAAAGGCGCGCCGAGTAAGGTCTGATCGAGGGTAGCTTATAGTCAAGAGCTAGTCTCTACCATCACTCAATTTAGCAATGCGAGATCGAGGGCCATTGACTACTTACTTAAAGGAACTCCAATGGGTCAGGGCGGACAGAATTAGAGATATTGCCCGTGATGACATGACGTCCCAGAATATCTATGACAAGAACTACAGCCTGCTTTTCCTTCCTAATCTTCAATACTCCTCCTTCCTATTATGGAACTGAAATCTGACTCCAAGACTTTCTATTCAGGATATAAATGTCTCCTATAGTCACCCCTTGAAGGCAGCCGGTAACAGCACCCCTTCCAGGTCCGCTGCGCAAAGCGAAACTTTCAGGCTTGTGACTGATATGCAAGAAAAGACCGCATTATTCTCTTCCCCCTTATCAGCACCGCCTCAACAAGTATAAGTGAATTTAATACAGACATTCAAAGATGGATTTGTTGAAGATGCAGTTGGTTCAAATGTCGCAAAACCTGTCGACAATGTGGAAAATTCCTGCATGACATCATATAGCAGATATTGCCAAGACTATTCTATTAGCTGTACAGAGTGAGCTTTTTGCAGAATAGTCTTTGGAGAATGACCCCTCCCTCCTTCGCGGGCTACCCTTTAATCTATGGGAAGCCGCAGGTCTGAAAAACTAGTGCTCACACACTAGCTCAACCCAAATACACGGTGTACCCTACCTAATAATAATAGGTACCTATAACTCATACGAGGAAGGAAGGGCTCTCCTTTACCTGAGCCCAGGCAAGACGTAGATGGTAAACAAAGCAGCCAAAAAACCTACCAAAAAGTAACGAAATGTCCTTTCGCGGTCCACCTGAGGCTGGGCGACAAAGTTAGGGCTTGAGGTGTTGGGCGGCTAGCCCCGCAGAGCCTGATAGGTAAACTACTTAATCATGCATGGCGGCATGTGAGGACATAAAGTATGAGTAGTAATCAGTATTATTGATATTGATAATCAAGGAATGATTTAGGTTCTGGGGTGGTAACTGGTAAGTAGCTAAAGTTTGTTGGAGGCTGGTGTGGATCCGGTAATCATTTTTGATGATGAGGTAATGCGGGTGCATATACATAACTACGAGCCACAGGATGGTTTAGAGTAGAGGCTTTGTCGCTCACACGGAGCACTTCACTAATCAATACTGAAGCAGAATACGAGACACCGTGAGCGAGAGGCAGGACAGGGCGGGGTTAGAAATAAGAAAATTGAGAGTATTTTCAGTAGAAGCTCGCAAGATTGATTTTTTTTTTAAATTAGTTGTCGGCAATATATAACCAAGAATCAATGAAACCTGGCCATACAAGGAAACACTCTAATTCGTGATAAGCATAATCGCTAAGGGTATTACTAAATCAAGCAAATCGTTATTTAGATATCCTAGACAAAAGAAATAAACCAAATATGTATCATCTAATCTTCGAAAAAGTGAAGAATGGCGCGGATACCCCGCGATCCAAGTCCATGCGGTGGGTAAGCAATGTAAAGGGGTTCGTCCAGCGCCCCCAGTTTCGCTCGAAATTCGCTCTTGCGGACCAGATGGAACTGCTTGACCAAAGCCTCGTAGGTATGCTGTAGCATCTTGACCTTGGTGCCGTAGATATTATGACCAGGGATCAAAGAGGTAGTTGCGCCGGCACCGAAGGTGAGCTGCTTGACCCCGGACTTCGAGGCGGTCTGGATGGAGTGGGTGATGAGGGATTCGATAACACCGTTCGGGGAGCCGGGGAAATCGAAGGTGTGTTTCACTTGCATGCCGTGGGCGGGGGAGATCGTGCACAGGGCGACAAAGGCGCAGATTTTACCGGTCTTGTCGACAGCGTAGAAGTACCAGCGGTGTTCGAAATCACGCCAGGGGTGAATCTCCGAAAGATGGACCTGAGTGCCCTTCCGGTTGGCCTTCCAGTCCTCGATTCGCTGGTCGATCGTGGTGCGGATCTCGTCAGATGGCATCTCTCCTTGGTTCACAGCCACAAGCTTAACACCTTCGTTCTCGGCGTGTCGGATTTTCTTTGAAATCTCACCCTCGATCGCGGCTTGGTTGCGCGAGGCATTGATCCGTTCCTCTGCGATACAGGACAGACTGCGCCAGCCAAATCTCTCGCCCAGGACGGTTTCAATCGCGTGAGAGCAGAGCAGCCAGATAGGCTTGTACTTGGTCTCCCGGCGTAGCCAGGTCAGGAACTGCGTGACGACCCGGGTATATTGTCGTTGGTCACACAGTGGGTCACCGGGGATTACGACATAGTTATTACTGCTGACAACGTATGCAACTGCAGCACCAGTGGCCATGTCGCGCCAGATCTTGAAGCGCTCATCATACCAGGAGGTCGAAGTAGCGTCGCCGTAGTTGGCGATGAGATGTGGTAGTGGCTGCAGTTCCTCCGTGCTCGACGCCTTCGCGCCCTTCTTATCCCGAACCCATGGGGGCTCGATGGTCGAGGATTCCGGATGCCGCAGTTGCAAGACGGGCGGCTTAGCCGGGAAGCTCTTCGGGTCGCGGTAGAACAAGGATGCAAGACGGATGTTGCCCAGTTTAAGGAGCAGCATCAGGAAACGTTCCAGTCCCACACCCGCACCCGCGTGGGGCGGTGCTCCCCAGCGGAACCCTTCCATGTATTCCTCCATGGTATCAGGGTTGATGCCGACCCGGCGCATATTCGCTTCCAGAATATGGGGGTCATGAATACGCTGACCGCCCGACACGATCTCTTGACCACGGATGAACATGTCGAATGAGTTGGTAAAGCGGCTGTCATCTGGGTCGGGCATGGTGTAAAATGGACGAGCACCAACCGGGAACTTGTCAAGAACGTAGTAGTCAGTGCCGTACTTTTCCTTGACCAGCTCTCCCAGACGGATCTCGTCCCGAGTGGCCAGATCTTCATCATCGGGAAGCAATTTGCCGTCTTCACTGCGCCATCCCGAGTCGTTGAGCAATTTGATGCCGTCGGAAAAGGGGATGATTGGCGTCTCCTCTAGCCATACCACATCATCGGAGGGAAATTGGTGTTTGATGACCTCGACTTCACGACGGTAGCGTCCGTAGATGGTCTTCAAAATATTCTTGATGACTGAATCCAGAGTGGACAGCATCTCATGGTAATGCTCCTCAATTGCCATTTCGAGGTCCAGTCCAGTATACTCGGTCAAATGGCGGTGGGTATTGGAGTTCTCAGCACGAAATACGGCGCCGATCTCGTACACGCGGCCGAAATCTGCGGCGATGGCCATCTGCTTGGCGAGTTGGGGACTCTGGGCGAGGAAAGCATCTCGACTGAAGTAGTTGACCTCAAAGACACTGGCGCCAGACTCGGTCGCAGCACCTTGCAACTTCGGGGTGTGGATCTCGATGAAGCCTTGCTCGTCCAAGGTGGAACGGAAAATGTTGCCAATACCGGCTTGGATTCGGAAGATCGACTGGGAGGTCGGTGTGCGCAGATCGACCAACCGGTTGGACAGTCGGGTGCGGTCCGGGATATGGCTGCGGCGGCCTTCCACGAGATCATCCTCTGGAGTGCTAATCTCGGCCTCGTAGACGCTGAACGGAACAGGTTCCTCGCGACGCACCACGAGATGAACTTGATCGATGGACAGCTCAAGATCATGGATGGTACATCCCAGCACCGGGGCATTGGGGGCTTGAATTGTGCCTCGAACGCGCATGATGTCGCCAGTCCGGAGATGCTCGGCCCATTGGACCATCACAATGGACTTTTGGCCGGGGACGGCGTGCAGGACACCCTGGAAGGTCGACAATTGCTGGCGGAAGACCAAGAACACCAGCTTGGCACTCATCCGGCGCACGATATGTAGACGAGCTGTGAAGAACACCTGCTTCCCGACCCACGATGCATCGATATCGTCGAATTTGATGCGGGGTTCTGAGACGCGCGAGGACGACTGCACCAGGGGCAATTCCCCATAGAGTGCCTTCATCTCGGGCGTCTCCTCCGCAATGGCTTTGGCGATCTCTTCCTTCCGGGTCTGCTCGGAGCTCGACGAGTTGTGCTCCTCACTGAGGCGCGAGCGCTCACTCTTCCGCTGCTGACGGGCCAACCGTTTCTGTTGATTCTTACTCAGGCTGGTCCCGGAGGAAGAGTCATCGGACAGGTCCCCATCGGAGGAGGAGACATACTCGCGATCTCGGAGGAAATTGCTGAGAATGCTTCGCCTGGGCGAGGAGGGCGAGGAATCCGATCGCCGGTGGTGGTGGGACGACGGGAGAGAGAGGGAGGGGAGGGAGGTCTCGTCGATCTTGGGTTTGATCTTGGAGAATGCCCGTTTGATAGACATGGTGAGGGTGTTAGTGTTTGCTCTGTGGCAGTACTGAGAGGAGGAGGGGGAGGGGGAATTGAGAGGGGATGATATAATGAGGGATGGGGGAGGAGGGGCAGTTCGAAGGCTAAGTAGTCAGCCGGATAAGCACTCAAATCCCACCGAGCACTGAGCGATAATACTAATCAAGAATTATTAAGCCTAACGGGCTAGATAAAAAAAGGTTTAGGGAGTTTATAACCGACTGCGACACGGGCGCTGTGTGGTTCTCTGCCTTAGTGAAGATTGTTAAGCCGTGATATCATGCAACCGCCTAGGGAAAATCCGGAAACGGGCGATTCGAAGCGGCCTCTCATTCGATGTCCCACAGGCTAAAAGGTACCACAACCATGATCACTTCATCATCCCATCATTAGAAAGTCTTACTCATGCTGAATTGGGGTCCCGCCCCTCGTTGATCCGTGGGTTCAGAAGCCCCAGGCCGTATTTATTTCATTGTGGAGGAAAGTCTGTTTGTCCATATACTAATCCGAATTCTCTGGATTTTAGCTCTGCAGCGCAAGCCCTTCGGCGGCGGCTTGGCCCTGCGTCACGTCTGTTTTCCTTCCTCTGGACTCGGTAAGGTATCAAGCCACCGCTACATCCTCCGTTTGACGGGCGCTTTCTCTCTTCTTGCTTGCTTTTTCTCTTTCTCTTTCTCTTTTTTATTTTTTTTTTCACTTTTTTTTCTCTTTCCATTTCCATTTTCTGTCCTTTTCTCCCTCTCTCCCTCTCTCCCTCTCTCCTCTTCTGGTTCCTTTCCCACGCTCCCGTAAACCTACCATAACCTATTTATCCCTGCGCTTGTACTGCATAGTTCCTTTTAGAGGATCGCCCGCCCGTCTCATGATGGCTTCCTCCCGTAGATGGCTCCTAGTGCAAGCCATCTTCTGGCGCTTTTGCATGCGCATTGGCATGTTTCTACATACTCTATCCTTTCCGCGCCCTCCGTCTCCTTCATTCTCCCGATCCTTCCCGTCCGGCTCGTCCAAGGTTGTCTTGAAGTTTTACTGCCCGCCCGGTTACCACCGTGGTCGCAAAGAGGGCCGGCGGCTGCCAGTGCTGGTCAATTTCCATGGCGGTGGTTTCACGCTAGGGGCCCCGACCGATGACCGTTACTGGTTTCAGTGCGTCCTATCGGATGTCGGGGCGGTCGTGGTCAGTGTTGGCTATCGCCGCGCCCCTGAAAATCCGTTTCCCTCTGCCGTTGATGACGGCGTCGCCGCATTGCAGTATCTCGCCTCCCACGCTGTCGAATTAGGACTTGATGTCTCCCGCGTGGCCCTCAGTGGATTTTCCGCGGGCGGAAATCTCGCTGTCACCGTGCCGCTGTTGTTGAGGGATCAGTCGCGTCAAGACCGACATGATCAATGGCTGAATCGCGCCGAGTCCACCCAGCAGCTGGTGGGGGCCTCGGTTAGTGATCTGAATATCGTCGCGCTGTTTTCCTGGTATCCGATTCTGGATTTTGAAGAGTCCCGTGATCACCGTCGCGCGATGAGTATCAACCCCGACAAGACTCTTCCTTCCTTCTTCACCAATCTTTTTGACGAGTCCTACCTCCCCGATCTTGTAGACCGCCGGTCGCCCTACGCGTCGCCCGTTCATGCCACCGACCAAGCTCTCCACGACGCCTTACCCCCCAACATTTTCTTCTACATCTGCGAATGGGATATGCTGCTAAATGAGGGTCAGATCTTTGTCCGTCGCTTGCAAAATATCAACAAGCATGTCCGGGCTATGATGATCGAGAAGGCAAAGCATGCGTGGGACAAATCCCCCAACCCGTTTCGCGACCAGAACTCGATAAATATCCTGTATCGCGATGCTTGCGCTGACATGAAAGCCATCTTTAACGGCCGTCGATAAACTCTTCAGCGCCTCCTCTCTGTTTTTATGCAACTCCTATCGGGTCTTCACTATTGTTCCTGTTTATTTGCGACTCCTCATGTTTTTCGAGCAGATCCGGCATCATGCGAGCGTACGATTGGCGTTTTAGGGATTAGGACCGGCCGACACTAGATGCTTATATTGTATAATAAAGGTATAAATAGATGCGATAGCATTTGATGATCAAACGAGAACAAGACTATTATTTTGGTGGATCATGACTCTTGGCGATGGGACGCCTCCCTAGGTACCTCGGGAGGTACAGTACTTGCATACCTAGTACTACCACCTACTTACCTACCTTGGTATGTGCAGAGTAATCGCCCATAGGATACGACGCTTTCCTAGTGTGGAAGTCATCTGTCCTGGCCACACATCTCGATTCTTCAGCCTCGTATCCTCCTCCATCATTCCCCCATCATCACTAACCCACGACATGGCTTTTTTCTCTAATCCTATCCCTAAGTATTCCCCTGAACATCATCCCGAGACTTCCATGTGGCCCAAATGTCGATCTATAAAACAGCCTGGCGGCCCTCCTGGACTCCGCCATGCAAGGCCATATCAAGGGCTAGCTGGGTTGTCGACAAGATCACGTTCTCTCCCGCAATGGTCTCTCCTAACAGAGGGCCGAGTGATAACCATGGGAACCCGTTTTTGGGAATACCATCATGGAAGAAATAACACTCTATATTCTACTCAGAGGTTACCGGAGATGCACAATATCAGGTGATTGGATCCGTATCCAAGGTCTTCTGTGACTTGCTACTGGTGAAATCCGAGATCAATCTCCAGGCTCCTATCACGCATTACTTTCCCCATCTAGATTCAGATAGTTCCCCCATCGGTGGAAGAATGCATATTTCCCAACAGTAAGCATCTTTCACGTTCGTCGCTGCTTTCGATGTCATGTACTGGGTTTATCTCACCGAGGTCGAGACACCGGTATCCGGCTCGGAGTCCCGGGATCTCCTGGGCCAGCTAGGTCGATCTTGTCGTCGATATCGCCCCGCTAGATGGCCAAAGCTTGTCCGATTTACCAGGACAGGATGGCCCGACGACTTACCGTGAAGCTTGGCAGATGGCTGACGTACGGTGGAACATCACTAGACAAGATCGTGTTCGTGCTCGAGAAGCATTCCAGAAAGATTCTTGGAGTTGAAGCCCCAAGTTTTCGGGGTAAGGTTTTGGCTCATTCATCCTGAATGAGCCCTTGACGTAAAGTGATGGTCAGAAATCGCAATGCTTTCATCTGATGTTCAGAGACAACCCTGGGCAGAAGTGAAATGGGTATATAATATTGCTTTTGGATTTTTATATGATATGCATATATACTTTTCCATTTTTTTTTTTGGTTCGTGGGAATCAAATACATTAGATCTCATCATCTGTCTCCGTACCATCACTTAAATCACCATCAGATTCACCATCATCATCGTCGTCCAGGTCACTATCATCATTATCCCGATCATCAAGACCGGGAATACCCCTCCAATCAACATAATCGCCTTCCAACCAGCGCCGACTACGCGGGAGCTGGTACGGATCGAAGGGGAAATAGGCATCGAGCTGGTAACCCATATCATCGCCGGCGCGGGTCTCGCGCTCGACCTGGCTGAAGCGGGGGTCCGCGAGGGCAGAGATACTGCGGAAGGAGGAGATGCGGAGTCGTTTATTTGTTTCGAGGATGGAGAAGACGTAAATGAAGTTGAGGTGTTGGGACATGCGGGCGAATTCGGAGACGATGGCCGGGGAGCAGACCTTGAGTGGGTTGAGTTTGGAGTGGATGGCCTTGTTGAGTATTTCCTTGACATTGGGGGGGAAGGCGATGTGTTCGGGTTCGAGGTCGTCGACTTGGTCGGGGGTATCGCCGTCAATGGCGGCTGTGGTGAGGTCCCGCCAGCGGAAGCAGAAGATGTAGAGGAGGGCTTGGGCGGTGGAGTAGAAGGGGCCGTAGCGGCGGAGATCAGGCCCGCGGCAGGTGGGCTCGTAGTCGGCACGGAGGTTGTTGAGGTGGGTTCCGAGGAGGTCGAAGACGTCGCGGACGACTTCGCCGGAGATGTGGGCGCCTCTGGCGACGAAGCTGGCTAGGTAGGCAGCGGCCGATTGGCGCATGATAGCGGGTTGGGCTTTGTTGAAGATGAGTTGGACGCAGGTGGCGGCGAAGCGATCCACTAGGATGGGGGAGGATTGGGAGAAGTGGAAGAGGAGGAACTGGGAGTGGCGGGAGCGGTAGGTGGGGAGGATGATGTTTTGGAAGTGGCTCAGCAGGAGGTCCAGGGTGTTCTCCTTATCATCAACGGTGCCGCTGGTGAATGGGGGTGCGTAGTATTCGAAGAGGGCGTCAATCATTCCGTCGAGCTTGAGGATGTTATCCTTGATGGTCTTCACTCGGAGGGTCTCTGGGTCGATGGAGTCGTCGCTCGTGACGGATGCATTGTCATCATTTTCGTCATCGAGGTCATCCCCGAACATCGCGGTCTCGGGTGAGACATCGTGTAGCACGTCTTCACCCTCTTCGTCTTCGATGTCTTCCATATCAACCTGGATTTGCACATCGACCTTGACTAGCTTCTCCGTGACGAGGGCTAGTATGTCTCCCTGGAGTTCTGGGGTATAGCCGATGATCCGAATGAGATTCCGAGTGTAGGCAATATTGGCCCTGGCCGAGTCGGTGTCGAAGGGGAACTGCGCAGATAAAATGGGCGATAGTGACCCGCTACCAGATGGAATCAAATGCATCACATGGCGGAGGGCCATGTGAACGCGTGTGTAGACCTCAGAGCCGTGTACAGTGGAATACCCCGGCACTTTCCCAGTGCCCTTGGGGAGCTCACCCAGGTAATTGACCAGCATTTTAAGCACAGATCCCAGATAGCAGCCCTGGGCAGCCGCAAGATTACCCAAAAATCGGATATACAGCTTGACGTATGACTCGTCCCGTCCGAGCCACTCACTGTTCAGGACCGCCTGAACGAGTCCGTTGCAACTGCGATCCAAGGACGCCACATTCGACAAAAGACCCATAAGATGATGTTTCAAGGTAGTGTGTGTAGGTACATTGTATGCCACTAAGCCATCCTCATCCCGGCGGCGGGGGTCGATGGTGAATATTTCCTTGACACAGTCATAGGCTTCGCTGTCGCCGCCCGATGCGTGCCGCTGGATGGCTCTTCGCACTTCTTCCCGCACGACCGCCGCATTCTTCTCCGTTGTCCCCGAGTTCGTTGTATCTTGAGTTGCGTTCTCGTATGGAATGTCCCGCATTTCCACATCCTTTTCAAACTGGACCCGAGCCCGCTTCCGGGGACTGGGTAGGCCGTCACCTTCGGAACCAACAGACGACGATGGAGAGAGAGTGAGATCCATCTCCTCCATCCTGTGTTTTACCCCGGCTGCTGAATTTGGTGGTTTAGAGGTCTTCAGAATAGGCACTGGTGAAGACATCCCTAGCATTTTAGAGGGAGGGTTTGGTCCCCGGGCCGTGACTGGGCCGCGCGTGACGCCTGCGAGGGATACCATGACAGGAATCAAAAAAGTTCTATATGGTAAAAGCTGCTTGGGAAGACAAATACAGTGCCCAAAGCTGGTTCATTTGCTGCACCTCTAAAAAAAAAAAAGTTCTTGGAAGTAGAGCAGCTAAAGAGAAGAGGGTGGAAAGACTGGGGCGAACAAGCACACGACACAGTAGATACCCCTTCGTTGAATAGTGCTACAGGGGCGTTGGTAAGAGGGGAACAGCGATATCAGCTTCATCGGTCCATCGAAACACACTTGAGCATTAGGCGGAAGCCGAATGTCAATGAAAGTCGATGGCAGCCCGGAGATGATGGGAAAAGAGGTCAAAGAGGGTGTGAAAAAAAAAAGTCCCAGTCCAGCTGTCGGATTGGAAGTGGAGGGAGAAGCTGACGGAAACTCGAAAATTTTTTGTGGGGCTGCGGGCCTGAGGCCACGAGACCCGTGACCACCGTGTGACCAACGCGTGACCGTGCACTTTTCGCGAACCCTACGCCTTGCCTCTTTGGGTTATATAGTTCGATTCTACAGATGCACGACGAAAGGAATTTGAAGCACATTTAGGCCTGGAGTATCTTTTTGTATTATTTCATTGTAATAGCTAAGAATAAATACATCCCGAGATCATCAGGTTCTCATCCAGGAAAATGTAGGGTAGACGTCAAAGATCCCATTCAAATAGTGATCACGTAAAAAGCAATAGTAACAGGGGGGGGGGGGGGGGGGACAGCTCAGGGTAACGATAGCCCTTCCATGGTATATAGCGGGTAAAAGAAAAAAAAAAGACACGACAACACCGATTAGATGACTAGATATTAAGGAGCGAATATCAGTTGTTCGTAAGAGAGCTGACTCCTTCCTCGGAAGTACTTGTCATCAACAGAGTCTTTGGCACATGGTCGAACTGCAGGCGAAAAACCTTCATAGCCAGGGAACAGAGCTTATCGGTCCCAGCCGATCATCGAAGATACTGCCGTAGAGGTCTTCGATCTCCACGAGGTAATCGTTAACTGAATATTTCTTCAATCCTTTACTTCGCAGAATGCGCTCTTCCTCGTCAAATAGAGGCGCACCGCCAAACTCCTCCACGACTTCGTTCACCTGTTCCAGCTCTTTTCCAAATGGATGAGGCTCGGAATTGTAGTAGTCGTGGGTTGGTCGAGCGGGTGGAGTATTGCGAAGTGAGCTCATTGGTGGAGGGGACATTCGCGACAGCGAGCGTTGGCGGGCGAGCTCTTGATGCGTCCGTTTCGTATGGGACAGTGCACGCTTGGGAACCAGAGGGGCCTCCGACGATGAAGCTGTGGATGTAGATGAGCGCGGATGGCTCGTCACAGTCGCAGAACGCTTGGGGAAATAAGCGGACAGAGGATTTGGCTCGATCGGGGAATTCTCTGGTGTAGTCATGGGGGATGAGAAACTGTGCTGCGAAAAGGAAAGCTCCGAGTCATCGGGAAACTGCAGAGAGGAGGTAGATGAAGAGCCAGCCGAGTGAATAATGTCGGGAGCATTGTAAGCGAGCATATTCGTAGTCGAAAGCAGCTCTACCGGTGCTGAGATATTGCCCCGCTTAATGGTACCCGCTGAGAACTTGACCTGGCCCTCACGGTACGGCATCGGCGCAGAGACATCTGGGCGCTTGGAGCGCTTGGTAAATGCCCGAGTGATAGTCGACATGGTGACGATAATCGAAATATTTTAGCAGTAAAGCGATGGCTCTCAACACATCAATAACCGACGATCAACACGGGTTATATGATCGTTTGCGCTGAGAATGCTGTTCTAAGTCAAAGATCGCCTGATCACCCGCTGAGTTGCTTTCCTATTCTTAGGCGCTCCAGATAATCGTTTGCGATACGAAATACGGTTCTCTTTGCGGAGTAAGGAATTCAAGAATGTGTGGTTGATGATTGCGGAGGTGGAGAAGTAGAAGGAATGGAAGATCGATAAACGGAATGTTCGTTATCAGATTCGTGCTTTGGTATACAAAGTCGTTGTTGGAGATTTCTTTTGACTTGAACAAGTCGGTTGAATGAGTGCAGGAGATAAAAAGAAAGACCCTTTGTCTTTTTTTCTTGCACAGCAACGAAAAAAAAAACAAATTGGATGGGTGGGTGGGAGTGTTGTCTCCGAAACTTGTGGGCTGCTAGACTCAAGGGGTGGGTGAGTTGCTGCAGCAGCACCAAAATTGTACAGTGAAAATCTTCGTTGTAGACGGACAACCAGGACCGTGACTCGTGAAGAAAAGGATCAAGTAATATAAGTGGAAAAAAGGGTCGAAAAGGCGAATAAGGACAGGAAGAAAGGAAGGAAGGAATCCAGGATACTCCGATCAAGGAATAGAGGAGGGAAAGGAAGGAAGAAAATGTATCCCAGGGAAGGGAAGAAGAGGAGGGGGGGAGCAAGAGAAGAAGGAGGCGAAAGTGAATAATCGAGTGAGTGAAAGAATGAGTGGAAACCCAGGGAGTCTGGAACTGTAGGTGGTGAAAGGCCCTGACCAGAACATCCAACACCCCCAAGTGCCCCAACCCAAACCTAGTCGGCCAGCTGGACCACTCACTGCCAGCGCTGAACCGCCTATCCTTGGTTCCAGCCTGTTCGTTCGACTCTTTTTTCCAACGGCGGTTCCCGTCGCCGAGTTCTCTCTTCCTAAGGCAGAATTAAGGCAATTTCCTTTGCCTCGGTTTTGCGACTTCTGATTGCTGAACCAGTATACAAAGAGGTGGTGAACCCGTGGAATCCCTCTTCGCAGGAACCTTAAGACTGAAGGGACTAGACCCACGAAGATAAAAATAATTGAATAATTTATTCCAACGACGAATTTCCACCTTTCCGACACCCAAAGCAGCTGATAGATGAGATGTGTGGATGACAAGCCTGAGTTTCCCGATCGCCTCTCTTAGGCTGTCACACCTCCAGAGCAGACTTTCCAGTGTCCACACTCCACAGTCCCCTCTTCGCTTTGTGACGGCCAACGTGCCCCTGCAACTGTGATTGGAGACTCGCCCGTCCTACACGCCAGGATGATAATCAGATTAATCAATTTCATCCAGTCAAAGTCCCGCCTCGGTGCCTTCAGCCATACTCGCATCAACGCCGGCTCGTTTTTAGCGCCAGGAACGGACTTTGGAAACGACCATCTCTTCATGAAACAAACTTTGCCTCGACCCGTCTCAGAATGATACCCTTTTTTTGACTTCTCTTTCTTTTTTGTAGGGGGGAGCATGATTGATGACATATGATTTCTTTTCTTTTGCGAGGGAGGTACTATCGACATATACTCTGTACAGGTCGGTCGAAAGAAAGTATGCTAATAAATTAATTTATTATCTATCCATGTGCTGTCCAACGACACATCAACTCGCGGTCTCGCACACTCGTCCAGATCTGAAAGTGGACATTGGACAATCGTTTTGTCGTGTTGGCTGTTCGGGCGGGTCTCTTTTCCCCACCCAAGAGTTACCAAGTCGGGACTTATAAATAAGATTCTCATGGATTATTGTGAACTTGCAGTTGGGCCACACACAGCCAACTCTTTTAGGGGATCCAAAGTTGATATGTAGGAACAACGCACCTAAGGCAATAAACTCCTGCAATCGAAAGGGGGAGAAGAGGCCAAACAGGAACTGACGGATGATCTATCCAATGCATGATTCTTCGCACAAAACTATGGAGTTACTCCCCATTGACCTATCAAGAAAGAAATCTACCGTATCTCTTTTCCGGCGCGGAAGACACTACGCCCGGGTTTCCGCATCACGGGGAGCTTTGGGGACTCTGATCGTATTGCATTTTATTTATATGGTATCTTCATTAATTAAAATTCATATCGTTCTCGATGGCGTTCTGGATGTTTCGTCTGGGGGACTCGAGAGTCGAGGCTAAAAAGGTGTTTTTCGCCTCCACTTTCTTCACAGGGTTCCTTTTCAGATTGAAGGGTCTTCACTCTTTTGCCCCTCTCAACTCACATGACCCGGTGCCTAATTCATGCCTGACCGAACTGGCGTCAAGTTTGTTTGCTTTGAAAGCGGGAAAATCACCTGATGTTATTTCTGTTTTGGGAAATCAATTATGTTGAGCATTTTGTTACTAAGGTGGCATACTTTTTCGAGACTACGTATACATTTGGTTACTGAGAATATATTCTGGACATCACTTGAGTATTGATTAGGACTATGCGGGTTTTCACTATTATTCTACATGTTAAAGGCTGCAGTAAGTGATTGATAAATTCTAAAGAAAAGCCAGAGAGTAACTTGGAATCAGAAGAGCATCCCTTTGAATGGGTATCTTAACTTTTCATTGCAGGAGCCTCAAATGCATTGGCGACTATAAATATATAAGGCAAGAAGAGTAAAATGATGTTCTAATGCAATCATCAATAAATCTTTTTTGAATTTTTTTTTCAACCCCGTATCAGGTTTCCCATGTATTTAGTCCTCGTCCATGGACTCCCAGCCATCTGCTCCCCCAGCGGCACCCATCTCAGCACCGGCGTCTTCCTCATCCGACTCGTCCTGATCGGGCTGCATTCCAACCATGCGCTCCTTCACGTCGCCTTCGAACGAAGGCATCCGCGACACAAATGCCCGACGCACGGCCCCGTTAGTCGATGTGTCCCAGATCTGGACTACGCCCTTGCTTCCCGCCACCGCCAACCGGAAGCTGACCTCGTTATCCGGTGCGAAAGTGGTCGAGAAGATCTTGCCTACTTCCAGTTTGCGTGAGACAACCATGCTAGGCTTGTCGTTCTCGACATTCCAGAGCTTCACCTGCTTGTCGGTAGACCCTGTCACCAGGAAGCCCGGGATCGACGAGTTGACGTCGAAGGCGGACACTGAGGAGTCGTGTGCCTGCAAGGACCACACGGGTTTGGACTCCTTGGGCGAGGCAGGCACGTTCCGGACGTCGTAGCGGTAGACCATTCCGCCGTCGGTTGTCACGTAGAAGTAATTGGGATCGTGGATGTCCCAGCGCACGTTCTCGACATCGGTGTCCACACCCCAGCGCGCTTTGGCATCGGGGGCTCTCATGTCGGCGGCCACCACGGTTCGGTCGTAACTACCGCTCAGCAGGACGGTCGATTCCTTCGGGTGCCAGTCCAGGGAGCACACCTTGTCTGTGTGGTGGCTGTAGGACTTGGCGCACTTGGTGGTGTTCAGATCCCACAGCTTCACCGTGCGGTCGGCCGAGGCGGACGCCAGGAGGTTGCGGTGTTGTCGGTTCGCGGCGAGAGCCAGGATGGAGTCGACGTGGAATTCGTCGTTGGCCTTGGTCTTCTTCTGCTTCTTCTTGGACTTCTTCGCATCGGCTTCGAGGTCGGCGCCACCCTGACCGAGGATAGCATTGGGATACATGCAGTCGACGACATCCAGATCCCAGATCTCAATATCCGGCTCCATGGTTCCCACGGCGACGAAGTTGCCCGTCGTGCGTCCTTCCGCGGTCTTCCCGACCGGGAAGTCCAGCCATTCCAGACACAGCGGAATGGCGGGCAGCATGATATCGTGGTGCACATAGAGATTGTCCGCTTCGTCTTCGTAAACGTACACTTCGAGGTGTGCGACTTCGTCTTCAACCTTACCCGCCAGTAGCAGGTTATCTGTCGGCATAACTTGCAGCTCCTCTCGTTCCTCGTCCTCTTCTTCATCCTCAGGGATCACCAGGTAGGGATCCTCCTCGTTGGGCTGATGATACGCCAGTGACTTGACATTACCGAACATGGTAACCTTTTCGCCATCCTCATCGACCTCATCGCTATCGTAGTGGTCAAGGTCGTATTCTTTGAGATCGTCGTCGTCACTGGGTTATCTCTGTATTAGCCTCTTTCGTTGTCTAATCCTCATCCAGTGGTAGCTCACGTCTTAGCCTCAGCTCCATTCTTCTTCTCCGTCTTGTCCTCAGCGTCATCGTCCTCCATGGCATCATCGTCTTTCTGGTCCTCATCATTACCATTCTCTCGT
Source organism: Aspergillus panamensis (assembly GCA_027569225.1). Taxonomy (NCBI): domain Eukaryota; kingdom Fungi; phylum Ascomycota; class Eurotiomycetes; order Eurotiales; family Aspergillaceae; genus Aspergillus; species Aspergillus panamensis. The sequence goes on from JAPDER010000001.1 coordinate 324,735, forward strand.
TCCTGCGCTGCAATCAGTTCACCCCGAGCATCTTCGAGCTGCATTCGTGCAAGCTTAGATATGCGATTCATTTCCTCTTCGTCGATTTCATACTTCGTCGGGAATTGGGCCGCTACGCCACGGCGCACCCAGGCGGAGGTAGTGATCATAGACATGGTGCAAAAAACAAAAGCTTTTCAACAATAGAAAGAAAGAAACCGAAAATTAGAGGGAAATACTGGAAGCACAAATTCTCCCAGTACAGCTTAAAGAGAAAAATCACTCCTCCAAATGAAAATTCCTCAGCAGTGAAAAAAAAAAAAGAAGTAGTATAGTAGTTTCTCTTTCAAAACCCCTCCACAGTCCGAAAAACGAGTTCCTTAGATTTTTTTTTTCTCTCCCACATCTTTATCCACCAGGCAGAATCTCCCGCCGCTCTCTACACCGCTATCGGAGATTTCCTCTTTACTCGGCTTACCCGCCAATCCTATACCAACGAACTACTCACAATAATCAAGTCTAAAAGCCACCAATTCACCCAATATCTCTTCATCCACCTTAGAAGAAAGTCAAGCAACTCCCCCAAAATGCATTCCCACCTCCACACCCCTCAAAACATCAGTACGCCGCTCCTACCACCCCCACCCGCAAAACCCACCATCTCAAAGCTAAGCTAATCGTCCCACCCATAACAGACTGCGAGGAAATCATGACCGCGCTCGACGAATGCCACGCCCGCGGATTCATCCACAAAGCACTGGGCAATTGCAACGATATCAAGCGCGAGGTTAACCGCTGTCTAGCTGGGGAACGGTTCGAGCGTGCAAAGCGGAATCGGGACCAGGCGAGGGAAAATCGGAAGCGGATTGAGAAGATTTGGGCGGAGGAACGGGCGACGGGGTTGGGGGTTGCGGTTGGGGCGAATGAGGGGCAGAAGTAGTGATACTTTCTGATTAACTGGGTATGATGGGGAAGAGGAGGAGTGGGGGCTAGGAATATGTGGATGCGTTGGTAGGCGTGAAGAGTGAGAGGGTGTGTGATATTTGCATTTGATGGGATTGGGTGGTGTTTTGGCGTTTGGGATACATATCTTTTCGTTTTTCTCTCAGCTCATAGTGTGTATGATTATGTATAGCCTACGTGAACTGGTGTGCGAGAGTATGACCTCGGAGAAAGAAATGCAATGTACATTGCTGCATAAAATGGGCTTTGGTCTGTCCTGCCCGAAACGCCGTACCAAGATATGTAGTAAAAGTAAATGATAATCGTTCAAGCCCGGCCTAGTAATTCATTTCAATCACTCGGTGAATCAACCGGGGCAGCAACTGCGGGCTCGTTCGCCGGTACCTCGCCAGACTCATCTTGCTTCGCACCACTCTTATGATGCCGTCTTCTCCTCTTCGCCTTCGGCGGAGCTTCCCCTCCATCCTCCACAGTACCAGGACTATCATCCCGGTCATCCCCCGCCCTCCTCTCCCTCTTCTCCGCCCCAACCGGCCGCTCATCCGCTCTCTTCTTCGGCTTCTTCACACTCAACGGATTCGGCCCCTTCGCCTTCTTCAGCCCCTTCTTCTCCTTCCTCTCCTCACCCGCCTTCTCCTTCTCCCTCTCCTTACCAGCCTCCGACTTCTGACTCAATCCCACCCGGAACTTATCCTTCTCCACGCCCTCCCGAATATCCTCCGACGGCGAGCTCATTGGCTCCAGGATCATCACGGAGCGCTTGACATACACAATCGGGACACCGGGGATCGACCGCGCCCTACGCCGGAGCGCCTGAGCCTTGCGCAATAACTCAATTCCATCGTCTGCGCCGCGCTTGCGCTTCTTCCCGGCTTCTGGTGGCGCGGGCTTGGTTTTCTCGGTCGGATCCGCCGTCGCGAGGATATAGTGCTCTTTGTTCTTCTTGACGTCGATGGTCGGGGAGAGGAGGGAGAGGAGACAGCTGACTTCGTCAATGGCGGTGGAGTCCTCGTTGTGCGAGCAGTGGCGGAGCGGTAATGTGGTTGGCGGGGGGAGATGGTCGGGACGAACGGGGTTGTTAGTTCGGGGGTTGAGGGGTTGGGAGGCCATGATTGTGGCCAGTGAGCATTTGGTTAGTACTAGCGATTAGGTTAGTTTTTGTTAGGTTGGATATAGTCATGGCTCTTCGGAGGGAGTGTCTTGAAAGGCAGTGAGGGGTTGGGAAGTTGAGGGAAGGAAAGGAACGTACAAGGTTTGACTTTGCCCTGCAGGGTACGTTCCAATGCGGGAATTAGATCCATTTTGAAAGAGTGAACTGCGCGAAGAAAATTCGAGTCGACTATACAATTGATGAGAGGTTAGTATCGGGGATTCCGATCCAACTGCCGGCGTTACCGTTGCCTGGTGTCCGGGGGGAGGAGTTTCGTACCCAATACCTGGTAAGGCTCGCGGAAACCGAAAGTAAGCTCATACTGGTGCATGAGCTTGCGATACTTCTTCGAACGCTTGGCCCTCATTTTGACTATGGGTTTGTTGTGATTGCTACCTGTTGGTGATGTCTTTGGACTTGGTTGAAGTTTTTTTTTTTTGGATCCTTTTTCTGCCGGGCGGAGAAGAAGCTTCAGATGTGGATAACTAAGGTCTGTGCGCTGCATGTCTAGAAATTATTTGATGGAGCTGTACTGAGAAAGATGGTCAAGGAAACGAATTTGAGCAGCGCTATGATGATAGCATTCCAAAAGTCTAACAAATTAAAATCGGTTGAGTCTAGTAGTTTGTGTCGTAACATCGATATTTCAAACGCATCACCATGCAATCTCATTACCATGCAAATGCCAAACCTGCAAGTGCCTTAGAACCCATGTATTAGAATTATTACTCCGTAAATCAATCCCATATGCAATATTGTGTCCAGGTCATGTCGGGTCGTGTACAAGTTCAGTACGAAGGTTGAGCTAAAAAGAGGCCGAGAGTTGGAAAGGAAAGGGGGGAAAAGTCTCAGTCAGTGGTGATAGAGCGCATCAAGAAGACTTCGAACATTCTCTCTTCTTGCATGCGCCAACGACGACGCTAATATCGTCCATTTTGCCTGTATACAAATATTAGTCCAGCACGCCTGAAAGTGGTAGCAAGCAGGAGCAAATGACATACCACCCTGGATGGCTAGGCCTTCTTCAACAGCCTTCTCCATGTAGGGACTTTCAGCAAACGGGTCTTGAGCCACCGCCAGCGCGGCTCTGAGTATTTCGCGAGCCACAAAAACCATGGGCTCCTCGGTGAGCCCCGTTGGCGGTGCCCAACCAAGGTCCTTGCTATCGTATAGGCCGTGATCCCACTTCTTGAGGCTCTCAAGCGTTACAGACATGACCTCGTGCTCCCAGAGGTTATCAACAACACCATCCGAAATCGCGACGACGATATCGCCCTCTTCCAAGTCAACCAGCGACAGTACTGCATTCGCCCGTGGTGTGTCCACGCTGTTCGTCCCCAGTTGCATCGGGCAATCAAACCAGTGCCATTGCTCCTGTGTCCGGAAGAGGATTTTCTCCTCGCTAGGTCGGATGACCAGGACCTTGCAGTCACCTAGGTTCGTCACGTAGAGCAAAGGTTTCTCGATTCCGGCGCTATTTAAATTCTTGTGTAGAAGCGCCGTGACAGAAGTTGTTGTTCCATACCACTCACTCGGAGATGTCGTGGCCCGGGTTGTCTCGTTATAGGCTCGCTGGAGGTACTCGATAGGGTCTAATCTCGCGTCTTCATTTGCGATGCGTTCTACTTCCAAGGCCCAGAAATGTAGGACAAGCCTGGACCAGAGTCTGCGATGACGAATGAGGCAGCGTTAGCCAAGAATTACATTGATGCGAAAAAGGGATCGAGTTGGAAAAAAGAGAAAAGAGAAAACAAGGAGGATTGCAGTAGTACGACTTACGCAGCATGTCCCCGCGGTTTCGTCGCCCACGCTCCTACTCCGTCGTTGACCCCCAAATAGTTTTCGGTAACCAGGATCGCATCGTCACCGTTGTTCAGACCCCGGATTAGTTCCCCTTGCACGGATAATCTCTTATCCTGACTTTGGTAGTGCGTAGTCAGTGGATCTGAGAAGGATGAGGATGGCGGAGACAGGAACGGTGGGGGGAAGGGTCGGGATTGCCGTTTGGCGCATAGGGCGTAGCCCGTCTGAAAGTAAAATGGACATTTCGAGATGGGGCACTGGAGATGGCGGTCGGGAACTGGGGTAGTGATGCCATACGAAGGCCAGACGGTGGTGTGATGTCTCCGCTGCACCACGGCCTTGGGACCTCTGATCCACTGTGGGCTGGGCGGAAATGAGGTCGTCGAAGAGGACAGCAGCGACAGCGACGGCGAGGAGGACGAGGAGTAGGCGGAGCAAAAAAACGATGTTGGGGAAGGAGAAGCTAAAATCTTAGGCACCATGCCCGCCAGATTTTTTTTTAGCTTGAATTGTGTTGATCAGGACCCAAAAGGCGCATTATTGTCTCTCCGCGGGGGAGTTGGAGATGGGCTAATAATAATAATAATAATGGTGGGAAGAGGTTTTTTCTTTATCCGGGACGAAGGAAGGGAACACCTTTGAGGTTAGTTGGGTTGGGGGGGGGTTTAAGTTAGTTATGTTGCAGCTTTCAAATTCAACTAAGTCGACGATGGCTGGTTCCAGACCTGTTCAGCTGATCGGTGAGCACCGAGCGTGCCAAATATGACTGATAGACTAGTATCTACTCTGTATTTCGTAGGCTACCTAACTCTTCTCGGTCCCTCGGCTCTCTATATGGTGAGATCTGCCTTTACACCGAGTCACGGGCGTCACTCCGCGCTCAATAGTGCACCCTCAACCGCCTTCCAATCGTTGAGTTTTCAATAGTTAGCTATTATTATTCGGTATCTCGTCATTTGCTATCGCTGCTCATGAAGTTCGGACTTTCAGACCCCACACGTGTACACGATGACTGGTTATTTAACCCCCGGCCGTAGATTTCCTTCCTTCTCCCCAGTAGATACACTAGTGATCGTTATCAAAAATTGGCGGTATTATTATCATCGGTTCCCTCGGAAAACGCTTCCCAAGCTTCCGATTAGATATCCTCCTTATCTTCAGTTCAATTCTCTGACCCGCTTTCTCAAACCCGTGTGGAAAGCGTTGCAGCTCGTTGCTTTTGAATCTCTTCCGCGAAAATCAACAGCGCGCGATCCATTTCGGCCGCAAGTTCATCTAAATTCGCGTTTGGCTTGATGCATGCAATCCCCTGAAAGATGGCCTTGGCGAGGCTAGCGCATCGGGGACCGAATGGAAGCGGGCCGACACTCCTACGGCGTTTAGCAACCATGATCGTCAACAACCTTTCAGAGCAAGGGCAAGGGCGCTCAACGTCGAGGGTACAGTCCCAGGCACAGCTACACACTGAACGACAAATGCACTTGCGCTTCCGAACCAGATCAAGCAGCCGAGAACGGTCATCTGCCAACCGGAGGTCTCCGATACATCTACCTTCCAGCTTCGCCAGGGTAGCCTGTCGATTGTCCAGAGCCATTTGTCGTTCCCATAGTTCAGAGCAAACGGAGTGAGGGTCGACGAAGGGTAGATCAAGCGCGGGTGCTGCCATCCCCGCTGCCATCTTCGGCAGAAACGAAAGGTATTTCTCTGATTGGATTGCAAGAATCTCCTCCGGAGGCATTTGGTACAGCATGGAAGGGTCACGCCATTTCATGTAAAAGCCCGAGGATTTATTACTTATGATGCTGAGGGCGAAACGGCGGTATCCAATCAGGTCGTCAAGAATAAACCCAACTCCGATCACTTTGTCCACGGCGCGACGAATGAACTCGGTTTGGTGCTGCTTGACGAATTCCCGGTCGAGACGGCCACACACGGAGGGATCATCCAATATCTCTTTGCAAAGAAGCAGAATTTTATACAGATGACTGGGCTCTGGGAGTATGAAGCTTTCGTTGGTTGCCAGCCGACGAACATCCAAGGTGAAGGAAGCACAGAGATCCGCACTAGCAATCTCCATGATAAGTCTTGCGTAAAGTGCGTAATATAAGCCTTCAACATTTTCAATCAGGTCTGCGATCGAGTCAGATGTTACGAGTTTTTCTGCTTGCTGAAGATGAGACAAGATGCTGTCGGGGGTGTCATCCAACTGCAACATTGCGAAAGAAGGCTGGTTAGTGATCTTCCAGTTAACATGAACAGAACAGGTGATTCACACCTACCTCAACACCATAATGCATGAATATCATCACGACAATCTTTGAGATAGTGTAAACCCGAGCGAAGACTGACAACACACTATGGGCCCATTCGGAGACACTTTCATCGCGGAGCTCATCCAAATACTTGATGGACGCAGAGTAAATATTCCAGTCTGGAGAGCCAACGGCATAAGGTAGTTGTGGGCGTTCAACCGGATCCATCAGCTGTTGTGCTGTCAGTTTCTTTGCGTATATTCAATGAGCTATGGTGGTTGACCTACTGCAGACGTATATGAAGCAGCCGTGCTATTCGAAGATCGCAGCATTAACTCCTGCCGTCTCTGGTTTTCTTGATCAATCAAGGTCTGTGAATACATGTAGAATCCGTCCTGGTGCTCGTCGACAGGAGAGGCTTCCGGGGAAATGCAGACTTCTAAGCGACTCTTGGGCAGAGAGGAACGTTTGGGGAAGAGCTTGCGCATGGTCTGCTCCCAGAGGTAGGAAGCTGACCTGTGGGTATTACCCATCTTGGCCTGAGGAAGTCTTAGATCGATTCAGTTGGTGGTGGATCAAGATCAGACAGGTTGGTGCACACTGAATCGTAGAAACGGGAAGTTGAAAAGAGGGAGGAAGACTAAAGAAATGGAGGGGAAACACAGGAATTGCCATGAATGTGAAGAAAGAGATAGGGTGCGTGAATTGATGAAACAGAAGAGAAGGTCTAGCAGTGAATCTCAACTTTGCTCTCTTTCATCTTTTGCGCAAGTTTTGGTAAGAACTCGCCCAATCCATTCCATGCTACAAATGCAGGTACTCCTTGGGTAGGTAGAAACAGCCAGTACAGGTTCCTTGAGAAACACCCTTTGAATATCCTCCTATTTTCTTCTAATTTTGCTTTCTACTGTGGTTGTCCTGATTTATTTAAGAGTACTCTGACTTGTCATACAAGTCTATACATGGCTACCTGGGTATCCTTTGGTGGTAAAAGAGACACAGAACCAGGGAGGGACACAAGTGGAAAGAAGCATCAGGCAAAATACGACCAGTAGCATCAAGGTACTACTAGTATAATATTCTTGAGATATTAGTGCGTACAACACATCATTATCCTAATATTCCCATGTATATATGCTTGATTCCACCGACGTAGCACACGAAAAAAATATCCAGAACCTTGTGAAATGATATATTCATCCGCCATTACGTGTGAGTTGGTAATGGACTACATCCACATGGGATCAACCTCGATAGAAGTGGTCCCAGTGTCAAGAGACCATGGTAAAATGACCTCAGCGATACCCCAAATAGTTTTATTCGCCCGATCAACGAACTCTGGGGGAAGATTGGCGCATTCGCTGAAGGAAAGAGACTTATCAAAGACCGTCAGTATCTCGATCCGGGATTTAAAACACACACAAAAAAAAACATGATGGCCAAACGTAAGCCCACCCAAGGGCAAAGAAGGTGGAAACATACCCGCAGATTTTCTAATTTTCTGACCCATTCAAGCCCATAATCACAAGCCTCATCCGGGAGGTTTTCCCACTGTTCTATTGGGTGTGGGAGCAACCGATGGCAATGTTCCAGCCAAAGAACCTCGAGTTTCGCTCCGGGGGCCACATGATTGAGATGCGTCACCTGGGGTTCGTCCGGGTCACTCTCGATAGCTCCCAGCCAGTTCAAGAACTCTGGTTGCGCACCACGGCATGTTCTCAGCTTGAGAGCCTTGAGATTGATGTTGTTTTTTACAAGCATCATCAGCTGCCAAGGCGTGATACCTGCCCGCTCCAGGATCAAGGTCTCTAGGCCGGAGAGACCCATATGCCGATATTTTCCTGACCCAACAAGCAGGTTCCACACTCCACTGCCAGGCGCAGGATGGAGCCAGGTGCTTGGCCGCATGGGTCCATCTCGAATATGCGGGTGTTCAAAGCGCAGCGCCAGGTGTCGTAGAGAATGTTGACACTTCGTGCCCAATGCCCTCGCGCCTTCCATGTCGAGGTCATACGCCATGAATTCAAGTTTTATGAGTGTTCGTCCATATCTGCTCAGGACTTTGGTGAATATTCGGTTTTGCAGTCGGATCACTTGCTCTTGGGTCCTACCCCTATCAGGTTGGGGAACAGTGTATCTTCTCACATCGATGGCTCGGAAAGGGTGCTTGTGAGGAAGATCCTGTTTCACTAGTTGAGCTTTGGGTTGAATCACTGAAATGGTGTAATTAGTCCCATCGTCGGGATTCCCCCCAGAATCGGCGATTTGATCTAGAGACGCCCAGCCGGCCTGAAGGAGAGAGATTACTGAGTGTATCCGTTTTTCGAAGATACCTAGTCGTAAACGCTTGAGACTGAGAATATGATATTCATAGTTGGAGCGAGAGGTCTCTCCAAAAGAGAGCAGAGATTCAAAGGGGAGGTAAGAGAGTATATGGAGCACTATCTCCAGTGGTAGAAGCTTGATTGAAATATTCATAGTTGGCGGACTTCCTTCTGATCCGAGGTGATGGTCAAACTCTTCTATCATATTTCGTATATGTAGAAGATTCGTAGATTTCACCCAATTCTTCGCACCATTTGTGCGCTGTCTAAGTTCGTACAAAGAACATATCAACCCTTCAATTGGGAGAAATCGTTGGTGGTGGATATCGAACAGTCCAGCTAAGCGTCAGAGTAAGACCTTGATAGAACTTCGTTCAGCCGGTCGTATTTCGCAATCAGCGAGAAAGGCGAGTTTTATCTTGCTATCAAATAGGAGGAAATATAATCGACGATGACAGATTCAAGTTGTGGTATTAGAAGGCATTAAACTGAGAATGAATGTTAACCACATTACTTCAGAAAGTTTGAACGTGCAGATTAAATAGAAGATAGGATAGGCTTGAAGTAGGGTAGAGTTTAATATAAGTTATTCCACATTGCCTTAAGGAAATAGGGACATTAAACCTACTTCTGCAACTGTGGTGAGGAGGGAGATGTTTCATAGACCCTGAATGCTTCAGATAGCTGAGGTATGATGTAAGAGAAAATCTTTGGATCGAGATCGGGGTGCAAAAGCTCAAGCTGAGACGAGAAAATAAAACATAATAAATTGATATCAGTAAAAAAAAGCAATTAGGATTGAATTAATTACATGATCTGTCAAAATTTTGGAGGAAGAGCACCAGGCACGCCTTTATAACGCAGGCCACGAACACTAGACTTGGCTGCACATTTGGGAGTGGGCTGCTGTCACTGAGAGGAATGGAAACTATGAGGTTCGAAAATCATGGCCATAAGTGGGGGCTCAGGCCATATTGAAGCCTCAGTGTTTTTTTTAATCTTTCTTTTCGTTTCTCTTTTCCCCTCAAATATCCGGAATTGATAAAATGGCGTTTGCAAGGGGGTCAGTTGAGGCCCAAAGCTTACCATAGAGGGTTTCTGACAGCCAGGGCCCAGAGAAGACCTATAAAGACTCCTCCAGATTGGCTCCAGATTGGATTGGAAGCAAGCCAATGCGGCAAGGGCATTCATGGTAGGGCCATTGCGCAGAATTCAGGCATTATTTGCTGTAAACCAACAACCTAGAACCCAGAAATCAGATGGATGGCTGGGACTGCCTACAGGCTACCACTGATGCCTTCAAGGAAGGATTCTGAACGGGAAAATTGACAGCAGATTTGGCAAATCAACCGCATCATCTCCGACTCGGAGGCAAGAATCCGGCACTGGCCAATGTCCAGCTTGAGTGACTGTGTGACACTGAACCATTCTGTTGGGACCAGGGGCCCAATTAGAGCTTCTGTCTGGGGTGGTTGTTGGTTTAGGAGGTGATTGATGCACGCCCAGCCGCTGATCACGGCTAGATCAGCTCCAAAAAGTGAGCCGTCAGCTCACAGGTGCCCGATTTCTTTTTCCCAGGCTTAAAGCGTTTCAGTGCCAAAGCCTTGACTTCTTTGGCAGCCCGAGAGATGATTCGTGGGACAGATGCCATTCCTCTACACAAGGCGACATCTCTATCTATCATACACAGTACGTCGCTCGGAATCATCATGGTTGAGCGAAGGATGAAATTAAACCCAACAGAAATCTCCAAGTCAGCTAAGCAAAATTGGAAAGTCAGTATTTGATGCAGGAAGAGAAAGACAGCGGAGTCCACCACCAATAGTTCGGGGTATTGTCTCACCCTCACCTCTTTCTTTAATTGGCATTCCAAAATCAACCCATCCCAGATTTTCAGGTCGTTCTAGATCTTACCTTATTTCTAAATATATGCTGGGTAAACAACAGTTCGGGAAACCCGAGGACCCCTCACATCAACGGACAGAATAACCAGAGCCGAAGGTATTCTCCCCTTGCGAGCTGAATTTCCACGACTCTTTTCAAGCAAGGATATTTGTGTCTGCCAATTTCTACATGTATGGAGGTCACATATTATTAGTTAGTGTGCACACCATTATTAGGATCCTTCTCTCCAGCCTGGAGGTCATCGGACCTGACTCGGCCTGGTACTAGATTGTCCCTAGGTATGCAATCTCTTTGTTCTCAGCTGCACACTACTGCAGTCAACGTTTCACATGTCTTGTATCTTGGCTTTAGTACCAGCTTTTTATTTGTTACCTGCTCATGGATGTCCTTGATAAAGAACACCTACTTATAAGAACTTCTAGAAATAATAATCAAGGGCCTCAGTGACGTGTGACCACAAAAACGTGGCTGGCCCTTCACAAAAATTTGGACGCCTGCCAAGTTGGTTGACGAGACAAAGAAAGTGTCATTCCTGGGAGAAGAAATCCTCCACCTGCACGCAACACCCGCTTATCCTTGGAAAAGCAACTAGCTAGAATAAGCACAAGAGGGATCCTACTGGCGGAAGGGGGAAATTCGGAGATATTCGCTGCAGAAGAACTCCGGATAAAAGCGAGCGAGCTTAGTTCGAATCTCCAGGCATCGCCATAGCATGTGGCTATGATTTCTAGTTGACTACCTAGGTACATTACTGCTCTCATCGGCCTCTCCCACTCAAGCTCAAGGGCACTCCAGGGTTCTATGGAAAACAGAACGAAAAAAGTAAATAATTTCGCACTAGCCATTCATTGTGACCTACATATACATCCCTCAGAAGAAATCGAATTGGCTTGTTCATATATGAAGGTTTCCTTTCTGTCTGCTGGTCCAAATATACAATCAAGACAATAATAATCCACGCAATGCACCCATCTATCCCTGGACTCTGAAAGTACGGCCGCTTGCGGTCTTTCGCTCTCGTTCCTCGTTCTCCGGCCGCGCTCGGTTGAGAACTGTTATCTATTAGCAAGACTCGTAAACCCCCAGATCATTGGCCTTGCACACATACCTTGGAGGAAGTCGGCGGTTCGCTTACGCATTCTGGTGTGGATGTACGCCTATAGGGAAAAGTAAGCCACCGATTCTCAATTCGGGAAATGCACAAGCAATGTTACCTTCGACGCTTTTATGTGATAGTGGAAGTAGTCTCGGAAAGTTTGGATGTGGGAGATGTTCTCTTGGCGTCGTTGCGGGGTCAGATGGCGTGGGAAGAGAACTAGATCCTGTCAACACATGCTACCAATCCGAAGGACCCTGGACAAAGGTTTACCGAAAGTGACATAGCTAATCTTGCCGTCGCCCGCGTCCTGGAGACCGGGAACCCCCTCCAGCTCCAGAGGAGGATCGTTTCGGAAAAGAACTTGAGGGGCATTCTGCAACGTCAAAACTCGTCGTCGAGCATCAACAAATTCTTGCAGGAAGACCTTGCCGAAGATGCGATCTGTCTCTTCCCGGAACACTGTGCTGAAGATCACCGTCACTCGATCATGATTAGCTTTGATATAGATTGCCTCTTCCTCCCGGTAGTGGATCGCCATAACCTCCCCGCCTTCCTTTAAACCCTGGGGCGCTGATTCCGATGTGTATCGTGATGCCTCCTCCGCTAGCTTCGCAAACTCATCAAATGCTTTCTCAAACGGGGCAGCCATTGCATTGCGCTTCAGCAAGGCAAGCCGCATGATAAGATCATCTTTCGCCTCCTGCTCAGCGGGAAGGTTCTCCAGGTCGATCAGGACGGAGAAGTCGTAACCAGGCTCGGGGTCAACAATGTAGGGACCGTATTCTCTCTCCAGGACCTGCTGGGCACCATACTGAACCAATTCTCGGAAACATTTCACATTAATAGAGATGAGGATCTTCGTTTTGGACTCGGGGGTAGAAAGATGGAAGGTAACGCCGTCGAAATCCGACACAATCTGGTCGATGGACACGGGCGGGGCTCTAGAGACGCAAGGCAAGCTGTCAGCTCGTGCGTATTACCTGGGGGGAAGCATGGAAAGCGGGGAGGGAGTGGGAAGTACCCAGAGAACCGCTCCGTCAGGAGGGACTGGATGAGGACATTCTGATAGTCTAGCAAAAGCATTGTGACAAGCGATCCAATGATTCAATCAATTCGTGACCCTGAGCTCCTGACCCTCGTTCTTCTGCCTAGACAAGAGTGACGTTTGGTTTGGGGGGAAGCGGGAGAAAGCAGCAGGCGGTGAACGAACTCTCGCTCTGGTCGCTGTCACCACCCGTAATATTTTCTGGCTGCTTTTTTGCCTATCGATAGCAGTCGCTTTCACAGGATTTTTTCCCCTGCTTGCTTTCGAGACAAGGACGCGCAACGATGGTGAAGTCATATTTGTGAGTGCTATGAACAGATTAATTTATAATCCCCAGGGTATATATCTATTGGCTAACATATGGCAGAAAATTCGAGCATTCGAATACCTTCGGGCTCGTCACCTCCGCCTCGTCTAATGCGATCTGGATCCGAGATGATGAGATCGGGGGAGCTGAACGCCGGACAGGCTCTGGGCGGGCTGTAGTTGGTGCGAGTGAGGAGGTTTTGTGCTGGGATGTCAAGAAAGGAGAATTGTTGGGAAAGTGGAAAGATTCCTCTTGCAAGGCGCAAGTCAGTGTGATTGCGCAAAGCAATACGGATGAGGATGTTTTTGCGGTTGGGTAGGTCCCTGCCACTCTCAGATCCGATTTTAGATAATCTCATTTGCTGATCATTCATCCCTCCTACGCCCATAGTTACGAAGATGGGAGCATTCGCATTTGGGACTCAAGAACCGCCTCGGTGATTATCTCGTTCAATGGCCACAAATCCGCCATTACTCAGCTGGCCTTTGACAGTGCCGGTGTTCGCCTTGCAAGTGGCTCGCGAGATACGGATATAATTGTCTGGGATTTGATTTCCGAAGTGGGATTGTTTAAGCTCCGCGGGCACACAGACCAAGTCACCTCGCTGCATTTCCTCGTTCCATCCCCGGAGCTGCTCACTGCTGGTGGGTTGAGTGACCACACCGGATTTCTGATAACTACCGGTAAAGATTCGCTGATCAAAGTCTGGGACTTATCATCGCAACACTGTATCGAGACCCACATTGCACAATCAAACGGAGAGTGCTGGAGTTTAGGCCTTGCTCCCGACCAGAGCGGATGCATTACCGGAGGAAATGACGGCGAGTTGAAAGTCTGGTCGATCGATGAGAGCGCGATGATTGAGATTTCTAAAGAGAAGGCTGGGTCAGAGAATCGCAAGATCCTAACGGATAGAGGATCCTTTTACCGTAATGGAAAGGATCGAACAATTGGAATCAGCTTCCATCCACGATCGGACTATATTGGAATTCACGGCACAGAAAAGGCCGTCGAAATATGGCGCATACGCTCGGAAACGGAGGTCCAAAAGAGCTTGGCAAGGAAACGCAAGAGAAGAAAGGAGAAGGAAGCTCAGCGTGCAACGGATAATGACGAGACTTCTGATAAGACCAGTGGTGACAAGCCTGAGGATGATATTTCATCCGCACCGGTTACTGAAGTCTTTGTGCCCTATGTTATTGTTCGAACAGGCGGGAAGGTCAAATCATTCGACTGGATCAGGACGAAATCAAGTAAGCTTCAACTTCTCGTCGCTACCGCAAACAACCAGCTCGAAGCCTACAGTGTTGCAACATTCAATAAGAAAAACAAAGATGAAGAGGAATCAGAGTACAATCGAACCCTAGCAGTGGATATACCTGGCCATCGTACCGATATCAGGTCTGTTGCACTCAGTTCGGACGACCGAATGTTAGCATCTGCCTCTAACGGCAGCCTCAAGATTTGGAACGTCCGAACCCAGAGCTGTTTACGAACTCTGGACTGTGGTTATGCCTTGTGCTCTTCTTTTCTCCCAGGAGACAAGATTGTTGTCGTCGGAAACAAGGACGGGGAGCTCGAGGTCTTTGATATCGCGTCATCGACCCTGCTAGATACAATCAAAGCACACGATGGGCCGGTGTGGTCTTTGCAGGTCCACCCCGATGGAAAGTCCCTGGTGAGTGGCAGTGCCGATAAATCTGCCAAGTTTTGGAATTTCCAGGTCGTTCAAGAGGAGATCCCCGGTACCAAGAGAACCACTCCCCGACTCAAATTGGTGCACTCAAGGACTCTCAAGGTCTCCGATGACATTCTGAGTGTCCGTTTCTCACCTGACGCCCGTCTACTGGCAGTGGCTCTCCTAGATAATACAGTCAAGGTGTTCTTCGTTGATTCTCTGAAGCTTTTCCTCAATCTTTACGGCCACAAGCTCCCAGCTCTGAGCATGGACATATCTTATGATAGCAAGCTCATTGTTACCTGCTCGGCGGACAAAACTGTGCGACTATGGGGATTGGACTTTGGTGACTGCCATAAGTCATTCTTAGCGCACGAAGACAGTGTTATGGCGGTGGCTTTCGTCCCAAACAACAAGGAGGGGAACGGACATAATTTCTTCAGCGCCAGCAAAGACCGGGTGATTAAGTACTGGGATGGTGACAAGTTCGAGCACATCCAGAAACTTGCCGGCCATCATGGAGAAATCTGGGCGATGGCGATCAGCCACTCTGGCGAGTTCATCATCAGCGCAAGTCATGACAAGAGTCTCCGCACGTGGCAACAAACCGACGAGCCACTGTTCCTCGAAGAAGAGAGGGAGAAAGAGCTTGAGGAGATGTATGACAGCAACCTGGCAGCCTCCCTCGAAAATGAAGAGGGCGGGGATGGAGAAACAGCCGAAGCCGTCGATGCCGGAAAACAGACAACCGAGACTCTCATGGCTGGAGAAAAGATCATGGAAGCCCTGGATCTGGGTATGGAAGACCTACAGATCATTCGCGAGTGGCGCGAAATCAAGAGAACCCAACCCAATGCCGCACCCCCCACTCGCAATCCCCTATACATGGCCCTAGGTAACATCTCAGCCGAGAAACACCTCCTCAATGTTGTCCAGAGAATTCCTCCCGCTGCTCTCCAGGATGCACTTCTCGTGCTTCCCTTCTCCAAAATCCCGCCGCTCTTCACTTTCCTCAACATCTGGGCGAAACGAGAGTGGAACATCCCGCTCACCTGCCGAGTGCTTTTCTTCATGCTCAAGACCCACCATCGCCAAATCATCGCGAGCAAGACGATGCGACCCATGCTGGATAGCATTCGGTCCTCGCTCCGGAAAGTCCTCACGCGCCAGAAGGACGAAATGGGGTTCAACCTGTCTGCGTTACAGTTTGTTGGGCAGCAGATCCAGGAGCACAGCACGAAAGACTACATTGACGAAGAGGCTTGGGAGGAACAGAATACAATGACAGGGACAGGTAAGAAGCGGGTTTTTGCCAGTATTGCCTGATCAGATGAGAATTTGATGTACTGTACATTTCATGGGATTTTGTAAACATGCATGTGTTCGGCGTTTTAGATTTTCCCTACCATTTTGTTTTCTTCTCTTGGTTTGGAAGGGGTTCTACATAAAAGTTCTATATCCTTGGAGTTGATTAGAAAAAATCCAACAGATCACCATTGATAGATAAATAATAGCTTCTTCACACAGTGATTTTCCCACACGACACACTAAATTCGCCTGCCAAAGCGTCAAACACAAAGTCCCAAATTATAATCAACCAACACAACAAAAAGTGACTGGACAGATATCAAAACCTATTAACAAACAATCAGCATTCATAGACACACATGTTTGAGCATAACATTCTCAGGACAAGTCGTCCTATCCATCATATTCCCACAACCAGAAACCCCATTCAGTAGAACCATTCTAAGCACCGACAACAGGGATTATATACATCTCCTGTCATACCTATTCCGGCTCTTCCTAAAAATACCGGTTCTTGAACAAAATTCTCATCATTTGGAGCTGGTTGTGGGGGGGGTGAAGGGATTGGACTTTTCTTTGAGTTCGTTGATATCTGCTGGGGGTGGACATTGAATGGAGAGGGATTATTGTGTTTTTGCATACCTAGATGACTGATTAGTGGTTCAGTTTTTTTTCCCCTGGTTAAGCATTATGAATCCAGGTGTCTGGGGTCGAAAGTAATTTTCCAGGTGGGTTGTGGTGTGGAATCAAGAGGAAGGGAAAAAAAAAAAGGTAGAAACGAAAATTAGCTTACCTTCGTGCTTGGCAGACGCTTAGTCATTTGTTAGTCAGCAAATATCCACTTTTGGGAACTATGAGAGGATGCAGTAGACGAGATTTTGTGATGAAATCAGTCTTGTCATTGCTAAGAATCGGGAAGATAAATATAGGTTTTACAGCCATTGAAGGAGTGTTTGATCTAATATATTGTGTTCTAGTGAAATCATTAAATCTCATTATAGGTCATAAGTCAGATATTTGAAGGAACCGGGGAACAGAAACAAAAGTAAAGTATATCAGGAAGTTTGCTTCATCATCCCACAGCTTGAGCATGTCCACCACTCTGTTTCCATAAAGGTGCCACAGAAACTGCAAAGCCATCCGAGGGGTCGCTGTGAGGTATTCTTCTCGAGTGAGGCGAGGTTCTCGACAGCGCTTTTCCGACTTTTAAAGGACCTGGTATTCACGGGAGTATCGATGGTGTTTTTGTTCCTGTTTCGTGTGCCTGAAGGTCCAGGATTTGTCGTAGCTGGTAGGTGAGATGTAGGCCGGGAATTTGGGGGCTGTGGTCGCTCTGTCGCACAAACATCGCAGCATAGATAATTTGACGGGTTCACAAATGTGCAAGTGAGGCATGTCCACTGTTGTTCATAAGAGCTATTGTCAACTTCTGTTGTAAGATCGACAAGATCCTGGACGTGAGGTGGAACACTCGGTCTGGTGCTCTCGGGAACTGGGGCAGGTGACGGATTTGTCCAAGGCCCGGCGGGATTATCCTGACTTGGGGGAATATATGATGATCCGTATCGTTCCCTTTCTTCCTCTTCGATCATATCGATATAGACTTGCATGATAGCACGTTCGTTAGCATCGTCTTCCTCCGCCTTTGTTCGGAAGCCGCTGCGAGATGCCTCATCAGCCAGCTCGGTAGAATTTGCTGCTCCAGAGGCGCAGCCCTGCGTCACATCTATGCGTCTTTGTGTGGCATCTGCAATTACCCTTCGCATATTAGTTCCCCGCATAACAGACGTTCCGCCGAGTCGTTGACCCGATCCAGCTGCAAGGGCCTGTCTTCGTTCTGCTGCCGCCCGAGCTTGCCGGCGGGCTTCATCAATGGGTATCTTTTGGCCACCGAGGCGCCTTCCGTGAGAAAGGAACCCCTCTCCAGTGTAACCTTTGATAGCAAGCTCAGTGTGTTCATCCCGCAACTGGTTCCAGAGAGCATGAAATTGTTGATTGTGGGGTCCGTGTACAATATGACACAGCCTACGTAGGTTAGCACTCCAACCGAAATTAATGAATAAGAAGGAAACTCTACTTACTCATGCAGCATTGTATCTGCTATCTGATCAAGCGGAAGGAACTGGTTCTGGTCCGAAGGGTATCGGAGACGCAAGCATATCTTTTGCCCATGGTTGATATTAAGTCCCAGCAGGTTCCGTTGTTGTGGGTAGAATTCACTGAGCGTCCCAACTCTCCAGGACCGTCGACGCATGATTGGCTTTACCAGCGAAGCAACTTTCCGAAGAATCAACAGGGCTTCAGACTCCCGGGGCCGGTGTTTGTCATGCTGGTACTCGAAGACCAGCGGGTCGATTTCATGCATTTTGAAGAGTGAAAAAGTAATGAACAAAAGGTGAAAGTAAAGGTGATGATGTTAGTAAGAATGAAAAAGGAGAAAATCTCATATGCAAAAATTACTTATGTCAAAAGATTTCCTTTACTCAAACCTGGACGCTGCTCTGCAGGCAGGTCACCATCTTTTAGTAGGTGGCTCAGATCCCAATAAACGATTTTCCATCACGACTAGGGACCGGAAATTAATAGTAAGCAGCCACTCTGGTGAAAGGTAAAAAGAAAGTGCTAGAAAGGAGAGAGAGAGTGAGAGCATATGGATTACGGAGTACCTGTTCTGCTTTATTAATCTGGACAAGCCGAGGAAAGACTGCTCTTTGTCACGTGATGGTATATTGGCCACCCAAGACAACTATCTTTTCTTCTATAAAAGCTTCAAATTTGGTTTTGATTCACAGCTGGGATATTTAGTGATAGTTGCTTAGATGCTGCGTTTCTTGATAAATGAAAAATCGCCAACTTAACTCGGATCCTTCAGATTCGATGTTGTAAAGTGTGTATATGTGCCCGGCATATCCCTCGATACCAGGAGCCACCAGAAAACTAAATACATAAATGAATGTAACTAAAGTAACGCTTACATGTTATATTTAGGACTATAACTGATATACAATAAGTATTAACCCATTATGGTGAAGAAATGTTAAACGAAAAAGTTCCTTGCGATAATCGCGACTTGATAGTGCTCATGTGACTTGGCTGTGATCGCCAAACCTATCGATGGCGCCTCTTCCTCTTATCAAAGTTTTTGGCACTTTTAACTGAACGCCAGACTCCCAGTTGAGACGACCCGTCAAAATGACTAGTGATGATCAGTTCTTCTTCGACTACGTGAGGCTTCCACTGATTTGGGCGCACCAGTTTGTCTTTTGCTAACAAGTTGCTGGATGTTAATAAGCTCGCTTCGATACCCCATGACGTAAGGAGATACTCGCTACAAGTTGCGGATTCGATCGACCGGCAAGTTGACCACGCCGCGAATGTACTTCGAGATACGCTTGCCAGCCAGTCATGGCTTCCGCCAACTGTTCGACCATCACCAAGGACGTATTCTCACGCCCATCAGTCACAGTCATTCGTTGATCGCGTGCACAGTTGGGCCCTCCGACACCGCGCATGGAGTGCGGCTATCCTAGCATTCATCGGAACCACGTGCGTCCTATATCTTGGAAACAAGAAGTTAAGGGGCAAACGAAGAAGGGCAAGGAGGGCCGGTAATGGCGCTCGCAAGGAGATAGTAGGTATGTTGTCGAAACGCGCTGCTCCGGAAGTCATGGCACTTGAATCTCATTTTTGAAATAGTTGTTGCTGGATCGCCTCACGAGCCAATGACAAGGTCAATAGCAGCTGACCTAGAACGGCGAGGTTATATTGTTTATATCACTGTGTCGTCTACTGACGAGGAACATCTCGTTCAATCTGAAAACAGATCTGATATCAGGTCTCTCTGGCTTGATTTGACCACCGTAAGCTGCACCGCTGCTTTGAACCTTGACAGGCATACTGATATCACCAGTTACCTTCATCGCCTTCTGAAATACACATATCATTGAATGAGATCCACTCTTTAATCACTCAGCCGCAATCCCCGATGTCTGGGGTATCCCCGCATATCTGCCAGTTGAGCGGACTTATCCTTGTACCTTCACCAAACTATGTTGCTGGCCCTGTTGCCACAATTCCACCGTCCGCATGGGTTGACACCATCAACACACGCCTTCTATCCCCCATATTAACTACTCAACTCTTCCTTCCCCTTCTTACACTTCGCAACACGAATAGCACCATTATCGTCGTCTATCCTTCGATCTCATCATCCCTTTCCGCTCCTTTCACTGGACCAGAGGTGTCCACGACTCGTGCATTGTCAGGATTTGCAACTTCATTGCGAAGGGAGCTGGCTCTTCTACAAAACGGCCGCATTGACGTCGTAGAGCTGAAGATTGGAAATATCGACCTTGGGCCTCAATATCGAAATGGCCATAGCCAGATCGCTGGAACCGAGGTTCTGACCTGGAGTGTTCAGGAGCGGGCCCTGTATGGCCCTCAATACCTCAACAGCATTGAGCAACGACCCGTGGCCTCCACTGGGCCCAATACAGTACGGGGATCACCCTCTCGATCCCTCCATTACGCAGTGCTTGATGCTTTGGAGCCGCCGTCGAAGAATATTTTTGGAAACCGAGTCGCAAAAACACCCGTTATGTTTGTTGGAAGAGGTGCGTGGACCTACAACATCATTGGCGAGTGGGCGCCCACCAGTTTGGTAGGATGGATGATGGGTCTCCGGGGTGGGCATTTCTTCTCCGGGGAGAATATCAGCGGCAGTAGTAGCGAGACGGGATGGGAGAAAGTTGACAAATAACAGCCATATAGTTCTTTCACCCCATGATCACAATAGGATATTCCTCTCTTCTCTGATAAATAGGACTTGTCTCTGTTCTCGCTCCTCTAAGTTCTGGCTACTTGGGTGTATCCCTCGCGCAAAGTCATGATTGTACCTCGAGTCGCTTCCAAAAAAATTCGATTTTAACATGTTACTAGTAGTAGTTCTGGTTAGAGATAGGTTTTTTACCTTTTTTGGTGCTGTGTTTCTAGCCATTGATAGGAGGAAAGTGAAAATTTGAAATGCCCGGCTGCTACAATTTGAAACATGTCGTGATTTCAAATTATGAACAATACCCCTCCTCTTCAAGAAATGACTTAGCTTAGTCAGTTCTTAAATGGATATCTGGCACCAAAACAACGCCAGTTCAGTAATCGGCTGATGGGCTTGGGGCGGTGCCTGGGAGATTATTGTAATTTTACTTTACCTGGGGTCCCGGAAGAAAATGAAGGCGTAGAGTTAGTTAAAAAAAACAGATAAGCATATAAAAAGCATTGATTCCTCCCTGTAGGGCTTACTCTGTATCTTTATCAGCAATAAAGTTAATCATATTATCCCTGTTCCACCATGAAGTTCTCCCAGGTTATTGCTGTTGCTGTTGCCAGCGTGAGTGGCGCTCATGCTTATTCCCCTCAGACACTTGCCTTGGGTAGCCTCTACAACGCCACCAGCCCAGAGGAATCACTTGCGGATATTGCCTGGGCGGAGGGTGAGGATACCTGTGCAGGGTAGGCTGTGGTGACCTGGGGTGACATTAACCCTTGTGGAGATGTTTTTCAAGTTAATGACCAGGAGTGTGAGTTTTATTACTAGATATTATTTATGATATTAGGGCTAATAATAAGTTTATAGACTTTTTAAAAGGGTGTGGCACTGATGACTTCAGTCTCTGGATTGTTAAATACCCATACACAGAGGCAGAAGAGAAATACTATGCTCCTTGTCATTGGGAATACCAGGAGATTGATTATTGTGGTGATAGCGCCGCCCACAGCGCAGTTCAAAATGCGGGGAAGATTGAGAAGCATTGGGTCTGTGGGAACTAAGTTGTGAGGTGATGGCAATTTTATTGTAAGTTAAACTGTAACTTTCCCATGCATGGAATAATAAAAACATGCTAAAAGATCTTAGATTAAGGCATTATAGGACCTCACAGCCACTGAGGTGGTCTATGTATCCTCCCTTACAAGCAGGCAGGGACTGTGCATGTGTATTTCAGCTGGGATCTGCCAGCCTAAACTCCTGAGAGATAGCATGTATTTTATAATAACAAGCAATCATGTTATCCATGGCCATTGCATTGCTAGTTTGAATATGTAGATACTTGATCATGGGCTCCTTGAGAAAGAAACTCAGGGTGGCTGCAGATCTTTCACGCCAGATCTCTCCTGCCAATTCTGAATCATGTTATCTAGCACATGGGCAACAAGTTACAACTCATGTGAAACAGCTAATAGTATTTCACAACCATAATTCTCCAAGGTCACCTAGGTAGACTACTATGTGAAGAAATGGGTATAGATAGTGTCAACATGGTGGTTGAGTCTCCGTAGAGCTATTTATGAATTCCTGCCCTTTAAAAAAGGGCCTTGATTTGTTGTATACAAGCTGTACCTCCTATATTAGTGTGTCTTGAGGTATCCGCTCCCTAGTCTTTATGGAACAATTTACACTGCGGAGTAAAAAAAATTGCTGTTTTCGGTGGACTTTGAGAATATCGCAATAATTGTACCAGACGGAGAGAAAATTACTGGCAGCAACTGTTTAATGCTGTTTAATTTTTTCTTCCATTGTAAATTCATTCATCTTGCAGAGAAAAACAGAACATTACTCCCTATTCTTACAGTTTTCCCCATTCAGAGCGCGCTAACACCTGGCCAAGCAAACAATGGCCTACCTAGGTCATAATAATGTGTTTTTACTGGGTAATTGACCTCTTATTATATCAACTGGTCCGTGGTTGCTGTTTCATTGGTTCGGGAAATTTTGCAAGAGTATAAAAATAGAGGACTTTTCCCCACAGCTGTTAAGGATCAACCAAACCCAGGCATTCCGTCGTACGTTAATCCACAGGATGTCCCAGAAGTGGACTTTATAGATAGTCACTGCTACTAGTAGTTCAACCTAGTACCAACTACCCATGTATTATTCCAGGCTTCCAGCTGGTTACTACTACTTACTGATGGAGTAATCTTAGTCTCCAACGGAAGTGAGCTGTCATCATCTCCCCGGTCCCAGTCCGTTTTGATTAGGAGATCAGAATCCTAATTGTCGAAGCCTGAAAAGAGGACATGTCCAGATTAGCCATGCACTTTTTTAAGGGAAACATCGGTTTTTCAAACCAGAGGATTTCTAGTGTCCACGGCTGGGTTTATCGAGGGAAGTTTATTTATATACAGCTATATTTATAGAGAGCGGTCTCGACAACAAGCCATCGTTGATATTTCGCATATCGTCCCCCTAATATATGACTACGTGATATTATAATAACTAATATTACTGGATTATTACTCCGGAGTAGACTTCTTCAACCCCTGACTCGGTCTGGTACGGGTGAAGGAGTCCTGGAAGTGGACTTGTGTATCCTACGTATGTGTACCCGTATGTATGTAAGTATTGGTATTCCGGGGCGACGGAACCGCCATATGTCACTCAACCCGCACAACGCCACTGTGCATATCAGCAATATGCTGCAGGTAATGCTGTTACATTCGGCCGGCCCATACCAGTGGAATACGGACAGGAGACAGGCTCCTCCGCGTGGGGACCAGCCCGAGTCCCTCTTCTGCTGCTCGCCCCTCGTTTGTTTTTAGGGATCGTCAGGGCGTAACGAATCTCTCCCTTTCAGTGGGCGCAGCCGTCATGAGGGCCTGAACCTTTGGAACCTTTTTCCTTCCATCTTCTTTCCCTTTGCCCCCATTCGCCTCCTCTCCAGCGTCGGGAGTCCACGATGCTCGTTCATCGTCAATCTCTTTGGCCTGCGAATCTCTCAGCTATCTAAGTTCCAGACGACTATCCTTCTACCTGTACATACCTTCTCTCCCAACTTCGTCACTCCTTTCCCGCCCTGATTCCCTCAGGCTGGCTTGGTCTCCAGATCTATTCGCTTCCTCTTTTCTTTTTCTCCCCATCTTGACCGAGGGCTGTCATTCCTTTCAGTATTTCGCCCCCTTCCTTTTGAGCTTTCGTTCTTTGATCCATTGCTATTTTTGCTTTTCGCCTCCTGTCCTCCTTCTGGGGTTCCCCTGCGCGCCGGTAACTTACCTTGCCATTCTCAGAAAATCGAAACTCCTCGTCCTATCAGCCGCCGTCCCTCAATCTCGATGTGTATCGGTTGCACCTTTTAAAGGTTACGATCCTGGATAGATGAAGAACCGATTGGCCCCTACAGTGCTTTGAAATTCCAGCATTCAGATCCACCAGCGAAGCCACCCTTTGTTTTCGTCCCAGTCGAAGGTCGCTCAGTGTTACTATGGCCTACCGGCCGCAGTTCGGCTCCCACTCGCCCTCCCGCGACACACTTGGGAGCGGGGCCCCTTCGCCGCGCATTGAGCATTTTGATGGTGAAATTCCTCCTGCACTTTCCCCGCTCGATGCGTTCGCCGCCCAGGGCCGCCTTCTAGCTCGCCAGCTTGAGGAATCGGCGCGTGGTGACCGGCGAATGAGCCGGTTACCTCCCGCAAGCGTTGCGCGATCTTTATCCCAACCTCGCCCTGGTTACTTCCGAGCCCCTTCGTCGGGCGATTCTTCACAAGGAAGGGGGTTAGCTAGGCAGCCTACACAGAAGGCCCGGCCTGAAGTCGAGGAACCCAAGTTCCGTCCGCAATCCGAGCACCCCCGTCTGAGCGCTGTATCACACCTTGCAAGTGAGAACGATTTTTCTGGCGATGAGGATGCGACCCCGAAAAATGAGTCGCCTAGCTCGGACAATGGAGGTTTCACTTTCGATGCTGTGCGTACCGAGTCTCCTGAGAATGATGTTTCTCTCCAACGAGCGCCAGTAACTCCCCGACGGTTTTACGCTCCGGCCCCCCCGGACCATGCAATGCCTGGGCCAACCAATAGCTCGTCAATTGATTCTACTTCGCTACTAAGTATCCCGAGGAGTCTAGCCCATCCAGGTTCGCCGTTATCCCGACCTAGCAGTTCTCGAGCCCTACAACCAGAGAGTTCCGATGATGACTACAGCAGCTCTAATGCTGGTTCAACGTTCTCGAAGCCGCGCAAGTTATCCTCTAGCAGCGCAATGTCTTTACCGCATTCTCCCATGTCCATGGCTCGTTCACATCCTCGATCACCTTCCATCAGCTCGGAGGCGTCGAATAGCGGCCACCTTCCACGCCCATCGTACAACTTTTCACGCC
Organism: Aspergillus panamensis; assembly: GCA_027569225.1. NCBI lineage: Eukaryota > Fungi > Ascomycota > Eurotiomycetes > Eurotiales > Aspergillaceae > Aspergillus > Aspergillus panamensis. The sequence continues at coordinate 349,692 of JAPDER010000001.1, forward strand.
CGCTTAGCCGATCCAGCACCAGCCTTTCCGCTCCACCCGCATCGGGTTTTGCCCGTTCGCGCTCTAACCCCCAAAGTGTCATGAACCGGTTGAACAAGCCTAGCCCAATTGTTGTACCACCGCATCCTGACCTTCCCCGCCACTCAAGTGATGACCCCTCGTCTGCCGTATCTTCTTACATATATGCGAAATACGCTCTTCCTCGCGGACGTATGATGTCTAGAGACTCTGTTGTGTTTTCTGGCTTGCAGACTCCCCATTTCGAGTGGCAGGAGCCGCTCTTTGAAAGTCCAGAACGGCCAAAAACAGCAGAGCCTCAGAGGTCTGCGAGAACGCCATCCCCTTCACTACCACGTCAAGAGTCGACCGTTTTGCAGACGACGAATTCGATCCACGAGTCCTCACAGTCGGAACGCGAGCTATTAACGCCAGAGGTTGCTTCGTCATCTGTTCCACCCACGGTGGCTCCTGAACAGCATCAACAACACGAGCCCACAACACCCCTGCGGCAAAGTTCAGAAACAACTGAAAACGAAGACCATACGGAAACTACTTCCTCAGCAGATTCGGCATCCACGCTCCGACCGCAGACAGCGAAGACACTGGAATCGGCCATGGCCACATCGGCAGATGAGCATGTCGCTAAGGGAATTGAATGCCACGAGAAGGGCTCCCTCAGTGAGTCCACCTATCATCTACGCATTGCGGCGAAACAGGATCATCCTGTCGGGATGCTTCTCTACGCCTTAGCTTGTCGACATGGCTGGGGTATGCGACCAAATCAACAGGAGGGTGTGCGCTGGTTACGGAAAGCCATGGATTCTATTGGACTTGAGCTGTCGGGTGGTTCTAATGCACCTGTCTCCGCAAAGGCAAGAGAGCTACAGAAAGCCTATAGTGTGCAGTTTGCACTTGGAGTCTATGAACTGGGAGTTAGCCATCTGAACGGATGGGGCGTTGAGCTAGATAAAGCGCTTGCCGTGCGTTGCTTTGAGATAGCCGGAGGATGGGGAGATGCGGACGCCCTCGCTGAAGCGGGCTATTGTTATGCGGAGGGCATTGGCTGCAAAAAGGACCTGAAGAAGGCAGCAAAGTACTATCGTCAGGCTGAAGCGAAGGGTATGAGTATGGTTGGCAACAGCTGGTAAGTTAAAATGACATCATCTGAAACTCGCGTTTCAACTTGAAGCTAACCCAAATTTCAATCGCAGGATTTACAAAGACAAGTACATGTCTGACGATGAATCCAATACTCGTTCGCGTGGCCGACAAGCCGGCACCCCTGAGAAGAAGCAGCGAAGCAAATCTCGCACACGCGGTCTTTTCCACCGCAAAAAGTCCAACGCCACCGAGGCATAGGCGGTTTCCTTGAGTCTTTATTTTGCATCTTTTGCATTGATTTCTTGCATCTTCTCACTAATATTCCCTTCCATTTCCCCTTTCAATGTTGCACTATTGAGGGTTGAGATTCCTTTTCTCTTGCATTGACTTACCCTTCGTGAACCACTGTCGTTCGATCTTCTCCCAGGATGGACCCTCGCATCTTTTCTTTATATCCATTGCGATCATATTCGATTCAGAAAGGGTTTTCCCTTCTTCGTTCGAGCAGGACTTATGAGCTTCTCCAAACTCGGGAACGGGGCACGTGTTATATTCTTTTTCTTTTAGTTCCCCATCCTTTTGCGGGCATCAAATTTTGTTTCTTGGATACCCATCTATTTTTTTGTAATCACTGTGTGATGTTCTTCTATATTCGCTTCATGTCTTCCCAAACTTCCCTATATTCATCCATTCTTTTCAGCATTCTCATTTCCATTTCCAGTGTTTTTTTTTACCATCATTCGTTACTTTCATTTAGCTAGCCGTGCAGTTTGTGTCTGCAGACATCATACTTGATGATCCTTATGATAATCCTCCATTTCCTGCATGTTGTCAGCCGCTTAAAGAGACTGTTCGTGTTTAGTATTTGCTAGTAAGGTTCCTCCGATTGGCTCCGCGTAGAGAAGCTTCTGCAACACTCTCGCTTGGATGTTTGCGTCTGTGCACCTGGGTATTCTTGGCTCCAGGTGGCAAGTAAAGGGAGAATTTTTCCTATCTTCTGGGGGATTTGAAACGCTGATTCCTCTGACTTTGAATTAGTTGTGTAATGGTTTGAGACATATCCATGGTCGGAACCAGCCGCCTTCAATAGGTAATAGCTTCTGGCCTGACAAGTCACGGGCCTTCTCGGCCATCGGGATTTCTCCCTCTCACGGATCTTCGATCGCTTCCCACCCCAGCCGAATCTCCCCTCCAATCTCCCACGAAAATTGACAGATGAAAATGGGCGTCCCTGGAGTCTGGACTCGTTTGATTTATTTTTGTCACTCCATGTCAGTTTAGCGGGCAAGCCATCAAACCAGCGTCCAGACGGATATTAATCATGGCTCCCAAGAGTCCCAACCGGGAAAGAGTCGTGGGCGAAACACGCTCGCTCCCATGAAGCGGCACTTAGACTCCTTTTAGAGGCGCTTTAGAGCCCAACCCTTGACAAACCACGGAGGATTGGCCAAAAGCAGTCAGACGCTAGGGTCACACTGGCATGACTGGCGACCTCGACCAACGGGGTATTTCCTCGTTCGTCGGTGCTAGGGCTCCAGAATTGCCACTCCCCCTGCCTCCCATTCGCTCCCAGCCCGGCTATCGTATCGGTTCCTTGGCTACGAGAGTCAGCTTATTGGACGCAAACCGTCTCGCTCTTGGCTCCTAGTCCAATGACACCCCCAGCACTAGGCCAAGCCCGCCCGCGATCGCCATGGGGAAATTTGGGGTATCTGGGTGTCACATCGCATGGTCCAAACTTGCAGATGTTGCTTTCGCTAGTGCTTTGGACGCAACCAATCACCCCCTGATTGACAGCTGAATCTGCATCTCACGGCCACATTCACAACGATGCACCTCGGTCCCATCTGAAAGCCGTTTCAAGGTGCTTCTCTCAGGAAAGGTGAAAAAAAGGCAGAATATGGATGCTTCCGAAGCAGATCGTGAGGGGGCTCCCTTTCCCCGGAGCACGAGGCCCACCGAGGTCTTTTATACTCGTTCGCGAGGAAGCGTTCCCCCCCTTTTTCCCCCATACCATCCACTTCATATGCATGAGTCCGGCATGGTGCTTGGAAATTCGAGAACTTTGTCTCCACAAAGAGAAAAATCCGTGGTGCTTGATTTCTGAGAGCTTCCCCTTCTGTACATGTGATCGTCCTACCCCCTCTGCAAAAAGATAGATAAAATGCTTATGAATCCATTGGCCTAAACTTTTCCACCTTGGTTGCCGATATTTTCCCCCTCCCCTGCCCTGTGGTCCTTTTGTTGATCAAGACGACCACAAAAGAAGTTAACGGCTGTGCTCCCTTCTTGCCACTCTTTCCTAGTAGTTTTTTTTCCCCCTTGCTTCCGTTTTCCTGTTTCTATCTTTTTACGCAGCGAACCAAACTGGAAATACAGGTATACAGCTCACCTCTCCCTTTTCCTGTTCATTCCCTGCATTAGTAAAGTTGAGTGGCTAATGATTTTATAGTTTGGTGACTGTTATTCACGGGGACTATATTTCTGTATGCCCAATAATGAAGAAACGCCTGCGCTCCAGCCACAAACTGACCCCCTTTAGGGAGTGCCACACTCTTGCAATAGTTACAATCACAACGACACAAGATGTCTGATAAAAATTCCCAGACTATTGTCGAACTCCCTGTGGGGAAGCCCAGCTTTCGCTCTCGCCTTGTAGCCCACTTCAAGAAATGGTGGTGGCTTCATCTCATCATTTTCTGTTCGGTTTTCCTGATCATCGCCCTTCCCTTGTAAGTTTTCTTTCCCTCGCCCCCAAGTGATTGAATGATGGGTGGAACTAATCATTCCGCTCTGATAGGGTTTATGTCGGATACCCCAACATCGCCCAGGACGACATTGACGACTCGACTCTAAGCGTCACTTCCATGGTTATCAATGATCCGGCGACCGACGGATTCGAGCTTAACCAGACCCTAGTCATTGGAAGCGGCAGCATCTTCCACCCCAAAATTTACAGCTTCGAGGCCGAGGTCGGCCTCGAAGGAGCACCCGCACCATTCGCCGTTGTCACCGTCCCCGATGTGAAGGCTAAAGACGGAACTCTTGTACATGTTGAGCAGTATCTCAATTTGACCAACGCCACTGCATTTGCCGATTTCTCGACCGCTGTGATGTTGAAGGAGGAGGTCGGCTTGACGGTCAGTGGCAGGCCCAAGCTGAAGCTAGGGGCATTGCCCACGATCCACGTCGACTATGATAAGGTGATGAAGTTGAAGGGTAAGGCGTGCCGCTTGTATGAGGATGCTGGCAGAAGAACATAAGCTCACGTCATGTAATATAGGTCTCAACAAGCTCGACGGATTCAAGATTGTTGATATGCGTCTCGACACCGAGCGTGACGATGGGAACAACGCCAATGGAACTGTGTTCATTCCCAACCCGTCTGTTTTGACCATCACCCTGGTACGAATACAGTGTCTCCCTGTGCCTGTCACGCTCTTTGCTAACATGCAGTCCTCTAGGGCAATGTCACCCTTGATCTCTCGTCCAACGGAACCAATATTGGCCAGGCGTTCCTCCACAACCTCGTGCTCCGTCCCGGTGGTGGTGAATTCCCCATGCTCTCAAAGGTCAACCAACTCAAGATTGTCACAATGCTCCCGAGAAAGCCCCCTTTTACGGTTGCCGTAGACGTTATCGGCAACCGGTCCGTGTATAACGGACAGGAGCTCCCGTACTTCACAGCCGCACTGGCCGCCAATCCTCTGAAGATTGAGCTTGACATCGCTAAGGTTCTCGGATAATAGAGCCTGGAAAGGAGTATGCTATGATTTTTTTTTGCCTATGGATAGATGTTTTTACCAATAATTTTGTCAGCTCTTTGATGGCTTGGCACCTCCACAATATACCTAGTTTGTTCCGATAACGCCGTTGACATGGCCGGATGGACCCGTATGCCTCGCGCCTGCTTCTAATTCTTAGGCTTCGAGCTAAATTATACTCCATGTTTATATCCCTATTATTCTTTTGGATCTGCAATGATAGGGAAAATACATTATCTTCAAGACATACCCCATTCTTGATAAGGAACCTTCTTGGCGCTTTTTTATCTCTTTATCTCGGGTTATCCAAGACATCGTCCCACGTTCCACCGCACTTCCATCCACTAACCATTGATCCCCGTGTTTATCGGACTACGTTTAAATTTCTAATTCTTGTCATCGCATCGTGGTTGGGTTTCTCGGCGATGATATCGGTTTGTTTACCTCGTTTTTGTCCGGCTAGGCCAAGACAGTCAGGGAATTTACCCCCACAGTACTCTGTACAGAAGACGGAATAGTTGGAGCCGATGTCTCCAACAAGTCCTACCTGGAGCAGTGGAGCCAAAGATGCTGCGCATATAAAGAGGTCCCTCTCGCTGGCCATGGAGAAGGAGACTCTCAGAAGCTGCGAAGGAAAAGAGTGACTGGGATATCATTACTCTAACCATCACCAACCTGCTTCATCATCATGGGTCTCCAGCTCAAAGCTCTGGCTGTGGCTGCTCTCCAGCCAGGCTTCTCCCCTTCTGCTGTCTCGAGATGGTACCTCAAATATCACCTGGGCGTACACCAACCCCAATGGCTTGAACTTCACTCAGATGAACACCACTCTCCCCAATGTGACCATCGTCGCAACCGGTACAACCCTCTCCTGATATCCCTCCTCTACTCCAAACGAGGTACTGACAATCCGTTCTACTATAACAGGCGGCACCATCGCTGGCTCTAGCGCAGACAACACCGCAACAACCGGTTACCAAGCCGTTGCAATCGGCATCCAAACCCTCATCGACGCCGTCCCCGATATGCGTAGTAAGGGCTGACTAAGATATCCTTGTGTAGGTTACAAATGCTTGTGTATCCATTCGTCCTCTCCTAGCTCCTTAGCGGAGCTACGCTTGCTGGGCTCCCACTGCAGCATTTTTCGCATTAGGCGTAAAAAAGCCTCTCTCTCCTCTTCTCCCTCGAGAGTAGTCTCCCGCTCCTCAAGCGGAACCTGATCCTTTAATAAATTTTTAGTGCGGAAATCATCTAGAGAGTCGTATATAATTAGCGGATTTGGATACCAGAATTCACCAAATAGTAAATCACAGGAAGCTTGACTTGCCTTCACCTGAGAAGAATTTGTCTCTTAGCTCCCCTTGGGCAAGAAGACTAGGCGGCGGTGGACCAAGAAGATTTATCATGTCAGCGAGGTGGGCTTGACTTTGATACTTCTGAAATTCAGGGTCTTGGCCAGTGAACAAGGAACCGCCTTCATAAATGTCCCAAATCTATGACCTAGCTTTTAGCAATTTTCACACCATAACAATCAGGCTGCTTATCATACCATGCATCCCACGTTCCATATGTCAACGCTATATGTCCATGGAACTCCTAGAATCACTTCCGGTGCTCGATAGATATTAGGTTGAATGAATTCTGTGTGGTATTGGTTGCCGAGCATGGCTGAACCAAAATCGCATAGGACCGGGGCACCCAAATCATTGGGCATTCTGAGATCCCGGGACATGTAGACTGTTCTCCCGTCCATGTCCACCTCCTTCCTCGGAACAGGGTGCTGAAGCTCCTTCTCCTCGAAGTCACTAAAGACTGAATCATCGTTGATACCAAGCATAATATTATCGGCCTTTATATCTAATAGAAAAAGGAGTGAAAAAGTTATTGAAGTAGGGAGGACAGATCAGGCCAAAAACCAGTATGTATAATCTGACACTCTGTATGTAGATAATCCAACGCCAAAAAAAGGCGCCGAAGAACGAACGCTACGACCGCTGAAGGCAGCCTCTCTACCGGGTTGCGGCGTAAGAAAGTCAAAACACTCTCCCATAATGGGGGATGCACAAGGCATCGGTGCTTGTCTTCAGGCCCATCAATGTAAAAAGTATCAAGTAACGTTCTGACGGCGTCACGGCCGGGATGGCCTTTTGGGGATTGCTCCATGCGTCTGTATATCTTGAGCTCGTCATCTACTTGCTGACCCATAGACGAAGCCTGGACAAAAATTTTGAGCATGACATAACAACAGTCACCGTAATTGTAGTGCATAAGCATACTGGATCCAAGTAGTTATAAATCAAGAGAGATCTCACTTCATGTCCCGTGCGAGCCACGCAGTTGAGGTAGATCCAAATCCCAATTTGCCTACGACTTGATATCGTTCCTTGATAACTTCTCTTATTCGAGTAGGATAATACCGGGAAGCAATATAGTCTGGGAGGGTCTCTTCTTCAATTTTGTGGTCTTCAGGTATCCGAATGAAGTTCGGGTTGGAGAAATTAAGGGGCTTCCAACTCCGTCCGAGCTTAGGCAAAGACCGCAAAAGCGATGACAACATGGTCTGAGGGAAGGAAGGCAGATTTATCGTGTGAGAATCTTTCAGATGGAAGAGATAGCAAAATGAATCTGTTTCATGTTGACTCGGGGGTGTTGAAGATGATGGGATCGCTATGTCGAAGATCACCAAGTCAAGTGATCGCGACCGTTGACTGCAAGGCGCTTATTCATACATATATGCAAGCGGACCACTTGGCGGTACTAAATGTTTCAGATATTAAAAGTCAATCAAAGAGTATGACTTTGGTACCTAGAGGTGCCTTGAGGTTGTATGTACCTTGGTCCACCAATCAACGGTTTTATCTAATCGCGTGAGATGATTGACACTCCATGTTGATCTTCTGCTTATTTTACATTTCCTAAAACACTATCTCCCTAAGCTCACTGTAATATTATGATGTAACCCGTATCCTCTATTCCTACCAGGATATAGCAAATGATACACTCCTTGATTCAGTAAAGAATAGCGTGAAGGGCATTGTAGTAAGTTATAACATCCCCCCCCCTTTTTTCTCTTTTCCCCACCATTCTTTCAATTCCTTTCTTTTCATTTTTTGATTAACAAAATAGAAAGATTGCTGGCTCTGGTGCAGGATCCGTCTCAAGCGACTACTCCTCTACTATCGAGCATATCACCAGGCACCAAGAAACACATCCCGATTGTCCGGAGCACGCGCACTGGCAAGGGTGAAGTTCCCTATTCCGAGGGACTGAACCCGGCGAAGTCGCGCATCTTGCTTGGGTTGCTCCTGACGCAGAAAGACGGAGTGGAGGAGATTCGGAATGCAATTGGGAAGGTAGCTGTTTAGTAGAATCTTTTTTCTTATGGATATGAAGTACATAGGTATGATATCATATATATTGACATGTGGAAATAATGATTAAAAGAGTTGTTACGTGCTAGAAAGGCTCATGGTCGATCCCTCTTATTGCTTTATACACGGCAAATACAAAAAGATACTTGGCAGACATCAGCCTAGGCCGCGATAGCCTTCCAAAACGCCGGACTCTCATACCCCTGCACAACCTTAGCAATGGGGGTCAAGTATGCCTCTGCGACGGATTCCTGTAGATAACGGATATAATGCTGCGCAGCCTTGAGCCAGAAAGTCTTCTCGAGATCGCTCGCCGCCGAGCCCTGCCACACCCAGACCCGGTCCCCGGCATCATACAGGAAGACATCGCTGCCATCGAGATCCGATTTGTCGACAGGCTGGCCATCTCTGACCAGATCCAGGGACAGTGCACCGGAGGCGTCGCTGAGTCTGAACAGTCTGTGTGGCCGAGCGCCGCGGCGGCCATCCGCTGTTTCAAAGCGACCCGGCCGCGGAGAATGAAAAGAAGATGTATCTGCGTCCCGGCCACCCAATAGGTTCACGATGACGTGGGATCGCGATTCCAATTGGGAAAGAACCTCGACATTGATGTGCTTCGCGAGCGTCATGTCGTTGACCACCTGCGCCGCCTTGGCTTTTTCCAGCGGACTGCAGTTCCTCCCCTGCCACACCCAGATTTTATCCCCCTGGTCCAGGACAAAGACGTCATTGTCGTCGAGGCGCCGCCACGTGGGTTCTACCTCGTGCACGATGACCGAGCGACCAGCGCCGGGATGCTTGAAGATGCGCAGCAACGTAAGCACCTCCTCCGGCGCCTCGGGCTCGACATGTCTGAACCCAGAGCGCACGCCGCCCGACCGGATCGAGATGTGGTGGAACAGCGCTAGGAATTCCTCGGAAGGACACTGCTGCGTTTCGCGGTGCTGGGTCGCAGTGCCGTGCAAGAACTCGTCGAGTTCGACTGTCTTGTAGGCAGCGGTGCCTGCCTCGTCCTGGGTGGTCTTGTTCCCTAGCCAGAAGAAGACGTCGTGGCCGAGCTCCGGCTTGTCATTGCTGAGCCGGTACGAGTGCAGCATGATATAGCTGTCCCCGTCGTAGAATTCGCCGGTGCGCTCCTTGGGCCAGGGGATGACTTCGAAGTTCTCAATTCGCCAGATGAAGAGTCCAGGTTCGTGTCCGATGCGCCCGTTGTTCCAGGCGGGCTCGGTAGCGGCAGAGTTGTATTTTACGCGGTGGTCGAGGTCCGAGCCGATCAGCTCCACGTTGCTGTCTTTGATATCGTACTCTTTCAGATGTACTAGCCCTTCGTGGGGGGACATGATTCTAGTTTTCCAGCGGAGGAAGGATTGTTTATGTTGTTGATGTTGTTGATGCAAGCACCATGATGTCAAGAGCCTTTGAGGGGTTGAAGTGGTCGAATCACCCAATCACCGGCGCTCGTGGCTCACGTGGGGTTGTTGGAATCGAATCCTTCTCGAAATTCACCATCTGCAACTCATGAAGACAACCTTAGAACTAGTTGAGCATTGCTTATCCCCGAGTGGCTTACGATCAACCGGTTCACTGTGCTCCACACCATGGAACCAGATCCGCTTGAAAGCAACACTAGGATGCGGTGGCTTGAGCCAACAAAAGCTTAGTTGATGGGCCCCTTAGGTCGAGTCCGTTTATCTCCATACCAGGGGAAATTTAGAACGAGGGTATATTCCATGGCTGTTGTCGTCGATATGGGGATGATGGGCCAACCCGCTGAAACCCAGTGATCAAACCACGATCCAGTCGTGGATGGCCCAGGGGTGTGGATACCGACTTCCTGTGGCATCGTAAGTGTGATCAGCGTGCATCAGTCGCATTGTGTTCTCGGCCAACAATCTCCCATCACAGCTGGCGACATCGCATACGCCGATTACTGGTTGAAGGGAGAAATCCAGGGATTTCTACCCCATACGACCATTGCAGATGGGGCGAATGTCTACGAATCGCTTTTGAACCAGTACTTCGATGAGGGCAGCGGGCCCCTTCAGCGCCTTACAAAAACGCCCAAACCAACTGGCTAGCCAAAGACCGAGGCCTCGGTAGATCGCAAGAAAACCCCCTAGGTCGTCGTCGGTATGTCCTATCCCCCTAGCCATAACCCAAAACACCACACCATACCACAACCTATCTAAACTGGTCAACTCCCCAGCCGGTCACCAGCCGTGGCGAGTGCGGATGGGTCAGTTTTGGATACGACTACGTTGTTCAAGAATCGGAGGTGTGGTGGTATGCGTCGATGATGGGGGATGTATATATCGTGGTCGTTGATGTATAAAGTAGGCGGTTTTATATTTTAATTGCGTGGGAGTGGATATCGAGAAATACAAATAGTAGGTAATAATAAAATCTAGTTAGAGATAATCAGGTCAAGTTCTAGATATAGTTATCTATTTCACTGGCTTTTTTCTAATATATATATTCTGAGCTTCGTTTTCGACTTTCACCAAAGCCACCAATTATAATGGTATTATCACATTACACGATATAATTTACTCACATATACCTACCAAACACCAATAAAACCCAAAATTAATAAAAATAAACAATACTAAATAATAAGGAATGGTAATAATAAGAGGTAATCACCATCCGAATTCAATTTCCAGCTAGCTGAGCAACACAAGGAAACCACCATGTGGAACCCCGATAACGACACCTCTGCATGGAATGAGGTGAGTATAGCTCCGATATAGCCATTCCTTAGGGCAAGGTAGCTTACCCACACCCCTTAACTCAATTCCAGTTAAGCACCGGAGCATTTGATTCTTATTTGCCCGATAAGTTTCGTCAGGATGGGGAATGGATTCCTGGGTTCCAGACTCGATCGATGCTGGTGAAACTCTTTTGTTTCCCTATAGGAAGCGAGGATCTTATCGGGGGAATCCAGACTTGCTGGGATCCTGCGAAAAGCTTATCAGAGACGACGCAATTTCCATACTTGCTCGCTGCATTTAAAGCTGCTTCTTGGTTATGTTATGTTTTTTTTCCTTTTTTTTTTGTTTGCTATAATTACTAATAATACTAATACCCTGTTTAGTGTAAAGATAAACTGATGCAATATAAACAGTAAGCCGCCCTTTTTTCATGTTCTGTTCCATCCTCCTCCCCCTTTTTTTTGGTTTCCCTGCGATTTCTTTTCGCATTGCTTCCCTTTTGCCCATGCCCACCACATGCATCGTATAAGAATAATTCTGGACTCACGACAATGATGATAAAAAAAAGAAAAAAGTTGTGACCTTACATATCATGCAACGTGTTATACCCCGTCTCAATTAGGCTTCGTGGGCCTCGCGTATCTCCCCCAATGTGCCAATAAAACAACCCCCCCAGTTTCTCCCTCGTTACAAATTCGGCTTTCTGTTGTACCGACTGTGGCGTATCGTATGTCACAAATCCGCCGTCCCCGCCAACGCAGTACGCAGCTCCGACTTTTGCGTCGTGGTATTCCTTTGCTCCAGGTCGCGGAAGCTCGCTGTAATCAAAAACACCCTCTTCTCCACCTTGGCCCACGTATCGCTGGCCAATGTTATTACTGCCTAAGAATGACCGGCCATAGGCCGGAATTCCTAATAGAAGTTTTTTGGGGTGAACCCCTTGGGCGAGGACGTACGCAACTGCAGACTGACACGATGTCTCGCCGGAACTGGTACCGTACAGCTGAGCATGGTGACCCGTCTCCCCTGTCCAGGGCCCCGAGAAGTCGTATGCCATGATATTGATTAGGTCGAGATACTTCTGCGCCTTAGCAAGATCGATGTTCTGAAGCGCCCATTGTCCAGCTGAGAGGCAAGTCGCGAGAACGTATCGCGGGGATGGGAGATACTCCCGAAGCTGAGCCAGAAGGTGGATATAGTCCAGACCCTGTTGGGGGTCTGCGGGGTGCTCCCAGTCCACTGGAGGGGGTTTAGCCGGTGAAATGAGAGGTAAAAAAACATTCACAACTATTTAAGGGATGAGAGTGTCTTACCATCAATTCCATCCAGCCCAAATTCATCAACCAATTGCTTAGCTGTTTGAGCGAATCGTTCCGTTCGGGATTTACTCCGAGCCACCGCGGCAAAGTTTTCGCTCCCTTTACCCCCCCCTCCGATGGAGAGAATGAGCTTCATCTTCGAGTACTGGGGTTTTAACTGTGAGAATGCGCGGAGGCAGCCGTTTGTGCCGTCCACGGGCATCTGTGCATCGGCCCACTCATCACTCAACTATAGTTGGGGATTTCTTGCAGTCAGCAAGACAGGAACAAGCGAACAAAAAAAAAAGAGGATAAAGCTATGGGGAGTGGGAGCATTTACATAGACTGTGCCGTCCTCTTTGACCCTAGAAAAAAATAAGAGAAGGTTGGTTAACATCTGAAACTACTTTTGATCAGGCGGGTCAACCCCTCGGTGATATATGACGAGTATGTACCAGGCAAATGCGTAAAAGATGTGAGAGATGAATCCCAATCTGAGAGAAGATGGAGGTTGCTTGCGATATATCCGCCAATTCGGATAATACGCAGCGTTCATGAAAAAGGGCACTTCATAGGAGCTGCCGCTGGAGCGCTCCGCTGCCTTGCGGCGCCAGTGGGGGAAAATAGAACCGGAGAACATAGCTATAGTGGCGGACAAACAGGGGGGAAAGTCGACGGTGGTGTGGGCAAAAGAGCGTGCTGTCCTGGTCTTAATCCTGTTGAAGATGAAGAATAAACCCAAACTGAGGAAGAAGGAGAATGCTATACATGAGCGAAATAAAATATTAAAAAGAGAAAATAAAGACAGAAGATGAAGACCAAGCAGCACCTGCTCGATTTAGACCAGCGTCACGTGTGGAATGACCTTTTTGTATTCTGATTTGCTTTTTGTTTTTAGAAACCAAGAGAAACTATAAAACCCCTCAATCGAGAGGGTTTATTCGGATGATTTGGGTTATTTTTGAGAGAAAAAGAAAGAAGGCAACCAGGGCAATGATCAGCTCTGGCAATAGTGGTCCAGCTCCCTTAAAGCAAGCAGTGACATGACATAAATCCGATCGAGGCGCCACGCCCGCAGAATTTTTTTTCTTACTCCGAATACTGTACAATAATAATATGGCCTCCCTATGGCATTAATACGGCAGACCCCCGCCTCTACAAACCTCATCGATCATTCAGCATCAAACCGCAGGGAGAAGCTCAGGAATCCTGGTGATTATGAGGACGATGACGAGGTGTTGACTTCCCTGTACGCATCCAATGCTGCAGTCTTGTCTTTTCCCACGCATCTGTTCGCTGCAAGCGCTGATGGATCCAAAGCGAGGGATAAGTACTCATTAGTTCGCCCCAGGTGCTTAAGGTAGTATGGGCGTGATTCGATTACTTACCGGAAGGAAAATTTGCTCGAGTCAAGTCGAGGTCCAAACGCGCTGGCTGGGTTACGCCCCCGCCTAAGTTTTTTTTGGGTAATTTTTCTTTTTACTATTTCCTTTAATTTGCCTCAAATCTAGCGATAGGGTTATGGCCGAGATGGTGATCATTAGGTGCCTTGAAAGCTTCGTCCACTCCGTCTGCTCAAGCAGGGAAATCCGGGTTTCGGCCTAGCAAAACACCTTTCTGACACCCCGGTGAGAAACCTGCCTGGTGCACGAGTCCAGTGGCAATAATACTAGCTTTTTGACTCAGCCTCATTCCAAGACGCCCTGTGGATCACGATCGAGACTTCTCGCTCATGAGCTTGCCTCTGGAGGGGTGGGGGCTGGGCAAGGTCTATGAGGGGGTGGCCCGGTGGAATTTGAAAGGGCATACAAGAGATTGGGCAACATGAACGATCGTTCTGGATCAAACTGGGGGATCGCCTAGGCAGTGTGGAGGGTTGACGGCCTGGCGGTTCTTCTCCCTCACTGCCCCCCTCCAGGCACCCTTCGTCCATAGTCAAATCCGTTGCGCTCTTTGCTTTTTTCCCCTCCTCGAGGATGTGGTCCTTGTGGGGAGCAGCCGGGGGGCTAGTGAGAGCCATCCCCGCATGACAGGCTGTACAGCGCGGTATTAATAATAACATGAGGCCTTCCATGTGAGGAGGTGGTCAGTCGTGACCTGACCTGGGGTCAAATTAAATCTTACTACTGCATTATTATTTTATACAAGTCCTGCAGCTGGATTGCTAGGGCAGCTGTGGTAGGTAAGCCGAGGGTTAGCGGGAATTTGTTTGAAAAGTACTCTCGATCTGGATTTTTGGGGGACCGATATTAGCGATGGCAGTATTCTGTAGAATAGCATCATTCGCTCTAGGTGACTGTTCTCATTTCTCTCACTAGCTCACCACATTTTTCCTGAGTTAGTTAATGACAGTACTTAAGTTAATATCAATAATAATAATGACTACTCCGAGGATGTTACAGTCCGACATCAGCCAAGCACTCGAAATGTAGCAGCATAGTAACCCACTTCTTTTGGTGTCAGAGCGACTGCCCATGTGACGCCCTCCCTTGACAAAAATTCTCGTATGCAGGGGCAGAGGGACTTCCGAGAGACCTGGGAATCAAACCTATTGGCTTGCTGCAGCTGTGCCGTGTTTCCCCAGCCAGGTGCTAGGACAGCCAGAAGACGGGGTACATCTTAGACTACTAAGGTCATGTTACAGTGTCGGAAATGGAATTGGGATCTTTCTCTTGCTTCTGCCCAAACGGGCAACGTAAACTTTGAGCAAATTGCATTCAATTACGTGATGAATTGATATGAGTGTGTTGAGTTATCATTTCTTCTGACTCAACAGATTTTTGTTTATCCAGAGAAAATAATTGAGGTTTTGCGTGTTTGCTTTTTCTTGTTGACGATGACTAATCCAACAACCTCACCGTCACCGCTTTCCTCATTTGTCATCCTTTCTTTCAGTTTCGATATCGGCTTGACCTTCAGGCCTTTGATCGCGATGCGTGCTCATGTTTGACTTCTATCTACCTACGACCAATTGTCCGGTATCAATAAGCCATCCGCTGAGAGATACCTAGAAACCTCACTTTTAAGGCCGTTGCTCGCAAATTTTGGACCGTGAAAGCGTCACTTGACGTGTTAGCTGTTACAGACAGCTGCTTGCTTTCTCGACTCACGCATACACTATCCCTACGATCTTCTGATCGCTACTATGGCTGTCGACATAGGCCATGCTGCGGCCCAAATTCTATCATCAGATCGCACTCGTCCGTCAGACTATGACGACTTCTCCTTCACCCCTTTTTTGCGCAAGAGCTTCGGCTTTGGGCTCGCCAGTGATGTCCCTGTCTGCAAGGCCTATAGCGAAGGCCACTGCCCACTCGGTCCAGCATGCCCCGACCGACATCCCACCCCATCTCGAGTGACTACCTCGACCACCACTGCCTCAGGACTCGCTCCTTCCACAACGCACGGATCTCTCGTCTGCAAACATTTTCTCAAGGGGCTTTGTAAGAAGGGCCTCAAGTGCGAGTATCTCCACGAATACAACCTTCGGCGCATGCCGGAGTGCCAGTCATTCTCGCGGTCTGGCTACTGCCCCAATGGTGACGACTGTCTCTATCAGCATGTCCGCGAGCAGGCTCGACTACCCCCTTGCGAACACTACGACCGAGGATTCTGTGAGCTCGGCCCCATTTGCGCAAAACGGCACGTCCGTCGGCGGCTCTGCCCATATTACCTTGCCGGATTCTGCCCGGAGGGCAAAGGCTGTGCGGATGCCCATCCCCGGTGGACCGAGAACCTCCCCAAGCCTTCGATAAGGGTGGAAAAGACCGAAGAGGAGTTGGAGAGGGAGAGGGAAATGATCCGCGAAGAGCAAGAACGTGAGAAGGAACGGGAACGCGAGTGGAGAAGCGAGCGCGGCCGGGGTGGCGGATTTATGCGTGGTCGGTATCGTGGACGAGGGCGGGGTTAAAACTAAATCAGCCCTAGCACTGGAGCCTGCATCCGTGAACTGGATTTACATGCTTATGCTCCCTAGCGCTAAGATCTGCGAATATCCGAACGCCTTCTATGCTCACATCGACAGGGCCGTGAAGTCATGGGTTGAATCTCGAGATTTGAATCCCACTCGAAACGACAGACTATCTAAACTTTCGATGTGGATATCTCACACGCTACACTTCAGATCTCAAGCAGAGTCCACGCAGAAAGCAATCGATGGCCTCTGTCCATAGATCGTGTACCTGACAGGAACATCCGTTCTAACCCACCTACGCCACTGACCTGACTGACCGAGCGGGGTTTCAACGACTTTGCTTTTTGGGCCGTCCGTTAGCTCTTTTTAATTAGTTGCCCGCCCATACAGGATACCCATCCTATCCTGAAGATTATGATTAGTACATTCATACGTAGGTACTTAATTTACGATGTATGCGCATCGAGTGGCGTGATTGCTGCGAGATAGATACCCCCTTAATAATCACCTACAATTGACATGGAACAATAGCTTATTATCTCCTACTCCTGTTCTTCTCCCGAACATCCATGACCCCAGTATAAAAGTTCGGCAAGTGAGTCCGTAATTCTTTTTGGACAGGGTGGGACCACCACAAGCAATTACTAGTGGCTTCAGCGACGTGAGCACCTTGCTTAGTAGCTCCTTAGTAAATTGCTGTACTCCTCAAGCTTAAGCACGTTGTTCTCTGCCATTATTTTAATAATCCCCGAAACTCAAGCATGCACCAGAAACAAGATTATTGCATTTGAGTATATGTAATTAATCCATTAATTAAACCTAGGTACAGAAAGCCGGCCAACCCTTTGGTATCATCTTAAATTCAGTAAATGGAAAAGAACCCCACTATCTATCGGGTCCTTGCAAGTTACTAGCATCAAAATTATTATTCCTTTCTAAACGATTCCTCGAGAAATAATGCTACAACTCATTGTTTCTCTGGCCGAAGGAGAAAAGCCGAGCGGAAATAGCATGACATCATGGCTCCCCAGGCCTTGTAAAATGGTGCAAGAGAGGAATAATTCCTCAAGTTTCGAGATGCTTGACGTAGATAGCATGGAAAAGGATAGAGCCCTTCGTAAGAGCCTCCGATCATTATTCGACTAAGAGTAGGAATGCTCTCCTCCGTAATTCCGTTCTCCTTGGACCTCAAGAACGCCATTCCGCAGCTTAAAGTAAATTTGTCAATGATCACTAAGAATCAACTAAGATTCAAGAAGCTCGAAATGGGACTATGAGCTGGGGCAGGGCCCCACTTGAAGCAAGAATTGTCCACTCACCACAGCTGTAGTGGAGCCTGGCCGGCATCTGTCATCAATGACAATTACACTCATCGCCGGTTCGCCAATGCTGACGAAACCGATTCTCAACCTGAACTTTCCATGGACCATTCAAACCCCACCCGAGAAAGACAAAAGCTTGGGAGGGGGGTCTATTTCCTATAACCTTGAAGGTTATATAAAGTCCCCGTCACCATGTCTTGTTTCACTCTTGAGTACCTAAATAATCCTAAAGACAATTCCTTGTTCTTACCTTTCTAATTCCCCTCCATCATCTACCGACCCCACCATCACAATGGCTCCCAAGGTTGCGATCGTCTTTGTATGTGAAACCCTTTCCCAATGGCACCTCTGATGGCCAGGCTCTGTTCTCTTCATTGTTTACTTGCTCGGGAAACTAAAACCGAGGAAAGAAGTATAATTCTGACTGACCATTGCTTTCTACATCTAGTACTCTATGTATGGCCACATTGTGAAGTTGGCTGAGGCTGAGGCCAGGGGTATTAAGGCCGCCGGCGGCGAGGTCGATATCTTCCAGTGAGTTTACCAATGAAAGGAGGCCGTGGCTATGCAATTGGTAATTGGGAGTGGGAATCTGACTATATTCTTTCACTTAGGGTTGAGGAGACCCTCCCCGCTGAAGCCCTCGCCAAGATGGGCGCCCCTCCCAAGTCCAGCTACCCCGTCGTCAAGGCCGATACCCTGAAGGACTACGATGCCATCCTATTCGGTATCCCCACTCGTTACGGTAACTTCCCCGCCCAGTGGAGGGCCTTCTGGGACCGCACTGGTGGCATCTGGGCTACTGGTGGCTACTGGGGCAAGTACGCTGGCCTGTTCGTTTCCACCGGTACTCCCGGTGGTGGCCAGGAATCTACCGCCCTTGCTGCCATGAGCACTTTCTCCCACCACGGTTTTATCTACGTTCCTCTCGGCTACAAGACCGTCTTCGGTCAGCTGGCCAACCTCGAGGAGGTCCACGGTGGCAGCCCTTGGGGTGCCGGTACCTTTGCTGTACGTTGCTTCCTTTGGGAATATTTGTAATAAGTGTTGTTGTCTGGGGTTGCTAACACCGATCCTATATAGGGTGCCGACGGCTCCCGCCAACCTACTGAGCTCGAGCTCACCGTCGCCGAGGAGCAGGGTAAGGCCTTCTACCAGGCCGTTGCCAAGGTCAACTTCGCCTGACTACATGATGGAGAGGGGTCAAAGTCGGAAGCCCAACCTGCTGCAACCCAGCAAAAGGAAACAACTGGAACTCCACAACCCCGGCAGACTCAGCAAAAGCAAAGCACTCAAGGAGCAAAGGCAGAGAAGAGCGATGAGGGCCCTTGCGGTCTCCCTAAAAAGTGCACCATTCTCTGATCGGATTGACATATATATATACCCTTAATTCCTTGTTTTGCTTTGTTTGAGTTGGAGTTGTGGCTTGGTTTTCTTTTTCTTTCCATTGTCGAGATTATGATTATATTGATGTAATTAAACTTGGGATCCCTTGTATATAGGGTTAATGAATGATATTTTCGCCCGAGAAATGATGGACTCAGTGTCAGCTTGGCAATAATTGAGTGTTGTGGACTGACTGAAGCTAGAAAGAGGTAGTTATTCTTAGCGTATCTTGGATAATATAAGCAAGCATCATCTAAGAGAAGGCAGTTATTATGATTTAAATGCTTAGAATGATATTATTTTACAGCGAAAACCCGTATTCCTACAATGTACCCCGTAGCATATAAAAAACAATCAAAACGGCTATACACAATGACATTACTCGTACCCCACTGACCAGAAAGATCAAAGAAACTTCCCTTTTGTAAACCGTGACCCAAAATCCGACGCTTTATTGATCAATTCGCGGCGCTGCGCATGCGTCAATTTCGACGAAAGGCCCATATCCTTCTCCTTATCAAAAGCTCGACTGCTCGGGTCATCCTTTTCCTCCTCCTTCCCCTTGTCCTTTACCCGCCCCCCTACCTCCGCCCCCGTCTCCTTCAACTTCTGCTCATTATACTTATGGATCTTCTCCCGCATCGCCTCCGATTTCCGCGCCTCGCGCTCACTTACTCCCTGATCCCCCCCTCGCGCCGGCCCAGAACTAATCCCCATAGCCTCATTCTGCAACCGCTTCATCTTCTCCTCTGGCGTCTCCGTCCACGCCGCATCCACCCCCGCACTAGCAGCACTACTACCTCCCGCCGCGCGTCCAGTCTGGAACTTCCGATTCCTCAACTTCGTCGGGTCAACCCGCGATGACCCCCGATCTAGTTCCGACGGCGGGAGAAGCATCCAGGCGTCTCGCTGCGGTTTACTCTCGGGTTCTGGCGCTCGCGCAGAGGTATATGCATCATTGGCAGCTGAAGCTGATATCGATGTCGCTGCGCCCTCCGGAGGAGGCAGACTAGGTCCGAAGTCATCGTCGTCGCTATCGCTGTCGCTATTGCTATCATTGTTCTCCTCGTCGCTGTTCTTGTTGTCTTCGGCGGCTTGGGGAGGAGGTAAGGATGGGCCGATCACCTTGCGCCGCTTGTCGACGGTGTCGCTGGAAAGTCTGTCATTCCCCTCTGGGGTGGAGACGCCGAACCTTCGTTTCTCTGGTTTGTCCATCTTGTGTTTTTTTTTTTTTACTTTGCTTTGATTTTTTGCGGCGGATGGCTGGCCCGAGGATGGACTTGAAAAAGTGGTGGTGCCGGGTCGGGCTAGTTTTTCTGCTAATGGAGTCAGGGATTGTTAGCTTACAGAACGATGAGCATAGGGAAGAACGGATCTCTGCTTACCACTGGTCTTTTTTAGATTCCGTGATTTGAGTGCTTGGAATAAAAGAAGAATAGGACTGGCAGCGATATTGAGTGATGCAAACGCGTCAAACAGAGAGCTTAACATCATGTGACTGCGGAGCATGACGACATGGTGATACTTATGCCTCAGGCAGGAACAACTATATTAAGGACTAACTACCTATCAACAACAACCCACACCCCCCTGCACTATTGTTGAATCGTGAAGTATAGATCTGGATTTCCATGGCCCAAGCTCATCTCATTCAAATATCTTTAGCCCTTTCCCCCAATCCTCTAGATATTGGTACCGGAAAATCACCGACTCTAGTATCGGAACTGCTTGCATGTGACACGACCTTGAACTTATTTGATGTCGCTTCACTACATCTATCCAGCTGTAACGAATTTGATGTTATTCAGGATTTCATTTAAGATTTTTTTTATTCTTCACGGTAACCAAAACAAATAAAAACGGCTAAATCATTTGGTTCCTGACACAAAATCACGTGACATTTTCCCTGGCGGAGATGACGATAGAGCTTCTCTGTTGCCTTCTTCTTGCTTCTCCGACAAGCTCTCTTTGCCTCTGGAACATCTTCCCCTCTCTCCTCTCACCCCCCGTCATTCTTCAACCCTTGTCCCCTATAATGATTTCATGAGTTATATATCTTAAACTGCACTTCTAAAAACCTCTCACTCTCTTCATCTTCTACCTCCCCCACCTCAACATGGCATCCCGCTCGACCATTCTGAGATTCGAGAGCCGGAATGGCCAGTTCCGGTTGACGGTCAGCCCACAGGATCAATTCAGTTATCTTCTGACAAAGGTATGGAGATATAATTTCCTTTTAGACTTTGTTGTGGCGTTCTATAGAAAGAGGAGATGAATGAGGATGGAAGGAAGTAGCTGAATGCTGATATATGAGCTCTTTCAGATCCTGGAACGTCTACCGCCAGATGTCGACCCTTCATCTATCAGCCTTTCCAACAAACCTATAGGTGCCGGCGGCGAGGAGAGGCTTCTAAATAGTTTAGAAGGGGTTTCGTTCGAGCAGGTTGGCCTAAAGTCAGTCAGCCGCCAGAAAATGGCATTGTTTGAACAACTGATGTTGCAGCTGCTAATACTGGAGAGCTTAGGCACGGAGATAAGCTTTATATCGGCTACCAACTCAAACAAGAGTCCCAAAATGGCGCTACCAATGGTCTCACCTCCACATCATCCTCACGACGCCTAAATGGGGCTCCCGTACCGCAAGGCGAATTACCTGCCTCCAAACCATCTAATACCGCATCCGTAAATATCAGGAACCCATGGGAAGTGGTCAAGCAATCGCCACTGGATGATCGCTTGGATAAGAAGGACGGGAAAATTCAACGGACCCGGGACACTAAGATGTGCAAACATGGCGCGAAGGGTATGTGCGATTATTGCATGCCACTTGAGCCTTACGACCCGAAGTACCTCGCCGAGAAAAAGATCAAACATCTCTCTTTCCACTCATACCTTCGAAAAATCAATGCGGCTACCAACAAACCCGAGCTCGGGAGCTCCTTTATGCCGCCACTCAGCGAGCCGTACTACCGTGTAAGACCAGATTGTCCGTCCGGACACCCTCCCTGGCCGGAAGGCATCTGTACCAAATGCCAGCCGAGTGCAATCAGTTTGCAACCTCAGGAATACCGTATGGTCGACCATGTGGAATTTTCCTCTCCTGACCTCATCAACTCATTACTCGATTTCTGGCGAAAGTCGGGCTCTCAACGGTTGGGTTTTCTGTACGGCACTTATGAGGAGTATGCAGAGGTTCCTTTAGGGGTCAAAGCGGTAGTACAGGCAATCTATGAGCCACCGCAAGTGGATGAGATCGACGGCGTAACTCTGCATGAGTGGGAAAACGAGAAGGAGGTAGACGAGGTTGCTCGTTTGTGTGGGCTGGAGAAGGTGGGAGTCATCTTTACCGATCTCCTTGACGCCGGCAAGGGCGATGGCTCCGTCATTTGCAAACGGCATATTGACTCATATTATCTCTCATCTCTGGAGATTTCATTCGCCTCACGACTCCAAGCGCAGAACCCCAAGTCCACGAAGTGGAGTCGGACTGGTCAATTCGGTTCCAACTTCGTAACCTGCGTACTCAGCGGCGACGAGGAAGGTGCTATCACCGTTAGCTCTTACCAGGCTACCGTCGCGGCCGTTGAAATGGCAAGAGCCGATCTCATCGAGCCTTCTGCCGAACCCTCCGTCATGCTGGTCCAATCGGAGGAAGATGATGACAGCACCTCACGATATATACCAGAAGTTTTCTATCGGAAGATCAATGAGTACGGAGTCTCAGCCCAGGTCAACGCCAAACCAAGTTTCCCGGTCGAGTATCTCCTGGTTACTTTAACCCACGGTTTTCCAACGGAGGCTTCCCCGCTATTTGTGGATAGCAGTTTCCCTATTGAGAACCGCGAGGTTATTGGCGAGAGCCAGGAGCTCCGTGCCCTGGCAAGGAAGCTCGTCTCTCATGGCGATCCTGACAAGGCTATCCGAGCGGTTTCAGATTTCCATCTCCTATGCTACTTGCTCTCCTTATCTACATTTAGCAAGGTAAGTCCACTAACACGGCTATCTGACATCTACCCACCGCCTCACTCCCCATCCCCCCTGCTCCACATTAGTAGATATACCGCTCACTATGAATTTATAAACAACAAATAGGAAGAGGAGGCCCTCCTTTGCCGCGTAGCCACATCCCAGAAGCCTGCGGATAGCCTGCAGCTCATCAACACCCCTGGATGGGCAACATTGGTCACAATTCTACAGGAAAGCGGTGAGCGGCCCCCCAAGCGTCCCTGGCTGAACCCAGCCGACTCTCCACGCCCAGTTCCTCAACCCAAAAAACGTTCTTTCCCTCCCTCAAGGCCCGAGTCTCCCAAATCTGAAAGTGAACAGCTTGCTAAGAGGTTTAAGGGAGCTAGTCTAAGATGACTGGCCGATATTTTCTCTCCTCCCCAAACCCCTCCTCCCTCCGAATTTCATTCAACCTGTTTTGCCTCCCATACTTCACCCATCCCAGTATCATCGAGAAAAGTCGTTGCTGTCGACCGGCTTGGATCTCGCGCAAATACTTGTTCATTTTTCGACGTTGAGCTCGGCCTAGGCTCGTCCACCATCACTCCTACGGCGTAAATTCCGGGACCCATCGAAATATGGACTTTTCTCATCCCTACGTTAAGTCTAGCTCTTTGGCGCTTGTGATTACTTCGCTGGTATCTAGGTACTGTGAAATATGAAGGGAACTGTGTTGAAAGAGTGGAATTAGAGCCTCATATAATGATACTTGGTTATAATACTAGTACATAGCAAGCACAATTGCCCTAGGCTGGCTCACGAACAGAGAAAAAAGAATTGACTTATACAAATTAGAATTTCCCATCACTTTAAAATACACAATCCCCATCCCATTAAAATTGGCGTATTCGGTCGTTAAATAAACAAGATATTAAATATAGATAGTCACAAAAGAGAAAAGAACTACTCTCCTTTCACCATCTCTTTCAATCTCTTCTCCAGCATCTGTCGTCCCTCAACGGTCCTCCACACCTCGTGCGGCGCATCTCGGACAATATCCCAACTCCTGAGATTCTTCGTGATCTTGGTCAGATCTTCTTGGGAATCCGCCCACTTCTTACTATTCTGCACCTCAACATCAGAGCTAATTACCACCAGGGGCGTATCAGGCATTTGGACATGTCTTGCAGCCCGAATTTCCGCTGATGTCATTGATGGTGCGACTAAATTTTCCTGAAGTTTCGCCCTGATGACCTTGCCTGTCTGATATGCGCTCCGGCCAAATACCCTATCCTCGCGTGTGCGGCCCCTAAAAATAGCCCCGAAGACTCGATCCAGTCCGAGGGGCGAAAGGATACCACGGATCCAGAGTGCGAAGCCACGACTCGATGACGCCACGGATGGAAGGAAGTCCTCGTGCGTACTATCGATCAGGAAGATGCCACTCACCTCCAGGAGGTGTCGACTGGCAAAGATGCGAGAGTATATACCACCGATACCAGCAGAGAGTACAACCCAGGGTCCATGTTCGTCAGCAAGAGCGAGGGCCTCCGAGAGAACATCAGATGCCATTCCAGCCGAGAATGGGGAGGGCGCGTTGTCGGACCAGCCGAACCCTGGTCGATCCCAGTAGCAATAGCGGCCGATGGCACCCTCTTGGTGTAGTTCATCAATGAAGGGCTGCAAGGTGTGCTCAGCAGGGCCCTCACCTGCTTCTACGAGAACGGTTGGGGGATGTTTCCCATCTCCATTGGCGTCGGTGGTGTTGCCTACACAGGCAAGATGAACGTTATAATTCCCAGCACTAACGTAGTATTTCGTTCCCGGGGCTGGGAGGGTGGCGTCTCGGGCGCGCAGGATTAAGGTAGCCATAAACAAGATGGAAATTATCGCGATAATGACCATGAACAGGGTCTCGACCACCACGGCTAGCCATTCCCTGAGAGAACGCCGGCTCTCTTCTCGCCCTGTTAATCTTTCCTCTTCCTGTTTCTTGCCCCAGGCGACTGAGCGGTTCTGGAGAATGCTGTAAAGGGCAATGAAGGTTGCCCAGACCACGGACGCGATACCAACCCAGCCCTCTTCGACACGGATATGAGGCACGCCCACCGTTATGCACATGTCGATGAAAAGAAAGAGGGCTAGTATGAGGCCGCATATTGTCATAGGCCGCGACGGGACGGAGAAGAAAAGAAGGCCAAAGATGAGATACACGACCGTTAAGGTAGTGTATGCAAAAGCAAAGAAACCGGATCCGCGCGTGTGCATTGCTGGTGCGCTGACAAACAGGGAGATTAGAAGAAAAGTCCACCAAATGAAGCTCAGGGCGAGGAAGGCTGATGAGAGCCCCCGTAAAGCGCGGATGCTCCATAGGTTGTAAGGAGAGACCTAGACATTTCAATCATTAGCAATGGGAGTTATACTGAAAGATAATACTGGAAAGCCTCAGGGGGTCTTACAGCTGGGTCATCAGGACTAAGATATGCGGAATTTTGTCGCGGTAGAAGCCGCGTCCTTTCATCTGGGTTTTGGCTATCCCGATCATCTGAACCACCCTGGCCCTCCTCTTCATGCCTTGGTCTGTGCCAGAATGAAACCATTGTTCTGTCTAATTTGCTATAGTACTATAGCGCTAGTATCATTGAGAGGTATGAAGTGGAATAGAAACCGCACAATATGAAGAGAGAGGGGGAATATAGAGGAAATCCAGTTTATGGGCTGTTGACGTCATTATCTGCGTCTTTAGGTTAAACCATGGAATCCAGTCAAGTTGTATAGGTAAGCTTAAAGAATATGCATTCTTAGCGGATAACCCGCATGAACTGGTCATTTGAACTGGATAGTTGGTTCAGAGACCAAACCTCTGCAGGTCTCCCAGACGTTGTGTGTTTAATAATATCCATCGTGATCAGAGTACCGATGTAAACTAAAGGGTGGCTTTGGGAGAAACAATATGATGATGATGTCATAGCTGACAACCCAGATGGAAGATCTGATGGACTGTGATTCAAGATCTGAATATTGATATGGAAAAGAAAAGAAGAAGAAACGAATTGTTGGTGTTTTGGCGAGGGGCTGACCAAAAGAGAAAGGCATGGATGGTGTCAGAGAGGTGGGTTTGGTAAGAAATGTCAGGGAATGAATAGAATTTTGCGAGAGCCAGAGAATATCTAGATATTTCCAGTTTGATGTGTGAATTGCAAAGTATCCAAGGGAATATCATATAGTAGGAGTAAGTAGAGGGCGTATAGTTTAGTTGGGGAATCACACCACTCGCAATCCACCTGGGAGCGAAAAACTTCCCCGCGCCACCAAATCAACTCACCACCGCCCCCTAGACCACGATCTCTCGAATCAGGGCACCAAAAAAGAAGAAAGCCAGAGACCCAGTGTTTCCCACTCCATGAGCGAGCTGCAAAAGTCCTTCGCCAAGTCAAAGCTGGCGAAGCTACCCCCCGAGCCTCCACCGATTCCCGACCCCTCACCACTGGAGATTCTGGACGAAACGCACGAGGATTCCTCCTCCGCTTCATCAACGGATACCGTGATCCCATCACTGAGTAAACAATTATTTGCCAGACCCGGCAGTGGTAGAGGGTGTGTACTTTGATGTCCCTGTTTCTCTTTGCACGTCTTCTCAACTTATAATGGGGGAGGAGAAATTCACGCAGTCACTAATGCGGGGAATATCCAGCTCACCCACTACCTTGACCTGGACTGACTTCTTCGCCCAAGAGCTGTTTCTCACTCAGCAAGCCAACGGCAATATCCGCATCGTCCACCATGTCTATCTTACCCCGCCCGAGGGCGCCGACAATGCCCCGCTCTTCGTCATGCACCACGGCGCCGGCTCATCGGGTCTCTCCTTCGCGACCTGCGCCGCAGAGATCCGCAAGACCCTTCCAAACGCCGGGTTTCTATCCGCGGATGCTCGCGGCCACGGAAGTACCGTCGTCACTAGAGACGGAGAAGACGACGGCGGCGAGGAAACGAAGAAAGTGGACCTCGATTTGAGCCTGGAGACCCTTCATCGGGATCTTCTGTTTGTGATCCGCGAGACGCAGAAGCACATGGGCTGGGCTAGCCTCCCAGACATAGTCCTTGTTGGACACAGTCTCGGAGGAGCGGTCATCACAGATGTAGCTAAGACAGGCGAGCTGGGCTCGAAGTTGCTGGCTTATGCTGTGCTGGACGTTGTCGAGGGTAGGCAGTAGCCCCTACCCGTACCTTCCCTTGATTCGTCTCGTACCTCCTAACATGTTATTGTAGGCTCGGCGATAGATGCCCTCCAAAGCATGGAAAAATATCTTTCCACTCGGCCTTCCCGATTTCCCTCGGTGGCCTCGGGTATTGAATGGCAGTACGTTTCCCCCCCAACCTGCTAGAAAAAAGAAGATCTTCCCGACCAGTGCCCTAACCACCTACCAACCATAGCACCCGCTCGCGTACAATCCGGAACAAAACCTCCGCCAGAGTCTCTGTCCCCTCCTTAATTTACCAGGAAGACCCACCGCAAGATCCTTCAAAGCCATGGGTATGGCGGACTAACCTCGCCGAAACCAAGCCCTTCTGGGAGGGCTGGTTTGTCGGATTGAGCCGCAAATTCCTCGAAGCACGCGGGGGGAAACTCCTCCTCCTTGCGGGGACAGATAGATTAGATAAAGAGTTAATGATCGGTCAGATGCAAGGTCCGTGTTCCTTTGCCCGTGTTCTTCTTGTTCTTACGATGTGTCCCAAGAAAGCTCCAGAGACTAACATTCATTATCACGGGGGGAACAGGCAAGTATCAACTCCAAGTCTTCCCGGATGCAGGTCACTTCGTTCACGAGGACCAGCCGGCTAGGACAGCGCAGATCCTGGTCGATTTTTATAAGCGGAATGACCGGGGCGCGCTGGTACTTCCACCTAAGGTTGCTGATATGCAGGCCTCTGCGGCGATGAAGAAGGGAATGGGAACTCCTACGCTCGAGAAGGCTCCTGGTGGCAGCACGGGTTCACTCAAGAAACCTTAATATAGCTAGATGTATGGTTATCTACAGACGAAGCTGGTATTCGTCCTGGGGTCGAGGGAGGAAAAGTAGAGAAGACCGAATATTGCTCTAGTTTATGAACTTTCCCGGGGAGGACAGCCAAAAAGCTTGATTGGTAGTAAAATGTGTGGTAGTACAAAGACCTTCCCTTCCCCTAAACACCAAAGCCACCCCCAATCCATGCCAGGACGCCGTTAAAAGTGTCCAGCCATTAAATACATGCCAACTTATTATCGATGGGTTCCAAGTATGCGCTGAATAAGTAAACAACATTTGAAACGGCGAAGGGGATCTGTAACCAAAAAAAAAAAAGCAAAAGGGTATCCGGCGCCAATTTGCACATATTTTGCATCTTTCCATCAAGGAAGATAAGCGCCTCCTGCAATGATCAGGTTCATGTTGGTGAATTTCACCCTGTAGACCGGGCTCTTCTTCGTGGGGAAAGCACTGATTTGGTCAGGGGTGACAATCACATCTTTTCCTTTCTTCTTGGGACCAACAGAGCTCGATGCCTGCGTGCTGTTGGTGGGCGGGTTGGCTCCATCGATCTTGGTTGCTGCTCCGCCTTCGCCTACGACTCGTCCTTGGGACGGGTCTTGAGCGGGGCCAGTAACATCCCATACACGCACAGTGCCATCGGCGCCACCTGAGACGAGAACTGTGGATTCAACGCTCCAACTGAGTGACCAGATACCGCCTTTTCCGTGGCCGCGCATACGCTTCAAAAGTCGTCCAGGAGCCAGGTCCCAGAGGAGGATTGACCCGTGATCGTCTGCAGATGCAAGGAGCTTCCCATCTCGGCTGCATGCGAGAGCAGTGATATTACCGGTATGTCCAGTAAACATGCGAACCGCGTTACCTGTCGTTACTGCCCACATACGCACCGTGCGGTCGGAGCTACCGGTGAAAACGTAGGCAGAGTTGGGGTGGAAGCAGACGCAATCCACGTCTTGGTCATGGCCGACGAAGATGCGCTGTTGACGAATATGATCTGTAACCCAGAGTCGGGCAGTTTTGTCATGCCCTCCTGAAACAAAATAGTGACCGAAGGGGCCCCATTGCAAATCCCAGACGGGCTGGTCGTGGCCTTTATAGACAACCATACACTGCCATAGATCTAGGGACCAAAGTCGGATGGTCTTGTCGGCAGAAGATGATAGCAGCCAGCGGGCGTTTGTGGGGGCAATCGAGCTATCAGAATTCGAAGCCGAGGGGGCGAATGCCACTGCGTATATCGGCCCCGAATGTCCAATAAGACGGCGAGAATTCGATGGGGGGTTATCATCCACATTATCATAGGTCGTACGGATTTTCTTGCCGTCCATGCTCCAGACACGGATGTACGACTCTTGCATACCAGCTGCAACGAGCATATTATCATCCGAAAAGTCTATGCAGTTGACACTAGACAATGGTTAGTAA
The DNA here is from genome assembly GCA_027569225.1 of Aspergillus panamensis. NCBI lineage: Eukaryota > Fungi > Ascomycota > Eurotiomycetes > Eurotiales > Aspergillaceae > Aspergillus > Aspergillus panamensis. The sequence continues at coordinate 378,955 of JAPDER010000001.1, forward strand.
TCGCAAGCCTGAAATTTAGTGGAAGATACTGGACTTACCCGTCATAAGTGTTGTGAAAAGTAAACATGCAGACGCTAACGGCTGGACCAACACCACCTGTTCTGCCCTCGATCCTGAATCGATCACGATTTTCTTTGACCTTTTGAACTTCCATGGCTACATCACGCGCAGTCGATGGCGGATAAGGAATGTCAGCACGAGTGGGTGCTTCGTCATCATCTTCTCTCTTGATAATTTGGTCAAGCTCCTGAACTAATGTGTTTTGACCAAGGCCAGGTGGATTTTTGACGTCTTCATCCGCTAGTTCAGCCCGAACATCACCTTCGAGAGTCTGCTCCATGGGCAATTTACCGAGTTTGAGTCGTGGTAAGGTGCCCGCCATCGCGGAGTTGTTACCTGTGTATGCAGAGCCAGGGTGGTGACCCGGAATCCCTTCATCCTCCGTAGGGAAGGTCTGGCCCATGCCAGCTTGGCCGAGCATCGCGGCAAAGCTGAATCGATCGTCAGCGGCGCGCTCTCTCGTAATAACAGTGCAAAAGCTACTCAGAATGGCAGACATGACAGAGCCGCCTTCTTTTTGCTTGTTCTCGAGAAATTGCATGAGGTTGGCAAATGCGGGATTGCTGAGAACCAAACGATATTTGTTGGTACGATACAGCTTGGCAGTCGCATTGTCCTGTACATGCTCTGGGAGATTGATTGGTTCTAAGGCGCGCACATCTTCGGTATGTTCCGGTAGAAAAAGGTTTTTGTTAACATCGAAGAACTGCCTCGCATCTGGAGAGTAGAAAGAGGTGACCATGTTCAGAAAAGAGTAAACAAAGAGCGGCCAAAGAACACGTCTGAGCTCAGGCTGGGGAAAGTCAGTAAGGATCAAGACAATTGCATGCCGCAAGGACATACCTTATATAAATCGAGATTGTCTTCAACCCAGACTTTGAGGAGGTCTAGAAGTAAATCTCATTAGTAGCCCCCCTTGTCATGACAATGGACAATAAGAGAAGCTCACCAAATCCGAGTCTATACTTTGGACGAGCATCTTCTCCAAGTGGAGGCAATGGACGGCCATCAATTTCTTGGTTGGCGGATTCCATGCGAAGCATGGCTTCAGTCCGACTGTAGCCTTTCTTGGCCAGGTAATCGATGACCTACTTCGAGTTAAAGACGGCTCAATGGGAGTATAACATGATGAGAAAAATGATATCCAACAACACCATCTAATTCTAGGCTGGAAATAGATATGCGACAGAGAAATCAAATCAACAGCAAAGAGATCGGGGGAAATGACTTACGATTTGATTCAAGTTCTGCTGGGACATGGCGCCACTAGGCGGCGGTGGAGGAGGCCCTGGAGTAGGCGGGGCAGGAGCCATTGGCTGTTGCTGAGGAGGCATCGACATTCCACCAGGAGGACCTCCAGGATTACCACCGGGGCCCATACTCCCACCTCGGGGAGCAGGGCTCGGGGCCCCGCCAGGTGCAGACATTGGCTTCTAGTCGTAAGGGCCCAGATGGACACTGATCAACCTATCTTATTCGCTGGAGGAAGAATTGAAGATGAAAAGAGACCGGGATGCCGAGACGGCGATGACGGGGAGATGAGCTGAAAAGGACTTGGGTCTATTCATCTTTTTGATAGAAAGTGAAGTTGAGTCCCCCTTCGCTTACATAACACTTCTCTCCGCACTCCGACACGTGACCTGTACTGCGATTCGAACCATTCATCATGCATCGAAGTTGCTCGTCGTCCTCGACCCTTTTTTACATAACTGATCGAGAGTAACAATGACAGACGGTGCGAATTCAGAGAAGCCAGCCCAGGTTTTTACCTCGGCCGATCGCATCCGACAATTGAATGAAGTGGACAAGGTAAGATGATGTACAGCAAGATCGCAGCGAAAAAGGCAACAGGAGCAGCCAATTTTCCACACACACAAACAGAAACGCTGCATTAACTAATCAGACCGCTAATTACAACGGGAATTACAACAGGATGTAGCCAAATTAATACATTCCGCCGGTGTTGCAATTCAAGCCCTCACCAGCGCCAAGTCCCGCGATTCGTCCTCCGCGGACAACTCGCTCGATTCCCACAAAGCTCGATTCAAAGAAGCCACGTCACAGTACTTTGCGCTGCTATCCTCTATTGATGTCCGGCTTCGCCGCCAAGTTTACGCGCTAGAGGAGGCCTCGATTCTTGCTCCGGATTCCGTGACCTCGAGAACAAGCGACCTACCTACTTCTGGTACTGGAGCAACGGGCGCGGCGGCCAATCCATTGGATGTCAGCTGGCTGAATAGTCGGAAAGATACTGTGGGCAAGGAGAAGGAGGCTGAGCTATGGGCTGCCGCGAGAGAATTTGTCGAACAACTGGGCCAGGAAGGCAAAGCTGGAGCGGACACGGGTGATGTCCATGAAAAGATGGAGGTCGATTAATGTGCTCGGTCTGCTTTTGCACTTGGAGGGATTACCAATACGTCCATTCGCGTATGAAGAACATGATCTACAGGGCAAGATACTCTGTCAATCCCTCGGTTTATTTTACGACTGCCTGGTAAGAGAAGTGGAATGAGCTTCGTCGAGCTTTGCATCGTATGGCGGTCTGAATTTATGATACCCAATTTTGAATACGTTATTGAAAAGAGATGCAAACACGCTATTTTCATATATCCTGGATGAAGGCTAAAAGGCTGGCCAATAGAGGCTTTGCCAGCTGCTGAAATGCATTCGGTTCCCTGAACCTTGAGCGTACATACAATCAACTAGGAGGCACCCTGGAAAACGTCAAAACGTCTAGGACAAACCCTCGTCTACGGAATCAAACTATGTAAAGAAGCCCCACGGTTACCTCTGGAGAGAACGAATCATCTCTTGATGGGTAGCCCGGTCTTTATTCGTTTCCGAAAGTGATGCGAGGCCTGGAGAGATAATTAGCATTGCAATAGGGTGACAGCTATTCGTCAAATTCTTACTCCGGAGCTCGCCCACAACGTCTTTTGCCTTGCCAAAGTAGACCTCCTCTATACGCAGTCAAAGTCAGCAAAAGCACTCCAGGTAAACAAGAGTAGTCGGACACTAGAGAACTACGGGCACCACGTACGTAGCAAGTTTCTCATCTTCAGCTCCATATCCTCTACCAGTCGGCCAACGTTGGCAACATGGCTGGCATCCGACTCTACCGGTAAGTCCACCTCTACCTGTCGCGTCATATTTCCACTCAAATCCATCTCCCCCAGCGCCTCTGACTCGCTAGCCAAATGAAGGATCACGGTACTAGTAAGCTTGTAATGAGACATGCGTGCGCGGTCGGTAGCCTCGAAGACGTGGATGCTGTCCCATTCTCCCGAGTTCTTCGCTCCTGGCGTTACCCCTATTTTGCACAGATGAATTAGCACCAGAGCTCACTCAGCAGCAGGAGATCCATCATCGCGGGTCCAAGGAACACGTTGAAAGCACCCCTCGATCGGCCTACCTTTTTTCAAGAGGATCACACCCGCAAACCCATCGTCCAAATCCCAGAAATAAACACTGCCCACCCCGCCTTCGTAGTACAGCTCTCGGTAAACATCGAAGGCGTCGTTGGCGGCGATCTCCAGCTTCCTCACCCTCTCACTGGGCACTGTGCCGTCATCCAGCGGGGGGTCGAATTCATTACTCCAAGGAGATCTGTAGCTGTCACCATCCCGGTTGTAATCGCAGAGCAGGTAATCGCGCTTGGTCTTGGGGCATCGGCGGATTTCCAGAGGTTGATCGACGGAGGAGAGAAGGTCTTCGGTGAGGTCAGGGACAATGGAGGTGATAGCCTGTAAGTTCTGCTTGGTGTCACGGGGGTTGAGGCGCCGCAGGAGGTCGCTATGGATAGCAATGTGGTCAGCGAATGCGGGGTTCCGGGATTGGCAGGGGGTTCCCTTCCTCTGTAAGAATAGAAGGATATGGAGGATAGAAGCGTATTCGTTCGTAAGGGGGCACTTACAGCGCACTGTCAAATTGAGCATCAGCCATGGTTATGAGGATTCGGGGACGGGGTAGTTTTGAGGATGCTGTTTACTTGCTCTGTCTTGGGAGGCAGACCTTAAGTTGGCCGGAAGGTGCGTGGAGTCAACAAGGCAGGGTGTGGCACTTAGGCAACCATCTTAAAAACACCAATATCGCTACTCGAAAATCAACATATTCCAAAAGTTGGCTTTGGGGGGGCCAAAGTCTAATTTCCAAGAATATTTATACAAGTACACCTCCCCCCGAAAAAAGGGTCATTATCCTAACATTAATCATCACTGTCGTCAAGAACAATCCTACTCCGTTGCCGGGAAGGTCTCATCTCAAGAGGCCCACCCAGCAAAGTGCCGGGGTTAGGGAGATCAAAATCGTCATCCACTTCGTGAGCTTGGCTGACTCTGCGTGGAGGGCGAAAGGGTTTTGATTGTGAACGACTTTGAAAGCTGGCAAACAGCTTGCTCGGGGACGGTGGCTCGGAATCAGTATGATCATCATCCTGGACTTTCACCTCGGAGGGCCTGGATAGTTTAGGAGCCCTCGAAAGAAGTTTGGTAGATTTTTTGCTCTTCCGCTTACGAGGTGCCTGGTCGGAAAGCAAAGACTCCCCGGCTGGCTTTTGTGATTCGAGGTCCAATACTTGTTTGAAGCGATCTTCATAGTCAGCACCGACCTGATTCATCTTTTGCAGTGCCCCAATGACTCGCAAAGTCAAAGACCCATGCTCAACCAACTTGGTTGGCCTTCGGACCGTTTGAAGTTTGGGGAAAGCATCACTCCTGGGGAATCGAATAAACTGGGGACTTGTGCCTCCAATATTACAGTAATGACGTTCTAGCTCACTTTGTTGAGCAGAGGTAAGCAAGACCTCTTCAAGTGCAGGTACCTGTGCAGGCTCTGGCGTTGAAATCCGACGCTTTTTAATTTCCTTCGCCTTGCGCTTTGTCGACCCGCTCAGGTCAGACGCTTTTGTAAATCCAGGTTCAACATCATCAGGCATATGGAACTTCTTTGGAGGCCTTTTTGGGGCCCGAGCTCTTTTTCTGTTCGGTTCCGGTAGATCTCGGACTGAATTTTCCTCTGGAACGTCGATATATCTTTTATCAGCAACAGGTTTAATCCCAGGAGGCAGAATTCGCGGAGATCTATCGCCATGGAACGTGAATCGGGTTCCGCTGGCGATCATTTGCTGCATTTTCTCGTAATTGTCCTTGGCCTTGATGTAAGATTCTTCCTCTTTGCCCTGCATGAGGAGAAGAGTGATGTTTCCAGCTCTCTTACGGCCTGTGCGCCCCATTCTTTGAAGCATGCGGATGGGGGATGCAGAAGAATCGTAACATACAATCAGATCGACCTCTCCAATATCCAAACCTTCCTCGCCGATGGAGGTAGCGACTATTGTATTGTAGGTTCCTTTCTTGAATTTCTGCACAATATCGAGCTGGGTTTTTTGGCCCATTCCCTCGGACCCCTTTGCACTGCTTTGTCCAACAAAGACATGGGGTCTAATCATAGGCTCATACCGCTTCAAAACCCTCGTGACTTCCTCGGCGCTGTCACGGAAATGTACGAAGATCATGACTCTGGTAGCCGGGTGATCCTGTCCTGTGCCCGCTGAAGCGCCTTCACCGGCATCCATAAAGTGGTTCAAGACGACTTCTTTCAAGTATCCCAGCTTTGGGTGCCCGATGAATTCAGGATTCTTCGTCCACGGTCCCAAATAGTTCATCAGCTTCGTGTAATGCTCATTTTGAATGATCTGGCGCTGATATTTGCCGCCCTTCTGTCCCTCGGTGTTGGATTGGAAATGCACAAGATGGCGATAGAAGGGAGTGATTCCATGATATTTAAGCAGGTCGATACCGTGAGCCATGCTTGCAAGAACAGTGAAGATCGAATTAACCATTCCCTTTAAGCCAAATCCGGCATTTCTCCCGGCATCGGATAGCATCCATTGCTGCCTAGCCTTTGTGAGCCCATATGCTGTGAGTGTCATGGGGTCTCTTCCCCAGTACGCATTCAGATTTCGGAGCTGGTCAACGAGTGGCTGGAGCGTGCTGGACAAGAGATCCATGCACAAAATCATTTCGTCTGAATTTTGAAATGTTTGCACGTCTGTGTTTCTGGCATGTACATATTCTCGGATATCGAGAGACTGTTCGGTACGGATCTCAACTTTTGAGATGTCTAGGCCGTCGATCACAGCTTGCACAGATTCCACGGTAGATCCAGGCGTTGCTGTCAAGGCAAGAACACGAAAACTCGTGTTGAACCGTCGGAGAAATTTCACAACTTCCACATATGCATAGCCACCAGTAGCACGGTGCGCCTCATCAACCACAAGTAAAACAATTCGCTTTGGGTCTGCTATTCCAGACTTAAGGTCGTTGGTCAATGTCTGGGGTGTCATGAAAAAGACGCGCTTAGATTTCCACTCCTCGGCACGGATTCCGGGAGATGCCTCGCCGGTGAGCATAATTGTCTGAGATCGTGGGATGCCCGCCACTTGAAGGCACGCGGAAATTTGTTGCGCCACCAGAGGCTTTGTCGGTGCAACAAACACAATTTGAGCATCTTTTGTCCAACGTAGCCAGTTCAGCATGATGGTCGCAGCAATGAAGGTTTTTCCGAGGCCGGTAGGCAATGCTACAAGAACATTGTGAAACAAGCCCTTTTGCGCGATGTTGAACTGGTAATCACGGGTCTTCCCTAGGTTTGTAGGGTAAACCCATGTCTCTAGAGTGTGTTGATTCAACTTATGATGAGTTGGAGGCTCATTCCTTTCTGGTGGTGACCAGACTTGCTCCCCGCGTGGAGGCTGAGTTGCTGGGTTGCGAGCCGCCATGTCAAATAATGTAGTCTGTCGTACACCTAATGGCCGATTCCTAGTTTGAGAGGCAGCCCAGGGCACGGACGGAGTGACTAGTTTTGAAGGGGGCGATAAAGACAAGTCGGAGTCAAACGCATCGTCTGGGATGTCATCAAAAAGGTCGACCGACTCGGGAGGCATCGTAGCAGACAGGGGAGGTTTGGGGGTTTCTGAAGTGAGAGATGAGCTCATGCGCGAAGCCTCTTCTTCGAATGACCGTAGTGATGCTTCAATTGCAGCCTTCAATCCTAGATCATCATCTTGATAGTCAATCTCCCCACCACCATCTCTCTCTGTTCTTTGCATGGTCGGAACTGGAGGCGTATCTATTGCTGGGGGAGAAGGAGACGGAGGTTCGGGGTCGGGTTTCTTCCATCGAGGCCCGCGAATCATTTCTGGGGGCGAAGGAGGTTGAGTCAACTGCGTGACGAAGATGTTCTCCTGGACGTTGTTGTGTTTCGGGAAAAAGACCTTATATTTGGATTTCGGTTCCCGGTCTTGATCATCCACGAAACCATAAGACTCCGCCCCGGGAGACGACAGCCTGTCTCCATTATCGTCTGAGTATGAGTCTGGCCCCGATCCCAAACTCCCGCCGCCAACGGTGTGGGATCCTCGACGCGATGGCTTGCGTCTGCTTGGCGGCGACTCTCGCACACTGAGGCGACGACGCTTCGCAAATCTGGGGGATTCTTCATCGTTCACCACGAAGTCATCAATACCGTCGTCGAAATAGTCGGAGGAGGCCGTTTCAAGACCCGACATCGCGAGATCCGGCGTTGTCGGTCGGCCGATGTGGTGAAGTCATGGAGGGAATGAAGCGCGACGCGAAATGTCGCGCAATCATGTGACCTCGGCAGTAGGTACCTGATTCTGACAGGTCCGGCCAAGTCCAGAAGTGCAGAAGCAGGTTAAAAAGGCCCAAGTAATGATTGCCCAGCCACCACACCAATGATCGGGCAGAAACCAAAATTAATTAATTTTTCCCACTTGGACGCGATTATTCTGGTCATGCTATGGACGATCTGAATTTAGGGCTCTCCACCAAGGGATCCTGCCGCAGTTATTATTGGCTCCCTTGCAAAGCCCTTCCGAACCTTCTCCCCAGATTTCTTCTCAACCCTTGTCGCTTTGAATCGAGTCAATCGACTGGCCTGGCTTCATTCAAGTTTCTCTGCACGGTAGCCTGGCGTGGTGTTTCGTCACGGGGTCAGCTAGTCAATTTGACACCTCACATTCCACGCATCCCTTTATCACGATCAGCCGATAGCTTCCCCCCTTGGACCGTGATTCGGGACGTCTTGAAGCCCTGGCCAATCATTCCAGATAGCTAGTGCAAGGACGGTCGGACCGTCGGAGTCGGAGTCGAGCTTCGGGAGGAAAAAAAACACTGCTACTATTGTTATTGCACTACTGACTTGGATGGATTGTACGACACCTCAAGGTGCTGGGCCAGATGATCCTCGATCTAGCTAGCTCAAATGCCATTCACCCTCGTAACTGTTTTCACTGGGTGGCGATCCGAGGCGACCCAAGGAATGAGCCTGTGCCACGGCGACAACACCTGAAACTCAGCTAATGAAAGGGCGCCGCGAGCGACGAGGGTTTCAATAATAGTAGCACGCAGTGTAGAGTCGAGGTCAATTAGCACCAGTTAATCTTCTGTGCAGGAAATTGATTACTTTTGACGTCGCACCAGACTTCTAATTTTGTGCCTTGTTTTGCTTTTGTCTCATTATTGTTTGGTTGATCTTTCTCTTTTCCATCTCTTCTTCTTCTTCTTCCTCCTCCTCCTCCTCTTCTTTTCCTCTTTTCCTTCCCATCGTCCCTCGTTCAATTTTTTTTCATCCTCCAGCCTTTGTCTCTCTTTATAATTCAACTCAGCGTCTGTCGTTTCTGACCAGCTCAATTTGTCAAAATGAAGCTCAGTATCATTGCTCTGTCGTCGGTGCTCGTTGTGGCCCTTGCCCAGGACTCCTCCTCTACCACTACTGCTGCTCCTACTGCCAGCTTGACCCCTCAGGAGAGTTGCGCTAAGAAGTGTACGCCATTTCCTGATCCATTCAACCGTGGAATTTCATAAATGAAGACTTAAATACTGATTTATACTCAGGCGATGCCTCGGACGTGTGCTGCAAAGCTCAGTGCTTTGCTGTTCCCTGCCCCAGCGACCAGCAGGCCAACGACACCATCAACTGCGTCGCTGACTGCCCCCAGGGTAACGGATCTCCCAGCGACACTGAGGCCTATGCCCAGTGTCAGGCTCGATGCTACTCCACCCACTTCTTCCCCGCGACCGTCACCGTAACCAATGCTCCCTCCGGCACCAGCAGCGGCTCTTCCTCCGCTACTACCACCAGTGACTCTTCCTCGGATAGCAGTATGTTCACCTCGGGCGCCCTCTTCTGGGTCCCTCTTGCAGGAGAGAAAGCTAACTTTTCATGATGCCAGGCTCTGATGATTCCTCGTCCGACTCTACCAGCTCCAGCTCCAGCAGTGGAACTGGCACACCCACTGGTAGCAGCTCTTCCACTGAGACCCCCAACATGGCCGCGGCCGTCACCCAGCTGAAGGTTGGCGTCTCTGCTGCTGGTCTGGCTGGCTTCCTTCTGGCTGCCTGGGCTCTATAAAGGATGGGAACTTGGGTGTACGAATAGTGCCAAGGGAATGTATATGAGGGTCACGGAAAGGAATGGAATGGCAAGGAACGGAAATTGTCTAATAGTTATTTTTCTCTAATATTTCCCCCTCTGTGATAATAATTATGTTTTTTTTAACTCCTCTTTTCTTTCTTTTCCCATGATTACTATTTTCTCCAAAGTGATTGGACTCGGCGGACATTGCCGATCAACGTTATTAATATTCCTGTGGACCACTGTATCTCGCGCCAGGACCCATTATGGATGGACCTGAGTAAATAATTTGATAACTCGAACCTTAACCACTTTATTTATATCTCTTCCTCCGTCCCACGTAGCATCGAACTATCCCCAGATAAGATATCTTGATTCTTTGCCTCTTTGGCTTTGGCAATACTTAACCAACATCTTCCCCTCCTTGATCAAAACAACACCAATTACATCCCTCATCCCAAATTAAACCACAACCACAACCACCACCACCACAACAACAACACCGAAAAATGGCCACCGACAACAACCCCCTCATCCCCACCATAACCACCTTCGTCACAAACTGCATGAAAGACCACGACCCCTCACACAACCCCTCCCACATCAACCGGGTAACCTCTCTTGCCCTCTCGATCCTCAAATCCGAACAATCCCTCCACCCCACCTCTACCTACGATCCACTAACCGTCCACCTCGCCGCCCTCCTCCACGACATCGGAGACAGAAAGTACCTCCCGCAGGTCCTTCGCGCCTCCTCCTCCTCCTGCTCCTCCACCGACCCCAACAGCTCCATCCCCGCTACCAAAATGGTCGAAACCGCTCTCCTCTCCCACGGCGCCCCCGCCGACCTTGCCGCCCGCGTCCAGACCATCGTCTCGCACGTCTCGTACACGACGGAGCGCAAGGACCCCGCCCGGGTGCGCCAGCTCATTGAGGAGGAAGGGTACCCGGAGCTGGCAATTGTACAGGATGCGGATCGACTGGATGCGATTGGGGCGGTGGGGATCGGGCGGTGCTTCACATTTCTGGGGGCGAAGGGGAGGGATCATATCCCTGCTGGGGGGGCGTGGGAGATGGAGAATGCGATTGAGCATTTCGGGGATAAGTTGGAGAAGTTGGAGGGGATGATGAAGACGGAGACGGGGAGGAGGATGGCGAGGACGAGGACGGAGAGGTTGGTGGAGTTTCGGAGGTGGTGGGTGGAGGAAGTGGGGGAGTGTAATGTCTAATATAATTAAAAGTAATTCAGGATGAGATGATAAAATTAAAATAAAGGGAAGAGGAATTGGGTATGTTGAATACAGGTGCATTTATATTGTGTCTATTAGTTAGCTGGGGTGGTATGTACCTAGGACTAGACTGAAAAGATAATGATAGCTGAAGTGCAGCATGTCAATGCGTAGATAACCAAGAAACGAAAGATACTCAGACTTGACCGATGCCAGTCTTGAGAGAACGAAACGCCGCAAGCGGAAAAAAAAATGAGGTGGAGGGTATTGTGTTTAAAATATATGGCGGCGAACATGAACAAGAAAAGACAGGAAACTCCCAAACATCCCAAACGCCAAACCAATATAATGTCTAAAGGTGCGCATCCTGGTGCAAATTCTCAGACCCATTCCATATGAATATGCTATCATCAATTTCAGGACTAAACCCGATCAACGGCAAAGTCCAATACCTCACAGTCATCTTCGAAAAATCCATCATCGACCCCACCGGTCTGATGGAGTTGGGAGGTGTGCTTCTTCTTCCTCCGCGTGGTAATGACGACTTCTTCCACGTTGCCAGTACTGTTGCTCAGGCTGATTAGGTTCTCGATTCCTCCTACCAGCCCCTGGTGATGCTCATTTGTCATATTATCCGCATCATCCTCGCTGCCAGCGCTGAAGGGACGAACGTGGAGCTTAGAAATAGACATGCCGCCACCGAAAACCCACTGGCCTGTGGGAACAGAGGATGCGGTATCTTCTTCCTCACCCGTTTCAGAGTAAGTAAAAAGATTCACCCTTTGATCTGTATGGAACGGCTGATATGGCGTATTCGTTTCGAGCTCCGCCTGGGAGAGGGGCTGGCAATTGAGCTTGGATGGCACTGAGGGTCGCGGGTTGGACGTCGGTAACGCCAAGGATGCTCGAACAGTCGCATCTGAGTTGTAACCTCCAATAGTCATGGGGCCACAAGGGTTGGTCAAGGCTGCTGGAAGTCGCAGTTCAGCCTCTTTATTCCCAACCACCGACTGATGCTGCCTGTTCTTTTGCGAAGCCACTGAACGCCTGACCCGATAGAGTCGGAAGTAACCGCTATCGATCAAGGCTAGGAATGGCTGGCCTTTACTGGTGATCCACGTAACGCGTGCTACGGCGGGGTCGCGGGCAAGTCCAGACAAATGCAGGCGGTTTTCACCGACATGTCGCAGTGTATTAACCGTACCAGTAGCTGCTCCCATGGACTTACTCAGCCCAGCAGCAACTACCTTCCCGCCCCTAACTCCTGCTGCAGATGGGATGGCAAAACCGCTTACAACAGGGAATGCAGCGCCAGCGGATGGCGTACGGCCCCTGACTGCGGCAATTATGGGCTGTGTCTTGCCCCCAACGAGTTTGAATGCTGCAGTCAGAGGGTTTGCACCAGCCGCCTTGTCAGATATCTCTTCAACAGGAGTATCACTAGGCGGTGGCTTAGTGCGTGATGGTCGAGCTCGGCGGAAAGGCGGCCACTGGAACGCAGTTCGTGGAAGGTCAAATACGTGCACCGTTCCCTTGCGGGTGATGATAGCTAGCCTATCTCCAGAAGGCGGACACCATATCACATCCACAATATGAGACGCGGTTAACCGAGCATACCGTGCAGCCTGTCGCACACTGGAGCTTGCGCCGGCTGAATCATCAGACAGAAACACCCCAGCCCGGCAATACTTAGCTTGCATTAAGTCCCATACATACTGGACGTCGCCTTTCTTACTCGCCGTGAGCAGCATTAGCCCGTTGGGCGAAAATGAAAGGAAACTGCAACCATTGGGGACCTGGAATGTGGCAACTGGATGGAACAGCGGGGCACTCTTAGTTTCGCCGCCGTCTTCAAGCTTCCTGAGATCCAAGATCGACACAAGATCAGGTTCAGCGGGAGAAGCTGCCTGGGTTTCCTGAGCGTGTGTAGGAGGAAACATATTATATCCCTGTTGTGGAAAATCCGGGATGTGAGGACGACGTGCCGGAAGGCTTTGCTGCTGATCCTTGTTCCAATAATTATTCCAAGCTTGCATCCCCTGATCGCCCATCCAGCGCGCCCCTCGCACGAGCTCTTGCGTCACGCCCCGAGCTACCTTATCTAGAAGGCTTTCACCCTCACCAACATCGGTAGCACAGGAAACCACTGGCCGTGACGGAGGACTACGAGTCTCAAGTCCAAAGACTTTCCCATGAAGCAGGGATGCCGGGACCGTAGCACCAAGGGACGCTCTGTAAGTCGCCGGCGGTGGTACAATCGCTAGCCATCTCCCCTTTAACGCAAGGATCGGGCTATCGTGACTGGCAGATCCATGAGGGGAATCATTTCGAGATCCATCCGGATCAGTTGAGCTGGACGAGGTGGAGTATCGTCTGGTTTCCCTCGACCGAATACTCGTCCAGGTTTTCCCAAGGCACTGGTACATATCCATCGTGTAGAGAAATACCTCTCCACTAATTCCGGAGGCTAGAGCAACGTAGTTACCGCTTATGTGAAGCTTCAAGTTTCCAGTGGGCGAAGTGTATGAAGGAAGTCCAGGTATATTTTCAAAACATGGACTTGGTTTAGTCGCCAACAAAGTTGCAATGTGTTCTCCAGTTCTAAGGGAGTAGACCTCAGCTCTAGTCTGGTAGAATTTAGTATCTTCTTTAGTCTGGCGTTTCTCGGTCGTTGGATGTCGCCCCATGGCAACGGACGCGATCTCGTTCGTTTCTGAGCTATTAGATGACACATGGCCCTCATCGTCACCGGGAAGAGAGGGACCGTGGATGATGATAGCAACATGTGGGCGAGATGCTGAGGGTGGGTCATTCGGCGAATTGTAGTTCAACATCTTAGCCTCGACTACTCTTCCGTTAAGGCCGTCCACCTTCCCAACAAGCCGAGCCTTGCGGTCTTCGACGGTGAATACCTCCAGGGCGCCGTCAGTACCAACGAGAAGCACGCTTCCCCCCATCCTCGATGATTTTGAGGATGGGCTAGAAATTGTGTCGAAGGCACAGAACGAATAGTGTCCGTCCGTAGGTGACCGCACCTGTCCCGGAAACGGCGAAAGATCGATACCAGGGGCCCCATAGAAATGAGCTTGCGGCAGATGGGGTAAGGGTATCTGGTTGTTGAATGGAGAGTTAACAGAATGGCTCTTGTTTCTATCCACCGACTGTTGCCGAGAGAAGCTGGTGTTCGAGTAGGTATTCCCGTAACTTAGGGGGCGTGTCCGTGGTGGCGGGGAGGCCGACGATGGATGGCTGAAACCGCCTTTATCTTGAGCTGTGAGGAATCCAAAAGGGGATCCGCTAGGAGGGAGCTCATCATCGATAATATCGTTCGGGGGGCTTTTCCCGAATGGGATAGATTTGGCCCAGGAATCCGTTCTATACGCAAGGTCCTGATCAGGCGGGGTATCCCTCAGTGATTCTAGAGCATCGAGAACGGGTGACACGATAGGGTTGTTCGCAGGAACCTCCAGCGGCGGGTTGGGTAAAGACGGTGGCTCAGCCGGCAAAGGCGGCGACCCTTCTAGTCTGTAGAGGCATACGTTAAATACATGTTCAAGCTGAGTGAACTGAGGCAGACTTACAGATCTTCAGGGGGAGCCTTCGACGCCACCTTGGCACCCTTCTTCTTAGATCCGCTTTTTCCCTTTTTCTTGCCCTTCCCTCCAATATCATTATCTGTATTTGCACGATTATGCTGCTCAGTCGGAGGGTTGGTATCACCGAGAAACCGGCTTTGCTGGCGGAACAAGTCGTCCGAAGCTGCCGGGGGCATATAAATGGATAGATTGCCTCGGGGAGGCAAGGCGGTATCAGGACGAACAGCCGCTCTCAAGACCCTCGATGTGGCCTGAGAACGGGAGGTGTAGCTATGGGGTCAACCAACAACAGCCTTCGCAGCAAGGCGGCTTCTTTCGAGACAGCGTTGAATCTACGAGACTAAGAATCAACAAACACCCGTCAGCGTGACTCATCAACAGCGAGACCAAGCCCTGGGACTTCAGAAGGGATTCACACAAGTTCCTGGATATATACGAAAAGCTCGATGAAGTGAGGCGAAAGGATGTTTTGATATGGAGAGGCAGTTACGTGGTGGTGGACTGAGATGGAAGCGTATCTAGCCCGGAATTTCGGTGATACGCGTAGATCTCGGGGAAACAGGGAGGACAATCGGAAGCTCAGCTTGTACCGTTTGCCCAAGTCAAGAAAGAAAGCGATATGCAATCAAGATGGAGTTTCAGAATATGATTCAGAATAGGCAAGTTGACTAGGATCAACTAATATATCGTCACAAATTTGGTGGGGGAAAGAAGGTAAAGGAAGAAGGAAGCTGAGGGCGATAGTAGATAGAGGGGATGGGGTAGGGGGAGGGGGAGGGGAACCGGATCAGGTCAGGAGCATCAGGACATCGCAGTGGTAGCCTGACAAGTACCGGTGGTAATACTAGTAATGGTCATAAGTCCTATTATTTCCCACTGGCACGACTCGGACTCTGGTATTATTACTCTCGAATTACTCCTCCTGAGGCACAGCCACTCCCAAACAAACCGAACCATTGCCAACTATCAGTTTCTAGGTTCGTTACCCCCCCTCCGTTTTGGGGAGAGGAGAGATTATTGGCTGGTCGCAGCAATATTACAGATCCATGGCCGTCAATGTTATGACGCAGGTCCTGCCATGTTGGACCCTGGTACGATCGTGATGTGCCCTGCGCAGGAGAACATCTGTAGGGCGACCCTCGACCTCGGGTACGAGATCCTAAAGTCTGTAAGGGGCGTAGTTCCGTACGTAAGATCCCGCAGAAAGAGAGATAGGTTGTAACGCATGCTCTTACTTAGTGATGCATCCCTGGCGAGAGGACCACTACGCTACCGCTGTGACTAGTGTATGGGGGGTTACGGAGGACAAGATACAGATACAGGTCCTCCTTGCCTCTCTGTATGAGGGGTAATCATCGGGTGCAAACAGGACAAACAGACCGGTCCTGAACATAGTTTGCACCAGTCAGGTGATTATTCTGCCCAGTGGCTCTTGGATTCATTTGCTGTCTTTTCTCCCAATGTAGCTCGTGGTAATGCCCGTGTGGTTCATCTCGTCATGTCAGAATTCCTCCGGGTTTAACCGCCACCTGAATTACCATTCCTCACGCCGGGGGAATGCTGTCAGTCGGGCTACTCCCGTGACCGAGGGTCACGGGAATCGCATGGAGGGCTCGTCATCAAATGTCAGGGACTAGGCGGTCACTGGTCCATCAATGAAAAGGCTGACGGTAGTATGGCGCTTGCTGATGATCAGACCGGATCTTGATTAAAGTTCTTCTATGCATTTTTTTTTTCTAGCGGTATGATGTCTTTGAGGCCGACCAGGAGTCCTCCATGTGGCCATGGTGGTACTAGGCTCTTGCCATGAGACAATCCTTGCAATGACAGTTAACCTCGCCAGTAGATGGGGAATGTGTAAAAAGAGTAATGGGTGAAAGTATTGTTACAGTGTATCGAATATTAGAGCAGAACCTCCCACCAAGCCGCCATCATCAGGTTCCTATCGCGTTCTGAACACCACGCCTCTCTCCATCGCTCAATTCAAGTCTTCTTCTTCGCGGCGGCCTTAGCCTTGGCAGCCTTCTTCTTGTTGCTGTTGATCATCACAATTCCGATAAATGTCCCAACCACAGCCGAGCCCAGAAGGGTGAGAATCACGGGGATGCGGATGGCCCAAACGCGAGGAAGGAAGAAGTCGTGGAGAGGATGACCGGGGTCAACGAATGGCTGGCGCAAGTTAGTAAGTAATCAATAGAGTCACTTAGATATCATAAAGGAATTACCATGAGAAGAGTCCACGCCGTGTAGTAGAGGAAGATCGCGGTAGCGACCAGAAGCATGGCGGT
The DNA here is from genome assembly GCA_027569225.1 of Aspergillus panamensis. Lineage (NCBI taxonomy): Eukaryota > Fungi > Ascomycota > Eurotiomycetes > Eurotiales > Aspergillaceae > Aspergillus > Aspergillus panamensis. The sequence continues at coordinate 395,563 of JAPDER010000001.1, forward strand.
TCCCACGAGTTGGCCCAGCTAGGAGTGCAGTACCCAGTTAGCATATCATTACAGCATCGTACTTTCAAGGTGAAATATCCACCGAGAGAATTCTTACCATAGTGATAGATCTAATACCCCCAACTGGACGCGTATGGAACAAATTCAAGGTTACGAATTGAGGACAATTTGTGTATAGATGGCCTGGGGAGAGCCAGGCTGGCTCCTGAGACGACACGTGACCTAGACCGCGACCGCGCTAAGAGTTTCTCCTTCGCCGCCTCAAGTTCTTGTCGGAACAGATCACCATCTAGGATCTTCGGGTAACAGCAACCTACGGACTATCTCAAAGATTAGGTAGCTCTGTGAGGGTCGTGAAGGAAAATATGACTGATCCTGTTGTCCTGCAGTCGGCAGTGCGAGTGCCTACACCTCCCCCAGGCGCCTCCTACTCTCCGCAGCCTTCGGGCTCGCGAAAGCGCTCGCCTCCCTCGCGTTCTCCTTCACCAAACCGACGGCGCTCCCCTCCAGGCGATTCACTCGGGCCAGATGGTGATGCGCCACGCATCGATCCCGAACGTGCTCTAGAAAGAGAGCGTCAGCTCGCGGAGCGCGTTCGCCAACATGAGAGGCAAGAAGCGGCACGGAAGCCGATGACAGAGGAGGAGAAACAGGCTGCGGCCAAAGCGGAATATGAGAAACTTCTCAACATGCGTTCTGGTGGTACATATATCCCCCCTGCCAGGCTCCGAGCGCTACAGGCGCAGATCACCGATAAGACCAGCAAAGAATATCAACGGATGGCTTGGGAGGCGTTGAAGAAATCGATCAACGGTCTAATCAACAAGGTCAATGTTTCAAACATCAAGTACATTGTACCGGAGCTTTTCGGCGAGAACCTTGTTCGTGGTCGTGGGCTTTTTTGCAGAAGTATCATGAAGGCTCAGGCAGCTAGTTTGCCATTCACACCGATTTATGCTGCCATGACCGCGATTGTTAATACCAAGCTACCGCAAGTGGGAGAGCTTTTGCTTAATCGGTTAATTGTGCAGTTCCGCAAAGCCTTCAAGCGAAACGATAAGGCGGTATGCATATCCTCCACAACATTCATCGCCCACCTGTGCAACCAACAGGTCGTACACGAGATGCTTGCGGCCCAGATCCTCCTCCTCCTATTGCACAAACCCACCGATGATAGTGTTGAGATTGCTGTCGGACTCACAAGAGAGGTTGGACACCATTTGGAAGAGATGAGCGGACCCATTGCTCTAGCAGTTTTCGACCAGTTCCGCAACATCCTCCACGAGGCCGATATCGACAAGCGTGTCCAGTACATGATCGAGGTGCTCTTTCAAGTTCGCAAAGACCGGTACAAGGATAATCCAGCGGTCAAGGAAGAGCTTGATTTAGTGGAGGAAGAGGATCAAATCACCCACCGAATTGGACTTGATGACGAGATCGAGACACAAGACACGTTAAATATTTTTAAATTTGACGCTCAGTGGGAGGAACACGAGGAAGCCTACAAGAAACTGAAAGCAGAGATTCTGGGAGAGGGTAGCGATGATGAAGAGGACGAGGATGAAAGCGATGAAAGCTCCGACGAGGAGTCGGACGAGGAGCGGAAGCTGGATATCAAGGACCAGAGCAACACTGATCTGGTCAACCTTCGCCGAACCATCTACTTGACAATCATGTCCAGCATCGACTTCGAAGAATGTTGCCACAAGTTGATGAAAATTTCACTTCCGGCCGGCATGGAATCTGAGCTTCCATCCATGGTCATCGAGTGTTGTTCACAGGAGCGCACATACTCCAAGTTCTACGGCCTCATCGGCGAGAGATTCGCGAAGATCAATCGTCTCTGGTCAGACCTTTTCGAGGCAGCATTTGCCAAGTACTACGACACTATCCATCGATACGAAACTAATCGACTGCGCAACATCGCCCGCTTCTTTGGCCACATGCTCAGTAATGACGCGATCGGCTGGCATGTCCTCTCCATTATTCACCTGAACGAGGAGGAAACAACCTCCAGTAGCCGTATCTTCATCAAGATTCTCTTTCAGGATCTTGGTGAGCATCTCGGAATGGTGAAATTGCAGGAGCGCACAAGAGACGAGATCCTGCGGCCCAGTTTCGACGGTCTATTCCCGCTCGACAACCCCCGAAACACTCGCTTCTCCATCAACTATTTCACCAGCATCGGGTTCGGTGCTCTAACGGAGGAAATGCGCGAACACCTCAAGAACCTGCCAAAACCAGCTGTTCCCGCCTTGCCCCCTGCTCGCGATACTGGGGCAGAGTCCGACTCGGAGTCCACCAGGTCACACTCGACCTGTTCCACATGCGCCAGCTCTCGTTCTCGCTCTCGTTCTCGCTCCTATTCCTACTCTCGTTCCCCGTCTCGCAGCCGTGGTCGCAGACGTTCAACCAGCCGAGGAAGATCTTATACACGGTCCCTGTCGGGATCGTCTCGTCGCAGTAACACGCCAAGCTCATACACGGCCTCCCGCTCTCGTTCCAGGTCGCCAGTATCCCACAACCGCCGGCGATCAGCCTCATACAGTCGATCTCCATCCCGATCACGCACCCCTCCTCGACGAGCCCGTGGAGGACGCGTTGATTCCAAAGCTCGGAGTCGTAGCCCCTACACATCCCGACGCTCACCATCGCGATCCGTTTCTCCCCCTCCTCGACGACGTGGCGGCGACAGAGCTCGAAGCTACTCAAGGTCTCCCTCACGGTCTGTCACACCGCCTCCTCGACGAGGACCCGGAGCGGGGAGGCGAGCCCCCTCGGAGTCTCGATCTCCCCCAACCCGCAAGCGCGTGGAAAAAAGCATATCCAGATCCCGATCCCGATCCCCGCCGCCACGACGCCCAGCACCAAGTCGACAGGCCCGCGACGGCCCTGTGTCTCGCTCACCCAACCGTCCTCCTCCTCCTCCTCCTCGAGCCGCAAAGGATCAAAGACGGCGACGGAACTCCAGCTCGGTATCGCTCTCTCGGTCTCCACCTCCTCGCCATCGTCGATCTCCTTCTTATACCCCTCCATCTCGTCGCGGCCGTGGTGACTAATTTTACCTCTCATCAACCATCGGAGCCAATGTTATGTAGAATCAGGAAATATGATAGGACAAGATAGGTAGATAGCGAAAAGGCGTTTTTCCTTCATCTAAATGTACTTTCACCAGCCCCGTGATAGGTTTTATCAAAAATTATACTAAACGAACATCATCTATGCGATGTACTCCCTTTCATCTTCATCTATTCTAAATTAAATAAATTGTCTACCTCGTCTCCTCCGCCTCCCCAGCCTCCCAAACACACCTCTTACACAAACACAACCCCCCCAACGCCCCCCTCGCCCACTCCCTCCTCTCCTTCACATCAAGCCCAATATCACAATAATGATTCAAAATCTCCTCATCCTTTTTAATCCCCGCGTACTCCCCCCCTGCACTCCCCACCTCTCCAGACTGCTGCTGCTGCTGTTGCTGCTCACCCCGCTTCTTCCAAACCGCCCTCTCCTCCGCCGTACGCACCCGGAACGTAATCTCGCCTCCCCACTCCCACCGCACATTCGGGTCACACGAGTGGTTCGCGAGACACCAGAGCGGATGCACGGCGCAGAGCTCGGGCCCTCCGTCCCACGTAGAGAGACGACCCGAGGCCGTCCCGCGGAATTTCGCATAGAGGGTGTTGAGCACCCAGGTGTCGTAGCGCGGGAGAGTAGCGTAAGGGTCCACTTCCATTTCCTCGAGGAGGCGCATGGGTTGGAGGATGTTGAGTTGGAAGCTGAAGGGGAGGGTTGCGTCTTCGCTGCTACCACTGTTTGTTTGTCCTTGAGAGGAAGTGTAGTCGTGGAAATCGCCCCAGATGTATTTCACCTCGGGGAGATCGAGCGGGTGGGTATCCTGTGTGGCGGCCATGGCGAGGGCGCGTGCGAGGAGGAGAAGGTAGAGGTAGTCGGCTTTGTCCTTGGGGTCGGGGATGTCTTTGCCGATGGACTCGAGGTTGTCCATGAGGCCGCAGACGGCGCCGTGGTAGATTTCCTGGGCCTGGTCGTGGCAGGTTTGGCTGCAGAAGATGGTGTCGGCGCAGTCAGTGCAGGCGACGGGGGGCGTTTCGGAGGCGAGATCGGGGAGGGGGCCGTTACAGGCGTCACAGAGATCGTCGTGGAGGCGGTTGGTGGCGGTTAGTAAGGAGGATTCGTGGAGGATGGTGCTGCCGGGTGGGATGTCTTCTTTGGCGAAGAGGCCGAGTTGGATGGAAACCTCTTCTTCATTCTTCTCTTCCGCGGAGCCTGGTTCGGCTTTGTTCGTGGTAGAATGCAAGGCTGGCAGGGCGACAGCTCGCACCTCGCATTTCGGCGCGACTGTCTTCAATCGCTCGTTGAGAAGAGCCAGGGTCTCGGGGGATTTGCGGTCCGGTTCGTGGCCGTTCCACGGGTATAGGACTCTGCGTGCGAAGCCTTGGGCTTGTAATGTGCTGGGGTCGAGTGCTCCCTGTCTCTGTTCGCTTTGCGGGTTCTTGGATGTGTGCCGTGCTTTAACGAGGACAACTTGCTCCTTGAGAGCTTCGATAGCAGACGAGACTGTATTATTATCGGCCGTCATGCCTTCCAACTGATCCAGCCCACGCAAGGCAAATTCATACCCATCGCGCAAGCATCCACAGCTGACAAGGCCCTTCACGAGCAGCGCATATACCGGTCCGATCAGAGTATCATACTCTTCCTGTGTGATGGGAGCAAATTCATCATCATCCTCGTCTTCGTCCTCCTCGTCCTCCTCGTCCTCCTTACTGTTCGCATCCCGATCCTTCCGCCGAGCATGGAATTCAGATCCCTCCGGATCAACCACTGAATCCAGTAATGACAATGCACGATATGCATCCGCGGAGGCAAGATCAGGGAATCCCAATCGCTCATAGACTCGACCCCGTTCCAGGTGAAGGTGGGGGTTATGGGGGTCCTCGTAGAGCTGGGAAGTGATATTTGAATATTCCTGTAACACGTCCATTTTGATGAGACAATTGGCTCAGCACAAAGATGATAAGCAATGTTGCTTCTATCTTTGTCTTTGGTTTTGGTTTTCCTTGTCGCTTGGTTTCCTTCTCGCAAGCTGGAGGGGTCTGTCTGTGCCCCACAACAATCTATAAAAATTTCACAGGCAATATGCAACAACGGCGCAACATGAGAGACTACCACAAGGTTTGACAAGATAGCAGGTAGGTGATATCCCTAAGCTGATTCCATCCACTCACTTCAATGCCTGCAATTGCTCCGAACGAACTGCCCTCGATTTTCTGGGGTTCTTTGCCGCTGGGGATAGGTAAATGTTCTTGACAGAAATGGAAAATTCAAATCCCCACGAACCAGTCACCTGACTGGGACCATCACCAAATCGCCACCCTGGAGAAGCGCAGCCTAAAAAAAAAAGCTTAAGTAGACTGAGAGTATAGATTCTAGATCTGGAGAGCTTGCAGAAGCTTATTGAGGCTCAATTGGCCGTCTTTTCCAAGACTATGCCTCCCGGGGAGAGATACTGCGGCTCAGTTGTACACCATCAAGAAGTCAAGACGTAATGAAAAGGCAGTTCGGAACGAAAATGAAGTTATGTATCCCAAGTAATTTTTATGGCAGTCTCAAAATACGTCTCTAAGTAGACCGTAAATACAATAATTCGCTTTCCAAACCAGAAAGAATCATGCAGCTATGAATGCTGTTGCCCAGACCAATTGTATGCCTGAGATCAACGCTCACGCTATGAATAAAAACAAGTCCGAGTTTGATATGGTGGTTAGTATATTTCTTTGGGGAATTATGAGGGTTTGGTGACTAAACGCTGCGGCATCCATCCCATGACTATTTCTTCTCCACAATTCGCCTAGATTATCCCTCACATTACCTGCATGAAGGTGAACAAAAAACTTATCAGAAAGGACAACTCTGACACCAGACAAGAATGGAACTTACGCTGCAGCTTTCATCCAGAACAATTCTGGCGTGCTCACCTGGCACTAACCCTCCTCGTTGATCCCGCACACTTGCAGCAAATTGAGCAAGCATCTGTCTCTGTTACATGTTAGGCGCTGGCTAAGTACTATCCCACGCCAAGCAGGAGAGGACGAATTATGAGCGTAGGACATTATCTCCGCACACACTCACCGTGAGAAACGCATCACTCAACCCCCCCTGCCGTTGAACATCATTCTCGCTCATGATCCGATAGCTATCATGGATGCACTTGCAACTCTTCAGGCCACCGTAGCCCGGACCCAAGGTATTGGCAGCATTCGAAGGGTCTAAGATGTTGATGCCACTCCGAGCGTCCTCCTGGGCCCGCTGATCAGGCGAAAAAATTTTGATAGTGTAGTCGATCCCGGAAGCCGCAATAGTAGGTTCATAGGGGTGACCTAAAACTGTCTGTTAGCCCAAGTCCCCGCCATGGATGGTTGAAAAAAAAAGGTAAACCTGCCCTGCACGACGTTGACCACTTCATCATCGCCCTTGAGAATATTGACCAATTTGCAAGACTCTCGCTCCCAAATGAACAGGTGACCAGAGTCACTACCACTCACAACGTACTCATCGTTCAGGCCAAAATAATTGCAATCCTTGACCGTTTTGATATTGCAGTGTCCCCGGTACATCTTCGTATGCGAAGAACATTGGACACCAGCTTCGACCTCCTCTCTTTTGTTCCTCTCAAATCCATACCCTCGGAATATGCGTTCGGCGACATCGGAATCATCGTCATCCTCATCAAACTCGCCATCGTCCTCCTCATCTTCGTCCTCGCTTTCATCAGAAGTTTCTTCAATCATAAAGCTGAAGCCATCGCCCCCGTTGATTTCGTGCGAGTCGTCTTCCTCATCATCGTCGGACGGACTGTCAACGCCGTTCTCTTCGCGTTCGAAAAACTCACTATTGCCGTTGGTGGCGGGAGTAAGAATTCCTGCTTCTGTCTCAACACCACGGCCACGATGGGAGTCTCCGTTTATGATCAACCCGATGTCGTGGATTGGCTCATCTTCAACGTTCGCTTCTGTATCATCCTGGCTGCGCTCGATCTCCATTTCACTATCAAAGCCGTCCTCAAATGTGGCATTCAACCCCCCAAAAGCTCTATTGACGAATTCAAAGTTCACACCGGTACCTGCGTCCATCAGGATTCCGCGCCCAACCTCCAAAAGCCAAAAACGTTTCAAGGTCAATCTATCGTTATGGTCAGAAATAGAAAATTCGGGTGTCCCGTTCCGCATCTCTTGTTCAAGTACTGTGCTCGTTAGGTCTTCAGCTCGGAGGGCGTTTCCAAAAGCAGCCACCGCTTCATGTTGAGAAGTAAACAAGATACGCGCTGAATCATGCTCGAATCGTGAAGCATCAACATTCACAACAGGGGTATTGTCTGCTAAGTCATGCAGATAGGGTACCAAAATGCTTTCAATAGCACTATCGTCAGCACCTTCAGAAATTGGAAATCGGACTTTGTTACGGCGATGGACAGCGTCACGTTTGAAACCTGAAAGCACGGAGGCTCTACCTCCTTCAATGAATAACGCCATTGCCTTCAAAAAATCATAGCCAAATTGCTCCTTTCGAGAAATGGTATTTTCCTCCCCTGGTGAGGGTGTTATGCACTGAAACAACTCCAAATTCCCTTCGTCCATACCCGGATTCTGGATCTCTCCGCCCAGAGCACGTGCCAGTGTTCCAGCGGCTTGGATAAACCTATATGACGACTCGCGGTTACGGCGAAGTGCCTGTTGAAAGCGTACAACCTCTTCCGTTGGATTCAAAGGATAACCCCATGTGCGCATGACTTCATCCATTTGAGGCAAGAAAGTTGATGCCCGCAGGAGGACGGAAGAAAATGAATCCTTGTAGACTTCCAAAAGAAATGGCCCCGGTAGTCCAGCCTCCTCGCGCAGCGAGGTGTCGAGAGAGAAAAGGGCCTTTCGAAGCTTGACAATCCCTTTGGCAATAGTCAAACTGAGCCTCTGTGCATCATTGAGCACGGAATACCTCGCTTGTTCCATCAATTCCGTCGGACTGATATGTGGTGCAGCAGGCTGATCTGGTAAAAGAGATGGAATAGGGATATTTTCAACTTCTCCATTTCCGTACCGTACCCTGAATGCCAACTCGTCGTTATCATTAGTTGCCTCAGATCGACGAGATCGGCGCCGGCTGCCGCTAGACTGAGAAGACAACGAGGTCCCGTTTTGGCGCTTCCGTTTTCTGTTCTTCGAGCCTCGCCTCTTACGTGAGCCAGAATTTCCCTGGACAGACTTGTGCCGCTCTGGTTGGGTTTCACTTGCATCAGGGCTTCGAATCAAGTCAAAACTGTAGATGTGATCTCCTGACCAACTGACAATCATTTCGTTCGGGTTGGCATCACTTATTTTACAAGCGGAAATGTGCCCTTTATAGCGTGACTTTGTTCGCTGTTTGCCGTTAGGCGCAAATTTTCGAACGCACCTTGTCGCGCGACTCATCTGCTCTTCATCTCGACTACTTCCTACCGCTGGAGGAACACCAGGATCACCCTTTTCTGCAAAGAGGTCACGTCCCAGCATGCGCCTGTCGTGGAGGAAGCAATGAAGATGCGCGCCGCCCAGCGCAATGTAATGAGGCTGACTTGATGAGCACGATATAGTGTTGAGATCTAACCTGTGTCTTTTGTACGAAATCAGCGGTGGGGGCACATTCGAGTCGTCGTGACCATCTCCCGGTTGATGAGCCAGGTATAAAAGACCGCCCCGTGGTTTAGGGTATGCGGAAGAAGGTTGGCGCAAGTCCCATTGGCGTACCTCACCGTCCTCGGAGCAGGTTAGAAAGAGATATGGTGAAGATTCGGTTACAATTCGTTTGACACGGTCTGCATGACTGCGGTAAATTCGCGCGTTAGTGTTGCCTACGCTCAGGTATCGCGTGCCACTGAAGAATTGATTGAACTGTTGATTCCGAGTGGAGGCGGAAAACATGGATGTCGTTGCAGCGCTGCCATTCCGGCTAGAATGTTCGATATCGAAGACCCGTACCTGAGAATCACCCGCTGCGGTCACCAGAGTCCTGTCGTTTGAATGTGGCATGAAGGCAACGGAAAATATATTCCCGCTATGGCCAGTGTAGACGCTGGTATTCAAGGAGAACGGTGAGGTCGACGAGTCGGGTTGGTAGGAATAAATGTTCAAGTGGTAATCGTCCGAGCCAGATGCCAAAAGCTGACCAGAACGCGACCAACTGTAAAAAAGCAGTGTCAGCATCGTGAACAACGGAGGTAAAATTGCGCGGCGAAAGATTCATGTATAAAGTCAAGAAACCCCACACACCTAAGAGCGTTGACACAGCCATTATGTCCTCCCAATTCGTTAACAATATCAAGATTCTCGACCCATTCCTTCGAACCATAAAGGCCGCGAATATTGGCGAGAGGCGACGTCTCCCCGGCTTCCCGGCGCCAGATGCGGTCGTACAGTGACCCTGTCATTTTGAGGATGGCGGCGGGGGAACAGACGGCAGGGCTCTTAAATCCCTCGGGTGTGAAGCATTTCGTGGAGCGCAGATTGCGCCAATAGGGTCTTCGCTGTTGTGACGTCAGGCTGCTAAGACTCTTAAGGACAGCGAATAAATATGAGTTAAAAGAACAGGCATGAATAACGAAGATAACGACAAAGGTTGGAGAACATGGATGGGTCCCAAACGTATCACTAGTGAAGAAGGAAAATAATTAGAACGACAGGCAGAGGAAATGACAACTTGAGGGGCGACAGGAAAAAGAGTCGAGACCCGAATCGCCCTACGGCACTTGTTTGTTGGATCTAGGTACCGGGTGAAATTTGGGGAAAGAGATTAGGGGGGGTTGTGGGAGGAGACGAGGCAGGGTCTTCTGGTGAGAGAAAGATTTACTTGGGACGTGTATACCCAGCAAAAGATTCACCCAGAAGATAGAAAAGGAAGGGATGAAGAGTAGGAAAGAAGTGAGATAGAAGGGAAAGGATGGCTGAATGGGGATGCTTGTCGAAAAAGATCCACCTGGTCCAGAACCTGCTGGTAGTTAAGTTAGTGGTCCAAACGAAAGGCTAATATGACCAAAAGTCTTTATTTCATGGAGCCCGGTCCATCATCATCAAGAAGCAAACCCCGGGTCCATCAAAAAATTGCCAGCTATCAGGCCAGGGTCCAGTCTTCTATCCAAGAGGGATCTGTCTCAATCCAAGCGATGATCTTGGGTTTCCATCGCCGGTCGAGATTTTGAAGTTCCGTTGACTCCTGCCGCCGCAGTACTTCTGGCTCGTCCTCGGGAAGCAAAAGAAGAACGGGACCGGTGATGTCACACCTGTCGCTCGCCGCATCCTCTTTCGATCGCGCGCTCTCGAGGTTTTGGCGACGGTCCCAACTAACCTACCCTCCATCTCGAAGAGGGGTAACTCCAGCTGAGAATCCAAACCCTGGGGCACAGATTTCAGGTTCCAGAGATGCTGAGATACCGGATGGATTCGTCGAGAACGACTACGAAACGTTGAAATCCAAAACTCGAGGACCAGACGAGCAGTGGGCTATGACGACACCCCGGTGGCTGAGTCAGCGGCACTTTTGCCTCCTCCTCCTCCACTCTGACCTCACCATTGGTTAGAGTCAAGTACCTTAATTCATTTGATATTCCCCTTCTCGTAGTTAAATAGCCGATCACTCTCAGAGCAGGTCTTGATCTTGATTGTAGTATTTTTTTCCTGTCAACTTCGAGAACAAGAAACGGCTAATTCTATCTTGATTCCGCCCAATGGAACCGGAAAAAAAAAAAAAAAAAAAGTGGAATCCAGTCTCATTCTCCAGGGGGGGTCATAAACGGAGTACTTAGTTTCCCCGACCATGTTCACCAATCACTTTGTGCGAGTATGGAATAAAAACCGGTCACAACACCCTGGGGTTGCACAAGGACGGGACCGACCGAATCGAGCTGGTTGGTGTCTAGCCCACCCTATCAATCGGTTCATCTGACCTGTTTACCTCTAAAATCTCTAGTTTTATTTTTATCCGCTCGGTGCTCTTTCAAGATCATACCCAGCCATGTTTGCGGTCTAGCCAGAGCAAGGAGATCAGCCTCGGGAAATCGGGAGGAACAACACGCTTTCTTCTGGCTCCACGCCCTCCAACTGCCAAGTACTGTGCTGGCAGCAAACAGGGTAACATCGTGTCTCAGGGGGGTCTAAGGAGTCTAGATTCAACTCCTCCTCGGTCGGCGAGAGAATCCTACCAGATACATCTCACCACCACTCACCATCAAGTCCAACAGCAAATCAGGGAACAACACAAAGTAGCGTGTATTAGCAAGCAAGAGATTCCGTTTTGATCACAGTTCTTGTCAACATGATCAGCATGGAAGGCAGACCCGCGAAAGCAGCAGTTTTAAGCGTTAGGCGTTTGAAACTAGTGCTCCCCAGGCATGGAAGACTTGCTGAAAACTTTCAAGAAACAGGTTTTTCGTTCTTGCTGACACATTCGTGACTGGAAAACCGGATGGTGCCAGGGTCATGGAGATCCACGAATTCACGAGAGGTCCTTTTGGGTCGCGTCGATAAAAATAATCACCAGCATAGGGGGTAAAGGGGGGAAAAGGAAAAAAAAAATTAAGTTTAAAAACTTGTTTTCCCCCTGTTTGATAACCGACCTGGATATAACCCTTCAAAGTTCCTTTTTTCTTTCCAAAAAGAGAGGGTCCAGGAGAAGTGGAAACAGGCACATCTAGGTTCAGACTGAATGCGTCTGGTTGGCGGTCAATAATGATAAGAAATAAGGGGCAAGGAAAGTCAAATGAGGCTGTCATGACTTCAACGACGATCGTCTCCACATTCCAACTTTTGGCACTCTTTCATCCTGGGAATAATGCACCGTGGTTAACTCCCCAGCGAGCTGATTAACCCATGTTCTTTCCGACTTTACGAGGGCTGCCTCAATCTTGCACATGGCGCGCAGCTCATCAAGCATTAATCGTGCCATCTCATCAAGCCCTTTTGCCGTCCGGAGCAGCGAGGATCCGTCCAGGAGTTCCACCTCTCCATATCCAAGAATATCCAAGCTCTGCAGCTGTCGCAGGGATAATTCTAGCTTCATGGTCAACGATTGGACCTCGTCTTTCCATCCGCGTTCCAGTGAGTCAACAAAGTCCAGTTGCCCCAACTCTCCTAGTTGCTGAAGTCGGGAATGTCTTATTGTCTCAACTTCTTGGAGCCATGATTCAAACTCCTGGACAACCATTGCGTAACGCCCCCCCAAGCTGTCGCTTAAACCATACACGTCCTGAGCGACCTGTGAGAGACGCTGGATCTGTTCCGCAAATCCCTGCTGACCATTGTGTTCACGTGAATTCATGAACCAGCAATGCAATGCCTGCCCGTTGAGTTGTCTCTGAGATTCTTTCTCTACATCTAAGATAGCCATATAACCTCCCGCAACCGAGTCGTATTTCCTCCGTAGTTGCGACTCAGCATCGGCTTCCCATTTCGCCTTCTCTTGTAGCGATAGCGTATGCAGAAGACTGACCTGCAAAAGTTCTGTTTGCATTGCCGCGATTTCCGGCCACGATGAAGGAATCAGAGATGAGACCAGCTCTTCAGGCGTTCCTACTGAACCCCCCGTAGGTGCCGGTTTAGCTATCTTCTTTGGCGAGAATTGTTGCTGGAAGGTAGTGAACTGAGTCCGCAATCGTGGTGTACCCATCGTTGATGAAGCCTGGGCAGTTTCGGTTTTCTTGGGCACCTGGCTGGAAGTTGGTGTTAGGAACTGGCTACGATGCCGTGCATGACCCCTAGGTACAGCGGGGCTTCCGGCGCTTGAACTTGCTGGCTGCCTTAGAGATGCCGACCGGGTAGGGCGTGGCGGAGGAGCCATATCAGTCTTCCTCGGTGATGAAGGTCGTCCATTCTGCCTGGATGTATCCTGTTGCTTAAGGGGCGAAGGGGGACCATGCGGAATTGGCGCTTTCTTCGCAGCCGCAGGAGTGGTGGTAGGCTTTAAGGAGGAAGGTGTCTTTAGTTGACTAGGTCGAATCAGGCTTTGGCGACGAGTGGGAACGGTGGGTTCCCGCGCTGGTGTCTGCTCCTGGCGCTGTTGCAATTGGCCCTTTGGTACAAGTTTAGTCGTGCGCTGTGACGGTCGGCTCTCCTGTTGAGAACCCATTCCGCGGCCATCGTGGACTGGCAGGAGACTTCTGTTGCGACCCAAGGTATTGACATTCCCGGGGGCGTGGTGTGAAGGTGTCTCATCCGTTGATGAGGTGGTGATGACCGAGCTCGTCTCGCTCGCGGCCGATCCTCCTACATTGGCAGGCTTTGGTGTGCTGGTGTCAGCATAACTCGGATAATCGCATGCAAGGAGACAGCCCACCAGCCAGAGAGGGAAGCGGATTCTGATACAGTAGTGGTACACACCTGCTTACGCGAACCCCGTATTGGAATCGAGCGCGTAGGAATTGGCATATTTGCCTTGGGAGGGGGGTTGATCGGGGGCTGAGCGAGCCTCTGTTGGTGACTGTCGAGTTCGGGGAAATTAAGAAGAGAGAAGTGTACTTTGAAAGAAGGGGTCTCAGCTCAGCCCAGCTGATGATGGTGGCTTGTCCCAGCTGCGGTGAGATTTACAGCCGCGGCAATCGTAGTAGAAGCTTGGCGCACGGGGCTGATCCAATCAATGATCTTCCGTCATCGACGGACGGTGGTTTGTTTTCCTTCCCAAAATAGCTGAGGGATGTCCTCGCTGAGGTTGTCAGTGTCACTTCTGCCTTTTTCAGGGTACCCTGTGGAACAGGTCTAATCTGGACAGTCTGGAATTCTTATGGAATCTTCCAAGCCTCTGTTGTGGGAGTTAATTCTGGAATCTTTTCATGGGGAGAAAGGAATGCATTTGAATACTTTATTGTTTCTCAGAAGTGTGAGCTGCCTTCACCGACTCTTACTTCTTTCTCGATGTTCAGATGACATAACACCAACAGACTAGAAGAAATAGCATGACACCAACTTGACACTTGATATCATTTCTTTTTCTTTCTTTCCCGCCCACCACGCAACACTTGAGGGTGTGCGTGAACTTTCCCGTCCATCGCACGACCTAGCCGAGGTTGTTGAGCTCCTTCTATCTAGATTGATCGCCAAAGGACTCTCAAAGAATTACGCTACAGGCTATCTGAAAGCGGACTGGACGAACCGTCTACTACCTCACCAGGCCCTTGGGTATAAGTTTGATAGCATTTATGAGCTTTCTTCTAGTGCGGACATTGAGGGTTACACGTATATCTCTACGGGAGGGCGGTCAATTTGTCCACGGTCATTTGAGTTCTTGTCTCGCTTTCATCTTCGGATATATGGGGGTTTTGTGGCGCTTCCACCAGTATAGCCCCTCGTGAGATAGCATGTCGGAACTAACAGCTCTAGCGATGTAGAGCCCTGAGACACCTCTGCTCGAAAACACCACTTCTAGGATACATACCTCTAGCATCTACTCAAACAAGGTGCAAGTGGTGAAGAGACGATGCCCGAATGGAGACCTTATGCTGGCTCTGCATTTTGCCGATGGTAAAGAACGTTAAGAGAAGATCGAGAAGGTTTTTTACTGGAGAGTACTACCATTGATCGTGAATATTTGACTGTATAGCCTCAATTAAAGAGGTAAGAAGCGAGGTTGTAAAAGTTCAATCAGATCGTCCGTATTGAGATTACCGCTAAAATACCACTTTTGGGGGCGAAGGCGGCGACAAACGGCAGAACTTTACCTTCCCCAGATCGGTCAATAATGGAGCTTCATTCAGCTCAGCCTAGCTTTAGATCCCACTTAATTCTCTCTCACCCTCAGTTCATCCTTGCTGAAGGCGCCTATCATACTTTTCCTTAAAACATCCCGACAAGCCCTCTATTAATGTTTCTTCCTACCTGAAATCGCCTCCCCCAGCGGATCTAATGATCTGGAGAACCACATCTGGTATCTTCTCCCGTCGCTACAGGATACACCGGAGTTTTGTCCAGTTCTTCCTCCTATTCATATGCATCTGGTTCGGGACGAGAGTCCTCTCCGTCCGCCAGCATCTCACAGCCACAGACGTCGGTGAACCAGAGTACCCCCGCCGCGTGGAACGAATCTTCATCGCCAGCATCCACTGGAACAACGAAGCCATCCTCCGAAGCCACTGGAACAATGCAGTCGTAGATCTCGTGCAGGCCCTGGGAATAGGCAACGTGTACGTGAGCGTCTTTGAGAGTGGAAGCTGGGATAACTCTAAGGGTGCGCTGCGACAGTTGGATGCGGGTCTCGATCGTCTAGGTGTCCGGCGCAACATCACTCTGTCCGATGTCACGCACAAGGATGAAATCAATATGCCTCCGGGTGATGAGGGCTGGATCGATACGCCTCGCGGCCGCAGGGAGCTAAGACGCATACCGTACCTGTCGCGACTGCGCAATTTAACGTTGCGACCGCTCAAGGAGCTGGCGGAACAGGGCGTTTTCTTCGATAAGATTCTGTTCCTCAATGATGTAGTTTTCACAGTAAGCAACCCTTCCTTTCTTCCCTCCCCCGCCGTCTACAATTCTATTGCTGACATGTACCACTCCCAAATCTACACAGACGCAAGACATATTCAATCTCCTAAATACAAATGACGGCTTCTATGCCGCCGCCTGCTCCTTGGACTTCTCCAAACCGCCCCGATACTACGATACGTTCGCCCTCCGCGACGCCGACGGACAGGAACACGTCATGCAGACATGGCCCTATTTCCGCTCCTCCAAATCTCTAAATGCCCTCCTCAAAATGGATCCTGTCCCCGTCACCAGCTGCTGGAACGGCTTAGGTACCCACCCTCTCATCCCTCTTCCTTCACCCCATACTAACAGAACGAATAAAAAAGTGGCCATGGACTCCCAACCCTTCCAGCATCCAAAATCCCCTCTCCACTTCCGCGGAATCCCCGACTCCCTCGCCCCCACCCACCTCGAGGGCTCCGAATGCTGCCTCATCCACGCCGACAACCCCCTCTCCAAAACCAAGGGCGTGTACCTGAACCCGCGCGTGCGAGTCGGGTACAACGCCCCCGCCTACGCTGCCACCCACCCAGCCCGGGACTGGCTGTCCGTTTCCGAGGTCGTGTCGGGACTGTGGGAGAACTGGTGGCGACGGACGTTCACGACGCAGTGGTTTAAGCAGGTTGTGGTGAGGAGGAGGGTGGCTGGGTGGGAGAGCGAAGATACTAAGGGCGAGCGTCGGGAGCCTGGGGAGTTTTGTTTAATTAATGAAATGCAGGTGCTTGTTCAGAATGGGTGGGCTCATGTATGATTATTTTTCTTTTTTTTAAAAAAAAAAACGTTCTCTCTTTGAGAGGGGTATGAGGTATATATAGACCTGTGCGGAAATTAGATGCACGTCTTCTATTTAGGGTAGTGCCTTACTATGCAATGATATCTCAGTCAGAGCGTGAAATGCCTTTCCTGCTCGTTACATCTTGGGTACAAGGATCCAGAAATAAACTCGGAATCAAGTTTCGGACTTTCTAATATATTACTATCAAGGCTCAATTATAGCGTAAAGTTTCACCACCATTCTGCCAATTGTCCTGCACAGGTAAACCCTTCTTTCATCAATTTCCAGTTCAGTCCAGTCCAGTCTAGTTCACCACTTCATTACTCCAATTAGTCCAAGAAGCGTTGCCAGTGGTATCAAGCCAATACAACAAATGAGCATAATTTTTTTTGGAACTTTTGACACCAACTTCATCGAGAGGAAAATGGGAAGAGGAGAAACCAAGCATTAACATGCGCGAGAAATGCATGGAGAAAGCAATAAGCAGCCAGATAAAAAAAAATAACCCGTCTTTACCCTTTTTTTGTAGCTCCCTTCCATTTCCCTTTCTAAAAGACACCAAAAAAAGAATAGGGAATTGATGCTGTATTTTTTTTTTTCGCTTCGTTTCTCCGGGAAACTTTTTTTCGATTTTCGATTTTGGTCGTGGCTTCAATTACAGACTTCCTCGTCGGGGGAAGGCAACACCCTCGATAGCAGCATAATCAGTGAACCAGCTCACCTTGTCGCCTGCTCCCTGGTTAACAAGAGCAGAAGGCAAGCTTCTCCCTTCTTCGGCGTCGAAGATCTGCTTCATGATATCCTTCTTTCCACCCCCCGTGGCGACAAAGGCGATGTTGATGGCGTGGGTAACCACCGGCAAGGTAAGGGTGATCCGCCTTGGGGGTGGCTTCGGAGAGTCGCTGATAGGAGCCACCCAGGCGTCTTTCTCGCGCAGCAACTCATGGCCCGGGAACAGACTGCAGGTGTGACCGTCGGGACCGCATCCGAGAAGAATCAGGTCAAAGACGGGTAATTTCACGCTGTCCTTGGCGGCGAAGGAGCGCATCAGTTCCTCCTGGTACAAATCCGCGAGCTCCTGGGGGTCCTCGTCGTTGGCGTGGGCGGCGTCGATAGGGTGTACTTTCGGAGCACCCAGCTCCGAGGGAATCTTGTCGAGGAGCTCATCTTTCAGCAGACGATAATTACTGTCCTCGTGGTCGAGGGGCACAGCGCGCTCGTCGGCGAAGAAGATCTCCCATTTGGAGAACTGCGCTGTGTCTTCTGGGGTGCCGTCTCCCGGTACGAGCAGAGCTTTCGCGAGGACGGTAGGTAGTGAGCCGCCGGAAACGGCCAGTCGGAAAGTAGTATGGCGGGTGAGGGCTGCGTTCTGAGAGCGAAGGACGTATGGCCTTAATTGTTTGGCGAGAGCGTCGCTATTCGGGAAGCTGTAGAGATTGGGAGCTGGACCGGACATGGTGGGCGAGGGTGGACGGTTATGATAGCGAGATAAATGATGAGGAGGGGAGAGAGGAGACTAGTTGGTTTGGTTTGGTTCGTGACAGAGAGAGAGAGAGAGAGAGAGAGAGTGTGTGTGTGTGTGTGTGGTGGTGGTGGTTTCGGTCAACAGCTTCAGATTCAGATTCAGATTCAGATTCAGATTCAGGTGGGGTGGCGGGGCACGAGATACGTTCCTGCCACAAGCGACGCGGCTCACGTGGGTGGAGGAAGTCGTAGTGGCTGTTGGAGTGTCAAGTGTGGCTAGGAGTAGTAATGATGACAAGAAATTACCCTATCCCAGACCCTCCTGTTCGCAGTGATTAGTTGGAGATAAAGACGAATTTGCAATTTTCGCAAGGCAGCCAGGGTGATCTCGGGAAACTTGGGTCTCCGATCTGTCGTCAATCTCTCGTCGGTGCCTCCCCTGCAATGACGTCGTTGGGCCAGCGAGCCATCATTTCTCCCCGGTTCGCGCAGGCATTATTGTTCGATTAGGTACAGAGTCGGTTGACACATCTGCCTCCTCTGTACCGAGTAAACCATTAATTAACATTCTAACCCGTTCTCTGGGGGTCTAGAGGTCTTGTACATGTACACAAGCCCCCGACACGCTCCACGTCGAAATTGAGGGGAACTTTCTCCAAGACATGTGTTATGATGTCAGTATCCGAGCACTACTTGGGAGAAACAACACACAAACATAACGGATTAACGATGAGCTATCATCAGTTACGATCCCCTTGATTTCATCAAACCCAGCAGCACTCATTGGGCGCATTCCCACTGCACCGGTTAACCTTTTCGTCGTCTTGCATCCCAGTCCCCGAGTTAATTGCGACTAGATTCAGACTAGATATTAGCAACGGGCCAGGGTCGTGGCACATGCACTATTACAGCATGCTGCAGACGCCACGGTTGACTGTTTTGGGTGGTTCTGATTATTTTCGGATTATCTGAGATTCTGAGAGACCGCTGTGAGGCAATATTAATGATATATTATTATTAATGCAGGAGCGGCAAGGTCGGGGTTGGCGCCGGCGGTCGGAGTCAGCACTCCCTTTTCGGGTAGCTCAGCTGTGCTTGAAGGTTGGTTAAACAGCGTTGGAGCCATGCACTCCAGGTCTTCGTATGCACGGTTACATGCGCTACTTTGTACTACTTACATGCGTGGATACGGGGGCTTCGGTTGAGAACCCCAAGACGGAAAGCAAGAAAGAATTAGTTCTAGTGTGGGCTGATTGAAGGGCCTCAAGAATGACTGCCGTGGAATGTCTTTCGGTATGCGGGCAGAGCAACAAAGTGGTTTAGGTATCTTTCACGTAAAGTCCCAAGGCATCATCATTTCATGGATTTCTTTATCGAAGTGGTAAAGTCGACGGTACCTAGAGTATAAAGGTGGAACGGGTATTCGGATGCCATGCAATAATAAAGCAAAAATGGGTAAGTCCGGACTCCGGACTCCGGAGTAGAAAAGCGAGTTTAGATGGGGAGAGTTGTTGACATGGCCGCGGACTAGGCCGCCATATATGTCAAAAACAAGCTCTAAATCAAGAAAGGAAAATGCTGCAGTCGTCAATAATGGCTCAACCTTGGAGGGCGTGAAAGAGAGGGGCGATCAAATAATACGCGGTGCAATAATAGCATCAATAATACCATGTCTGCAAAGCCCACTCTGTCTCCGAGTGCATCTTTTTGACAGGGTCAGGTTGTTTCCATCCCAACTAGGCGAAATGAATAAATAAATAACCAAAGACCTAAAAAGCGGCAAGTCTGCAGTTAACAATCTTGTACATACTCGGACCAGTTCTTCAACCAAACAACAAAAGCCTCGAGCGGTAACAGTTACTAAAGCGCGTAAAAATCAGAGATCCAATCCTTTAGCGGGAAGTCCGATCGCGCAGGATTGATTCAAATAGGGAATGAAGCATGAGGCTGTTCAATTCCGGGCTAAAGTTGCTGATCACAGGGAGCCTGGTCTCCTGTCCGCATTCCTAGATTGTCTACGGAGTAAATCCTGGACTTGGTAAATCCGATCAAGGGGTTTGGGTTGAAGGACCTTGGGAGCAATTGCTCACCACCCAAGGCTCCAGCAATAATGGATGATAGAGAGGAGGACGGGCGTAGGGCATGACAGGCAGGAATGAATGGCTCCTGAAACGCCCAGTGTGGAGCCTGAGGAGCAGGTAGCCGCCTTATTGATAAATGGGACAAATCATGAAAGGTTTAACGCGTCAGATCGACGATTGGATTGGTGGTTGCCCATCCGACTGTGCATGTAAGGCGCCGTTCAAAGTATTGCGTTCCAGGACCCACGAGGGAGGATCCAGGTAAAGACGGTTGACATTTGTCGGCCTTGCGGGAACTTGTAGTATGTACAGTGAATTTCAAGGTTGGATTCTTATTCTTACGCTGTCAATCAGGGGGAGGGGAGATGATCAGAGCAGTAGTCTAGGTACCTAGTAATGCTGAGGTTGTTCTGGAACGATGCGCGCTTACCCTCACAGCCACTCCAGCCCATCATCCCATGTATCTGACCGTGGACGCCCAAGTGGCCTTTGCGCTGTAGGGCAAATCCAACAGGGTAATGAGGCCGACGCCTGAGCTCAATACGTAATCATGCGAATTGCCCTAATATTAATTAATTTGCTTAGCGACCGGGTTTAACTAGAGAGCCACTCACCATTTTGCAAGAACCACATGTCCTTGCTTAAATAATGGCTCAATAATTATTACTCCGGAGTTAATGCCAAAAAGCTCCAGCATGGTTAAACTATGTGGTCACGGCTAGGTAGAAAGCGGCCATGTTGAACGGGGAGAAACCAGGTGGATAGCCTTAGTTTCTTATCACCGCATTGCAAATTTGCAACTCTTTCCCAACTCGACGATTCCAAGGTCGCACCCTACTGGCTGTTCCTAAATGAGGAAAACAATGACACAGAATGGGCAAAGATGATCGCCGGCCCCCCCATCAAAATCCGTCAACCAGGTTTGGTCATGACGACACGACCCTCGATGGGGGGAAAGTAAGGGTAAACAGCGCATAATAATGAGACCGGAATGACGGCCAAAACGGAGTCATGGTGACCAAGCCTCTTTGACAACGCCATCCTGCATTCTCATCCCTGCAAAACATGCTGGAAAGATGCTGTTCTTGGTCAAAATATAGAAAATAGAAATTATAGGACTGGCTGCTTTAGAAGAATCTTATCAGACTGAGCAGCAAGCTGACATTAATGGCACAATGATTATAGATGACTGATCCTTGGGACAAGACAGCTTGAACAGTTGACCTGGTGGTAACTTTCAACCCGACCAAACCACAGAAATACCTTAATTACCAGAGCCTTGGGAGGGAGGTGCTCATCTGATACATATTTAACGATTTCTAACTCTGATTTCGCAGAATCCCTGAATTCTTTTGCTAAGGGGAAGTCTTCTCCAGGGTGGATCATTATTTTCAACTCTTTGGTTGACACTGGGAATCACTTGAAACCGAAACCCACATTTTCTGTTTAGTAGTATTGAGCGCTTCAGGATCGTCTTGGCTGTCCCAAGATGGATTGAATTCTGTAGATTCAGAATGGAGAGTGTTAGAGATTCTTATCCTCCTGGTGATCATTTGCTTTCTGATATACTTGTTATTCTTCTTATTTCGAGAGTTTACAACTGTTGGCTGAGGTTTTACTAATTTTACCGTCAGCTATTTTTTTTTTTTTTCAATTAATTAAATAATGTTTTTTAAATTCCTTGGGCTAGTGACGCTAAACAAGGCGGGTTCAAACAGGTAAACTCACTCAAATAAAATATTATTATTAAATAATAAAATAATCTGAAATACAATCGAAGGCAGAAGGAAAAAAAGAAGAAAAAAAAGCCCAAGTGGATCGATCTGACCCTTAAACATTTCCTTGGCGCTGGACGCCGGCCATATAGATAGATACTTGTCGGACAGCCCTGCTTGATTCCTCTCGACCCAGTGACTCTTTCTCGACTTCTTATTGCTGGCCTTTTCCTCCCAGGTGGTTAAGCGCTTTACTTTCTAGCTACCTGAGCATTCACTGGCCATAGTACAGAGTACATGAGAATAACCAGCACACCTGGCGCCGTGTTGGTGAAAGCCTCAGCCCTGTCTATTTAATCGCAACTTCCCCGTCGGCCTTGCTCTCAGCATACTTACTACCTACACAATCTCGCCGCCAAAACCCAGACCTCTTTCACCTGCAACCATGAGCTCTTCCTCTGTACAAATTCGGTCCCCGCCCACGGGCACCGGTTCGACATCGACATCCACAGGAACTAGCCCCGGTTCCGCCGGTTTCGACGTTGTCCGTTGTTCTCGTTGCCAGCGCTCCATGAGCCTCGAGAACGAATCCTCCCCCGGGGTTGTCCGCTTCGGCATGAACTCTTACTATTGCAGTCGCTGCGCCTCCATGGTCGGCTTCATCCGCTGAAGCTGAAATTCCGAAATATTCACCTACTCTTTCCAACAATAATACGCCTTCAAGAAATCGAGAATTCCACATCAACACGAACCTCTCATTTCACGGCCCAATTCACAGGGACCGGAAATAAGCAGGCTCCAACGACCTTGGGTCAATAGATGTTCTCCCCTCCTTTTCGATCGCCCCCCTCAGCCGATTACACATTGGAATCATTTCTTTCACCCGTGCCGGCACGGACTAGGACGACACCGGCTCCTCACACAGAGGATTTGGAGCACAGGCAGCAAATAGCGGGTTTCCCTAGAAAACTGGGCGTATTCCTTCAGTTCTTTACCCAACGACGCGCCACTTGAACAGCTTTGAAACAGCGACAAGAAATTACTGCGCTTTGCGACATTGATTGCGAAATCATACCTACGCGAATGGAAGGTCATGTCTATAAATCAGACTCGAGAAAAGCACGAGCCGGGGTAATTTGTGGATCGTCTTCAACTTGTCAACTTGAGTGAAGCGACGCAGTTCTCCATTTCCCGCAAACCTCGGCATTGTTACCAATAGCTTTGACGAAATGAATTGTTTTACTTGTATTACCTGATCAATGTTTGAGATACCCTTCGCTTGCTTTTTCGTCTTTATTTGATCTTCCAGCGATCAGCCTCGCAAAGATTGATTTGCTTGTTATTTTTTTTTAATAGCGCCCGACATTTTTTCCCATCTACATTTTCATGATCTGTACGATTATTTTTTTTCTCACACAATTTTATCGTTCTGCCTAAAGTATTACTGAATACCCACTCTGATCTTACTCTGACCACCACAATTATTCTCTATCAATCAATATCATTAATCCAGCTCCACCCCTAGAAGGCAAAATTAATCGTGATATGCAAATCAATAAGCTTGAACTGAATTTTGAGTCTGCAGATTCCAAATTATAGGCCAACTGGACTTCTTCGGTCCTCTAGATAGTGGCAATCCCGATATCTATGGTATAATATCAATTCAAGTTACCAACCCCGGAAATCCTCACTTCCCATCACATCACCCGTGTGTACCTTGTAGACGAAACCCCGTTCCAACCCTGTGGCACTGGAGTCACATTGTGTACCCCATCCCATGACATCCACCAATTCCAATTTCCCATTTCTCCTATTATTTCCCCTCGATAAAAACAAACGGAGTACACTCGATCTACCTCAGCTCCTCGCATCGCAGTATTTGTAGTAAGTAGTTAGTATCCATGAACCTCTCCTTATCCCAACCAAGTACCCCTCTGCTCCTCCTCCTCCTTCTCCTCCTCCCCGCTTCCAATTCACATATTCTATTTAGAGTAGATTCAAATCCAAGTTACCAACTATGCGCCACCAAAACAGCTTAGCGGTCGTCCCAAGCACTAGGCCACACTGTGCTTATCCCCAGACAGGTTTAGGAAATCAAGAATAGGCCCCTCATCTACTCTAGTCAAAGCGCGCACTACTCCATATAGAGTACCAGGTAGCTCCGTCCTACCTCCTACTTAAAAGTTAAGTTCCCGCAACCCTGTGGTGATCATTAATTGATGTTGTGATTAAAGATTTACCCCTCCAAAAGCGCCGTTGGGACCCCTCCTCCATTCTGCAAGGGGGAAGGCAAAAAAAAAAAGGCATCCGAGTCTAAGGCTCAGACTCCCTATCCTGGTTGCCCTGTACCGCAGAAAAAAATCATACGGTGCCTAAAATCCATTGGCGAATGGCGGTTCGACGGAGTTCTCCGTAGTGAGGTAGTTCTTAGGTAGCACTGGTAGTACTGAATCTATATGGGGGGCTGTGACTTTGTTGTACAACGGGAGTAATCACTTTGAGTCGATAGGAGATGGAAGGCGGGCTTTCAGACGCTACAAAACCCAAAAAAAGTTGTATGGATTCAGCACCGCCATGATTGAGACAGGCTACAGCCTCCTTTTTCTTTTGAGATTTCGATGCTGTGGAGTGTCAGTTGTTGATCAGTGGGTCCTAGCTTTTGTTCAAGTGTGGTAACTGTGGTTTCATCCGCTCTTTTGATTTCCGCTTATCTACTTTAATTGCTGGGAGGCATACTTAGGTGGTACCATGATAGGGAGGGGAGGACCTGGGGAAGGAGAAAACCTAGAAGAGTCAAGACATGTGGTTCTGTTGCTGAGTAATGAATTCATCGATGTACCCTACAATCCATTCGATTGATCCCATGCCACAACAATACGCTGAGATAGGTATATCTCGGTTGATGGCGCGATGTGACTTCGTCGTGTGAGCCCACATGTGATATGTTTTGAGGCTTTGAGCTGAACCTGCTTTTGGCGCACTGCCCCCCCTTCAACCTATCTGCTCTGTTCTGGACCAACCTAGTCAAGCCCATAGACTTCTACTATTTTACTTTGTTTCTCCGGTGATACCCCCAACGGAGAACTATTTCCATCACCCGGGCCAGGCCTGGGCTGGTCTCAGACAGCCACGTGAGAAGGAAAAAAAAAAAGACAAACTCAGCTTCCAGAAGTCAAGAAGAATTATTTTCGCGCCTTGCCTGGCTCCGTTCAGCCCCAGAAGGACTGGAATGCCCCCTTGCTGTGGGCTATGATGGGTCTATCTTAGCGCCTAATAGTTTCGAACCCCCCTTTTCCCCCCCAAGTCAAGTCGTCGAAGAATGTTCAAGAAGCCTTCCGGAATAGGAAAGCGCGATGCCTGAAAAGCTTCGTTGTTCACGCGACCGCCATGAGTCACGATTTCCCCATAATATTCCTGGTCTAGACGGTGGGGTACAACTTGAGGATTATGAGAAATCAATCGCCAAGGCTCGTTTTATTTTACCCTCTCTGTGGTAAGCATTCCATACTGGTTAACTAATAATAATCACGATTATATTATTATTATTACCGTTATTATTATTATTTTTGGGAAAGGCTCAAATTCGAACTCGAACAAAGCCAAGGCTAACCTAACCGTCAGGGAACCCTAGGTCGATCGATCGATCGCCCGACTATCGATTTTTAGCGAGAGCGATGGGTTCATTCTTTATGCAAGTAATTTTCTACTGGTGACATGGGATCTGTTTTGATTTGGGTTGTTCCTGGTGATACATGTTAACTTGAGTTGTCACTGATCCTGAGCTGAAGATTAATTGGCCGGGGCTTAAAGAAAGAAGCTTTCGGGATCGAAGCTCTTGAATAAGAGGGCGATTTTCTCATACTACTAGTGGTACTATATGGAGTACTGGATGAGAATATGAATAATGTGGTGGTTGCCAACTGACTTGAGGCTGATGAAATCATGGTAGTCAATAATTTCAAACAAAAATAACCTCATCCTTACCACTTCTCATCAAATCAGTTATCTGGCAAAGATCAATTTACTGAGTCCGCTTTTTCACCTTTAGCAGGAGAAAATATTTTCTACCATGATATTCAAGTCCATACCTGCTTATTCAACCTTGAAAAGCATTGGCGACACACCTCCTCCAAGCTCGCCTTCCACTTAGAGCTTTCCCCTTGTTCTTCCCCCCCCAATAATATTGTTCCTTTGAAATTCCCTTCACAACCACCCTCAGGTAATGACAACATAGTACCTTGTACAACTTGCCTCGCCCAGTGCAATGAAACATGGATTGAGGCAAAGAACCTCAGTGGCAATAGACATGGAGGTACGTATGTATGTGCATGAATATAGGTCAGGACGGGACGGGACATGCACCCACCATTGTTTTTGGGCGTTGAAGGGGAGAGCTGGACTAATGGATACCTCATATGCATGTTACCCCAAGGATCATCCTGGATGAAGCAGAATCGCCTTGAAAGCCGAATCAGAAAAAATCCACCACAAAGTACGAGGTTGCCTGGGTGCAGTCCACTGTTATTGCCCAATGCCCTCGACGACAAGGCTGTTGGTATGAATGAGGGAATGATTGGTGAGATCGTTGTAAGTTTCTTTCTTGCCCTGCCAGAACAAGGAAATTAACCAGGTTAAATGCATTGAAAGGGTCATAACCGGGTTACTAGGTACTTTTTTTCCTTAGAAGAAAAAAATTTTTTTACTACCTATTTTCTCCAGTATACCAGGTTAACGACTTTCTTTTTCTTTTCCTTTTGTTCCCCTCGCTATCAAACATGATACATCCAAACATCTAGAGATTATCTCTTTTTATTTTGCAAGCAGATCCAAAAAGTGAAAAAGCAAAGAAAAGCAAAACTGACTGTGATTTCTCATATCATATCTACCAATCACTGGTCAGCATTTGCATTTCCATCTCAATCTCTGAGGACCACATGCTTTAACAGAGCAATAGTTTCTTTTTCCAGGATGATATCCTAGTGCTCGCTATCAATGATTGATTGTGTCTTCCTCTCCTACATTCTCTTTCCTTGAGGCTATCTACGTATTATTATGTAGCCTTGAAACAGAATATGCAAGGTCGGAAATGCCACCACCCAGCCGGCTCATCTTCTCCATTCGGCTTCAGCTCTCTCCTAGGCGCTGCCCTGAGATCTGGCGGTGTAACAATTGTCAACGCCAAGCGAGATATCTAATGACGACAAGCATTGTACTTAAGGTAATATTTAGTGAATACACTATTGTGTCGGAGCGATTAAGTTGGGGTGATCTGTCGGATTAGATTTGGACCTCCGATCCAAGACCACGGACTAGATATGGCCCGACTGACAACGGATCTTTTTGAATATGGGCTATAGTATCTATTGACTCAAGGCCAAAAAAGAAAGGGTGGTGAAAAAGGAGGGGTCCCTGAAAGAGAACAATGAAGGGAGGGGAAAAAAAGAAAAGCCATCTCCTTTCTCTCCACTGCAGTTGATCATGCATGACATATCAGGCTACTTCTGCATCTCTCTTTCCCAGTTAGTCGTCCTTCTTCTCTTCTTCTTCTGTTTCTTCCTCCCCAAGTTGACACATCCCAGCGACCGGGTTCTTCTTGCGCTGTCAGAAACTGCGCCCCTTTATTCGTCAGTCGTTTCATCCCAAGGCCCTTTCTGGGCCCTTTTGCCATCTTGGCCTCGATGAAGAATCCTCGGCCTTTATTCTCACGCCTCCATTCGACTCGCTTGTTGCCCTGGCCTGTCATTGGGCTGACTGCGTCCTCGCTTGATGCTACGGCTGTGACTACCTATTGCCCCCCTCTCCAACCCACTGTCCCCATCCATGGAGCTTCTTCGATGTAGCCACCAGATCGGTCTGTCGTGACTCTGTTGTTTGTTTTCTTTTCTTTCCTTCTTTCTTTCTCCCGACCCGGTCCTTTTTCTGCTTTAAAAGGCGAGACTCTGGTGATCCTTAAAGTCCTAATAATATCCTCAAGATCTGGCTATGCTCTAGTCACCCCGTCAGACTTGATATTCGCCATCGTTGCCGGCTTTGAATATATATTGAAAAGGTAGGAATATTGTTTGGAGATGACCCTCATAGATACACGACTAGAAATAGATTTCTGATTATCCCTTCCACAGTGATCGCTCCCACTATTGTTTCACGCGGTTTCGCTTCTTGCTTCAACGTTCCTCCGGGGGTTCAGATATCAGCTGCCTCCGTTGGACAAGAAAATCCGTCCCACCGTGATCCATTGCGGTCAACGCCTGGATTTATTCTAGAAAAGTTCTCCCCTCCCGGAGACTACGAGACGGCAGTAGTACAGTGCAATGCCTCCTCCGCGCGAGAAAGGACGGGCGACAAGACCTCGAGGGTCCGAGGAAGAATTCGTTCTCTTCCTCCAGGGGGTGAGTTCCCTCGTACGTCGGGTGTCATAGCAAGATGCCATGTCTCACTGAAAATGCAGATTCCTGCCCGTTGTCGCTGGCAGGAACTGAAGGACTTGGTCCGCCAGACGGCCTTGCACATTCGGCAGGCAGTGGTATACGACGACCACCATGGGTTTCCCACAGGGCTGGGCCAGATTATCGTGAAAAATGAAGATGAAGCATGGCGCACCTATCGTATGTAATTGAGACCAGCCAAACCTGGCCTTCCTTCCTCTCTTCTTCTTTCAGAGATGTGGCTGATGGGGAATGCTCGTGCTTTTTTCAGACAGATTATCGACCAACGGTTGGGAGGGTCAAAGTCTGGTCGTTACACTTGCTCGAACCAGCTCACCCACCCGGCCCATTGCTGGGCCTACTAAGAGCCCACCCTGCGTGATTCCATCCAGCTACGTCACAGGATATTCCACGCCCCCGAGGGTCACCCAGAATATGGCGGTTCCCACGTCCCCAATATCACCAGAGTAAGCTGCGGCCGAGGCGCATCTCCATCCATTCAGTCCGTGCGGCGAGGTTTTGTTGCTAATTTGCCTGAGAAGGCCCGTCGTGTCTACG
This sequence comes from Aspergillus panamensis, assembly GCA_027569225.1. Lineage (NCBI taxonomy): Eukaryota > Fungi > Ascomycota > Eurotiomycetes > Eurotiales > Aspergillaceae > Aspergillus > Aspergillus panamensis. The sequence goes on from JAPDER010000001.1 coordinate 424,141, forward strand.
AGTCCAACATATCACGTACCGGAGTATGTGCCTGTGATGCCCCCGATGGCAATCCCTCACCAGCCCTTTATGCCCATCTTCACAGATCCGTTATCGCAGCCTGTTCCAGGCATGCCACACTCACCAGCTCTCCGATCCTCCTTCTGTGACCCGATGGCATTCGGCGTCCTCCCAACATATTCAATGTCCCATCTTCACCACACTCTTCCCGACGTATCGATGGCAAACACCATCCGAATAAACCACCGGCGAGCAAACAAGAATATCATCCACCCTAGCACCATCCCCCGCAAGATTCTATACAACTACCAACACTTCCACTCAAACAACGCTGCCCTCCCAACCCATTCTAACCCCCCATCCCGCCAACTAGCCCGTCGAACCATCTTCGTGCAGAATCTCAGCCCGCAAACCACCTCCCAAGACCTCCACGTTTTCCTCCAGGGATCCGGAATTGTCGAACAATGCGAAGTCCCAATGGACCCTGAGACCACCCGCTGCAAAGGTTTCGCCCGAGTGACCTTTCACTCCGCCGACGACGCCAAACGCGCCGTAGCCCTCCACAACAGCACCATCTTCAATGGATTCAAAATCCGCGTTAAGATCGACAAGAGCATCCACATAGCCTCGTACAGTCTTGCTCCTGGTCCCGCTCCCTCTTCTGCCAATCCCCCTGGTCCCTCCTCCAGTGTAAGCGCTGATCTTGTTCCTGCATTATCTGCTCTATCGATCGGTAATGGGACAGATCAGATCCAGCTCCAGATCCCGAAGACAACGCCCCGGATGCAAAGGACCGCCACCTCCTCCACAACCACCACTACAGCCACTACTCCCACCACTGCATCAGACACCTCAGACCTAGAGAACATGGAGGAACCGCCACGTCAGGATCGTCGTCCTGCCCCGAAACCAGTGGATAGGTGCCAGCCACTCGTTGTTAACGGGTCGGGAATTGGACGGAGAGCTGCGGTAGCCAGTTGATTTGATATTGGTTTTGTGACAATGGTGTGGTGTCTTGTTCATCTAATGTGCCTTTCTCCTGGTTGTTGTCTGTCTAAGCGGTAGGTCATTTTGATTTATCTAAAGTCTTGGATTTATAATTATTATATGGTGCGAAAGCTCAGTTCTAGTTATCCAGGCTGTTACCATCTTGTTATCGTGTCATCTTTTTTCTATCTCTTATTATTTATTTGATACATGTGCTTTAGGCGCATAGGCATATAGGTTAGGTATAAGTTTGAAGAAAAGATAAAGTCAGATAGAATCTCGATAATACTGAATATTGAAATTTGGAATTAAAACTGAAACTGAATAAAAGCAAGGCAACGGCAAATCATTCATTCATCAGTCATCTATCAACCTCATCCGTATACTATTCCATGCATCCATTTGAGTAAGTTAAGAGACTCTTCCTCCATTTCTTGACCTTTTCCCCATCATAGATAGTTTAAACTTCTCCCTTCCAATCAATCAATAAATTAATCATGCTATCATGACCTCATCTCATCAATAGTACATGTACTTTCCTCATTTCGTCTTATCTCGTCTTTCGTCAATAGTTAAGTTCGGCAGCGCAAGAAATCAAAACAAAAACAAAAACACAAAGAACATAACGCCATGCAAGTAAGAAAGACCCGGAACCCGGAACGGTTAAAGCGGGTGAAAAAAAAATACAAAAACAAAAAAGTAAAAAGTAAAAATAAATAGAGTACAAGGATATCGAGATAGGTAGTAGTTTTTGGGGGTAAGGTAAGAATGAACCATGGTTCATTTGGCGTGGTCGATCAGCTCGGCGTACAATGGTTCTGGGATCTTTCGGACGATCAACACGGCCAGGGCGATGATCTCTTTAGCGTCGAGGGGCGGGAAGGATCGGAGGATTTTGTTTGGACTGGAGAATAGATCACATCAACGAGTCAGCCATGGATATGGATATGTATAAGGTGTGTGCTTATGCAGGATGGAGGAGGGTGTGTGACTGGTCGGATTTCCCCCCCCCCCTTTGTTTCTAATTTATTCTCGGGAGGAGAGGGAACTTTTTGGGGGTTGAGGCTGGCTGAGGTGAAGCCGGACGGGGAGGAGAGATCCCAGAATTGGACTTGAAAAGGGGGAGGGAAGGAAAAATGAAAGAAAAGAAAAGAAAAGAAAGACATACCTGGGACTATTGAGGAGGGTATCTCTCATTTGGATCAATTGGGCCACAATGCAGAGGATATTGAGGTGAGGGCCGTATGCGAATAAGAAATCCCATAGATGAAGCACTTCAGGGAGAGGCGGGGTGCAGGCACACAAGGTAAGGACGGATGGGAACGCGTAGAGCTTCGCCTGTAGGCCCTTTGAGAAGAGGTAGGCTGCTAGTTTTGGCTCGACAATCTCGAGACAGCGATCGACGAGGACTAGACCACGGTGGACGCCGTCCATGGCGCCGCGGATGTACCCGGGACATTCGCGGGTGATGAAGGAGTGGAAGAGGGCGAAGGCCTCAACTTCACTGCGGGCTGCGTAGAGAAAGGGGGCGCAGAGGACGTTCATGCCTTGGACGTAGATTGCGGATTCGCTGGTGATGCCGGGGCTGTTGCTGTTGCTGATGCTACTGTAGCCGCTGCTGTTGGGTGTAGTTATGTCGTCGGCGGAGGGTTCCTCCTCTGCGATACTCGGGGGAGTGTTGATGAGGAGTTCCATTTCTCGACGGCGAGACGAGGAGGGGCGGGACTTGGGCCTTTGTTTGGCCTTTACATCGTGTAGTCTCCATGCCACTGCATTGAGAAGTCGGATGAGACTGGCTTCTGTCACCCGGCGCTTGAATAAGGGGTCTGTTGCGAGGGTGCGAAAGGTGTCATTTCGGATTTTGGTGTAAGCTGGGGAACGACCCCGGTGGATGAGAGAGAGGTATTCGTCTGCTGGGAGAGGAGGGATATCCAGTAGGATTAACCATAAATAGACTCGATATGTTGACTGGATGTAAGGAGTTAGTGGAGAGCACGAGCGAAACGACAATAAAGTATAAGGAGTAGCTCGTTTTCATGTAGGGTAGGCGTTTAATGGGGGGGAAAAATACGGAGAGAAAAGCATACCATGCCATCGCCATCTGCTTCCACTCTTGTAGACAAAACCAAGTATCGCAGCTCCTGAAGCGCTTCTCGGACATTTCCCTGCTGGGGACCGTCTCGCAACAATGTCTCTAGCATTGACCTCTTTACCCCAAATCCAGAACCGGTTTTCCTCCCCGGTCGTCGTTGGGTTGGAAGCACGGGGGCCTCGCGGGACCCAGCATCGCTGTTCGATCGCGCCCGACGATGCGTGCGCAGGCGAACGGGGGAGTCGAGCTGAGCCTGTTGGGTGAGCTCATTGGGGCCGGCGGAGGAGCGGGAGGTCGACGGATGAGGATTTAATGACGGGCTGGATGAGAGGGTGTGGTGAGACTGGATCTTACGCAGGGTGCGTATGGTTCGGGGTGCTGGGGATACAGCAAGAGCAGCCAAGTTGAGCTGGGCTTGCGTGGGAGGTTGGGACGACATGACGACGACGACGACGATGCTGCTGCTTCTGGGCTCCTGAGCTGGTGGGATAGAGTGGAAGCGCCAGGAAAACTCACCATCTTCCGGTCAACCAAACCCGGGAAGATGGTCCATGAATGGGAGCCCAGTTTCTGCGGGAGCGACCTGTCTCAACGGAATTATCGAGGATGGGGGGAGTAGGGGGAAAGGATGTTTGGGCTCTGGGAGGTATTTCGGTGGCGGGCTTTTTTTTTGCCAGCGGATGCAATGCGGAGACTCTCCTGTCCTGGGCTTACTTTTCCTACACGCGACTGCACGGTTAATTCCAGACCATCGATCGGACTAGGAGCTTTGTTGCTGGGGTGTTGCTGTTAGCTTAACTCCTAATTGAGAAAATAGGATTTTTACTGGCCACTTAATTAATCGCTTGCGAATAGGACACTGCGGCTAACAGTATATCGAAAATATGGTAATTGATATACAGCTTCCAGAGCTATGGGAATAATAGAAGAAGACTCATCATCCAGAACGCCGGTTACCTCTTCTCCCCAAACTGAATACAAAACCATCATGCCAAACCAAATTACTGTAATTATGCTCGACCGCTCAAGCATCCCGTCGTCCATTTGCCTGTGTATTCTCTGTACCTCCCATTATTCCATTAACAAGCTCCTGATATCGCAGCACGTCTCCTCTCTTTCCACCTCCAGTAGATCGACCCCCTTTGCCTCCAAAAGCTCTGCGCCCTGTAAACCCATTGAGAACTTCGTTGATTTCTCGGTCGGTCAGCGGACGCTCTCCATCTTCGGGGGCCGTGTGAAGAAGGGCATCGCGCAGCTCATCCACATCGATCTGGCCGCTGTCGTCTTCATCAAACGCTGCTAGCGCGTTCAGCAATTCTTGTCGGGATGAAAGGGGGGCTAGCAGCTGAGAGAGAATGTTCAAGAAGGTAGGAAAGTTGATGGTCGAAGGACTTTCTGGGGGGAAGAATTTGGATACAGCAGATGGGTCCTGGCCTAATTGCGCATTCTGTGTTAGCCTGAGCTTAACAGATACTCCATCTCGGAAAAAAAAATAGCCTCGTGGAATGATATACGCACCCACATTCACAAGCACATCGGCCACATCATCTTTATCAACAGATCCATCGTTATCACGATCGAGAACCTGAAACGCCTCACGAATTTCTCTGAGTTGCGCTGGGGCTAACTTGGCTGCTGAATCCGACGTCGCAGCCATCATGCTGGTGGCCTTGGCCTCCATGATCGAGGGCGAGCTTTCGGTCGTGCTGGCTCCCCTGGTTGGGGATGAAGGGGTGTCTCCTCGGGTGAATCGAGGCTGGGGAATAGGTTCCCGATTCTTCGGGGACGCATCATGATCCTCAACGGTGTAGGATTGGTTTAGTTTGCTGGGCGACACAACCGGGGTAAATCCCCGATTCGGAGAGCTCCCGGGAGTTACTGGTCGAACTTGGGTGGGCGGGGAATTGGGGGTGGACGGACGACGGAAGGGCGATGCACGCGGAGAGCCAAAGGACAAGGGCGACGGTCGGAACGGAGCATTGTTGGAGGGTATCTATGGTGGGGGGGGGGGGGCAAAGTCAGCCGGGTTGAACGAGGCGGGGATTGGGAGACGGCTATTACCATGATGTGTGGAGTATCGAGAGAAGCTGGAGAGGACAGGAGGGGTGAATGAAGGATGTCGAAATGGGAGGGGAAGCAGCTGAGTTCATACAACAGTCGGACTGACCCAACGATATCATACTTCCTAGAAAGGGCAAACACCCAAACAAAACAAACAGGCACTGTCGATTCGGGAGGGGAGTCGGCCCGGTCCAGAGCACGTGCGGGGGCAGTATCGGTGGTACGATACCGTATCCAGATCCAGGCCAGGTTACTAGACACAGTAAGAAGTAAACAAGATTAAATTTCGGTAGGGACATTATTTTTAAACGAAAGAGGGCTATATCAATGGGAAAGATACCATCGTGCGTAGCTCCTGCATTTCCCTTTCCATCAAGATGGATGGCCTGTACCCGTGAGAGGGGCCTCTCCCCGCGGTGGAGGTGCGTGGTGTTTGGATGTTCCCTTCGTCCCCTTTTGGTTTTCCCCTGAATCTGAATCTCAGCCATGCTGTGCCTCGCAGTTGGTCACCGTCGATCGAAATCGTCCAATAATCCTCCAGCCCGGGAACCCCCTCGCCCTGGACAAACTAAATGGCTTGACTCTTTCTATACCCCCATCGATTGGCGAATTGATTGAGTATGCTGGTGCTCTTCCGCGTCGACCATCTGGAGCTCTCCGACGACTGCCCCTAAACTTCTCGCTGTTGACCTCCCCCGCCTCGGCATCCTCTCTGCTCCCCTCCTCCCAGAAAGAAAATGAACGTCACGCTTCCTCTTCGACCCTCAGATGAGACCGCTCATCCACCCGCCAGCCCGACCAAATCCAATGGACTCCCTGGGCTATCTCCTGCTCCCTCCTTCATCCACAAACACTCCTCGAGCACTTCCACATTAGGGCAACGTCGCTCAGTAGGGCCGCCTGTGCCTGCACCGCCAAATTCTAAACCCCGACGATACAAATCGCAATATCCTCAAGATTCCCCTGAGCGCCATGTCGAGTTCATCTTGGTGGCATCTTTCCACATTGACCGGGGTCCAATCATGGAGCACCAGTACCCGGCACCGATCAGTGGCGACGAGAGCATGTTGGCGGAGCTGATGCTGCCAGATCAGACACACGTTCGGAGCCAAGATTGGACGATATTCTTCCTCCACAAGGATACCAGCACTGAAGGGGAGGAAGAAGGATCACAAGCGGGAACAACAAGAAAGGCAAAACGGAGGAAGGCGAAAGCAGCAGGGTCCTCGGGGGATGAGGACAACAGCGACGGCCTAGATGATGATTCGGAGGATACAACAGCGGAGGATGAGAGCAGCGACGAAGAAGAAGGTGGCGAGGGACCACCGTTGATGTATGTGTTGAATTTGGTCAATACGAAACAGGATAATACTGTGAAGAGGTATGTCTAACGTATCTGTTCCTGCAGTACACATCTAACTGAATACTAGAGGTGCGGTGGTCAAAGCTATGGCGATATGTACTCGCCATTCTTTTCTCCATATATACAAAGTATGCAGCAACCCTCATCCAGAACCATTACTATGAAAATCATGTTGAGCTAACGTTCAATAGCCCCTGCTCCTTCTGGCGCTCGAGGATTATTTTAAATCGCCATATCCGGAAACACTTGCATCGCTATATAATGCCGTGAATGATATGGATTTGTCCTTGATGCCCAGGTTGTCCATGTTGGAACGGCAAATCCTACAGGCCACCAATACCAAAGATATGTTCATCGAGAAATTCGAGAGCATGATACACCAACGAATGCTCGAGGACGGCGAGGGGAATGAGGACGAGGATGGTCCACCTTCTCCCAAGAAAGTTATCTCACGATATGCCCCCCCTCGAGATACCCACGAGTTTGAGTCCAAGATCGTGTACAACGACATTCCCATTCCCGTCAAAGTACCAACAGTAATTTGGCCGGAGATTGTGGGTGACTTCTCGCTCATCAAGCTCATCCAGATTTTCTCAGGCCCGCATGCTACATCGCCCCAAGCATTCCCCCTCCATCCTCACCTCACCACAAGCGGCGCCTACACTCATCCGATCATCGTCCTAATCAATGCGATGCTGACTCAGAAACGAGTGGTATTCCTCGGCCACAACCGTCCTTCTGGCGAGGTAGCAGAAGCCGTTCTGGCCGCCTGTGCGCTTGCGTCTGGCGGTATCCTGCGAGGCTTTACCCGGCATGCCTTCCCCTACACAGATCTGACGAAGATCGACGATCTTCTCAAAGTACCGGGATTTGTCGCGGGAGTAACAAACCCTACTTTTGCAAACCATCCCGAGTGGTGGGATCTACTCTGTGATTTGCCCACGGGCCGAATGAAAATCAGTAACCACATCGAGCCGGCTCCCATCACGGATGGCTTCATGTATTTCCAACAGCAGAGTCCAGTGGGCATCAGCATATCAGGCTCAAACTCCGACCCAAGCGGCGACAATCTTTTCATGGAAGATGTGCAGCGCAGCATCACGAACCGACACGGCGAGAACGCCATTCGAGCCAAATGGCGTGCATATATTACTAAATTCACCCGGGTTGCAGCTGCCTTCGAGGAGACTGTCTACGGAGCATCCAATCTCTACATTATTGGACCCAACGAAGAGCTGTTTCCGGAGAGCCCTAGTGGCCACCAGGCTGATCCGCTTGACCCCACGACGCTTCGGGGCCACGGCTATGTCTGGCCAGACGAGATAGCCAAACAACGGGAACTTCTGGCCTCCGTGGCCAGAATCGAAGGGTGGCGTAGTACACGCTCGTACTACTCCTTCATCCAGGATATCGCGGCGATGTACTACCCAGCACGGCCCATCCAAAAGCCGGACCTCCACCACCATCACGACCGACTGCGGACCCTGAAGCTATCACCTCCAGATGCAGGGGCCATCTACGTGGCCTTCTCACACGCGATCAAAGATTACGCTGGAATCTGTCAACTCCTTACCGTCACCCCAGAGAACCAAGCTGGCCTATTCTACCTCAGCATGGGTCTCTTCCATCCCGACCCGAGCGTGCGCGATGCGACAGTCGATTTGCTCGAACGAATCGCCGCGCATTCGGCCGGACGCCACTTCTGGGCGCAACTCAACCGATTTGTCAAAACGGCCTACTCCCGCCTCAAGCGAGAGCGAGACGCAGTTGGATCCTCATCCCTGAAGTCCACAACGGAGAGTTTCGGACCTCAAAGTCTTGTTGGGGTTGCAATGGGGGAGGTTCGCTCTCAAGGAAGTTAACGACATTCAACAACTTATCTTACAATTAAAAAGCCAACCATCCTCAATGAATATATTTGTTGATGTTATATTCGAAGCCAAAGCGCGCTTCTTATATTTATGACTTTCCTTTTTCTTTGCTCATATTTATTTCTCATCTATCTATATCATATCCAATAATGACTCGACCATGCTATATTTCCCGCATTCCAGTGTCGCATTTTTCCTCTTCTTCTTCTTCTTCTTCTTTATCAAGTTGTATTTATTTGGTTTCATATTTTCTGGGCTGGATATACCTCTCTTGTTTACTTACCTACTTTGGGATTCAGAGAATCCAGGCATCTGACTGACTAAATGAAGAAACATTGCACGGCATGATTAGGATAAAGCGTTGATGATAACATTAATTGATCCCCGTTGGACAAGTTGGAAAACAGACATGCATTATCTTCCTTATCCTTGAGGAATAGAAATTATATCATAATAAGGTTCGTTATCCATTGCGTTTCCTTGGTCCTATACCGAAGCGGACCGAAACTTGGAACCGAGGTACTGGGATTCAATGGATACTTCGTATAGACAGGATAAATATGCCGCGACCCACATGGAGATCTAAGATCTGGTATTAATGTCGTCATTTACGGTAGGAAATTTGATACGTCACGGGGGACAGACAGAATCTGGTAAGGTAGGTATATTATTGGTTGATTAGATTTTATGTACGTAGATCTAAGTAATAAGGTATGACCATGCGATAAGTACATGGAGAAAGATCGAAAAAAAAAATATGAAGACAAGAATGTTAAAAGAGAGAGAAAAGGGGGGGAGGGAGGGAGGGCAAAAAAAAATCGAAGCAGTCGCTGTCATGACCCATGCGTAGCCCAAGACCTGAGAACGGCCAGATAGCTGAAACGAGCATAAAATGAGACGAAAAAGTAAAAGAAAGTGATGGAAAAGATGTCCGGATAAATTAGGTATAAGGACGCACTGGGATAAATGTGATTATGTAGGTAGTATTCGAGGTATATTTTACAGCGGAGGAGGATATATTAGGTGATGTTGCCACGGTTAGAAGAAGCCCGAGTGCGTGACCACGCTTATGGATAGTAATGTGATCCAACTGATGAGAAACAGGGAGGTTGGTCGATTGTTCCCCGGCGCAGAGGAAGGTTCGTCTGTTCCGACGGTGATATTGACGTTTGCGAAACCGGCGCCGCAACGGCGGTTGAGGGCGAACGCGGTAGGGAGGTAGGAGAGGGCGAGGGGCTGGCCGTCGACCTGGGCCCACTTGCTGAAGATATCGAGGGACGCCTGCAGACAGGAATTGCAGGTGGGAAAGGGGACACCGGTGATGCTGGTGCCGTAGGGAACGAAGTAGACATCGTAGTTGGACGGGTTGGAGGTGTTGGTGACGGCGTCGACGAAGCAGTAGTCGGACGTGTCGGGGTTCTGGAGACAGGTGGCACGGTAGATGGGTTGGTAGATGATGAGATCTGTGTAGGCGTCCGTAACGATGGGGTTGCCGTTGGTGTAGTCCTGGCCGCAGTTTTCCTCCTTTAAGAGACTGGCGGCCAAGCCGGACATGACCTTTGCGCAACTGCCAAGATCGGCGGCGCATGCGAGATCGAGGATGTGCGAGGTGGTTGGGGCGGAGGAGAGGGTGTGGAAGAAGGCGTTGGAGTTGCGTAAGAGCATAGAGAGAGCATAACAGTTGGTGAAGGAGGAGTCATTGAGGAAGTCATTGAAGAAGTCCGGGCAGGACTTGGAGGTGAAGTTGGTGCCGAGGCTGGTGTCGAATGGCTGGGGGAAGGAAGAGGTTGTTGTTGACCGGGGGAAGAGCTTGAGTCGTGTTGGCTCTTCCTGTTCCTGTTCCTGTTCTTTTCCCTCTGGTTGTCCGTCCACATGTCGATGAGGGTGGTGATGGATGGTTACACCCGGGGAATGGATATTCAGAGAGACATGGTGGTGGTGGGGTGGAGAAAACTCGGCGCCGGAGTCTAGAGCTATCGCTGGGAGATCGGCGTTGGTGACGATCTCTCCACTAGAATAATAATCCGACTGTGATGGATTCGAGGCATATGTGCTCTTGTCTGACGACGCCGGTGATGCGGTGACTGGTGAGAGAGATCCAAAGGCGCATATAAATAAGGAGAGTCTGGTCCAAGAGGTCGCTGATGACGGTCGCATGGCGAGATCTGGATACTCTACGGTCGGGGGGCGCTTTTATTGAACAAGAGCGATAGGTGACATGAATGGCAAACGGTTTAAATGAACGACGTTGCCGCGAAGGGCCAGAAGAAAATCAAGCTGAGATGACCGGAATAACAAGATACCTTAGAGATCGAATTACTCCATGTAAGAGGGGGAAAGAGTGAGAGTGGAGTGGAGTTTGGTTTGCTGGTCGGTGGTGGAGTTTTAGAATTGATGTAAGGCGCAAATGTACGTATGTCGTCTGTGTAGAGAACTAACTCGACAGAAATGAAGGAATGGCAGGCTCTGGACGGAGAACCGAAATGAAGGACAAGAGAGGAGAGAAGAAGAAGAGGAGGAGGAGAATCAATTATTCCACGATTATGATGGAAGTTCAGGGGCCTGACAGCGAGGTTCTTGGTTACTTATTCACGGCTATTATTATTACTACTAGTACTCCGTAGTACTGAGGGCTCTACCTTAGTGTCACCACATCGAACCGTCTGGACGCCAGCCAGACTCGGGACTCCACGAGCTGCAATTCTTCTTTGAATGACTTTGTCAGTCTTCATCTTCATTCGTTGTTCTTCTTATGACTATTGGACAAAGATAGCCAATGATTTCCGTCCTTTCTTCTCCTTCTTTCCTAGGTAGGTACGTTTTCCTGGAGTTTATTCTTGGCTCTTGAACCATGGGAACAGCTAAAACACCACGCGTGTCTTCCTTCTCCACTTCGGCCACCAGCATCGGGATCTTCTCTGTTGCTACTCCTTCTGGTGTTTTTATGGAGCTGGAGTACAACCTGCAAGTGTCACTTCTCTTCACAAGCTCACATCTTGTTCTCGACCTTTTGTTCTCCTTCTCTTTTCTTTTTTTTTGTTGCATGCGGGTGACTTGCGAAATCCCTACCCACTCTCACCAGTCAGGACTCAGACTATACTACTAGTAGCTACCTTGGCGTCCATGGGCAAGTTCCATAATTTCTCTTATTATTAGCACTGACACTGCCGACGAACCAACCGGGGAATAACAAGAGATCCAATAACAATAATAATAATAATGAAAACAATGCTTGACAGCCTTGACAATTCCAAACGAACCAATGTTATCCAACTTTACTACTAGGGAACTAAAAAAGTCAATCTGCTTCTCCTTTTCCAATAAGATAGACAGACTATACTCTAATAATATTCCAATATGACATTTTCTGCTTCTCTGATGCTGAGAAATATGTCTTAGTAAACTAGTCCTCCCAAGTACTCATAACCACCCCTGAAGGCAACCCAGACTCAACGTGACTGATCATGGATGATGGCAAACGTGACCTGCAACCCCACATCCAATCAGAACGTGCCTACCTTTCCACTCTGTTTAGTTATCTCGACTGGACCTGACTAAGCCTTCGGATCTTCCCCCTCCTTGCGTCGACTCACTTCATCTATATAGAATCATAGATTCCTTGCTAGATCTCTCGTTCGGTAATTTTTTACTTTCTTTGACTAATTTAGACTTTTCTTCTTTCCCTCCCATTCATCATGTCTGATGACCACCTTGTTCCCGAAACAAGGGTTCTCGCAATCGCCAGCCATGTAAGTCCGCGTTCCCCTCAGTCAGGCTCTGCATCTGTCTCTATCAGACCAATATACTGACCCTTGTAGGTTGTCTATGGGTACGTATTCCCCAGATTCTACCATCCTGAGTACACCCAATTGAGCATATAATATCGGGGGCATCCCAGATTCTATCTAATCCTCTTTGTCATTGCCCCTCAACTACCCCACCCCAGATAAGCACTGACCTATCTCAGTCATGTCGGTAACAAAATGGCAACTCTCGTCATGCAATTACTAGGCTGTGATGTTGCCTCCCTAAATACAGTTCACTTCAGTCAGTCCCCTTCAACCCATAGCATGTGTCATTGCTAACCCCTCCCCAGGCAATCATACCGGGTATAGACAATTCAAAGGCACCAGAAGCACTGCAGAAGAAATCAAGGCCCTGTACGAAGGTCTATGCCAAAACAACCTCACCGACTTCGACGTTATGCTCTCTGGATACGCCCCCAGCGCTGCTGCCGTTGAGGCTGTCGGGGACATCGGCCGAGACCTCCAACGCAGGGCCGAAAGCAATCCTGGTTCTTTTTTCTGGGGTACGTTTGCCCACGTCTAATCCATTTTTTTAAGTCTATTAACTGTCCCAGTCTTGGATCCCGTCATGGGAGATCAGGGTCGTCTCTATGTCAACAACGACGTAGTACCAGCCTATAAAGACATCATCAAGCAGGCCGATCTAATCCTCCCCAACCAATTCGAGGCCGAGTACATCTTCCCCCCTCTCTCTTCTCTTCCTCACCCTTTCACGCCCTGATAACCCCACCCAGAGTCCTGTCCGGCATCCAAATCACCTCCCTCCCCACCCTCGCCGAAGCCATCACCATCATCCACGCCACCTACAACATCCCCCACGTCATCATCACCTCCGTCCAACTCGCCAAACTCCCCTCCCCCCCCTCCTCCCCAACAACAGGCACCACCGCACCCGCCAACACCCTCACCATCATCGGCTCGACCATCAGCTCTGACGGCGCCCCGCGCCTCTTCCGCATCGACGTCCCCGCCCTCGACTGCTTCTTCAGCGGCACAGGCGACATGTTCGCCGCGCTCACCGTCGCCCGCCTCCGCGAGGCCGTTTTCGCCGCCCCTAACCTCCGCACCACCAAATCCTGGGTCTCGCCCGACGATGTCCGGCCGACGGATCTCCCGCTTGCGAAAGCCACCGTCAAGGTCCTGGCCAGTATGCATGATGTTCTTGAGCGGACGATGGAAGCGCGGGATGCCGAGCTCCGTGCGACGGAGGAGCAGGCCGTCGCTGTGCGGCTGAGCGGGGACCTAAGTGAGGAGGAGAAGGCGAAGAGGGAGCATTTGCGGAAGACCAAGGCGGCGGAGGTGAGGCTTGTGAGGAATGCGAGGTTCCTGCGGGAGCCGACGATACGGTTTGAGGTGAGGGAATGGAGGAGGGAGGATTTACCGGAGCACCTTCGTTAGAGACTTCGATTTGGAAAGGAAATAGAGGAGGAAAGTTAAGAGATACATTTACAATAGACAAGGCAACAAAGCACCCTCGGGATACTCCCTCCCATTCTCGACTCTAGCAAGCCATAAAACCAAGACAATTTCTTCCTATCTATCCATAAATTCATTTCATTATCAATCTCTTATTCTATCCATCTATCATTCTATCCCAACCCAAATCCCCCTTAAACACCAGTACTTCCAAACCCACCCGCTCCACGCACACTCTCCGCCAACTCCTCAACGACCAAGACCTCAGGTGTATAAATCTAGAACAAATCGTTAGCCTTCTCTTCCCCTTCCCTCCCAATATACTCTGTAAAAAAGGGAGTAAGAACCCACCCTCTCCAAGACAAGCTGCGCAATCCGATCCCCCTCCTTCACTGTAAAATCGACCTCGGAGAAATTAAACAGAAGAACCTTGACCTCACCCCGGTAATCGGCATCGATGACGCCGGCGCCAGTATCGATGAAATATTTCGAGGCGAGACCGCTGCGGGGTGCGACGCGGCCGTCTGTTTTTCCCAAATTTTTTTCCTCCACGTCAGTCACGTAAACAAAAAAGAAGATAGATGTGACTAGGGGAAATGAAAAGGGGAAAGAAGGTTGGGGGGGGGGCGTACAGGTTCCCTCAGGGACAGCAATCGCAATTCCTGTATCGACCATTGCTTTGCCCTTTGCGGGGATCACGGTGTCCTTTGCGCTGTACAGGTCGTAACCGGCTGCGAAGGCCGAGCCGCGGGTTGGGGCGCGGGCGGACTCGGTGAGTTTCTTGACGAGGAGGGAGGGGAGGTTGGAGCCCATGGTTGCGGTTGTGGTGCTGGTGGGTGTGTTGTCGGTGTTGGGTTTTGGGCGTTTGGCGAGGGGGGAGGCAGGGAGGGAGGGAGGTTCACGAGTAGTAGTAGAAGTAGTGGCTGTTTCTGGTGGAGGGGGAGTGGTCTCCTTGGTCATGATCTGGAATGAGGGAGGGTTGGAGGGATTGAGAGAAGAAGGAGAGAAGATGGGAGGTGAATTAGAAAGAACGGATGAGACGGGGACTTATGTGAGGGAAAGAAAAAAGCATTTTAATTTTCTTGAAGCATCTCCATCACTGCAGACTCGATTCGATGGCTGGAACGCGTCTGGCGGTGAGGCGCGCACGCGTTGAGTGGCTTGGCGTCTTGTGCCTGAGGTATCTATGTGTTTGCGATGTTTGCACTGGTCTGGTTTAAAGGGAAATAAATGGCATGCCACCTTTGACCGAAACACATAATTGATACATTATTCCTGAGTGTCATTCGTTGCAATATGTAGTTTCGGTAATGAAGCCTCATTTGCCAGCTCATCGCCACGGGTATGGGAAGAAATTTGTCCTTTGCAATAGGCCAAAGCCCCAGGCAAGCTTCTCAATGGAATAATCATCCATGCTTGGAACAGACAGATGTGCCTGTAACCAAGGCATACTATCCTCTGCCCCTACATATCAGTCACTGACATTTGTGCAGCTGGAAAAATGCAGTCTAAAAGCCATGCAAATTCCACCGTGTGGTTTTCAAGTTGGTCAAACTGGAACCTTTTGGAAAACTCGCCGGGTTTTATGATTGAAGATTGTCACATTCATAATGATCTTCAAGGCCCAGGCTACTAATGTAGAATGAAGGAGCCCGTCAGAGACATCCCTCATTTGATAGGCATGGCGCACCTCTCCAAGACAAAAGTTGAGGCACGTAAGTCCATGGTGATTACAAAGTTGATAACATGATCTTCCACAAACTTGAGCCCCATGCTCTTGGCACCCTAGACTGGGAGGTGGGCACTGTCAGATACCTGAGAGTAAGATCTCACTCAGCAGCTTCACTGTACCGCCACGAATAGTTCTCTCGTGTTGACAACCCAGGCTTGAAGTGCTCCACCTTGTACTTAGTACTCCCGAGGAAAATGGACACGAAGATATGATAGCAATTGATGCCTTCTTTCCATGGAGGGGCTCGATTCTGATGCAGGGGGTTCAAACCCACTACCTTACCACGCCCTCAGTTAAGCAGCAGAATATGGACAAAAAACGGACCCATTATTATTCACACCGGGGGTCTTGGAACAGGGATGCATTTACCCTACGCCAATGATCCAAATTGCATGGTTGCTGACTCGCTATCTACTACTCGATGTGGATCCTCGTCGTTTTCCACGGGCAAACCTTGTGTGGAGCAGGCCATAGTTTTGTGGCGTGCAGACGTACGCCCAGTAAGCAGATGGGCCATTTGACAGCACAAAGCAGGAGGAAGAGGAAGGAAGGGTCACCGGTATATGTGCCTACGTCCTGTTGTTAGTCGCAGACGCGGCTCATCTCGCGAAGGGGAAATCAATCGAAAGAAACTGCTTGAATAGGAAATTCCATGAAACGAAACCGACAGGGCTTATGCGGATCCCTCGTTGTTTCCCCACCTGGGTGTAATCATGCTGATGCCAGTTGTCCATGTTCGACCAGGGTGAATAGAGGGCTCCGAGAACTCCGGCACATGGTTGGACGGACACATTTCACTCTGGACATCCGAATTCACCTATCGAGAAAATCTTGGAAGCGATTACTGATGATGGGCTCCAAGGGTCGAGAGGATGACGAAAGTGGGCATTATTTCACAATGATTGATGGTGCGGATGACGAGGATCTCGTATATGCGCCAAGCGGGAATGACCCGGACCAGTGATGTGAAAACACAGTACAGCATGAGGCAGGTTAGACCATAATAATTGGGTGCGGCTCCTTTAGGTGCTTCTTTTCTCCATTTTGGTCTTTTTAAGTGGCCTTGTTCTTTTCTTGTTTCTTTGCTCTTTGCTTTTTTGGGGTGTCGGACGTTTTCCGCCTCGAGCCGCCTCAATCATCCATCGTCGAAATTGGTTTTACATCGGTGTTTTAGCGTCAATTCGTCCCTGATATGGGCACGCACAACTCAGAATGCAGTCTTCACTGGCGTGGCGCCTGTGGTCGAGCAGAAACTTGTGGCTAGCCGTATTAATTGATCATAATTTCATAATACGTGATTACTCCGACGCAGCTGTTCGTGATGTCTGGGTCTTGAGATCCACCACTCCAAGACACAAGTATTAAACTTTTAGTAGTTCGGATGGAAAGTTATTGACGAACTTGGGGTAATAATAAAAAAAAAGTTTTACAAAAAAATGATGAAAGGAGAAGGAGATCCTTTCCCGTCCAGCGTGGATGATCAACCTGCGATTTTACTGGAATGATTTAGTCTAGCGGCTCGAGGAGGAAATTGAAGACAGTGCGGTTTCACCCTGTCTGTTAAGTATCAACTAATGATCTGGAGGCACGGGATAAGGGATTGCATCGGGGCGGGCCGCTAGTGACCTGGGCTGAAGCCTGACTCCTTGCCCCCGGTTCTCTACCATTTATTGAATGTCGAAACTCGGAACTCGGGAGTGGTGATATTCATTATCGAGGGCTGCTTTTCTTTATCGAGTTTGTTAACCATATGGATATGCCTATTATGTAAGGTAAGTAATCATTGCTGGAGGGAGTGGTGTGACGAGAGAAATCCGTCCTGTAACCAGCTCAGGATATATAAGCGACCAAAGCTAACAGGAGAAACCGTTGTTAAAGCGTTGCACTAGGCCTTGCAAGGGTTCACAAAATCCCCATTTGATTAAGCGGTCTGGGTGGCATAATTATTCTCGAGGGCCCCTGAACTGTAATACCGTTCATGAAGTACTATCTAGATAGTACGAGAGTCTAGTTGATATCACAGTTCACGAGCGGCTCTGGGAGTCTTGGTTGGGTCAAGTCCGACTATCCGTTGCTGCTAACAACAACCCCAACCAACCATTCGAGGCTCAGAACTGTCTTGTCCTCCACAATTGTGAGCGGAGAGAGGAAACGTGGGGCCAGCTACTGATCCCGATCATCTGCTGCATAATGACAGTTGGGAGCAGAAGAGTGTACATCATGCAGCCAACCAACTCTCGGCAAGAAAACAACAAGGGTGGTCGAGGAACTGCAAGGAATCCCATCCGATTCCAAACGCGACAGACAGACAGACAATAATACCGTCGGATGATTGCGTTAGGACAATGCTGCCAAAATTGCTACCTGACCAGTGGCTTTTGTGAAGCGTTTTTTTTTTTTCTTGGGTATTTGTTCCACGACGCTGCAATCAATAATGCACTATTTAGTCGTGATTAATTAATGCTCCCTGGACTCACAGAGGAGAATGAAAGAACAAAAACAGAAGGAGATGGGTCCTCCTAGGACCAGCCTAACCTCGCAATAACCAGACTAAGTTAGCATAAGGAAACTAATCACCAACCAAAACCTGCGGAAAGCAAGGGCACTAAAGAACGGAGATATCAGCCGATAATAATCAGCGGCTGCGTTGGCTGGATTATTCCAGTCCTCTTTGTACTCTGTCCACCGTATTCCTAGGTCCTGCCTTAGTTGGGTGAATCGGGTCTTGGCATTTCTTTTTTTTTTTTTTTTTTTCACCCTCTCCCCCCTCTTTTTGATCTTGCACACCTTCACCTAAATCAGCTATCGTGGAGTCGTATTCTGTTGAAAACGCGAGATGGGGGTTAGTGGCGGTCAACGCTGTGTGCGCGTGTGCGCATTGCAGCCTTAGGTACCAACTGCTAACCTCGGTCGAGTAGTAAGCGTTGCTATCTCCGCACAAAACCGCTTCAATAATAACTTTCTGTCTTTTCATCACCAAAGAAACTTTGCACCATAGAAAGGGCGGGGGAAGTAATTAAAACTCAAGAGGGGGAGGAGAGATAGGAGAATCCTTTACAAATGGCAGGAAATGAGGGCGAGAAAGGCGAAGGAATAATTATCCATCAGAAAAATCATAATACGAAGAGTAATAATTTTTCCTCTGGATTATTCGAGTAGTCATCTAGTCGAGTCTGGGCACTGTTAGACAGTGAGGCCACACTACTACTTGGGATACTTCAGGCAAGTTCCACGGCGGTTCTCTGCAGATGAGGACGAACAATTCAGCCTCCTTGTTGGCGGTCTCCAATCAGAGCGTGCAGGACTGAGCCTCATCGCGCGTTGGTGGAGCCCAATTTGGGTTTAGTGTTGTGGACTCGGGGCTCGTGGTGTGGACGTGGCATTACGGAATTACAGGGAAATGTTTAATTTATTATTCTTGCTCTGTGATTCTGTCCACGAGGAACCGAACACAGTGGGAGTGAGAATGTCGGAAGCCTCATCTTCTGGGAGACAGGGATGAGGAAGACAAGGCATATCAGTGATTGCTGTGAACCGCCTACTAGAATATACCATAAAATCCTAAGATCTGTCACTCTTGTTTCCTTGAGGCTACGAGTCTGTGACACTTGACTTTTGCCATCCCTCCATTTCATTCCTTTTCTTCCCCTCCCTTCTGGCTGGAGCCCCCACTTTGACAGATTGTGTTTGCCTGCGGTGGCGCGTCTGAACTCTGAAGTCAGCCTCCCCTCTTCTGACATCCTCCTTTTCTGACTAGTGCTTGGGTTAATTTCTTGATGATGATTTTCGACCTTGATTACTTTGAGCCCCGTCCCTTGGACTTCGTTTAATTTCAAATCCAGGGAGACAAGATCAAGGAAAAGAGAAAGAGAAAACAGACCCCCAAAAAGAGGGAAAGAAAAGAAAAATAAATAAATCAATAAAATCCGAATCCCAAATCCAGAGCTAATTATAACAGGAAAATCCCTCTCCTACCTTCTTCAGACTGGACCAACGCTGCTCCACTCTCACGCTACCTTCACCCAGAGCTGGGAGAGTGGATCGCCGCTCCTCAGGTCATTATTTACTGCGATTCGTTTCTGCCATATACAACCTCCCAGATCGCCCAAATTTATGCGATTATTATTGTCCTTCTTCGTCGATTTCGCCTCGGTATCCCACCAGAACGTATTATTGACCGCTCTTGGGGCTCTTTCACCCGAGCTGCTGCCAAGGGCGTCGTCATTATTGCCGCCCGCTGGAACCATTTTCCATCCCATCACCACCACACAAGCTAGCCCCGAGGCCTCGTCTACACATTCCTTGATTACTACCTTCGTATCGACTTGTTGTTATTATTATTATTACGGACGATTACTCTTGTTGCTGGCTGCTGCTGATCCTTTTTTTTTTCTGACCTTCCCTCCCCGAGTCTTCCTCTTTTTCTTCTTCTTCTCAAGTTGTGCCAGTAGACGGATCGCTCAGGACCAGCGCACTCACTCCAATCGTCACTACTGTTGTCATCATCGTTGCAGCTCATAAAACCTACCCCCCTCGGTTTTAACCTTTGTATGTTTTCCCGTCCGATCCATTCGACTGAGCGGGGTGGTTCTTGACTTATATGTACGGAGGTGCCTCATTCTTGAGCCTCAACTTGTGACGCGCGATTTGTCTCCGATTGAGCCTCATCCGGTTCCTGAAAAACAGGTGAGCTTATTTCGCACTGCGCATTTTCGCTCTATCCACAACTTCCCATCAATCAATCCTATCAAAAGAAACCAGACGCTCTCAACAATCACTGTCCCTGATCCCTGCCTTACCAGTTACTGTTCAACAAAATATCGTTTTCCCCATTTCTGTTTTCTGCTCGTACTCCAGTCCGCAACAACTCCCCCTCACCACCTTTTCCCCGCTTGGCCGTGCTCTCAAGCTTCTATCTCTCTTCAACGCGAATAGCCTGGGACCCTCCCACTTCTATCTCTCTGAGATTGGCTCGGTTTGCATTGACGTATATTTGTTATTCTTTTTGCATTAGCCCCCAAAGTGGCGTAATAATCTCCAACCTGGCTATTATTGGCCCCCATTGCCATAAATATCCCTTCGGAAAAAAAACCGTCTCTACTACCACTTAAACTGCTTTCAACGTCATTAATTGTACACTCTGATACCCTGAATCACTTTTCGTTCTTTGATTTCCAGTCGCACGCATACTGATAGAGCTTCCAGGAACTTGAAACTTCGACGGGAGTTTCCTCTAAAATCGGTCACATGTTTTAGAGCCAAAGTATCCAGTCACAGCTTGCAATCTGGGCGCTGTTTTGGATTACTCAAGAACCAGGAGGCTGAGGCAGAAGAAAAAGAGAAGGAAAAAGTGACAGAATAACGTAATAAATCAAGGAAAATTTCTCCCCGGCCTAAAGAAGGGCGTGGCGCACCTGATGCGCCGAAAACCACCGCCACCATGACGGAAGCATTTGAGAATCGCAGTTCTCCCAAGCTAAAGCCATTCCGGCCTGTTTATGCAATCAAGGAGCCATCGCCACCTCCGTTTGTCAAACCAGATAGATCTCCTCGGGACGACCTTAAACATGACAAGTCTACGCTCCCTGGTAAGGGAGCGAAAGAAACTATGCTTGGGTTACCAGAAGCCAATGCCTCGCTCCTGCACTACCTAGATCCTGGCAGACCTGACATTGCCAGCAGGGAGCTACAGCTTCGTGACCATAATGATCGACACGACAACTACGACACCTATTATCCCCCCCGGCAGAAGATCCAGGTGCGCTTGCCGGATCCTGTGCCAATTGAACCCGCTCCTGGACCTGGACCAGCCGAGCTTGCCGACTCACAGCAGTCAAAACTTCAATTAGGTGCCCTCGCGAGGAACGCGTTGGAACTGGAGAATATCAAAAAGTTTAATCCTCCGGAGCCGCCGGTACTGTCTGATTTGTCTGCTTTGCTCATAAATCACGCCCCGCCTATCAAAACGGAATCAGTACCTCCCAGGCTTCCCATGAACAGGACTTCATCAAGCTTGAGTAAATTTCTGATTAGCGCACCGGAGGGCTCGAGCCAGGACTCGCTTCCAGCTCTTCGTCCTCCAGAAGCAACCAGTTCACCAGACAATAGCAACCACAGGTTACCGCCGATTCAAACCCAGCTCGGACGACTCCCTCCTGTACCGCCGTCGAGTGGCTCCTCCGTGCGGATGAGTGGCGCTTCTCCATACTCGCTACCGTCAGTCACGGCAGCGTCTTCCCCTCTGTCAAGAATTGAATCGGGATCCTGGGAGCATCCTCAGCACCACCATGTACCTTCATTAGTGGCCCCCACTCCCAAACTCTCACCAGGGGCTTTCTCTCACTCGTCACCGGCAAGCTTGAGGGACCTCTTAACCACCTCTCCACCGGCATCTCAATCATATGGTTCTTGGCGCTCCCCTCCTAAATCAACTCTACACTACCTTTACGACCAGCCCTCGACGTCCAGGAGTCCAACAGCAAGTTATCTAACGCCCGCAGACCAAACGCCAGCGGGACAAGGCGAACCGTCACCCTTCAGCCCAGCCTCCCACAGCAATGGAGTCGTTCAAACAGGTACATTCAAGTGTAGCCATCCCGGCTGCACGGCCGCACCATTCCAAACGCAGTACCTGCTCAAGTCAGTATTACACGAACTCCAGAAAAAGAAGTTTTTAACTTATTTAACCATTTTTTGCAAAAGCTCTCATGCCAACGTGCATTCACAAGATCGCCCTCATTTCTGTCCTATTGAAGGCTGTTCTCGAGGGCCTGGCGGGAAAGGGTTCAAACGAAAGAACGAGATGATCCGACACGGACTCGTCCATAACTCGCCTGGTTATGTATGTCCCTTTTGTCCAGACCAGCAACATAAATACCCACGACCCGACAATCTTCAGCGGTTAGTTTCGCACGTGCTTTTCTTTCGTCTGCTAAGTCTCAAAAGCAAAAGTACTAACCCAATCCAACCATAGACATGTAAGAGTTCACCACGTCGATAAAAACAAAGACGACCCGGCTCTCAGAAATGTCCTCTCTCAACGACCCGAAGGCAGTGCACGAGGACGACGTCGTCGGATGAATGCCCAATAGACGTTCATGGCTTCTGACGTTTTATTTATATCAACGTTCCAGAACGGCTTTTCCCGATACGAAATTTGCATTCTCGATTAGCAAGCAAGCCATTTATTCCCAGCGGATGTAGCTTTCTCACTGTTTGAGAATTACGCGGCCAACTCCGTCTTTTTTTTTTTTTTACCTTCTAGCCAGACACGCTTCATGTTCTCCAGCATTTGCATTTTACGAAACTACCTCCATTCGCTTGTGAATTTTTCTTTTTCCACCCAAGTGATACCAGACACTAGAGCTTACGATTATTCTCCATCTGGCCGTTTTTCCTTCCTTTCTTCTTTGTTCATGTTTTCGTTCGCATATATCTTGGACTCGATTTGAGCCCGATATGGAAGCGTGGGAGTGTACAGGGGTACCTGCGGCGTTAATTTACCATTACCTTTTTTTTTTTGTTTTTTCAAATTCCGGTTTTTGTTTCCTCATATACATATAGGAAGCCATGGCGTCTTTTCTCTTTTTCTTGTCTCTCATAGGGTTGAGACCTGGCAGGGTAGGACAAACAAAGGTGGCGTTTGACACTGGGGAAAGGTATATTTATATTTATTTCTCCTCTGGAATTAGGGACCGATGAGGAGAAGGAAAAATCCAATCAATTGAGATCAATTGCCAGTGATGATGATTTTACTACTGTAGCCTGCTTGCCCTACTATATCCCTAGATCTTTTCTATGACATGACATCCAATCAATTCCAGCAAAGAAAGACAGAATGACTACCTATAAAAAAGAGAAAACAATCATAAAGATCAAGGAAATAATAAATCAAAAAAGAAAGGTATAGTTCGATAGAAATACATGCCATTCCTGAGGTTCTTTCGTTTCTCTTTATATATATATCAATTTTTTTTCGGGTTTCCCTGTACCTGTGATCTATTTAGTATATATTCTGATCTGGCCAGCAGATCGAGCCGTTAAATCCCAATCCCATTCTCAAGCTCAAGCTCAAGCTTAATCAATCCCAAACTCGAAACCCCCCGTTTGGAAAATTTTTTTTTTCTCTTTTTCTTTTCCTTTTTTTTTTTTTTTTTTTTTGGTTGAACCCATACCCTTCTATCACCCAGGAAAAACAAATGAAACCCAAAATCCAAGTCAAAGTCGAACGAATAAGACAAGAAAAGAAGAAGAGGGGGAAAAAAAAAGTAAAAAAGAGCCATTCATTCATGTCTCCGATGAATCCTCCTCACATGGTCCTTCATATTATCCACCCGACTAAACACCCTCTGACACCCCTCCCACTCACACGGAATCTCCGGATTATGTTTCGCCTCGTGCCGATCCCGGTCCTTCTTACTCGAGAACCCGCCCCTAACGGCCTGCGGGCACCCCTCGTACCGACAGAAGAGGTACTTCCGGTGGCGGTTGAAGTGTTTGCGGAGATCGCAGCCACGGCGGAACATGGCGGCCGAGGTGCACCCCGGGTAGGCGCAGCGCCAGGTGCCGTTGGGGTTTTGGGTGCCGTACTGTGAGAGGTCTTTGGGGTCGCGGGTCGGGGAGGTGTCGTCGTAGTCGGTGCTGGTCGTGCTGGTGGCGAGGGAGGCGGTTGAGGAGTCGAGGGTTGGGGTGGGGATTGGGATGGGGATGGGGATGGACATTTGCTGGGTGTGGGTGCGGTTGCGGCCCTGGGGGTAGGAGGTGAGGTCGAGGGAGCGGCCGCGGTGGGGGGACGGGGGCGAGAGCCACTGGGGCTGGGTGGAGTAGTAGGTTGATGTTGATGCGGTGCGGGAGGTGGATGGGATACGGTCGAATGGGTCAGTGGTCGGGGAGGAGGAGGCGTAGGATGCGGCGTATGGGGACGAGGAGGTGTGGTTCCCGAAGTAGGGGTCCAGGGTTGTCTGTTGGTTTGGGGGAGGTGCTTGGTCAAAGCCATATGGGATGAAGTCGGGCATGTCGGGTTGGAAGGCGGCCATGTCGGTGGGAGAGAATGATAATGAGGAAGATGGATAGAGGTTGGGTTGGACCAGTGGGTTGGCAGCTCCCGGGGCGCCCGACAAGAGAAGTAATGTATCGTCCATGGTGGATGGTGTCATTGCGAAGGCTTCGGATTCTCTTGCGAGCCTTGGATATCTTGGGTGTCGCTGCGATGATCCGGCGACAGTTAGCTTGCTTAACCTATCATAAAGAAGAGCGATCATCACTTACGCGTCTGTTCTCTGCCATGTCTGGAGATGTGAAGAGATGGGGACGGTGATGATACTGATATTCGTTGTTCCCATGAACTAGTAGTTGTGAAGATATCGGGGTGATTGTCGCCAGCATCGAGCTTTATATTCCCTCTGTGACCCTTGCAGTAGAAGAACTTCCTTGTTGTCCTGTCTGAGGTATAAGAATAACCCCCACAGGAGGCTTGAGGTCATCATATATGATTTCCAACTGCACGCAACCTTGAAGAGGGTCTTGAATTAGAGTGAGATGTGGCTATGCAGAAATGTCTCTTGGCTGACAACCAACAGGAAAGCTGAATGGACGTTATTCCCAAGATAAATGTCTTGCTGGCCAACTGTGTTGATGGCCGATGACTCGGCGATGATGCGAGGTAGCATTGGCTGAAGACAGACGGTGTTTGAGAGTCACTCTATCCACATCGGGCGCCGGCTGTCATTGCGGGATGCTTTTGACATGCATGCAATAATAATATCACTCCGGCTCAGCTCTCTTGTCAATCATTGACGCTATCAGACCAGCATCGGCCCCGGCAAGGACGAGAGCCCACTGGGTAGCTGAGGAGCTAATGGAGGGGGCGTCCCAATGGGGTCGACGAAATTGCGGAATGAGTCCCAGAAACGTACTAAGTCGACCATGGCACTGGCCGTGATGCGCGTGTGGTTTCTTTTCTTATTTGCTGCGCCCGTTAAGATTAATATTACCGCGTCGGGGCCAATCTACGTTGCCTGAAGTTCGCTAGCTACCTGGTAGGGCTGAGGAGCAAAGACGCTACGGGATCCCCGACGGAGGGGTAACCGGCCGCGTGCAGACTTCAAGCGATATCCGGCCCAAGGGAGGGGGAGGGAGGGGAAGATTGTTGCGGTATAGTTTAATTGTAGATCTCGTCGACCCCGAGAGAGGAGTAGGAGTCACTGCAGGTACCTTGGGAGTTGGACCGAATGGGTGACGATGCAGCGACGTGCATGCCAAGTTCACCTCGAGTTAGTCGCCCAGAGTTTTGGGACTGGGTCGGAGACTCTGATAAAGCGAGGAAGAGACGAGGCCTCAGCCCCGAACCCACCAGAATGCCCACCAGGGTAAAAATAAAATAAGAATAAGAATGACACGCCCCGTTCACCGATCCAAAGGGCGGAGATAGGGCAGAGCGACTTGCGACTTGACCCTTTAGGCCCCCAACGTGGCTGGCCATGGCTGAGGTGCCGATCCTGTCTTTACCGCCGCTTCGAGGGCCGTGATTCGTGCAGCAACCGGACAAGTGGGCAGAGAGGCGGGATTATTGCAAGTGTCACGACTCACGATGAGTAACGCAGAGCTTAAGCTCACCCCCAATCCCGCTGCCGTGGCTGCAAAAGAGCGGTGTCGCAAAAGCCCCGGAAACAGCCAACCAGAACATAGAACCCCGAAGAAATGGGATTCATAGGGTCGATAGACTCGATACCAAGATAGTTCCTCCCAGAAAACGCAGGATTTCTCAGCATATCCAACCTGACTCACGGCTCAGCCCAGGGATCTTGTGTGTTTGTTTCACCCTCGTGTCGACCTCGGGCCCAATAATAGACTCCGAGCCTGTTGCCTCGGCGTAACCCAACTTGAAACCAACCAACCTACTCTGGGCTACAGTCATCTCATTCCCCACACGACTAGTATGGTCATAAGCCTCCACTAATTAAACGCTACACAAGGGGCTTCCAAAAATAATCATGACTATATTGATGAATAAATAAAGAAGTTGAGGGATGACCCCAAAAAACTAATGTCCGGATTCTATGTATGCACCCCTCGCCGCCGCCCCCAGTGCATCGGGGCGCTTGTCATTCAAACGCTCTCTGGTTCCTGGGTTTCGTTGGGATGAGACAATAGCGGGCTGAGCACGTCGGGGTCCCTGGCTTTGTCTGTATCATCAAGCGCATGCCGGTAAAGAACATAATGCTGGAGAACAAAGATAAGGTCGAAGAGGATGGTGACATTTGACAAAAGGAGCTTGGCCGGGTTTCCCACGATCCCACTCCAGTCATTCTGGAAGCTGGAGTCCAGCACCAACTGAATCAAGGATAAGATACCCCCTCCCAAGTCCAGAAGGATCTGGACAATGCTCCAGCCACGTGTAGATTTGCGTTTATAGTTGACCCACGCCTGCGGGACGTACTTGACGATCGTGATCACTAGTTTCACATAGGAAATCGTGTAAATCTGAGACAGGATGGTTCGTACGTTAGAGCCAACAGAAACATTAAAAGAGGGGGGGGGGGGGAAGGTCATTGCACGTTCGATTGGCTACTTACCACGTCGATCCATGCCCATGCGGAGGGTTCATAGCCCTCATCCGGGCTCTTGGCTAAGACAATGCAGATGACGACTACAACCGCAAGAACAGAACCCCAGAAGATCACAGCAACCGGCTTACTCACTTTCTGGAAGCGAGACACTTTGAACCCCCAGATTTGGGGCCAAAATTGCGAATACACGATCGAGCTCAGCACGACAGCGTGAATGGCAAAAGCAAAATCATTGAAGCGTACGGTTGGCTCCTCTGACAGAGGGTAACGAGCAGCATACTGACGGCGGATTACAGGAGAATAGAGAAATGCCGAGGTGTAGATTGTATAGCAGATAAAGCCCAAAACATTAATAGTAGGGAAATCGATGGCCAACCCCGTGGTTGCCCGTCGCCGGTAATTGCTTATCGGCTGCGGATAGAACGACGCGGACCAGCAAAACGCACTGCGAGGAACAGTCAGTAATGTAGAATCAACAAGATAAAAATAATAGAGTGCTGAGCTTACTATATCCACCCTAAAAGGCTGTTGGTTGAGGATGATCGATGGGTTAGCCCTGGTACATCCACCTACTCAAGAGGGGGAACCTTCATCGGAACCGCAGACCACCTACCGGGAGAGCGCCTTCACAAAACTTTCGAGTTGAGGGGACATCTTGGTGAAGTCGAATAAGTCACCTTGATAGCGGAGACATTATCTAGTTGGGGAGTTTGAAGGGTGAGGGGGCTGCAGATATCCCCAGCAATAATCGCGTGATGAGCTGACAGCCTCTCGACCGCTGATAAGCGGATGGCTATTATTGTCGGCGTGACCTGCTCTCGATAAGATCGATAACGCGTACACAAAACGCAGGCGGTGTAACACGGCAGACGCTGCTGAGTCAGCATCTGGTTGCTCGGGATATGCGCTGGCACGCTAAACCCGAAAAGGCATACTATTATTCCCCAGCCTCCAGCATTCAGCAGGAAATCAGTGTGAATGGAGGGACCAAGCTCTCTCTCCCCCCGTCCTTGCAGCTTGCATCTCTTTGTTTGGTCTAATCTTCTCTTGAGTTTTCTTCTTCTTCAACTTATTTTTATCTTTTTGCGACAAAGGGTCTTGTTGCTTCGGTTTGGGTTGGTCCCCCTCCCTCCTTGTATACTTCGACTTGCCTGACATTCCTTGTGCTGGAGTGACTTGCAGCGCATCAAAATTTCCTGCCGTGGTATGCTGACTCGAGCAGGTTGTCTTGCCTGTCGTTCGCTTTATCCACCGCCAGTTTCAATCGCATTCTGGGCCGCACACATTCCTAGAACCTCAGGGCTTTTTTCTCCACACCCATCCTCTGCTTTATCCACTGATAAACAGATCGGGTTTCAGTATATCTTCCTTATCGGCGCATGGTGCATTCTTCGAAGTGGGGGATCTCGATAGATCTCCTCGGATAGAATCGATTCTCAAGACCACCGCTTGGAAGATACGCTCGGCTTGCTGAGGCAAGTTCGAGATAAAGAATAGCAGCCATGTCGGGCAATTCAGGACTTACAGCTCCCGGGAGCAGTTCTTATACGTCCAATACACTACATGTTGGAGATGGAACGTGGGACATGGATCGTGATACTTTCCTCCTGCCACCTCTGATGGGAGTAAATTTTGAGACCATGCAATACAATGGTGAGCGAATCCGCTAACATCCAACGAGACTCGATCAGTGTTAACTTGCTTTCTCTCTTCAACCAGGAATGGGAAATCGATTTCGAAATATGCCCGAATATCACACCTTGATCATCGTTCACGGCGTTATCGCAGCAATTGTCTTTCTGGGGCTGGTTCCTTCTTCCGTGCTGCTCGTTCGATACTACTCGCGCTGGAGCCCATACTGGGCATTCAAGTTTCACGTGTGGTGTCAAGTGCTGACCCTCCTGCTGAGCACAGTGGTCTTTGTTCTTGGCTGGTTTGCTGTTGGCCCAAATAGAAGCCTTACAAATCCTCACCATGGAATCGGTCTGGCAATCTATGTTATAATTGTCTTCCAAGTCTTCTGGGGCTGGCTTGTCCACAAGATTGAAAGCAAGAAGAAGAGATTTCACGTTCCATTAAAGCTGGTGGTAAAGTTTCAACCCCCAGAAAGCATCGATCTTGATGGCTAATGAGAAACCTAGATCCATCGATGGCTAGGCCGTGCTCTGGTGATTCTTGGGATCGTCCAAATTCCTTTAGGCTTGACACTTTACGGTTCACCAAAATCACTCTTCATCCTATTCGCAGTCGCCACTTTCGGACTATTTTTGCTCTTCTTCATACTCTCATATAAGTATGACTCAGATCGTATTCCTCCGGGAAGCGACTATGATAGTCGATACAGCTACGTTTCGCGGCCTTCCGTGGATGAGCATCGACACAGCAGCTTTGGCCGGATGGCTGCAGCTGGAGCTGCAGGAGCTGGCCTGGCTACCCTCTTTAGGCGTCGGAACAGGGATCACGGCGATGGGGACTCCCACACATCCTACATGGATGAGAAGTACTCCGACGAGGGCTCACGTCATGGTGGCTGGGGAAGCAAGTTTTTGAAGATTGGCGCTCTCGGCGGTGGTGCTCTACTTGCTAAGAAATTCTTCGACAGAAGGCGTGGTCGAGAAAGTGATGCAGAATCTGGTCGTTATCGACCAGCGCAACGCCGAACCGACAGCATGACCGAAGAGAGCCTGAGCCGGTTGGAAGACGGCCGCCGACCAGAGCCAAGTCACCTCGCTCCTCCCAACCGACCTCCAAGCAGGCCACCAAGTCGGCCATCAAGTAGGCCGCAAAGCCCAGGATCATCATACTATTACTCCTACCTCTCGCGCGAAGATGAAGGCCGATCCCATGGAGTACGGAATGCACTGCTTGGCGCGGGTGCATTTGCAGCCTTCAAGAAGTTTTTCTCACGGCGCAAGGGGGATGATGAGCAGCGTCGAATTGACGAACTACGCCGTCATGACCTAGAAAACGAAAGGATCGCCAGAGCAAACAGTAAGCGGCGATACACTGGGGATGGATTTTACCCACAACGCAAGAGACCCGCGTCCTATACTGCTACCGATGCCTCGACCGATTTAACCCGCCCTCCTCGGGGGGCACTAGGGGACTCGGGACTCTCCACGGCCCCTGTCGTCTCGGGGGCTGTCGATGGAGCCGCATCAGAGCTTCCTCCTGCTGCTCCACATTCCCATCCTGAGCCGCCTTCCAACTTGACAGTGACAGCACCAGCACCAGCGCCCTCCCCGCTTGCGCCGCCTGTTGACCCAGCCGCACTCGGTGTAGCCGTTGGAGTAGCAGCCGGAACAGTCGCAGGCAGTACCTCTACCCGTCGTCGTCACCGCAGCACTAGCCGTCATCGAGACGACCATGTGGAGTCCCCTCCTGTATCCATCAAAATGAAGGTACAAGGGAACAACATCACCCTCCAACGACTTACCGACCAAGAAGCCGCGGCCAGCCGCGAAAGACGCAGAGACAGACGGAGTTCCCGTCGTCGCAATGGAAGTGTGAGCTCCCTCTCCGGCAACGAGGGCAGCTATGACCGATGGCGTCGCGTTGAAGAACTAGAACGCCAACAGCAAGAGCAGATGCAACGCGAACAAGCAGCCGCCATGGCAGCCGCAACCTCTACAGTCGCGCCATCCACCATCGGCCCTCCTGCTCCTCCTCCTGTCGCACCAGGACCAGCCGCCTCAGGCAGCATCCTCCCAGCTTCATCCTTTCACCCCCCTGTCTCATCCTTTATGCCACCCTCAAACATAAGCCATTTACCACCCCCACCTTCTACCCTGCCATATGGAGCGGGAAGTATCACATCCCCTGGTACCTACACTGGAACAGAGGCTAGTGAGTACGCAAGCAACCGAAGGCGAAGACGTGCGGAGAGAGCTCGAGCACGACAAGAACGACAGCAGAATGTCGAATTCACTTGATAGGAGAGCAATACCCGAAAAAAAGAAACAAAAAGAAATCAAACTCTCTCCCGAGCTACTCCCCCCGCTATCTGTATAGAAATATCTATTCTTTATGTGGATATTTGCTTGCACCGTTTTTCTTTTTTTTTAACTCCTGTTTGATTCCCCCCACCCCGATTTCTTTTCCCCCTTGTCCCTGAAAATATTCAATGATCTTCTCAAATAATGATGCAAGCGTTTTCCTTGTCATTGCCACCTTTTCTTCTCCTGTCTATCTTCTCTGTTTTTGTTTCCCCTTTCCTCTCTCATGGTTATGAATTTGAATGATGGCTGGTTTTCCTTGCAATTGATTGTCTTGTCTACTGGGCAACAATGGAGAATCATGATTGAACATGTATGCTATGCTATGAATTGGAAGATACTGAATACTGAATTATGCTTTCGTGCTACTTATCAGATGGGAAATTGGACCTACCTGCTTACCTTCCTTTCCTACTTTCCTACCTGTTTCTTCCCAAATTATCTGTTTGCTAGGTCTTGTTTGAGTTTGGTTGTCTCTATTTGACTGTGTGGATGATGCTTCTTGTATTACATTACTTGCTATAGTGGTCGAGCCACATGCCTCCTTTGGATGAACATGAACCATACCATTTTATGTACTTAGCTATACTTGATTTGAACTAGTTTCATAAACAGACTCTACTCTGCCATTCCAGTCTGTGTAAAATACAGTGTACCCTGCTCATGTCAATGCATTGCGCGGTCTCGTCGTCCTCGAACTAGAAAAAAGCCGCTCTTAAATAATACCGAGCTATCTTAAACCCTTTGTAGTTCGGTAGCTGCTTCGATATTGAATATATCCAATATCCACACGGTGGTAATTATGGCAACGGCCTGCAAAAATCTCAGCACCTTTCCCATAGCCTTGAAAGAAGAATAAAGACGTATAACGGCGCCGATTATTTCTATGCCATACATGAAAAGTGCCGGAAGGATAATGTTAGCTCGGAATACGTATGAAATTTCAGGACTTGGGTTGATCAGGCCAGATTCTTCGCAGCCATCCAAGCTCTCTACAACCCTTGAATTAGACGACTGCCCCATCCCAAAGTAGAGGCTCAATGCCCATTTATATGATGAGGGCTGGTGCGAAGAATTTACTGGCTGTAGATTTCGATTCACCACAATAGACTTTAGGTGCTTCGAGGAAGGAAATATCTGCCCGGCTTTTCGCACACCATTCATGAGCATGTTGGCTATCGGAGCTTCCCTGGAACTGGCTGTTGGGTGAGGCTTATTGGGTTCTTGAACACGTAGACTAGTATTCCTCCAATTCAATGTTCCCACCACACCTCGACGAAGAGGTAATTTGTCTACCGTGGGGATAGGAGCTGGGAATGGTATACCCTGGTCGCTTAGCGGTATCCGTAGAGACTCTGAGTTTCGGCATGGCAGAGGGCGTGGGAGATAACGCCACGGAACAATGTTTCTATTTCCTTGTAGCATCTGAGATCGTTTCATGGTGAAATTTCCTTGCTTTGGTTCATTCACGATTTGGCGGATAAGTTGAGTGGGAGCCTTCATAGACTGCGAGGGCAAATGGCAATAGCCATCCTCAAGGAGATCTTTGCTTTCCCATATATCGAGAGATTCTATTATTTTGGAAGAATGGATGTTTTCCCGCGTACGGGTGAAGCAAGACTTTATATTGGAAAGGTGAGGAGGTTTTGGCGGCCGAGGTGGTCTCCATGCTTTCCGAGGGCTGCAGGTAGGATATATATCGTCCAAAATCGGTAAGGTGGGCAGGCGATTCGATGAGATGCTACCGGAGCTCAGTAGTGGCTCATCATAGTCCCCGTTGATCTTGGGCGATCCGATTTCAGATATACAGCCACTTTTAGATGCTGGTGTATTGTTGGGATTCGCGGGGACTTCAACACGATTGAAAAATGGGTCCTCATCAAATATTCCTTCTAAGTAAAGTTCAGAAGTTGATGGTTGTGCAGAAAGCGTGCTATTTCGGGGATCAATCTTGCGAAGCATATGTATACCATCAAGTTCGCACGAATTGGAGAGAGTCGAATCCCGACCTCCTGATTCGGATAATCTGGGCCTCTTACCACACGACCAAAAACCGTCGAGCGCGTGGCCTGCAGAAATGTCCTTCTCTGAAGCCTTGTGATCACTTGAGAAGCAAATGGGTCGTTTTCCACGCGAATCGAATTCCATGGTCCTTGCACAGGGGGAATCTTGCTTTCTGGAATCAGCAGAATATGGAGAGCACGTTCCGAATGCATACACATACACCTAGATAGAAATCAATGAAACAGTGATGAGAGGGAATAGCAAAGGGGAAGGATGACAACAAAAGCTTAACTGCTGTCTTGCGTGAGGCTCAATAGGGAAGGACCGGACCAGAACAATATCTCAGGTAAGAACCCAAAGTAAGTCTGTAAAAATATCACGATAGGATGATGTCACGCGGATGATCATTGCACATAGAGTGTAGAGGGCGTTAAAAGAATCGATATAATTCTACAAGTTCAGGGTTGAAAGGGCAAGTGGTTATATACATCAGGTATCTATTTCAGAAGAGCCTGCAGGGTCTCCAACACCTATTTATCTCGTTAGTTCATGAGGCCTGATTGTAGTTCGTACTAGGCAAAGTTGTCACACGTACCTCCAGCTCAATCTTAGCCTCAGCAATGTCCTGCTCGCTGCCGCTGCCGCTGGCAATCTTCTGGGCCTCAGCGATCTGAGCCTTGACGTTCTGGAGGAGGAAAAGCATTAGCTTATACTAGCGGAGGAAGGGCTAACCTCAGATTACTTACCTCGGCGCTGAACTCCTCAAGGGGGAAACCCTCAACGGCGTTGATGCTCAGCTGAGAGTCGGGCTGGACAACAGCGAATCCACCGGACACTATCCCAAATCAGTTTGTTAGTACTAGCTGTTCCCTCGGTAATTTCTCATGTATTCGCCGATTCAACCATGTTCGAGACCGACGCAATGTTTATCGGGAGATCGGACGTACGGAAGAACTTCTTAGAAGCACCACCCTCCTCAACGATCTCAACAAGACCGGGCTTGAGCTGTTCGATGGAGGGAACGTGGTTGGCGAGAACACCCATCTCTCCGGATTCGGCGGGGATGTTGACCTGGACACTGGATGGAAAGACTTGTCAGTAACGGTACGATCAAGTGGTCGTCGGGTGTGAACGATTCGCGGGTCTAGCGGAGGCTGGAAAATGACATACACGCCAGTGGAGCGGAAGATGGTCTATCAGAGAGTTATTTATTAGTCTCAAAAAGCCTGTGAAGCTATACGAGCAGGTTCACCGAGGGTTGGAGTTGTACCTGGTGAGGAAGGGTCAGGGAAAGTTTGATCTTGTCAGACACGGCCTCAGCATAACCCCGGCGCTGGACAGGGACGCGAATGGCAGAGGGACGAGCCCGGAGGGCAGAGCGAGCAAAGCGAAGAGAGCTCATTGTGCAATGGGACGCGATGGAAAGGGTGGTGATGGTCTGTCTCCCACTTTGAACCTGAAGTTGCGAGTTGCAAAGGTCGATGTTCGGATGCCGGTTGTTCCCTAGCGGCTTTTCGACTCACGTGATCGCCCCGGCAGAACAAACAACACAACTTCCGTCTACCTCAAGGGAAAAAAGAGCATACCAGTGCCTCCGAGGTATTATCATAATAATGGTCTCTATTATTATGAATGCTGATTGATTTATACTATTTCGTACTTCAATATTCCATTGTCCCTTGTGCTGGACCGTCGTTTCTACAAAACTAGTTTCTTACTCTCCAAATTGCCGCCTCTTCCCAATCCCCGAAATATGAGTTCGAGGTCATACGTAGGGCCGAGTTTTTGCAAATCCCATTAGAGCTCTACTACTACTCCGTACCGAGCGACTGATCCTAATCTCATACATAACTTGAGTCCATGGCAAAAGGGATGTAATTGGATTATCCACAGTCCATATCCCATTTAGCCACGTGATCCAAATAGTACCTCAGGTAGCGATCCCAGTTAAGTCACATGATCATCCTCTTGAGAGAAGGCCTGAGGATCAGGGTTGTTGTTTGGACCCCGTTTGATACGTATTTAATTCAGCTAGAATAGTTGAAATAGAACTTGATTTAGAGCAAAGTTGAGAATATTTCATATTCATCACCGTCAATGTAGGAGTAGGTGCTCTGTTGTTGGTCGGGTTGGCAGGCAATATTAATGTACGGAGCAACGCTAGCCATGCTCGGTAAGCGAAATCCCACACAAATCGAAACTACCGCCGAGCCCTAGCCGAACCTGCCTTTGGGGTCTGACCTTTCCACTCAGTTGCTGGATAACCTCACTCGCCAACTCACCGTCAACCGTCTTCCAGTTGCGACAAATCCGTCAAGATGGCCAGTACGTTGCTCTCCCCGAAAATTCTTACAGCCCTATTTCCCTCATACTGGACCAAAGGCTCCTTTCCAGTTTTCCCCGACCAGCATGAGGTTCAGATTCAAAAGGCTAATATTATTTGTCTTCTCCAGAGTCCAAGAACGCCTCCCAGCACCACCGAAGCCAGAAGGCTCACCGTAACGGGTGCGTACGAATCGATTTCCTATCCATATCTTAAGCCCTTTTTCCCCGAAAAGAAGATGATGCAATGTTCGGTATATTGGACGATATTTGGGGGAGGAAAACTCGTGGATATCGCGCCATCTCCAGCTTGTTACATTTTCGCCCGGCTCGCGATGATCAATTGTGGCACAAGGGGGGAAAAGAATGCGGCTGACTTCTTTATTCACAAAAACAGTATCAAGAAGCCCAAGACTCACCGTTACCCCTCCCTCAAGGGCGTTGACTCCAAGTTCCGTCGCAACCACCGTCACGCTCTGCACGGTACCGCCAAGGCTCTGGTACGTTGCAATTTCCCCAAGCCTCGTGGAATTTTATACGCAAAATGCAAAATGGAAGAGTCCTTTGGCTAACAACCTTTATAGAAGGAGCGCAAGGAGGGCAAGCGCGAGATCGCATAAATTCATTTTAATATAGAAACCCCCCCCCAAAAAAGAAATGAAAGCGATTTGAGTTGGTGATTTCTACAACGTGCAATGACCCAAGAACAATATCATGTTCGATGACCACCTCGGCTCTGCATGGTGACTATGGAATACAATTAAAATGCAAATTCCATTTTACGACGCCTCTGTTTTGTCCTTTGTCTCCCGTTTTCATACTCCCACATCGTGGCAGACGATCGATTTTCCCCTTTGATACCATCCCCGTGTAGTCGACCCCAGGCATATGTGTGTACAGCTGCGTGCTTTTTTTCATGCGCGATTGCTGAAGGATTATTTCAACGTGCCGAGAAGAGATCCCATGCCCTCCAATTACCAAACACCCTCTCCCTGTTTTCTCTGTGGCGAGGGGGTGCATGGACGGAAGGCTACATCCCGTAGGTTAGGATTGTAGGCTGATAGTTCCAATCTCTACACGATTTGAGTTACATTCCATCACATTCACCACTTAAAGAGCTTCCGGAAACGGCGAGAGAGTCTCTCGAGTAAATCCATATCAACCATGTTGTTTATACTCCACTCCGTACCCCAGTTGGGTATCAACTGCATAGGGCTACCAAACTTCTGTTTTCATGTCCCAGAATCCTCATCACAGCCCGTGGATGAAAGGTCCAGGACCCAGCGAGACCTTGCCCAAGGTGGTTTCGACCATTACGACTTCTTCAAATTACCCGGCCGAATGATATATATACCTAGCATTCATTATCCCCCTTCACCTTTCGCCTCAAATGTCATTCCTGGCGCATCCCGGGTAATACGCATCCAAAACGACCGGAGCCGTTGAGACGTCACAGCTTTCTTAGAGGATCATATCCTCCGCCGTGAAGATCGGAATTCGCTTTCTTTCTTTCATCCCTCGGTCCAGGTAGGTTTATTTACTCAAAGGCTTGCGTGATTCCATATTTTCGTCGGGGGAGAAGCGTGGGTCTCTGAGGCTAGCCTCAGCAATATTCGGGGAGTCTTAAAGCGATATCCTAGGTTGGCTTCGTCTTTTCTTAAAACACCGGGTAGAGAAAAACTCTTTTATTATTGTGAATGCAGAGGATGGTGAGTCTGACTTTGTTGTTCACACCCAGCAGGAAGGGGCCGGACGTTCGAGTGAAGCAAAACGTCCCTACCAACTCAAGTGGAAGTACAAATCAACTGAGATTTCAGGGTCCTAAGATGGAGAATAATCAGTTCATTACTCTTCACAATAATCTCAGCATAGAGAGAGATATCCTCAAAGAGACTTAGCCGAAGGATCACTCGTTCGCAATGACCCGGACCGTACCTACTCTTCAGCAACCACTGCATAAGAAAAATCGACATCACATCACAAGTATCCCAAGAATAGGCAAATAATCCTCCTACCACAGACCGTCTCGATCCATTCAATTCCCTGTACGCGAACTTAGGAAACCGGAAACTAAACACCAAACACCAAAGGCTCTTTTTCCCCCGGAAGTCCAAGCATCCGGAGTTCGCAAAGGCGCACATGACAAGTGCACAACGCACAAGCGAACCCAAGAAGGGAATAAATAGTAAGTAATAATAGGTACCACAGCAGCTGCGCTCAGGATTGCATATCGTGGTTTCACAATTGTCAGTACGACTGACTGCTCTCCTCCGTTACGTATCCAGTCTTTCGGGCTTCTCGAAGGGAGGACACCGGAGGGGGGAGTGTAGTACATTGAGGCCTGCTGTGCGTGGGTGATTTGCAACACCTTGTCGCTGGCTCCCCCAAGTCGAGTAATTATTAGGTAGGTAGGTAAGCAAGTATTATTTTACACCATTATTTTTGTTGACAGATCGTAATTGTGACCCAGGGGGAGGGAGAAGGGGGTCCGGAGGCCAACTCCTGCATGAACCAGCCTTGAGAGAACTACAGTGTGTGTCTACCGGTAATAATAATGAGGGAATCGAATCCGCTGCGCAGGGTATCCAAGCGAAAGGATGGGTGGGTTCAGCGGTGATGCTCTGTGGGAAAATGCAATATCAAAATGGCGATTATGCATAGGAGTATGTAGAACTTCACACATGGAATTCTGCTCCTATCCATGCGCAGCCTATTGGTGCGATTTCAGTCGTTGGTTGCAAAATTGGAAAAACGCAAAGAAAGAGAAAAA
Source organism: Aspergillus panamensis (assembly GCA_027569225.1). Lineage (NCBI taxonomy): Eukaryota > Fungi > Ascomycota > Eurotiomycetes > Eurotiales > Aspergillaceae > Aspergillus > Aspergillus panamensis. The sequence continues at coordinate 462,127 of JAPDER010000001.1, forward strand.
AAAAAGTATTCGGCCAACAGAGAGATGTCAATTTCTCGCTCGTTTACGAAGGTCTCTGAGACGGATTCTCTCGGGGATAATCCCTGCGAAGGGTCTGAAAGCCGGTCGGGTTATGCAGGTAAACGAGACAGATCCCCGAGGGGGACAGAGAGATGGACGGATGGAAGCGAAAATGAAGGTACAAACGACAGACTCGACCTCTGCCAAGTCGCAGTGTTTCATGAGGAGCGGCTCGACCGAATCTGTGGAATGGTGATTGATAACCATGGGTAGGACAAGTCAGGCCTATATCAAGGTATTGCTCAAAGGAAGGCCCAAAACGAAAGGGGGGAGTTGGTTCAAAGTTCTGAATGCTGGGTTTTGGCCGGTACAGTTCGAAATATTGCATGCAAGGGTGGCAAAGGTCCCGCGAGGTTCGTACCATTTCTTTTCTTCCTATAGCATGCATCGGTCGAATCTCATGTCTTTCTCGCCTCGCTTCTGTCAAACAACGGTCTCCACCGTTGATCGAATTGCCCCATTCCCTACCACGAGTTGTGTCCCAGGTAGCCAACGGAGAACAAAGAAGAGAGCGCGTAGCATGCAGATGTGCATGTGCATTGGCACGATAGCAACCGAATGAATGTCGATGGATCTGGGCTGTTTGTTCAGGACGATCTACTCCCAAAAACTCCACAAGCACTGGGAGTAAAGGTCAAAAGATCCCTCGCCAATCGTTCATTCCAACCTCAGCTACACACGAGAGGAGAGACAGAGAGACCCCTGCAATGGACTTGTCAGCTGCAATCAAGCCACTGTGCTGGTCTGATCAACGTTGGACATGGGGATTCAGCTAAGCCCAGTTTATCCATCAGTAAGATAGGGTGGCGACTGGCCAGGAGTCATTCGCAACGAGAGAGTCCCGAGCGTCGGCGACAGGAAACAATGACAAATGACATCCATGAGATTTGGGGGAGGGCTTCCTCCTTTGTCGTGGTTGCGTGTACCGGGGCTGTGAGAGAGGGTCGTGGAAAAAGCAATATCAGACAAAAAGAAGAGAAATGCCACCTGGAAGCACCAAAGAAGGTCATGATTCGCTTCAGCCATTGGGAGATCTCTATCCAAAAGCTATCGGAATCCTCCCTTTGTTGTCATTCACCTTCCGGATCCAACATGGCATGACGCTCTTTGTCCATTATTCAGGCTAAGGGGGGTTGACATGCATTAGTCGATAGCTACTCCATACACAATGCCTCATTGACAGCGCCACCCTCAAGGAAAAGACTATCGACGTCTATAATGACCTCGAAAGCAGTGACGATGGGTGAGTTGGGTGGAGCAAAAACAGGTATGTATTTGAATTTCCACCTGGCCTAGCCTGGATAACCCAAATGGGCCACCTCCACGACCATCGGGGACCAGGGGATTCAGGGGCCGATGGCCAGATAAAAAATAAAAATAAAAAAAAAAGGCTTAGCTGAGCGACAAGGGGAAGGCAGGAAAAGGGTGGTTTGGATAGCCACTTTTTGACAGACGAAGGCTTGAAATCCTCCTTTTTTCATGAGCTGAGGTCGGGGTCGCTTAGCCAATCATGCCAGCAAAAACGAGTCATGATCCTCCAGAACACTATACAGAGTACGCGAAAACGCCAAAGGCTGAGCAAGTCCAGGCAATCAATCAATATTCAGCTAACGGAGGCGCCGGGTTGATAGATTAGCCACCTGTCAAAAACCGTTGCTGCCAGACCGGGGCAAGGGAACTGGAAAAACGTCACTCTCAAGGCTAATAATGAAGAGGGAAGACGGCGTACGCCGCATCTTTTACCCTGCTCCGAGTCCATACCCAAGTACCCGTACATGCTTCATACGTCGAGGAAACCAAGGTAAAACCAGGTCATCTTTCCAAAGGATTCTCTATCAGTCTCCACCGAGAATGCATTGCTCCACGATACCAGGCTACGACTGCTGTAATAATCAACGCAACGGTTCGTATCTGACGAACCCACGTGGTGTCAAGTTCTTCAAGAACCGCTTCGGCCTGGGTGGTTTGTGCTTTGGCCACTCCAGCGAGTCCTAGCGTGGGCGGCAAAGCAAGAGTGAAATTAATAATGGCACAACCAGCGCTTGCCTTGCATAATAATCGACCAATGTTTGCAAAGACACACGGATATGGAGTAACTCTTCAAGTCACAACTACCGTTGTCAAAGGTCAAGTTGATTCCTGTTCTGCTAGGTTCTAGTGTATGGGAAATACCAATAATCCACCCGATGACAAATACATACCAGCGATACTAGGTAGTAGTAGTAGTTCCTCACCAAAAAGGGAGATGTCACTAGTTAGAACTAAGCAGTGGGGGGAGATACTTATCTCCAGCGACTTGTCCCACTAGCACGACTAACCATATCAGGATTCATGTTGCGAAGCTTATTCTTGAATAGTTCTCTGCGATGACAATAATAATATTAATAAGTAATCAGTAAAAGTCAAGTAGGTTCGGATGGGGTACCAAACAGAATAAATCAATATTGTTTGTATGGAGAACCTTGCTATCAAAAACTATAATCTTGGTTTGCAAGGTTGGAGGGGTCAGATTTGGCCGTTATTGCTGATTGCATCCATCCCAAGGTTCTACTAGTGAGTAATAGGAGAATCGTGTTTCTTACTTTAGAAACAGTTTCCAAAAAGTAGTAATTACATTCACGTATATCCTAGGCAGTGTGATAATAAGTAATTGTATAATGAACAGCAACCCCTGAATAATACCAGACCAGACCGTCTGCACTTAAGATCCTCCGTACCTTGTGGAATGCATCCACGGAACCCAAAGGTACAAGACCAACCACTCCTACTCAGTAGTAGTAGTAGTAGTAATAGTAGTAGTAGTAGTACCTACCGTCACTAGAAGACTCGGGAGTACCGTTCCTTATCCAAGTCCAGACATAACCATACAATACGGTCATAATATTACAGTACAATACACCCCCGATCCAACCTTACCCATTACTATTAGTAGTACTCCTTAGTACTAGCTGTACCTGACCAAGTCCATTATTGCTTACCGCCGATCACGGGCGGACCGGCAAGGCGGGTACCTTAAACCCCAAAAGGTCTAGCAAGATCATGACGCCCCCGAGATAGTCCGAAGGCCAATCACTTGACCAGGGAAGGTCTAATCTTAAAACGTTTTGGTGGCAGACACCTGACTTGCTGGAGTTGTTTTTGCGCTAAGGCAGCCCACCAAGGGTCCACCTTGTTTGGAGGGTGGGGAATCTGACCAGGAGCGAAATTTACGGAGTTAAGGACGGATTTGATTGCACTACTAATGTTTTAACGGAATATTTTACCGAGGGACGGCAGGAGGAAGAAGGGAGGTGCAGAGTGCATGCGGCGTACAGGTTTCTATTTGTTATAGGCACGTTAGTCGCTAGGAGAGAGGTTTATCGAGTCGTTTGGACTCTGGGTAGGTTATGTGTATGTATGTATATGTAGGGTGGGTGTAATAGGAAAGCGTCAGTTCGTTGGGGTAAACGTAGGTAGTGAGTGAGTACTGACGATCCTGAAGTACTACTAACTACCACTACCGTGGACAGCTTTCGAGCGTCCTGAGATGGCGGGAACGAATAAGAAGGCCCGGAAATACTGGCTCAAGCACGTTTTCCCACTATGCTGGATGGGGTATATGCGAATGACCGTCACATCCTCTATTAATTTATGCAGATGGAGTGACAGCCCCAAAAGAATTTACACTTATCGAGAAATTGCTTGAGCTTTTTAGAGGCCATCGGCGTAGCCTTTAGGTAACTTGGTACTCTATCTAGTATCGAGCCGTGGTTTTGAGGCCTCGCCCAATTTTCAGATACGTTTCCCGTCCCGTCTCCGCTGCCCCCGCTTCTAAGTAGGTACCAACATGAAGGATTCGTGGTGGCGATTCGTGAAAAACTGGAAAAATAGGGGAAAAGGGACAAGGAAAGCCCTTACCAGGACCCGCTGAGCTCATCCATGGTTCAAAGCCGGGGGAGCTTAAGTTATCGGCATATAGCTGAATGTTTGATATCCGATGGTTTTCCGGTTTAGTACCGATCTATTTCCAAGTCTAATACAGAGGACCTAATGATTTAGACATCAACTCAGTGTGTACTGTACTCTGTAACGATGGATAACCCTGCGTTGCTCATCAAAGTACTCCGTGTTTTCTGTCTGTGGATATCGACGGTTCAAGTAGCACATGCCTAAAGTGCCGAATGCATATATAATCACTTCACTTATTTTTTTTTTCCTTTCGAGAATTCTCTTTTCAACAAGGTGAGACACTATAATAGCAAAAAATCTATATATAATATTTCCCTTTCCTTCCTCGGCTGTCCCGAACACTAGGGAGATTATTAGATTACCTCTCTTAAAACACCAATGACATCAGTGACGGCCAGTCGAGTCGCTGACGCGGCCGTCGCATATCAGAAACTTGAAACAGCCCTTGGTTCTGGGGTGACGGGTCCCTCTCGTCGACTACCGTAGGTTGAAGTTGATTTGCCGGGAGCAAGGACCACAAAAAGACCACTGCTTCTCCAGTCTCCAGAGTCCAGAGTTGTAGTAGAAGTTAGAACTAGTCGTAGTAAGGACATGGATGTTGACTCAGTAAGCGGGAAAGCAAGTCTGGATTCACGGGTGAGCTTTTTCCCAAAGGGGAATTAAATTGCCTGCTTGTTTCCTTGGGTAAACTCTTGTTAATAAAAATTATCAAGTTGGCATATTATTATTGATGGAGCTCTGGCTAACGGGACACTAAGGATCCATCCACTAAAGATAGGCATCTCGATTTAATCAATTCTGGCAGCAGGAAGAGAAGGGGAATTCATCAATCTGTAACAGGGCTACTCCGTGTTCTGGTCTGATTGGGAGACGTTTGGTGGGGAAGGCTGCCGTTGTCTACTGTGTACCTACTCTCTGACAGGAGGATCTAGCCCGATCTTTCTCTTTCCTTTTCTAGATCGGAGTTGGATATTGCATCCGTCGGTTATGTATGAATATTAATCAGGATTCTTCTCTGCCTGAGATAAAGTACAAGTATCTCGGTTCCTAAGGAGGATGACATTGAGAAGACCTGGCCGGGTAAATCCCTGCTTGAGCCGCGCCGGGATCGAAACCAACCACCAACCAACGTAACGAGAGAGAGAAAAAAAATAGTTGGAGAGAGGTGAGGGCTGAGCAACGGCTATGATTCTTATCGTGGAATCGTAAACCTTGGATCGGGGCGCTAGTTGCGCAGAATTCCAAATCAGATGAGAAGAAGACTAGAAAAAGAAAAGAAAGAGATCGGCGGTGGTTTTATGCGATGGTAATCTGTCTAGCGGGAGGCCTTCGTATGGGGCAGGGATGATTTACTTATTGTACCCAGATCTTCGCGCTGACGATATCTTGTCTTAGATTCTTTGACAAGAAAGAAAAAAAAGTCACTTTCCAAGTTGCCGGATGACGAGCTTTGGACTCATTTTCTACCCCCATCCAAATAAGGGGGGGAGTAAACCGTTTCATTCCGGAGCCACCCAGATCCCGAACCATGGTTGAGTCAGTAGGTAAGTGGGAAAGGAAGGGGGAATCCCGGGCAGTTTCACTCAGTCTCCCAGAGGTTGGTGAATGGCAGATGAGAGCCCTTGGTCTGTGATTTGGGGTTAATTTCCATGGTAGTAAAATCCTCCTGCTTATTCTCCTAGGACAGGATCCTAATTCTCCATGACTCGATGTAACTTGAGCATCCCATCTCACGGGAATTATTTTTCAGTAGATCTCATCAGCATTTACTCGTAGATTCAACCCTGACAAGCCTGACAAGGTACTTTCCCTAGAGGTCGAGATGACATAAATTGAATCCGGGACATTGTCATGGGTATTCATTTTTGGTAGCAGGTCCAGATTCCAAGCAATCTCGGATATCCTCCAGAGGAGCGAACCATGGATCAATTCGTCATAAATGCCATAAAAACTTGGATCTGGGAACAAAAAAAAAAAACGGCCCCTAGCCTGTTATCTTACCAGAGGCGTGACGTAAACTTCATTCATCGGTTTTGGATACAGTACGGACAACACCAAAGCTCTGCTCCTCTTGGTTTGGTCTTCCAGTCTCAATTCATGGTGAGATTTGGAGAACGGAGCGCACTGCTCAAGCCGACGAGATCGATGGGGCACTCCGGCTAAGAACTCATGCTTAGTACACTTTTACTCCCTTGAACCCAGGCCCGTGCTTTTGGGGTCTAGGTCTTGGGTTCTCCATCGGGCTATCTGCCCCAATCCAAGACATCACTCCAATTATCTAGGCTTCACGCTGCTCTGGAAAATTGTAAAGTCCACATAACTAATCTGGTGCCTATGATTTTAGTAACAGTTCGTCTGGACCGACACTAGTGCAGATAAAGCACAGGAACTTCAGGAAGGGGGGGTGAGACCGTGAGACTCGCATTCTAAGCGCTGTGGCGAGTCAGGCGGGAGAAAGGAATTGTCAATTGGTTCCATCGGGGAAGCAGGAGGAGACATTACTTACGACTGGAGGTATCGAAGTCAAGAATACCACAATAATAAGTAATAATATGGAGGCGGGATACAGAAGTGGCACATGAATTGTGGCGGAAAAGTCTGCGCTTTTGTTTTTACTTTTCTTGAAGGACCCTTTTTGGATTTTTGGTGTTATTTTCTTTTTCTTTTTTTTTCGCCCTTTTTCTTGCAGTAGCCGCTCCTCTTAGGTAAGTAGGTGAGAGTGTCTGGACTTTAAACCTGGAAAAGACAAGATCTTATATTCAGTGTCCTGTATGAATCCTTGACCTTGACTGGCGGACGAGTAGTACCTAAATGTAATTGGTAAATTATGATGCTTGTTTGAATGGCCCGATCAATCCAATTACGCAAGACAAAGGTTGTAGCCCAGCCAGAGAGTTTTGGAAACGGAGCCGATCGATCATTCAGACCGTTAGCGAGCCCTGCAAAGTAAAAGAGGGATCCAGTTCGGATCGGGTGCTGTGTGAGCGTGAACCATACGTGTGTGGAGAGAAAAAGATGAAGAAGAAGAAAAGAAGAGCCGAAGCCTGGCAATTGGATCTTCCATAACTTGGGGCAAAGTTCTAACTTCCAGTTCTAGGTCGATCGAACCGGAATCAGGGTTCAGAAAGTTCTAGTTATTTTTTTTGCCTCTTTTTTTTCCCTAGTTAACTCTCCTCCCCACCATCCATACCTGGGTAAGAAGAGGGGAATTGGTAGGTCAGGTAGGTATTCTCTAGCCTACCTAGGTACCTAGCTTGCCCTTTCTTGCGCTCTCCCAATTCAACATGACGAGGTACTACTTAGGTACGGTACTTGGTACTTAGACACTCTAGTTAGTCCTCCTGCATGAACCATCCATCCTTTCCCGTCGAAAAGGTAACCATGATAAAGGATTGGTTGCATCTAGAAATGACGCTTGTCGGTTTGATTGAGAATCGACCTATCGATCCCAACTTCTTAAGACAGCGATGCATTCATGCATGTGAGCACCAAGTAAGTAGATACTTACTTACCTTACCTTACCACACACCCCATGCCTCTTTCTTTTCTTTTCTTTTCTTTCCTTTTCTTTTTTTTTTTTTTGGTGGTTCAGCTTTCCTCTTTTCGTCTTCTTGACGTGCTGTCTATGGCTGGGTACCTAAGTATTTTTCCTCGTAGACATAAGTACTTCTAGGTGCGTGCCAAGCAGACTGTTCGGAAGGAGGACTATAGTACCTACTAGATAGGTAGTGGTGGACCCCCCTTGCGCCGTCCCCTGTTTTCGCCCCCCGTTGGAAAAGACATGGGCGACTGACAGCCAGCCACCGCAGGCAAGAACTAGAATTAGATAGAACTCTTCGTATATGCAAGAGGGGACTTGTGCGACAATGACTATTCCGACGGTCTCCCAGGCTGCATGTGGTATCTACTTAGGTAGTAGGGAAGGATGTTTGGTCTAGGATTATTATTATGCAAACAAAAGAGAGCACTATTATTATTATTCAAGTTGTCATTATTTTGAATTAGTAGTTCTCATTTTTATTTCCTCCTTCTCTCATTGAGATGAAATAATAATAGCATCACTCACACACATTCAACACTCATCGGGGTATTATTAAGTCCAATCCAAAAAAAAAAGCGGTATCATCCGCCATAGCCAAAAAAAAAATAAACAAAATAAAAGGAAATAGAAATCAACATATACATGTTAAAAAATCCAGGGACTTCCCACAAAATAAAATCATTCCCATCACTCCTTGGTCTCCTTTCTATAATCCGAACAAGAAAACCCACACACTCCAGATCAACCATCAGATAAAATAACAAACAGGGAAATCACAATAGATGCTTTTTGGGGGTTCAACCCAAAGAAAATTATCGACTGGCCACGTGACCCGCCGCGGAAATATACACCATATAGATATACAAAGGAAATCAAGACAAGGAAAAGGGAAAAAAAAAGCAAAGAGAGACAATGGGTCAGACCGAGATCATGTACATAAGACGCTCCCAGAACATCATATATGGAAAGACAACATGAAAGGGGGAATAGAGAGTTAAAAAAAAAAAAAAAAAAAAGTCGTTCGATCATTCCGTACGATGGGGGCCATAATTAATTGAGAAGATTATTAAGACCCATGCGTGAATCCCGGGGAGGCTCAATCCTGAAGGCCTCTGGTCGAATATCTTCTCGCGAAGAAAGCCAGTAAGGCTGAGAATCGGGGACCCAACGGGGTTTTGCGGATAGATCTGAGAAAGGCTCCGGGTTCCGGGAAAGATAGAGGTCTTCGGATGTTGAGTAAGTAGGATTTTGTTTGTGGAATTCCCCGTACTGTTGGCGTGTATCCACTGGGAGAGGTAGAAGCTGTGGTGAGGCAAGAGTCTTAGGGGAAGCGGAAGAAACGGAGTTGTGATCGGAAACCATTGAAGGTGGTTCAAGCGAAGCGGCACTCGAGGTCTCTGAGAAAGCGGGGGAAGTCAAGGGGGCTTCCACAGGGCGGTTGAGAGCAGGAAGAGTGAAGATGGGGCTAAGCTGTCGGGGGTAGTCCATCGAAGCCGTTGAACAGGACTCCCGTCGGGATGAGGGAGATTTGGTCCATGAAGTGAGGGGTCGTTCGTGGGAGATGGAGGAGAATCGAGAACGGATTGTCGGGCTGCTCATTGCCATGGAGGCGCGCACATATGGGGCTTCGATACGGCCATTCAGTGTTCGCGATTGGGCGGAGTGAGGGGAGTTCGAGGTGGGAAGGCCCCTCCTCTTTCGGTTCATGCTGCCATTCCACCAATTCTTCACTGCGTTGTCACTGCGGTTACCCAACCGCCGCGCGATCTCCGCCCAACGCTTGCCCATTTCACCCACCATCCGCTCAATCATCAAACCCTCCTCCGCAGAGATGGGCTCCCGGTTCAAGGATGGCTTGAGGTTCTGATGAAAGCGCTCCCGGCATTGCTTGGGAGATCGGTAGTGCATGTGCTGAGAGATTCGAACCCAGTTGTTTGGGCCTTGTTCGCGGACCAACTGAAGTAGCAACTGATCTTCCTCAGGAACCCAAGGTCCTCGACGATGTGTAGGAGCCATGAGAGCTGAAATTGTGCGGGAGTTGCTGGAAATTAAATTATGCGACTGTATTGTCTGTTTGAAAAAGATGTTAGAGGATGCGGGTAGATGGGGAGATTTGTGTGCTGAAGTAGGATGGAAAGGGTTGGGAAACTTTAGGCACAAGGTTGGGGTCAGTGGTTAAGTACCGAAGGAGGTAGTATGGTGGTGGGCGGTTAGTCGCTGGCAGCGGGGGAATGACCAGGCTAATACCAGTATGGTGGTGTGAGGAGGGAAGGGTGAGAATAAGATAATGAGAAGTAATGTCGAATTAAGGAAAGGTGTTGGAAGAAATCTGGATCCAGATGGGCCTCCTGGGTGGTAGTTATATGGAGGGGAGAAGAACCGGATTGTCGAAAGTAGATGCGACGAGAAGGGCAGGTCAGGATCGTCTATTATAGCAACAAGCAGCAGGAGAGGACAATAATGACCAGGGAGACGGGTCAGAGAAAAATGGCTACTGCTCCACACTTTCAGCACGCTATAGGAGAAGATCTGATCCAAGATCTCGGAGCTGACAGTTGTCGGAGGAATAAATAATATAATAAAATACATAAAAATAAAAAAAGAGGTCAATGATTTTTTGGATTTTTATTGATTTTTTATTTTAATTTCTAATTCTTATTTTTATCTAGGTATATTCACATTTATTATTTTATTTTATTTAGGCTGGTACTGATTTACCGCTAAGGACTGAATCAGTATGTAATGTATGTACGGATCCACAACAGGTACAACACGCATGAGGGGAGGATGGGCTAGCTACAGCCAGGAGGTCACCACTAACTGGATCGGGAGAAAGGGTGTGCTAACCCTGGAAGCCTCCAAGGCCAGTGGAGGAGAAGAATGGATTATAATAATAATTAATTAATTACCTTAGTAGCTTCCTACTCCATCGTACATACATACCTCCCCCGGAAAGCAGAACAGCGAGGGACGGAGAACCTCGCACTCCATCACCAGGAAGATCGTGATGACAAAACAAGTGGTTTAGCACTACCTACGACAACTGATCTCTCTGAGGCTTGAGCCCAAAAAGTGGGGTATTCAATGGACCCAGACTCGCTTCACAGTATCTGCTTTGGGTAAATCAGACCCATCACTGACAAGGGAACAATTTTCGAAGCAGCAGCCACAGCCACCCTTTCCCGAAAAAAACCAAAGGTAAGTAAAAAAATAATAAATTAAAATAAATGAAGGTAAATCCAGAAGCTGAAGAAAGGTGAAAGCTCAGCTGCCCCAGCGGCAACCATTTCCAGATCGTGGGGGGGGACGTTTGCCACTATACAATGTACTTTATACAGATCGGTGTTGCAGCAGGGATATTCAGCAGGATGCTGTAACCATTTACAGCCTGTGTGAAACAGAGATACCCATTTCACTCTCTTTCTGTTTTCTACTTGGTGTCGCATGTAGCAAGGTTAACCTAGTCACTCTGCCCTCCAAGATGAATACCTGCACACCTAAAGCCCACTGAGGATAGGGACTCCCATGACAAATGCGGTGCATCTGATGTCGTATCCAGGTGGGGAGATCTTCACTGTTCCCCTCCCACTGATGATCGATCTCGACTGGAGCGAGTTAGTCCTTAGGAGGAATGAATTCAGGGGAAAGAATGAAAGCGATTGTTCCTTGATACCAAAAGCGATGCTTCGGTCATTTCCTCTCGATCCAGGGAATAATAATAAAAATTCACAGACAGACAGCTAGCGAAGCTGGAAAATGATACCGAGCATGGTGACTATAGAACCAGAAACAGAAAAAGAAAGAAAAAGGACTCGAGAAAAAGAAAAGAGCAGTTAAGGTCCGATCACCATCAAGTGCCTTTCCACCTCGCTTCCCACGGTGGTAAGCTGCAACTAGATACCTATCATCGAGTGATGCATCAGTCTACGACGAAGTACCAGGGATGAATTGGCCAATGCTCTTCTAAGTTCAGGCCCTGACAGAAAACTGGGAGCGGCAGAAACGGTCTAGGTCAGCCAAATGGGGAATGTGGTCAAACAAGCCCAACAAATACTTTGTACTAAGGGGGGCTATCATAGCTCAAGGCGGGGGGGCGTTTCTTCTCGGAATTAGAAATCCAGGATCCAGATAGAAAAGGAGAAACACAACCTGCCAAAAAAAATCATCCCGAGCTAAGGAAGAAGAAGAATTTGATGAATAACAAAACAATCGAGAAGATGGATTCAACCGAAATAATAGTTTTAGATAAAACCACCAGGTCTAGTTCCCGTCGATAAAACAGTTTAGTGTCGGTTTAGTGTGCCAGTTATTTTCATTTACATAATCCGTACAATAAATACTCATGATGTAGATTGTCCTATAGTAGTAGGAGGAGGAAGAGGTCGTGGTGGAAAGGTCATTTTATCAAGGAAGGATCCACCGGGATGGGCGAGGAATGACAGATCCTTTCTTGCATTATTCACTAACCAACAACGACTAAATGCCCTCTGGATCGACCTGGAGGGTTCGGTTCCAGAATAAAATAAATGAAAAGAAAAGAGAAAAATTAAATTAAATATTACGAGGTCTTATTATTCTCGACAAGAATAATCGAATTGAGAAACCCCAATCAATAATAAAACAATAAATATCAAGCAAATCAACTACAATAATGAAGCGATTAATGGGAAAGCCGAGCATTCAGCCAGCCCACGCCGCGGGCCTCACCTGAACACCTCCCCATTGGCCACCCTCCTTCTCCGTACTCTATCCTGATCTCTCCACCCCCCGTGGACCGTTACCCAGACATGAACCGTTTTGGTGGAGCCCATGATTGGCGCAGCTCCAGCTAGCGCATTTCAGAATTTGAAATCTTTTGGCTTTACCTAGATAAGTCTCTATACCTGTAACGGTTGCGATCGACGTGATGATCGGGCACATGCCTTCCACGAGAAAGACGACTTCAACAGGCCTTCAAACTGTGTGTGCTTCCTCGAGTGTCCACTGTCAACGGGTCAGGTACGCAGCGACCGTAATTCGACTCCATTCGTCACCCCTGAGGCGCTCTTTCAACCGCCAGACGTCAGCTATTATTGTTTAATCCATGACTAGAGCTTAGCTCGGGATGCTCTACCCAGCGGTAACTCCGAGTGATTGGCCTAAATGCCTTCCTGCACTCGAAATTCATTTGAGCGCTTGGAGTGTTACCTTCCAATAGTGCATGTATCTCACGCTCTACCCCAAGAGGGCAGGAGAGAATAACAGGGAAAAAAAGAAATACGTGAGTGGAAAAACAGAGATTTAATTCCAACCTATGGCATTATGGCTCCCCTTTGATCATGACTCACGTTGGTTCTGCAGGGACCGCTCAAGTTCGGGGGGCCAAGAGTCAGCTTCGCTTATTCGGAACTTGGAAGTGCATTTGAGATTGACAGATCTTATCGAGCCCTAAGTATTTCCCCTTTGTTTTTTATTCCCTTTTGGGGGGTGGAGGGGGTTCAACCCACACACTCAGATACTTTTGGCTATCCTTCGTGGCGGACACGCGGTCAATATAATCGTTTAACTATGAAGATCTAAAACATGGCTTTTCTTCCATGTACAACATGGTATAGCTATGCATCTGCCTTCCAGTACTTTGTCGATCATACTAGTAGATCACGAGTATTGAACTCTAGTTTGTCAATTCTTGTGGTTCCTTTGCATCGTTCGATGCCTCGTCATCCCCCTTCCCAGGTAGGGTGAATTTTGGGACAGTATCTCTTATTATTGTTAGATTGATCTGTGCATCAAGGCTCCCGCTGTCACTATACAACAAGGCGAAGGGAGGAAGCAACTTATTGGGCGAGCTATTAAGGAGTGGTGCTCCTTCTACCCACAAAGAAATGTTCCGTTGGGGCTATTTTTGCTAGGTGCCGTTCGATCTGATCGTCTCCATCTGGTTGGTTAATCGGATTACATCGCGGACCGCCCAAGTTGAACCAAGGCGATGGAAAATGGAGGAATAAGCTTCGTCATTGGACCTTGTTTGTGATCTGATACAGATCATCATCTCCCACCCAGGTGTTTCGATTTATTTCCTTCCACTCATCCTGGTCCATGGTCATGCTCCTTATTTAGGACTATTTACGACTATAGAACACTGCCTTGGAATTCTCTTACTTTCTTTGTTCCAGTGAAGTCGCACCCTGTTCCCAAAAAAGAAAAAATTACGTCTTCCACTCGTGGCGCGGTTGCAAACACGCTCACTCAATTTTGATACGGAATATATTTTGAACCTTCTACATTTAATACTCCGGGCTATTACCTAGGACATTCTCGATGTCGTAGATTTCATCTCTTTTTGAGTGGCGGATAGTCATCAACACAGAGCAGGAATTGATCATGACTCGAGGAAGTCTGTTTTGAATCCTTTGATAGCTGTCACCTGTATTACACTTTACAGTTTTCTATGTGCAGACCCCGAACCCACAAACGTTCCATACCTCAGGTAGTAAAGCAAGGGACGATAGTCAGACCAGATACCAGCTCCTCGATAAAGGTCCCTCATTAGAATTCCAGCATCGCCACGAGCTAGAAGCCGTTAGGTCCCGTCGCCAGGTCAAAAGGGGCAAGGGAATTCGAGGCTGGTGACTGATCGGATCAATGTCATTATTATTATTATTATTATTATTATTATTATTATGATTATTACCGCCATGCAGGAAAAGGAAAAAACAAAAACAAAAAACAAAAAACAAAAACACTAAATTAGTGGAAAAGCACGACCCCTTGAGGTGGTGCATGACGTGACGAACTACTGTCCCGATCTCACTGGTGATTGGTTGCCAAATTAAGGTATTTGTCATTTTGGAATCCTCGGGTCTAGTCCTTTTTAGGCAAAGATAAACGGGAAATTTTGAGGTCCATGTCGCTAGACTCAAAATAGAATATCCAGTCAGGTGAGAAAACCACCAAGCCTGGATGGGAGTCCCTCGAGTATACGGAGTACACCGTCCACGAAAAATTAATAACGAAACAACTCATTAAGGTGACTGGTAAGATCCGAATATATTGCCTTTTGAAATATTGTTTACCTCATCATTATATTCAGGGGACTATTGATTTCCCAGTGGATTTGATCAGGCGATGCATCCTGCCAGGTGCTTTCTAGGCCCCATGGCAAAGCCGAAATATATCTTCAGTGCTTGATATGGATGACCAGCACTTCCGGACCAGAGTATACCATATACCGCCCTAGCTAATACATACAGAGTACTTAATATAATGAATCAATCAAAAAATAAGCGAAACCAAAAAAAAGGGGTGACCCCATTGTCTGATCCTGTATAGACTTTGGGATCTCCAACGTCCAGGGCCGCCTGTCAAAAAAGCCTCTTTTCCAAACCTTAAAAGACCACACCCAAACAAAGTCCCGCCCTTTTGGCAACCTGAAAGTTGTCACCCTGAAGCTTGTGTACCCCATACCTGGAGTTTACAAAGAACTAACATCAATCAATTGATTATCGGGGAAAATCATCAAAACCATGATCCAAAAAAAGGACATGTCGGCGTCAGAAATGTCACCCACGTCTCTTTCTGTGTCGTGTAGTACAAATAATGCCATGTGGACGGGTATTTGCGATCCACCCTCGTGGTACAAACCACCCACCCATCATCCATCGACAAACGACTTAGTACAACGGACGTATATCAAGTCCCTACTACAACAATTTGCCTCCCGCTCTCGTTTAAATTCTCCTAGAAGATCGAAAATGCAGTCCGCAAAATAGGGAGAAGAATTCGCTTAACCGAAACAGAACCAGGATAGAAGGGGCCCCCAAAAACATATTGCCCAAATAAAATGAACAGAAAAAAAAGGGATCAGTCCAAAATCACAGCAAAAAAAAAAAAAGATAGAAACGGTTTATGTTTTACCGATCTTGATTCCTTGCCGCTATTGGACTAGGGAAGCCGCAAGTAATCTGAGGACAGCAAAAGGGCGACTATTGATTGATCACGAAGGGAGAGGGGTGTCTAAATCTGAACAAGGATGTTTTGGGAGACACCATGGACAGATGCTAGACCAAGATCGATGGTCCCCGACGTAGTCCCCTTGGGCTGGGTACCAATCAGAAACATGGGAAGTATTTGAGATAAACCCTTGTCAGTCTGGTCCTTAGCGTGGACTGTGCAGGACACACGGATCATCACTGTCAGCTGCTCAATCTGGAATCGATGCCCCAGGCACCCCTAACAATGGTCCCCGCCAAACAAGCAGCCATAAATTACAGTGATGTGCCTATCTTTTTTTTTTTTTTTTTTTTCATTTGCTTTTTTGGCTACCCCGTAAGTACTAGTTGATTTCTTATTATTTGCATGAGGGAGAATTTGATACCAAGGTCACGGTATCTTATTCTACGATTACTGGATTGAGGAATCTGAAGCCATTACCTAGGTACTTTATGAGCACCTAAATATGTACATATATTTTTTTCTTGTTGGATGCGAAAAACCACTGGCACTACACCAATGGTAGGTAAAACTTGACGTAAACTACCTACGTACCTACCTAAGAAATGTCGAACCCCCCACGTATCTTCTGCTGGGCAACCTCAATGACAGGACTGCGAAGCAAGTAAGTAGAGAGAGTGGAATAATCCCTGTCGACTGCAGGACACTCTACCTACTTAGATGGGGAAGAAGAAGGGGGTGAAGAGTGGAGCGAACGGCGCTCTCGCAGCCGCCGCTGTTTCCTGACTGTCGGGCTCCAAGAGTGCGAACCTCAGGGGGTCCGAGCATGGCTGTCACTCCTCTGTTTCGGGCAAGGCCGTAAGGGGCAAAAAAAGGAAGGAAAGAGGAGGGGGATCGAAAAATTGAGTCTGGATCTAGGAATTGTTGCGACGATTGTGCCTTTTTCCATATCAATTCTCTGTCGATTCTCGGCAAATAAATTAATACGGGTAGATCAATAATGAGGATAAGAATAATAATAACAGATCTTATTATTTTTATTTGAATTATTAGGAATTACTTTTCCGTGATGGCGCTCGCTTTTGTTCGGTCCTGCCTGTGTCCTATTGGAGGGCATGTTATGGAGATTCCTTAAGGTCTTTTAGGTAGAGTGAAAAAGGTGGAATGGGAGGGGCAGTGGATATAGGAGGAGGAAAATTGATTTGGCTCCATCACCAGAAGCCTCAATGGAAGAGGGGGTTAATTCTCTCAAAGTATGCTGTGCTGATCACCATAAAGGAGTTATTTACTTTCTAGAAATAACCTTAGACATAAGCTGTAAATCAGTGTTGTTTGTCAATATCTCTGATCCTTGGCTGTAAAATAGCAAGAAGAGTTCACCTTCCCATGGAAACGGGATCGGGATGTCCCAGATCGAGCTGTAGTGTCTTCAGCGAGAAACAAAACTGTGGTACCTCGGGCATCGTTCAGGCCATGACGTATAGAAAGTTAGAAAACCCCAGGGACACCGGGGAATCGCCAAGGGCGTACGGTGATTGGATGCCTTCTTCGATCGGGCTTCATGCTTCCCCGTTCGGGGACCAGATGGTTCCCGATTTGCCCGACTGGCTGGTTCTGGAGGCTCACCTGGGCACTGGAGACTGGTTGCCTGTTTGGGGGAAGGGGCCGTACCTGGTACCCGGTATGGTAAGCACTTACCAGTCAGGACAGTACCGTACCAGACGGTACTTCTGGGAGTCATACTGTACTGGTACTCTCCAGCGCTGATCGTATTAGTATCCTTCCATTACTATCATCTTATCCTATACTCTACATGCACTCAAGGATACAGAAAAGAGAGCATCGATGCGGGCCTCGTATTTTCGATAAGCTACAGGGGCCCTGGGCCTGGATGATAGTATTTTGAACAGGTCAAAATACGCCTCTTGGAAGGTGCGACTGCCCTATCCCCCGCCATCATCGGAGGACAAGACCGAGATGTTGGATGGCAGGCCCCCGAGTTACGAGTTACTACCAAGTCGTACCACCAGATCAGCCTAACATTTCGATGGACTCATTGCTCGTCGAAGTAGAGTGTTGACGCGGCCTCCTTCTATAATTCTCTTTTTTCAATTTGTTATTGGCAGTGTGATGAATTCAGCCTGGATTGCTGCAGTGCTTGATGTTCTTTCTACTCTCTCCTCCCTGTTTCTTTGTTACTCTATACCCTACAATGGTGTACAAAGAATTGGTGGACCAATGGAGTGGAATGTGATCTGACAGTACTATTGATTCCCCTTCCGTGGAGCTGGGGTTACAGTCTGACAAATTTGCGACACCTTTAAGAATATCTCGATGACTACATTTTTCTTTTTCTTTTGTTTTTTTTTTTTCCCTTGCAGCCATCCGATACTTGCCCGGAGGGTCTTCCCTGTGAGCTACTCTGCTAGTCGATTAAGAAAGAACCAAAAAATTCAGGCTTCGACTTGGACTAGAATTCCGGTTTGGCAAAGCGGAGTCAAAAGGTGGCTGATGTGACGGCAACGTTCAACGCCTCTGCTGCAAGCCCTGCAACATCTTCTTTGTTTCCCCCCTCTTACCGACCCCAAAAGGATAAAAGTAGAGTAAAAGTCAACCTCCCTCATGGAGACTTTGCTGGCCGATTGGCTCGTGGCTGGCAACTTGGCAGATCAGTCCAATCCTGACCCCTCAGCGAGCAGCTCCGAGCCAACCAGGACGAGCCAGAGCGCATCCCAATAAACCCAATCTACCCGGTCCAAACTCAATCTTTCTTCTGGCCCATTCAGCCTGGAACCTCTGAGGAGAGGTACCTTCAGGTCCCGGCGCTCAGGTAAGAACATGGAAGCTCCGTCCACCAATCCCGAACTGCTGCCCCAAAAGAGCAATGATGATCTTGCTAGTACCTAGCCTCTTGGTCCCGTCCACCTGCTTTCCCTTGAGTGCGCAACAAAAGATGGATGCAACAGTTGGCTCCCCAACACAGTTGCGGTGGGTGATGCTACCACGCGAACTATCTTCTTTCCTGTGGATGAGTTGGGGCCGGCCTCCATGCTTATCATAATAATAAATGTAAATTCTACGAAAATGAGGCTCGGCTAATTCAAATACCTCGGAAACTGAACATAGCCACTCCCCAAAAAAGAAAAGAAATTGGTAGAAAGAGTGATACTAGACTCGTATCACGCCTCTTGCATCTATATCTACTTTGAGTGCACACAATTCCACACACAATATCTTAGCTAACTTGGCAAGGGAGACTTACCAATCCCTACAGAGAGCAAGTAGTCCTTTGACTCCCTCACTACTAGTTTAAACCCCACCCTTCTCGCTCTCCTCCCTTTGTCTCCTCCAATAAAGGTGAGTAAACCAACATCAAAAAAGCGTGTTGAGTAAACGACTCCCCTACAAGACGGCACAGAGAGGGGCCGCCAACCTTAAAGATCCACGACGGGGACAGCGCCTTGACCGCATCAAGGCATCAATCTCAACTAACAAGAGGCGAGGCCATCTGATTGCCCATCTATCCTTAAGCGAACGAACCTATTCATCCTATCCTTCGGCACTTCCAAGTTGAGAGATCAGAAACCGTGAAGACAAGCCACCCACCAACATCCTTTTGTTCCCAATTTCTTGTTTTTTTTTTCTCAATCATATTGGGTCATGATGACCTAGATAGATCCTATCTTTTGTCATACAGCGGGGGCGTACCATTTCAAAATGACCACTTGGATACTCCGTATGCTTGACCCTCCCCCCCCGGCAAAAAGAAAAGAAAAAAGACAAAAAAACAAAAAACAATACGACCTACAAGGCTTAACATTACTCCTTTCGGCTCACATTGCTGGAAGGTTTCTTATAACCTGAATACGAAGACACCCAAAACCAGGGACTTTTGTGACTGACCTTATATTTACCTAGACCAGGCCTATACTAAGGTACTACAGTACGGCAGTACTGCTAGTACTAGTAGAATTAGATAGTGAGTGTCCCAAGTAACAACGATTTCTGCATGTTAACGTTTCGGGATCCTCCCGGCTTACTGGAGGTATTATTACTTCTTCTCCAACTTTCGTCGGATCACATCACCATAGAAGAGAATAGAAATAGAATAAAAAGTGATAGCCTCGATAAGAGACACACAAAAGTCCCAAAATAAGGAACAAATTTCCGGAAATCCTGGTAGAATAAGGTAAGAGTATGCTACTACTTTAGTTCGTGCAGACTGAATTTGAGATGATGATGATGATGATGATGGAAACTATTGATTTGCTTTTCGTTGCTTTTTGGGAAGGGGGGGGGGGGGGTTTCTACTTTTAGGTACCTTGTCTTTGGGAAGGAAGGGAGGGAGGGGAAAAAAGAAATTTATATGCCTAGGAAGTTTGGCTTCTGTTGAGGATGGGTAAAAATAGTAATAATAGTAATCAGAGCTTTGGCCAGGAAGGTTTTCTTTTTCTGTTTTCTATCTACTGTATACTTAGCTAGAGGGTGGATGGGGAATCCTCATTCTCCACCTTCAGGAGATGGATGTAGCTGCATCTGGAAGTTGTACTATTGTTGTTTCTCCAAGTATTATCATTGCCTTTTTGCTTTGAGTGAGAGGAAGATGGTGTGAAAGGGGAAAGAGGCAAATTCTAGGTATTGATTGCGAAACTCTGTTTCTCTCTATTTTTTTCTTCTATTCTTGAAAACGATCCAGCGAGTTCCCCCCCCCCCCAAAATCATCTATGGATCGATCGATCGATCTCATACCCTCACAAAGACCGGCATTGACTCGATCGGGCAATCGACCTCGATTTCCTGCCCCCCCTCGTGGGTTTCGCCCGTCTCATCACCACCCCAGAGTTTCCACGAGGCCCCAGATGGCAAGTAGACAGAGATCTTCCGTTGACCCGCGGCCAGAACGGGTGCCACGAGGTACTTGGATCCGTAGAGATACTCCGTTTCGACCTCCCACGCCCTCCGGTCATCGGGGAACTCGTAGAACAAGGTCCGGATGACGGGGGTGCCCTTCTCGTGGGCCTCGCGCATCAGACCCCGCGTGTACGCGCGCAGCTCCTCCCGGATGCCGATATACTTCTTGCAGATCTCGTAGACCTGCTCGCCGTACGACCAGATCTCGTTGTCGGCGCCGGAGGCCGTGGGCTGGCCGGCTGGTTTGGGCTCGCGGTCGCCGTGCAGCCGCATCACGGGGCAGAACGCGCCCCATTGGAACCACCGCGTGAAGAGCTCCCGGAACGCAGGGTCGTCCGGGTTGCCCCCGTGGAAGCCCCCGATGTCGGTCGTCCACCAGGGGATCCCCGCCAGTCCCATGTTCAGGCCGGCGGAGAGCTGGTTGCGGAACGAGCTCCAGGAGGAGGCGATGTCACCGCTCCAGACCAGCGCGCCGTATTTCTGGCTACCGGCCCAGGCGCACCGGAGGAGGTTCACGATGTTGGATTGGCCCTCGGCGGCCATGCCTTCGTAGAAGGCCCGCGCGTATTCGCGGGGGTAGATGTTGCCGATCGATACGTTGCTGCCGGCGTGGTAGCGGAAGAGGTCGAAGTCGTAGATGGAGTATTCAGGCTCGGCCTCGTCCAGCCAGAAGACCTTGATGCCCTTGTCGTAGTAGTTCTTCTTGGCTCGGGCCCAGATGAACTCGCGGGCTTCCGGATTGGTGGCATCGAAATGTGTGATGTCTCCGTCGCATTGCATGGCGATGCGGAGGCCGCGGTCGTGGCGGATAAGGAGACCACGCTCGAGCATCTCGGGGTAGTTCTCGGAGTTGTTTTCCACGGTAGGCCAGATGGAGACCATAAGCTCGACGTTCATCTCCTTGAGCTCCTTGACCATGGCGTCTATTACGGTAGTAAGTACTTTGTTTCTTCCCGGTTCATATAGGAACGAAGACGGACTTACCAGGATCCGGCCAGAATTCGGGATCAAACTTCCACTCCCCTTGGTGCTTCCAATGGAAGAAATCGACCACGATCAAGTCCAGGGGGACATTGCGTCGTTTGTACTCCCTCGCCACATTCAACAACTGTTCCTGATTCCAGTATCGGAGCTTGCACTGCCAAAACCCCAGTCCGTATTCCGGCATCATGGGGACATACCCCGTCACAGCGGCATAGGCCTCTTCAATCTCAGCCGGGCTATCGCCCGCGACAACCCAGTAATCCAGCGCCTTGGTCGAATATGCCTCGAAGCTCATTGTGTTCGTGCCTAGCACCGCCCTTCCGATCCCAGGGTTGTTCCAGAGGAAGCCATACCCGAGCGACGACAGGGCAAAGGGAACACTGGCCTGGGAGTTGCGATGGGCGAGTTCGACATCCGTGCCCTTGAGGTTCAGCGATGGTTGTTGGTACTGACCCATGCCGAATATCTTTTCCTTAGGGTCGACGGACTCGAATCGCATCGTCAGGTGGAAATCGCTCCTCCCTGGGACCGGGCGTAGTTCGCGCGCTTCAATCTCCAATGCGCTGCATTTGGGATCGGTTAGGTCGCGACGGTGGCGGGCGTACTCCTCGAGGAGCTTGTTGCCCTTTGAGTCGTAGATCACGATCTTACCGCGCTGGGTGACGACGGCTTTGATCTTGCCGTTGGTGATGGTGGCTTCTTTGCCCTGAGGGGTTTCGATGGTGGGTTTGCTTGTGGTGGCTGGCTTCGAGGAGAGGGCCCAGTCTTCTGTGGGCATGGAGGAGAGCTTAGTGGCTCTGACGCGGAAGGCGTTGGGACCCCATGGCTCGATCCAGAGTGTATGGTCGTCGAAGCGGAAAATGAGCTTGTCTCCTTCAGCGTAAAGCATGGTGGAAATTCGCGTTCAGTAGGGGATGAAATCAATTGTGAGAGGGCAGGTGTGAGAATGAAATGGGTTTCTTTTCTCCTTCACTGCAGGATGAGAGTGTTAAAAGCGTTCATTCAAAAAAAAAAAAAAAGAAGAAGCCCAGACAGCAGATGAAAAGGAGCAGTTAACCACCTTTGAAAAGCCCAACCTGACCAGCTCAGAGCTCAGGCAGTTGTGTCGCCGACATCCCACCCCCACGGAGGACGATCTTGTCTCCAACTCCATCTCTATTCACCCGTTGCGCCTGCCGCTGCATCCAATCGCAAGTACTGGATGCCGAGACGCGCTGTTTGATGCATAAACCTGGGTGGGGGAGAAAGAGGGGTTTCTTGTCGTGGAACAATGAAATGGCAGAAGACCATTAACGATGATGTCGGTCGAGGGATTTAACCGGGGATCGGAAGATGAAATAGCCTAAATCGAGCTTCTCAGATATCGGGGTCAGCTGGAGGTTGTTGAGTCTTGACAAAGAAGAGTTGGAGAAGGAAGAGTCGAGGAGGAGGGGGGGATTTAATTAATTCGATCGACATATTATTTCACCCCTGTCTTCGGTTGCGTCTGTTTCTTATTCTTAATCTTAAGATAGAGTGAAAATTAATATGATATACTACACCCACATCTACTAGCCTATAACCCCAGCTTAATTGCCTTGATCCTCTACATTCTACATTGCACTGAAATCACTCCGCATCTTCTTCAAAAGTCGAGCGATTACTGATCAGAGACATATCACGACACTGGCTAATAAAGAGATTCACCGGGTAAAAGAGAATTGACTGCCGAGGATATGGCTGAATTGGAGATCTACACCCCATATACCCAGACAACAGGGAAATCCGTAATCTAGCGGAGACTGAATGCGGGGAAACCAAGAGCTGCAAGAGTGGATCAGGGTGAAGTCCGGGGAATGGGCGATGCGGAAGAAGGACTTGTGCCCCGTGTATGGACGGGGTAATTGGATTGGCAACGAGGATTTAAACTGGCCGTGGCCCCCTTGGTTAGACAAGTAGTCTCTTTTTCAAGTGAACAGGTAAAGACGGATCAAAAATGGAAATCGAGAAGGATGCCGCCAAGGTCGAGAACGCTCATATCGAGCACTCGTCCGACACGCTGACCACCAAGGCAGCCCAGCAGGCGTCGGCAGCGGAGCATCAGGCGACATTTTGGGAGGCCCTGAAAAATAACTACAAGGCGGCGCTGTGGTCCGCAGCCATTTCGCTGACCATTATCATGGAGGGTTATGATGTCGGTATGTCCACCGTCAATAATCGATAATTCTCCGTCCGACAACCAGTCTCCTTGCTAACCGTTCCAGGACTCATTTATCAGTTCTTCTCATACCCAGCCTTCCAGCGGCGATTCGGCGAATATCGGCCGGAAGAGGGTGGCTATGAAGTCACAGGACCATGGCAAGCAGGTCTCAGCAACGGGGCCAACGCCGGCATCGTCATCGGCGGGTTCCTGAACGGCTACCTCTCTGCGCGATTCGGATACAAGAAGGTCCTGCTGAGCTCCCTCTTCTTCATGAACTGGTTCATCTTCATCCTGTTCTTCGCCAACTCTGCCCCCGTGCTGCTGGTTGGGCAGGTCCTTTGCGGTCTGACCTGGGGCATCTTCGCGACGACAGGGCCCGCCTATGCGTCGGAGGTCTGCCCGCTCGCGCTCCGCGGGTACCTCACCTGCTACGTGAACCTCTGCTGGGCAATCGGACAGTTCATCGCCGCAGGGGCGCTCTTCGGCCTCCTCAAAGTCGACGGCGAGTGGTCATACCGCATCACATACGCCCTGCAATGGATTTGGCCCGTGCCGCTGTTCATTCTAATTCTCTTCGCCCCGGAATCCCCCTGGTGGCTGGCCCGGAACAACCGCATCGACGAGGTGTACGCCTCCCTCGCCAAACTCGACACCCTCAGCCACGAGGCCCACCAGAACACCGTCGCCCAGATCCTGCACACCCTCGAGATCGAACGCAGGACCGAATCCGGCTCCAGCTACTGGGACTGCTTCCGGGGCATCGACCGTCGGCGCACCGAGATCGTCTGTATTGCCTTTGCCGGCCAGGTCCTGTCCGGGTCCGCGTTTGCCTACACCCCAACCTACTTCTTCGTGCAGGCCGGCATCAGCACCGACAACGCATACCAGATCGCCATTGGCGGCACGGCCATCTCCTTCGTCGGCACGGTGCTCTCGTGGTTCCTGCTCGAGCGGTTCGGCCGTCGCACGCTCTACGTCTCCGGGATCGCGACGCTCACGGGCATCCTGCTGATCATCGGGGTGATTGCGTCGGCGTCGGACTCGGGCAGCGCAAAATGGGGTCAGGCGGCGCTCTGTCTCGTCTGGCTCTTCACCTACTCGACCACCCTGGGGCCGATCACGTTTACGATCATCTCCGAGACGTCATCAATCCAGCTGCGGGCGAAGTCGGTGTGTCTCGCGCGCAACACCTACAACATCACCCAGATCATCGCCAACATTATCGAGCCGTACCTGATCAACCCGACGGAGGCGGATCTGAAGGGGAAAACGGCGTATTTCTGGTTCGGGACAGCGGCGCTGACCACGCTTTGGGCGTACTTCCGACTACCGGAGTGTCGTGGTAGGACGTATGATGAGTTGGCGGTTATGTTCCATGAGAAAGTGCCCGCGAGGAAGTTTGCCCAATACGAGGTCAACGTGTATGATGCGGGAATGTCCGAGGAGGAGAACAAAGAGAAGAGCTGAAGTCACAGACCATGGCTTATTTGATGTAATCCTTATAATGATGATAGCAGAGATCATAAAGTAAAAACATTCCAATAGACCTGAATTGATGAGAAAGTGAAGGTGACGTGAGAAGATGAGATCAGATCAGTTGGAGCAGGCGGTGAAGTCAATGGATCAATTCAGCTTCAACTTCACTTTCGCCCACTTTCTCTCTCTCTCTCTCTTCCTCCACCTCCCCATCTACTCTGTCTTCTTCCTTACTTAACCTCTTAATTGCTTCAATTCTACCCACTCCCCTCCTCTCTCTCCTTTTACTCTCCTCCAAACAACAGAGCCTCCCCAAACGCAGGCCCCTCACCACTCCCAACCACCAACCACCATGGACACCACCATGGAGGGAATGTACATAGACATGGATCTCGACCTTGGCCCTCTCCCCGAAGAAATCGAGACCGTAAGCTCCCACTCTTTCCCAATTCCCAAAATCTACCCAAAAAAAAAAAGGAGAAAGAAATATTAAACCGACCAGGATCACCAACAACAAGAACAACAGCCATTCCTCCCCCCAACCGCCACCACCGACGGAACCATCCTCGACCCCCAAACCGCCGAAACGCAATCCGAAAAAGTGCACGTCCGCGGCGTCGACGAACTCACCACCGAAAACATCAAACAATTCGCCATCACGCACTTCCCCCACGAACACCCCACCCGCGTTGAATGGATCGACGACACCTCCGCCAATATCGTATATTCCACGCCCGAGGTCGGGCTCCAGGCTCTCGCCGCCCTGACGCACGTGAACGAGGCCGAGAACGACGATGGCGGGATCGGGATCGCGATAGGAGGTGGCGGGGTGGATACTATCCCGGCGTTACGGCTGCGTTCTGCGAAAGGGTTGGCCTCGCATCCGGACTCGGTGCTGCAGGTGCGCTCGGCGGTCAAGGCGGATAAGAAGAAACCGCGCGCGCACGAGGCGAGTCGGTTCTATCTCATGCATCCGGAGCATGATCCGCGAGAGAGGCTGAGGCGGGAATTGGAGGCGGATCGTCGACGCGGTGGCAGTGGCGGCGGGGATGCGAGCGATGGGGATTATCGACGGAGACGGTTTGATGGGCGGGAGTTGCGCCGCCGGCGCGATCGCGATAACGAGGAGTCCATCACAGCGAGTATGTATGATGATGCGCCGCGGGCGACGGCGGATGACCGTGGCGAGCGGGGTCGGAGGAGACGCGATGACCGCGATGGCGTGGACTTGTTCGCGGCGGACGACGGGGCGCGATCATCAGCACGGCTCTTCCGGAACCGCAGTGCGTCGCCGGGCCGTGATACCTTGATGATGGAGGGCGGGTATGCGGATGACCGACACGATTCGGCGCGACGACGATTCCGCGAGCGCACGCCGCCGCCTAGTCGGCGGAATGAAGGGCGGGAGCTGTTCCCCTCTTCATCTGCAGACGAGGGGCGCGCCGATTCCAGGGAACTGTTCCCGAATAAGACGGCCGATAGTTATCTAAAGAAGGAGCTGTTCCCCAACAAGCAGAGCAACCACCGTCGGTCCGACGCCATCGATGCCGCAGACGAAACGGCCGACTTATTCTCACGACGCATCTCGATACCTCTGGTCGACGGCGCGCAGGAGACTTCCAGCCGGCACAACCGGCGCGTTGAGCTCTTCCCCGACCACTCGAAAGAGACTGGGGGCGTCAACATCCGCGGTGCAGCCGGGCAGGACCAAGGATTCGCGATCCGAGGCGCAGCCGAGAATGGCCTGTCCATTAAGGGCCGAGGAGGTGCTTCCGTACGCGAGCTTTTTCCATCCAAGTATGGCTCCAATGCAGGCAAAGAGCTGTTTTCTGATAAAATCGAGGGCCGGGGAGGTCCAAGACGAAGGGCGGAGGATATGTTTAGCTAGGGGTTGATTCCGCCATGGAATACGGAGGGTTTTTTTTTCATATTTCTTTCTTTTTTCTTTTCTTTTATTTTCTTTTCTTTTTTCTTTTTTCTTTTTTCTTTTTTCTTTTTTCTTTTTTCTTTTTTGTTCAATTCAACGCACAACGTCGAAGCTAGTCATTTTTCCTTTACTTCTGTCTTTGTTTTACCAGGATGACTGGCTACTAGGTACCTAATATACATGGAAACTTTACAAATCCCCGCTAATATAGATATTATGATACCACTCATATATGAAAATTAAAAGTAATGCATCGAACATTGTCCCAAACAAAGCTCATACACCGCCCCTATTATCTAAAGACCTTGGGTTGGACTAGTTCGAGACGGATACATATATCTTTATAGTCACAAGTATCCGAGACCACACAACCAAAGCATTCAAGAGAGTGGGATATATCACATATCACATGTCATCCAAATCATCGCATTGTAAGAATTAAGAGTGTCCCTAATATAGAAAGACTATCTAGTCCTGTTCCCGAACGCCTTACGTCAAGATATACCGATATACCAAACATCATGATCGTCGTCCCAGAACAGAAATAAAACCCAACCCCAAGTCCCGCTACTGCTGGTGGCATGATAAAAACCCATTTGCAGTATCGGCCGCAGAGGGGAGGGGGAATCGTATCATCAGTGATTCATACCCTAGACACATCAAAACGCCAGTATGCAAACTATACAATCCTTACATATAGGATTATATGGGAATAAACATGGCGCCCCAGTCCCGTCCTTCCTTTCCTTTCAGCAGGTTGGGAAAAAAAAATATAGTAGTAGACCTTACATATCGCAGACCAAAAAGAATAGTCATAAAAACAAAAGAAAATAAATCAATGCTCATGGGGGTATAAATAAAATCTGTTGTGAAGCATCCATCATAAACATATATCGCCTTCTTCGCCATTCACCCATCGACTCCAGACTTGATAGTAGGCATCTTCTAAATCACGAACCCAGCGGGCGGTATCGAAGAGCGAGCTTCGCAAGCGCTCCTCGAAGAGCATTTTTCGGAGATCCGATAGTCTGCCCCGTGCACGGCCTTCTCCTCCGAGTTCGTAGTGGAGACTGCGGCACAGGCTGCTGGCTTTGTTTTCGTAATCTTCGTCAGAAACCGCTGTTAGCTCGTCCCGCGCCTTCCGGCCAGCTTCAGAGTTCGGTAGAGCGCTGTTCAGGATGCTACTCGCCATGCGAGAGCACATTTTGTATTTATAGCGAGGGAACGTCAGGAGTGGAGTTCCGCTCCATAGGACATCCGTCGCGGTGGTGTGTGCGTTGCACTCCGGCGTATCAAGGAACAAATCCACGATTTTCGCTCGCGAGATGTGCGTATTTTTAGGGGCAACATCGGTAAAGATGATCCGAGATGCGGTTTCCTCTCCGGCCCAAGCCACGGCCGTTTCCCGCAGATTTTGCTCTCCGAGATCTGGGAAGCGGAGAAGCCAGAGGACAGCTTGAGGAGTCCTTGCTAGAATCCGGAGCCAGGTTCGGAAGGTGGTCGGCTCAATCTAGGAGGGATACTGTCAGCAACTAGTACATTCTTGACTTGGTATACTTTAGAAAACCCACCTTATACAGCTGGTTGAAATTTCCGAGGATGATGGTATCATCGCTGAGGTTTGGAAACAACTCCTTCCGCATCTTCCAGCGTCTCGCTTGCTCCTGCTCCCAAGGGACGTACGGATCCTTCGCATCGGGGGCGCTCTGACGATGATCACAGCAGAAAAAGGTGTCTTGGGTGAAGACAATCTTTTCACCATATACCCAGTTTTCGATATCCTCGCCATGGTCTTCTTCTAGAAGTCGATCCTCGATCCGCGTTGTGCGATAGCCAGGGCTAAGAGTTTCGAGAGGGATCGATAATTTGTCTGCGAGAATATAGTCGCACCATTCTGCTCCCAACGTACCAGCAAATCCCATGAAAGACATGTGAATAGGAGCCGGCCTAGCGGCAAACACCTCATTCCGGGCACCTCGTGTATAGCCGTTGAGATTGATGAGAATATGAATACCGTCATTAACAATCTGCTTGACAAGTCGGTCAACTGGCCATCCACTGGCGTCATAGAACACCGGCGCCTCCTTTTCTATCTGTTGCCGATGAATCGACTTGTCGCTGGGGGTGGTAGCGTAACAAAACGCCTTTACCCTGGACGGGTTGTGAAGCCCAAACACCGACTGCATCAAGTGGGCGAGAGGATGGTTATTAAAATCCGATGACACATATCCGACTTTGAGGTAGGGATTCGGTGGTGGCGGTGGCGGGTAAACTGTAGCTGGAAGCCAAGGAGACCGCAGGGTAGAGCAAGATATACGGAGTCCGTTTCGCTGAGAAATTTGGCGGATCTGCTTCGCAGAGAGCGGGCAGGTGAAGGTGTGAAATGGCAGAACCGTTGGTGCGTTTGGAGCCGTTAAACCGCCGGGGAGATGGGGTCGCCGGTATTTTGATGGAGGATAGTCCTTGCTATAGATATATCGATCCTGGTACCATTGCCAAGTAAGCGACCTGGTCGCGCGCTCTACGAGTTTAACGACCCGAGAACCTTCCCACCTCTGCCCCGACCAGGAATGAAGGATGGCGGCCAAAGTTTTCGAGGCAGAGCCACGACGCCGTTCAAGTGCTGGAGCCAGCTGGGCACACAATTGTTCGATTGTATTGGGAGTCAAAAGTCCACGACCCCAGGATTCGCCTTCTTTCAGTTGTCGATCCACAATATCAACCACACTTTTGATCCAGCCGCTCCCCTTTTCAAGGCCGTATGAATCGCGAAGCATCCCCTGATCATCGACGTGCCACCGGTCGCGGAAGCCAGATCCGTTGGCAATCCCACCGCGACCCACCCAGTTACACACCGAGTTGAGGGCATTAGCCAAACCGCAAACTGCCTCGGCAAATTCTGGATTCACTTTCACAGCGCGTTTGTAGTACGAGATGGCATCGTTCACGCGCCCTGCATCTTTGACTGCATTGGCTAGGTTCGCGAGGGCAATGTCGAAGTTATTATCGCATTGAACTGCCTGTTCATACATTCGAATGGCTGCCTGGAGCTGGCCAATGTCCTTCAATAGGCTTCCTAAGTTAGTATAAAGATGAGCATGGCGCGCGTCTAAATGTAAACCGTAATTGTAATAGGCCAAAGCTAGAGATATTCCAGTACCCGGGACCACACCAGGTATATCTGGATGCTGAATCGCCCCAGTTGAGCGAGGGAGATTCTTTCCGGGTGCATTATTTTGGATACCAGCAAGCAAGATCCCAACGTTGTTCGCGGTAGATGGACTCGGCTGAAGTGAAAGAGAAAGATAGTATAGCGCGAGGATATCCCGAACACCTGGCGTCGTTCTCGGAACGCCGCTACTGGAGACGTTAGACATGCCATCCTGATATATTTTTGCCAGCGAAAGTAACGAATTGCTTGTGGTGGAGATAGCCGCTTTCCTTGCTAGACCTTCAGGTACGTATTTGATTCCTGGCGGCGTTCCACAAGGCGCGAAAACCAACTTCGACGTCTGGAGAGCTTTGTCAGGATACAAGAGTATGCTTTCTTGCGGGCCGTGTTGCGCTGACGTGGGATACCCAGAACGCGATCCGTAAGAAAAGGCCGCGAAAATCTGTTTTATTAGGCTCTGGATGCCATGTCGTCTTCGCCCGGCACTGATCAAGATCGCATCCTCGAACGCGGCCGCGGCTCCAGTATTATCTCCGAGCGCGTAAAGCATATTTCCCTTAGCATGCACGAGCGCCAGCATTCTTCCATTATCACAGCCAGGAATGGCATAGCCGCTCGAGCCGTATCCAGAGGGACTCGCGTATCCCGAGCCATTCTGGACAAAGGCAGGTCCAAAATCTTCCTCGTAATCAAATGCAGCTCTCTCGTACGACCCAAGGTCAGAGGCGCTCGACGCCCGGCTTTCTGCATCGCTCTCTGGTTCGCTCGCATGCTCGTCGGTCGCGAAACAGTCACCGTTTTTAGGGAACCGGAGTGAACTCTGCACAAAATCGATAATATTCACGGCCTCCTTTCCACGATGGTTGCTGCACAGGAGACCAATAAGGTGCTCCACCGCTTCAAAAAAGCTTGGCCGAAGTTTCACGGCACGAAGCCAATGCTGCAATGCCTCCTCCCGACGATCCAGGGCCAAAAGCGTCGCTGCCAGGTTGGAGATTGCTTCCACATGCCTATCGAAAGTCAGTTATTTGTTGGAATTATTTAATCCATGTTACCAGCTCGACACTCACGTTGCATCCCGAGCAATGATCCTTGAATACCATCTCAGAGCTTTGTTATAGTCGCCGAGGCCATATGCAAGGCAACCTCCAAGAAGCATGCCATCAATCCACTCCCACCCGCTTTCCATACAAAGATGCGAGAGCATTTCCAAAGAAGATACCGCATTTACTGCCGTTACGTTTTCGTTAAGCGGGCCGGCGGAAAGCTGAGAAGCGGACGAAGCTGTCAATCGCCCACTGTGCCGCAGTCTGTCAAGCATCTGGGTGTCAGATGCCATAGGTTGGAACTGGGAGACGGCGGGGCGTTCATAGCGGTAGTTCCTAAGAGATTTAGAATCAAGCTCAAAGTTTCCCAGTTTCCTCAACATATAGGGTTTAAGAGGTGCAGGGATCATACTGGGTGGAGGGATAGCTATTATGGCGAGAAATTTCTGGCGCATTCGTATGGGTGAAGTCGAGTCCTGGCTGGCGCGGCGGCTTAGGATAGATGCTCGGTTTCAAGAACCGCTGGCTTTGCCCATCGAGACCAGCATTTGACATACTGTTTCGACGAGCCTGGTGGATAGATGCGAGCAAATCTACGTAGACTCCATGGGCCCAAGCTAGGACCTTCTCCTTGAATTCTACATTTGCAGCACGAGTGTTAGGAGAGGGCCCCGGGTTTTGGAGCCCACCGGTACTAGCATTTCCCGACCATGAGGGAAAGGCATCGTGAGCCGGCTGGCGTGTTGAGAAGCCAGAACCTGAATTGCTCTGGCGAGTATGAAATGGTAGAACGCGCTGGTTGGATTGGTCAAGAGGTTTTTGCTCCGAATGACGTGGGGGGAAATTATTCTTAAGGGAAGCATTATTAGGGTTGAGGACGCCTGAGGGATTCTGATTCCAGTCCAATCCCGGATCAGGATGGCTGGAAGATACTGAGCCACGGTTGAAGGACTGTCCTGCATTGAAAAAAGATGGGCCGGAAAGAGTAATCTGCTTCGGGTAGGAAGATGATGAATTCACGCGAGGTTCTCGAAAAGCCGCCGGGCGATATGGAATATACACGCCATCAGGCCAGTATGGCCCATACGGCCCAGTTCCTGCTGAAGCCGTGGGACCAACACACGGTTGCAAGGTTGCCGGTAAAACGGTGGGTACGTAGGCGTCATTGTGCCAGTAAAATCGTTGTTGGGCTGGTTGTATCGGCAACGATTGATTAAGCACAGAGTCCACTCCGGGGACGTAGTTCAGCGACCGAACCCAACTCGTCCCATTTAACCCCTGGGCCATGTCGTCAAGGGCCCCATTACCGCGATTAGAATCGGTCTTGTGCATTGGAGGGAAATTCAAAGGCTTTGCGGACGACGACTGATCCAAAGTAGATTGGAGCCAAGGATCCATCGGCAAACCTGTTTGAGGTGAGATTAATTGACCCGATTCCAAAGGCGAGACTAGAATATGCTTTGTCGCCGGGGGTTGGATGGTTGTGTCGCCAGGTGTACCATCGTATCCTGCTGCAAGGGTGCCATTCGGGGTCTTCCTTCTCAATGCGTGCTCGGCAGTACTCTTCCAGGTGGATGTCGGATGGGTGGTGTCATGGATATCGAGACGCTGGATAGGATGGGGATATTGCAGTCGTGTCCGGGGTACTGATTGGAAAGCATTCTTGCTCGATTGGTGGCGAGGGATAGTAGTAGAGAATGACGAATCTAGATCGTATGGATCGTTGACGGATTCAGCGCCGTGGTAGTGGCTCATGTGGTGGTGAGGTTGAACTGGCGGGAATGGTGCTACAGAGGGCAACATTTTGGCGCCCAGGCAATTTTGCTGGTTGGTTCTGTTCTCCCACCACAATAGGCACACCACCCTTCACAGCTAGTATCGGAAAGGGCAATAATAAGAAGTATAGATAATTCAGGACGAGTAAAAAAGGAAAGCTGAAGTCGAGAAGAAAAACAAGGCAAACTGGCATGGAGAGGGGTCGTAGATAGGTTCAGGCAACGGCCCAAGGCTGAGAGCGGTCAAAAGAGTCGACACACATTCACTGTTGGATTATCGACAAGCATCCTCCTTGAAACGTTTCCTACACCTCATCCTGGGCCGAACCGACTCACTGGACACTCAGCAATGCCCGCCACGGCTTGTCTCCGGGTTCGACATGAAAGCTGATTGCGGGGGAGGTTGACAGTAGGGAATGGCGGGAAGGATCGATAAGAAAAGAGCTGCGAAGGGGGGAGTGTCGGAGAAAGTCTAGGGATGATGGAGGGCGGAACCGAGATACCATCCAAGAAGGTGCCAAATACCAGACAATGGAAAAGACACGCAGATGATCCGCTCTGGCGGGCGGTATTACTTGCTGGGAGGAAGAAACGAAGCAAGGGAGGAAGGGATCAAGAAAGTCACAGCCCTAGTCGGGAGTGCCCGCAACACACGATCAACAGCTCCTCAGACAAGACGATGCTTGGCAGAAATGCTAGGCTCGGGAGGAGAAGGAAGGGAGGGAGAAACGGAGAGAGAAAGAGAGAAAGAGAGAGAGAGAGAGAGAGAGAGAGAGAGAGAGAGAGAGAGAGAGATGCGGAGGAGTGAATGAGTGGGTAAGGGAAGAGTGATAGTAATAAGAAGACGAAGACTAATATAATAAGAATAATAATATTCGAGCAGAAAAGAAACGAAAAAAAAAAAAATTTAAAATAAAATGAATATTAAAAATAAAAAGAAATGAAATGAAATGAAGAGCCAAGTCGAATCAGAGCAAAGGAAAGACGAAGATCGGATCAGGGAAGCAATAGTGGAGGAGAAAGGCTGAACATGGCACCACTAGCTGATCATCAAAATGGTGCTCTATTTTATTTTTTGTTTGAAATATTTTTTTTTGATAATCTTTTGCTTTTTTCTTCCTCTATTTTTTCTGCCACGAAAGATTTTATATATAGTTGTTTCTCTTTTTTTGAGGCTCGTGCCGGTGTGTTGGTTTCTTATTGGGAAAGTGAAGTCAAAGGTGTCTAAGATTCCCAATGAAGATGGACGCGTTTGAGGCGGAGATGATCCAACGTTCAGCGGAGAGGAAGGGGGGGGGAGGAAAAGTAAAAAAAAAAAGAAAAGAAAAGAAAAGAAAAAAGCTAGTGAGCACAAGGAAATGAGCCAGGCCTGAAGCGCTCAAGTCCGGGGTAAGGGGGAATTAGAGCAAATTGAGAGTACACCAGTCAAATCTCCTGGAGATAGTTCCGAGAAGGTCAAGAAAGAACCTGAACTAACCCAGACCTAAACAGAACGGGAGGAAGGGGGGCGAAAAAAGGGGGGGACCTGAGCGGGATGCTTTTCAGTCAAGAATAAATACTTACGATTATGAAAAGAGGAGGAGGAGAGGTTTTGAAGAGGAGTGAGATACAGCGGAGCCTTCGGACGAAAGCAGTGTGTAGTTTGGAGTGGACATCCACAGGGCTTACTAGCTATCATTTAGTGCTAGGGCGGATCCTTTTTTTTTTCGGGGTGGGTGGGGGACTTAGGATAGGAATTTGGAGGACTAGACTAGTGGGAAAGGTTCCTGGCCGGCCGCAGTTCGAGGTAGGCCTGTGATTAGGAATAATATATACCTAGGTAGGGAACATAATAATCAATGAGAAGAGGGTATTATGTTGGAATTCCGAACAGCAGCAAGAGGAAGGAGGCAGAGGGGGACAGCTTGTGAGGAGGAGTGAGGAATGGTTGGATGACGATTGATTGATGAGAAGATGGGAAGTCGTGGATAATGGAGCAGCGGGAGTGGAGCCAATGAACATCGGATGGGGTGGGGGATTCAGGTTACTCACTGACTAACAGAGGGAGGTGGGACCTAGCTGGACGCAGGTGTCGTCGTAGCGTCCTGTAGCTGGCCTCAGACGGAGTGGCTTAGGCGCCAGGATGGTGCTGGCTGGCTCGGTATGTCAGGAATTATGGACGAGCAGCTAAAAGATCTGGCATCCATCCTTCTGACTGATGAACCTCGATCATGACGTTTGAGATCTAAAAGGGAAAAAAAAAAAAAAAAATTAGAAACTAGATGTAGGAAATGCAAGTCCAGGAGATCAGACAAAGAAAGGTAAAAAAAAAAAAGGAACAAAAAAATATCCAATGTCCCACCTGTACGATCCAACGGCTGGGATGGAGCGGCGCTAGCCACTTGAGCACAGCAACAATTCCAAGCCTGTCGAACGTCAGTGGACCATTGCTCCCAGACGCCCCCCAGTGGCGCCCGCAGTGATCAAGGCGATCTGGCACTCTCGGTGGGCTTGGAGGGTGGAGCCTAAGACCGCCCTAGAATTAGGTCGATGTGACCATCCACACTACAAGCTGGCCTTTGGCATATCCTTATCCGGAGTATAGGGAGAGAAGAAAAAGAATTTCTTAAAATGGGGGGAAAAAAACTAATATTCTAACCAAGTACTGTGCATAGTCGAGGAAGCCTGGAGAAAATGACGAGCTTATGGAGTCCTAACCACCACTTAGATCATGGCTTGGTCAGCATTGCATTGAAATCGCTGGTTCTGCAGGCCCCATGCATTATTATGAGAGGCTGAAAGTCGGTGCCTATGTAAGTATGAATGTATGTGCACTTTTCGAGGACGAGATCAACATCATTATTTCTCTTTTTCTTTTTTGTTTCTCCTTGCTTCTCTTCCTCGGTAGTAGGCTAGTGGCAAAGGAGAGAGACGATTATGAAGATCATGAAGATACTACCTAGGTAGGGAGCACTCATCTCTTCATCGAAAGAATCCCCAGGTAGTGATATTCGGCGATCCCTGGTCCGGAGACAATATAATACGATATCTACCTAGGTAATTAAAATATAAGATAAAAGTAAAAATAACATCAGCCTGCGAATCAAAAATAATCCACTTCCCTCCCCAGGCCAACTCAAAATCCACGCCATCCAGCGGAGGGTGATTTAAACCTAGTTTTCACGAGTTCCATTCCATCCATTCAAGCGCCTCCAATTCAGCCATCGTTTCATGGTCACCCAGTACTAGCCCCCTGGCCTGTTCCTGCTAGTTCCGAGTTGGTTGAATTGTGCATTAATCCCTCGAGACTAGCCGCCTCAAGACATCTAAGAATTATGGAAGTCTTCCGGGTATCGAGTCTAGAGTCTAGACAGGTAGATAGAAAAGTCCGTGACACTGACAACTGAGAGAAAGAGGAGAGCAGCGCGGGTCCGATCACAAGCGGTCTGGTGATGGCGATCGGCAACCTTAGCCTTTCCAGGGGAGGGTTTGAGTCAGATAGAGGGGTCTACCGTCTGTCTATGCGGTGGTCATATGGAACCGATCGACCCTGATAATCATCAGTACCTAGGTAGTCGTGAGGTATGCCGGAATGGACAGCGAGCATGAAGACGGATGGAACGAATGAGTGATCGTCGTGACCATGTTCGACTATATGACATGTTGGCAGCAATGATCAGCGTCATCCTTAGGGAGTCCACATTGCACTCACTCCACCAGGTCAACTAACAGGCACCTACTCTGGAAGTAAACTGTACCTGTGAAATAGTCGGTGGGAGTCGCTGTTGATAGATGTAAAGACGTGCATATCAAGCACATCCACGACGTGCATCCCTCTCCGTTGGCTCCCGTATGCTCGTTCCTATCAACTATTTATTTGCGGAGAGGGGGGAGGGGGACGCCTGCATCTCGGCGTGTCGTACCAGGAACCACCTGTCGGAACTGATCATCAGGTTTGTGGGGAACGTGGGAATCTTCGGTGTGCTGCTTGGCTTCCGTTCCCTCTTTACTGCCTTGCGTTGATCCCGTGGCAGTCCAGGACGAACTCCAGCCCTGAGATATCTGGCCTTGTCTATCTAGAACTCTCCTGCGCACCGTTGCATCATCCTCGACCACTTTGAAACCTTGCAAGGATCGATTTTCAGGTGTTTCAGGTTTTGCTTTTCTGGGGATTGCCGAACCACGGGACTTGGAGTGCACGAGCGACCGACCGGTGCAGGTAATAATGTGACATGGAAATTGATTTTCCAGTAGTCCTTGCTCTTCGTGCAGCACATCCTTGTGCTTTGGGAAAGGGACCAGAGGGCACCAATGCAGAACACAATGATCGAAGCTACGCTGATGATTGAGTTGCATCACTACAGCAAAAGGAGGAAACAATACATTTTTGATCAAAATCTTGTTATATTTGGGGTTTAACTGCTAGGGTCTTCGACTACGTTGACTAACTGTCTGGCTCACTGACATTCTGGGCCAGGTAAAAGAGCACAGTTGACTACAAGGTATGTCGACCGTTGAAATGGACCACTGTATCCACAGAAAGAAGCGAAGCCTCTTGCAAAGATACCGCGGTGAGTAGAGGGTCAAAGTTCATCTTCTTTGCGTAAAATAAGCCTATACCACGATGTAGTATGTTCAATCCAGGCCCGAAGGCGGGAAGGAACGGTAAGAGCCAGAGTGTTGCAAAGGACAGGGGGATTGAAGTGCTTCTTGGTTCCACTTGCACATGGGCAGCAAGCAAACCATGGAGGACTTTGAGAAAGGAGGAGAGCAAGGAAAAAGGTTTTATATCGAACGGGGGTGTCCGGTAAAAGAACCGTAAATTGAACACAAATTGGGAATCCTAAAGTCATGAATCGTAATGTCTTTGTTTTGGTTTTATGCCACCAAGGCAAATGATCCTATTCTGTAACTAGCATGCCAATCAATACAAATTGACTAACGCCATGGGAATCACGATCATTGTTTACTCGGAGGGGACTATCAAACTCATTAGCAAATGCATAGAAAACAGGTGAATCATCAACTTACCGTCAATCTCGCCAGCCTTGATGTCGTCGCTGACATCCTTGGGGCTGCGGCCATCGACCTTGCAACCGACGGAGAAAGCAGTACCCAGGATCTCGAGGACGGTACCCTTGAGCTCCTTAGCCAGAGAGCGGTGGCGCATCTGGCGGGCAATCTCGACGATGTCATCGAAGGGAATGGACTTGGAGTGCTTGATGTTCTTCTCCTTCTTGCGGTCACGAGGGGGCTCCTTCAGGGCCTTGATAACCAGAGAAGAGGCAGAGGGCACAACGGAGACCGCAGCCTGACGGTTCTGGATGGTGAGCTTGACAGTGACACGGAGACCTTTCTGTATAGTTCAAAAATACATGGTCAGCAATCATTTCCCATTTTCATATCATGTTCCCAGATTTCCATTGCTTACCCAGTCGCCAGTGTTCTTGGCAATATCTTCACCGATCTTCTTGGGGGACAGACCGAGAGGACCGATCTTGGGAGCCAGAGCGGACTGGGCTCCGACCTCACCACCGGTGACACGGAGGTGGCTATAATGAAATGTCAGTTTTTTTCAGATTTTGCTTCACGAAGTATGGGAATTTTGGATGTGTAACTTACATGATCTTCACCTCATTGGGATCGAACTTGGGAGCTGCCCAATGGGTTACATGTTAGTCCGCCGGACGAGAATATCCAAGGAGATGATACTTACGCATGGCGAGTGCGAAAGGTTGTCAATCGTCCTTGGTGAGTTTGTCGAGGTGGTTGGTACGGAGAAGAAAAGAAAAGTTCTGAGGCCGCAGAAGTTAACGACATTTCGGACGGGTCCGCACCTCCCAAGCTAGGGGCTAAGCGAGCCGCCCAATCAGGAAAGGCCAGTAGGGCATAGCCCGCATTTTATCACGTGAGTTTATAGTAGATAGTACAGTTGACCGGGAGAAAGTAGAAGGTGCCAAGTCACTTCATGGAATCTAATAATACTAATTGCTATATTTGATATATCGAAGGGGTAAAAAAGCAAATCAAATCACCGCTAAAGATACAAACGACCCGAGGACCGACGTAAAACCGCCCCTTGCTCTCGTGATGGCCATTACCTCGTTACATTTAGCTGGTTCCGGAGACCGCAAGCCTAGTGATATTCGTTAGCAAGAGATAGGCAAGACTTTTCAAAAGCCAAGACTTACTTCATCAGGTGGTCCATGAATGTCTGTAGCGAAACGTCGTCAGTGAAAATGGTTTGCGACGTCACACCTCCACCGTATCCACCAGTTGTGTGTGTAGTCGATGGGTTGAGCTTGGACAGAAGGAAACGTGCTTGAGAACCGCCGGCGTCACAAACAATGAATCGCGGCAGCGGGAAGCGGTCGGCGATCAGTTCCTGTCGTTCAACATAGTTAGCTTGAATCTCGTTGCGTCTTAGGAAAAAAATTTGAACGAACCCTTGCGTCTTCCTTGGGCTGCTCCAGAAGCAGCTTCAAGTTCTCGTAGCCCTCCTGGTCCTGATAACCTGCCTTTCTCCATTCGGCAATTGTTTCTCCGTGGAAGATAAGAATATGGAAGAAAGTATCCAGGAGAAGGATGTGTGAAGGCTGGATGGAAGCCGAGTCCAAAAGAACGGGCTGGCTTCCCTCGTGCTCCAAGGAGTATGAATCCAGTGTTGGCTGAATCATAACAAGAGAATCGCCAACATCCTCATAGTTAAGGACATGTCGATAGAAAGCTGTCTCATCAGGAGAGTTATTGAACACCTGTAGGAACTGGCTTCGGCGGAGATGGAACATGAACTGAGGATAGAGAGTGAAGTTCTTCTCCAGGCGGAACGATGTTTGGTCGTCCTTTCGGTAATCGGCAAATCGAGAGCAAAGTCTGATGAGCATTCGGTCAACCCACCTCAGCACGTCAGGGCCATCATCGACTTCGGCCTTGAACACGGCGATACGAGCCATGAGGACCGCCGCAGCTTCCTGGTCGAAAGACTGGGCCAAAGTAGGGTCGCCAGCAGGGCCGCTCAGGTTGCGAGCGACGGTAGTGACTCGAAGATGGAAATTTCCCGAAGAGTGCTGGTAGTACGTCAAGAACTGCATCATTCCTCTTTGAGCGCCTTGCTGCACTGCCGCAGGACCGCCTTGGTTAGCGATCTCAAAGTAGACACCATAACTTGAAGAAGGATCGATTCCACACATCTTCCAGGCACATGTGTTTCCGATACCACATTCTGTCTCGCCCACAGAGCTCGACTTCTTGTTTAGAGAAACGGCGTGGCCGATAAGGCCAGTTACTTTTAGCTCTTTGGTAGTGAGAACCTCAAGGGATGCATTGAACCCCATCAACAGGTTATCGTTTGCATCCTTATCAAACACCCGAATGAATGACTGCTTGAACTGAGACGATGTGAAAGCGTCGGTGAGAAGCATATGTCCGCCAGTATAGTTGGCAAGGTTCTTCATTTCGAGCATACCAACTTGGTCCAGACAGCCGGCAAAGATATCAACGACATGGCCGTTGTTAGCAGCACGCTTGGCGAGGTTATCATAGAACTATGATGGTTAGAATAATAATACAAAACCAATTCCAGGCAAGTGTCGCTCACCTTCACTGCCTTCTTGTAATATTTGATGTTATCTCGGTCAATATCGTGGTGAGAGCGGATTGGCTCCTTAAGTTCGGGGCTAACCACATGGCCGGGACCCTCGGTGGCGGGACCGCTGGTGAAAGTCATAATACGGGCGCCTGCGTTCTGGAAGGAAGATTCGAGCAGACCCACCGCAACGCTAAGGGCCACTCCTGTACATCTAAGAGGTCGCTTATCATTCGCAACAGGCCACGGGTCGCGTTGCAATTGCTCAAGCATGTTGGTAATCTGGAACTCGGCCTGTTGAACAGGGAGAAGGAATCGAGCGGCAGGGCCGAGGGGAGGCCGGGCAGGTTGTTGAGGCATGTTTGGGCGCACTCCTGATGTGAGACCCAGCATTTCCTGAACCTGTTTGGCAGTGTAATCTTTGCTGCCTCGGAAGACGTACGACTTGGCACACTCGTTGTATCCGAGTTCATGGACTTGCGTCTACACTCAGGAGTTTAGTCCCAATGATCTAGCAGCGAAACGCAAAGGGGACGAAATATCCTACCATTGTACCAAATGTAATCAAACCAACCAACGCATTGGGTGGGAGCAAGGACAAGCTCAAAACCAAGGAGTCCTTGACAGCCTTCAGACTGTCTTCCTCCTGACAGATATCGACGACGAAGACGAAGATTGGGGGGGCGGGAGCGGGGCGTGCCAGTTGATATTCAATAGTAGTGCTCAGCGGGTGAAGCTCGGGAGGTATCGTGCTCTCGGTGATATCCTTATAGTGCGGAGGAAGGGGATTGCGCATCAGGCAGAAGGGACAGATCCAGATGCGGGCGCGAACATCAACGTTGCTATATACTGTTAGCATAGGCCCAATTAACTATGGAGATGAGAGGGATTCGTACGCATATGGATTCAGAACTGCACGGCATGGCGCTTTGCAGGTTACGGGCTCATACTGTAGAAGGGGGGCGTCTGGCTTCTCCTTGAGGGGGGTGTAGATGGCACCAATAGGGACGACGAGTCGCGATGCTTCCTGTTTGCAAGTTAGCTTGAGACCAAAGTGAGGTGAATGCAACAAGACCGACCATGCGAGAGCTTGGAAATGTATTCCAACTCAGCCTAATTCCATCGCGATCCTCGATATCGCTCCACTGGTCCTTCAGCGCCTCGTAGTCCATCTTGTCCGGCTGGTGAGGGTGTGTTTCGGGAACCTGGGTGGTAGGAAATCTAGGAGAACAAAAACAAAACTGCAAGACACTCTATCGTGATCCCACAATCTATATCCAGAAGAGCCCCGTGGAGCATAAACCGACTCGAAAAGAGGCAGCTGTCGTTGTCATCCGGAGACTAATGCGGGGGGGGATGTTGTGGGAGCTGTTGGTGCTGGTTTGAGGCCAGGTTGCAGCACTACAGGTAGCTACAGGCAGCCGTAGCAAAAACACGCTAGCGTCCTTTAAATTTGGTTCTTCCACAGCGCCTTTTCCTCTTCTTTTCTCTTCTTTACTAAATTTCTTCCACGCCGACTTCAATTATACCATTGGCAACTTCCATCTCTCTCCATAGTGAAGTTGTTTTTTTGTGTCGAGCGCAGACGGACCCCGACCCATGGCTGGGCACCTGGCTTTGAAAGGTCATTCTGATCCTTTCGGATAAACTGGGAATCAGCAGTGGTTACATGCTTTTCTGCTCTACAGACTAGATCCTTCGCAGAATATGACACTAAAATTCAAATTTACCGATGAAAATTTATACATGATTGAACCCTAATACATGCAGGCCATTGAGTCCCTTTCCCGTATTCCAAACCAAACGCCTCGTGATAAATTAGTCATGGAAAAGAAAAAAAAAAAGAAAAAACAAAATGCAGAAGATGAACATGGCGTCGTGTATCAATTTGGGCAAAATCCTCAACCTCAAGCGTTTCTTTGCGAGCGAGCTGTCTGTTTGAGGAGAAAGCTGCGCTTGAAATAGGTGTTTGGGTGGACAATCGTATCCAGATCAGTTTGACTCCAGGTCCCATCTTCCTTAACTCTCTTAATGTCGGTCTTGTGCGCCCACTCGAACACTCTGTTGCAAGCAATATGGTATCGAGTCTTCTCAACATCCTCCCGTACTCCACGTAACACATCCTTGTCATGAACGCCAGTAGACTGGAGAAGACCGATAAGATTATCAACGGAGAAGTGGCGGTATGGACAACCGTGGGTTTGACCAACTCCAGGGTTGGAATCATTGAGGATCTTCTGGCATGAGTAAGGCGGATAACCCCGACCTCTCCGATTAACATCGCCGCCCACATCACCATAGGCATGGCGAATATTATACTTGTATCGGGAATTGAATTCGTCGTCAGTGAAGCCCTTGAAGGACTGGCGCCAGAAAAGGATACACTCTTCGAGAGATAGGCCAATCCCCTTGAGGAATAGGGTGTACTGAAGTCGACCATAATGTTTCAGGTGGTTGTTCTTGCGGAGCGACATATGCAGACTGCGCATACACAACGGGAAATGCTGTGAGAGGTGATCGACGTTGCTTGCCGCGATCGGGGCACCGTCAACGAAACCTTCGCCCTCGGAGTACACAGACTCAGCGCTACCGAAGTTCTTCGACAGGTGGTTGAGGATCGGAGTGAGGCGATCATCCTCGTCGAGTCGTGGCAGTGCCCGGCTCGTGAGCTAATAATTATCAGTCAGGTTCAACGCATATCACATCAAGATACTGCTAACATACCTCTAAGGCACGCTCCAAGCGGGAGGTAAACTCAGCAATAATCATACTCAGCTGTTCCCTGCCAGGAACATACGCCTTACCCTTCGACAAGAAAACCGCTCGTCGCTCTACAAGCTCCGGAACTCTCTCCCAATCAACCTTGTACCAAGATTCCTCCTCCGCGCGGCGCAGTCCCGGCGTCGCAGCCATGAGGTTTTCACTAAGAGCATTTCTCTCCTCATCACTGACGGGCTCCCAATCAAGATTGATCCTCTCAATAAACGCTTTTCTTTCTTGTGAATCATCTCCTTGAAACCGAAACCGAAATAGCATAGTCTCCGCTCTTACGAACCGCCGGCGAAGGTCTTCTGTAGCTGAGAATGCCAATCGGAGGATAAAGTGGGAGTAGTGGTCTTTTTGACGTTCCCCTTTCAGTCTGGGGTCTGTAGCTCCAGACGAAGACGAAG
This sequence comes from Aspergillus panamensis, assembly GCA_027569225.1. NCBI lineage: Eukaryota > Fungi > Ascomycota > Eurotiomycetes > Eurotiales > Aspergillaceae > Aspergillus > Aspergillus panamensis. The sequence continues at coordinate 505,815 of JAPDER010000001.1, forward strand.
TATTGGATGAAAGAGGGAGGAACTTCTGTATAAGCGGCGTAAGGTGTTCTTTCGTCTCGGCGGCCGATTTATTTCGATAGGAGCAAGCCTCGATCTCCGCGAGGACTTGGAAAACCGGTTAGTAAATTCACATGAATATAGAGATCGATGTCCATACTCCTCAATCTATCGATAGCCCATTGTTCAAATTGTTCGAGCGTGATCTCGGCAGTAGGAGGGGTTTCGTAGAAGTTTAACCGATGCGGATAGTCCTGTTGCTTGAAAATTGGAGTCGCGAACTGCTTCTTTTTATGATCGAGGTTAGCCCTTCTCTTAGGATCAATCCTATGAAATTCCTGGCGGATCATTTTGGCGTTTAGCGATGAGTTCTGCGCAATTGTTGTGTGTTCATCTGCTGATTGCTGGGTTGAGACTCTCTACACTTTTACTTCCATTATTACCGCCTGCGCGACGCGACACGCGCCGAATACGCGCATCCTATTTAATCACGTGACATGCCCAATATGGATTAGACTCTCTTCTTGGCAGCCGAGGAACAACAAAAACTTGGGTATTATCGAGGCAGTTGAAGACATGGGACAGCTGTGATCAAGCATGCATGTGAAGTGGGAGGTGGGAGAATACCTAAGGTAGCTACATATATAGACTTACATCACCCGGTGTGTCTCCAAACTTCACGTCCTGCTGTATAAAACTTCCGTAAACCATATCATAATTCCAACCCCGACTCAACATTTTTTTCTTTTTTTCACGGCCGGAAAAGCCTCCGATGCTTCTCCGCTCACCGACTTCCTAAACAAGTAAACATCTATACTCCCCCACGAAATTGCGTGTATCTTTCCCCGGTTTGATGCACTGCAGATACTATTTGAATCTTGATGCATCAGGCCGGTGATCTACCGACTACTCCAGATCGGTATCAAAAGCAGGATTGTTATTGCCATTCTTTCCCTTCCTTACTTTTATTTAGCATCCCGTGGAACAGAATGGAAATTCCATAGGCCAAATTCTCCGACTTCCGATTTCGTGAATATTTCCTTGCCCTAGTGATTCGACAAAGGTCGGGCGACGAGCCATCGCACCGCAATCCCGGAACTTCGCGGTCTACAATATATAATAAATTTCCGAAATGGCGTTTACGACGACAAGGCAGCTCAAGAAAGCTGCTCGGATTATCCTCATCGGCGCGCCAGGCGTAGGAAAAGGAACCCAAACAGAACGACTTCTCTCCAGATTCCCCCAACTAGCTTCAATAAGCTCCGGAGACCTTTTACGAGAGAATGTTCGAAGGAAAACCCCATTAGGTATGATACGTTCCAGGGATTATTGGCACGGCGCAAGACAGCTAACGGCTCTTCTTTCCTTCCCTTCCAGGCCTCGAGGCAGAAGCCACAATACAAGCAGGCAACCTCGTCCCCGACTCCATGATCCTCAACCTCATCTCCTCAGAATTCAAATCCAAAGGCTGGCTCTCAGAGGCGCCGAACTCAGATCTCTTCTCATCCGCATCCTTTATCCTCGACGGCTTCCCCCGCACCGCCACGCAGGCCTCGAGCTTAGACTCTCTCGTCCCGATCAATTTCGTTGTCCACTTGGTCACACCACCCTCCATCATTCTGTCTCGGATATCGTCGCGCTGGGTACATGAGCCCTCCGGAAGGGTGTATAATGCACAGTTCAATGCGCCAAAGGTCCCAGGGAAGGACGACATCACCGGCGAGCCGCTGACTCAAAGGGAGGACGACTCGATCGATACGTGGAAGCAGCGACTGCATAAATTTGAGGAAACGAGTAGGGCGCTGCTCGACCATTATCGGAGTAAGGGCTGCCTGTGGCGGGTCGAGGGCAACTCGAGTGATGAGATTTCTCCACAGCTTTTCGAGGTAATTGAGCGAAAGTTCTGCTAGGGAGTTTGTATTTTATATATACCACCGTTTGACACCTTCTTGTATTTGGGTATAATTGGTCGGCTGCGCATTGGTGCGGATTCTTTCAGGGTTGTCTTTGCGAACAGCCAATACCAACAATTTTAACCATTGGATTACCGGAGACGTCCCCCGCCTTCCTTTCTCGAATTTAGCACTGATGAAACCATTCCACTAATGAATTAATGGGTTCTACATCATAACCATAACCCAGGATATCAAACATATAGTCGTAGCGCATGCCCATCAATATACAAGTCGGCCCTCCCCCAAAACAAGGTCACTCTACCCTACTTCTTACCCTCCCCAACCTGCTCCTCCCTCCCCATCCTCGCCTTATACTCCCTCGGGCTCTCCCACTCCTTATTCGTCCGAAACCCTTTCCACATCCCCAGTCCCCTAAGCTTCGCCCACCATTCCGCATTCCGATATCTGCGCTCGGCAGCTACCCCCCCAAACTCCGCGCCCATTTTCGCCTCATACACCGTCGCAAGTCCCCGCCGTAGCATCTCATATGATACATCGCGACGACGGAACGGGATCGGGAAGTCCAGAGCCCGGCGCACGTACACGGTGGCCACGGCACGCTGGTACTGGTCTGGTCGGTGGAGGTAGGCGCGGACGCGACGGTTGCGGAGGTAGGAGGTGAGCCATTGGTGGGCGTCCCGGGCGAAAGGTTGCTCTGGGCGGCCGAAGTGGGCGAGTTCAGGGGCGTCGACGCCGGCGAGGCGGATGTGGATCTAGGATGGTAACGAGGTGTTAGTTCTAGTTGTTCACAGGCGGGATGGACGGGGGTGGGTTAAGGATGAATTGGTGGTGGAGCAGGGGGGAGAGGCGGGGGGGGAGGGAACAGAAGAGAGGAAGTAGTCATACAGTGTTATCCTTCAGGTCCTTCTTCACGGTCGGGACCTTTTTCCATGGTAGCCATCCCCACCCAGCGAGTCGTCCTCCGGGGGTATGATATATCCTGAAATTATCCCCGTCGCCGACACTGGTCACTTGTCCGAGGACGCTCCTGCGGCGGAAATACGACGGCGGGATACTGGGGGCGTCGGGGAATCGGCGCAAAAAACTTCGGTGGAAATGCAGAGCACTTAGGATTCCGGTGGTGAGGATTATAGTCGGGATGACGGTGCGTGGTTCGATGAATGATGTCCAGTCGAGGGCATTGCTTGATTTGTTTGTGCTCTCCTGAGTGGAAGGTGAGGGCTGCTGTTGTTGTTGTTTTTGTTGTTGGTCATAACTGGGGTCTGCGGGGGGCTGTGAATCGGGAGCCCATGGCGGCCATCGCATGACGGCTCATGCTCTTGCTGGATCGTGGTCTTGCCGGGGGAGGGATGACGTTGTGTCTATGGTGGTGTTATATATCCAAGAGGGAATTCTGAGAATTCTATGTCTGGATCTATGAGGTGTACACTGTACACAAAGACTCGTTCGTTCCGGCCGAGTGGGGATGCGGAGACGCCAGGCGGTCAGAAATATATATCTCCGCACCAGTCCTTTAAGTTTTGACCATGATTAAATGATGTGTCCAGAGTCATCTGAGCCCAGCGAGAAAGACGACTTTAAACAGGTTCTTTTCCCTACATATTTAACCTACTTTCCTTGATAACCACCAGAAAACCCCTGTAGAATCATGGTTTGTTGCGCAGGTCTATCCTGGTACTGTTCCTAAGGAATCAACATGTTCTATACATCATGGCAAAAAAATACAAGATTTGTATGGAAACCCAAGTCTTCGTCATTTATGAAGACAGAAGAAATTGAAGATCTACACCCACACGCCACATGAAAAAAAAAACGAAATAGCGCAATCAGAGAAAAAATGGAAGAAAAAAAGAGTAAAGGAATGCAGCCCGGCGATGAGAAAAGTAGAAGGAAACGTCTATTTTAGAGTGGCTGGAAGGCTGGTCTTGGCCGCGGACGCAACAGAATCAACTGCCTTACGCAGCCTCTTCTCTTTGATACCCCGCAAGTATGCGAAAAGAAGAATGAATATGAGTTCCATCCTAGAGAAGATCAGCAAATGATATACCGGGAGTATGGATAGAGGTTAGGGAAATAAACTGACCTCTCCTTTGTCATCATTAGCAGACCTTGTACGAGGAGACCCTTTACGAGTTGAGGTCCAATGCCCTTAAACAGGGAGAAAGCTCCCTCGTTCTGAATGATGAATTGCATGACCTCACCGAAGGTCTTAAAGGACTTGCCTTTGCGAGCTGGGGGAGGTCGTGACTGAAGACCAACCTTGGCAACAATCAAAGGTTGAGTGGCGATCGTGGCCATGGACTTAGAGAGGGCCCCAAGAACTATAAAACCATTAGTGTCTGCTATGCAGAACGCAAAGGAAGGCGGAGGGGAGGTGGCAGGACATACGGAAGGCTTCCCAGGGCTTGAGGTTATTCTTCCCGGGGAAAATGACGTCCTTTAGGCGTTGGTAGGCACCATAAGTGATAGCTGGGTTGATGACAAGAATCAAGCTGGCCTTGAGACCTCTCCACAGACCGGACCAGCCATCTTCACTCTCCACCACCTCTTTAGCGGTTGCGATCAGGCCCTGCCTCTCATTCTTTGGCTGTGTCTGCTGTCGTGTTGTAATCACGGCCACGGGAATAGTAAATAACTGGGCGATAGCCCCGGAAACAGCTCCCAGGGAAAGTTCGATAGCGGTACCGGGAGGTTTGGGCACACGGTTAGACGCCATATAGAGTGTCCTGACCACACTGTACCAGTAGAAGTAGGCAAAGTTGGTGGAAGCGACGCCGATCAAAGCTCCAGGCAATCCAGAGTACAGCCCCTCAATTCCCTCCTTGTCGGCAATCTTTGTGATTGCATCCCAAGTTGACTTATAGTGTTCTCCATCCTCGTCCTCAGCCTTCGACTCGCCCGACTTCTTCACCTGAACCTGCAACTTCGTTTTGACCCTGCATTGTGACGGTCTAGTGTCAGATTTTGCTTATTATTACTTCTCTAATTACCGATGGGAAAGTGCATACAGATCAAGGGGATACACCAGTGCGTTCGCAAGAACAGCACCTGTAGCGCCCGCAACGGCGCTGCCCCACGGCGAGAGCGCAGGTTTCGATTGACCGGCCATTATTGTAGATGAGGCAAGCCACCCCCGGTATTTTAATGGGAGGAGAGGTTGGGTGAGAGATTGAAAGGTAAAGGAACGAGTGAGTCCCCTGGAAAAGACTGTGTGGAAGGTAGCCTTGAACTTTTCGGATTCTAGTTTACTACTCCGTTTCTGACAGAGGAGCCGAGTAGTGCGGAATTACTTGGGTATGGGAGTGGTAATTCCGGGAGGGGAGACCCAGTCGAAGGAGGGCACCGCTCAAGGCAAGGTGGGAAAACGGCAGGAAAGGAAGTGCTCAAGACGAGGGTCGTTCTATCGGAGCAAAGGACAGCCCAAGAGTCTGGTGGGAACACAGGGAAAGAAAATCGGCTGGAAGGAGATCGATACTGGAGACGGCCGGTGAGTTCGCCTACAAAATACAGACCTCGGCGCGGTCAAAACAGCGCATGACGAAATGGACCGAGGTCCAGGAGGGCAGCAGCTTCTCGGCCTGGTATTTCCCGGCGCTCCACCGAAGCACGCGCCTCTCTCACACTCTGTCTCGACTGCAATCAAATCAATCAATCAATCAATCAGCACCGTCAATGGCGACTGCTCCCATCTCTAGCCACTCACTCACCGCTCCGACATCCGACTCCAGATTCTTTCCTGATTTTTCCGCCCCTCCCACTCGTTTTCCCCCGCGCTATCCCGCTTCTGACCCGTCATCGCCTACATAATTTAGCCTCTCATAGACAGCCCACCAGGACTCCCCTTCCACATCTTATTGGCCTACCCGACCGTTATTTATTGTTTGTCTATCGTCGCTTAAATCCGGGAAATCGTAGGTGTTAGGTGCTGCCTCGACCTCTGTGTGATCTATCCTCTCGGCCGGCCTATCCACGGGGTCTTCTGGAAAGGCCACACCCAGTCGCATCGTTTCCAGTGTTGATTGTTCACTGCGCTTTGATAGCTGCTGGGGGGACCTGGATGGCTGTTGCCAGGGAAGATCCCTCTGTCTTGACTGCGGCGTGATTGAACACCTCCCTGGCTGCTCGTCCACCGACTATCCCCCTTCCGGCCCAGGATGTCTTCTAGAGCTAGCGCCGCCACTCAGAAGTCTTTAGTTTCACGCGCCCTGGTACATATCTAGATCCCTTTGTTGATCCTCTGGCCCTCTTGGAGGCTACTTCTAGTCGTGTTGCACATCTGACTAACACGCAGTTAGAAAGCCGAACGGGATGTCTCTGCAGCGACCTCTCAGGCGCAGGCGCTTGAGGCCGCCATAGACGCTGCAGAAAACTATATGAAGGCTCTCTCCCTGACCTCCAACCAGAAAGATAAACATACACTGGATGCAAAATGTAAGGAGTGGCTTACCAGGGCTGAGAGAATCAAGGAAGCCAAAGAATGGCGATCGGCCGCACATACCCAGAGCAGACAGTCCCCAATACCTACACGCAAACTCGCCACTCGCGAGGAGATTATCCTCCTGGAGGGGGCGAAGTTGAACGGCTTTATCTTTCCGCCATGGACCAAGGCTCCAACTCTAGATGAGTTCAAGAGGGGAAATGGCGATGATTTGTTTATGTATGTTCATGTAATTTTGATTACCAGTCTAGATATCCTATTTCCTGTTCTAATCATAACCAGTGATAAACCCGACCTTCATCTTTCCAGTCTGCAGAGGAATATTTTTGCAGGATGGAAACGACCCCATGAGCTGCTCTCTAATAATTCGGATGGTGAAAGCAACACGTATATCCCAGTAATGTCTGTTGCTGGAAAGACGGACCTCATACAGGACGTGCTAACAGATTGCTCTGTTGTTGCTTCCCTCTGTGCAACAACATCGAGATCAGAAAGAGGTCTGGATAAGGTAGGTCGGGGTTATCTACGTTCTCGCTTCGTGGATTAATAACTGACCCAAGCAGAATCTTCTCCCAGCTGTGTATCCCTGCATATATGGCCAGGAAAATTCTGAATCATCACCTTCTGGAAAATACATATTTCGCTTCTACTTTAACGGATGTTTTCGAAAAATAGTCATCGACGATCGCTTGCCATCGTCAAAAACATCTCGGTCACTATACATGATTGATCGAAATAATTCTAGTTTCCTGTGGCCGGCCCTCGTAGAAAAGGCATACCTGAAAATCCGGGGCGGTTATGAGTTTCCCGGGAGCAATTCTGGAACGGACTTGTGGGTGCTGACGGGCTGGATCCCCGAGCAGGTTTTTCTCCATAACGAAGACGTGACTTCCGACCAGATCTGGCACCGTCTCTACAAATCTTTCCACCGTGGAGACGTCCTGTTAACCATAGGTACTGGGAAGCTAACTGAAAGAGAGCAGAAGGAGCTGGGACTTGTAAGCGAGCACGACTACGCCATTCTGGACATGAAAGAGTCCAAAGGGCGACGTCAGATGCTGGTGAAGAACCCATGGGCTGGGGGAGACGCCACCTACGGGCTTGAACTTGCAGATCCTCCTCTTGTTTCTCCTGCTTTCTCGCCGGGATCTTTCTGGATGGACAGCGAGAGTGTCCTCCAACATTTCGAGAATCTGTATTTGAACTGGAACCCAGGATTATTCAAGTATCAGGAGGATATCCACTTTACCTGGGACCTCTCAACTGGAAGAGGGGCAGCTGGCTGCTTTGTCAAAAACCCTCAATTCTCGATTTCCTCTGAGCTTGGAGGCATCGTTTGGCTATTGCTGGGAAAGCACTTCAGAACGATTGAACATCACCAACAGCGACCCAACTGTTCTCACAGTCCAGATCTAGACGACCAGGAATCAGGATTCATCAGTATATACGTATTCAAAGCAGGTGGGAAAAGAGTGTCTTTAAGCGACGGGGCGCTCCACCGCGGACCATATGTCGACTCGCCTAATACCCTCATGAGATTGGAGATGCCACCTGGGACAACTTACACCGCGGCTGTCTCGGAGCAGTCTTTGCCTTCGCTCAGCCAGAACTTTAGTATTTCGGCATTTTCAATAAACCCCGTGCATATAGCGCATGCTCAAAACAAATATTCGTGTGTGACAAAGGTGCAAGGGTCTTGGACTCCGTCCACTGCTGGTGGTAATGCAGAGTCAACTCGGTACCCCCTGAACCCACAGTTCAGCCTGGAGATCTCGGATATTACAGATGTGTCGCTTGTTCTCGAGTCACCAAACGCCGAACTTGCGACGCATGTAAAGTTGTTCTGGTCGAATGGGAAACGCATTGCCCGAGTCCGAAGTCGCGTTATCATTACGGATAGCGGCGACTATCGCCGTGGAGGATCCCTCGCGGAGGCAAAGGCGCTGGAGGAGGGAGTCTACACGATTGTTGTTTCCACATTTGCCCAGAACCAGCTTAGCCCTTTTACGCTTTGGGTTTCGTCCAACATCCCATGCCAGGTGAAACCACTTGCATCTGAAGCGGCGGGACGGCGCGCAGTGCTATCCGATATTGGAGTCCTCCCTCCAGGACGAGACCGCATGTTGGCGCCTCTTCACACACCCCGGCTAACACGAGTCAAGCTGATTGCGAGAAGCAGACAGTCCACAATTGGAACGCGGCCTGTCGGGCCCTCACCAGTGTTGATGACCGTCGAGCTCGGACAGGGACCGTACAAAGAGATTCTGGCCACCTCGGAAGATGGAAGCCATAGCGATGCGATATCCGGAGTTCGAGTCGAGGACTTTGATCTGCGGCCAGGACTCGAAGAAAAGGGCGGGGCATGGGTTGTCCTTGAGAGAATCGGGGGGCTCGGCGGACAGGTTGAGGATCATTTCGAGGTGGAGGCTTTGGGGGAAGAGAAAGTGGAGATAGGAGAATGGATTGTCGAAGATGCCTAATGATAGGGTACGTAGAATTGTTTGCGCGAAAGATATTAATGATGAAATCTTATAACTCTGAGTATAAATTGTGTATGGCTATCTGATGAGATATCTTACTGGGTAGGCCACCATTATTGCACTAATTAATCCCGGCTCAAGCTCCAACGTCATCCCCGCCGAACCTCCCGTTCCCCTCCTCCCTCCGCATCCATCAATTGAAGCCCTCTCCCCTCTCCATCTTTCCCGCCACAACTAAACCTATGGCGACCAATCTTCCTGCCGGACTGAAATCCGCAGATGTTGGGAGATTTGCCCTGCGAGCGGCTCAGCTCGAGGACGCAAAGCCCATCATCGCCTACTGGTGTGAGTCGCCCAGAGCCAACCCCAATTCTGAACTTGGTGTGACTGGTGGATTAACTGCTAATTTTTTTTTTCTCCTTGCCATAGGTAATTTCTGGATTGTCAATCAGATTATCGAAAAAGGTCTACACACCTCCGACGATGAAGTCAAGATATACACGGTGAATCTCATGGAGAAGCTCGAACAGGTACGCTTTCGGATAGCTACAAGTTTAGGTTTCAGGACTGTGCGCTGACATTGGTGGCTTCTTGGATGAAAGTTCAAAAACGAAAATCCCGATAACGATGCTGTGTTGGATTCTGTTGCGGCGAGTGCCTACGTGGAGCAATTTGGCCTGGAGGTTTTTGCCCGTGCGGAGGCCGCGATGACGGCCAACAAGGTGACTGGGTTGGTACCCTTGACTTCTCTAGGGTCGCACTCCAGATCACAGACTGATTTAACTTTCTGTGTTATAGGAAAACAGCAGATACGTTCCAAGCTGCCGCCATATTTCTCGAACTATGTCAAATATGGAACCCCACCGAGCCCGAAATCGCCGCGAAGATCAAGTTCGCCAAGTATCACGCACTGAGGATCAAAAAGGCCAGAATGGCCGGAGAAGACCCCAACGCATCAAACCCGGTGATCCAGGAGAAGACCACGGAAGAAGAACTGGAAGGGCTTAGCCCTGCCGAAGCAGCCGTCGACCTGCCCTCCGTGACTCCAGAGCAATCAAAGCAACCCTCCGTCGAGGAAGTTCCTGATGAAACCGAAAAATACACCAACAACCCTTCAACATCGCCCTCCGCACCTGTTCTCCCACCGACCCCAAGTACCACCTCAGTCGAGATTCCCTCCGTTCCTCTGCACCCGCCCAGCACCCAGCGAGGAGTCCCCGATGACAACGATGAATCCCCCCTAAACCTCCCCTCCGCCCCGGCCGATTTCGCCTCCGGCCCTACCTTACCAGATACACCCACGAGAATCGGCAGACCCCCTTCATCATCCAGCTCCGGGGGCGCCGACGCATTCCAATCCTTCCCCCCACCATCCGGAATCCCTCCCTCACACGACCCGAACTCGTTCTACAATAAAGCCCCAAGCAGCACCACTGTCCGCCCTCCTTCCCCCCAACATCATATCCCACCCCCCGCACCACAATTCTCGCGGTCCTCCTCGACCTCCTCCGCCGCCGCACCCTCCCATCCAATTCGCCACGCCGCACCCACCCCTGCTGCTCCCGCTCAGGTCCCGGCACCCTCGAGCTCAAGTAGCCATGGTCATATCCCGCCGCAGGACGTCGACGATCAGGCTATCGCCCAGGCCCAGAAACATGCCCGGTGGGCGGTATCCGCGTTGTCGTTCGATGATGTAGCTACGGCAATTAAAGAATTGAAGATTTCTCTACGGCATCTTGGGGCGGAGTGATCGGGGTCATTCATTCTTATACTAGATTCGTTTTTCTTTTCTGTTAAAGATAGGGTTTGGAGGGATACCTTATGGTTCTTCGATCTGGAGGCTAGTTGGGCGTACTTGATCCTAGGTAGTCTAGTCTGATCTACCTAACTAACTTAGTATTGGCAATCTAATAATGACTGATGATACATTCTCTCTCTCTCTCTTTTTTTTTTTCCAACTTGGAATCCCGTATCCCACGCAGGCTCTTGTTGTGACGTCCGGTGGTATAAAAGACTACCTAATCTAGATGAAAGTGCAATCCGTATCGTATCGCGAATGAACGACAGAAGGTATATTGGCGGTATTTTGCAAGCAAAGATAAAGCCGTAAATAACTTCAAGACAAGATGCACCTTATTTTTACATTGAATGAAAAATCTAACAAGTGGATGATATGATACTGCGGTCATGATGAAGATGCGCTATACTAACTTTAAATTGTAAAAAAAGAAAGAAGGCAAGAAGAGAAATAGGATGAGATGAGGGGGGGGGAAGGCAAAATGATATAGATATAGAAACATAGAATGTAGAACATGCCAGTGTCCTAGAAGAGGAGAAAAGGATGAGTGGGTGAGGGAGCGAGGAGGGGTTTGTAGTGTAGATAGATATTATAAATTACAGGCGGGGGAGGTGAGTGCTTCGATACAACATGCAAGGTGGTCTGGATTCATCTCCGAATCGTAGGACGGGTGAGAGCGGTCTATATGTGCGTGTGCGTCTGGGGTGCTTTGCTTCCGATAAAGTTGGACGGGATATATGCCCGTAGCTTCGAATGGATGGATCTTTTGTGATGCGAGTTTTCCGCGACCATGCGCGCGCAGTCCAGGAATAAACGGCACTCGTGGCTGGAGGAGCCGGTCGCTATCGGTTGCCATTGTGCCCTCCCCAGGAAAGTATGGCATTTTTTGACGAGATGAGCGGGGTTGGGGTGAAAGGCGGGTGAGTGTCAATGACAGATATGTTCGTTTATGGCCACCATCCCATGCGTTTGTAGCTCTCAACCATGTCCCGAATAGAGTCGGCGTTGAAATGCTCGCGACTTGGCTTCCAACCAGTGGTCTTCTCAAAGAGCGTACCATCAATGGACATATCCTGATCCCGAAGAATATCTTTTTCAAGGAAAGGATTGATCGGTCCCGGGCGCTCGATTCCCTTCTCTTCGAGCAGATCAGACCAGCCTTGCAGGCCCACCTCGTTGATATCGTCCACCACTTCATCCAAGTTCAGTTTAGCGATCTGAGAGACGAGAGAACCCAGGAAAGAGCATTTCAGTTCGAATACCTCGGAAAGCGCTTGAGCGACGTGCTCCTGTCGGGTATCGTTGTGGTCGACGACATTGAAAAAGATCGGGGCTGACCCGTCAGTGGGGGCGTTGAATCGCCATTCCGCAGCTTTGAACAGTGCGCTAGCAGCGTCTTTCACGTAGAGGGTGTTGAACTTTACATCCCCGGTGTAGAGAAGCTCTAGATCTTTCTGCATATCGATATGGACTCGCGCGAGGCAGATGCCGGTGGCAAAGTAACCCGAGTCGTACTCTCCATAGACACTGGGCAGTCGCAAAACACAAAAGTTCAGGCCCTTGATGTTCTTCAATTCCTCATGCGCCTTCATCTTCCACTTGGCGAGTGTGTGCCACGGTTGAAGCTTGTCATCTTCTTTTCGAGGGGATGATCCGGGCTTGTACACATGAGCGGTTGAGCATTCAACGTAGGAGCGAATCCCCCGACGGGCAACCTCGCGACCCAGTGCCACGGTCAGATTGTAGCTGCGCACTTCGTAGACATCGTCCGGCTGGGAATATCTCGTCTCACCACCGCAATTAATCACGTAGTCAAATTGCTCGCCATTGGCACGGTCGAAGATACGAGAGAAGTGTTCTAAAGAAAGACCATAGAGATAAGTATAAGAGCATTGTCGAAAAGGTCTTGAGGATTACTGACGTTCTCTGCTGGCATCGGCCTGGACAAACTTATCTTTTGAGCATGCTTCTTCGAACTCGGGGGCCAGCCACGCAAGCTGGGGAAGGACCTTGTCCACGAGTCGGACCTCGGAGGCCAACTTGTTTTCGTGAATGTAGAGAGCCAAGTGGCGACCAATAAACCCTGCAAGATGACAGTCAGATTGGTCCTTATTTAATTCCTCCCCTCCCTAAAGAGATGCGACTAGGGAAGTTGTTGGGAGGGGTGAACATACCCAACCCTCCAACAATCAATACGGACGGCTTTATATCGGCCATGGTGGGGGTGTGCGACAGGAGCTGCAGACGTCTTGAAGCGAGAGGAGTGTCTTAATCTCTCTTAATTCCGTCTCAGTTCCTCGAGAGATTAATTTCCAGTTGATTGAGTCGCCCCGCACCAGGCAACGATTCGAAGAATGCGGGGAGAACGAGGAAAAATCAAGACGGGGGAAGATTGAATGGGAGATGCGGTGGTGGTGGTATAAAGATAGTAGTAGCAGTAATACAAAAGCAAAAGGACAAATTTTCCTTTCTATTATTTAGGGTGGGGGGGGATTTCCGTCAACCAAATAAGACAAAATATAGAATGGAAGAAGGGAGGGAAGAAGGCGAATGATAAGAATAAAAAAAGAGAAGAGAGGGGAGAAGAAGAGGGAGTAATAATAATCATAATAATAATAATAATAGAGAAGAGGAGAAGGTTTGGGGGTTAACCGGTTTGGGCAACCTATGAGTATCACTACACCACTTTAGTAGCCCTAGATGAGATGAGATGAGACGAGACGATAAAATAATAATAGTTAGAATAGTGAAATTGGGGAGTGAGTTTCTATCATCAACTGCCTAGGTAGGATCCTAGAATCAGGTCCCTTCTCTCCTGCCAACCAGCCCCAAGAAAATGATAACGAAAATAAAATCATATTCGCCGCCTCCTCTCTAGCTGATCCTGTAAGGCTTGAAATATCCTCCACGAGAGCGTGGCCAACGCCCGGGGGAAATAGAAAGTCACTTCTTAATCTTATTATTCATGATTTTTTTCACCCGTTATTCTCCAGAATTCCCGTATAATTGAGTTATGGTTGGGAATGGCCCCTCCTGGGAGGTTTCTCTTCTTCTTCTCTTCTCCCCCACTGAACGACCTCCGTTAGCGCTGCATCTAGAAATTTCGGCAACATGAGTAGGTCTTGTGAGCCTGTGAGGTGCGGTATTTGACTCGTGTGTGACTTGGTTCCCCTGCCAAGCACCGCGTTGTGGGACTTTTTTCCCTTCGTCAGGGACACCGTCGGTTCGTAGTGTCGCGTCCAAGTGGGTAAAAGGGAGAGTAATAAGTGGAGGGAATAGAAGAACGGGAAAAAAAATCGAAGAACAAAAAGAAGGTTTCAATTCGGTAATGGCAAAAACTAGAGAAAAGTAGACTGTCGGGGTATGGATGAGGAAGATTGTGAAAAGCTCTAATGACGATTCCTGCTGGTGCGGGTGAGAGTCAGGAATTCTGGTGTGGTGGCGAGTTCTTAGGTTAAACACCACAAGAATACTACTTAAGTAAGGTACTCCATAGTTTGGAGAAGAAGAAACGAACAAAGATCCAGATATATTAACTAGGAGCCAGCGCAGTGGTTTGATCATCTTCAGGGAGAGAAAAAAAAAAGCATGTTTGACTTTGACGAGTGAGATGGACATGTATCTGCAGTGCTACACTCCCTTCATTATTTCTTTCTTGGAAATCAAGTCACTTAGTATTCGCCATCGTCTCCAGCAATAATAATAATAAACAATAATGAAATCAGATCTTTGATTCTCAGCTCCAAAACCAAACCCCGAAGACTGACATCTCATTCTCAGCCACACCTGAAGATCATTTGTTCCTCATGGCGGTTCATGAACTCAATTGACGTCAGTCCCTCCCGTTAATTCTCCGATCTGGTGAGATTTATACATCCTTGTTCCATGGGTCGTGCGAGAGCTAAACAACTAACTATCGACGCACATACAGAAGCTAGCCCCATACCTCTTGATTTTCTTACTAACCTCATACCTAATACATAATAATAATAGCCACGTTCTCTCGACAACTGTCCCACACTATTCCAAATGGCCACCTGTGCTCTTGACCTTATTATTCCTGACCCAGAACTCTCGATCCAGAAATGTAACCCCATGCAAAAACAAAAAGAAAAAGAAAAAGAAAAGAAATCATAGGCAGTCAATGCTCAGTCCCGGAAATGAACTTGAACGTAGACCTTGAAGGTGTGGACGTGTTTAATCCCGAATTCTTTGGCCACCCATGCTCGCTGGACTTCGCGGGTGACGATACTCCAGTCCTCGTCATTCCCCCAGCGGACCAACACCTCATCGCCAGACCACTCGAATCTGACTGACGCCGCAAGCCCCTGCATGGACAAACGCGGGGCCTGGGTCTCATATCCTTCCACCGCTAGCTGTGCATGTGGATTCCACTCTTGCCTTTGAGACTGTTCTCTCATGTGCTCAAGAAAAGACGACGCTGAGACAAAATCCCTGTATCGGACTAAGGCTGGAGCCCGTTCGGGCACACTTGGTGATGGGAGAACGAAATATGTATCAATTTGATGTCTTTCCCAAGTTGCAAACCCCTGAGTTTGCCTTTGCTGGACGGGGACTGGAAAAGAATTACTGGCCTGCGCATGGGTTACAGAAGTAGTGATAGTGCTTGAAGGAAGCTCTGTAACCTGACTTTCATTTGTGACAGTCACGTTTGTTGTCATAGTCCTCTCATGGGGGCCTTCTGGCTCATCACTAGCAGGAAATAGCGGTGGGTCATTAACACTAGTAGGTGGCTCATCATCAACAGGTAAACGAGGCTCGCCAGGAAGAGGCGGCTGGTTGCTTCTTTCAGCGGCCTTTCCCTTACTGCGGGGGCCAGACGGTCCTGACGCACTCTCAGTATGGACACCGGTTCTAGGGGGCAGGCTGTTACTTTCGGTTGGAGCCGCAGTAGCCAGAGACAGCCGGCTTCGAGAAATTCCCCTTGCTTTCTTCTCCAACAGGATCACAAGGACTCGTTTAAGCCTGTTGAGAATCAAGATAAGTCAGTTATAGAAACGAAAGGCCGACATCGGAAGTGGGTTATTTCCTCCCTACAGCATTCAAGTCACCGAAGAGAAAGAAAGCATGGCAATCACGCCTTTTGGAAGAAGAAAGAGAAGCACTTACTCGTTCTTTCTCTCCGGATAAATGAACAGCTCGTTCGGCTTCTCAAGCGATTCTTTCATCAAATATTTCTTCCGACCTCTTGACGTACCCCAGATTTCTTTCCCATATTGATCCAAGAATCCAAGTACGCATGCATCCCGCGCACCAGGCAAGTCTCGGAGATCTTCCCAAGTGAAGTCACTTGCCTCAGCATGATCCCGGAAGTTGGTTATAAAATGGGCATGATGTTCTTTCTTGAGGTCCAAAAAGTTGGTAAAGTCACGATCAATACTCGATTTGGTCAGTACTCCGCTGTCCAGTACAGAGGTGATTAAGTCCTGACCCCCCGAAGAGGCGCTATACGACGAACTCATCAAGGTGATGACCTGGATTTTGGTCGTTGCTATGAGAATAAGACTAAAAAGGGGGGGGGGATAAGAAAAGAAAAAAAGGCAAGAGGGGGAATGTTGTTTTGTTCTTGGGAGGAGGATAGACGCGACGTGACAAGAGTGACTGCATAGAGGTTGGCTGGTCAACGTGGTTGAGGGGATTTCTAAATTCACACGAGTGGCAACCTCACTAGGCATCCATGAGAATAATTCATTTTTGGTGATGGTTTCCAAAAGGCCTTTGATTTAACGGGATCTCCGGTCAACTGTGCTCGACTTGGATGATGGACCGCGGTTTCCAGCTTCGGCATTGTCACTGTTGGCTAAAATGGAAGGAACGAACGGGAAATGACAACTTAGATAGCATTGAATGAGGAAAGAACGACCATGTCAGGGGAAATTCCTTTAACAGCTGGCAAGAAACAGACTGTCCTTAGGCTGAACTAGTATTAGTAGTATAAGGCTTGCTATCAGGTACGGGAAACAATTCGGCTCTTTCATTGTAGGAATCTAATAAGATATAAGGTAGTATAATAGTATTGAATGTAGTAATGTAAAGTATAATTGGGCATCTGGGTCAGTGTCAACCAGGCCAACTCATTGTTCGTCTCTTCGTTCTTCTGCCATCCCCTCCTGAAATTTTATAGCAAAATCAAACAAGGCTTCAAAATTTCAAAAACTAAATTTTTCAAAAGCAAAAGCAAAGTATAAATGTAGAAGCCCTCTTTGTCTTAGGAGAGAAATTGTATGCAAAACTCTGGGGACGATGGTGAGGATCCACTATAAGGTAGGTTTCTATAAGAAAATGCAATCGAAACAGAAAATTCAAGAGCTGGCGATGCACAACATATAACACAGTGCGTCTACTTACTGGAAGAAAATAAGTAAGGAGCATTCTAAGGTACAGCCATAGGAGGGAAGCTTTTTTGACTCGACTCTCCGAGAAAGGGATTCGTGCCGTTGTATATGGAAATTAAAATTCCCAATTCTCATCAACGGACTTGATGGCCCATTCGAATTTTTCTCGGAGAGCTTTGGAGAAGAATCTCTCAATAGGAACATCGAATTTTTTGCTGAAGACGACCGTGAGGCGAGGATCAATGTAATTCTGTTTCATGTTAGTCGTGATGTGTCAAAAAACGCTCCGAAAAGGAAAACACGCACGATTTTCGAGGTACCGAGAGCCACCTCTTTGTTATCCTCCTTGTCCTGGGCCTGCAATTCCATCGTATCAATGCGCTGCTGAATCTTGGTGATAGCGTTTTCAATCTTTTCCACTGTTGGGCCCCTGCCTTCGGCTTCCACCTTGCCAGTTTTGTTCTCCTTGGCGTATTTCTTCCCTAGGTCCTTGATGACTTCCAGGCGGCTCTCAAGTTCGCTCGCCTTCATTTCTTTCTCGCCATCCGCAGCAAGCTTCTCGTTTTCCTTTTCGAACTTCTTCTTAATTTTTTGACGCTGTTCGTCGAGCAGGAATTCTTGATGTTCTTTGATCCATTCCTTATCGATGTCCTCGGGAAGCTCGAAATACTTAGCCCCTTTCTTTTTCTTGAGAGTGGGTTCCAGATCAAGCAATTGTTGCTTCAAGCGCCATTTCTGATATTGCTGGCCCTTAATCTGTATTCAACAAAAAAAAATTAATTAGTAAATGAGCCTGAAGACATCTTGAGTGTTGAAGACACATACCCGTTCGCTCATCTTCTCCATTTGGCCAGCATGGGATGCCGCGACAGTTCGCTTGTGGTTACACAAAATAGCGACTCTGCGATTGGCATCGTTGTATGCTTTGACTTTCTCTGCGTTGTTGCCGGTTGCTTTCATGTCCTTAAGTAGTGTAGACATCGTGTGGGAAGCGTTGTAAGTACGGAAAACCTTGGCAGTCAAGCCCTGCATGTATCCGGAAAGATGTTTGTTGAGAGCGGAGGTCTGGAAGAGTCAGTACTCGTTATTTGGTCTCGGTCGTTTTCACATAACAAATCTTACCGTTAGACGATCGAAGATCTCATCACCCTCCTTTTTGGGCGCCTTCTTGAAGATTTTGAGGTTCTTGAAAACTTGGAGATCGACTTCGACTTCATCATAGAATCGAATGCTGTCTTTACCCAAGAAATCAAATATAACCTTATTCGGAGGCTTAAGTGTGACATTTTCGTATTTCAGAGAGCAACATCCCACGGTATCGGCCTCATCTTCACCCTTTTCGTTCCCCGCACGAAGAGCGAACTGGTCAATGAGATAGACTGCAGTGGCCTTCTGTCGCTCTACCATCAGCTCGTGCTTGAGATTCTTCTGATAATCCTTGCGAATCTTTGCGATATACTTCTTCAATTCGCGAGCCTTCTCGAATTTCTTGTAATCGCTTTGACCTTTCACGTCGGAATTGGCAGCAAGCATGACATATTTATAATTGCCATTGATGTTCTCTTGCCACATAGCAAGCCAGGTACCTTCTTGATCATGCTTCACTTCTTTCCAACGGTGACCTTCGGGAGGGGGGGGAACACGAGCTTCCTTCCCAATGTTGATGGTAATCTGCTCAGGCTGCACTCTGCACTTAACACGGCCTGTCTTGGGGTGTTCACCGCGACCTCTGAAAAGTGAGGGTGGTTCTACACGGAAATTGCCAACTTTTTGTTTGCGGCCGTCCCACATGCAGTACATATAAGGGGCTTCCTCTTCATCTTTCTCAGCCTTCAAGCGTTTCTTTTCCGTAGGGGAAAGAGCCCTCTTTTCATTGCGCTTCATGTCGTAATAAGCAAATATTGGCTGGAAGTCACACTTTGAAAATTCCTTGATATCAACCTTATTGCCCTTCTGATCGGTCGCGCCCCCTGTTTTCTTGAGAATGTCCTTGAAATCCATGAAGAAGTTCTTCTGGAAAGTAGGGTTTTCAACATTCTGGGTAGAGTTCAGCATACCGCCGAAAAAGCCGGCGACTTCTTCTGCATCGGGGTGAAGATTAACTGGCACCCCATCATACTTCAGTTTCACATCCTTCGGTAGGGGCTCATAAGGTGGAGGGAAAACCACGCCATTGTGCTCAAGAGTGGTCCACTTGATTGTCCCATCACCCTTGGTTGGGTCGTCCCACCACCTGTACCCCTCTTCCTCAGCATCTTCTGCCTCCTCACTTTCCTCCTTTTTTAATGGAGTGGCTTTACCGTTCTTCTTTGCAGGGGTCGACTGTCCAGACTTTGGCTCCGCTTTGATCTGCTTGAGCGTTTGTTTGGCAGAAGTAGGTTCCTTTTTGACGCCGTTAGTCTGCTTCTTGGTGATCGGAGTAGACTTGGTAGCCTTCGAGGCGTCCGGTTTCCGACTCGCTTTCGCATCCCTTTCTGCCTTTATCTGAAACTTCCGTTTCTCATTCGCCAGCTTTCGCTCTATTGGAATATCGGAATCTGACTCGTCACCAATGGCAGTCTCAGAAGCTTTCGGCAACTTCCTCCCATTGATGGCTAGAGGGACATCTTCATCGGTTTCAGGGTCTTCGTGTTTCACTGAGGTGCGACGGCGCTTGCTCTGTCGAATGGTCAGCCGCCGAAACAAACAGCGACAACGGAAGCGTCGCAAAATTTGGGGGGAACGAGTAGGCGTACCAAGGGTTGATCGTCCTCACTGCTCTCTGGCTCCGCATACGACTTTGCTTGTCCAACGCTTGTGCGCGCTTTTCTCTTGCTGAAACCGGCACCATCCGCATCGTTCATAACAACGTCACCATCCTTCTGTACCGGCCCAAACCGAATTGATACACCAGGGTTGACATGGCCGTTTGTTTTCGTCCCGTTGCCCATTTTCGCGCCTAGAGAAAAGAAATAAGGTTAGAATGTTGGGGATCGAAGGTCCAAAAAGTCGGCGAGAGGGGGAGATTAAAGTTTTCAGGATCGGGGAGAGTTCGTTGGGAAGATGAAGGAGAAGCGACAGTAAATAAATAGCATTAATTAAAAAAAGCCAAAACAAACACTCACCAGAAGATCGCCCATTCACCTTAACAAGTGGGGTATCATCCTCTGAGGAGCTCATAATTGTCGACACGTGATGAATGAGACGCCGTCGAGTATAGAGAGAAGAGACCAGATGAAATCGTGGTGCAGTGAGACAGGGACTCGGGGTTGGCCTGCCAAGTCTGAAGAACAGACCTGGCGCTTGATAAAATGATGAGGTCAACGAGATCCTGACCAATAGAGAAGCAGAGAGGAGAGGAGATGGGGGTCAAGAGAAGAGATGCATTGACAAAGAGAGGGTAGAAGGGAAAGGGGTAGAGAAGAGGGGGGAGGTCTATTGTAGTAGTAAGGGGAGAGCAAAGTAAAGAGTGAACGGAGAGCGAGAGGAGAGAAGAGGCGAAAGGTCAAGAGGAAAGGAATGGAATGGAAAACGAGGCCCGTCCTTTTCGCGGCCTGAGGCGATCCTCACGTTTCTCCGGACCGTTCAGCCACTCTCGTTGCAACGCAGGCTCGTTGCCTGAGGCTTGCAACCGCGAGAACCTTGGAATGAGAAAGACCAAAAGTTTGCTTGAACTTTGGAGGACGGGGTGATGCCTGACGGTGTAATATTTTTCCCCTGTTGATGCCTGCGTGCCTTCATGCCTTGGTGACCGGAATTTTCGGTTTTGTGTGTATTGCGCGTGTGGCTGGCTCGAGTTTCCGTACTGACTACCTTTTCGGGACTAGCGTGTCAGGCTTTCCCGTTGTGCCGGCTGTCGGAAGAACAGAAACAGGAGTTCGAATTCGCTGACTTCTCATCAACCACCACCGGCCACATCCACCACCGATTGACCCTCGTGGTGTTACCCCCCCTCCGCGGTCTTGTTACTTCTATCCCTGGTGTTTCCTTTGTCCGATCCTACGGCTTGATCTCACCATGTTCTCCCGTGCTGTTCGTCCGGCCGTGAGGGCTGGCAGCGTTGCGGTCACCCGGTAAGTTCTCTTCTTCCGGAAGCCCTCTGGAGAGGAGCTTTTGCTCCCCTCCCCGTCCAACCCAACGCCTACAGGTCAATTGTGCCCGTGAAAAGAGATAGATGGCATGGGGAAATTGGACAAATCGATGGTGATCAATTGCTGATTGTGCCGAAGCACTGCTCCTCCCAATGCCGCCAACTTCGCGACTCTCCGTGAAATCGAAGGCCGCCTGAAGTCCATCAAGAACATCGAAAAGATCACCAACACGATGAAAGTCATTGCCTCCACTCGCCTCACCCGCGCCCAGAAGGCTATGTCCGACTCTCGTGCCTACGGTCAGACCTCCAACACCGTTTTCGAGAAGGCTGAGACCAAGCCCCTCGAGGACAAGAAGACTCTGCTCGTCGTTGCCAGCTCCGACAAGGGTCTTTGCGGTGGTATTCACTCCGGTCTCAGCAAGGCTACCCGCCGTTATCTCCTGGAGTACCCCAACGCGGATATTGTTGTCCTGGGTGAGAAGGCCAAAGCTCAGCTGTCCCGTAGCAACGGTGACGCCCTTGTCCTGAGCTTCGCCAATGTCTGCAAGGACATTCCTACCTTTGCCGATGCCCAAGCTATTGCCGACCAGATTGCGCTCCTCCCCACCGACTACGCCAGCGTTAAGATTATTTACAACAAGTTCATTAACGCCCAGAGCTACGAGCCCGCCACCGTTGAGGCTTACTCTGAGGAGGCTATCACCCAGTCCCGTGAGTTTTCCAATCCGGTCAAGTAAATTGTGTGCTTCTAGTACTTACAATAATGTGCAGCCAACTTCTCCGCCTATGAGGCTGATGAGGAGACTCTGAGCAACCTCCGCGAATACGCCCTTGCGAACAGCTTGTTCTGGGCCTTAGCTGAGGGACACGCTTGTGAAATTTCTGTAAGGATCCTGATAATTATATATGTTTTAAAAACAATGCTAATTCAATCCTAGGCTCGTCGTAATGCTATGGAGGCAAGTACCACTGTTAAGTGGGTAGCACAATGTGAACCAGACTAACAGATTTCTTTAGAACGCCTCGAAGAACGCTGGTGAGATGATCAGCAAGTAAGTTGCACATACCTATCCATGAAAGTGTGAAAACTAACACCACTGCAGGTTCCAGATCTTGTACAACCGTCAACGTCAAGCCGCCATTACTGGTGAACTGGTCGAAATTATCACTGGAGCCGCCGCCAGCGCCGAGTAGACGCTGTCATGATGCTATTTTGGGAGGGAGTCACCTTGTGTGTAGACTAACTCATACATACCTAGATTCTCACCACCTGTAAAATCTATCTCTATACCTTTCATTTGTATCATTCACGTTTTTCGTTGTTTTCTTGTGGGCTCCCAGTATGGCCCTGCAGCCTAAATTACCCGACAGGGCCAATACTATTGTCAGTCAAATCAATTTACAGCATTAGCACTAGGATATGCTGAATCGAGTGTGTGCTTTGACAGAAGTGCAAGTCGCGTAGGATCTGATGGTAGTGATGGCCTCTTTTTTTGTCTCGAGGCAGCTCAGTGAATACCTTGCATCTTTCCACCCACAACCGCCCCTGCCCCAAACCGTCACTGCCTTTCTTTATTCACAGGACACCCAACTCAATTTCTACACTAGATTTGGATTCATGTGTTTCAATCTTCCCTTTCATGACTCCTTTAATCTCTCACACACATCAACTCCAGCAGGACCCATTGCCTTTTAAAGAAGCCCAAGGAAACACACCCAACGACAAATCCTCATAGGTTCCTTCACCATGTCCAGCTCGTCCTCAGCCAGACGCAAAAATGTCCTCCCCTTGGACTGCTACGAAATCCTTGGAATCTCCACAGATGCAACGCTCAAGGACATCAACAACGCATACAAGAGACTCGCATTAAAGCACCACCCTGACAAAACAGGCAGTGATGACAACAGCCATGAGTTTCAGAAGGTGTGCATTTCGTTCTCTTTCTCCTTATCTCTTCATTCAACACAGAAGCTCTCCCCTTCTGTCAATCACAAACCGCCACTTACCCAACCCCAGATCCAAGAAGCCGTCGAGATCCTCCGCGACCCAATCTGCCGCTCTCGACACGATGAGGAGCTTGGCCGAAGGAAAAGGGCTTGTCGAGAAGTGGGAACCGAGCCACCCTTGTTTACTCCCGGCTACACGGGCTGGAGACCTCATAACCCGTGGTGGTGGAATATGGTTAACCCGCGGGAACGATATATGTACAGCTACCGACACAGCGTACACATGGACCCGACCTCAGCAGACTCGCTTGAGGAGCTGGCACGGTGCGAGAGAGAGCGTCAAGAGAACGAGAGAAATTGTCTAGTCGCGGAAGACTTGATGCGGGATGCGAAAGATGAGGTAAGGCGGAAGGAGAATACGAATACTTCTAGATTTGATAGGGGTGTGGGCTCATGGATACAGGATCCCTTTAAATCTCCGGATGGCTATGCTGATTGTGATGAAGGTGATGGTTCTGTTGGGGAGGGGGAGCTCTCGATTGGTGATTACATGACTGCTGCCTCTCAGAATCTGGGCTCAGACGTGAATTTGAATCAGGAGGTGAGGGAAGGGGATCACGAAAGCTTAGAGGATAGCGAGGTGGAAGACGATATTAAAGAGCACTACACCAAGATTACTACTAGTGACGAGGCTAACAGTGGTTGGAATGAAAGCGGCTCTTCTATCTACTACGATTTTAGCAATTTGAGCTCCGCCAAGCCAGATGCTGATCGTTATGTGGATACCAGCAATGAATCCTCAAGTGCAGAGTCTTCATCCCAACCTGATCCCGAGGAGATGGACGAGAACCAGTTTGAAATCCACCACTATATCACGCCCTTCGTCCCATATTTTACCGCAAAGCTCTCCCACGAAAGTGGACGTTATACCAGCGATAACCTCCATGTCGAGCTGAAGGGCATGGTGATGGAGACATTTTGTGGCTGGCTGGAAGATGTTCGTCTTACAGTACCAGGAGCCAAGGCCCAGGAAACGGGGCAGAGCCCAGAGCAGTGCCGTCATCTTGGGTTTTGGGTGAAACAATTGGGCGTGGAAGAGTGTGGGGTGTGCCATTTATGGAAACCCATATACACCCTAAAGTGTCCTGGGTGTGGAATCAAGGCATGTGTCGCGTGCAAGTTTCAAGGAAAAGTGAAGTGATATGGGGCCACATGCATTGAAGGTTGGGATCATTGAAATACTTAGTGGTCTATATTTACCTACCATGATCATGTCAAGGTAAATTGGGCTAAGGGTTTTACAAAACCAAGGGCTATATTAGTATGATCTCTATATCTTCATTACGATATACCTAATACATTAGTTCCCCCTTGATTTCGGTCACTACGAAGATTATCTGCCTCATTGCTATATCCATCTCCTCCTATGTAAGAGCGACATACCTCCGCGTTATACAGAGGGACACTCATTAATTTCATGGCCCGCCTAAATGCCCAGATAAAGAGATTGTGAGTATGCTTAAGGGGAAGGCCCTTGGCTGATCCTGCTCAGCGCTGATAACAGAAATGGGCTCCATTGACGGATAAATATCCTTGCCAAGGCGTAAACTGTGAGGGGTGAAAGAAAGTCACCTTGTTAATAGAAGCTTTGGGTCCGGGTTTGGCCCCAGGATATGCTTCGCTTTGACAATAAATCCTCCATATCGGCTGGCCATGGGCCTCCTGTTGCTTTGTTAAGGTAAGGTTTGCTAAACAACGCATTTTCCGTTGTAAAACTTCTCGGCGAACGGTGAGAAGAAAATGCTGTGTTTTTCTGCTGCCATTTATTTCGAGCAGCGGGATAACAGAAGAGTTGAAACGATGGCTGTAGCCCATGTTGCTAAAACTTCCATAGATCTTACACAGATCCGTATCTGAGCCAGCACTGTTTGCCTATCGGTCAAATCGGTAGACGACAAGCTCACGGTTTGCGTTCTCTCCAACCACAAACTGTTCGTTTCCGCTGATCCTCCCCTTGCACGTGAGCTCAAATACTTCCTGGTGTTTCAGGGTGATGCTCGATGATGGAGTTTTAATAGTCAGGAAAACCCTCAAGTCAAATGGCCATGTGTTCTGGGCTAAGTGAAGGCAATAGCCTACTTGAGCTTTTTCGTCAAAGCTTTCTGAAATAATGGTATACCAAGGTTCGTCGCAGATTGAGAAGGTGACAGGGCTAGCCTGGAGGCTATTATTTCCTCGATAGGGGGGAAGCACGAGATCGATATCTTGTCTCCAACAGGGACCAAGCCCAGCTATTGGGATACTGGTGACCTGGACCTGTGACGTCCACTCAGCAGGCCCAACAAACCGATCGACTGGTCCCGTGCAGATATTTTCAAAGATCTCGATAGATTTGTTGTCATCCGTAATGTTCAACCACTGAATACCAGGAAGACCTCTTTGTCTGACTGAGTAGAACCCCAATTCTCTAAAGCCAAACCTCGACACAATAGAAGGGCCTTCATCCTGATCCTCCTGTCTCAGGCGCCCCGTTGGATCTAAGGAAGGCCGATATGAGGATGGCTTTGAAATATCCCAAACAGACAAGGCCTCAATCGGAGCATCGTCATCTGCAGTGTACAGGCTGCGGTTAGGCTGCCATATATAAATAGCGTAATATATTTCGCTATGTGTGGAATAGAAGCGGTCTCTTTCGCTCAGCGGGTGTCCGAGAAACATGATCTTCCATTCATTTCGGAATGTTATTTCCCAACCGCTGGGGCTATTTGTTACGTCAAACGAGGAAGCAAAGTGACGATGCACTCCATCGCTGTCGTTCAGCCAGTGAAAGGCTTTCGGCTCCGCCCATTCGACAACAAGAACCCCTTTCTGCAACCGGATTCTCCGAATCACCTTTCCTGTGAGTATGAATGGTATCATAAAGCTCCTATCGCCCATCAGGTCCATGAGAACTAAACAGGAATGATGTGCACTTGGATACACCAATAGGCCATCATCGTATGACCAGAAGGACTCTGAGAAGGGGACATCCACGCGCTGCATGAGGTGGCTAGTATGGCTATCCCAAGGCTGGACCTGGAAGAACTCCCTCTCTCCCGAAATACCAAACTCATCACAAAGCTTGAGCCTCTGGATTGATTGGGGCTTGCCACGGCTAAGATGATAGTATCGCGAGGCAACGCGGTCAAACAGCGACCTATAGTGGCTCCGTTCCTCCGGGGTGGAAAGCGGCAAGTCATTGAAATGGCCTTCGTGATAGAGCTCCCGGACCTCAATCGCCCGGGGAAACAGCTTTTTTAGTAAGGGCACCAGATTCGCAGGGTCCCCAAAAGCGTCATTCCAAGACCGCGAGACACGCCGACAACGAACAATTTCTCGAGGTTCAAGGCAATTCAAGACCATCCAAAATATCTCGCGTGGCAATAAGGGTAAGCCCAGGTCTTGACAGACTTGGGGGGGCTGTTGTGTGCCAATCCCATTTCCAAACATGGCTGCCGGGGTGGGGTATTCCTGGATTGCTTTGTTCATCACAACAACCAGCTTCACAGCAAGTGATGGTGCGAAATTGAAGAAGACAAGGGTTCAGCCAGAAAAAAGAAAGCCTCTAGGCCAGCTCGCGTGGCTGGCGGCGAGAATGATAGGCCGACGCCGGCTCTTGCATCATGGGCTGTCATGTCATGGCTCGCTCATCCTTCGGAGAAGCGGCGCAAATGCGGAGGTGGGAAAGCGCGTCACATGCCAAGAGCTTCAGGACACCTTGCTTTAAGCCTCCAACACAACAGCTCAAAATCTGCTGCTGACCTCGCTGACGGGTGTTTTTCTCGCCCATATGATAAATCCTGAAGCTCTCTGAAAATAACACGTACTTATCATCCAGCGAACAGCTTGCGAACACCTACCTTGTCCAAGATGAAGCAGCCAAGCTCTGTGCTCCTCGTCGCATCGCTCCTGGCAGCTTTGCCAGCTAATGCAGAGGGATTCTATACTAAGAAATCCCCCGTCCTGCAAGTCAATGGAAAGGACTACAACTCCCTGATCGCGAACTCCAACTATACTTCCGTAAGAAGAATCCCCAACAGCTCCCCTACTAATCTGGTATTCCCGATTTCGCAACTAACAATCCTGCCAGATTGTAGAGTGAGCATTCCAAACTCCCCTTATTCGCTTATTACCAGCTCCTAAATACCTCCTGCGTCCCTCCTTTTAGATTTTACGCCCCGTGGTGTGGACACTGCCAGAATTTGAAACCAGCGTACGAAAAAGCGGCGAAGAACCTGGAAGGACTGGCGAAGGTCGTGGCGGTGAACTGTGACGAGGATGCCAACAAGCCGTTCTGCGGTCAGATGGGCGTGCAGGGCTTCCCAACCCTTAAGATCGTAACGCCTGGCAAGAAACCTGGTAAGCCGCGCGTGGAAGACTATCAGGGTCCACGGACCACAAAGGGCATCGTCGATGCGGTTGTGGACAGGATACCCAACCATGTGAAGCGGGTCTCAGATAAGGACCTAGACCAATGGCTGTCTGAGGAAAAAGAGTCACCTAAGGCCCTTCTTTTCACGGAGAAGGGTACAACGAGCGCTCTCATTCGGGCTCTCGCGATTGAATTCCTAGGCAGTATTAAGGTTGGCCAGATCCGCAACAAGGAATCCAACGCGGTCGAGAAATTTGGCATCACAGAGTTCCCCACATTCGTTGTACTCCCCGGAGGCGACAAAGACCATATAGTATATAATGGTGAGCTCAAGAAGGGCCCCATGGTTGAGTTCCTCAGCCAAGTCGCGCCCCCCAATCCGGATCCCGCCCCGAAGGTGAAGAAGGAGAAGGCTTCCAAGTCGACCAAGAAACCAGCTACCGAAGAAAAGCCCACTGAGGCTCCAGAACCCAAGGTCGCCCCCGAGGAAGCTCAGGAGTCGGCGGCGCCAGTGAAGGCATCCCCCGCCCCTGCACCTGCTATCGGCGCTTTACCAACCGTGGAGGCTCTTGAGGCAGCCTGTCTGACGCCGAAGTCCGGCACCTGCGTCCTAGCTCTCCTTCCAGAGTCCGAAAATGCGGAGGCAGAACTCTCGCCGTCTGCTAAGCAAGTCCTGGAGAGCTTAGCTGAGGTTGGGCACAAGCACGCAAAGCTCTTCCCTCTCTACGGGGTCCCTGCGAGTAACGGCGGAGCAAAGACCCTGAGATCCGAACTTGGTCTGTCTGATGATGCACAGTCCGTCGAGCTTATTGCTCTCAATGGACGCCGGCATTGGTGGAGAAGATATGACAGTGGAGACTATGGAGTGGCCCCAGTTGAAGCGTGGATCGATGCGATTAGGTTGGGTGAAGGCTCAAAGAACAAGCTGCCTGAGACCGTTCTCGTTACCGAGAATCCAGCAGCTGACCATGACGAATTGTAATTTCAGTCCTTTACTTTGGTGGGGGGAAAGACAACTAAACTAGTTGGTGCTTGGAGACAGTACAACCCCTATCAGAGGCGTTCAAGGTACCCAAAGTTTGGTAGGGAAAAAATGTCATAGGATTTGAACAGTAGCATAATATCTATTGAAACTTTTTTTTTCTGATCTCTGCCGCAAAAAAAAAATACCTATATACAAGACATGCATAGCAGCCATTAGACAATCAAATCCCAAGTAAAACCAAAGAACACCATCAGTTTTTCATGCAAAAGAAGATATCCACTGGAGAAGATGCGGCTGCAAATCCACGAAACCAGAACGACGACAAGGTCTACGCAACGGGCGGGGGAAACCCCTTCTGCAGCTGAAGAAAAGAGTTGAATCCTTTATTTTCTCTTCTTACCCTCCGTCCCCTTCTTGATGATCTTCTGTCGTTTAGAGTCGATCTCCTGATCGTAAATCTCGCGTGCCGATTCGCCCTTCTTCCGCTTACTGGACTTGGACGACTTAACGCTGACAGTGGCAGCTCCTCCAACGCGGATCTGTTTCTCGGCTTCTTCCCAGCCAGCACCGCCGTTGTCAATTTCGTATCTGGAGGCTAGAAATCAGTTATCGCTGCTCGTATAAATCGAGGTGGACTAGTTTTTTAAATAGAGAGAGAGAGAGAGAGGAAATGGGGGGTAGGACTCACTTGTCGAGAGGCAGGGCGTCAATTAGGGCCCGTTGCTTCTCTTTTAATTCGGCATCGACCTGCTTGCCACCCTCGCGGAGTTCGTCGTCCAGGCTTGTCTCGAGCGGCTTGAATCGCTCGTCAACCGTCTCATCGTGGGCGTCGGCGCCGGCTTGAGTCACGGGGATTTGTGTGGTGGGGAGGGTCTCGGCAACTGCGCCCTCGATGAGGGAGCGGAAGTGGGTAGACATCTTGCGCATGATTTTGAGGAACATAGCCAGAAGCTGCGAGGATGCGAGAGTTGTTTCTTTCTCTACGTCCTCGAAGCTCTTCCGTTGCAGGCCGATAGCGAGGAGAATGGACTTCTGTACGCCGGAGAGACTGACGTTGTCACTGAGGCGGCCGGAGAAGTAGTACGTTGCGACGATTGGGACCATGTCGAGGATCACGTGGTAATCAAGGAGGTTGTTTGCGTAGCTATCCAATCGCTTCAGATCGAAGGGAGAAAAGGCTGCGTCGAGCTCGGACTTGCTCAAGGGACGAGGGGTGAGGGAGGTGTCGAGTTTTGCGCCCGCAGTGGCGGATTCGCCGATACTGAGGGATAGGCCTGAGGGGAACTCTCGGAATTGGTAGGAAAGCAGGGAAATGAAGCGTTTATGGAAATCCCGGGCAAAGGCGCCCAGCCAGCTAGCATCGTTGGACCCAGTTGACAGCGTTCGTAGCATCACACAGGAGTGTTCACCAGTGAGGTCGTTTGGCGTTTGGCGGAGATAGACGGGGGAGAAAGAAGCGCGCTTCCAGAACTTGTGGAGAGGGGATGTTAGGCCGTAACTAACACCAACATAGTCGAGGTCGTCCGGCCGGCGCTCCGACAGCTTGCCAAAGAGGGGTGGCATGGAATGGATATCGCGAACTTTGATGTTGTCGTCCAGGAGATTGGAGTCGGCGAGCTCCTTGTCGGTGACCCTTACCATCTCATCCTGAGTCTCCATTACATCCTCGGAGAGGCTGGTGAATTTCCCTTCATAGAAATCTACAAGTAGCTCCAAGGCGCGAGAGCCGTATCCCATGTTCAGATACTCTGGGTTGGTCGCAATACGAACAACTCTCGCTCCCGAAAGACCAGCAAAGTCCTCATCCTGGAACTGCTGGCTGACGAGCCATGGAATCAGGTCACCACCTGCTCGTTGACCGCGGCTCAAGCTATTGAGAACGCTTTGTTTGCTGATACGGCCTTCCAGGGCCACCTGGATAACACAAAGTGGCTCGGGCAATTTGGCTGCATCCTCATCAATTGGCGGAACGAGAACGTACAGCTGGTGTGCAGGTGCATCACTCATGAGCTGAAGATCATTAGGTGTGTTCTTATAGTGGCTGGCAACATAAAGAGCCATCATCTGCTGAAGGAACTTTTCTGACACAGGGTGGAAGGAAAACAAGGTATCGCGGTTGACTTGAAGAAGCTGGCACTGGGATGGGTGCGGGCACCCCTGAGTGTTCATCTTCGACTTTGGCAAGGTTGCGTCGAGGCATAAGACCTTGTTCAACCACTTCTCAACAGAATCTCCAGGTGCATATCTGATCGGCTCCGATAGGGTAATTTCTCGAAGCGACCGTCCACCCAGTCCTTTCTCGGTATTCTTAGTGGATTTCCCCGTGGCTCGATCAGCAACATCGGTATCAGCCTCGCCATTCGTCTTCAGGGCACCTCTGGATTGTTCGCGAAGCTGTTGGATTAACTTAAGCGAGAGAGATCTACCAGTTCCTTCGTAACCGTTGATGGTAGAAGCCATGAAGACCAGGTATGGGCCCATCAGCTTTCGGACCAAAGGTAAGGGGATTGCAGCAGCTTCGTCAATAACTAAAAGTTCAGCTTGTCCCAGAACATGGGCATCCTGAGGTTGTATGTACTGGATAGTTTGGCGGTGCTGACGGTGAATATTCACCCTCACCACAGCTTTGTTGAAATCGGGGTTAGTGGATTGAAGAATAGTATAGTCGACATGGTCGAGATAGCCAAGCGCATCAAATCCCTTGAATACAAACTCAAAGAGTGTCTTCAAGTTCTCCGGGCTAGGCGATGTGATGAAGATATTGCTATATCCGTGTGCCACCGCAGCCGCAATGGCAACGCCAAGAGCTGCTGACTTTCCACGACCTCTGGCAGCAGTCAAGGTAACAGTGCTCCGCAGGGTTTTCTCGGCAATGGCATCCACAAAGGTGAGTAGCGCCTTTGCTTGATCGACGGTGCGAGCCAAACTTATCAACGGCCCAACAGGCTGAGTCTCTGACAGGCTCTCCTTGATTTCCTTAAGCTCCTTCTTTGATCCGGTATTTGTGTCGTCGATCGAGGTCGAGGGCGGCAGTGGCCTCACATTCTTTCCTCCAGAAATCGGCAAGACATTAAGCTCATCATCGACAACCAGGCAAGAATCGCAGCCGCCAAGGGAAAGAATAAAACGTTCGTTGAATCGGGCGACAACATCGTCATGCGCTTCCGTCCTGTACCTAGAGTGGATATCCATTGACAAAGTATAGAGCTGCTTTAAGCTCTTCATGCCCTTCAAAAGCAGTACCACTATGCCACCTCCCTCGACGGTCTCTATCGTTCGGGCCAGGAGATTTGGGGTTATAGCCTCGAAATCCTGCAGAATGCACATGCCGTAGGTGTTTCCCAGAATCTTCTCTGTTTCCTTGTAGTACACGTAGCGGATCTGATTAAGCGTGATGAACAATTCGAAAGGGTCCTCTGAGTTCGGCTCTCGAATACCTCGCTTCACTTCCTTCTTGATCTTCGCTTCGCGCTTTTTCCGATGGCTTGAAAAGCCCAGGAGATCTTTCTTATATGCCCATAGTACGGATTTGTTCTGTTTCACGTCGGCATCGCACATCAGGTAGTGCAAGTTCACAATCATATCCTTTGCGCGGTCTCCTACCACGACGAAAAAGCTTCGCTTCTTCTCCTGCACTCCATTTCGGATGAGTGCAGGGATCCGTGAATCAATTGCTTTGCGAGGCATTGTCCCTAGGTCTTCAATGCCTGTCGAAAAAAATCTTGTCGCAAAAGCGGTTCACGATACGGCGGTCACAGATCGTCAGACCAGGCCCGCTGCGAGTCTATGGTGACCAAACGCCAAATAAGACCCCCAGGGCTCAGAGAAAACCCTTGGAATTGAGATAACGGAGCCGAAATGGGAAGGTCAAGTGTTCGAGCTGGAAAAGACCGCTATCTACGAGCGCCAACAAAAAAAAAAAGTTATCAGCGGCGCACCATAAATTGCTGAATGTCACCGCCTGCTGTTGACAGTACCGCCTCGAGAAAACACGTGATAACCAGTATAATCTCCCAAAATAGTTTAGCTCCAGGCGCTCAGGCAGCACATAAAGCCTCCATGAGTGTCACCCCAAAAGATGCTATCTTTGTCCAGTTTTCCAGCAAACAGGAAAATAATAATGAGAGTATGATTGAACAGTACGTGCCAGTGGAACTTTTAGAATTACGGCTGTATTTTGCCTGTTTATGGTGCAAATCATGATCCCTACGGTACGGTACGACCGTTTGCGCCTGAGCCTGTCACGACCCGCCTTGGCAAATTAGCAATAAACTTAGCTTTTATAATTCAATCAATAGCAATGCCTTGCAAAGGATTCGTAAATGGACAATTAATTGAACCAGCATGGACCGGAAGGGCAGTATCAAATCCATCCACCATGCTCCGGTACCTGGCTCCTGGAGTACTTGACTGGAAGTCTTACGTACGACGTACCTTAATGGGAACAATCGAATCAGGGATGTCTAGCGGGTGCAACTCCACCCGAAATGCTTGGATCTTCCAAACCCACTTTCCTGTGTTCGTTTAGTCCCTGCACTACTAAGAAGCACTGTCCATCCGTGGTCCAGACAATATAATGTGCTGTTGACGCAACCCATCTTGATCTCCTCCGTACTTATCAGAAAAAGATTCCCACCCAGAGACGTCAATCCCCTTTTCTCTGCTTCCTGCTCACCTGGAAATTCAATTTGTCCTCTCCACGCCCCTTGTCCCACTCTCCAACCCGTCCATTTCGAGCTCCCTTGCTTCAGTCCCCACTGTCATCTTCACAAGACGTCCTGAGCTCTTGATCGTGTGCTCCTTTGTCCTCACCACATCATGTGAAGCAACATCTTCTTCGATGATGATGGCTCTGAATCCCACCGGTACATAACTCCTGTCATAATGATCTGTTTTTCTCTCGAAACGGGCCTTCGCGCATTAGTAGGGTAAACATCTACCTGCTCCCTTTCACCTGTACCAAGCGACCAGGCTAACCACGGCACAGCGTGTTCTTATTGAGTTGCACCTTCTTAGCTGCCTCCTATAACACCACTTTCGCGTTTGGTGAGTTTTCTTGGTCGCACAAACCCTCTAATGAGAATACCGTGGAGGATTACTTGGCACATAGCTTAGAATTTCAGCGCTGGAGCAATTCCAGTACAAGAAGCTGTTCACACCCGGTCCTGGATTCGCTGACCTTGCTGCTCAACAAACTAGACCATCCTCTCAGCTCAGCCGTACTATCCTGTTTTCTCTCGGGGACATTCCTCTTGATCCTGAGCAGATTTATCCATTATGTTCCAAAAATATCCCATTCGACACACAAATACTCCACCATCCCACTTACCGAACTCGAACAGCCATCTACAGATGCCCTACCTACCATCGGTCTTGACAGCGAGCTTCCCGCTCCTGGTTCGCGTATACCAGGCCGGTGGATCAAGATTGTTCTAGTTTCAATTGTCGGTTGTATACGGATCGCCCTCTATCGCAGTCTCACCATGAACACCGAATGCGCTCCTCCTGTATACTCGGTAAGTCGGCCTAGCTACAAGCTCGTTTCAAGCTATGAACTCCGCATTGACTAGGAATTTTACTTTAGTACTCAATTCCATTCTTTGTTGCCCTCTATGACTTCTGTCGCAATCAGCGCGAAGGCCCTGCTCAGAAGTGGGTTGCACCAGATCGCTCACTGAATGCTCCTCTCCACCTTCTCGTGGTGATAGCCAGTCGCGTATATTACTACTTCTTCCAGAGTTCTTTGAGATACATAGTATCCGCCACGTTCCTTGCAACAAGTGGATACCTGACCAGCTCTTTCCGAGGCGGCAGCGAGTCAACCTACATCTGCCCCATTATATCCGGAGAGCACCAACGCCAGCATATATTCAAAATTTTATGCGCAATCCTCGATTCCATAATCCTGATCGGTGCTGCCGAGCTTTCCAGAGAAAGGAATCGAACTCGAGACGGACGAAGGAAGCAAACTCTAGTTTCCTGGGGCTTAGGTCTTGTAGTGAGTACTCCTCTCTTAGCAAAGATCAATTCAGCATAGTCTAACCACCGGCTTTCGAAAGGGGGTCGCCGTATTCTGGGTCATATATGTGGTTTACGTGACAGCCACATCCAAGAATAATGACTTTGTCACCTCTCACTATCTGCGAAGTGCTGCAAGCCAAGCAGCGTTAGTTACCTTGGTGGTTTTATGTGCATCTCAGCTAGTATGTGCGAGAATCTCCCTCCCTCCCTCCCTCCCTCTCTATGAAATAAGATGGCTCACGAAGGTAGATCCCTTACTTTGGTATGGTCGGGCTCTCCATACTAGCGGGCGCCATATCTACATACTTTACCTGGACGTCAGCCATATTTAATGGGCAAGAGCCTTTCCCACTGATCTTCGCTTCTCGTGCCTTTTTTGCATTGTTCTCCAGCTTTATCGGCGCTGTGACGTTTCTCTACGCCAGAGCGGTCTCCGAAGATGAACCGCAATTTCTACAAAAATTCAACTGGTTCATGCGACTGATATTCACGTTTATGTTCGGGATTGGATTGATATGGGTGTTCAACCAACCTAGCGAGTCTCATACCCATCCAATTGATTTGCTCGTCTACGATGGCCAACGAAATCATGAGGTGTGGCAAACCAAAGCCAATAGTAGCAGAACCCTCGCAACAGCCGTGCGACAATATCGATTAAGATATAATCAGTACCCTCCGCCGTACGTCCTATTCCCATCAGTATAGGGTGAAATAGTATACAGCTAATCATGAGTTAGGGGCTTTGACAAATGGTACGAGTATGCCGTTGCCAGATCTTCTGTTACTATCGACGAATTTGATCAAATACATACAAATCTACTTCCATTTCGCTCCTTAACCCCCCACCAAATCCGGGATCTAACTCACCAACTAGCCACCAACCCTTACAACGATATTGGCGCTATCAGTATCCGTAACGGCACCGTTCGACTTCAGGAGGACATCAAACCAACACATCGATGGATGGTTTCAGGCGCAGCAGAGATGATAAAAAAGTTCTCGAAGCATCTCCCTGATATGGACTTGGCATTCAATTTGAACGACGAACCGCGGGTCGTTGTACCTTGGAGGAAAATGACTGAATTTAAACACCAAGTCTATTCGCAGCACACACAACCCGATGAAAACATCTCAAACGAATGGTCCACGGATCGTGGTGGAACCTGGGGCCCTTTAGAGCCAATCGATCAAACAACACATACCATGTTCACTGACAGCTCTTTCAAAAACATCTTCGACCGTTATGCGAGCCCCGCTTGCGGCCCAGGCTCGAAGGCTCGGGACCAGAGAATTTGGGACAAGCACACCCTATGTCTTAGCTGTGTTCGACCGCATTCAATGGGTCAATTTCCCAAGGACTGGAGCGTTGCGACCGATATATGCCATCAACCCGATCTTGCTGCCCTCCATGGATTCTTCCTATCCCCTGCATCATTCAAGGTAACTCAAGAGTTGGCACCCGTTTTTAGCCAGAGTTCCATATCTGTCTTCAACGACATAATGTTCCCGAGCCCATGGAACTATGTTGATAAAATCGGCTACACGCCCTCCGATAAGTACCCCGACCATGAATATTCTGAAAAAGCAAACCGCCTCTTCTGGATTGGCACCACAACAGAGGGCCTAAGCCACGATGGCGCGTGGAAAGGCATGCCACGCCAGCGTGCCTCACACCTCATCAACAATAATACCTACAACCAAGTGTCCATATTGCTCCCCACTGGGGAACCAGAGACATATACATACCAAATTCTCGGCCCGCAAGCTCCAAAACTCCTGGGACTCAATGCTTCAGTCAACATTGCAGATCCAATCGTCCGTTGTTGGGCACAAGACTGCGACGACCAAGCCACAGAACTCGGCGGAGCATCACGAATTGACTTCCAAAGCCATTGGCAAAACCGATACCTATTCGATTCAGACGGCGCCGGCTTCAGCGGCCGGTTCCTCCCTTTCCTACATAGTAACAGTATCCCATTTAAAACCGGCCTTTTCCGACAGTGGTTTGACGACCGAATCACTCCTTGGATGCACTACGTTCCCATCGACCTCCGTCTCCACGGACTATGGAGTACCCTAGCCTACTTCGCCGGTGTCAACGCGACTGTTGGCACCCAGCATGTCAAAATGGACCCCCACGACCTCCAGGGCCGCTGGATCGCCGAAGAAGGCCGCAAGTGGGCCGAGACTGCTCTGCGGAAAGAAGATATGGAGATCTACTTCTTCAGGCTCCTGCTGGAATGGGGACGCTTAACGGATGATCGACGAGATGAGCTCGGGTACAAAGCGTAGTTACTTGGGCCTTGTTTCTGTAATAGAACACGATCCCACCACCCTTTAATCGGTCAACCAGTCGGTTGCTTGGTTGATTTGGTTGTCTTTGTCTCCTTTTCATGTACTTACTTACTGCATTTGGTATCAGCGATATTGTATATAGCCTTTTTGGTTTTGTTTTTATCAATGACTACAGTCTTCTTTCCTTCATGTTGAGGTTAATTATAGTGATGAAACATATATTTCATATTCCTCCAGTTCTATAAACAAGGCACAATGAAATATACACAATGGAAATAGAGAAGAAAAAACCTCGAAGTCAAAGTCAAAGCCAAGGCCAAAGACAAAAGACAAGAAAATCAACATCAATCATGTAGTAGGTCCAAATTAGGAAGGAGGGTTAAGCTACACGACCCGTCGAGCACGTCGACTCCTCAACAAATGACGAGGAATGAGGTGTTCTTCCGTAGCACGCTTCCACGCCGTCGCGCTATCCTGATAAACGCGCAGGGAATTAATAGCCCAGTACGCTTCCTGAAAGGCCGCGGGCTGGTTCGCGACGTAGTCTACGCAGGTGGAAGCGAGGGCAGAGCAGCTGCTCGAGGACCAGACGTTTCCTGCCCAGTCGCCGCAGAACGTGATATCGAAGATCTAGATTTAGGGCGGGTAGGTTAGCGGGGGGGATTTTCTTTTCTCCTTCTATACTGCGACGAAAGAAAATGGATGGGGGAGGGGGGGGGCTTACAATTTGCATATCCCTAAAGTGGGAATTGATATCACAGTTTCCGGCGTATCGACCTATGGGGACACCCCAGTTCGCTGGATTAGGGTTTCCGGACGAGACATCGTCGGGGATAGAGGCTCGGGGAAAGAACCAGATGCTGATAGCCTCGTCGGTCCATTCGGTAGCGTAGACGCCGCCCCCGGCGCGGTTGAAGCCTACGCCGTAGGTATCTGTGGTTGGGGCCCTGATGCCGCAACCTGCGTTGGCGTCCTGGCCTGGTGCGTTCACATAGCAGTTGCTGGTGAGCAAAGTGCCGGAGAAAGCGGTGTTGTCGATTGTGCACCCGTCGCTGGTGTGTAGGGCCATTTGGTTAATGGTTTGGTCGTGGACTCCTTCGATGATGTCGACTTCGCCGCCGTTAGGCCAGTCGGGGCCGAGGATCCAACTGGATGGGGGTTTGTCTTAGTTTATCTGCTTCTTCTTTGATGATCAGGGGAGATTGAACTTACAATGCGGGCCAGGTACCGCAGACACTATCGGGCATGTGTGCAAGGTCAAGAATGAAAAGGCCCTTGTTGTAGGCCTGCGTACTTGAGAGTCGCACGCTTCGACGGCCTGTGTTTACAATGTTCTCGTGATCCACGCCTACATAGGCCGAGGACCCCGATGTGGAAATCAAGCCTGTGCTCTCGGCAGTGGCTCGGTCGACATAGGTGACATACCCGTGGGTAGGATCTTCCCCTGTGAAGAAGTCGAACTTATCAAAAAAGGAAGAGGTGGCATAGTCATCTTGCAGCACATATACAGCACTGGCAACCTGAACTGCAAGGCCCAGGACGGGAAGGAGGGTCGGTGTAAACCACATTTTGCTCCTTAAGAATTGGATTTAGGATGCCAACTGGAAAGCAGCGCAATCATGTTCCAAGCACAATCTATATAGAAGTAATGTGTAGACGAGGACGTTCGCCTCAGAAAGGGGTGTCAGAAAGCAAATCGTCGACGAACGAAAAGGAAGAGCAAATTCTCTTTCACAAGAGACAGCATCAAGTATATATAGTCACGAGCATATCTCCCTAGTTAAGCAAGATAACAATGTCAGGTTGGTCGTCCGGCCATAATCCACGCACCAGACCAAGCCTTGGGACCCCAGCCGGACAATAACCACAACAGGCCCAACAGCCCACGGTCTCATGGGCAGAGAATAGAAGCAACAGGAGCAATCAGATAGCCCATTGGAAGGATCTCTGCATCCGCAGCATTCTGACGGGGCCGAAGGACCTGATACCCAGAAATCAAGGGACGCACAGAGAGGCTGAGTCGCGAAGCCATTTTGCCGAGAAGGGGCGAGCTTCAGGAACCGCTCAGGAGCAACAGCTCCAGAGAGCTTTGCTACATTGTATTGGACGGTTTTTTAAGGCGACCCGAAACGGCAATCTTGGATGACTGTAATCAGCGACGAGAGAGCGGGCGGAAAATCGTTTTAATTGTCGATGGTGTGCAGGATGGGGGGGGGCAGGGAATAATCCGCACAGGATAAAGAATGAAAGCAAAAGTCGATGACAAGAAGGTGATTGGATGAGGACGAGGATGATGAAGCACGAGGAGAGGAAGACGCTTTACCCCTCACGATCACTGCCCTGTTGGCGCCACCGTTTCATGCTTAAAATGAGTCCTGGGAATGGAACAAACCAAGTGAAATGACGGGGACAACACTGGTAAATAAAAATAATAATAATGATGATAATAATAATAATAATAATAATAATAATAATATCATGGATATATGATAATAAAAAAACAAGAAACTAAATCATCACACAAATCGCTCATTCGCTATGTACAGGACAAATCAGACATACCAGCCTCTCCCATTGCCCATGAGCATGCCTTGACTGGTCCATGTCCACTAGACACTGTCGATGATACAAATGACGGCAGGAAAACACCACGGCAGGCCCCCGCAGCACCTCGACCTCCTCTCCATTAACCCTCGCCGGGGGATCACTCTCGTCATGGTCGTGGTTCGCGTGCCCTTCTCGAAGAAAGGGCAGCTGACCCCGTGGGACAACAGCAGCTGCCTTGCCCTTCCCCCGCGCAGATTCACTCTCATTTCGCCCTTCGAGCTGTCGGGCAAGGCGATGTTGCTGCAAATCTTCCTGCTTGGTCTCCCAGGCATGCCAGTACTGGGATCCAACTCCAGGTCCCCATATCCGTTGCCGACAGATTTCACACACCTGGCCCCGAGGCCGCCATCCTTGTTGTCGCAGTCGCGTTACCTCGTCGACATGCACAAACAGATCCCGGTCCAACATCCCATTAGCCAACGCGAGGAGTGACTTTTCATATGTGTAGGCAGAAAATATTGACGCCAACACGGTTCGCAGTTCCAATAGGGAGGGAGACCACTGTGCTGCACGGGTGAGGAAGGCACGTAAAACACGGAGGAATGCGACATCGTTTCTTTCACCGGTCAATGGTCCAGTGGCTCTCACCGTGCTAGAAAGTAGAATGGTGAAAACATGTTGCACCAATGACCGGAACGATGCCATGAGATGGGAGGCATTTCCCTCTAGCTGCCCCATGCCGTCTTCGTGCACTGCCCGGATCTGACTGAAAATGCTGCTCGCGATGCGCACCACCCCTTCTATCAAGTCAAGCCAGAGATTTTCATCAAAAGAAAGGGGTCTCTCCATGGCACCCTTTCCAATGCCATTTCGCTCGACGCTTGATTTCTTGGCTATCTTGCTCTGCCCCTGGCAGAGCCATGTTCCAACTCGTACGTATTTATTCAAGGACTCCAGAAGGTCTTTGACGGCTTCAGTCGTAGTGGTTGAATCCGGACTCTCCTTTAAACTCTGGAGAATTCCCACTAACCCGGATTCAAGAGTCGCAAGATGCGCAATGAGACGATCCATTGCAGTCCGGACTTGACCTTGTCGAGCCAGGAGGATGACAGCGGCATCCACAACGCCGCTCTCCTCCATTGAGGGTAGTAGCTCTTCAAGTCGAATATCGCCTTCCCGTAGAGTATCCACAAAGTCAGCCACGTGCGAGGGGTTGTGCCTGCACAGTAGTTGCACATAACGCTCAATCATCCAATCCTCGAAAGACTGCGAAGGCTGACTGTCCGCTGCAGATTGCATTTCCGGCTCTACAATGACGGCCAGGTACCGATATTGACTATAACCATCGTTTTCGAAGGCGTTGATAAACGTCCCATGAGTCTCAGGTGCAAAGTCCCGCATCGTTCGGGCAGCCTTGTCCACATTTATGGCTGCAATCTGGCTAGCACAATCCTCAACTACGCTGATAACATCCTGTTTCTGTTTGTCACTCAATCCGGAACCGGGGCGAAGGCAATCTTGCAAACAGGTAAAGATTTTCTCCTGCTCTTTCGGGTCTTCAAGATAGGTCAGTACTAATTCGGGAAACCGTTTCTCAGAGCGGTAGGTCGATTTTAAAATCCGGTAAAAGTGCGCCTCCCGGAAAAGAGGGATCATGTTCTGAACGTCCGGCGGGTGGTAAATGGACAGCAGATACTCCGCACTTAGTTCACAATCCTCGGCCATTTCCTGCGTTGGATACTGGCACAGCCTTTCGAGAACTTGATGGAGCGTGCTACCAGGAAGAAGAATGTATTGTTGGTATTTGGGAAGGTTGCGAGCCACGAACATGTCTAGGTAGATGGTGTCCGCAACGTCGAAGAATGATGAGGTCATGGTCTGAAGCAAAATGCTAATCAAATACTGTCGATTAATTGAGACCCCCTGGATAGGAATCTCATCCGGGTCCTGCTCGTTCAGGAAGCTGTCCTCGAACGCTTCATTCAGCATGCTCATGAAGCTAGGAGTGTCGAACTTCAGTAGAATCTCCAGACCAGAATATGTCCCGTTCGACTGAGAAAACCCGCTTGTCTTAGGGCTCGATCTGTTTCCAGAAAATAAATAATTATACAAGGCTGCCTTAGCTTGAAAAGCCTGCGCATCATCCATATCGTTTCCTGTAGGGTAGATGCGACCAGTGAGGATAAAAGAAAGGTATGGAAACATCTTCATCGCATTATTATATTGCTTCGGTCCATCCACCGAGTCACCATTAGTCGGCAGCTGTGAGGGTATGAGTCCTAACAGCTCCTGCAGGGGACCCACATAGTCCCCAAGGCAGCGATTCCAGACGTAAATAAATGCGTCGTAGAGATTGTATTGCTTACACAGTGTGGTGACTTGGTCGATGTCCATCGTGCTGGTATCGAGGAGGCAGATTATCTCTTCCAACCGGCTAGCAGTGTGGTTGCTAGCAAAATGATTGATGAGGGCTTTGATAGCCGTCGGAGGCAACGAGCGCACAGTTCCTTCGACAATGAATGGTTCCAGTGCATCAACGAAGATGCCCGCAGATTCATTTTCCTCGTACCAACTAAAGACCTCATCCCAGAGGAAATCGTTATCCTCCAGAAAGACACAGGCTGAAATAGAAACTCCTGCTAGTTCCCCCAGCTGTCGAGAGTCCAGGCGGGCATTATTTGCCTCCGCATTTCGGCCAAAGGCATACTTTAGTGAAGCAGATATCATCTCCAGGAGTTTCTCTCGGACTATAGGCTGCCTCAAGGCATCTTCGTCCGG
This sequence comes from Aspergillus panamensis, assembly GCA_027569225.1. Taxonomy (NCBI): domain Eukaryota; kingdom Fungi; phylum Ascomycota; class Eurotiomycetes; order Eurotiales; family Aspergillaceae; genus Aspergillus; species Aspergillus panamensis. Next base: position 547,856 of record JAPDER010000001.1, read on the forward strand.
CAAGCCAACCGTGAGCTTTTCCGAATTTCCATTATAATAAGCCGTCGCCTGTTTGATAGCGCCGATAAAATCACCAGCCTCCATGAGTGCTAGTAGTCTATCTGCCCAATTTGAAAGGCTGCCAATCAACATCTCGTTATAGCCCAGCATGAACAACCGTCCTTTGTAGGATCGGAAGCTCATGTAAAAAGCATCCGCTACCACTCCGTGCATCGAGGTATCTTCTTCGTTAAACTGCTCGACCAAAGAGTGGAGTTGGTTGGAGAACAGATCAGAGTGATATATACGTCTGTTGAGAAGATCAATAGCCTCAGTCACGCGCATTGTATGATCCTCGAGAATAAGTAATTGTTGTGTGATTGTGAGAACAGCCAACACCGAACGGCTCAGCCATTGCACCGCTACGATAGCCTCGTCAGCCTTCCACCTACATCGTGCTTTGAACTCAAGGCTTGGAGGACGGTCTCGGTTCGGTGGCTCATCAGTTTCCATCTCAGTGACATCCAACACTGTCAGAACATTTGACCAGCAATACACAAGCTTTGTTTTCGAAGTTTGAGACTCCTTTCCCTTAAGTCGGATCGCAGGGAACCAGGCTAAGGCACCAGTCATTGCGCCGTGGGCAGCGACCTCCTTTGGACGAGGAGATTTGTGTTGGGTCTGCGCAACGGGTGTCGTGGAAACAATAACTAGCAGATAAGGTGTTAACATAGCGACCAAGCCCAAAGAGTCTGTGGGTTGCTCGACATTTCCTAAAGGAAGAGGTGAAAAAGCTAGCACGGAGCTCGGCTTTCGCGGCCGGCTATCTTCCACAAGTGGCTGAGGATAGCGGCCGAGTATCCTCGTTGTCTTTACCGTGCGTCCCATAGCGCCCATGCCTCGAGTTGCCAAATGTGAAAAGGCCATTCCCCTCTTATCCGCGGACACAAGTGCAGTTCGTCTAGTCCCCAGAAAGCCCAAGTGGATAACCGGAGTTGCAGCGATATGGCCATCAGAAGTCCGTACCTCGACCTGGTTTGCAGGCATAGGCGGGATGTGAAGGAAGTGCCGCGCCGGTCTTGATATCTCCCATGTGAATATATCGCCCGATACGTGGCCGCCAGCGACCGTTGAGTGATCTGCGGAGAGCGCCAATGACACGATCGCTCCGCACTCGATGGCTAAATCGGTAAATTATATAAGTCAACAGAAGGCCGAATAGCAGCTGTGTATGTGGGCATGACATACCCTTGGTTCCCGGTCCGATCACTGCCTTCAAGCTTTGCTGGTAATCAAACACCAGAATGATGCCCTTCGAAGTCCCGATTACGATGGACGTCGACACAACCGTACATGTAGGTGTGCCAAAATTTCGTTTGCCAGCCTCCGAAAACGCCTGCCCAGTTATCTTCCTCAGCTTCGTCCATCGGATGACCTCCCAGGGACTCTGGTGAATATCAGCTTCGGATTCGACGGTACCTGGTGACAATCGGCTAGTGAGGGAAGATTTGCGCGAGTGAATTTGAGCCAGGAACGGCGAAGACGGTCGGAAGCTATTGGGGGACGAGGTAGATAATCTAGACTGGAAGCGAAGGTCGAAGGGTCGATGCGACGGACTAGGACTGGGTCTGGGGGAGCCACGGAAGGCCAATGCACTGCTACTTCGCGATGATAGAATGGAATCCTACAGAAATATGTCAGCGCCATCTTCGACTCCCGGTATATTAGTTGCTACCCACTTGTAAAGAGGGGGTATCATCTGGGTTCGAGACGGTGTCGTCCACACTACCGGGCGCGTCGTACTGCGCGGGACGAGGCGTTGATGGGGCTTCAGGTGTATCAACAGGTGAAACAGGTTGGATTGGGGTATGGCTCTCGCTGGTTAGATCTGGCAAGTCTTCCTCATCGTGTGCCATTGAGCCGTTTCCCAAGGCCTCCTGCGCAAAGGCATGGTCGGCGGCGATGCCGTTGTGTGTTGGTGGAGGCTGGTCGTCATCGTGTTGACCCAGGTCGAGGTCATCCTCTTGGGCCCAATCGCGAGGGCCCTCGATCATGGAGCTCATCAGCAGTGTGTTCGAAGGACCATTTCTTCCGGTAGTCGCGAAATAGAAGGCTGCCAAGGAAAAGCTCGATCAGGACAGTTCCGAATCAACCTGGGAGAGAGGACGTATGATTCTCTCATTCAGAGGGGCTGGTTCCTGATGACAGTCGCGGAAGAGACGGTGTGGGGGATTAATTGTTTCCAAATGCTGAAGGGACGAGTAGTGAGATTGCTAGGTATCAGGGAAAATGGCCACACCAAGCCGATAGGGGACCACGAGCTCTGCGGGTTGAAGATCATCCAGAACCGGATCAGTAGATTGAAGGCTGTGAGCTTTCAGTTTGTCGACGGTGCTCCTGGAGGCACTCGGAATGCCCCACAAGGAGACTTCTTCCACGCCCACACTGCATACAATCACTCCCATTAACAGTGGCCATTATTCCAATGGATATTTTATCATTCCTATTAATAGTATGATCAAAAACACTCCTTGCCAATTATTGTCATCATATCTCCGGGTACCTTTTTTTCACCCCCATGAAGCAATAATAGAATAATAGATTAATAGATTAAGTTGCAGCCTAAGGTTCCGGAACTCCTGCCTCAGGTATCCACATCAAAACCACGATCTATATACATCCACAAAGAGCGACCAGATGTATTGTTAGAAAGCTTCAATTTATGATACATAATGATAATTTGAGTATACCTTGAGACGCCTGCTTTATTAAGCCATCTGAGACCCCCCAACATCCTCGCCCAATGACATGGTGCCATATCTAAAATGTGAACAATATGTATCTGTATGGGAAATAATCAAAACAAATAATAAGGTCTTTTTATAGTTTCTTTAGTCATCCAATTCAACCTGGATTTCACGCTCTATCATATTTAATTCAAGTCAGCCCCTTTTCAAGCAAAATAAAGGCAAAAGTAGAAGAGAAAGCCATCCATACCCCAAATTTTATTCGCGGAGGCAACTATAGCCTCTGCTTTCGCAAGCAACTTCTTAGCATAACGCTCAGCTTCCGCAGGGTGCAGCTGGTTTCTCTGCGTCTTGCGCGGGTTAACCTATCACGAAGTCAGTCATGAGGACCATCTGGCGGCGGGGGCTTTCATACCATCATTAGGACAGGGACAATGTCTTTAGCCTCGGCCTCAGCCAATGCCCTCAGGTTGCGAAATCCATTGTCCCGAAGCAACCTTGCGGTCCATCCCTTTACGTAGGTCACCTGGGTCATTTCCAATAGATCTGCCCGCGCTCCAGCTTCCAGGCGATCACGCATATGATCCAAGACTGCTGCTAGCATCCCCCAGCCCATACGTTGGCAGAATTTCACCATACCAGCAGCAAAACCGTGGCATTGCTGGGCCAAAGTCTGAACCACCCCACGAGCGATCCGGTAACGAGCCGCGATCGTTTGCAACGGAATCTCGTTGCTCAAATCACGAAGCTGGAATGCTGTGTACGCACGGCGATAGATTCTGGCTTGGGTTATCTGATCAGGGGTATTTTCCTTCAATGATGCGCCGCTTTGTACCCTATATAACGGTCAGCATCACTTCAGGCCGGGAAATTGCAAAAACACCATACATAGAGTTCACAAAGCCAGGCTGCACTCCAACAAATTGCAAAGCGCGTAGTCCACTTTCATCGAGGTTATCCAGTTGGTCCCGGAAAATCGGCCAGTCGATCTGTGTTGTCTCCGCAACTTGGAAAGGTGTGAACATATAAAATACATGCATATCACCATCCATCACAAAGGCTTGTAGCGCTTTTTTCAACTCGTCGTATACGAAAAGGCCATCCTCGGGTGCGAAGGCGGAGAATACTATGGCTTGCCCCAGCTGAGTGGCCACATACGAGCCATCGTCATTCAAACACAAGAGCTCCTCGTTGGTTAGTTCTTCGAGTGCGGAATCCATAATGTTGTAAGATAGCCTCTTATCGACTGTTCGATAGAGGAGCGTACATTTCACATATTCCTTTATTGCCTCATAGCCGGAAACGAGTCCGGTTGCTATGGCTTCCAACAGCGCTCTTGCGAATATTAGAAATACTTTATACTCTAGATACATGGACCGGGGCATTTACCTTTTCAATCCTCTTTTTTCTGGTGCCAAGCAGCTTGCAATTGCTGGCATGTCGGCCTCCAAGAGGTCGCAAACTGCCTGGAGATCAGGTTTCCCGCAAATGAGGTAAGTTTCGCCTGCATCATCCTTCCCCTTGCGTCCAGCTCGTCCACACATTTGTCGTCTTTATTAGGTTAGCGAGTCAACATATAACAATGAGTCTGTAAACTTACAGCATTGCTGGTCCAACCAGCTCCCGTCCCATACGGGCTCCATTTATGATGACTCTCCTTGCGGGAAGATTGACTCCAGCGGCTAAACTACATGTTGCCACGAGCACCTTCACAACTCCTCGATCATATGCTTGTGCAATTAGTTCGCGTTCTTCCGTGGTCATTCCTGCATCTAAAGCCGAAACATCAATATCAATCCAAAATCTGTAACTAGACTAATTGCTCACGGTGAAATCCTACGCCTCTGATAAGCGTGGTCTCCAATGCTGGATCAAGCCCGCTAGGAAGGCTTCGCAGATCCGCCAGCAGATCGAGTCTTTTGTTCATACCATCTGTATCCATTGTAAACGAATCTGGCATTGCTTCGCTTATAATCGCAGCCTGCAGCTGGCAAGCTTGTCTGCTACCACAAAATACCAAAACACCGTAGCCAGCAGCCACTATATCAATAGATAATGCAACCATAGCATTCGTCGTTGGGTTGGTAAGCTCTCTGAAATTCGACGCTTTAATCGTACGATGTGGATGCAGGGAATCGGCGTGAGATGCTGCTGGCACTGATGATAATTTTGAGATTGTCTGGAACAGTTGTCTGCATGTTGAAGCTGGGTATATCGCATTATCATGTACTAAGTACTCATCCACGGGGATGGGACGATATGTTGAAATGAAGTATTTGGCATTCATCCACTCTGCCAGTATTTCAGTGTTCTGGAGGCTTGTCAGACTATCATCATTAAGAAGCAGGAAAAAGGAAGGGACAAGAATCCCTACCGATATTGTGGCGCTCATTCCAATAATCTGGATGTCTTGTTGCAGGATGAGTAATTTAGTGACCATCAGCTCTAGCAAGTACCCACGGTGCTCGTCGTCCAACATATGAAGCTCGTCCAACACGACAGCCCCCAGCTCTCCAATATTACATTCTTCGATGGCTGTATTGATCAGAGAATTTGCCTTTTTGGTGTATGTGTCAGAGCTAGCTTAGAATCTCAATAAGCCTCATGAACGACACACCTTTTCTATGGTGCAAATAGCAATATCTGTGTCGGCCCAGGAGGTGGTGGTCCTATTGCCACCGAAAAAACCAGTGACACGAATCGATTTTTGCATCTTCTTCCACCGTTGATGATACGGACCCTCTTGGTTCTCGCGAGCATCTGTGTACTTTTCCACATCTTGGACAATACGCCTAAGCCACTTGAGTTTCTCTTGCACTAAAGCAACATATGGGAGAACAAGAATCGCTTTGCGTGATGGGTTCTCTATAATACGCTTCAGCATCAAAACGTCCGCTACTAAGGACTTGCCACCCCCTGTAGGTGCTGTGTAGACCAAGTGTCTTTTTCCATCAAGAAGGCCTTGCCCAAGTAAACATGACGCTTGCCATTGGTAAATACTGCTGACACCCGCAGCCTCAAAGTTAGCCACCAAAGCAGGTGGCAAACGAAATCTTGGATCTCTTAGAGATAGGAGATGACTTTGATTAAGCCCCAGAAGCGTTGAATCTGTCTTGAGATCCCGGTAGTTCTCTTCCGCGTTGAGAACAGGGGCCGGATTGACTTCACTGGCGACCAACCTACCTTTGGGAAGGCTCAGTGAGGGCCGGACAAAGTCTACCCGACGATCCGCTGCTATAACAGACTGATGTGAACGTGTGCCAGAAGAATATTCGGAGGGTTTTACAGTAGTTTCCCGGTAATCATTTTCGGGTGATTGACTGGGATGCCTTTTCTGCCCCGCCAACTGACCTACATTATAAGACTGTTGGCGAGCAATATCAATAGAAGTTTGGAAACCGATGGTCTGAAAGGGCTGTTTAGTCAGTTCAGACATATCTTGAGTCCTTGGTCTAACCACTATGGACCCAAGGAGCCCACATCAGTAGAAGGAGAGTTAATTTCGGGGAAATGTAAGCGACTATGTTGCCGGCCGACTAGAAGGGCGCCGCGCTGTGGGTATTGATGTTAGTGGAAACACCCGGATGAGGGGAAGCTGGAGATGAAATGGGGGAGGGAAATTGTACCGGTAATAGCTATAGCAAAAATAACAGTAATAATAAGATAATAATAGTAACAATATTGATACTTAAGGTATTCCTGGCTACATGAAGGTGTATTGGCAGAAAGAACGAACGCGCGCTCGTTCCAGAAACAGCACCCACCCACGCGGGGGCTCCAGAGCCTAAGGCAGCCTCAGAACCCGTGGGCAACTAAGGTAGGTAGCCATCTTGAACTACCTACTCGTAGTAGGTACTCCTCGAACCCAGAGTAGTAGATGGAAGGCATATAGGAATGATACCTAGGTATTAATTGAGCCATCATTCAAGGTTTTTTCTTTGACTCTTATGCGGCCTACTCTTATGTCAAAACAAGGGTGCCTTCCAAACAAGGTTCATGTAATTATTGGCCAAATAAAGTTTCAGGTGTCCCAAATCTTCTCAGATTCCCCACTCTCACATTCACAGAACATTATATGGTTAGATTAACAGTACGGATGTAAGGAGGGCATGCCAGGTACTGGGTACATGAAAATATAGTTATTTCGCTGCCGAAACTCAGACACAAAGCTCTTCGGCACCTTTTGACCTTTCAGGGAAATACACTGATTTCATGTGGCCCCACAGGTGAAACAAAGCTGCTTGGGGTGGTTGAGTTTGAAGTTGTCTAAGGTATTATGTAGTGAGCAATAATAAATATAGTGCTGGAGCATTTCATCAGGCCTCGGACGTTGTCACAGGGGCATTTGGCCCTTCTGGCTGCATTTCATTTTGCTAATACGCGGCGTCGTTTATCCTAGAGTTATTATACCTCATGATGTCAAAGTAGGGCCCATGTTCTTTAACACCGGGCAAGGTGGCCGAGTGGTCTAAGGCGCACGGTTCAGGCTGACTGAATCCCAACTCATATGAGTTCTCCGTGTCAAGAAATTGGCGTGGGTTCGAATCCCACCCTTGTCATTCTTTTTTGTCCCGAGGAATCTTTCACCATAGATAAGTTTGTTTGATTTCATGTATCCAATCGACGCGTTTTTATTGTCACCTAGAGTGGTTTTTTTTATATATATGTGGGGTTATTCAACAATCGAATTTAAATGCAATGTCCCAGGAATCATGTGTTCACCACAACTATATGCTGTCCTCCGCGGTAGCAGACTTCCCCCACATCTCATTATATATATATATGTACCAGCTTCCAGCCAACAGTTAAAGTGTCGGGAGATATCCTGGCCACCACCCCGACTAGATACCCAGTACAACATTTGAATGAACTGAAAATTCAATGAGCAAATAGATATCGCAACCCGTGTTATTCCCCCGACCTCGTTACAGAATAACGAGGAAATTCTAATCGCGCGGGGCAGCATGCAGTACAAGATGCATTTGCTAGAATGTGGCAACTAGCTTATCCGCACCAAATGATCTTCCCACTGCAAGCATCAAGCAAGGTTCCGCGAAAGTACATAGGCCGAGGACCAAGCGAGAAGATGCCGCATCGGAACATTCTACTCTGGGAATGGGCTACATCTTGGTACCGCTCTGGGGCTTATTGATTTTGCTACAATACTACGTGTAGTGTTCTCTTTGAGGCTGGCTTTTCTTGATCGCGGATGTTACGTGATAATTGGCCAATTGGCTTTCTTAAAGCGAAAAACAAAAACGTAGTCTCGGTCTGTTGTGGTCACCTGATGGTTACTGGACGTCCTGTAATTGATACCCTCACATTTGAACCTTGAGTGTCCTGCAGTATGAGTAGATTATACACGGGCGAAACCGAAGGCACATTAGGCATAAATGATATCCCACTTATGCCTAGAAAGCCTTCAAGGGACAGATGATGTCTCGGCGAAGACCATCATGATCACGACCATGGCCGGCCATACTCCTGCATATTTTGAAGTGGGGAATTAACTTGACAGGGTAATCCCCTTTCAGCAAACAAAAAAGTACCCTGTTTAATTAAAATCATCTTCAAAATATGCAGGCCAGAGGAAGCATGAATGAGTGGGAAGAGGGAAAAAAAAGCCTCCACTTCAAGTGGTCACTTTCTTCGGCTCCTGCACACCTGGTAAGTCGATCGTTCTAAAGTGCCCCCCATACGTTCTCCATTTTTATTGGTATTTTCGGTACGTACTAATAAACCCAAAAGGCCCAAAAGTGGCTGAAATTAGGAGAGACCTACCTAGGTAGTTTTAAACATGGGCTATCACAGCATTGATGAGGCTGGGAAAAACCACCCTATTTTATGATGGCAATAATATAATGAGGCACAGTAGAATATATATACAGAGCAAGATCGGGTCAGGTTGTCTTTGGATTGGGAAGTATACTTGCCAATAGTGGCGATTAGATTCCTGGAGAGCCCCTGAGCCGATTGGGGTCTGGGTATCTCTCTTGTCATATGATGAAGCTATTGGCAGGTCTAACTGAACATTAGCGTTTCTGGAGCCATCGCCAAGCCGACCCCCTTGTGATTTAATCTGGCGAGAAGCTATTTTCGCAAGATATTCACTCTATTGCTGCCCAAAGCCCTGAAAACACTGACAATAGCGATCTCCTCAAGATGGCTAATCATCTGAAGTGAAACAGGCTAGGTGAAAGCTGGGACGGTGATTTTCGTGAACCGTGCGGGAAAGAGGCTGGGCCTCGCATGATGATGTCGTTGGTATGAGAGGGCGCCCATTCCAATTCGATCCATAGCCGAGAGGCGGGCATTTTGAATTAAGATGGCGCGGAAAAATAATCGGTGGCCAGTAAAGTAAATACCTTTTCCCTACTAAGTCTGTTGTAATAATGTGGCAACACAGAGTCAGGGAACCACCCTCCAGCAACAAATCATCTGCCAGGGAGGTATTTTTCATGCTGCCAAGGACTATAATTGGCCTGAGTTAAGGGCTGTATGATTTTTTTTAGTGAGGTACCAGGGTGTGACGTAAGTCACTCACACTGGGAAGCACAACGCGCTGATGATGCCCCCGATCAAACGGGAAATTGACGCTTCGGGGCCATTTAGATGGAGATAGGTTATGATGAATTCCACTGAGTAACTATTAATGTTCTTTGCTTGTCTGAATAATGAACCTGAGGCCTTCACAGTCCAACAGTAGTAGCCAAGACTCTTACTCCCAAAAAGGTTCGCCCTCTCGGGGAGACTTCGCTATAAAAGTACTAGTGACCCCGAATTTAATAACGCTAGCCTTTGAAAGGCTTTTTTTTTGGGTTCGACCGCCGGGGTCATCAATATTATTAATAATAATAATAATATTATTATTATTATTGTGTTATCATCACCTCAACCATGCAACTATTATTCGTGCACGCCAGGTCATTCTTGCTACTACTAATCAAACGAGAAGCAACTCCATTCTGTGATATTATTATATGGCTGGACTTTTCTTCTTAAGATTGTATATTGTCATCTATCTTCCATGTATTCGATATACTCGTAAACCCTCTCAGAGAATGACCCTGTTCATTTTGTTTCACTAGCCTCCATACTCCGGAGTATATCCTAAGGATCTGCTGTGTAGCGGCTAATCACCACTAGTTAGTCAGGGCCTAACACTCTGGAGTAGTTTTGGAGTACTGAAGACTAAGATATGCCCTGTTGTTATTTCCACACATGCTCCGTTTTGTCTTTTGTCTTTGATCCTTCTGATTCCCCCCTCCTTGTATGATTCTTGTTAACTTTTTTCCCTTGAACCGAGCCACCGAGCATTCTTCTACTAATTAAAAGGCTACCTACCATCTTAGCACATATTCATGCCACCTGCTATAGTTGTACAACCATTTCATTAACAATTATTAATGATGATAATAATAGTGACCATAATAATGCCCCTCATATAGGAAAATACTTTCACTACCGTAGAGAATTTTTATATTTTCATCACGGCCGGTGGACCTTGGGAATCGTATCTTCGGTCAACCATGGCTCCGTTGCGCAGTTCGTGACTTTATTGCATTTTTTACTTTTCCGCCCCCCCCCTCTCTCTGATGATATTCTGAACTTGGCAGTGTTGGAACACCAGATCGAAAGGGCTTCATCACCATTAGCCATTATGAAACCGGGTACTTTGAAATATATGGCAACCACAAATATAAACCAGGCGTTGAATATTTTCCCAAATGAAATAAAATAAAATAAAAATGTCCTGCAACGGTCCGGTATCACTGAGTTATCGACGCATAGTAGTACTAGTACTAGTAGTAGGAGGGGGCCCCGATTCTATTGGCCCTACTTACCTTTTTGTAGAAATTCTAAGATACCCATTGTTTGAGGATAAATTGGAGATAGTTAAATGCGATTTCCACATTATTATTATTATTATTATTATTATCATTATTCCGAGCTTCAAGGGAAATGCATTCATCCCACTATCCAAGCTAGGCTGCTGGCGTTGGCGGTCCTCATGGACCTGGGCCACTCCCGTCCTAACAAACCTTAGCGCTCATACATTTGATCCAATTGACGGACTTGGCGTTTGAGAATTGAGATCCAACGCGCAGGCGCTGCCCTAACGTGACAACATTCCTGCCACAGACTGTATATCCAGTCATACACAGTGAACTGACCCTGATATATACCTTACTATAATAGATTTTCTTATTTTATCTCAACACGAAAACTAGACTCTGGGCCGTTAGTATTTCTTGTAACCTGGTTTCCCGAACCCTAGAGGCTGAGGCGCTAGCGCCACAGGGCTCAGCACTACTGACAAGACCACAGGGCAGTTGCCCTTAAAAAAATAAACTTTTGGTGGCCGGCCGTTGTATTCACGTGTACGGCCTGTGGTATTTTGCTTTGCTGACATCAATCCTCCTTAAGGGCTCTTCTCACATTCCCCAAATCTACAGTCGGGATAATTAACTTGTACATCATACTGTCAAAGACTGGACAGTATGCCGATGCTCCCTGCGTTTAGATCCTTGGCCATCGCTTGTCCTTTTGGTCCTTCCTAGTATGATGGAGGTGTTCTCACAAGCAACAACTCAGGTGAGAGGATGCCACCCTCCTCTTACTGAATGCTCTGCACCATCTACACATACCTGAGCGACGCTCAAACAATGCCTGGTATACTTCTTGGAGACGACTCGGACGCTGTCCAGTATGTTGGAGTTGAACATCTCCTTCACGTCGCACGTCGGCAGTACGATTCGTTACAGAAACTCGAAGCCAGTGTGAATATACTCAAGTTCAGACAGGTGACAGATGAAGAGTCCAATATCCTGTCGGCTGATTTACGCGACACTGCAAGTTTGTCAAGCTTCAATATAATCGCCCGACTGAACTTTTACATGTGAAGGTGATGCCGAGATGGGATCACGAGAACATTGCTGCTCTGGTTCGAAGGGTGATTGACAGGCGATGGCCATGAATGTTGATTATGAGTGCCTCTCGTTATCATCTCCGCGCAATGAACTAGGCGATTGGATCAAAAAGTCTGACCTCTGTTGGGCTCCGGCCGCCTCCTCTTCTAAACCGACATGCGTCATCGAAATTGGCACATCCGATTCTGCCGCTCACTCGTCGGCTGACGCGCACGGCGATTAATATTTGCTTCAAGTACCTCTGTGCAGAAAAGGACAGTAACCCACTTGCAATATCTGTCTGGAGACCAGGACATCGATTGACCATTATTAACACACAAAATAATCTCTACCCTGCTGTCCAGAGTTTGTCGGCTGACAAGCGGTATCTCCTAATGAACATGACATTGTGATAACAAAAGACATGCTGCTTGGGCTTCTGCAACAGCTATGGGAGTATCGCCGGCAACGGCGCACCTCAAAGTAGCTTTGGATTGTCCTAGGGCCTTTGTGATGTTGCACAGCACTTCAAATGCTTGGGTTCAGAAGAAGACGGGCGGAAGTCATGTTCTTGCTCTTGAGTTGTTTTCTTAATTTTGTTATTATTTTGAGATATTTTAATATTTGAATAATACACATTAAATAAAGAATTCCATAACATTAAAAGATATTTTATGCGACTGATTTTTTTTATATGGCTGGCAGGATCGCGCAACACGCGCTCCCAGAGATTAGTCAGAGGGGTTTGTTAGTTTATTTTTCTGGTTGAATTGCCCTCCGCTGGAAAATCAAAATAATCAAGAATAAATCGAAATAATTGGAATCAAACAAATGGAGAGGAGGAGAATCCTCACTCGCTCTTCCACTACCTTACATTATTACTTCTTGATCTCTTTCCCTTTTTTTCTTTTTCCACCACCTATTCTATCACCCCCCCGTTTTCCATTCCCGTCCTTTCCCCCCCCTTCCCCCCGTTCTTCCGTTGATGCATAATCCTCCCATGAGCCCCCTCCCGATATCATCACCATTCTTTGCATCGGGTGGCTCGGCCCACACAATCCCTTCCAAACAGAACCCAGTCCCGCCCTGGTTCTATCAATTATTTTTATTTCCCACCAAAACCCAGTAAATACGTAGATCGCCCAACGGGTCATCGCCACGCCGCCCCGAAGAGCAAGGGGAACATGTGCACATACTACATAGAGTGCAGACTGCAGACACTATACAACTCTCTCTGCCTTGAGAACAATTCCTGGAAAAAGAAGAGCGCACGAGATTAAAACAAGACCCGCAACCGCAGACGGGGAAGCCTGGCCAGAGATCTGGGACACCGAACCCAAAATTTCAAAGCATATCCAGCACAGGGAAAGGAGGAAGTCATCGTTCTTTTTTCTTTGGTTCTTGGTGGATGGAGGATCCGTCATATTAACACATCGGGACTAGGGGCGAGGACGTGGACTGGTCGGGATCCTGGACGGCTTTCCTGTTTCTCTGGTCTTCTTCTTTCTCTTCCTTTTCTTTTCCTCTCCCTCTATCTATCTACACTAGACTAGTTGGCTGGTTCCCCTACTTCGTTCGACCTGCTTCCGCTTGGGGCTGAGAATTCTCGAGTTTCTTTTCCTAACCTTTCCCTTCTCTCTCCCCATCCATTGCCTCTCCCCTTTGGGTCATCTCAATCCCCCCCGGCATCTACAGTATCACGTCTCGGTATTATCCAGTAGTAGGGGAACGACGACTACTTCGAATCTTGTACTTCGACTACTTCGACTAGCTCGACGCGGCGGGTTACTGACATTCTTATCCGTTTACCACTACTATTCCATTACTACATTATTCACCCCACGAGTCCCCCGACGGTCTTATTTGGCTTCCACCGCCGCTGCTTTCATTTTACTTCTCCGACAGCCTGACCTCAGTCGCCCTTCATTTTCTTCTTCCATTTACCCACCTCCTTGATTGCTTCTTGCCCCCTTCTCTATCTTCACCTTCCCTTCTCTTCACGTCGCCAGCGTCTTCACTTTCTGTCTATTCTGCCACTTTCGCCACCAAGAGCTTGGCCCCATTCCATCTAGTAGAGAGTTGTCGGAGGGTTGTCGATCTTGATATCCCGGTCTTGGGTGTTTTCGAGCACTAACCAGGCGTCAACCCTTCCAACCCCTTGCGCGGAAACCCTCCCAGGTGCCAAAAAGGAAAAGGGAGAGAAGGAGAGGCAGAAATCACCAACATTCTTAGAATTCCCTTCACAAATAAGTGCCCTTTTTCCAGGGTCCTTTGGGTGGACATCCGCACTACGGGATTTTTTTCCCTTTCCCTCACTCTTTTTTTTTTCCTTCCCATTTTCCATTTTCCCCTTGATACTCGGCCGATGCCGTTCAAGACCTCCACCCACCTGCGAACTCATTTCTCATGAGGGATCATCTACCCACCACGGCCCGTTGCTAAACTTTGCATCACCCCGTCCGAGGTAGCTGGATCACCCCTACCGTATTTTGGTCCGCCGACGCAGTGCTGAGGTGCATTGCAGCACCCAACCTCCCCTCCCCCAAGTTTCATTTTCGTTTTGTCGCGTCTGAGGGCTGGCCATGGCCCCAGACAGGTCACCGCCCCAAAAGTCACAGCAACACCACGTGAGGCCCAACTCTTCTTCTAGTGCCACACTGGCGACAGGCAACCGTCGCATGCCCTCCCCTGGCCAGTCATCCCGGGGCGGCTCTGTAGATTCATCTACCCCCCTGGGAACCGCGAACATCAATGAATCGCAATCGCAGCCTATGACAGCTGCCAGTGCGTCCCCGTCAGAAACTGCGGGCACGGAGCCGCCCAGCACATCCGCCACCCCAGCTCCTTACGGGACGCGGTCGAGAGGCCGAAATGCTGCTCCTCGGCCCAATTATGCTGAGGATCGCGACATTGACATGGACTTGGAGATCCATCAACCCACGTCAAAATCTGCTAAACGAAGTAGTGGTGCTGCCAATAGTTTTGTCAACGGCTTAAAGGGCGATGGCGAAAAGACAAGTTCATCGAATTCTCGAAAGAGTCTACCGGCTGCAAATGGAACTAATCCCACTGCCGCCAAAGACTTGATTCCGGGCACCTCGTCATTTTCCGCAAAACCTGACGAGACTACCACATCGTCGAGTTCATCAAGAAAAAGAAAACTGCCCGCAAGCTCCACAAACTCGAATTCTGCAAATGGAGGTGCGCCCAAAAAAATATTCACCACCGCCCCAGGAGCTGCCCAGGGCCAAAGGGACTCGAATATGGTCAGCTTTGAAAAAAGCGGCGCTTACCTGGAAAATGGAAAACTCAAGGCCGACGATGGTACTACGTTTGCTATAAATGGTCAGTTGTTCTTTTTGCCCCCTCTAGTCCTGGTTGTCTTCCTCACGATTTACGCTAATTAATGAATGAAGACCACGTCTATCTTATTTGTGAACCACCAGGCGAGCCGTATTACTTGGCGCGAATTATGGAGTTCCTGCCCTCTAAGGACAAGCCGTCTGGCCCGATCGAGGCATTGCGGGTTAATTGGTATTACAGGCCACGTGATATCCAGCGCAAGGTTGCTGATACGAGACTCGTCTTTGCTTCCATGCACTCTGATACTTGTCCGCTCACATCGATGCGTGGAAAGTGTCAGATACGACATGCTTCAGACATTGAAGATTTTGAGGAGTATAGAAAGACCCGAGACAGTTTCTGGTACGACAAAATGTTTGACCGATACATTCACCGCTACTACGAAGTGATTCCTACGCGCAAAGTGATTAATGTTCCTGCAAATGTGAAGAAAGTTCTTGATGAGCGCTGGAAGTTTGTTCTTGTTGAGATCGGTAAACGGAAGGAGTTGACAAGTGAAGTTAAGACTTGCAAACGTTGCAGTTTATATGCCGCTAAGTATGAATTACACCACATCAACTCAACAAATCTTGCTTTCTAATCAGTCTTGAATAGCACCGACTCTGTGGATTGTGCTGTTTGCCACAATACTTATCACATGTACTGCGTCCGACCTGTTCTGACGAAGAAGCCTGCCCGAGGATTTGCATGGGCCTGTGCAGCTTGCAGTCGCGCCCAGGAGCGGAAACTTGAGGCTCGCAATACCCCCATTCTTGGGGAATCCCAGCCCGAGGCAGACGAAGAAATGGTCGAGGAGGAAGAGGAAGACTTGAATGGCCTCACAAATGGCACCACTGGCAGTACCCCGGCTCCCGTGGAAGAAGAGGCAGTTCGCCCAGCCACGAAAGAGCAAGTTGCGCAAGCCAGAATGTGGCCGTATCGGTATCTGGGTATCCACTGTCGAGTCGAAGATGCCTTGGACTACGATGACCGCATATACCCCCGAGCAAGTTCACGATTGGGACCTCGGCACCAGGCGAATGTGAATCCATGGTACGGGCATCCGGTGGATTATGTCAAGCCGATTGATATCAAAAAGAAATACCTGAAAGGTTCCGGAGGCCGCAAAGATTCCCGCCTATCAAAAGAAGCCCTCGCAGCGATTGAAGCAGCCAAACAAGAAAAGGCAAACCGACCAAAATGGGTTCTGGATGAGCCGACCGGTTATGTTCGCAGAGGCGATGATGAACCGGTTCCGCTTGGTGGAAAACAAGTTCGGACTGCAGAGCTGCTCTTCAAAATGCCTACCGCCGATCAGATACCATCACGAGGAGATGACGATGCGCCTGGATCCCAGCTTAGCCCGGCTGACCGGGAGAAGTTTATCGATGAGTACATGGAGCGGGCGAAGCAATTGGCCCCCGATTTAGGGGTAGAGAAATACTCCACCAATTTTCTGGATAAGGCGCTCGAGTTGCTTTATGCGCAAAGTTTTAATGTTGAAGCCGCACTTGTGAAGCTGAAGCAGGTGAATAAGTATAAGGATCTGAAAGAGCCCCATTTGCGTCCTGAAGAAGTCAAATCATTTGAGCAAGGAGTCGCAAAGCACGGGTCAGAACTTCGGAATGTAACCAAATTCGTTGGGACTGTCCCGCATTATCAGATCGTGCGGTTCTACTACATGTGGAAGAAAACGCCTCGTGGTCGGCAAATATGGGGTACCTATGAAGGTAGACGGGGCAAGAAGGAAGCGAAACGAAGCAGCGCCGCGAAACTTGTGGACGATGTCGCAGATGACCAAGATGATTCTGCTTTTGACAACGACAAAGCTGTCGAGAAGAAGCGGGGATTCCAGTGCAAATTCTGCTCCACGCGAACCTCGCGGCAGTGGCGACGCGCTCCTGGTGCTACCCCTGGTACTACTGTCCCTAGTGAACCGTCGTCAAAACAAAGGGATAAAGGACCACAACTTACAGTAGCCTTATGTCTCCGTTGTGCTTTGCTCTGGAGGAAATACGGAATCCAGTGGGAAAGTGTCGACGAGGTCGCAAAGAAGATTGCCCAAAGTGGGAATAAATCATGGCGTCGCCGTGTGGATGAAGAGCTCCTGACGCAGCTTCTCGTTTCTACCGAGACATCGATTAGCATCAATAGCACCACTGCGGCTACCGCCGCCTCGATCGGTGTTCCAGTAAATGCAAGCTCCCAGGTTCAGCAGCAAGAGTCAGCCAAAAAGAAGAACCGAACCACCGAGAAAGACAGCGCAGCAACATCGACTGCTACCTCTGTGGAGCCTGCTGCGAAGAAGAAAACCGAGAAGGCCTCGGAGCCTCCCCCGATTATTCCAGATCCCCCCAAGGCCAAGACTCTTCCATGTGCCATTTGTTCTAAGATGGAACCCATAGGTGACCAGCATTTATCCTGCAGGGACTGCCGTCTGACAGTCCATCGAAGTTGCTATGGAGTTAGCCCATCCCGAAATTGTGTCAAATGGTTGTGTGACATGTGCTCCAACGACAGGAACCCGATGATATCGACTTCATATGAGTGTGTTTTATGTCCAGTGACTTGGACTGAGCATGAGCTTATGGAGGCTCCAAAGTCGACACACAAGAAAAAGACGGAGCGCGATCGGGAGAAGGAGAGACTCGAGAAGGAAATGGTCAACGAGGCTATCAAACTTTATCGACAGAGACAAGAAGCCGTTGGCAAGCCGATTGGACCCCGGGAACCACTCAAGCGCACTGCTGGAAATAACTGGATACATGTTACCTGCGCGGTCTGGACCCCGGAGATCAAGTTCGGTAACGCTGAAGAGCTTGAGCCTGCTGAGGGGTTTGGGCTGATTTCAGCGGACAGGTTTCGTGAAACCTGCAAGATTTGCAAGTCCAACAAAGGCGCTTGTGTACCATGCAACTTCAGCGGATGCAATGCGCACTTCCACGTCGGATGTGCATTCCAGGCGCAGTACAGGTTTGGGTTCGACATCACGCCGGTCAAGAGCTCTAGGAGAGACATTGTAAGCAGTGTCAGACTTGGCGAGGAGGTCGGGGCTGCAACAGCAGGGGTTTGGTGCCCTCATCACACCATTTCATCTGTTATTCATGAGCTAGGTGAACCGACAGATGAGGAGGGCCTTAATGCACTCCAACGATATGTTCGGACTTACAAGCAAGCTGACCTTGCCTTGACTGGAACTGTTCGGAGAGCGGCATACATTCAGCAGTCTGTTGGCCAAACGCAACCAAGTGGGGGTTCTTTGGGCAATCGGCGAGCCTCCACAGCCAATGGCACTGCTTCTTTGCCCACACCAGTAAAAGAGAAGCCCACGCGAGCATCATCTGAGGAGCCCGTAGATGAGATGCAGATCGATTCGGATAGCCATACTTCGCGCCAGGTGGCGAGCACTGATGTAGCCAGAAAATGTGCCACATGTTCGACCGCGTATAGCCCACGATGGTGGCCTCTTGACAAATCGCGTCGAAGCACTACTGTTGGCCACAGGACACCCTTGTTGAACGGAGTGGGGCTGAATGAACCTAGTGGAACCAGATATCCAAATGCTGCTTCTGCAAGCCCGCCATATATTCATCGCAACCCGCAACACTCTCTTCCTAAGCTGAACGGTGATTATAGCCCCTCTGACAGCAAGGGAGGCACCGTGGACGGGCCACAAGTATCTTATGAGTGCCATAAATGCCATCTGAAACAGCCAGCTACCCAGCCCTCTCCAGAACCGCGGCCGTCACCATACTCAGCCCAACGGCCAGTTTTACCTGCACCTCGACTCACCGAATACCCCAGCCATTCGTATGGCCCTCCGCATAGCCACCCACCCCAACAGAGCGTACTCCCAAGACCTGTCGGACCACCTGCTCACAATAGTCCCGAGTGGTACCCAGGGTATGAACAGCGACCTGCTGACTATGGAGATAATAAACTCCGTAGTGGCATCCCGGTTCCTGGATACCGTGCTGGCCCTCCCCCACCGCCACAACGCCATATGAACGGCTACCAACCTCCTTCACACCATGCCCCTGCCCCTCCATCACATTTTCCTACTGGAACGCATCCTCCGCCTCCCCAACCATATACAGCCCACCAAAGTCCTTATGGACCGGTCTCTATACCCTCACCGCGCCCCCATCAGGCACCAGGGCCTCGACCGTACGCCCCATCGGCATCCCCCCCGGATGTACAGGCGACAATGGTTCGGCATTCACCTCAGCATTCACTCGCGGCGTTGAATGGTGGACCGCCGCCACGTGTTTACTCAGTTGATCACGTCCTCAGCGCGCCAACACAGTCGTCTCCTGTATCCCAGGCCCACATGGATCCTAGGGGACGGTCTCCCTCCGGCAAGATGGATGATAGTGCCCCGGGACCGATAAATGGGGCCCGACAACCAAGCATGAACGCGACAAATGGCGGATCCGGAGCAAGTGCAAGTCCATCTTTGAAGAACCTGCTCTCTTGAGGAGGGGGTACAAAAACAAGAAATTTCTACTGCTTATAGAATACTCAGGATATGTATGATAGTTTCTACTCTTTTTCTACCTTTTTTTTTTCCTATTACCTCTTTTTGGCATGGTAAAAGTGGGGTTTGGGATATTGTCATCAGCGTGATTTTAGAATTGTCATCCACACAGGTCGATGCCATTTTTTCTTTTTATTTATCTTTATTTTTCTATATCTATTTGTTTTCTTAAAAATCTTCTTTCTGCGATGAGAGGAGCCGTGCATACAGTGTTGGAACTTCCATAAATATTACTCTTGACGACAGCATGTGCCATACGATGAAGTGGATTGGTTGACGGGGGATATTTACAGAAATGCATTCACATAATAACTATGATCCATATTCATTATTCTACTCCGTATCTCGTAGTATTAGCTGACTGCCAGGTGAGTCATTGTCAAAGAGAGATGCGGGGTTTAGGCTATCGACTAAGACAAAGAGTCAAGCTTTCCCGGAGTCTTAAGTGTGACACTTGAGACAAACAGGGATAGGGACTTGATAAGTCTTCGGGAATCCTTCAAGTTTCAGAAGAATGTGCTGTCTCCGCGACATATATAGAGTGACATAGACTGCTTACCTCCGAGTGCTCTATACTTTTACTAGAACTGACTATAGGTTATGTGATTCGTTGGTAGTCAGAGCCTCAGAGCGCAGCTAACGCAGTCCGGACGAAGCTAAAGCATGTGGACCGATTCTGGTTGGTACAAGGAGCCACAAGTGGTTATTATTTATTGAGAATTCGTCTGCGGGTCTGGGGGGCAACTATGTGTTTTTTCTCATGTTTGTTTTCAAGTATCCGGATTTCTGTAGTGGGATAATTTAAGTACGGTAGACTTTGATCGGCGGAGGGCAGGGGACACATCTTATACTTACTACCTAGGTAGTATCCCAGGCTGTTGGCGCTAAGGTCAGGATTAGGTAGGATAGATAGAAAATTCCAGACAGGATCATCGTTCGAAAGAAAACCAGGATCTCATTATTGATGATCGCGCGATGGCGGCTGGAGAAGAAGAAGAAGAAGAATAGTAAAACTGGAGCTGGAACTTACGAGTAACCTAATGGACCCTGGCCTGCCTATCCTAGGCTAGTCTGATTATATTTTACCTTTGGAATGGTATTTATGTACGGGGTATTATGAATAATGCCCATGAGCCCAGAATTACGTACTTTTCGAGATCTGGAGTCTGGATTTGGGTACTAGAATATGGTTTAGATGATGTAAATACTCCGTGTAATCCATTTTGTTTTATTATCTTTTTATTAAGAGAAACGTGATGGGCTTGTATGGATGTACTCTATATATACTCTGGCATGCTGCACCATTCACAGAGCAGAGAGAGTCAATAAAGAGTGAAAAAGGGGGCGAAAAGGATCCAACAGTCGTGTGGGTTAACCCCAGTTCTTGGAATAATTTGACTGGAAAATCATATCACAGCACAACCCATCATTCTACAAAACAATGACGTCGGTTGATCCCCTAGACTTTTTCTCTCTTTCCAATCTCGTCAGGATCAAACATTCCCATGGATCCCCCAAACTTCTTTTTCTCTCCTGAGTTTGTCCACTATCTTTTGATCAGCAATAAACATCGTAAGTTCTACTACCCTACCCTTGCCCGACTCGCTATATCTTACCTCTCCCTGATTCTTCAATAGTATTGGGAATGGCCAAGGCAAGCGGTTAACTAACTAATATATCTTCCTCCGAGATTCCGCTTATCTTGACTAGTGTCACCCTCGACGGTTTCTGTGTCTTCACTATCCTCTGTCACGAGAGGCTCTATAACTTGGGTAGAATTTGAGCGATATTCTCTCAAAGAAGCAGGAGCCTAAGCAACTATTCAGTTATACTTACCTCCAGATACGTAATGTAAGTATTTTTGGGTCGACAGTTACATCACTTGTCAACCTTCTAGCCCGGTTACTAATCCGCCTGGTCTGATATCTGGTTTACATATTATCTAGGTATAGCCTGGGAAATGTGAATGTTATCTCCCTCTCTAAATACACTTATTTTGGAACCATGGGTTTAGTTAGAATGAAGTTGTTTCCTACACATTGCTCTTTTACATACCCGGGTACGGAGTACGGGTAGCTCCTTCCTGTATCTACGGTATACTAAAAGTGTTGGCAACTACAGGCATATAGATTCGGAGACTCCGTAGATTTTTGGCAATTAATAATTAGATTAGCCCAGTTATCAGAATACCCTAGGCTAGAGCATGTATTTAATGCTTAGTTGATGAGACTAACAAGATTAAGTTCCCTTGCCCTTGAATCATATGGTAGTATTTTAATTTGTTTGATTTTACACAGGTGGGATGGAAGGCTGAAGCATGGATCAGAACGCGGGACAGTGCAAAGTCAGAGCGAACTGAGAAAGCAGAAAGTAGACACCTGAAAGGCTCTAATCAAGGTATCATTCTTAATCTTATTATCATGATATTACTTATTTTACTAGTATAGTACTCCGAGTAAGATGGGACACGGCCGTGTCCAGGGCAGCGATTGGCAGATTCTCCGACTGAAAGGGTAGTATTACCGAACTAGCCTCGTAAAACTAGTACCGAAAGTTACTAGCGACTGCACTAAAAGAACACCCGCTCGGCCCCCATCGCCGAGTCTCTGACGACGCCCACCTGCGACCTTCTGGAAGACTGGAAGAAGACGAAGAACACGACACGAAGGGGGCAGAAAGAAGAAACCTCAAAGCTAAAAGCCTCCTCACCAACTAGTCCATCCTGCTGGCTTCCATGAGGTGTGGAGAGGTCGTTCATCTCCTCTCCTGTGTGGTACTGGATCAACTTTAGGGATTCTTTTCCTTCCTTCTGATCAATCTTCTGATTCTTCTGATTGTATTCAGGTTCCAGTGGGTGGTGCAAAGAGCGTCTCCCCTCTTCTTTTTTTCTTTCTTGTCCCTTTTCACCCCCCTTCGACGACAAACTTATTTCCTTTCCTATTACTATCCTAGCATCATATCTGCCTCTTGTGCCCCCTCTCTGGCTCCCCCTTCTCTTCTTCTCTTCTCTCTTTCTTTCTCTCTCTTCCCTTTTTTTCTTCCCCCCATCGACTTCATTTTCATTTCCCACAACCTAACGATCGCACATCTCTCTCCTTTCAAACTTCATTTTGATTTTCCTTTCCTCTCCGTACTTCCGCTGAAAAGGAACTCCTGGCCTGCCCGGATTATCCACCCGTGCGACTTGGCCTCCCTTTTCTCCCGATCGATCTTCATCCTCTCCACCTTCAACTCTTTTTGTCTCTGAAATATTCTGTCATATTTTTTTTTCTCCGTCTGGCCCTATCGCTGGCCCACCATGACACCCTAGGATTTCCCCGCCTCTCAACTACAGATCTCGTCGTCTTTATTCGTCCCAGCCGAGCGTGGTTGCGTTGCGACTCTGGTTCCCTGGGTGGGTTACTTGTCGGGCGCATCTCGCCCCGTGGGAGACTCTCTCACGCCAGCAACGCCAGCAATTGGTTTTCCTCCGCGCCTCTCTTTCGCCGCTTAAATTATTTTTCTTGAAATTCATTCTCTCGTCTATCCTCGACCTACACTAAATAAGTGAGTTGAAACTGCCCACATCCCACCTGTGCATTGCGCTCCCCTGTCAATTCCCTCGGGGTCCTGCGGCGGTACAAAGAAACTGGATTGTCTCAGAAAAAAGGACTTTTGCGTCGGTACTCTCTTGCCTGCATGAAGGATAATCGAACCAATCTCCTGGTGGATAATTGCAGGCCAACAAACTCATTGTTCGACCACTTGCCCCTACTTCGACTGCGGTTTAATTGCCGTCTCTTCCTGGTCGCTGTGTACCTCCACTGTCGTCTCCCTTCCAGTTTTCTTGCGCCGCCTGCATACATTGCACATCCAAGGCTCAAGCAATCGATCGTTACTGACCCAGTCCAGAAACTTGAAATTAGACCGGAATTCCATAATCGCTCCCTTTCGCAAGTCTTTCTTTTCTTTTGTAACGACACATCCAACCAATATTCACCACACTGTGCATAATTCAGCCTGTCGCTCGTTTCGCTTCGGATTTCTCCTCCGCAGTCTGTCCCCATCTGCGATCTCGACCTATGAGAGCACATCAAGACCTAGTAGACTGTCGCCTCACTCCTGTTTCTCCCTCATAACTCATCGCCGTCTGCCCTGGAACTAGATTAGCGACACCTTGAGCGATGGGTGTCCCGAATCCTGCCGACAATATGGATCGCATCGAGTGCCCTGCAATTTATATTGATAGGCGTGTTGAATCAGAGCGATGGGTACATCAGGGCTCATATGATGGATCACTTCATGATGAACCGGATTCACTACGGTCAGATGTCGAAACCCTATTTGACGTCTGCCGAAAGAGTATGTTGGTCAATCCCCCTTTAGAGTTTCTTTGATCGCTGATTGAAGTTTTTTCAATACAGTATACCTCTGCCAGGCTGGAGCATCCCTCGCAACAAAATTAGCAGAGCTGAGTGAAGCCGCCGCAACCAACTGCACACCAGTCTTTGCGTTCTTTGACATTGACCTTGATTGCGAAGATGGCACTCTACCCCGTCGCAAGACAAGCCGTGGCTCCTGGCCGGAATCTTCTTCCCCTGCATCCCTGCGTCGTGGGTTCACATTCTCGTCTCAGTGTGAGGGTTCATCCGACCTAAGATTACTTTCAGGACTCTCTGCGGATATCCGAGTTCAAGACGTCCCGAACCTAATCATTCCGGTTGCCATTCTACGCCCCTCATCCAGAGAACCCGCCATCGACCACCAGTCTCAAACACCATACATCCCCGAACCTCAGCACGTCTCCAGGTGCTTGGATGCCGGTGCCGTCGATGTTTTAGCTGCACCATTGGACAAAGTCAGAATACAGAGTCTCGCTGTCCACGCGTATCAGACCCGCAAAGCGGCCCTTAAAGAACAATCGCGCTTTTTATCAAGAAAGAAGCTGCGAAAGCATTCGTGGGTTGGAGTTCATGATGAACAACCGTATTCTTACCTAAGAGAAGCTATGTAAGTCAACCTTTTTTGTGACTGAGTCAGTCAGTCAGGGCCTGTTGGTTGAATACTAACGCAATGTGTTCTTTCTTAGGGTATCAAAACTTATGAAAGGCATTTGTAACCCAGAGGATGTAGTTGAGGAACTACGGGATGAGTGAGTCACCTTGATATCTATGATCTGGAGTGCATGGGCTAACACTAGGAACAGAGATTTCAAAGTCAGCCTAGAGCGCGAGGAGTTGGTCAAACAGCAGATCGGGAATTGGAACTTCACCGCTCATGAATTTTCCGATGATGAGCTAGTTTTCGTGGCCTATGAAATCATTCGGCATGCCTTCACGCTACCGGAGCTCGAGGAATGGCGGCTGACAGACGGTGAGTGGATGAGTTATCTTCCCAGGAAAAAGAAATCGTATTGATTGGCTGACAAAATTGAATACCGCAGGTGAACTACGCACGTTTTTACTTGCTTGCCGGGCTTCTTACAACTCATTCGTCCTTTACCATAATTTCCGTCATGCAATCGACGTATTGCAATCCGTCTTCTGCTTCTTACTTCGCATTGGGGCGCTACCTGCCTACAGATCTATCGGCCCGCAAGCTGGTTCTAACTCCCCGATCGCCTCTATCATCACTCCGTTCGATTCCCTTACATTATTGATATCGGCAATCGGTCATGATGTTGGGCACCCTGGTGTCAACAATTTTTTCCTCATTAAACTTAACGCACCCCTGGCACAGCTATATAACGATAACTCGGTTTTGGAAGCCTTTCATTGTGCTGCCTTCTCACAAATTCTGCGCCGCTATTGGCCTGCAGCTTTTAAAGATCGGCAATTGCGCAAGCTTTTGATTAGTTCTATCTTGGCGACCGATATGGGTGTCCACCAGAAATTCATGGAGAGACTTGGTTCTTTACAGGAGAAGTATTACGAGAACAAGATGTCCGTTGACGGATGGAAGCCTCAGGATATCGAAATGTACAAAACACTCATCTGCGGCTTGTTAATAAAGTGTGCAGACATTAGCAACGTGGCGCGTCCGTGGGCTGTGGCAGAGAAGTGGACCACGATCCTGCAGGAAGAGTTTGCTAACCAGGGGGTCATGGAAAAGGAGGTTGGAATGGAGACAGCTCTGTTTGGCGGCCCGCCCGAGCTTGGAAACGTCTACAAACTCGCTACCGGCCAAATGGGCTTCATGTCGATATTTGCTCTTCCCCTTTTTGAGGGCATCTCGGATATCCTTCCTGACTTGCGCTTCACCGTTGAAAATATCCGCAACAATCATTCCAGGTGGCAATATCTCGCAGATATGGAGAAGAAGAAGCAACTGTTAATAGTGGATGGTGCTCTTGATGGTCTTGTCTCCCCTCGATCTCACAGCCCCGCTCCCAGTGGCCACGGGCTTCACCCACCGATGACGAGTAGCGCCCGTGACTCTTCAGCAAAATCATCGCTACATTCGGGTGAGCCGGACTCGTGGCAGAATAACTCTGGGGATTACTTTAAATCGGTTCGCTCGTCTGTCACCAGCGATTTCAATGGAAACGCCATTTCCCCTGTTGTACCGTCGGATACTCCCGGCCCATCGATGGACATATCCGGTGGCCCCGTCATATCGGATGAGATCCCCTCTCGGAAGTCGTCAAGTGCTGTGCCTGATTTGGCGATGATATCGATTGCTGGAACACCTCAGAACAGGAATGAACTGGGTATACATCCAGCGAATAATGATGCCCAAAATCATCCCGCTGCGGGTGATCTGAACCCGCCAAGAGATCCTGCAGTTTTGGCAGCTGTCATTTTCGCCAATTCGTCTTCTGCGAGCAACGAGGACGCCCAGGGTGACAGCTTAGTGGAAGGCGCTGGTGAAATGTCGAATGGATCACAGAATGGGGGTCAGGGCTACCGTCGTCATCATGCAAATACCGCCTCATCTGGGCGCACATCCGCTCCGTCGAACTCGCAACGCAATAGCTGCACACGTACTCACAGCTTGAGTGCATACAGCAATAACATGACCCCCATCTCTCCTTCGACGAACGCGACCAGTGTTCTTACTATGGACAGTGATGAAAAGGGATATTCGAGGGACAACATCCCCAGGAGCGATTATGCGGAATGGGACCATAATATTCGCCCGGGCTCGCCCAAGCAATACCCTACTGCGCAGAGAGAGTCAGAGAATACCCTTCATTCCGGTACTAGCCATACATCCCACCCTCACATGGATGATGCAAGCAAGAACTACATTCCGTCCACCGCGCGGAATGGAACCTCTAGCTCTAATCAGTCCGCAACCTCCACTAGCAGCACGAAGAATGATGGGCCACTGCCCCATTGGGATGATCATTTGGGTCCTGAGCAAGGTCAACGCAAACTTCCCAAACGCAGAAGTCGACTTCGCCTGGCGTTCTGGAAACGCAAGTCCCATCACCCTAACCACCAGGAAGTGAGTGGTGAAATCTGAGGGAACACTTCCTAAATCTCTGCCCTATCTTCCTCACACTCCGAAAGATTTCATCTTCTCTGTTTTGGCGATCTCATTTATTTTGCTTCCAAGGTGTTTTTGGATATTGGGATTCAAATGTGAAATCAAATAAGGAGCACTGGCTATGGACTACTCATGAATGGTGCCATTCACTGACGAACTCGGAATTACGACGGATTGTATGATTTTCACGACCACTCAATCAATAGACGGAGAGTGCAACTCTCGACAAGCGCCATCTGTTTGCTCACAGAGGAGCTGGCAAGGTGGAATATATTTATTTTTTGGAACGGCTCCCATTCGCCAAGTTTTGATCATGGTGGTCCCCTCTTGAAGAGATTCGGTAGCCTTTCCTAAGGCGATATCGCTCTCAATGGATCGATGTCTGGTTAGAATTTGCAATGGAAGAAGCGTGCCATGGTGTTCCCACTGGCAGGATGGCGTTGGTGCATACCAGACGTTAGGAGCGGCTCTTGTTTAGTTTAGTATTTTTTTCTCTTCGCATTTACTTATTCATTTTTACTACATTTTTTTTTTAGGGGGCAGGCTTCGGGACTGGGGATACTTTAGAGTCGGGGCGCGTGGCTTGGCGTTTTGAGGGTTGATGTCGGCTCTGAACAGGCCGGACTAGTACCTTTTTATCATCTTACTTCATTCCAAAACATGGGGCAATTGTTGCATTTACTATACTTGGTTATATTGTTTTATATCAGCATGAGTGTGAAAAATGACGACAATGGAAGTGATATTCTAGTTGACACAGGTTTTGCTGGGTATATAAGACGAAAACTATTTACAGGAAGCCGTCCATGACATTATATCACTCACTTACTTGCAATCCTCACATTCTTCCTTCTTCCTGGTCCTAGCGGTGCTGTTCTCTACAGCCGTAGCGGCAGCAGTAACAGCAGGAGCAACAGCAGCACCACCACCACTCCCCCCCTTCCCCTTCAGCGCCCGATCCGTATGTCCCAGGTCCCTCTCAGGATCAATAACATTCCTAACAAGAGACTTGAGCACCTTGACCTCTACACGTAGCCACACTATTAGCCTGCCCCTTCCATCTTCTTTCCCATCTTCACATCCAAGTCCACTAAAGAGGAAAGAAAGTTACAAGGGAAAGAAATGGAATACATACCAGGAAACCCTCCATCCCTCTTCCTATCCCAGAGAATCTGCCCATCCGTTTCGTCCTTTTTCTCCCTCGCTGAATCCGGGTCTGGATTTTCTTGTTCTGAAGAAGAAGGAGAAGAAGAATGA
The DNA here is from genome assembly GCA_027569225.1 of Aspergillus panamensis. NCBI lineage: Eukaryota > Fungi > Ascomycota > Eurotiomycetes > Eurotiales > Aspergillaceae > Aspergillus > Aspergillus panamensis. The sequence goes on from JAPDER010000001.1 coordinate 576,097, forward strand.
TAAATCGTCACAGTGAAGATCCCCCCAGTACACGGGATCAAGGCTACTTCGCCGATGTCCGTGCCGAAGGTAGAAAGGAGTTCTTGGGCGAACTACTCCAGTAGAGATAGGTATATACTAGTTAGTTCTAGGTTCTATTGTTCTCATGATTCTAGAACGTAGGACGTATTAAGTAGGGCCTTGAAAGGTGGCAGTAGTAGTAAGTAGTAGGAGGTAGTTGGAGGTGGTGTACTTGGGGTATTTTTTTTGTACATGGCCTTGGGAATATCAAAGCAGTAGGAAGGTGGACGATAGAGTAAGAGTTAACGTACATATGCAGCCCTGAGCATCCATTTACATTGCGTACAGTATTTGATTGTGATTCGGGGCAGGTGGGTTTGTTGGCTTGGGTCGTCGGCCATTTTGCACCTGCTTTTTGTTTTTCTTTTTCACTTATTATAATTGTAGATTGATTGAAGAGGGGACGAATAGATAGAATAGGGTATTTCGTACTTTTTTTTTTTTTTTCGCTTGAGATAGGTAACTAATTGATTGTAAAAGAAAAAGAAAAGTATTCGCTGAGAGATTTGATAACTTGACTTGGGGAATTGATTATTGATGATTTGAGTTAACGTAATTCCCAACCGAACCGGCCACCTGACCAAACCAGCCACCCTCATCAAATTCAACCGTGATTAGAAACCTTGAAGCTATTCAAACAACCAAACAACGCATATTTTAATTAAATTTAATTATTTACACGTGTAGGACAGCTAGTTCTAATATAGCCCTGAATATGGCAATTAAAACATGTTAGTGAAGCATGTCTTGACACCTCTAAAAGCACTGTACTAGATCCTAGTAATAAGCTGTTTTTAATATTCTTTTGCTCATTTCTCTGTCCTATTAGATCTCAGGTATCTTGTATAAAAAGACCTATATTAGAAGTTATCTAGCACCTAGATTACTTCCTTTTTTACCTCTCTTTCTCATTAGCAAGGTGTAGATCATGATTTTCCTTTACTAAAATAGCAGCATTATACATGACTATCTCACAGCCCTTTATAAGCTGCTGCAAGGCCCTTTTTAAAGGTGATAAAAGGCTTTAAAAGCCCTTTTTAAAAAAATTTTTCACTGATAATGCTTGCCACTGTAGTTAATGAACTGTATAAAGTATTGCTAATATTAATAAGCTTGTAAAGGCTTCACTATAACTACTAGATAGTGTAGAGATTACCAGTATAATATTCAGCTTATCAAGCACTCTTTAAAAATTAAGAGGCTGTATACCAGCTGCAAGAAAGCCATTCTTAATATTTTAAGGCCTGAAGACCTCTAGATAAGCTATAAAATAGATCTTAAAAAAGTCAAGCTTGTCAATGTAATTATATCCAAAACACATCTTCACCTCTATTAAACCTCCATATGCACGCTTTAAAAAACCAAAATAATCAACATCCAGAGGCTAAAGAAAATGAGATAAATATAAAAACATGTAAATAGAAACTATCTTATTATCCATGCAAATTTTATCAAACTAAAGTGTAAAATAACTTCCATAGCCATCTAGAACAAGTAACTAATATTGGCCTACTACACGGCCTGTAATTACAGGTATAAAGACTTTTTAAAGCTAGCAAAGACCTATTTTATCAGTTATTCAGCTATTCTTACTAACTTCAATCCTCCAGTCAGGAGATAAAAGGCCTTCTTTATACTATTTTTTTATATACACCTTTCCTTTAAAGATAATGCATGTAAAAATCACCCAGCTACTTGAATTAATATATTTAATAATTATAACCCATTCCCAGTTCCCAGGCTGGATAAGATAAGGTTTTCCAGGTATATTAGCTCTAGTAATCACTTTAATAGTTATAATTAAGCCCATAGCAAAGCCAGTTTCATCAAAATTAAAGATATCTTTATCTAAGATATCATATTAAAGCCATACTTCTGTAGTTGCTCAAATCAGGTCCTAATAATCTTAGAATTCTTATATTTAGCTCTTTTATAATTGTATTTTCATGCAAACTTGCTTTTAATCTCTTCACAGCAATTAATAAAGGTTAACACCCAGTTCTTGCCTATAGATATATATATAGATGAGATATCTACTTGAAAAAAAATATTTGCCATTTCTTGCATATATAAAGGCCTAGAAGCAACTTCACATGTATCTCTAGATAGTACCTATTCTATTAAAGTATCTTCTTAAGTTTGAGATAGCCTATACCCATTAGCACGCTGTTCAATGTGAAATTAATATCCTGTAAAGCAATCTTGAAGAGTGGATCAGGGCACATTAAATGTTATGGCAGCGCGGCAAATACTTGAAATTTAATCATTTTTTAAAGCCAATATTACTAATTAAATCCTCCCCTCTTGCTCCACCAAGTTTTAAGATGTTTGACGCGCTTTTAATGGCATAGTAATTGATTAAATGGCTTCAATTTATCAAGATGGCCGAATTCAATAAGGTGGCCGGTTCGGTCGGGTGGCCGGTTCGGTTGGGAATTACGTTAAGTGTTGTGGATGATGTCAGCGTGGGGGGGTAGCCAAATAATAGCAAGGTAGCTTGACTACCTACAGCACTTCGTGAACGAGACGAGACGAGACTTATCACACCGTTTTTCGATATTTGGTTTCCCCGCCGTCTGTCATATTACATATAGTGGCTTTATTGATTTTGGACATCATGTGGTGGACAGTTTATGATATGGGGTGGGATATATGTTTCGATTCGATACTGAATAGAAGAGGTGCGCATTGTGGTTGAATGTAATAGCTGGTTACTTATATAGGTCTGAAGACCATTTTCAGGTCTGCGAGAATATTGATCGAGATCATTTAGTGTATGCACTCGATAATCCGAACGAGTCATGTGACATACGGCTAAAACACTGCAGGAGTATAGTATTAGATCATTCTCTATAGCCAGTAGCTATTATCAAGATCTGGTGAATCTAATTTACAAGAAAAAGGGTCGCAACATAATCAAGACGCTGGAATCGACACCACACCGTCCCTGCAGTTTTTGTTGTAGGGTTTGTTTTGGAACCCGTGAAACCCGTCCATACCGCGTTGAACAAAGGAAATATAGTGGAATCAAGATCACAGGGAAACAGAGACGAAGCTAGGACCAGGTGAAAAGGAAATAAGTCAAGAAAAATAGGAGAAGAAAAAATTTTCCACAAAGAAGGAAATGAGGGAGAAGAGAAGAATAGATAGAAAAAACCAGAAGAAAGTTGGCTATCCTCAAGTTGCATCGAGATTGGGGAAAAAGTTCATCAATAGCAAATCCAATTGGGTGAATGCGACAAGACGTCTCCACTTGTTAGCGTTTCTGAAGCGTGCAAGTCCAGCGCGCGGTCCTTCAGTTGGCCCATTGAGCTTCATAAGCGCTAAGCGATGCAGTTGCCCGAACGGTCTCTCTTCGCGGTTGGAGGCTGAAAAAAAAGCAGCCGCGAGAACAAGGGAGGCGATGCGCATTCCAAATGAGTTCGGCCAAGGTACGAGAGGGGAACGTAATTAGGTGATAGGAAGGTGAAAGGTCGTTGCGATAGGAGTTACAAGAGGCGCGCGAAAGGACTAGGGTTGGAGGCCAGTCCATCCGATTCGAAGGGAGGTTTGCAGGGTGTCATGAGTCCATTACATGATAGTACAGCAACCTCCTTGTTGTTGAGGAGCATAAGGGTCTTCGCGCCTCTCAACCTGAAGCTGCTATTAGTAAGTGGTTTCTCTCTTCCTCCGCCTTGCTCCCGGATCGTCCGTGCGTTTAAGGGGAGGGATCTGGGGGTCGCATACCTGTCCCCATACAGATGGTACCATGAAGTCGCGAGTGTTATTGCAGTAATTGATTAATCTAGCAAGAAAAGGCGATTAGCAGGGAGATTTGCGATATCTGGAATGATGGATTTTCGAGGGAGGAAAAAAAAAGGTCGGTCGAAACTTACGACATCGCAGCTTCTGACACCTTGACCCGAGGGCGATCGAGATCCTCCTTTAAACGAGCATTGAGCTCTGTCAACCGGCGATACTTTAGATCAGCGACGCTCTGCTTCTTGTTCTTAACATCCCCTCCCGATCGAAGCTCGTAGGTAGGCATTTTTTATTTTTTATTTTGATTTTGGAGAGTTGGGGGTGGAGTGATGTGGAGAGGGTGGTGATTTGGTGGTGGTGGTCGGAAACGTGAGTGCGTGAATTAAAAGCTAGTAGGTATATGCGACCACGGGAAGGGGTCGATTGATTGTGTGGTGCAGTCGTTCAGTTCGTGCTCAAGGTTTTTCCCTCAAGGATTTCGCGCGTTGGACCGGCAGTAAGGGGAACTGGTCGGAAGGCGGACGCGAGACCGGGAAAAAAGGAGGAGGGGACAGAGAGAGAGGGTGGGTGAGCAAAAGAGCGAGGGTCAGTGTGTGCGCGACTGGCCGGGAGACGGGGTGGAATTAGCGTCCCAGAGAGAATGAATGGATAAATAATGAAGAGAAGTGGAGGGAGAAGAAGGAAAAGAATCAATAGAGCGCACGGAGACAAGAGGCTCAGGGCAGAAAAAGAAGAAGAGAAGAAGAAAAAAACGGTGATGAAGCTGAGTTGTGAGAAAGAGAGTGACAAGAGGCAGGACAGGAGCAACAACAGCAGCAGCAACAGGAGACAGGGAGGGAGGGAGGGAGAGAGAGAGGACGAGGAGGCAGATTAAAGAGCGCACTTGGGGGAGGTAACCATCAGGTAAAGTCATGTAATGGGTAATATATCGAAAGATTATTTCAAATAATTACAATCCAAGAGGGGGATAAACTTTGTCTACACAGTACTAGGTAGTCCATCTTCAGATACTACTCCGAATCTACGTGCGAGATACTCTGCATAATTATTTTTGGATTTCCCGATCAATTTATGTTGGCTGTTCTGGAGGCCTGCAAACCACCACGCCGTCAAATGGGAAGGCTAAGGATGGAGGAAAAATGGGGGGGGAATTGGAGAGGGAAATTTAATTAAAGTCAGTCCCGACTCCCCTTGGCCCATGGCCAGTTTTGACTAGTTTCGTTCCCCTGAAAGGAAGAATAATAATAATGGGGGGCTCAATCAACTCCGAACCACCGTTCAAGGCTTGGAGCAATCCTGACCCAACGGTCAATCATGTTTTGCCCGGATGTCGGATCATTGAAGGGTCTTTTCTTCTTTCTGCCGCATCGGATCCTTCTGGACTGCTTCCTTGGAAGTTCTGGGAGGTTTTCGAACCCTACCCAGGGAGTCTACTGAATGCCACATTATGCCAGTCGAGTGATTACTGGTAAGCCATTCGATAGTCTAGGAGGTAATCTCAGGGGATGATGCTGAGGCTGTCTTGTCTGGTGGGTTGCTTTGGAGCAGCTTCATCCGGACCCACTTGCCTTTACCATACCAAAACCAGCCAGTATTTGGTATTGATCTTTACGGATATTCACGTGATTTGAAATCAGCCAGCGGGTTTTTGTTTCTTTTGGCGGCCAGGAGCGAGGCTAGATGTAGAAAAGCCCTGTGTGAGGTCTCCATGCAGTTGATAGATCGCTGGCAGAAAACTTGACTGATAACTTATAAGTCGTCGCCGCGCGGAATGGGGTGATTGGGCGAAGAGGAGGAGGGTGGATCGAGATAGAGGATTGGTAGATCTTATCCCGGGTGTTTGGAGTCGGTATATAGAGCCTGTAGAGTTACTCGTCTCAACATGATCAAGAAAATATTACTAATGGGTTCTCCCGGTGAACTCCACAAGAATGATATCGAAGAGCGGGCAATAATTGTCATTTGTGGTGACAGAGCACAGGATGGCTCGAGCATCGCAGGGGTTGGAATTGGAAACTGGAGAGGAGTACCATCACGTGACTACCCATCGCTTAACCCAAAGTGGGAACACTTTGGAACTTGTTTTATTTTTTTCGTGGCTCTCGCACAACGACGACTGACGCCTCCCCTCCAACTGACCTCGCCGTCCCGTCGCGTGGCAGCGTCATTTCTCATAGGGACTTTTGGCTGTCGACCTTTGCGGCCCGTCAGTCGTTGCGCAGTTTGACTGCCCTTTCCCTCAATCAGTATTCCTTGACGAGATCCAGCCTGTGTGCCGATTTTGCCCTATCGACAGCAATCGCTTACCTCGAACGGTCCATCGCCCACCATGCCGCCTCCACCGCATATCAAGCCCGAGAATGTCCTGAAGGTACGCTGGTGCTATTATATATGGGGTTGGGATAGATGGGATCTTTGATAGGGTCAGCTCTAACGCGCATTTTTGCCTCCAGCGGGCTCAGGAACTCATCGCCGTGGGTCAGGCTCCGGCCGCCCTCAACGTCCTCCACGAACATGCCACCTCGAAGCGGACGCGCAGCAGCCCCATTGCCTCTCTCGAACCGGTGATGCTCCTCTTCGTTGAGCTATGTGTCGATCTCCGCAAGGGCAAGGCCGCCAAGGATGGCCTCTATCAGTATAAGAATATCGCCCAGAATACCAATGTGGGAACTATCGAGGTATGTGGACATGATCATAATCAACAACTCTGGAAAGAAAAGAAAGCTCCGGGGAGAGGATAGATTCTGATGGATTTATTTATGTAGATCGTGCTCAAGAAGTTCATCGAGCTCGCCGAGAAGAAAGTGACGGAAGCCCAAGCCAAGGCCGATGAGATTCAATCTTCCCTGGAATCCGCCGCCCCTTCGTCTAATGTCGATGATTTGGAGGCCATCGAGACCCCCGAGACCATCCTCCTTGCCACAGTTTCCGGTGAGCAGTCGCGGGATCGTACTGATCGTGCTGTCGTCACCCCTTGGCTCAAGTTTCTCTGGGAGACCTACCGCACGGTTTTGGAAATCCTGAAGAACAACGCTCGCCTAGAGGTTATGTACCAGACGACCGCCCTGCAGGCCTTCCAGTTCTGCTTGAAGTACACCCGCAAGACGGAGTTCCGCAGGCTCTGTGAGCTCCTCCGAAACCACGTCCAGAATGCCGCCAAGTACTCCGCTCAGATGCACGCTATCAACCTGAGCGACCCGGATACTCTGCAGCGTCATCTGGATACCCGCTTCCAGCAGCTTAATGTCGCTGTTGAGTTGGAACTTTGGCAAGAGGCCTTCCGCAGCATCGAAGATATCCACACTCTGCTGAGCCTCAGCAAGCGCCCCGCGAAGAACGTGATGATGGCCAACTACTACGAGAAGCTGGCTCGTATCTTCCTGGTCAGCGAAAACTACCTCTTCCACGCTGCTGCCTGGAGCCGTTACTACAACCTCCTCCGCCAGTCTGCTGTGACCTTGGCTGCCAACCAGGGCAACAAGAAGGAGCACCCCTCGGTTTCTGAGGCCGATATGACCAAGGCCGCCTCCTTTGTTCTTCTTTCCGCTCTCTCCATCCCTGTCATCAGTACCTCCCGCTCCCGGGGAGCTCTCGTTGATGTCGACGAGGTCCGCAAGAACAAGAACACCCGCCTCACCAACCTGTTGGGTATGGCCCAGGCCCCCACTCGTGCTGTTCTTTTCAAGGATTCTCTCAACAAGGGCCTGCTCAAGCGTGCACGCCCCGAGATCCGTGACCTCTACAACATCCTCGAGGTCGATTTCCACCCTCTTTCCATCTGCAAGAAGATCACTCCTATCCTCAAGCAGATTGGTGCCGATCCTGAGATGGAGAAGTATGTCCTGCCCCTGCAGCAGGTCATCCTCACCCGCCTCTTCCAGCAGCTTTCTCAGGTCTACGAGTCCGTCGAGCTTAAGTTCGTGTACGAGCTTGCTCAGTTCCCCGATCCCTTTCAGATCACCCCTTCCATGATCGAGAAGTTCATCATGAACGGCTGCAAGAAGGGAGACCTTGCCATTCGTGTGGATCACATTTCCGGAGTCCTCACTTTTGATACCGATGTCTTCTCTTCCGCCAAGGCTTTGCACGCTGGAAGCGCTGCTGGCTCTGCCGAGAGTGAAGTCGGCACCGTGCAGCGCTTGCAGAACACTCCCGCCGAAATCGCGCGTCTACAGCTCACTCGCTTGGCCAAGACCCTGCACGTCACGTGCTTGTATGTCGATCCCACCTACAACGAGGCTCGTCTCCAGGCCAAGCAGTCCGCTCTTGCACGTGCTGAGGCTGGTGCTGCTAAGGAACATGAGGAGACCTTGGGCCGTCGTGTCATCATTGAGAAGAAGAAGGAGGCCGCCACAGATGCTCTCCAGCGCAAGCAGAGGGAAGAGGAGAACCGCAAACGCCTGCGCACCCAGCAGCTCCAAGAGGCTGAGAAGCAGCGTCTGGCTGATGAGCACCGCGAGCGCGAGAAGAAGCGGATCAAGGATGAGCAGGACCGTATTCGCCAGCAGGAACTGAAAAAGCAGCTCGAGGAGCTGAAGGGCGGAGTCAAGGGCATTGATATCAGTGAGATCGATCTTGAGGATCTTGACTCCAACCGTATCCGTGCCATGAAGCTTGCTCAGCTCGAGAAGGAGAAGAACGAGCTCAACGACCGCATCCGCACTACTGCCAAGCGTATCGACCATCTGGAGCGTGCCTTCCGTCGTGAAGAGCTGAAGCACATCTCTGAAGACTACGAGGCCCAGAAGAAGAACGATATGGAGATTTACGAAGCGCAGAAGGCAGAGACCCTCGCAGAGGCCCAGGACAAGCACAAAGAGGCTGTTTCTCTCAAGCACCGTCTCAGCCGTCTGGTACCTCAGTTCAACAGCTTCCGCAAGGAAGTTTCCGAGAAGCGCCACGAAGAGTTCGAGAGGCGCCGCAAGGCCGCCGAGCGGGACTTCGAGGCAAAGAAGAAGCAGCGTATCAAGGAAGTGCAGGAGCGCCGACGCCGTGAGAGGCAGGAGCGTGAGAACGCCGAGCGCATCAGAAGGGAGGAGGAAGAGCGTGCCCAGCGTGAGGAGGAGGAGAGGGTTGCTAGGGAGGAAGAACGCCGACGCGTCCTGGCCGAGGAGAAGGTCAAGCGTGAAGAGGAGAGAAAGTCAGTAGCTCAACACTGCGCCCGTAACATTTCCTCCGTGATCAAATTTACTAACCTGACTTTTAGGAAACTCGATGAAATCGCCGCAAGACAGAAGCAGCGTGAGGAGGAAGCAGAAGCTCGTCGCTTGGCTAAGAAATCCGGTGCTCCCGAGCCATCTCGTGCAGAGCGCGCAGAGCCCCCTACCGAACGCACAGCTCCCCGTCTCAACCTTGCTCCTCGCACCGGTGGCGGACCCAGCTGGAGAGAGCGTCAAGCTGCCAAGGATACCTCCGGCGGTGCTGCACCCTCCGCCCCCGCCGAACCCCTCAAGGAGGAGGCCCAGCCCGCCCGTAGAACCGGTGGCTATGTGCCCCCTCATCTCCGCTCTGGCTCCAACGCAGCTCCGGCAGCTCCCTCAAACGGCCCCTCGGAGCGACCCGAGCGCTCGGAGCGTTATGTTCCCCGCCACACACGCGAGTCTGGCTCTTCTCACCCTCCCTCCCGAACACAGACCCCTCTGTCTAACTCCGCCGAGAAGCCCGAGGAGTCCAAGCCTTCGTCGTCCGGGAAGTGGGTGCCGAAGTGGAAGCAGCAACAAGGCCAGTAAATTGAACATAACTGTCTATTGATGATGATCTTGTGAGGATTAAAAAGAAAATGACTTAAAAGTTTCCTAATGAATTGGAAAAAAGAAAAGAGAAGGATGTGTGAATGATTTTTTTTTTGTTTACTATTCACCCTTTTTCTTCCATCTCCTTACATCTACCTAGTATCAATCTCTCTTTCCCTTTCTCTCTCTCTATCTCTCTATTACTCCATGTTCGCATTGTTTATCCCCCTCAATTTTTAACGTCCTACTCTCTTACGAGCCGGGGAGACTTTAGAAAGTTTTATAGTTAGAGTCTCTGGGCGAAATTTCATGGTTTTTTCCCCCCCCTCTTCTTTCCTTTTATTTCTTTAAATGCATTATGTTCTATTAACTCTACGAAGGCCTCTTTTGTCCCCCCCCGCTTCTTTTCCCGGAATTTTAATTTTCCACCTCATGTCAGCTCTAGTTGGATGAATAACGCAGAAGACGAGTCTTTGATTTAATTCCCAGTAACTTACCTAGTATTCTCCTCTGCCCTTTGCCGGGTTGTGTAGTTCTGCCACCGATATATGCTGTTCCCCCTCCTGTATTAGAATATACATGTGGTTGGCCTAGGCTTAGTTGGTTTGTCCCTGGAAATATACCTCCCTGGCCGATCTACTCTATCCATCTTGATCATACCGTTCGAGTTGTATACAAGGTAGTAAGTGATCTTGTCTTGCTAGGTGCAGAAGAAACGAAACAATCTGAAAATTCAATATGTAATGAGTATTGTTTTGATTTGTAGCTCGACCTGCGAACATTGTTTGTTAAAAAAAAAAAGGCAAATGTAAGAAAACGAAACTCTGGGGAAGATAGCTAAGGTGGATGAACTGATCTAGTTTGACAGTTAATACATGCAAGGAAGCGTCGGAAAGAATGATAATGAGCGCAACAACCACATAAAGAGGATTTAAACTCAAGGGAAGGGGGAAAAAAACAAGAAAATCTATATATACTGGGTGGAAAAGTCGAGAAAAGACTGAAAGAGAGAGCTATTCGTCAGAAGGAAAGAGCCAACAAAAAAGCCATTCTAGAAACCCATTGTATGTTTCGTGATTAGAAAAAGAAAAGAAAATGTGGATATCATGAAAGAAAGATAAGATACGAAAGAAGAAACAAGAGGAAAAAAATTATTCAAGCAGCAATGACCTCTGCTCCGGCGGCTCCAAAGAGCCTTTCTCGCCATTCACCACAGACAGCTTCGAAGCCGCTCACGACGTCCCCGCAGACGCGACCGGCTTCTCGGTCCTTTAGTCGGCGGTCCCAGTCGCCCTTTTCGATCCATCGGGTGCCTTCCTCACGGCCTTCTTCTTCACGGCGGAGGTCGGCGACGAGTTCGCGGGCGGATCGGAGTCGTCGGGAGGCGGTTGATGTGAGTTGTCGGGATTCATAGAGGGTGTCACTGAGGCCGCGGAGAGAAAGTGTGAGGTCTGATGTTTGGGAGACGAGAGTCTGGAGGGAGATGAGCGGGTTCGAGGCAGGGGAGTGAGAGGGGGTGTTGGGGCGTGAGGCGTGATGTTGTCGGTGATCTGGGAAAGGGTATGGAAGGCTCGGGAGGAGGCCATCGTCTATCAGGGGGATGAGGGCATCGATGGCGTCTGCGGAGAGAAGAGGGAAGGGAGCGAATAGAAGGGGATGGGTGAGATTTTGGAGAGTACGTGTTTGGTGGGTCAAATGTGATGTAATGGAGGAGTGAGCGGTGATGAGCCTGGAGTTCATATCAATTAGTTTCATGTTTTCGACTCAACATTGGGAAACCAGTGTCATACCTCATGGCATTATTCTCAATACCACTTTGGCCACCAAGATCCCGGAGAGCTTCCACCGCGCGTTGGATAACATGATCGTTCTCACTCCCATTGTTTTCAAGGCCACGTCGGACTAGACTCTCGATCTCCGCCATCTGCGTCTCCAATCCGGGGGATATATCCGACGCTTCCTCGAAATCCGAGTCATTCCCGTAGTCGGACCCATCGTACTGCGACTCATGTCTTCGGTGCTGTCGTTGTGTCCCATTTCGAGGTTTGGGTCGGGGTGGCTGCAAGGAGTCGCGTTCAGGTGAGAATCCCGGCGAAGGGGACCTGTCTCCTCCCATGTGATCATGATACCCGTCCTCCCCATCGCTGCGATCTACCTGCTGAGCGGTCTCCTGTCCGGATGCGTATCCGTATCCACCATCTTCGTCCTCCCACGCATCGGCCAGCTCGTCTGCAAGGCTTCCCAACCCCCCGCCTGCCTCTGCAGCCCCTCCAAAGTCGCCTGACATCCTGGCCGAGCCGTTCATCCCGTGCGCATGGGGCTGTCGGGGAGTCATGGGAGAAGAGGGAGCAGATAAACGCGGCGACTGGGGAGGACTATGGGAGAAGCCATTTGGAGAGTATATCATCGGCGACATGGGGTCGATTTCGATGTTGGATGACTGAGTCCGAGTGTGGCGGTGAGATAGCCTCAGGGGAGCTGGTGGAATGGAGGGCATGATTGGAGGATTTTGTTCTGTTTATGGCGAGTCAAAAGAAGGTCAGAGTTGGCCGTATTTAAACCGCTTCTAGGTGGTAGCCTGGCTGTATAATTCTGTCCCTTTTCTTCTTCTTTATTTAGGAATCAATCCGTGAACAAGGAGCTGCAGCGTAAAAGGGTGGCAGGGGCTGCGGAGGGGGAATGAAGTCAACAGCCACAACCAATTGTCGGCATCACCAGGATGTGTGAAGGAGGTCAAGACGAAGGAGAAGAAAAGAAAAGGGGGGAAAGAGAAGCCGAGTCTGCCGACAAAGCACCGTTAAAGAGAGGGACACAAGAAGCGTAAGTGATGGAGGGAGGGACTTACTTGGTGAGTTGCGTTTAGGTTGACTTGATTTCCGGCCCTCCTTCCCGTGACCGCCGAAGCCCCAATGAATTAATTATTTCCCCCACGTCAAGAGAAGCGCCATTCACCATTCTCCAGCATCCAAAAGCAACAACTCGAAAAAAAAGTACAATCATGAGCTCCATCCGGCGCATGTCCCCAACGGACTTATTCTCCCTCAACCTAACTAACCTTGACCCGTTAACCGAAAACTATGACCTGGGTTTCTACCTCAATTACCTCATGCGATGGCCGTCCCTCTTCAGCACCGTCCAGGATCGCGGGGAGGGGATCGTGGGTTATAGTACGTGGAGATTCCCCCCCTCCACCCCCATTGCATTCTAGTCTTTAAACCTCCATCTTGTATCCGTCAGAGCGGTTTTATAGATCACTTCTAACCCTGTCTTCCAAATTCCTAGTCATGGGCAAGCTCGAAGAACAACACTCCTCCATGCGCCATTCCGAACACTATACCCCCTGGCACGGTCACATCACCGTGCTGACGGTGGCACCTGCATGGCGCCGACTCGGCCATGCTCGTCGCCTGACCGAGCGCCTGGAGCAGGGGTCAGATATCAATAATGCTTGGTTTGTCGATTTGTACGTCCGCGCGGGGAATAAGGTAGCCGTGGACATGTACAAAGGAATGGGGTACGTATATTTCTCGATTTTGATTGACTGATTGATTGATTGATTGGTCTTGGGCCTGGCGCTAATCCTTGATTCTCTTTTCTTTTGCAATCACATTAGATACTCTGTCTTCCGCCGTGTAGTCAATTACTATAGTGATGATCCGACTGGAGTCTCGGAGTCTGGAGAGGACGCCTTCGATATGCGCAAACCTTGTAGTCGGGACAAGGATTTGCAACATATACGAGAGAACGGGGAGAATTTCCCTGTTGATCCGGCGGATGTGTCTTAGTTTGTTTGGGCTGATTTTTATAGTGGGGGTGGGGAATTGTGGTTGCGGGTATAGCATTCTGGTGTTGGGGAGTTTTCACTTTGCTTTTTTTAGCCGTCGTGCTCTTCTGAAGTTGATGTGAATAATTATAGTTATTTTATTAAATTGGATGATATGATTCCTAGGTACAAGTTAGAACAGTATGATGCAAATAATTCCCAAAATCGCGCCCAATATGCACACTTTTCTATCCTCCCAAAACACCGATCCTTGTGCTTTGCCCTTTCAAAGTGCATCAGTACTTCAATCAGTTTTATGTTCGATGGAGAATTAGATTTGTCTCTCCATTGAAATGTATCTTTTTAGGCTACATTGAGGAAGATCCGGCTCAAATGCTAAAGTTTAAACACACCTTTATGCCCGGACAAGTAGCTTAGGTCCCGTACGAGCAAATCTCAACCCATACATGAGGGCCATAGATGTAACAAGGCAACAACCCGTGAATAGCTGTACTCCCAGATATGCATGGGTGTTACTCAAAATGGCACCTCCAATGGGTGTTCCGATAAGCAGCCCGATAGACGTGATGGCAAAAACCATACCCATCCGGGTCCCCAGATCACGCAGGTCCTTAGTAAACGTCACCATCACCACAGGCGGGAGGGAAACAAAACCGCCGGAGAAGATACCGTAGAGGACTGCGAGGGTGATGATTCCAGGTACGTTGTGTACGCCAATCCAGACAAAGGAGAGAAGAGCAGTGATAGTCACGGCGGGCGCGAGCATATTCAGCGGACCGGTATGGTCGGCGACGAAGTTGGGAGCAATGCGCCCAAAAGTGGACCCGGCGTTTAGCATTGAGATTAGGTAGAAGCCGAGGTTTTTGTCGACAATCCCGGTGTCGATGGCATATGAGGAGATGTAGAAGAGGAAGTTGTAGAAGCCTAAGAAACCCATGAACATAGCAACGGCGAAAAGCACGAAAGTGGGTTCTTTGAGCGCGGACAGCTGGATAAGCTTGCGCTTCTCTTTGGAGGGGGAGCGCATGCGCATGAACGAGAAGGAGATCAAGCATGTCCCTAGGCAGATAAATCCCATGGTGCGAGTTGCCCAAGGGAAGCCAACTCTTTTCAGCAGCTGGTTGAACATGATCGGGTAGATGACACCCCCGATACTACTTCCCGTCGCCGCAATCCCATTTGCAAGTCCTCTTCGTTTTTGGAAGTACTGGGGTAGGATGGCGATGGACGGAACGAATAAACAACCACATGCCGTGCCGATACATATTCCCTGCGCGACCATGAAATGCCAGTACTGTGAGGAAATACTTGTCATCATCAGACCAAAAGGGAGCATGATGGTCCCAAAGGCCAGAAGAGCCCGGAAATATCCCGCATCGAATGCCGGCCCTGTGACAACCCCGAACATCATAAGAAGGAAAGCCTGCAATGAGCCAATCCAGGCGATGGATGACGATGACTTGTCCGAGAGTAGACTTTGTTCGTAATATGTTTGGAAAACAGCCCACGCATTTACAACGCCCCTAATATATACGCCGTTAGTCCGCTTCATTAGGAGCAATCCAGAGGTGGAAGAACATGTGGGAATGACTCTGATCCTAGATATACCATGAATTGAAAAATAAGAAGAACGAGCCTAATACTTGAGACCATGCTGCAAGGCCTGTATCATATGTGGGCTCTGGAGGTTTCTCCTCCACAGAGAGCCCTACGGTGGGAGACGGGTCTTGGTTGGCATTTTGACCATGTCCGGGGGGGGCTGCAACCTTCTCATCTGTCCCTGGATCTGCGCTCATTTCCATATAAGGGCCGTGCTGTGGCTACGAGAGGTTGAATATAGAGTAAAGAGAGGAGAGTATAAGACAAGTGTAGGTTCGGGTGGGCTATGGCTTAAAAACGCTCTGTTTAGCGCGTATATATAGTGAAAATAAATGTGATTCAAGCGTAAAACTCCGACAGAAAGCGGAGATTCATATCTATTATATATAGAGAGATCCGAGCAAAGATTTCTCAGCAAACTTGGGATGTCGTATTGGGCGGGGCTGCTGGTAGGCTAAGCTTGGGAGCTAAACGACAGGGAAAAGTTGGCTGACTATGGGGAAGAGATCTATTCACCTATCCACGTTTCGGTAGAGAGAGCATGGAAGCAGCTAAGGTGGTATGCTGTCTTCAAGCCAGAGGCTTATACCACTCCACAGTCATAGTTTCATTCTTTAAGGCCGCAGGCAACCCATTCCAGGGACCGTCTGGTGTTCATAGTGTCTTCAGGAAACCATAGCCGGGAGTGAACAACTGCCGAGGGTATCTCTGCTTTGAATAACATGTCGGTTAATACCGAGCCGTTAAAACTGAACCATTAGACTAACACTAGCCAAGGAATTCACTATTTACATTAGTAGATGCCTCTCTCGAGCTTAAGCGCGACTGTGACGAGACAACTAGCGGCGATATCGATATTACGATTTACCCCACTCCAATCCAGCCAGTTGAGAAAACCCCTTCGCACTTGGACTGTGAAGCCTCTCTCCATGCGACCTCAAGCCTTCCCTACGAGCCACATCCACTACAGCGAAGACATGCACCCACTCACCGTGCGATGCCTGATGTTTCTGACCTAAGCTCCCCTTCCTGTGAAGGTTTCATCGATACCAATGATAACTATCTCGCGAATCCAATCCTGGCAAAATTATATGATCACTTATCCGTCCATCGGACAGCTGCGCAACAACAACCTTTGCGGTCCGGCGTCCAGTCCTTGACTAAGAACGCTCGGCCGGGTTCTACCATCCGAAAGAGGCCAGTTAAGGCTGATTTGAATATTGAAGCTGAGACAACAAGCGGCCCCTGGACAAGGGCCAGGGCTAGAGCTGAGGCATCCCGTTCTTTTCCTGCGTCCCGCGGGGCCCAGTCTTATTTTGTGCCGAGGATGAACTCTTGCGGAAATTGGTAGAGAAGGGGCTCCCGTGGGAGCAGATTAGAGGGAATTCAATCAGCACTTCTCTGGAAGGAATTTGAGATCACTGAAGCTTCATTGGTTGAGACACCTGAAGTTTATCACTTGATCAGGGAGATGTTCAAAATGCAGAGACGGTGAATGATCAAGTGGTTCGGCTACCTTTCTATTCCTCGCCCGTCCTTCCGTAAACTTCCTAGAGTCTCAGAATATTCGCTCGTCAAGCATTTCAACCAAAAGTCCCTCTTAGATCATGGTAGCACTCAGTTAGTGGCCCCGGATTCTGCCCAAACTCCATCATACTTTTATATATCTCCGTGCATGGTAACTTGTACGAGCCATCGCATAGTGTGTTCAAGGCATTTACCCTGCCCACTATAGGAGGATGTGTCAACATTGTAGAATAGCTTGTTGACTTGACCCCCGCGTCGAGCATGTTGGAGGAGTCGAGTCTGTGTAAACAGCAGGAACTCATGTGGAGTATAATGAAGAATTGAGGCTATTCATAAATGAATTTTGTGACTATCCCCTTCATTTCCGGTCGAGATTCTGAATGTACTACTAACCCAATCCGGAAACGGAGGTGGGAATCACAAAATCATCTCAAACTATCAACAGGCTTGACTGAACCAGGAGTGCTGGAGCGCCTCCCTCGCGGTGATCCTCTTTCTTGGGTCTAGATTTGTCATCTTACCTACTAGGTCCCTAAAATTTGGCTCCACATAACTCCAATGTTCAAAGGGTTGTCTTGGATTACCTGGACCAAAGCTACTGGCAAGACTTATTAAGCGCTCGTAGTAAGGGTTTTCCTCTCCTATATGTTTGATCAGCCCAGTGAAGCCGTCTTCATCCGCAAAATAAGAAATGTGTCGGAGGAGGATATGGCGCCACGAGTCCACCGCCTTAAGTTGGTCGTCATTGACGCGGAAGACCATTTCATTGATCATCACATAAATCATCTAGAAAGAATATTAGCAACCTAGGGCGGTGAATTTGATAGTAAGGGTGTATAGTGCATACCACGATTCTAAAAGAGAAAACATCTGAAGCCTGGTTTTGTCAGGCCGGCACCAACTCTCAGCGCTCCTCCATAGCGGATTGCCACAGAGAGGGCCTCTCAACCACTTTCCTGGAGGTACGATTACAGTATCCTCGAGGTCTGAGATCTGTACATTTTTGATAATCACTCGACCTTCAGCACTTTCCTCATAATTGACAAGAATATTGTTGGGTTTGATGTCTATTTACAGTCAGCACCAAGATGAGAGCAGTCTTCTAGAGCGTTCACACTTTCCATTATGCAGAACATCCCTATCATGCATATCGGCCAAGCCACGTAATGCACTTTGGAGAATGCACTTCCTTGTCGTTTTGTGTAAGTTTTTCTGACTCAGACGAAGCAAGTCTCCACACAAGAATGGATAGAAAAACATCTCGAGTTCCTGGGCGCGGTATCGATCATCACTCTCACGTTTGGGCAAGAAGACAACAACTTCTGCAAGTTCAGTTGGTATTCAAACTCGCCTTGAATCATGTTCTTCACAATGTATTCCCTTCCCTCAGCACTTCGACGGCGGGTTAGCAGGAAAGTCGCAACGCTTGAGTTGATTTCAACACACCTTGCACGGTATACACATAGAAGGGGATTTCTCCGTTCAGCCAGAAGTTCTTCAATCTTATAGGTCTTGCCAGAATCGCTCCTGAGCATTGTACCCAAGGTCAGAGGCTCCTTGCGTAAGTTCGACTTAGGTGACATCAGGTAACGTAACGAAGGCCGTTGTTCAAGACAGGGGATTCGGAATGGCGATATTCTTGCTAAGAACAATGTCTGAATAAGTAGGGATCCTGATAAGCGACGGGGGAGTATTGTAGGGGTGAGCATCATGGATATATGCAGTAGGCCAACGAGGAGTTATCCCCAACACCGATGACCGATCGATAAGGCCGAGATCATGTGACCGTATACAAGCACACATTCCATACGGAGAGTTGGAAACGAAAGCATTACTATGTTGGAGGATGATTATTCTAGAGAATCCGACTTGACCGAGCTGCACCTCCCCGCCAAAGGGAGCCGAATTCGACGGCCTTTGAGCCCCTGGCAAAGTTGTTGTGACTCAGAACACTGCTCTTCAGTCACAACTCTAAGAGCTTAAGTCCGAGGCCTAGTTTTTGCCCGCAGTTCTCTGCACGAGCATGAGATTGGATGTTGCCATTCAGTGAATGAATGAACTAAGCTACCTCAGTGCTCTGTAAGATATTCCCTCAATGGGGCATTCTCTGGAAAATAATTGGGTGGCAGTGCGTGTTCGGCGGAAGGTGATACCAGCTGGGATTCTATCGAGATATGCCAGTTCAACAGCAAAATAATTTTCCTTCTTAAATTTCTATTTTTTTTTTCTGATATAAAAAGCTCAGTGTTAATCTTTTTTCCCTTCATTTTTTTCGCTTCCATGGGACCCACATGACTTGTAAAGCCAGTATGGACCTCCGGCTCCCAAAACTCCAAACGCTATGCTGTAAAGGAAAATTGGAAATAAATCAATGAACATACACATGAAAAAAGAACCCGGGTTTGATGTACAGTGTCCGAACAGGCTTTTGCGATCAGAGCAGTTCTTCACATGTCCAATCTTCATACCTGTGTTGTTGAAAGAAAAGGGTTAGATAAGAGCTATCTATACTCCGTCGGGGTTAAAAAAACGCTTACATTCCGTCTGGCAAGTATCGTCTCACAATGAGAGGAATCTTCTTCTGGTTCAACTCCTTGAGGGCGATTTGCAAGGGATCTGTCTCGCCTTCAAGGTCCACAAGCACTGGCGCATTCATACTAAACAGCGGTCAATATTCCTCACCAGCTATTGAGAGTATTCACCGGTCCAACAAACCTGATTTGTAAGGCCCTGGTACCCAAAACACGAGCCCTCTCGTATTTTGTCATGTATGGGGTGGTAGTGCGCTGGTCGTTGGCCACCTTCTTTGCCCGCGATTGTTCCATCACCTTGCCTGAGTGACCGGCATTGGGGTCGCCGGAGACAACGATACGATCGCCATTCACCGCTGGTGTATATGAATCGTCGCCATATCCATCTGCTCCATTTTCTCCGCCTTCGATATCATCAGGGTTTAGGTAGTCTTCGGGCTCATTATCGTCATATTCCTGCTCAGCGGGCTCGTAGTCGTAGCTGTAGAAGTATCATGTTAGACCCCGTCAATGCCTTTTAAAAAAGCAGATACAGCCATTGAGGAATATAGAGTCGCTGAACTCCAACTTCCCATACTGATTCCTCCAGGATTTGAGCTCTCGGGGAGAGGTTGGATCCTTACTTTTCCTCAGCTTCGTGATCACCGTAGTCAGACATCGTGGCAAAATTGTACAGAGAGTTTCTAGCAATGAAAGCGCAAATGAAATTAGATATTAAGCACCGGGCCCCGGGAGAAGTTGTGGAGAAAAGATTGACGATGCGCCTTGTGAGAGAACGAAGATTTCAGTGTCGCGACAAACTGAAAGGCGGCGGAAAAAGTTCCTGAGACCACTAGTCCCTTTTAGGAGTGCTACCTCACCGCCCTCATCGCACTTTTCGGCAAAATTTTATTTTTCGAGAAATTTATTTGATGCAAGGGTTTGGACTATTGGCTTATTATAAATTCATATTTCGTGCGAATCTTCTTTATGCATTGCTAAGTCCTTCCAAGGGGGTAGCTGTGGTGCTCGTGGGAACCATGGCCCAGAAAAGGAAGTCTACAGGGGATTTCCCCAACCCTAAGCGACTTCAGAAGCAAACGGCACTCGACGACACAGGTAGGAGATATCACATCCTAATTATTTGCCAACCATCGGAGGGCTGATCCCCTTCCGTCAATTCCAGATCCCATCTATGAGGAAGCTCATTCTGAGCCCAGCTATTCCTCTGCCGATGATACCAGCGTGATGAGCGATAGTCTCCATGAGACGCCCGCGACTCCGTTCTCAACAACCTCCGTGAGATATCCATCGGAGCTGAAAACTCACCGCTGCCCGTTTGACGGCTGCGAAAAAGCTTTCAACAGGCCAGCTCGACTGCAGGAACACTTGCGCTCGCACAATAATGAAAGGCTTTTTAGCTGTACATACGAAGATTGTGACAAGACCTTTCTGCGAGCATCTCACCTTAATCACCACATCAAGAGTGCCCACACCGGAGTTAGAGACTATGTTTGTGATCGACCAGGCTGTGGAAAGAGTTTTGTGACAGGCTCTCGTTTGCGCCGACATTTAGCTGCTCATGATGGGCGGGACAAATACCGCTGCACCGAATACCCTCCCTGCGATGAGACCTTCCGGAAGCATTCGACTCTCCAGAAACATGTCATATCCGTACATCTGAAACAGAAGCCATTCCCATGCCCACATCATGACATACAGACCGGCCAAAAATGCACAATGGCGTTTGAAACCGCTGGCCATCTCCGGGCTCACGAGAGTAGAATGCACACAGAAAAGCGTTTTAGCTGCGCAGAGTGTGCCCAACGTTTGGAACAAGAAAACTCGTGGTCTGATCCGAATACCGCATCGAGCTCTCTCCCTGTTACATTCTCTACTTACTCTCTTCTGCAAGCCCACATTCGAACCGCCCATCCTCCTCAATGTCCGCACTGCGCAATCACCTGCTCGACCGTGCGTGAGCTGCGTCGCCATCTGGAAGTGGCTCATGGCAACGTAAGCCTCGATGACAGAAGGGTATTTCCATGTCTTGTCCCAGGCTGTGACCGCAGCTTCACCAAAAAGGGGAACCTGACCGTTCACATTCGGACCGTGCACGACGGAGAAAAACGGTTCGTCTGCGGTGAAACAGACCTATCGACCTCCAAGAAGGTGGCCGGATGGACGGATGATGGCTGCGGAAAACGATACGGAAGCAAACTTGCCCTCGAAGAACACGTTCGCACCGCCCATCTAGGCTTCCAGAATGCGAAGGCGGAACGCCGACAGCGTCTTAACACGGCCCGGGACCAGCAGGAGAACACTCAAAATAAAGCCCCTGCCATGTCTGCCTTGGCCGCACTGACAGGAGAAGGCTACGCCGAGGAAACCGGACGCCAAATCGCCTGTTTAGTCACCACCTGCCCACATCGTTTCCACCGCAACTACGATCTATGGGTGCATATGGGCAGCAAGCACAACCACACCGAGGACGAGATCCGCGATCTATTCCTCCAACGAGCACTTCTTGGGGAGGTTTCTGAGCCCGTTCCCGGCGATATACTCGGCATTTACGGTCTTGAGTATGATAATGACGACCCTTCATGTGACCCTTTTGCCCTCAGTGGCGGAGCGTCCGCAGAGTCTGGAATGAACACGAGTTCCCTACTCCCTGGTGTTGGTACCGAGCCGTACGCATTAGGGGGGAGTTCAGCTTTCTCGCATATACCGGAGTACGATGCCGATATTATGATGCAAGATGTCGATTCTAAGATACCCAATCCTGACGATATGGCGATGATTGATCCTTTTTTGAATTATAACATGAATTAGCTGATGAAGCGTTTCTTTATTTTTGTCTTCTTTGAATACTAGATTTCGGTTCTTTTCCTTTCTTACTTACCTCACCTTCCCATTTTCTTTGGACAGCTATGGATGAATAACTACTATCACCGTCTGTCTATTTTTGTCTCTCACATGTTTCTCCAGTATATTCAAAAGTAAATTATGACCCGATGATCCAAAATGATACAAGAATATTGCAATGGCTCACCTTCTCATGCCTTAAACAGCAAGATAACTTGCTTCCTCGCGCAACTCATCTTGGAATTGCAAGTCATATCTGCTGCAGTTAGTCACTATCAAGCTCTAAACTGGAAAGTAAACACGTGCATGACCCCTCGAGGCCCATATCAGCCATGACAATCAACAGGTTATAAGTCAGTCAATATTCAGCCTCTTGAAACATGAGCATTCACACCCCCTAAACAGGTAAAAACCTGAAACTTAGGCAGAAATGAATAAAAAGTTGAAGGGAAACCCTTAGAATCACCCTGCCTAGTAAAGAATTAGCTGGTGCCTGGCCCCACGTAACGTGAGAAAGTCAAAACCAAAAACTTGGGGGGTCAACAATGAAAGATCGATGACATGAAGTATAGAAATTGGGGTGTGAATTCTCCTCCCTCCCTCCCAAAAAAAAAAAAAAAAAAAAAAAAAAGACAACAACAACAACATAAAAACCGGAGTGGAGCATAATTATTATGGTACAGTATTACTATTTTTTTTTCTGCTTTTGTGGGAACGTAATATTCCCTTTTGTTGTAACACTGGAAGTCAACCCCGATACATGTTCTCGTTCGCGTGAAAGTTGTCGGAAAGTTCCTCATTCGACTGCTAGAATCCCAGATACCACACCTAGGCCCGGCCTAGGGAAAGGTTTCTAGAATAAGAAGCAGATTTCGAAAACCTGGGATCTTGACTAACTAGCACAAGAGAAAGAGGGGGACAATAACGTAAAGAAAAAGAAAGAGGACAAACGCAGTAGGCACTAACCCTGAACGAGTCCTATCTGAAATCGACTCTCCGCAAAATTACTACCAAGCTAGACTCGTATTTCTTTTTTCTTTTTTTCCGATTTTTTTTGGGGGGGGGGTTTCTGGGATTTTCGTCATTTCTTGCTGTTGGATATGGCTCTCAAAGTGAGTGGAGATTATAGAAAATGCGATGAATGCTGGACGCCTGAATGTTGACATCAAAAAGAGTGACAGATCATTCAAACGGAGGTCCTGAAAATCTCGTGTTCAATATTTCAACATCGCAAAATGCAGAAGATGCTAATCAAGAGAGTGAATAAGCTGTGAATTAATCCATGGGTCCAAGAATTTGCTGCTCGTCGTCGTCATCCGAGGAATTGCGCAGATCTGATTCATCCGGGGTCCTGTTATATAGAAGGAAGAGGATGTCAGATTAAGGAATCTCAAGTTTTACGGAATTAAGTAAAAGGGGATTGAGAAACTTGCCCATTATCTTTGCTAATATTGTCCTGCAAGCGTCCAGCATCGGCCAAACTCATGTTTCTTGGAGGATGGCTGTGCACCTGTGACTCTCTGCGACGAGCTCGTCCAGGAGGCATTGAAAGATTGAAGGGACTGGGAGTATTAGAAACCTCTCTCATGATATACACTTTTGCCGTGGAATCTTTCGACTTCCAGGCGTCAGCGAAGTAGTCATCATTGTGGCCAGGGAAAGTCGTGGGTTGTTCTGGAAAATTAGGCGATGACGCAGGCTGGGTATCTTCCTTGTAAGCCCTGAACCGATTGATGTGCATCAAGAAGCAGAGGCGCTTATCACTAATGTCCTGAGAAAGCTTGCGGGGGGTGAAATATTTAGCGATATCGCAAAAGAGATGGACTGCGGACAGGCCTCTTGCGATGCTTAACCACAATGCAGTCTTAAGCATCAAATCCAGTACAAGGTTTTTGGACTTATCAGACGGCCAGTATGCCGGATCTCCTTCTTCTGCTTTTTCGGCCGATGCGCGAGGTGTCATGGGAGAAGCTGGGGGCAGCCATCCACGGGCACGAGCTTTCTCAGGTTGGTTCTTACTCACATACTTGCGGTAGAGCACATAGAATTTAGTAAATTCAATTTCGGAGCCCATAAAATGAGTCCAGTCAAGAGTAGCCTTGCATGCCTTCCTACGAGCAAACTTGAAACCGGCAATTTTGGCATGTTCCTCCCATCCCCGGGTATCATGCTTGGCTGGAGGATCGCAATAGATGGTTCCTTCAACGAATGTTAGTGCCTGGATGTAGTAGAATTGACCCAAAGAAACTTACTGTCTTCATTGCCAAACTCTAGAGCCATACACACATCATCTTTGAACACCTCAATCAAGTAAATCGACTCTTCAAGCTGCTTGCAAACATAACCGGGCTGCTGAACACGCCGATCGCGGAGCCAATAGATAGGGTTTGACTTTCCCCCACGAATAGGCTGCACCAAGTCCCTCAGCATCCCAATCTCTGCTTTGAAATTGTTCTCTGAAAGGAGATCATGATCGGTAGAAAAGATGTTTTTGGAGCGGCTGTACTGGGCACTTATCCAATCCTCCATCTTTAATTGGAGCAGCTCGAGGGGGGTTGATGCTTCGAACATAAGGACCAGAAGATGATTATATGTGCCTGGCAAGAGATTGTTTTTCAGATCAGAAAGCGATGACATGATTTCCTCACAAAAATTACGGGGCTCAAATCCCTTGGTGAGCTGGTCCATCAATTCATCGATTCTCTGGTTCTCGGCTTCGACAACCTCGGGGTGTTTCTCATCAGCAGGCGCATACATATCGTTCTTACCGCAGTTATCGAAGGGAATGTCAATAGGCTCGGTTGGCTCAACAGGCTGACATTCCTCATACTGTGTGCCCTGGATAAGACTGAGCGGAGCCATAGTGGGGGATTAGGCCATAAATATTTCCAATGAATACCAAATCTTTTCTTTGGCTCGAGATTCGTTTCTCAATTCAATGGAGGAGTAACAGTAAGAACGACAACAAGGGTTACCAGAACTTAAAGAAAGGGAAAAACAAAAAGCTGACACCAAGAAAACGAGATATTAGACAAAAGAGAGGAATGAAATGGTGGTCAAAAGAGCGTGGTGAAATTTGTGCCCTGGGCGAGTTCTGAGATCAAGTCATTGCCCAGAAGGTCCACGCAGAGACAAGAGATCGAAAGGGGAGGTAGAGTAAGGACTTGGGTTGAAGATTGCTTCTGAAACAAATCTCGTTGCCGAGGCAAGGTAGGTGAAGGTGCAGAGGAGAAGAGAGGGGGGATTTCGAAAGAAATGGAGGATGTTGTGTTGTAGTGAATGAACACTGCGGGCCCAACAGAAATGAAAATTGTACACCTACTGGCTCCTAATGAGTATATTTCAGCTACACATAGGAATTTTATGTTTCTCATTTCTTTCATTGTCAGTGAAGTCCATAAAGCTGTGAATGACAGCCAAAGCAAGACCAACAAGTATTAGAGCTTGAATGTTATAGCTATAGGATACGCTTTTTGACTATATTCACTAAATATAAGCTAGAATAAGGGCAGATAAGAGTTTTGATACTGACTATATCTTTTTAGGGGCGGTACAGACATTTCCCCTGCTAGATATATGTTCTTTTAAGGAGTTAAAAGCTTATGAGAAGGTATATTGACCAACATATAACTGAGAATTTTCGAGGCTGTGGGTGTAAGATACTACAGCTTTTGTGCAAGGTAAGTGTAGAAAGTTATAGTTCCTTATAATCTAATTTGAAGTGACTCTCAGGAACTCAAATAGGTAGTTATGTTGGATATACTGGGGTTGTGATGTGCAGCAGAAGATCGTATGATCAAGGCTCAAAAAATCTGTTACTTCATCCACATTTAGATCTCCGACATTTAATAGAATAGAATATACAAATGAAAAATAAGTATTAGTCATGGGCGTAAGGCAAAGTTCTTTAAACCTCAACTGGTCATAATCAGCCCCAGAAAACAAATATGAGGTTGATACTAAAGGCCTAGACTGTATAGTATGCAATGTTTAGGTATGTAAAATCAACAGGGCATCCTAGCCTAGGAAAACGTTTATGACATATCTCTGCCAAGCAACGATGCGTGTAACCCTTCTTCAATACATACAGAGACTCCATATATTGTAATCCAAGTATTATTCCTGTACCGCGCTTTGGCCAGGACACCAGCAGGTGGGTTATGTACAGGAGCACAGCCCACCCGCACCTGGTTGTGCTGCATATAACGGCGTATGTCACGTAGATCTGGCCTATCCCCAAAAGTATAACTATCATAGATCTATATATACATCAAAAGAGGGCCATTCGATTTTTGTATTAGGGATTAAGGACGAGTTTGCACTGTGCAGAGTAAGTAGTGGATTTACCCAAGATCAGATAACGGTGGTATATATTCAACCATCAATAGCCGTTTAACAAATGTTTCAAGGACACTTCGGTTGGCCTACCAATAACTCTTGTTTGAGTTTACTCTGTACTTGGATTCAATTTACTCATGTCCGTGCCGCAAGGGAGCTAATCAGATGTGAGATACTTGCAGATATGTTTCCAAGTTGTGCTCTTGACGCTTGTACGACCGAGCGAAATTAAGAATCTGAGCACGGAGTAATTCCCACCCGATTTCAAGTGTTAGTCTTGCTCTTGGCGCTTCAGCTCCGAGCAGCGAATATGGACTGTGAAAGCCATGACAACAGTTGACAAGTCTGCAAAGCCATCCTGGGTACACTTATCAATGCTATAGCAGGAACAGGTGTCATGATGACATTAGTAAGCCCCTACTCCATTCGAGCTGGCCAGCCGGCTTTATTTGCTTCACACCTTAGTACCTAGGTACCTAGTAGGTAGGTATGCACATATTAAAGAGAGCCCGAGGCTGAATGATTGGTTGCCTTCTCTCTCCAGCGTAAGGGCGGTGTCACATGGGTTCCGTTGGAACTTGACATCCCCGTCACTTGTTTTCCTTGTCGCTATTTACTATCGCATAAATTTTAACCGAACTTCATAAGCTAGAAGCTCTCGAGTCTCAATACCAAGTGCCATGATGGTGTCGGTGGTTCTTTTTCAGAATGCGGAGATTTCGTCGATCACTGGAAGAGATACGAAGTCATGATCTAATCAGCGCTGGGCACACATAAGGATAACTACGTGGTTGGGAATTGTAGGGGGAAAAAGAAGCTTCACGTCCTCCGACGATTCGGGCTGTCTATCGCTGAGGTCATATCTGCATTCTCGGGTCCTGGTTTCAGCAATGATCGCTCGTGGAGTGCGCGTCAAGTGTCAAGGGACTCAAGGCTCATGTTTCAACACGGGCTGATCTATCATTCTGCCTGTAACCTAAGTTACTTAAAACATGTTCAGCCGCACCACTCTCCGCTAGTTTGGTTAGAGGGATGGTATCTTCCCTCAGCTTCAGTAATGGTGCATTATCATATTATTATTGTGATAGACGTCCTACAAAAAGCCCTTTTAACGAGGTAGTTAGGTGGATGTGGGATTATTAAAGGCTTACTGATGGGCATCACTCAGGAAGAACAGTGAAGGTGAAACAAAAATAGCATTGAATAATAATAGGGTTTGGCGGGTGCCATCTGTTCAACAGGTTCCAAGGTTGTCTCAGGGACAATTGGCCACAGCCACCTCAGGCCAAGACTGGATCCTTGGGTGGCCGGTGGAATGGCTGATGTGGCCTCCAGGGTCATTTTTACATGGTACCGACAACCCTTTTGAGCCTTCGATGCTTACCCCGGTGCTTCCACATTGGTAGACGAAAAGGGGGATCCTAGGTAAAAAAAATAATTTATTTTCTTAGCAGGGAAATATTGAAATGATGCTGTGATATGACAGCAGTAGAAACTTAACCATAAGGTCTCATGAAGTACGAAACTATTTGCCCCTAGCACAATAATACTAGACCCAGCCAGTAGTCATTCGGGTCTGTACGGTAGATGGATACACTCCACGCTGAGAGTTACCAACGGCTACCGTTGACGGTTTAGTAGCGCTTGGCGACCTACTTTTTGTTTCTCCTCACTGTATGGAAAGGGAAAAGAGTTCGAACATGAATCAGATGGATCATGGGAGCCCAACACGAGAAGGGAAAAAAAAAAGAATACCTAATGGAAAAGGGGCGGGGGAAGCTCAAGGTAAGACATGCAGGGTTTTGTGTTACTATATTTGGGGTAGAGGGAGATTTTGCCGATATAATAATAGTATTGAATACAGTAGGCGGAACATTCTTGTTGTTTTCTGCTCGTCATTTAGCAAGATATCATATGAGGAAATACCGAGGGGTCGTCTGAGTGATAATTTAAAGTGATAGCGTGGCATTTCTGCGAATGCTTGCGAGGAGGCCAATATAAATTGAGATAATAGATAAGCGGTCGCCGTACACGGGAAGCGCTAGAGTACGTACGGGGTAGTACGTCACCTCTACAATCTATTCTGTACTAAGGAGTAATAATGGGAGGGACAAGGAATTGGCAACTCGAGGATATTACTCGGTCGCAGCGAAGGAATCCAAGATCAGGAGAATCACCTATGAAAAAGCAAAGCCAAGGAAAAGAAAAGAAGGCGCCCTATCTGGAATCGGTGTACTGCAAGCCTCTCTGATCCACGTCGATCCCATCTGGAAGGATGGACGAAGCGATCACTTTTATTTTATTTTATTCGGGGAAGGCGAAACAGAAGAACAGGAATTTACCTTTTCCATGCCAAGACTGTAAGAAAAACCCACTTTCCTTGTCGTGAGCCACATTCAATGACGCCAGTCCACCAACCAATGTGCAACACACAGCGAGAAACCCAGCCTAGAACCGTGCATCAGTAGTTTAGGTAGGTAAGTAGGTGTGGAGTAGAATTCTTATTAAATTGATACAGTCAGGTACAAAGCCTGTATTGTTTGTCTGATCTCTTTCACCCCCCAAGCCACTTCAGACCTTCATAGCTGGAATAACAATCCCCATGAGCTATTTGATTTTATGAAGATCTGACAGTAGTGTTCCTGCTCCATCACAATCTCCCCCGCTAATAGTCTCCTCAAATAGTCAGACTACTAAGTTGTAGTAAGGCCACACTGACACTAGGGAAATCCACCGGTGTGGCGCTCTACGTTTTTAGTAGTTTGGCAAAGTTAGTAGTAAAACTGTTACACTCCCACATCAGACCCACGGCCTGTCTCTGTGAATCAATCATCTTAACCTCCGCCGGCTCTCCGGCTCTCTTGATTCAGTTGTTATTCTGAAATCTTCTTTCTCATTTCTCTTTCTTCTGTCACTCATTCCTCTTCGGATTTTTCCTTCTCCTCCACCTTTTTGCTCCCCTCCCCTCCCACCTTGTTGGATATCACTTTCCAACCCGAGACACGGCCTGTCCCAGTGACTTCATTTCGAAGTCAGGCGCCTGCCATCCCGATCTTGCGCCATCATCCGACAAGTTTCAACCCATCCAACTTGGCAGCTCATCCAGCGTGCCCTCGCTGTTATTCGCTCTCCACCCCACCTGTCGTTCAAATTTTCCTTTCTACACCTCTCTATTAGAGTTTCCAACGGACGCTCCATGGAATCTATCCTCCATCTCTAAGTCTTGGCGGGTCCTGACACTCTGTCGCTATCTCCGTGCGGAGGAGCCGGAGCGCATATACACTTCCCCTCGCCCTCCCCCTCCCCATAATCACCTTCGTTCGTTCTTTACTTCGGGATCTCCGCCACCGGCCCTGGTTCCCTTCCCTCGAACCAGTCGTCTACACTCCCATCACTCTGAAGCTGGTCTTCGCTATATTTATTCCTTGGGCTCTCTATCAAAGTTCAACTAGCCATCATGGTTCGCTCCCGGGGTGGGTTTTTCCAGAGCCAGATCACTATGATTTTTATTGGCTATTCTTGAGAGATAATGTCGAACGGCAACACTGAACTAACATCCCTTGCGTTCTTAGTGCTATCGCTGATATCGTCATTCCGAAAGGAAAGCCCCGATAAAAATAAACGAGCAACTTCAGCACCCAAGACTTCCTCCAGACACGAAACACCTTCTCCAGAGACTCCTTCACCGCGCGATGGTTCTCCAACGAAGGCAGGCCGCCGAGTTTCGCCACGGCCGGGATCGACCATTTTCTCCCACAATCCTCCATTTATTAGACTTGAAGAAGATACCCCTCCAGAACTTCAACGGATTTTCGGATATCTCAATAGCCACACTAACAAGCTCTACATCGAGGGATATTTTCTGAAATTGAACGATTTGGATAGTAGTAGGTTTTGAATTGGGATTCGTGAGAAACGGGAATTTTAGCTGATCGATTGATCTCTCAGATGGCCGACCCTGCCTTGATCGACAGTGGGTTGAGTGCTACGCCCAGCTTATCGGCACTGTTCTTTCGCTCTGGGATGCTGCTGCGCTGGACGCAGCCGGCAACGATATAGAAATTACCCCCACGTTTATTAACCTGGCAGATGCTTCGATCAAGACTGTAGGTTCCACTAAAATCTGCTGCTTTTCAGATCCAGGTATTTAACTAATCAATAAATAGATTGAAACCCTGCCCACTCAAAACGGAGTTGGAGCGCAGTCTTTAAAAAACGTACTAAGCGTCTGCTCCGCCGGTCAGAACCGATATCTCTTCCATTTCGAATCATTGCAATCCCTCACACAGTGGACGGCCGCAATTCGCTTGGCAATGTTTGAACACATCTCTCTTTACGAGGCCTATACTGGTTCTATCATCGCTGGAAAAGGTAAGCACCTTAACAGCATCGGCGAAATTCTGGAGCGCAATCGATTCAAGCATGAAGACTGGGCCCGAGTAAGATTCGGAGCAGGAACTCCATGGAGACGGTGCTGGTTTGTGATCACCCCCCCTGATGAGAAGGAGCTACAAAAGGCCAAAAAGTCAATGAAGAAGAAATCGGCCTATGATCGCGCACCGAAATTGGTCACTGGAAATATCAAA
Source organism: Aspergillus panamensis (assembly GCA_027569225.1). Lineage (NCBI taxonomy): Eukaryota > Fungi > Ascomycota > Eurotiomycetes > Eurotiales > Aspergillaceae > Aspergillus > Aspergillus panamensis. Next base: position 606,839 of record JAPDER010000001.1, read on the forward strand.
TTCTATGAAACAAAGAAGACCAAGAAAGTGAAGCCAATTGCGACTATTACCGATGCCTACTCTGCCTACGCCATTTATCCTCAGTCGAAAGCTTTGATTGATCAATCAACTTTGATTAAGATCGAAGGGAATTTCGTCATGCATTCACATTCGGAATCGAATACGGAAGGTTTCGTGTTTGTAATGCCTGAAGTTCACCCTGCTGTTAGTGGGTTTGAGATTATGATACGATTTTTGATCCCGACGTTTGACACATTCAACCTTTATGGACGGCCCACCCGCCTCATTGCTGCTATTAATCACATCAAGAGTATCATGTTCGCCTTTCCGAACCAGGAGCTGTATGATTATCTTGAGATTGTGGACATTGTGAGCTTAATGGATACCCCTGGCTGCCAGAATTGGAATGAAGCAGAGTGGAGAAAGCAATTGAAAGAGGCAACCGCACGCCGAATGGCAGATACTAGCAGTAGAACGAGCAGCATGTCAGCGAGCAAGCCCCGCTTTCGAACCAGCCTTCCAATGCGTTACAGCAATGTCCCGGTTGACCCACTGAATCGCAATACCCCCTACCAAGCGTACTCGCCTGATTTCAACCAGTCCGTGGATGCCATAGATCAGCAAACATCACAGGATGAGTCGTTCATCCCGGCTCAGCACACCCGAAGCGCTTCTGATACAGCAGGATTCCCCATTCAGAGGACACAGCAGGGCTCTATTGTTGAGAGTTCACCGTCCTCCTCCAGACAAGACATGACCAACAGTTTCAATAGCAGCTCTGGGAGTGATTGGAAACAGAATTCTGATGCAGAACTGGTACAAGGTGCAGTTACTCCACATAAATTCGGCGCCTCCTCTTATTCTACCCCTGTAGCCCCCCCTCCCGCATTCACACACGAAGCAGGTGATCGACCATCAACTCGGCCAGAGCCATCAGCGAACATGAAGAAGGCCAGTAACCGGATATCCAATGGCACTCTTGCGCAGCTTGTTTCCGCGTCTGGCAGAGTGAACTTGTCCGATATCTCAACTCCGCTGGAGAGACTGGAGAGCCACGGTAGCGCCAATGAATATAAACCCCAGCCATTAAACAACACATGGAATGCGCCCCCCGATGAGCAGGAGCCTGCTCCTGTATTTTCTGGTTCTGTTTATGAAGGGAGTTCTGAACAGGCTCCAGTGCCTCCTCAGCATAACCCCGGCACTGTGGCCTTTTCTTCCATACCTACGCAAAGCAAGCAGAATATCCAGTTTGATACCTCGAAGGTTGTTAAGCGAAAACCAGTTAGTCAGACGCGAGAAGAAATATTCAGCCCTCAATCATCAAGAGGAGAACCAAGTTACGACGATCTTCGCCATACTGTCGACTTCGAGGCCCTGAACCTAGTTGGTATTCATCACTCATCGCTTCCTTCCCCCGACAAAACAACTCATCAGGAAGAAGAGAGTGTGTATGATGACGAATCCACTAACTCTCCAGATTATGCAAGCACCGGAGGGTCCATTTACAGCAAGAGTTCCGCTAAGTCTATACCTAAACCCAGGATGGGGGTGATGAAGACCGTTGGGACAGCTCCACCGAAGAAGGATTTGGTTATTGGCGATGCTCACTACTCGCTGGATACTATGGCAAAAGAGAACCCTGACATCCCGTCTTTTGATTTCGGGCCAACAATGACCTATCTGCCCACCACACGGCGTCCGAGCACATCAGACACTCTCAAGAAATTTGAACACAACAGGACTGGATCAGATGCTACAGAAAAGCAACGCTTCTCTCGACATCTTGACCGCACCGAGTCCAGATCACCAAGTCGGGATGAGTATCGACGCAGTGTCTTGTGGCAACCGGGTATGACGTCTTCACGGCCAGTCACCCCGGGTGGCCTAACACCAGAACAATTCGTACAGCAGCGAGCGGCCCCTAGCCCTCCAATCCACGTCCATCAACGCACTCCTTCTGGAACACCACCACCGGCTAGACCTGTTTCTGGAGATTGGATGGCGCACTCTAGATCCCAATCGCAAATGAGTATAAACCGCGATCGACCCCGTTCTCGTGGCGCGAACAGCATTATGAATTATAATGACATTTCGTCCCACCTTTCTGCTCGCGAACAGGAGCACGTGGCTCGTATGACTGGCTCATCCTTTTTCAACCTCTCGAGCGAGAACAAGACTCCCCCTCCTCCCGTTAACCCAATGGGGTTGGTTGGCGCCATCGACGCGAGAGAACGCGAGAGAACCGCGATGAAGGAAGGCATGTCGAACCAAATGGTACAACATGCGATTGCTCAACGCCAGCAACACTGGCAGCAGCAACAGCACCTCGCCCAGGCGCCTCCTAACCAGGCATACGGGGTTCAAAGTGGTTACAACAGTAACGGGATTTATGATATGCCCACAGCGAGCCGTACCTGGGATGCTCTCAATCAAAGCTACCGACCTGAGGAGCCACGCCGTCAGTCCTGGTACAGCCAGTACCCAAGCCAAACACCCCAGTTGGCCCCGGCCTACCAACAAAACCCCATGAACCTGCAACAACAACAACAACATCCGGCGTATATTAGCAACCCGAACATGACGCGGTTCTAGAGAACCTTTACCAACTATCCTACCTACCTTTCTTTAATCCCAATTTCCTTATCTTCACATTTCATTTACCTTATCGTCCTTCCAAACTTCATGATCTAGCTCCGATCTTATTTCCTGCATTCTTTCCATTATCTTCCGGATCTCTCTCAAATCGTCGGCGCATCCTAGACCTAGACTTTGAACCTTTCCCTTTTCTTACTGTTTTAAGTGTGTCCTCCATTCACTATGTTTTTCGGGAGGGTTATCTGCACGAAAATGGAGTTGTGAGAATCGGCTGGCGCTGAGGGATTGCTTTCATTTGCTTCATTTATAACTTTTCCCCTGCCCCCCCCTTCTCTTATGTTGAATATTAGCACTGGACGTTGTGGGAGGGAATGAGTGCTTGTTGGACCAGCGTCGCATTTTTTTTTGAAATCTTTTTGCATCCTATCCGCTTATTTTCTGCATGTAAATATAGGTGCGGTTTTCCTGCTTAATACAAAAAGAATGCTACGAATCATCCATGTTGCGTTATGATTTCTATCTAGTACCTACCCCGTACTAAATCACAGATGGGCCTGCTTGAAATAACAGAATTAGCGCTAGCTGGGGTTACGAAAGGAGAGCAACCCCTAAAACCAGAAAACGCTGGATTGATATCGATATAAGTCAATCTCTAAATAACACCTGCCCAACACAAGAGGCAGTTAAGAAAGGTAAAACAAAGTGTACAAAACCGAATAATGAGACCGAAAACGCCTGGGCTACCAATTCCTGTATCCAGCATCCCCCGGACATATCTCAGGTCCGGATCCTGGAGGCTTGATGGCTTGATGCTATTTTTCTTTTCTTCGTCTTTTTCATATTTATTTATTGTTTAGTTAGTGTGCATCTTCTTGACCCTGTTGACTCCCTCGTAGAGAGTACGGTCGACAGCGGCAGCCACTGTCAAGGTACCACCGATGATGGCGCAGACACCGGTTAGGAATCCAGTGAATGTCTTGGGGCTAGCCTCCCTGTTAATGACCTTCATGGGCGAAATGTCGTAGTTGAAGAAAACGCCAGGAATTCCGCTCGAGGCATGGAGGCGTTCCTGGTGACCCTCGTCGGAAGCATCTCCACCCAGTAGTGACCGCTTATGTGACGTGACTGAGTACTGGTGAGTTTCGATGCTGCCTTGGAGGCCTTGAGTAAGTCCATGAGTGCCGAGGGGCGTGATATCGGAGGCACTGTGAACGGTCGTGGAGTATAGTGGATCCCAACCCAAGGGTAGGTAAGAGGTCGACACCACCTTGATAAAGTACATGTAGTTGTAACCCACTTCGTCGGTTTGCTGGCCAGTGTTGTCCAGGGGATTGGTGTGGTGATGGTCGGTCCACTGCCAGCGGTCGGACAGTTCATCAGGAAGCTGGGGTCCGAAGCGAAGCTGATGGATCTCATGGGTCATCGTGTGTCTCTCGGACTCGCCAAGGTCAATCTCAAAGTAGTTCGCAAGGTCGTGAGCATGGAGATTCCCACTGGAGAAGCTGCGGCCTGGTGCAATGTGAAAGTTTCCAACGACTTTGTTTACCCGGATAACACCTTCAATACGGCATCCTTCCCGGCGCTGAGCATCGAGACGGTCCGCATAGCCCTCGCGGTCGCATTGCTCAATGTTTAAACCTTTTCCGAAGGCCCATTGTTGTTGTGCGTAAGCTTCCCGGACCTCGTCACAAGTGTTGCAGCAGCCTGGCTTTTCCGCATTGGATGGGGGAGGTGCGCCACCACATTCACCGCAGTAGTTAGGGTCAAGGTGTTTTGCGACTTCTTGTTTAGAGTGGCTGTGGAGGGGGCGCATTAGTATGCAATCCAACAGCATAAAAGAAGCGTTCGGGGATGATTCTCACAGTTCCAGAGCCTGGATGTCAAGGATATGACCTCCTTCCGAAGCTGGCCCCAGGCGAACCTTGTTCACTCCATGCGCCACGCCCACCTGTTGTTCGCCCGAGACGTCCATCACGTCGAGTGTAGCCAGCTCGCAAGGAAGGCGTGGAAATGTAATGTTCAGATGGATCTCCATTTTCTCTCCTCCAAACATCAAAATACCAGAATTAGCCGACGACCCCATTGTTTAAGCCCGGACTCCTCTCATGCGGGGGCATAGAAGCATACCTCTTGACTTGTCAACCACCAGCTCTGGCAATACAACCACGCGTCTATAATCCATCCATTCTCCCCAAACCAAATACAGCACAATAAGCAACGAGGCTATCGTGATGATACCACCCGATGTGGTGCGAATGCGTGCCTCATCAACGGTTTTGGCGAAGGCATCTAGCCTTGTGAATCTTGATTTGGCCGGCATCGTTTTAATCAAGTCACGGTCATGTAGGGTCGGTTCCCAAATCGATCAAGGGACCAGCGAAGGCCTGTAGGGGGTAATGTCTGTAGAGAGAAAGCCTATGTCAGCTCAAAGTCGCGGGGGATCTTAGGGAAGTGCTGTCCTCGAAAGCAGCTAAATGCTCAGTAAGGAGGATTTACACAGGGTAAACAGGTGGTAAGGTCCACTGACAGCGGTCAATTGCGCTTTTCTTCTGGCTCCTGGCCTTTGGGAACAAGTTGTCCTGCAGTTGGACTGGCTTAATGGCGAAGCATGGCTGTGTCTTGTCTCAGAAAGTAGTGAAGGTAACAAATGCCCTTCTAAGAAGTGTAACACGCGTAATATATCTGGCCTATTGGGATGCTCAATTGGTATCTGTATTACGAGATCTTCCCAAAGGACAAACCACAACCTGTGATTTGCCAGATCAAGACCCACTACCCTGTGCCTGGGTTATGGTCACGTGGCTCTGAGCCCCATTGCTTCGCCGCCTATTCACGTGACGTAGGTGCCTGCAGGAAAGGCTTTTGGGTGGACGTCACTTTTCCATCTTTCTTTCTCTCAGTTTCTTTGTTGCTCACCTCGGACTCGAGACGTCTGTGTCCGAGATCAAATTCACCCAAAGCGCATCCCAAGCTTCAATTAATCATCTTCTTTCCCTCCTTTTCCAATATATGCTGATTGAATCGGTATAATCGGAGCGCCCAGCGCGAGGTTCGCCTCCGAATAACGACTTTTTTTTTCTCTCGCGGGAAGAAAGCGACTCACAATACTACTCATCTCGCTGCAACTTCCTCTATCGCAGTTTCTCTCTCCTTATGCCTAACATGAAGAGCGGGAAAGGCCCGCGCGGCCGCTCAGGCGTATCTGATCGCGGGGGCATTCGCAAACGGGGTGCACCAACACGGGTGGATCGCGATGGTGATCTGGCGATGGATGCAGGTGCTGGTCGTGGGAAGAAACCTCGCGGCGGGGACTCTGGCCGTCCCGGGCCCTCGGGATCACGACCGCAGACGCGCGATAGAGCTCTCAATGCCATCCAAAAGGCGATTTCCACCAACACCCACTCCCAGGCGAACATTCGACAAGCTGGTCGTGGTGGTAGCCTGGAACACGTCATTGTTCGTGGCTGGAAGCAAAGCAAGGCGGCATCTAACCGAGATGGCGGTCTCGAAAGCCTCATCGCCTTTCTTGAGAAGAAACTTACTGCACCCGATTCGAAATCTGGCACACGCGCAAGAATATCAAAGGTATGTGCAACACCACCAGAACTGGCGGTCATCGACATGAATTACCAGCGCCATCCTCTCCGGTGTGTTCTCGTTTTCAAGGATGGTATCTCCAGAACGACGATCGGCAGAAGTATAGGAGGTTTTGGCGTTTATTCTTTTGGATGACTTGCGATCCCAAGGTCTCTTATGCCTTGCTAACATTCATATTAATAATTAGTCGCGGGTTGAAGGCGATGCCCTAATAGCGTCTATCAGACCGGAACTGTTAGAGAGGATGCTTCAACTTAACGGCTTTACCTTCGCGGGAGCACCCCTAACAATCGAAAAATATGACCAGTCCTTAGGCGCCCTGGACCAAGCGATGCCGAGTCAAAACGGTACCTCCCCGTCTACGGCCGATACAAAATCAAAAATGACAGCGATCCTCGGAAAGCGGTATTACCAACAGTCCAAATTGCTTGATCTTTCCAAATTGGGGAGTGACCCGGATTTGGTGGCAATGGGCATCTTCAGCACAACGTCTACGGAATCAAAATTCTTCCCTGCAATGATGAAAGTGTGGGAGTTGAATTTTGACAACGCCGCCGCACGACGAGAGGCAGTAGAAAGCGTCAGCCTAGCGGATAATCAACTGGCCAACATTTCTTTCGTTACAACACTTGCTCAAACTTTCCCCGATCTCAAAAACCTCGATCTATCTAACAACAACTTTAAAGACGCACAGACCCTACTTGGATGGCGCTGGAAGTTTCGAAAACTACAATTCCTCGACCTTACCGGCAGTCCATTCTGTGCTGATCCCACCTTCAAGGATACCATGCTCAAATGGTACCCAGAACTCCGGACCTTGAATAACATGGAGGTTCGGACGGCGGAAGAAGTGGCTGCGCAGAAGAAAACCCCAATTCCCATCCAATCGCCACATTTCCAGGACGAATCTCAAATTGCAGAGAATTTTGTTCGGGCCTTCTTTACTGGTTACGACAGCAACCGCAACGACATTATCAACGGTGTTTACGATAACAACTCTACCTTCTCGCTCAATGTAAACACCTCTGCGCCAAGGACCCTACAGACAGAGCCTGCCCCTTGGGACCCGTATCTCAAGAAGAGCAGGAACCTTCTCAAAATCAATCACCTTGCTCCGAGAATGTCTCGCACGTATATTGGTACGGACAAAATTCGTGAGCTCTGGAACAGCCTCCCCCAAACAAGGCATCCTGACATTGTGACACATCCGGAAGAATGGCTGATCGAATGCTATCCTATCCCTGGGCTCCCTGATCCCACAGGGCAGAGCCCTACTGGAGTGGGTGGATTTCTTATTATGGTACACGGAAAATTCGAGGAGATGAACACAGGAAAAGTTGAGACCCGAAGTTTCGACCGAACGTTTATCATTGGACCTGGTGGGGGCGTAGGAGGAATCAGAGTTATTAGTGATGTCCTCTGTTTGCGCGCATTTGGCGGCAACGAGGCATGGAAGCCAGAGACTCAGCTACCTGTCGCTCAGCCGGCGCCGCCGAGTCAGCCCGTGGTCCCGGTACAGCCCGTGGCACCCTCAGCTACTCCCGATGGCTACGGAATGCCTGCACCTGGAAAAACAGATGTCCAGGTACAACAGGAGCAATTGGTACTGCAACTAAGCACGAAAACAATGATGACTTTGCAATACTCCGAAATGGCGCTCTCCGGAAATGGGTGGAATATGGACGCCGCCTTGAAGAACTTCGAACAACTAAAAGTAAGTGGACTGCCTCCGTTCTGTGCCTTGCTTTCCCTATTTGGTATATGTACTGACATGATCAATAGACGCAGGGACAACTGCCTACCGATGCTTTCCTACCGGGCGCTGTCTAGCTGTGGAATTGACGATAGATTCGCTGCGTCCTAATGATGCTCTGAGGGGGGAGGGTGTGGATTTTTGATATTTGCTGTAATATGCTGAGATTTGATTGCTGCATGGCTCTGGCGAATGGTTGCTGTCTGATTATTCTATTATTCCCAATATTCCATGTATTATAAAAGACCACGACGATCATGTCCATAGAGAAGAGAAAGGGGAACCCCCCGCAATTCGATCCGATCAATCCTTCTGCATTTTTCGCCTTTTGTTTTTGCTGTAATTTTGTATCTATATCTTTAGAGACCGATGAGGCTGAATACTTGGCGTGCGCTAAGGAAACCCAAACGAGCGCGTGCCCGTCAGTCACTAAAGTTACCGCCAACTCTCCGCAGACAGCCATTATTGTTAGCACTGACTCGCTCCAGCTCCAGCTCCAACTCTGTTTCCCTGCTGGCAATTAACATACCAAGTCACCGCGTGCTTGGGAGCTGGCCTGGCAGCATGAGCTTTGCGATTACGCCGGAGAGCTAATGGAATGCCCACCACTACCATCACACGTACCACCGGCGAGATGTCTACCAACGGGGCGGCGACCCTTGACCCCTTGGACGCAGGTGGGGAGAAAAACCTTTACGCTCCATTTTCTTTAATTTACCTAGGCTTGCTGACATTATGAGGAATTAGCGGACTACGATCCAATCGACCACCTGAATGCGATCTTTTCCCACCCCTCCACCCTCTCCTCCGTCTCCCAGGTTTCCCAGGGCCTCTGTGAATACGAAGATGAGCTAGACGATGACATCAGCGCACTGGTCGAGGACCAGGTCATCTCGAATGCGGAGAGCGTCGAGCGCATCCAGACCGCCAAGGCCGATCTGACCGAGCTGTTCAAGAAGATCGACGATGTACGCGACCGTGCTTCGAGGACCGAGCAGTCAATCACAGATATGACGGCGGATATCAAGCAGCTGGACAACGCAAAGACGAACCTCACACAGTCTATGACGGCGCTGAAGAGGCTGCAGATGCTGACGACGGCGTACGACCAGCTTCGTGTCCTCAGCCGTACCCGGCAATACAAAGATTGTGCTCAGCTGCTGCAGGCGGTGATCCAGTTGATGGCGCATTTCAAGTCCTATCGCTCCATTGACCAGATTGCATTGCTCAGTCGGAATGTGGCAGATATCCAGCGGGACTTGCTGGAGCAGGTCTGTGAAGATTTCGAGCTGGCATTTGCCAAGGGTGAAGTCGGCCAGAGGAAGACTGCGCTCTCGGAGGGCTGCCTTGTCATGGATGCGTTGGGTGAACATGCGAGGTCCAGACTGGTCACCTGGTATTGCAATTTCCAGCTACGCGAGTACCGGCAGGTGTTCCGGAATAATGAGGAGGCGGGGTCCCTGGATAATATCTCACGGAGATACTCGTGGTTCCGGAGGATTTTGAGGATCTATGACGAGGACTATGCGGCGATATTCCCGGTGTCGTGGAGAGTAGATGAGATTCTGGCCAATATCTTCTGTGAAGGGACTCGAGATGATTACAAAGGGATCCTCTCACGGTCTGTGCGGAATGGCCAAACCATCGACGTCAACTTGTTACTCTCATGTTTGCAGGAAACACTAGATTTCGAGCACTCCCTTGAGCGACGCTTTGTGACCCCGTCTCGCCCATCTACTGATACCTTTGCCTCGTCAGAAGCACTTATTTTTGGACAGGCCATCTCGGAGGCTTTTGAGCCATATCTGAGCGTCTGGGTTGATGCCCAAGACAGGCAATTGGCCTCGCTCATACCGAGATATCGCCAGCAACCATTGAAGCCCCCAGATGAGGAATTCGACTCCAATGCGGTTATTCCATCTTCCACGGAACTTTTTACCTTCTACAGGCATTCTCTGCAGCAATGTGCGAAGCTGTCGACAGGTGGAAGTCTCGCGGATCTAGGCAAGGTTTTCGCCAAGTATCTTGATCAATACGCACAGCAGGTGCTTCTCTACTACATCAGCGATCAACCCACGATGCACTCTCCACTGGGAGTCATATCCATAGAAGATTACATCGCTGTCCTCAACACCGCCGACTATTGTTACACCACCTGCAACCAACTAGAGGAGAAGATCAAAGGGAGGCTTGATAAGAACCTTAAACAGACGGTAGATCTGCAAAGCCAGGCAGACGCATTCATGGGGATCGTATCTGCCGCCGTTCGAGGTCTTGTGCGTAAAGTCGAGGTCGACCTGGAGCCCTGCTGGCGGGAGATGCGCAATACACCCTGGAATCGACTGGAGGGCGTGAGCGACCAAAGCTCCTACGTTGGCGAGGTCTTGACCAAGACCAACTCAAAATCCACTGAGATTTTGCAACTAATCCACAAGCAACAATACGCCCGAGCATTCGCGGACAATCTTGTTGAACTTGTCTCAAATCTCTTTCTCACAAATATCTTTCAGTCGAGGCCTGTCTCAGAAACAGGCGCAGAGCAGGTCAGTTTCCTTTACATCCTATCAAGAGTAACAGCGCCTAATGACAGCCTTAACAGATGCTCCTGGATACATACACCCTTAAAACCGGTCTCTCCTCCCTTCTCCCAGCCCCTGCCCCCACCGGTTTTGTCAAACGCGTGAACAGCAGCTTCGCCAAAATCGAAATCCTCCTCAAGACTCTTCAGGTCCAACCCTCACCCCCCGAAGCCCTCGTACAGGCCTACTTAATCCACATCGCCGACCAAAGCAGCACGAACTTCCGCAAAATCCTCGACCTCAAGGGCATCCGCAGCCGCCAGGAGCAGAACCACCTCGTCGAGCTCTTCCAAGTCCACCGCACCTCCGACCGCTACGCCTCTAATCTTCAACAAAGTAACCCCGTCCTAGCCGCTTTCCAGACTCCCGCCGCTTCCTCATCGACCTCCGTTTCTCAGGGTCTAGGTCTCGGAAACCTGAGCACCTCCGCTGCAGCCTCGATTGGCGCCTCTAACCTCCCCTCGCGGTTTGACGCATCCATGCTTGGCTCCGCGATTATATCGGCCGCTAAAGACGGTGTTGACCGTTTCGGAACCCCCATGAGCTCTTCGTTGGCAACCACCAACACGAATGGTGGTGTTGGAGTGGGGTCTGCCGCCGCCACACCGTCTTCTGCACCGGGAACCTTGGGGCAGATTCAGAGCCAAGCTGAGAGTGGATTGAATGAGAATCTCAAGAATCTTGGGAAGTTCTTCCGCCGCGATCTTGGCTTTGGGGGTCGATTTGGCAGAAGTGGCGATGATGGTTGATTTTACATCTCTTCTAATTGTATATGTTCCACTGATGTGAACTTTTCTTTCTACTTCTCATATTGCGTTGTTATTTTACATTTATACCATTATTATTAGATCAATCTAAACATCATGGGAACGATGCTATATATATAACTTTTATCCTACGTGTCACCTATGATCAAGCACTATATATATATTGAAGTGAACCAGTCGTTGCTTTTGTCTTTATACGCTCAAAATAATTGTAGAACACGATATAAAAATTATATTTATCTTTCCGGCCACCTTACTCGTCAATTCCGAATTGCTTCTTTCGGAGATTTTCCAAACTGTACACTAAGTTGTTGATCTCCTGCTTTTGCTTTGGTTCGGGCGTTGTCGGTACGGCTGATGTGCCCGTCGCATTAATAGCGGTGATAAAGGAGTCCGTGACCGGCTCCCACTCTAGACTCTCTGTCCCCGATTTCAGGCGAAATGCCTCGAGGAGACTAGATGGCGAAGCTGGCCTTGGTCTCCATTCCTGGGTCGATCCTGGTTCGCGAACGCAATCGACGGAGATCACGACGGTATCGCTTTCCTCAATGGATTTTACGTCGAGGACGTTACCTGAGACCTGGATGGAGCCTTGGGGTTTGACGCTGCCGTCTGCCTCTAGTGTGTAGTACTGGAGACGTGGGGAACTGTCATAAGGATTAGTTTGTAAATTTCGCATTTCAAGACAATGGGTGGAATTTTACCCTTCAAGTGCAACGAGGATGAGGTGTTGCGAGTTAAATGAGGCTGCCCAGATGCCTCTGACGGCCACCTGTTGAGATTCAGACTCAGAGGTCTCGTCGACCAGCGGGACCTTGTGCAGGATTTGACCATCCGCCCACTTCCAGGTAAGTAGGAAGTTGTCGCCTCCTCCGGAGATGAGGAATTCAGGTGCCCAGTTGGGGATGCACAGCTCGCTGATGAAGGAATTGTGACCGAAGCAGTAGTTCTCGATAACGTGGGCTTGAGGGGGGCCACGGGAGACACGGATATGCTCATCTCTGTCCGCAGTGAGAATGTAAGTGTGTTTCTTGGCCGGGTCCGCGGATGGGACGGAGACGAAAGCTAGGGCTGTGAGAAGGGATACATGGCCGAGGAGCAACTGGTGTTCGAATGTTGGCTCTTCGACGGCTTTGTTCTGTTCTTCGTCCTTCTTGAGGGCTTGCATCTTCTTCTGCATTTCTAGGGACTTTAGGTTGCGCTGGGTGTGCACTGTTAGAGGCGTTGCGGCGGGCCCACTGGGCCGAATTTGCTTGGTCTTTGATGAAACCCAGGGCTCATCGCTGGGGATGAGTGGTAGGGAGTAGACGTCTCCGAATTTATCACCACTAAGAACGGAGCTGCCATCACTGGTGAAAGTAATGGCGCATGGCCGCTTGGGCATGTTTCTGCGAAGGCGTATTAGCTTCATATTCCATTCCCGTGGGGTTAAGTAGGCTTACCTTGCGCTCAGTTCCTGGAAACTACCGTTCTCATCGACCTGGAAGACACGGATGCACTTGTCTTCTGCTGTGAGGGCAACCACATATTCACCATTCGAAGTTGATGTCAGAATAGGGATATTTGACCAGGTAGCTTTCTTCCCAGACGCACCGCCGGAGGGTTTATCTGAGGACGGAGCGACTTTTCTCTTCTTCTCTGGTGGTCCTTGGTCCTCCGTGTTGGATTCTGCTCCACCACTGGCTTTTGAGATATCCGCCTCATCCACCGGCCAGATGTCGAGTCGCTGACCGGTTTCTGCAGCATAAGAGTAAAGCTTGGAGCCAGCAGAAGCTACAAGCACATTTCTAGAGCTCCCATTCTTTCTCTTAACGAGTTCAAGGCATTGAAAGGGGAACTGGAAAATTTCCGCCATGATTAGATAGGGCGGGGGGAGGGGGAAATTTTTTTATAGTGAGTGAGATGTCGGCCAACTCGAGGATAGGTCACGAGTCACTCTAGAGACGGATTATCCCCTCTTCCATAGATAGCTCTCCTGTATTAAATAGTGTAAAAACCCCGGGATAAACGTGCTGTCTTTCTGATATAGCTCGCAGCTGGTTACTAAGTCTGGCGATGGATCTTTTGCGGTGGAGCTCACGTGATCGGCTAGCGAGCGGAGCCACACCAAAAAGAAAATCCCACAAATTTCCAACGCAAAAAAAACGAAGCTTCATCGTCACGACTCCCATCGGACACCATACCACCCTCAACAAATTAATTTCACTTGCCCTTAAACATCCTATCTTCAGCGAATTAAGGAGACATGGGGGGCAAGTCCGCTACCAAGGCCGCTTACTTCGAGAAGCTCAAGACCCTTCTCGATGAGTACAAGACTGTCTTCATTGTCGGTGTCGACAATGTCAGCTCTCAGCAGATGCACGAGATCCGTGTCGCTCTCCGTGGCGAGGGTGTCGTCCTGATGGGCAAGAACACCATGGTAAGCTTGTTGATCGCTCGTATTGCGCGGAAATGGTCATTGACTTGAATTTTCTTTTCTCCAGGTTCGCCGTGCCCTCAAGGGTTTCATCAACGACAACCCCGAGTACGAGCGTCTGCTGCCTCACGTCAAGGGTGAGTGCGCCTCTTCCTAAAATGCTAAGAATTGGGTCAATGGAGCGACTAACATTATTTGATTCGCATAGGCAATGTTGGTTTCATCTTCACCAACGGTGACCTCAAGGCCACCAAGGAGAAGATCCTTGCCAACCGCGTTGCTGCTCCCGCCCGTGCTGGTGCCGTCGCCCCTGCTGACGTCTGGATCCCTGCTGGTAACACTGGTATGGAACCCGGTAAAACCTCTTTCTTCCAGGCTCTCGGTGTCCCCACCAAGATTGCTCGTGGTACCATTGAAATTACCACCGATCTGAAGCTCGTTGAGGAGGGCGGCAAGGTCGGCCCCTCCGAAGCTACCCTGCTCAACATGCTGAACATCTCTCCCTTCACCTACGGTATGACTATCGCTCAGGTGTACGATGATGGCCAGACCTTCAGCTCCGACGTTCTGGACATTGAGGAGTCCCAGCTCCTCACGGCTTTCAGCAGCGCCATCAACGCCATCACCACCATCTCTCTGGCTGTCAGCTACCCCACCCTTCCCTCGGTCATCCACACTGTCATCAATGGCTACAAGAAGGTCTTGGCTGTCGCTGTTGAGACTGAGTACAGCTGGCCCGAGATTGAGGAGCTCAAGGACCGTATCGCCAACCCTGACGCTTACGCCTCCGCTGCTCCTGTCGCTGCTGCTGCCAGTGGTGCTGCCCCTGCTGCCGCTGCTGAGGCCGCCCCTGCTGAATCCGAGCAAGAGTCCGATGAGGACATGGGCTTCGGTCTGTTCGACTAAATGTCTCGTCACCATGTGTGCGGGATAATGAATGCCATGTATTAGATATTTTTCATGACCAATCATGCCGGTTGGGTAAAATCAAAATGGACTATCATGGGATCAGGTCTTTTTTTTTTCTTCCTGCTAAGATATGAACGTAGTAATACGCTTCATTATCTTTGGGAACCATTTAGGTGAGCCTCACTCATTTTCTTACTTTTTCACCCCCTCTTCGTTTTCCTTTTCGACACCAACACCTGGCGGATGATGATATTTTTTAACTCGGAAACACTCATGCGAGTGTCGCTGAAGATTAAAAATCGCAACAACAACACTCTAATTTTTTACTGACGCCTCACCACACTCACATCATTTTATTACGCCTAAAATGTTTTCTTTCATTTGCTAATTGCTTTGATAGGTTTCTATGCGTACATGTAGAATGGAGATTTCAATTCCCAATTTGTCTTCTCGACAAGTCTTGTAGAAGTTGAACGTAGGTTGAAGGGGCCCTGGGCTAGGTTTTGGCTGTCAACTAGCTGATATGCCGTGTCTATTGTGATTTTATCGGAAAATATGTACACACTTGATAGCAATTGAAACTGATCGAAAACCAAAAAATCATAGCCTTGTGCATGTGCCTGTATAAAAGTCGTAGTCAGCTCATGATGTAAGAGAATTTGGGCAAGTATTAAGTAGCGGGGCCATTCTGTGGCCCGAGGCAGAGACTACTACCGGACTGGGAATTGGAAACCATAATATCATGCGGTGCGAAAAGTAGCCTACAAACTACCCCTCCCATACATCGCATCTTCCCCCGCCAAAATGACGACCCAATTCGCACCGCTGAAGAATGATTTATTACTGCGAGCCGCCAGAGGTGATTTCAGTCATGATCGCGAGTCCAATTCCGAGCAATGCTGATGAAGTTCTAGGCGAAAAAGTACCGCGCCCGCCCATCTGGGTTATGCGACAGGGTATGGTTGACTAAATGACTTTGCGTTTACCCACCGCGTCTCTTGCTCATCCTTTGACTTGGTTGTGTCTTTATATTGGGCTCAGAACTTTCTTTCCATCGCTGATCGCTCACTCTGTAATAGCTGGCCGCTACCTGCCGGAATACCATGAAGCCAAAGGAACCCGCGACTTTTTCGAATGCTGCCGTGACCCCGAAGTCGCATCGGTGATCACCATCCAACCCGTTGACCGCTACGAGGGCCTTATCGATGCCGCTATTATTTTCTCGGATATCCTGGTTATCCCCCAGGCCATGGGGATGCAGGTGGAGATGGTTGACAAGAAGGGCCCGCATTTTCCCGAGCCGCTGAGATCGCCGGATGATGGACAATACGAGAAGGTCATGCAGAGGAATGTAGACGTGAAGAAGGAATTGGACTACGTGTACAAGGCTATCACGCTCACCCGAAAGAAGCTGAACGGTCGTGTGCCCTTGATCGGCTTCTGCGGTGCTCCCTGGACCTTGCTTTGCTATATGGTCGAGGGAGGCGGCAGTAAAATGTTCGTCCAGTCTAAGACGTGGGTCTACAAGTACGCCAAGGAGTCGCAGGCGCTGCTACAGAAGATCGCGGAGATCTGTGTCGAATACCTTGCTCTTCAGGTCGAGGCGGGTGCACAGCTTGTTCAGGTCTTTGACTCGTGGGCTGGCGAGCTGTCCCCTGCGTCCTTCAAGTCGATGTCCCTCCCCTATCTGCGATATATCTCGGCCAACCTGCCCAAGAGATTAGCGGAGAAGGGTCTGGAGCCGGTTCCGATGACTGTCTTCGCCAAGGGTGCGTGGTATGCTCTGGATGATCTCTGCGAATCGGGCTATAATGTTGTCGGCCTGGATTGGCTTCATGATCCGGCGGAGGCGTTCCGCATCGCCAACGGCAGGGTTACTATCCAGGGTAATGCTGATCCCGGTGTCCTTTACGGAGGCCGCGAAGCTATCACCAAGGTCGTGGAGAATATGGTTCAGGGATTCAAAAAGGGCAAGCAAGGGTGGATTGCCAACCTGGGTCACGGTAGTTCCCCGTCATATATCTATACTGTGTGTGAAATGGATACTAATTGGTTTTCTGATAGGTGTGACTCCGTTTGTTAAGCCTGAAGATCTCAGATTTTACTTCGAGGAAATTCATCGCCTTACGGCTGATTGAAAAGATCATCCTTTCTAATCATAACGTCGGGCTATATACATGGAGCGTGATTCAAGGGCTATACGACAAAATCTACTCGGTCAATATGTTCATAAAATTAGACAGCAATATCCTCGTTCCTGTTTCATATATTGTCAACACAGTTAAATCAATGGTTGGGCACAGACCACAGAAAACAGGAACGAGACGGGGCAGGGGTAGGGGGAAAAAGAGCCATGCAGTACATGAACAAAAAAAAATAAGAAATAAAAGAGACAGGCAAACTCACCAAAGCTCCGGCTTCTCGTTAATAAACTTCTCCATCATCTGCTTGCACTCCTCACTATCCACCACCACCACCTCCTTGCCCCGCTTAAGAAGATACTCCTCACCGCCCATGAAATTCTTATTCTCGCCAATAACCACCCGCTTCACCTTGTAAAGGATGCAGGCACCAGTGCACATATCACACGGGGAAAGCGTCGTGTACATTGTCGCACCCTCGTAAGCCGATGCAGGTAGACGGCCCGAGTTCTCAAGCGCAGACATCTCAGCCTGCAATTTTAACAAAACACAGATTAGTATCTTTCGCTCTCCACCTTGTGCGTATATACGGGGATATCGTATGTCGTCGTCTATCAACAAAGGAGGCCAACTACTAACATGTAACGTCGCACTGCCCTTCTGAACACGCATGTTATGCCCACGACCTAAAATCTTGCCATCCTTCGAAACCAATGCTGCTCCGATAGGTACTCCGCCCTCGGCGAGGCCCTTCTTTGCCTCTTCGACGGCGGCGATGAATCCGGGATCTTGTTCCATTGTAAGAGGTATATGAGGATGGCTGCTTGAGAAATGCCTGAGGGAAGGTATGAAGGAGATGACGACGAGCACGAGGGGGGGAGGGGGAGGAAATTCTTGGGAGAGAAAAGGAATTGGATTGGACTTGATGCTAGGCTAATATCTTGGAGCCCGGAGTGTGGCCGACTGCCGTTCTGGCTCTAGTCTGACCCGCATTTTGGAGATAGCTGAGATCGGAGATTTGATACAGCTAATGATAATGATAAGGATCACGATATGGGGTGGCAGACATAGATAATGGGATACACTTCAGATGCTGATTAGGCTGAAAGGATCCGATTCCTTATATCTCCGATTTTGTACTCAATTGTCAAGCGAGTTATCATTGCGACAACATAGGTTCCCAGGCAGAACGTTCAGCCGGCATAAGGCACAAAGTCTTATGCAAATCATTGAATGTAATTTAGCTTGATCTTCTTCTTTGCCCACCTTAATACTAATAATAGCGGGAAAGACTACAAAATATTCCTATTATCGACTAAGGTCGTCGTCTTGCTACCGAGTCTCCCCTCTCCTCTGAGTCCCCTCATTTGGAAACCATCGCTTATCGATAACGATTAGCCGATTTAGTCGCCACTGCCTGAGGCAGCTTCTGGTTGGAGTGTGGCCACGAAAAATACATCGAGCATTTCCATGGATCTCATTCCTTCTCTGCCTTTGCTTCCTAAGGCTGAATCAGCCCATTAATAATAAAGCCACTGTGCTCCTATTTCAGACCCTGTCAGCGGAGGATGGAAGAACCCGTTTGGCGTAAGTTTCAGCTCCGATACCAAAAGTACCCCCAAAATCCACCCCATCTGCAGGGATTAGCCGTTTGTAATTACCAGACCGCAGCGCAGAACCTCATGGAAGAGCAGAGAAGAGAATCGAAGCAGCGGAACCTCCGCACGGGCCATGGAATTCAGTCGGTCGAAACCATGAGAACGACAAAGATCATCTACAAATTGAATTGGTATGACAGGCATCCTTTCAGGTTCTTGAAAAGCAGCATTGATCGTTATATCTACCTACATCTTACACCTATTCAGCTCGATTTCTCTTTTTTTCCTGCCTCTTTTCCGGTCATCTGGAAGCGCATATCTTGATTTCTCTCCATACTTCCGGCATTCGCCTTATCGTATCTCCGGTATTAAATACCCGTATCTTGAAAGACATTGGAGTCTTAACCGCCGGAGCAAGGTCCGTTGGTGCCTGGTTTGGGTATCGGAATACCAAAGTTACCTGGCCTTTTTTTCGTCTTGCCATCCCTCAGCCGGGGCCAATTCTCGTCACTCACCACCTGGAATTGACCTCTTCACATCTCTCTTTCCCCCCCCCTTCTTTATCATCCAGTTCCACCCGTGGATTCAAGGCACCTTCTCTCGATAGACACTCCGTTTCTCGTACGGTCCGGCGATTTTCCCACGTACTCGCCCTTTCCTGTGCCTGTTGCTTTCAACCACCGTCACGCTGCGGACCGATTTTTCTCTTTGCCTTAAAAAGTTTCTTGTTTATTCGGAGTTCCTTC
Source organism: Aspergillus panamensis (assembly GCA_027569225.1). Classification (NCBI taxonomy): domain Eukaryota; kingdom Fungi; phylum Ascomycota; class Eurotiomycetes; order Eurotiales; family Aspergillaceae; genus Aspergillus; species Aspergillus panamensis. The sequence continues at coordinate 625,943 of JAPDER010000001.1, forward strand.
TTTACCCCTCGCGGATTCTTTTTCTTTCTTCCCTTTCTTCCCCCCCCCGCCATCTACGTATATTCTAGACTCTCGACACAATGGTCAAGGAGACTAAGTTCTACGATATCCTCGGGGTAAGTGAATTATTGTCGATGTGACCGGCGTTGGTTCCAGCCTGCAGGCGAAACTAACGGTGAGGGTTGTTTAGGTTTCCCCGACGGCCACCGAGGCCCAACTCAAGACAGCGTACAAGAAGGGTGCCCTCAAGTACCACCCTGGTATGTGAGATCTGAAATGGAACCCGGGAGAGTGTGAAGTGGACAAAACTATTAATACTCCATCCTTTCACGTGCAGATAAGAATGCCAACAACCCAGAAGCCGCCGAAAAGTTCAAGGAAATGTCCCGTGCCTACGAAACCCTCTCCGATCCCCAGAAGCGGTCCATGTATGACCAGCTGGGTGAGGAGGGTCTAGAGAACGGTGGTGGCGCCGGCGGAATGGGTGCTGAGGATCTCTTTGCCCAATTCTTCGGCGGCGGCGGTGGCTTCGGTGGAATGTTCGGTGGTGGCATGCGGGATCAGGGTCCCAAGAAGGCCCGGACGATCCATCACGTTCACAAGGTCAACTTGGAAGATATCTATCGCGGCAAGGTCTCGAAATTGGCGCTGCAGAAATCTGTTATCTGTCGTGCTTGCGAGGGCCGTGGTGGTAAGGAGGGCGCCGTCAAGAGCTGTACTGGCTGCAGTGGTACCGGTATGAAGACCATGATGCGCCAGATGGGCCCCATGATCCAGCGCTTCCAGACTGTTTGCCCCGACTGCAATGGTGAGGGAGAAATCATCCGTGACCGCGATCGCTGCCGCGAGTGTAACGGCAAGAAGACCGTTGTCGAGCGAAAGGTCCTCCATGTCCACGTCGACCGGGGTGTCAAGAACGGCCACAAGATCGAGTTCCGCGGCGAGGGTGACCAGATGCCTGGCGTTATGGCGGGAGATGTTGTCTTCGAGATTGAGCAGAAGCCCCACGCTCGATTCCAGCGCCGGGACGACGATCTGTTCTTCCAGGCTGAGGTTGATCTTCTCACTGCTCTTGCCGGTGGTACCATCAACATCGAGCACCTCGACGACCGGTGGTTGACCGTCACCATTGCTCCCGGCGAGGTTATCACTCCTGGTATGTTACTCAACTTAACCTGCTCAACAACATTGGGGTCAATAGTACTAACGATTTGCAGGCTGCATCAAGGTTATCAAGGGACAGGGTATGCCCTCTTACCGTCACCACGACCACGGCAACCTCTACATCCAATTCGATGTCAAGTTCCCCGAGAAGGACGATCTCCAGAACCTCAACCTCCTCGAGCAAGTCCTCCCACCCCGCAAAGAGCAGCCCCAGCCACCCGCCGACTCCATGATCGAAGATTTCGAACTCGAGGAAGTCGACGGCAATGAGCGCTCTCAAGCCCGTGCCCATGGTGCCGCCGCCATGGACGAGGATGACGAGGATGTTCCTCCTGGTGCCGAGCGCGTGCAGTGTGCTTCTCAGTAAAATTGGAATGCTTAGGGGTGTTGATATGACATGATGTGCTGGGGCTTGATGAACTTCGCTTACGATACCATGTGGGGTGTGTGTTAGCCCTGGTGCTGCTCGGTTTCCTTTTTTTTTTTGCCTTACTTTTCCTCGATAATTTGCTCTGCGATGGCGTTTGCACCGAAGACTCGGAACGATGAACTCTGGAGATTTCGATTTTTTTTTACCGTTTCACTTTCTCATTTGCAGCATTCTCACCACGATGCCTCGCTTCCTATACATAATGTTCACTTTCCTTTTTCTTTTGTCCTCTTCCAAATTTTCTTTCCATTTAGTCAGATGGGAACGGGGAATACGGAGCTTCACGAAATGGGATGAGACCATGTTGAACGAGTCGGCTTCTTCCTTTCTTGCTCACGATCAGGGTTGGCTCGGAGTGAGATCCCGGTGGATCCCGGGGAGTGTTTTTACCTACAATATAGACTACAGCATGGATTTGGGTATTGGATGATTCATTCACGAGTTTCAGTCGCTTCGCCGTAGTTAATTCGAGTTCACGATTAAATGGGTAATGTCTAGTCGTCCAGATATCTATTGTGCGGTTGCACAATAAATCCCAGCAAGTAACACCAGATATATATATCTCAAATAGTTCAGTCCAGTCCAGGTACTTGCTAGCTTTGCATATATAGCCCCCTGTGTTCAACACCCAGGTCCCCATTCCCACAGTCAAGTTACCGACGTATAATAGACATACAAGATCAAGACAAGCATTACCCAAATACCAAGAACTTTGTTAAGCAGCACAATCTCGTCATGCACACAGATGACTCGTATCATCGTCGAATGCAATGAACTCACTTTTCACCAGTCTCGCTTTTCCTAAGGCACCTAGGTACCTTTCTTTCACACATAATCATGTTAAATATACCCTCCTCCGCCCCACAGACTACCAGCCCAGTAATGTGAATGTCGCTCCGTCGATTGAGGATCGAAAACCAAGTTTGACGCTTCATCTGTCATAGGTGATGGAAGCGCCCGTCTGGGAGTGCCAGGTATCTTACCTACCAGGTAGGATCTATCGTGTATAGTGTATAGTGTATATTTTACTCCCCCGTAAGGTACTCTGGAAGGTAGGTAGCTAGCTACCTTGGGAGGCGAAAGTGGGGATGGGATGGCTCGCGCTAGGTACCTTGATGGTACCTACTTAGTTTAGTACCTTTGGGTGAAGGATAAATATATAAATATAAGAAATGAGGTTCGAGGTGATGCTGGGGGCACTACTTAGGTATGTGTCTAGTGATATAGCTGGGGGGATCTAACTTGGTAAATTGTATGTATAGTTATAGTTATTTAAGCGGAGGTGATTAGTCCGGTCTGGCTTGGTCGTCTTGATTTAGCAGGTACCTTATTAGACTCCCATATTCAATTGATATCGTGGCGTTCATCTCTAAGAGGGAGTTTAGGATGGGATGGGATGGTATGGAGCAGCTGGCTCTGGTTCCTGCCTGGGAGAGGGATCGTTTCGGAGGGCTGTGGTAGATGCGAGTTGACACTTTGGGGTAGCGGCTTGGTAGCCGGTAAGAAGGTAGGAAGGTAGGAAGGAATTGTAGGTGTTTCATAAGAGATTAATTTTGTTCGATCTATCGTCCTGGATACTCCTCATTCGTAGCTGATATCGATGTGGTCAGTCAAGGAGTGCAAAAGTTGGCAGTTTGTAGGATATGATATGCTAGAGCAAGAACTCTGACAAAAGCGAATCTCGGTAGTAATTCAGAAGGTCGGACTTCATGTAAGGCCCTAAATAGGTCCTATGTAAGGCGTGTGAGAGTTGTCATCCACGGTCATTATTCATGTCAGATTCCTGTGACCAACTATCGAGAACAGGAGTTGGTAGGGTTATCTCTGTTGTTCTGATTTGGCGAGTCATGTTGTACGGATGCGTTGGCAATACCTGGGGGTCAACTTTCTGGGCAGGTGATGAGTATCTTTGATTCCTTTGTGGAACATTGTTTGGAAGGCTGGGGATGAACCTGATATTTCAGGGGGAATGAAAAGGAATATGTGGGTATACGCTGTAGGGAGGGAGAAGAGTAGAGCGGGTTGGAGGCGCTGTAGAACGTTTAGTTGTCCGGTTTCCACGATTTCCAATATTTCCTGACTCTGTAGTAGGAGATGATAGCTTTCTGTCAAATGAAGAGAAGAAAATGCATTCGAGAGACGGGATAAAAGGCTTGAATATTGTTGTTGTCTCGAGCCACGCGTCTGGGTGGTGCTTGAGCCTAAAGCATGGGGATGACTGGCAGCACGCATTTCACAGGTGCACTGGCCTGCGGCAAAAGGGATTCTGTCACCTGTGCACTGGAGAGGGGCATACATGAGCTGTAACTGAACTTAGCAATTTTTCTCTTGTAAATATAACCCAGAATCTCAAGAAAGGGTGTAGAACATGCTTGAAAGGGGGGTATGGCGCAAGGGACGGCCAGCTGATAGATACTGTGGCGAGTAACATAACTCCGAGGACTTTGCTTAGCGCGGATGTGGTTTCGACAAGGGGGTAGAAGCCGGGATCGTGAGGAAAATTTCCTTGCCATGGGTGTGGCAAGGTTACATGCATACTTACATGCTGTCCAATGCCCATTTAGGGCTGGGTTAGTACCGGTGGGAGGGAACCGGTAGGGTTGGTTCTTCTGGTTGTCTGTAAGTTAGTGAATGCAGGATGCTATACCTAGTCCTAGTAGGTAAGGTAAGATCTGGATAAAATAGTTCATTGTATAGTGAATAGTTTGGGTATCGGGTCGGGTTCATGAGGCCATGAAGAGAGCAACTGCTGCATATGGACCTTTCACTCGACCCAAGGCCGAGTCACAATTCACGAAGCGATGTAAATTCCGAGAGAAAAATCTCGGAAGCAAATTCATTCTAGGGAAAGGAGATGTCTCAGTCTCGAGCTGAGCATACTCTCTTCCGAAGGAAATGACCATCGAGAAGCCCGAAGGAATAGCCCGACGGGAACTCCTAGAGCTGAGCACGCGATCACAAGAACACTCAGGGAGCAGAATTCATCTTTTATTATTCCTTGAACCGAGATAAGCGAGCCGATCAGACCTAGTCTCAAGCCCATAAATGAAGTCGGAAAAAGGGGCTGAGGCCAAAGAGCAATGTAAGAAAAACGAACAAATTAAACGGGCGTGTACTCCGTATTATCACGAATTGGGCGGAAATTTAGGTAAGAGAAACCTCATCACAGTCACAAGCAAAGCAAAGTAAAGTGACGTCTAGCTAAGATTTCCCACTCTGTGCCAATTTCATTCTTACCATGTTAACAAGCCTTGTCTCGTGTACGCCATATGTGGTCTTGGACCCTCTTGACTTTGTTTGGTGGTCCCTGCCTAGAGCGGGATATAAGCGTTCCCCCCGGAAGCTGAAGGCTCATATGGTGCTAAAATGACGGAATCATGCATAGAATTCCGACGCTGGATTCTGATATGTTAGATTCTTCGATCCTCGTGGGGTGGGTTGAACAGTGATTGGTAGTTCGTGCATACTTCAAGGCCACGGCTGGTCCTGACGGTCTCCTTGAGCTGGGACTTGCAAGGAAGGGTCTACTTTGCTTTGTTCTTGGCATCCAACCCAGAGACCAGGGTAGGACTTTGGTTGGGCTTGCTTGTAGGGGCGAGAAATGATGAGATTGAATAGAATCAAGCGACAAATTTTTTTTTTTTTTTTCGCTTTTTCTTACTGCTGTGAGACTGGGCTCTGCTGGAGAAGAGGGGAAACGCAGGTTATGGTGCTCCGAGCAACACATGACTGGTGCACCACTTGGCTGCATGTTAATAATAATATCGATACTATTACTATTAGATATTTGTATATGAAAATGAATTTAAGAATAGGAATAACCAAATTCCGGTCGGGACGGGGAGGCTCAGACGTGGGTCTGAATGGGGGTGACATGACATAACATGAGGATTGATTTTTAGGAGTATATTATTTTTATATTATTATTAAGAACAATGTGGTTAGGAAGTGGTCAAGGTGAAACAACCCCCCGGTCCGACAGGGCATCGGGAGGGGGACGACAAGACAAGACACGACACTAAAGGTGATAAGATTAATGACGCCATTTTGATCTTGATGGTGTTATAAGGTTTGGGTGGGGAAACCTGCAGGGTTCGTAAATTTTATTATTATTCCCATGTTATTCATCCAGGGCACGACTTTAAAGAGTTTTCGTTGCCACCGTCCCAGCTCAGTCTAGATCAACAGCTAGGTAATAGTGAACACGAGGCGTTTATAGTCTTTGCAGGAACATGGGAGAATGCAACCTCTGCTGTCAACGATTGGACTCTCCAGGTGCTCTTCGCCGGATGAATCCCCCCAGAGGTGAGGGCTTGCAGCTGCCAAGCCTAGCGTCTTGAGACAAGGCTAACATTTTAGTTGCAGGTCATGTTTTATCACTAGTATTCTAAAGTACCCGAAGTACCTCGAGTCCTCGACCGCGTAGAGGGAGCTATGGAGATAGGATGATTAATTAATCTACAGCTGTAGAGGGACTTCTCCCGGGCCTAAGAGGAGGGACTAGTCGGGTAGAGACTGATCCCGGTCCGATCTTGAAGCGATACCCTAATTGCGCCTCGAAATGAAATCAGCAAAGAGACCTGATTGAGAGAAGAAAATCTTTAAAATGATCCACACGTGGAGCCGGCCGGCTTTCACCATCGGTCTGAGCGATGGCGTGTTCTGCCGTCCTCCCTATTGGCTGCCTGTGACTCCGCTACCGATGGCGTTATTTTTTCTTTTGCTGGCCGCCGCTCTTGATTGGTCCGCGGCTCGCTGTTTCCGCTGCATCGGGTGGGCGGTGAAAGTCGGCAGTATCATCCAGGTCCGGACTCAGGCATCCATCTCGTCGTCCTGTTCCTCCTCGGCAGGTATTGACTCCCCAATAATGGTGGCATCAGAGCCCCCATACACCAAGTATCATCATTCTTGCCAGTAGGCTCATCGGCCTCAACTTGATTGTCTGATTTTTTCTCCAATCAATTTTTTGTTTGGGCGTTGACCCATGGTTACACAGAGCAGTCCCTCGCTTCCAGACCTCCGCTAAAAACGGGGCGTAGTACTCGTAGTACGAGACTCAAGCTCAACGCACGTAACGCTCGTCGTGGCTTTTCTTGTCGGCTCCATTTTTTTTTTTCGAACTTACTTTTTAAGCTGCCGCGGAAAACTGCGTCTTACTGTTTTGCCATGGATGATCCTGGTGGGTCAGCGGCCCTCAGTCCATGATCTGTGATCATTGAGGTAACTTACTCAGTACTTCTACTGAGTCCTTACTCCGAGTGCTTCTCTGCTTCTCGGTTCTTTTACCTGATGCACTTTTTCTTTTCTTTTTTCCTTTCTTTTTTCCCACCTTGGCCGAGGACAGGAACGAGTGGTCATTATTATTAGTCTATTATTGCCTTTTCCTCGCCCAAAATCATTCGTCAGCTTGATCGACTGGGCAATATACCTCCTTGATCCTCCCCCCACAGAATCCCGTGTTGCCCACTTCGCCGGCCGGACTCTCCGCTAAAAAACACATAAAAGTTACTTTGGGAGAACCTTTCTTTTCTTTTTCTCGTCCAAACTTTCCTCAACGCCCAATTCTCGACACTGTTCCTCTTCCCTCGGGCGCTGAGAACGTACTTTCTGCTCTGTTGCGCCACAAACCAGATCCCATTTCCTCTCAGGCAGTCCCGGCCACCCGCCTTCGCGCTTTTTGATTCCTATTTTATTTCGTGGCTTCCTTGACGCCCTGGTGCCGTGCTAGATTAACTTGCTTTAACCCTTGTCGTGGGGGATCTGTGATTTCGCATTTGCAGCTCGAGATCACGACATCGACCTTAGCTGCTCTTGGTTCCTTTTAAAACCCGCCCAAGCGGCATCTTCATTCATCTGTCATTCATCCTGCAGTAGTGGCAATGGAGTTTGCTTGAGCCCAACCCTGCATCCATCCTAGTACACCCTGAATATCTTCCGACTGGTATTGCCCCCCTTGACTCCCGCTACTCGATCTTCTGGATAGATCCCTGGAGGTCTACTAAACTTGGTCTACCTGACCCTATACCACCCCCGGGCCCCTTTTCGAAGAACACACTCAATCGTCACCATGTCTGACGACCTCGCAACCAAGCTTGGCCACGGCGCGGCCAAGGTTCTCGGCATCAAGCTGCCACAGAATCCACAAGACGATCCTGTCACCAGGGGCGAATCGACTTTTTCTGTTGGTACCGTCGACACATATCCCTATGTCGAGCCGGAGCCCACAGCGGCCGAATGGGTCCGCGAAGTCACCCCGAGCCTTCGCGATATTGGAATGTACTTTTATAGGCTCTTCCCTTTCCTGGCCTGGATTACGCGGTACAACATGACCTGGTTTATTGGCGATCTTGTCGCTGGTGAGTCCTACCCCTGGATACGCATCATTTTCGGAAGCTAATACCGATCTAGGTGTGACGGTTGGCGCTGTTGTCGTGCCTCAGTCCATGGCTTATGCCAAGCTCGCCCAGCTGCCTGTCGAGTTTGGCCTGTACTCGTCCTTTATGGGGGTCTTGCTCTACTGGTTCTTTGCTACCTCGAAGGATATCACTATTGGCGTAGGTTTCACCCGCGACATGCGTTTTGTCTGCTCATTCCAGCAAGCTAATGATGGGAAATAGCCTGTTGCCGTTATGTCCACCGTCGTCGGAAACGTGGTCCTTAAGGCCCAGGAACAGATCCCAGATGTCCCACCGTACGTGATCGCATCTGCGATGGCCGTTATCTGCGGTGCTATCGTTTGCTTTTTGGGTCTGGCGCGACTCGGTTTCATCGTGGATTTCATCTCTCTTCCGGCCATCACGGCTTTCATGACCGGTTCCGCCGTCAACATTATCGCCGGCCAAGTCTCCACTATGCTTGGCGAGACCGCCAAGTTCTCCACGCGAGGCGCCACATACCTGACCATTATCAATACTCTGAAGCACCTGCCGAGTTCCACCCTTGACGCAGCCATGGGCGTCACTGCTCTTGCAATGCTGTACATCATTCGCTATGCCTGCAACTTTGCTGCTCGAAAGCAACCCCACCGCGCTAAAACTTGGTTCTTCATCAATACTCTGCGCACCGCATTTGTGATCTTGTTCTACACCATGATCAGCGCTGCTGTGAACCTCCACCGAAGAGACAACCCCGCTTTCAGCGTTCTCGGCCATGTGCCCAGAGGCTTCCAGCACGCCGCCGTTCCCAATCTTGATACGAGGATTATCAAGACTTTTGTTAGCGAGCTTCCCGCGTCCGTTATCGTCCTCCTGATTGAGCATATCGCCATCTCGAAGTCTTTCGGACGTGTTAACAACTACACAATCGATCCTTCCCAGGAGTTGGTGGCTATTGGTGTTACCAATCTTCTGGGACCCTTCCTGGGTGCCTATGCTGCCACTGGATCTTTCTCACGAACCGCCATTAAATCCAAGGCCGGTGTTCGGACCCCCTTGGCAGGTGTGATTACAGCTATTGTCGTCCTTCTCGCTATTTATGCCCTCCCCGCCCTCTTCTGGTATATCCCCAAGGCCTCTCTGGCTGGTGTTATCATCCATGCCGTCGGTGATCTGATCACCCCGCCCAACGTTGTGTACCAGTTCTGGCTTGTTTCCCCACTGGACGCCATTATCTTTTTCATCGGTGTTATCGTGACCATCTTCACCACCATTGAGATCGGCGTCTACTGCACCGTGAGCGTGTCTGCCGCCGTCCTTCTCTTCCGCGTTGCCAAGGCCAATGGTCATTTCCTCGGCCGTGTCACCATCCACTCGGTTGTCGGTGACCACGTTTTGGAAGATGGCAAGTTCGCGGCGCAGGATTCCAAGGACGGAGCTCCCTACGATCTCACTCGATCCATATACCTTCCGATCAACCACACTGATGGATCCAACCCCGAGGTTGAAGTGGAACAACCTTTCCCAGGTATCTTTATTTACCGATTCTCCGAAGGACTCAACTACCCGAACGCCAACCACTATACCGATCGTCTCGTTGCCACTCTCTTCAAACAAACGCGCCGCACCAACCAATTCAGCTACCCCAAACCCGGTGACCGACCATGGAACAATCCTGGCCCACGCAAGGGGCATGCGGAGGAAGACCATTCTCACCTCCCCATCCTGCGGGCAATCATTCTTGATTTCTCTTCGGTGAACAACGTGGATGTGACTGCCGTCCAGAACCTAATCGACATCCGCAACCAGCTCGACCTCTATGCCTCGCCTCGCACTGTGCAGTGGCATTTCGCTCACATAAACAACCGCTGGACCAAGCGCGCTCTCTCTGCCGCTGGATTCGGCTACCCGACGCCGACCTCTGAGACTGGCTTCCGCCGCTGGAAGCCCATCTTCAACGTGACTGAAATTGGCGGCCAGTCGTCCGCAGCTGCGCATGCCGAATTGGTGTCCAACCAAAAAGCACAGGCCGCGCGAGTTCACGACCTCGAGTCCGGTCTCAAGAGTGACTCAGAGGCTATTGAGCGGGAGACACACGGCATCGAAGAATCTTCCGATACGAGCAGCGACGATAAGCTCCAGAGTGATCTTAAGAACAGCAAGGCATACCAGACCCGGAAGGTTGCCGTGGTACACAGTGTCAACCGACCATTCTTCCACATCGATCTCACCGCCGCGCTAGAGAGCGCCCTGGCCAACTCGCCCGATGAGGAGGATCCCATCCCGCAGGCCGAGGAAGCCTAGACTAATTGAACCTCACCTCACCTCACCTCACCTCCCTGGTTGGAGATGCCCAAAGATAGTTAATTCATTTTTGGAATACCCACCTAACGCCCCCACTTTTGTTGAGCGAGCCAGTTCACCCACTTGATTTTTAATACCTTATATACCATACCATACCTTATTACCCTTCCCTGGTCTTTACCACTTACTTACTAGCATTTATTCTTTATACTCATGCTCGCACCTGTCGCTACGAAATAATACCCCCGGAAGTCTAGTCTAGCTCGATGTATATAGATTGATTGATTAATTGATTGCTCGATGAATTGATTAATTCATAGCTCGATATTGAAGCCTAGTATGTAACTAACCTAGCGTAGAATTTGATCCGCCTATGTATGGTATGATGTTCCACCTGATCCTCTTCGATTCCTGTATCTGTCGCAGTGTCGATCAGAATCCCTGTAATAATAACGTGTTGTCTTTACATCTCTCCATCTCTACCCCCCCACCCCCCCCATGCATTGGCCTGAGTTAGATTTCAACGGGATTCTCTTTTTCAGAGTATTGATTTTTTTTCCTTTCTTTTTTTTGGTTCTTGATGGGGAGAAAATTATGATTGATCTGGGAGTTAGGAATGACTGTTTGTTTGATTGATTGTGGGTTGTCGATTCCTTCTAGGTTTCGGGACATGAGATCGAGTGGAAGGGGTAGGCAGGGCTTTGCATGTCAGGTGACCAACCGACTGACGGCTGACAGATAGAGATAACCCAGGTACTAAGTTTATTTCTTCATCAGGTCTATTATCCAGTTGGGTTGAATTAGGAGAGCGTGTTATTTGGAGGTATGTATGGTAGGATAGGATATCTTGACAGATCGTGTACTATGGACAATGTGTACTGTCTCTTCTAAGACTAATTTGAAAACCGCAACTGTCTAGTCAGAGAGTAGCAGCAGCAGCAAGCTGCTTCTCAAAAGTTAGACTTGCAAATACAGTAGCAAGAGCCTGCGCCGTTAACTCCTCGTTTTGTACTTCCCTCGCCTCTTTCTCTCTCTTATCTAGCTCCATCAACAGCCCACAAACAGCCACGACCGTGAAACTCTTCAGTCCGTCCCAGTTTCTCCGGCGTCGCGGCCCATTAGCGAGCATGTTCTCGTCTTCGTCCCTCGCGACATGCACGCAGGCAAGACAGCGCTCGAGAGAGTCGAACTCGGTTGTGTAGCCGGTCGCCAGTGGATTGGACGGCCGCATCTGGGTGAGGATCCAGGAGGCGATGCGGTCGAATTCGTCCTTGAGTTTTATGGAGCGTTCGCGTTGGCGGTGGGTCTGGATGCCGGTTTTGTTGAGGATGTGGCCGATGAAGACTTCGAGCTCGCTGATGGGGTTGATGGGGTGTTCGGAGAAATTGTTCATGGCCGCATAGATGGCGTCTTCGTATCTGTGCTTTTGTTAGTGGGGTGGGATATAGTGGGAGGGAAAGGAGGGAGAGAGGTACGCTGAGCGGATCTGCCGGGCTGTCTCGACGTGATGTTCCCATTTTGTTGGGGCGCCGAGGGCTCGACAGCGGGTAGTTAAGGAATAGATAAATTTAGGCCAAAATCGGCCGCGGAGGTGCAGGGGAACGGTAGCGGTGCGGACGTTTTCACTCCAGATTTTGTGTTCGTCAACGTTGCGGTAGAGCTTCCCGAGGAGTTTCTCGGAGCGGTAGTATTTGTGTAAGGGGCCCGAGTCTTCGTCTTGATTTGGAGGTGTTTGGACGACGTAGCGTTCGAGTTTGATTTCGGAGGCGTTGTGAAGGTATGCCTGAGGGCCCGGGGCGAAGCTAGAATTGACAAAATTTAGTATGTGTTTGTGCTTGAGATTGTAGATATGAGTCGGAATAAGAGCTTACAAGTCTGGCCTGTACCGGTTCATATATGGCATCTGGTCCATTCGCACTGGTATTCCTGTCTTTGAGAAGTCGACGGCAGTAGAGTGCAGCTCTGCGAGTTTTTGGCAGTCTGGGTGGGAGGTGCCGCCGGTCATCTGGTCGGCTAGGATCATGTGTTTCGTGGCGATGACACCTAGACGATCCGATTGCATGAAATCAACAAAGAAATTCGCCATATCTTCCTTGGTGACTGTGTGCCCGATATCAATGGGTGCTACTCGAGGGTAGTCGGCTGGGGCAAAGGTTCGCACTGGCTTTGCCTTGAGGTCCCAGATGATGTTGTAGAGATCACCGTCGAGATCACCGCCACTAAGCTGACTGGGGAGGTCCCGTGTACCCACTCGGCTGAAAACAATGCAGTTCTTATGCACCCGTAGTGAATGACCGACAGGGGGGACCACGTTGGACACATACTGGACATCGCCGTCGTGTAAAGCAGGACAGCGGGTGACGATAAGTCGGCACGCACCTGGAGCTTTGGGAAATCGGCCACCCATACTATCATACGTCACGTACACTTCGTTCTCCTTAAGAAATCCTGTTTCATCCATGATGCCGAAGAGTGTGATACCCTTTTCGACCGGGATGCGCGCCTTGTACTTCAATAGGCGGAGTTCACGGAGCACTACAGCTTCGACAATGGAGCGGAGAAAAGGCTCCTCTTTATAGTCAAGCTTGAGCGAATCACATTGCTGGAAGAACTTAAAAAGTCGTATGGATTCGCCAACATCTTGCCCCCTGATAAAATTGGCCGTATTTTTGGTAGTTGCGGTTGCATTGCGCAGCTGGTTAATCCGACGTTCTTGCAGCTTGAAGAACCACTTTTCTGAGACACCCATATCTTCCATGATCTTGATCACTTGCCGGTTGAGGACCAGTGGGATCGGCTTTGATCCGACATCGCAGATCTCGAGGTCTCTTATGTCAGTGCTGTCGAATTTGATCATCGAAGGTCGAAGGTGGATGCGGCCACCAGCCAATGTAGAGTCGAGAGCTAGCATACCTTTTGCACCCCCTATTCGGATTTGAAAACAGGTAGGAAGGCCCTTCTTCGAAGGCAAAACGTCCCGTATGGCTTCTACAACCTCCCACGAGACAGTCCCAACACCATCGCTAAATACGCGGGATCCATATTTTACATCATCCATGAGACAGAGCGAGATATCATTGTCCTTGAGATTAACGGCAAAAGGGGTCTCAGAGAACGCCTGGCCAATTCGCGCAGCGCATTTTGCGGGTGTCGTTATATTCGAGAACTTGCCGATCGCTTTGATAATCGAAAAATACGTCTGTAATTTGCCTTGGTCGTCAACGAACGGAGCCGAAAACTAGTGAAGTTAGCACACCACGCTGTTTGAAGGACTTAATGAGCCAATGCTCACCCAGACTGAATGAGATCGTAGGGATGAGTGAGAGAAGCCAAGAAAGGTGTAAGTGCGGCCGGCAATCTGGATTCCATTCCGCAAGACGTCTTTGAACCTGATAAATATTTCACTGTTGTCGATCTGCGGCGAGAAATGTATATCTTGGCCATTCTCGTCACAAAATTGCACCCGCACAAAGTACTCGTGGTGGTTCGGGAACCGTCGAAGTATGCGATTCTTAGGCTCCATTTCCGGACCATGCAAGGTTATTCGTGATGGGGTGACCATGACCCTGCAGACCGATGCTAGGTTTTGACTCGGGAGGAATAACCCGTCCTTCTGGACATTACCACCCGTGATGTCTTTCTCGTTTTGAATGATGGCTTCAAGCAGCGAGCCGACCTCGAAATCCTTGGGCTCTCCGTATGGAGCTGGCCAGTCGATCATATTAAACAGTCTCCGGATGGACTCGATCGACAATGGCTTCCATCCTGCGGACATTCTTGCCTTCGAAATGCGTAACAGGCCCCGTGCAAGTTCAAAGACTTGTCCAGGAGGAAGGTAAGCATTGTAGGCGAGTGCTTGTAACTGGAATAAAACTTCAAAGGGGAGCATTGCATCCTTTGTGTAGTTGGCCAGCAGTGCTTTGAGAGAATTGAACTGAACGTGGAAATCTCCAAGATACTTGGTATCGAAATTATAGCCAGTAACCGTCATTTCATAATCTTTGAGGTGTTCTATGTTCTCCGAAAGATCGTCAACGGCAACATAGAACTGATAGGTCAGACACTGGCCGACTAGTTCGGAATGCTTCCCACCGAGTGAGCAGAGACGAGTTCGAGTTGGACCTGGACGGAATGAAGGTTTGCCATGACTTAAATCAAGACTTAGCGAATGAGTTCCCGAGTTATCGTAGAAGATCAAGGGAACGGTTGACAGGGTGAGGATGAGGGAGCCACGGTCATTCCAAACTAGTTCGACAACCGTGTTGATGGGGATTCTGATGAGATTTCTGTTGTTCAGCTTGACGATGATATTGCGCTTTTTGAATATCATCACTCCCATATCTTGCCACTGGATTTCGGGAACATAGGTCAGCTCATCTTGCATGAAAGTGCAATACCCACAGCTGGATGCTAGGAGGGTGAAAGTGACTGGACTTTCTTCTTTTTCCACCACATGAGAAGGGTTAGTGCGTTGCTGGGCAGCATGTTTGAGGGCCTTGAGAGCGAATTCCTGGGGAGCTCGGGTGCTGGGCTTGCAGTAGACATCGACTCCGAACAGCTGCAGCTTTGCAGTGGGCCGGCCCTGAGTTTTATTCCTAGGGCCGCGTTCTTGGTAGATATGAAGAAATTTCTCCGCATCAGCCTTGTGCAGGAAGGTGATGTGGGCGAAACGTTTCTTCCTTGGCTTCTCACAGTTGTAGTCGATGATGGCAAGCGGCCTCATAAAAGCAGCAAGCTGATCTTTCAACCCATCTTCAGTTAGATCGGGGGGGATATTATGGATAAACACCTCCAGCTTGACGTATTAATAGGTGTAGTTGAACGAGGAAGGAAGTGTTCTGCCTCGCTGGCAGGAAGGTGTTAGCGTGAGAAGCTGCAGAGGTTGGCGGGGCACGGAGCAGCGAGTCTTTGGGACGACGGGTTCTATTGAAGAATGGATCGGAATCACCGGTGGGTAAGGGACAAGGTAATAAAGATGAGCAGAGATGGGAGCGATAGTTGAAATCGAAATAAGAATGCGAGAGAACAGGATGGAGATGTAAGGTTGGAGGGTGGAGGGAAGAGAAACACAGGCTGGAGTACTTGGATGAAGACCCAACAGAGCTAGTGGGTGGCCATCCCGTGATTCTAATATTATTGGAGAGACAGCAAACAAACTTGAACACCTGGATGGATTCTCTAGCCTTTCGCTCTTCGAAGTATGGATATAATTGGGGGTTCCTTTTACCCCCTCTTCCTGAGACATGGCAAACAACTATCCGTCAGCACCTACAGAAAGTACCTAGAGCTTTAGTGGAGGGCCGTTGGAGGGTTGCCTAGGCACTGGCGAACGAGAGTTATTTGACGAGTATGCATATTCAATGAAGGAGTATGATCTGAAAATGGATACACTTAGATGAGAGCTCAAGAAACCCCCTTCCATTCATAGGTACCAAGGTAGTCCCAAGAGCCAGCCTACGGGAGCTTCAGTTTGATCTTCCAATGAGACGCTGAGATAACTAGCGTTGATCCGTTGCTAAAGGTACCTAGTAGGTAGTAGGTTCCGTCGCCCCCCTACTCGATCCATCATTCAATTCATTTCGACTGATCCTCAGTTCCATTCAAATGCAAGACTTTCCCCCCATGATCCCACCAACCCCTTTACTCCCCCCCCGAAAATTCAACCATCGCCTTTGCACAATGCCCTATGAATGTCAGACATGCACTGAATCCTTTTGGTATGAGGATGACTGCAACGAACACATGGATGACTACGGTCACTGGCCTCGGTGTGAAAGCTGCAACCGTTCTTTCCGATCCTGGGGAGCCTGTAATCAGCATATGGACGCTGTTGGACACTGGGAGCACGGCTGGGAATGCCAAACCTGTGTCAACACTTATCGCCAGCAAAGGGACCAGGTCCAGCATATGAACGCGATGGACCACTGGGCCCCCACTTTCTCCTGCGAGACTTGCAGCTCCAGCTTCCGTAGCCAGGCGGCTGCCAACCAGCACATGCAATCGCGGGGCCATTACAAGAATTACTGCAAGAGCTGCGACCGTCGCTTTGACAACACAAACAACCTACGCATGGTAAGCCTCTCTCCATTGTTCTCTCGTATTTCTCCCCGAAGTGACGGATATTCTGACCATTCTGCAGCATCTCAACTCCAAGCTCCACCGAGGGAGAACCGTCGCTTGCCCATTTTGCCAAGTCGGCTATACTACCGCCAGTGGCCTCTCCCACCACCTCGAGACCGGGTCCTGTCCCAAAGCCCCCAGGCTGAACCGCGAGACTATCTACAAGATGGTTCGTGAACGGGACCCGTCTGGCGTTATCACGCACAAGCAGATCGGATGGCGACCCGAGGAGAATACCGAATATTCGGCCACAGCACGCGCCTACAACGGTCACGCGTGGGAATGCTATCTTTGCCACCGGGGATTTAAAAGGATGCCTGCGCTGAACCAGCATCTCAACTCTCCCGCGCACAAACAGCAGATCTACCATTGTCCGAACGCGGGCTGTTCGAGGCCTTTTGCGGCGCTGGCGGGATTGTTCAACCACCTCGAAAGCGAGTCTTGTGCGTTTATGAGGTTCGAGAAGGTACAGCAGTCGGTAGGCAATGTGTTGCAGGGAGGGCGACTTATTTCATTTTAATCCAAGATCCTTGTGGGAAGGTGTATGTGGTTTCAACTGATGTATTTTGTTAAGAGTTGACCGAGTCTATTGCTTACGATTACGATGCTCATAGTACTAGAAGCAATACAGAATAATAGTATACTTACATTTAATAGAAAGTTTTATCTCACATGAAAGAATAACGAGTATCAAACAGGCTGTCAAGCTCTCAGCTCCGCGCCTCAGCCCCGCATCTCAGCCACCCTTCATCTCCCACCAATCACCCTTTTCCATCCATGAGCCATCCCACCCGTGACTCTTCATCGAGATTCTTCACCCTCTTACTCGGTGGGATTGGAAACACAAAGGAAAATTCGGTAGACGTATACTTATTGGCTGATTTTTATTAAGAAATATCTATGTATAGTAAAGTGAACGGACATGAAATACGTATCTAGACAAAGTCAAGCAGTGAAGAATGTCTAATGGCTTGACATATATAGTACCTGGACATTTTCAAAATATCACCATCAACTGAACATTCACTAGTAATGACTGAGCCAGCCAGTCGCTGCTTGATTGTTTATTCACTATGCTGTAGGACAAAAGAATCTAGTGGATACACGAAACTTCAACACACGCTGTTCTCCACTTGCCATTTCCTTCCTCTCTTTCTCTCTCTCCACGGAATAGCAGCCTCCCTATAACTCAACCCATGGATCTAGATATCCTCCGCGGGGCTGAGTTATCTCGTATAGCTCTTGCCAATCGAAAGGATGAGACATGAGGATTCTATATCTCCAATTTCAGCTATGAAACGGGTCAAGAATTGAGATATACCAGACCAAGCGATGAAATACCTACCATAAAGCCGTTGTCTGGGACTCAGTATCTATAGCGCCAATATTTGGCTCAGCTACATGTTCAGTGATTCCTGTAGAGTTAGGGATATGGGCATTTTTCTAGCTTGCGGATGATGGGCTGGTTAAAACGCGCGTTGAAACCCTTTCAAGGCATGACATACCAGCGAAAAGGTTAAAGCTCTATATGTTTTAATTGAAAAGTCTTGGAATATATAGGAACTAATATATTGGTCTGCTAGGGTATTCTCGGCGACATATTCGAATCCAAGTCTGAGAGAAACAGGTAGTATGTCCCTGCTATCGCACGTTCAAAAGACTAGTGGACTTATCCCTATTGCCCCTCTTGCCCAGTGACGTTCATACTGAGGGGGGCGAGACGGAGACTGAAAAGCCAGGGTGGACTTCTCTGCCCCGTAAAGTGAATCTGCGGTAAGAAATAACCCAGCAGCTTCTAGTGATTGCTCTGGGTCATCATCGACCAACTCGGTCCTTAGGTCCGCAAGGCAACGTCGAGGAGGGTTCTTGGCTGTCACCTGGACATTGGTAGATACAGGAGCAAGTTAACCACGCCTGTCTTTGAGATTCAAAGTGGTTCTGACTCACTACCTAGGTAATAGGTGTGCTGGTTGACATGCTGCCAAAACCCCGTGAACAAGATGTAATTACACTGGAACATAATGTCTTCACTTCTGCTGCTACAAGAATCTTCGAGAGGCTGTCTTTCTTGTCTGAATAGTAATCCTAAATATTCAAATTTTGCTCAAGTTCCGCCATTACGACCCTCAGTGGTCATTCCTATGTCCAGAACATATGGTATAGAATGAGTCATGCTCTTAAAGCATATCAAAATCCCATCCTCCGTCAACCCAATTGCCATCTCCCACCAAAACAGTTACCATCGCTCATCTATCTACATTTTCCACAATGTCTTGCCCTCAATCAACATCAACGATGCCTGCTCACCTCGCAGGCCTAGGAACCCTCGGGAAACTCCCACCCGAATTGCGACTTTGCATCTGGGAGCATCTCTTCACGTATCCGTGTTTGTCACCATTTTCCTTCTCCTCGCCGAGAGGATTTTGGTTGGAGCGTAAGAAGCTCGCCATTTTCCAAACAAGCAGACAACTCTACAATGAAACCTCATACGAATTTCACAAGGACTTTACCGTGACGATCGAAGTCCGGCCGTACCCTCGACCTGAATACTGGATGATTTTGAAGATTTCCAAGCTCCACATAACACGTTATCTCAGAGGCTTCCGGGATCTTGTCAAGCAAGGCCTTGGCCGTTTACCATTCAACAGGGTGAACTTACAAGTCCGGCTTCTTGCCCCCGACTGGCGAGATTACGCCCAGTTGATTCTCCTTTGGCAACGGATCAACCTGCTCGTCGATCACCTTGGCAATGCACCAAAGATCAAAAGCCTCGACATCGCTCTCAGAAAAGGCCGTGAGATGCATTGGTATTGTTGGAAAGAGGGACGAATCAGTGTGAAAATGCACACTCGGAAAGGTTTAGGGGTCCTCCCGACACCCCTCTTTGAACAGGAGCTCTATGACCATGAGGTCGCCCTGCTACCCTTCTGCCGACTAACCAATGTCCGGGAGATCCAGCTTACCATGAGAGATAAGGCACGCCGATACCTGCCTCGGAAGGTGTACAAATGTATCCTCATGCAGATCAAGGGTCGAGGGCGCACCCGCGTCTCCAGTAAAAGCAACGCTTGGATTGCCCCGAGATTTGATAACATTGACCAGCTTCTTACTGACGTTGATGTGTGTTTTCAGTACGCGTTATTTGCGAATCTGAGAGGGCATACAGCAGCCTGGCTGTGCAAGGCTGAAGGGAAAGCGATGGACGCCCTAAAGAAGCGACACCAGAAAGGCAAAGGGAAGGAGCCTCCGGAGAAGGAGGTTCAAGCTTAGTGTGGGTAGACTCAGAATGCCCTTGAACTGGATTGAACATATCAAGGGAAGAGATTCACTATCTGAACAGTAGAATGTTGACTTGATATTGAGGCCAGATGGATGATCTAGGGTATACTTGCTTCATGTTTGTACTGAATTTAATTGCTTTTGGCTCATTTGGAGTATAATCAAGTCATCATATACGAACTTCGTAGTTTCCTAGTTTAATATGATCAAAAGAAGCAACTGCAACAATCACAGAGCGCCTTCCATCTTAATCTACACAGCATCGTATAGAAAAGATGAAGTTGTCCCCTCTTTTCTTTCTCTTTCAAATCTGTAACATCATAGGACTTTTTTGGTTTTTCTTTTGGCTTCTTTTATATTTGAATCCCTTCTGATATGTAAGTGTCCCCTGTGGTGAAATATGTATATTGCATTCATTTTCTGTTTCCACTCTCTAATATTATAGCAGGGAAACCTATATCGGTTCCCCCTTTTCTCTCTTGTCTCCCCCCTCTGAGGACGATACATCTTCAGCCGATTACCCCTCCCTCTCGCCCTCGGACGTTCAAACCATGGGCAGCAATCCAGAGACTGAAAAGCCACGAACGAGCGACCGCCGTTCATGACGTCCTTTTCGCAGCAAAATCATCCAGTCCAATTCCACCCGCCACTCAGGAATCTGCCCTTCCTCCTCCGTCCTCCGATAACGTGACCCTTCTCCTGTGCTTGGGAGATTATGCTGGCCGCATGTGGAAATGCCTGAAAAGGGCTGCATGGGAGCTCGACCAACGCTTGCCTGATCGAGTAGCCGCCCTCCATGGTGATATTCGCGACGAGGAAGATGATGGTGGAGGTGCTGTCACCGAAACGATCCATCTTTGTCTCAAACACCTTCGCGAGACCGGAGTCAAGGCAGATTTCGAAATGGCCAAGCTGGCAATCAGGATCTACGCGGAACGCAATTCGGTCTGCCACGCAAAGGTTGGGAATCCTAGTGTCGCTCACGACGTGCGAGCACTGCGCGAGGCTATCGATGAGGATATTGAGGCACTCCCAAACATCTTGCCAGATGACCAAAGGGCGCTGAAATTCCAAGAGACATAGCCAACCCACAGCCTATCGGAGGTAGCAGAGCACGTGAGGCAACAGAGGCCAGGAAGGTCCTCTAGAAGGCCCTGGCCACTATCAAGGAGCAGCGATGGTACAAGAAATTCTGGGTTAACTCGTCCTCCAGAGCAGGCTTCTCTATCCATCCATTCATTGGTTTTTCTTTCTTTCTCCCTCTTGTTTATTCCCCTTTGTCAAGGAAAGGAAAATTCCCAAGTCAAGCGGAATGTAATCGCAATTGGCCATCTATAATGTTTCCATACCGAGTGTACTTTAGCTCGAATATATAATCCATATAAAGACCTCTACTCCTACACCACCCTGGAATTACTCCCTGTAGTATCCTCCGCCTCGATGACTCGCCTCAGCCTCACACCCCCCCTCCAGCCCACCCAGCCCTTCTCATTCGGCCCCCTCACCAACCCAACCCCCAACGCCACCGCAATGAAAACCAAACTGACCGTGCCCGACATCACCCAGCCAGCCTGCGCATACACCTTATTCCCCACCGAGGTGCCCATCAACTGCCCACAAAACACGCCCACCATATACCCCGTGTTCACGCGGTTCCTCGCCTTCGGGGCCACCGTATAAATGGCGACCCGATTGGCCGTCATGGCCGACTGCAGGCCGAAATCCAGCAGACAGGCATACAGGATGGGCGCGGCCACCGTGATCGTCCCCGCGAAGGTCCCCACCGCAATCCCCACCATCGCCACCAGCAAACTCACCGCGACCGCCAACTGCGTCACATACCGATCGACCACGAGCCGCGAATACACCGGCACGAAGACCATCGGCGTCAGGCCCGCAATGGAGAACAGGCCGATCGTCTGCGTCGAGTAGAAGTACGGCGCCCCGGCGAGGAGAAAGGTCAGCGTCGTCCAGAAGCTGGTGAAGGTTGCGGAACCTAGGAAGCCGATGAGGGTCGCTTGGAGGAGGACCGGGTGTGTGGTGTAGTAGGCTAGGATGGAGGAGAGGACCCGGAGGTAGGAGATTTGGTGGGGGGCGTTAGTGGAGGGGTAGTCGGGCATGAAGAGGTAGAGCAGGGCGAAGATCATGTATTGGAGGGCAAGGGCGAGGAAGTAGATGGCGCGCCAGGTGGTGTGGGAGGCGAGGAGGCCCGAGAAGAGACGGGCGAAGAGGAGGCCGAAGGTCATGGCTGCGCCGACGACGGAGAGGGCGGTTGCGCGGCGGGCGGCCGGGGCGAGGTCGCCGACAAGGGGGAGCATGAGTTGCTATCTTTCATCAATCTCTTATGTCTCTACAAGAGTCGAAGATGGAGGTGATTTTGAAAACCGGGGGGGGGGCTTACTGGGGTCACGGTTGTAATAGAGGTAATGAAGCTCAGGGCTAGGAAGACGTTGAACGAATCCGTGAAGCAGAGTCCAATCCACACCGTCGCCGTGAGGAAGGTCAGAAACAGCACGAATGGTCGTCGCCGGACGATGTCGCCGAGTGGACAGATGAAGATCAGTCCGGCTGCGTAGCCCGCCTGCGAGCACGTGGGGATCAGCGAGGCTCGCTCCTGCGTCACGTCGAAGTAGCTCGCGAAGAGATCGAGCAGGGGCTGCGCATAGTAGAGGTTGGCGACGGTGAAGGTGCCGGCAAAGCCGAAGAGGAGGTTCATGAAGATGTTGAATTTGGGGGGGTTGGCGGGGTTCCAGCGGCAGTTGGGGGGTGCCCAGAGGAACAAGTCGAGCAAGAGTTTGGGAGAGGTCCATCGGATTCTTGGTGCTTTGGGAGCATTTTCCTAGATCATCTTAGTTACGGTTAGTTTGAAAGGGATGGGCCTGCGTACCTCGTGTGGCTGGATATTGGTTTCGGGGGGGTCAGTCTTTTCTCCCATTTTTATACTATATTTCTTGCCGCCCACTCGCGGAATTGAGTCCGTAACTAGCTGTCGCCGACAGGTCTGATTCGGCACCTTTATATAGTTATATAGCTGGATGGAAGATTATCATTTAGAGAAGATATCCTAGGGAATGGACCGAACATATCTAGCCCTGGCAAGGAAGAAAAAAAAGACCCATCTCGAGGACCCTAGGTTTAACTAACCCCCGCTTTGCCCGTGGAGGTGGTGATCTCGGAGATTGAGGTGGCTGCCAACTCGACTTGGATCGTATCAGCTAGTACCGGATATTTATCCATCGAGCTCGAGGCCAAGATTGACCTAGATGTGTCCAATCTTTGTTCGTGATTTGAAGTGAACCTGGCCATTGTGGGCACAGGGCTCCTGGGTGTCACGTGATATCTTGAATGGCCGCCGGAAACGGCCGGTATTTTTCGACCGCAGGAAATGCAACGACGCAGGAAGACGTTGCTTGTACTGGTCGGGGGGGACAGGGACCGAAGTCGACATCTAGGATGTTGGTAGGCGATGATAGAGACATGCAGGATGCGAGGGAGACAGCGTGGAGGAAGGCATGGCAGCCGACAGCTGGCCAATGGTTCAAGAGTTAGTCAGAGCAGCAGAAGCTGCGTGATCCATCCATCTTGGTCGGCGATTTCGGTCATTTTTATAAAATGCAGTTTATCGCATGGTTTCTAGGCATTAGGTTACACTGCATATCATATCCCTATCGCCCGACAATGTTTGCCTGAACTTCCCGGCTCCGTCACGTTTTGATTGCTACACCGCGGCATAGGCCTCTTAACGTACTTCCCCGAGCATAGCTAGCTGAGCAATGAATCAGGACCACCCTGCTTATAGAGTTTGTGAATCGTTTGTAGGATGACCCTGGAATCATCCACCGAGACATCCGAGAGAACTGGCCCAGAAAACTCGTCTCAAGGAACCGACAACACGTGCAACCCAAATCATGTTCAACATCGACTCCCCCACCTCGTCCTCGCTACCTCTACCTCTACCCAGTGAACCATTCAACCTAACTTCCCTCACTGCAACTGACCAAGCCCGCTATACCTGCCAACACGCACAAGGATGGAGTCGTGAGCAAATGCTGCTTCTATCTCTAGAATATGCACTATATGCACGACGTCCTGAGCTACTTATGAGGAGGCACTCATCTCCGTACAAGTCGATCCGAAGGAGTATAGCCACGTGATGGATCTCTCGATGATCCTAAGGGGTATCCGTGTCCCCTTGAATGTAATAGTTTTGAATGTAATGGGGCTTTCTGAAGATGTCCAGGTGCTCTGCTCTGCTCCATGTATACTGACTGGGTAGTTGGGATATCAGGTCGAGTAAGGAAAAAGGAAATTACACACTCTTACCGAGGAAAGCTCTTCAGTACTCTGACTGCAAATCCAAGTGTCTCATGGGGTATATGAGCAGGAATCCAGAAAAGCCGAGTCCGGCATGAACTGCCCGATTCACCTTTGCTAGACGGGCTTCCCAGTCTTACGTGAGACCATACCTATAGAGCGATATAGCCGCCTTACCTAACTAAAAGCCTCCAAAGCATCCTCATAGCTGTCTGTGTGCCCTCCGAGTGCAGCAAAAGTACACTAAGGCTGACTGCATGGTTAGATTAGCTCGTTGATTATCTTACGCCTGGCTAATCAAGGATAGACACCGCACATACCTATAGCAGTTAGGGACCCAGCTCTACCCTGCATCTCAGCACCGATAGTTTGTATTAGCGCGAGGAAATTGCAGGGCCAAGCCCGATCCTAAGATTCGTGCGGACCAGACCCGGGGGGGGGGGGGGGGGCTCACCTTTTCACCCAAGATACATATATAAGGCATAAAGTCTGATGAACTGATTGGGGCTTGCAAAGTAGTCACTCAAATCTTCAGAAGCCAACCCCAAACTTGCAAATGCCCGGCCGTCTCGCTAACAAGATCGCCATCGTAACTGGCTCGTCCGCCGGGATCGGTCGCGCCATATGCCTGGCATTCCACCGCGAAGGAGCCACCGTCGTCTGCGCCAGCATCAGCGAGAATACGCGGAACGAGGCCTTTCGATCGGAACTCGCCACGCACGACCTCATCGTCCAGGAAGGCGGGCGCGCCATCTTCGTCCAAGCCGACGTCGCGAAGGCCGATGAAGTGCAGGCTCTCGTCCAGAGGACTGTAGAGACATACGGGCGTTTAGACATGTACCCCCCTCCTCCTATCTTAACAAAATATCCTGAAATAGAGGTTGCGATGATTTTAATCATTAATCATACATGATACATAATAGAATGGTGAATAACGCCGGAATCAACTTCGAATCCCACGATCGGGTGCCGGTCCCCGTTTGGGATCTCTCTGAGGACCGCTGGAACGCGACTATGGCGGTTAACCTCACGGGGACGTTCCTGGGGTGTAAGTATGCGATGGCGCAGATGGTGCAGCAGGAGCCGCATCCACATCCGCATGGAAATGGCGATAAAGGATGGATAATCAATCTGTCGTCTATTTTTGGGTTGGTGGGGGTTGCATACGGTGGTGAGTTTCTTCCTCTTTTCTTTCTTTCTTTTTTTGAGACACACTTGTCAGTCAATAGATCTATATCAAGCAGAATCTAACAATATCTGTTATAGCCGCATATACCACCTCGAAACACGCAATCATGGGCCTTACAAAGACAGCGGCGTTAGATGGGGCTCCTCATAGAATCCACGTGAATGCGTTGTGTCCTGGATGTAAGTGGAAGAAAAATATATATATATTTCCTGGATAGTATTTATTGAACAAGACTAACCTGGAACAAGTCGTGGAAACGGCGTTTATCTCAGAGATCAAAGGGAACCCGGGGGCAGCCTCGAATCTCGAATCGCTGCACCCGTTCCGGGGCCTGGGACAGCCCGAAGATATAGCCAAGGCGGCGGTTTTTCTAGCGTCGGAGGATAGCGCATGGGTTACTGCTGTGTCGTTGGCTGTGGATGGGGGGTATACGGCACTATAGCCTTTTTTTTTTTTTTTTTTTTTTTTTTTATTTCCATCATTGGTCTGTTATATAGTCTCAGAAGATCCTGATAGTTATATTAACGACAGGAAGATGACCCCTGGGTTCGCGCTGATTACGCCTATGCTGGTGATGGCGCTGCATATGGATGAAGTGACGGGTATACTGGGGTAGGTAGGTATAGTTGGACAATCTATATTCTAATATCTAATATACACTCGACAAAGGGTCGATAAAAGGTCTATAAAGAAAACAAGCCACTCCGCCTCTTCCCATGCGGATACACAATCAACGCCGACAGAAACAACCCGACTGTAATCCCGATGGCGGTCTGAATCATGCCGAACCCCAGACTGGTAAGTGAACTCCCCGACGAACCCCCCGAGGTATCCGCGGTCCCATTCTTGACGGAATCGGAGTACTCGATGGCGGACAGGATGGACCCGGACGAGGCCAGCCCCGAGGGCACGAGCGTGAAGATGCCCGGGATGGTCGAGCTGACGGCGTTCCCGCGCCACAGGCGACTGTAGAGGTTGGCGAGGAGGCCGATGGTGAAGGCGCCGACGGTGTTGGCGACCTCGGAGGAGGAGCCGAGCTTCTGCGTGCTGAAGTAGTTGGTGACGTAGCCGGCGGTGCCGATGAGGATCATGACGGGGGTCTGGCGCGGGTGGGCCTGGTTGATGAGGGCGGCGATGAGGCAGTAGGCGGCGACGAAGGGGAAGTGCGAGGTGTAGGGGGACCCCCAGACGGATTGGCGGGCGCAGGTGGTGTCGCTGGTGGCGTGGGGGTCGATGGCGCCGTAGATGGTGGTGCCGACGGTGACGCCGTAGCCGAGGAAGAGCGAGTAGATGATGGTGTAGACGAGGCGGATGGATCCCGCGATGATCTGGTGGGATTGCAGCTCGAGGCTGCTGGTGAGGACGGAGAAGCCGGGGAGGATCAGCGCGATGGAGGACTCGGTGATGGAGGCGTAGCAGAAGATGGGGTCGGTGTGGCCCGGGAGACGGATGCTCCCGAAGGCGCGCGCGAGGAAGGAGACGAGGATGGCGGCGGTGACCTCGAAGACGTTGGAGTAGAGGGCGGATCGGGGGGCCAGGACGTGCTGGAGGAAGCCGACGGTGCAGCCGAGCGCGAAGATGATGGGCAGGTCGATGGGCCGCGCGGAGAAGCCAAAGGGCCCGACGGCGGCCGAGCCCAGCCCGTACAGCAGGATGATGAGCCAGCGCGGGTAGCGCGGCTTGCGGTCCATCAGCTCGGTCAGCTCGGTGATGGCCGTCTGCATGTCGACCATGTCGTGGGTGACGCGTTTGTAGCAGTGGTGCACCTTTTCGAGGCGGCCCAGGTCGAGGCCCTGCGGGACGCGCACGAGCTTGACCTCGGCCGTGCGCGTGACGGGGTCGTCGAAGGACATGATCATGCAGCCGGGGAGATACATGAACTGCGCGTCGATGTCCAGCACCCGCGCCGTCATCTGCATGTACTCCTCGAGCCGGTGCGTGGGGGCCCCGTACCGCATGAACGCCCGGCACAGCTGCATGATGTAGCGCTGGCGGAAGATGATCTCGGCGATGTGGATGGTCAGCTTGATCTCCTTGCTCGGCTTGTTCTTCTTCTTCTTCTTGTTTTTGCCGGTCGTCGGGCCGGCCGGCGGCGGGACCGGGTTCGCCGTGGCCAACGCGGAGGAGGCCCCGACCTGGCCCATGTTCATCGACGCGCGGACCAGCGACGCCGTCGAGGTGTGGTGGGATTTCTTATACCATTGCTGGGGCCGTTTCGGCGCCGGGGGACTCGTCGCCGTCGCTGTCGCTGTCGCCGTCGCCACCGGGGTGAGACCCGGGGTGGCCAGCGACGGCTGCGACTCGCGATCCGACTCGGCCGCCGAATAGAAGCTGTTCGCGCGCGACTGCGGCATGCGGCCGGCCTGCAGCTGGAGCAGGGCCGCGAGCACACCCCCCGCGAACAGCGGCGGCGGCGGCGGGTGGCCGCTCGCCTCGACATCCGGCGGGCGGCTGTCGACCAGCGTCGAGGCGTCAGACTCCGGGATGGACCCGGGCCCCGGCTGGTGCAGGCCGCTGAGCCCCTGCATGAGCCGTTCGGCCTCGGCGTGGACGGCCTGCTGGTACTGCGATTCCTGAGCCCCGTCGCCCGCCGCGGTGTTCCGGAAGATGGCGGCGAGCTGGTCGTCGTCGGTGGAGCCGAGCTTCTCCGGGTCGACGAGCGACGACCCCAGGCCCGACTCGACGTGCGACATGGGCCGGCCGAGCAGGTCTGCCAGGTGGCCCGACTTTTCGCGGACCGTCCGGGCAGCGTCGCGCCATCGTTCCCGGCTGAGGAGGGACGTGGAGGTGGTTGAGCGGGTGTCTTCCTGGCCCGGGGGATCACTGGCGGTGGATTGGGGGATGGATGATGCTTCGGTCATTTTGCCTCGCCAGTACGCCAAAGTTATAGACGGTGGCCGAGCAGAGATATAGGTGAGGTCAAGGTGACCAGAGTCCGATCAGAAAAGGAGACATTTTCTTCAGGGGACTGGATGGGACTGGATGGGGCGACGCGGAATGAATCCCCACAATTGAACATTATAATAGAATAATCACAGCCTGGAGGTGGAGCACCGCCAGTTAGCTCGTGAGTCGAGACTCGAGGCTGTCTCAGTGTCGAATCGTCTGTCTTCTATTGACGTGTCGGTGGGTCTGGACCGTTGATCCGGTCATTTCCACGAAATCGGGACATTTTATACTCAATTTATATTCAATCTTCCATCAGACGCTACTACTAACCTCGAGACTAGATGACTAGGCTAATTCAACCCTGGAAAAATTAGGTCAGCCTCATAAGGAAAGCTTGGGAAGTGAATTCCTCTCTCTATCCCATCCGAATGCTAAACCCCGACCCCGAACAATCCACATCGCCCCCCCACGTCCCCGTCACATCCACGCCGGCCACCTCCCGGATCCCCATCATCCCCAGCACCGCCTGGCCCCTCGATACAATCCCCCCGATCCCCCCCATCTCTCCCTGGCCCTGACCCTGACCCTGCTCCCGCTGCCGCGCCAGCTCCCGAAACCGACGAATCTCCGCGTCGCCGAGTATCTCGCCGGCCGTGCATTTCCGCCACGCCGCCTCCCGCACGACGGGCGCCCAGAGCTCCGCCGCCCGCGCCTCGTCACACCCCCCGGCATACACCTTGGTGACTCGCCCGGTCGCCGGGTCGCAGACCTCCTTGCAGGTGAACCACTCGGAGCGGACGACGTCGTAGCGGCGCTCGAGCAGCCAGATGACCGGCCAGGCGAGCACCCACAGCTGCAGGATGATACAGACCCAGAAGACGAAGGCGTGGTTGCGCAGGCGGTTGATCCAGTGCGGGGAGTAGATCGTGATGACGCTGCTGGAGAGGGCCGGCTGGATGGTGATGTGCCCGCGGTAGCCGGTCGATCGGATATGCGAGATGAAGGCGGCGCGGAGCGGGGCGACGTCGAAGCCGCTTAGGTTGCGACGATACGTGAATCTATCGAGTTAGTCCTTTCTTCTCTTCCTATCAGGCTAGTAGAAGGGGGGGGGGGGGGGGGGAGTACGATTTCACCGCGGCCTCATCCCGACAGAACCGAGAACACCACCCTCTGATCCCCGGCGCATCCTCCCCACCTCCTTCTAAATCCATCAATCTCGCCCCCTGGTCGTCATCATCATCCGGGTCCTCATCCGGCAACGCAATCCGGCCCGACGTCGGATTCGTCCTCCTCGACCGCGTCTTCCATCTTCCCCCCCGATACGCCTTCGCGCCATCCCCATCCCCCACCACCGCCGTATACGTCCACTCCGGATTCCGACCCGTGCGGTCCGGCCCCCACCGGAGGACCGTCTCGGTCAGATCCACCCGGAAGTCAAAGTCCGGGACGGACTTGGTCTCGGTTTTATTCCCGGTCTTGCGCGTTTCGCGGTGGTACCCGCTGATGAGGAGGCAGGGGCGCGGCGGGAGACGGGTCTGCTGCGTGATGAAGTCTTCGAGGGTGGCGGCGGAGAGGGAGAGGTCCGGGTCGAGGGTGACAATGCCGGCGTGGCGTTTCCGTTGGAGGATGCTGTGGTAGGGTTGACTGTCCGGGATGGCGTAGAGGTTGGCGATGGGGGGGGTTGGGTTGGGGAGGGGGTTGTAGGCGGGGGGGAGGTCGTTCTCTACCACCGAGGACGATGCCGGGGAAGGGTCGGGGTCAGGAAGCGGGTTTCCCATGTTGCTTTCTAGTAGCTACCGAGGTAGGAATGAGTGATGTGAAACTTCAAGAATGAGGGAACGTGAGGTGAGATTTATAAAGATGAGGGAGGCGGCTCAGCTGCGGCTGCTAGGTAGCATAGCTCGGTACCTAGTAAGTAGCGTAGCCCCTGATATTTCATCCATAAATAGCCGAATTAACAGCCAATGAAATCTGTGGTTGCTGTTGGTTTGGTGCTTCCAACGCGCTAAACGAGAAAATAGACCAACAGCGCCAAGTGGAGCTAGCCTTAGCCTCTAACTCAGGTAGTCGTAGTAAATGCATTCTTTCTCAAGAGAGAGCGACAATATGCAACTCAATCGGAGGGAGAGAATAAAGTAATACATGCTGTGATCAACAGTAAACAATAAGGATAGCAGAACAATAAGTATAGACCCAGCTACAACCGAGAAAGGAGGTCTCGGGACCGGACATATAGAATAGCTTCCTTTGACAAATCAAATATAAATCAAAGATATGGACCCAGGAAAGCCGTCCTGGATAGTTCTTTTACCCTTCAGGAAATTCAGGGATGTTATCAAGTTGATATTTCATTATCCAGTCGTTGACAACACGGGCCGGAATTCTAGAACCACCTGTTTCACGTGAAGCCTCCAATAGGGAATATTGTCAGCTCAGGAGGTAGTCTTGCGTAGAGGAACTGGTTGATTGGGAGTAAAGAAATGGATGATGACAAGTCTCGGAATTGAATCCGTGCCTGAAAGGATCTTTGTCTGGACTGATAGAGGAATGTCTCTAGTACAGGGTCCTACCTCACGGTATGGACATCAGAATAAAACTGACTATAAAATCCCCTCAAAGTCCCCTCAGATCCCCCCCTCGTATCGACCAAGATAGAAAGAATCAAATCAGAATAAAACCAGCATTAAAAGAAAATGTCTCCCCAAACCATCGCCGCACAGGAAATCCCCAACGGGACCCCCATCCCAAGTCGCATCTACCGAACCGAGCCATCCATCCACGCCCAACTCATCCTGGACGCCCTGGCCGTCGGATTCCGAGCCATCGACATCGGCGCAGGCAATCTCCCAGAAGAAGAAAAAGTGGTCGGGCGCGCGTTGCAAGTCGCCTTCCGGCCCTTATCCCAGGGCGGCCTCGGCCTCCATCGACACGAGCTGTACATCCAGGCCCGATTCACGTCCCGAAGCCTTCACAGCCCAGGCCACCACCGCAATCCGAGTATCCCGCAGAGAGTGCGGGAGAGAATCCGCTCCGGCCTCGCCGATCTGCAGGTGGGCTACCTCGACACGCTCGTGCTGGACGGACCGATGGCGACGATGGCAGAGACGCAGGAGGTCTGGACGGCCATGGAGAACAGCGCGGTGCGGCAAGTCCACAACATCGGGGTGTCGAGGATGGAGCTGGACGAGCTGCGGGCGCTCTGCGAGGGGGCTCGGGTTCTTCCCGCGGTGGTGCAGAACCGGCGGTGCGAGGTGGAGGAGTGGGAGTATTGCACGAGCCGGGCCATCGTCTACCAGATGTTCGATATCCTGAAGACGAGCGAGAAGTATCGGCCGGGGCTCAGTACGAAATGGAGTGGGTGCGTGTCGGGGGACGATGTGCGCATGGCGATTGCGCTTTCTGAGCGCTGCCCGGAGGAACCGGAGCTTGCGCTGTGGGTGACTGTGGGATCGTTTTGACCGGCGGGTCTCTTGCTTTCGACATGGCTTCGTCTTGTCCAGGTTTCTGGTTATCTACGTCTGGGGTTGGTGATTATGGACTGTTCTTGGTGTGGAGTCAATTGCCCAAGGTTCTATGGTATGGCATCATCTTGGAGACTTATCTAGCGGCATCTTCGATCTAAACTATTTAAATAATCCACCCAAGGTATACATACACATACCAGATGGAATAGTACAACACTCATTCTAAACAGAACCAGTGGCTCTTTACAACTATCCCAAACTCCCTCGACCGATATTTTCTAAACTCCAGCTGCACCGGCGCAAGAGGCTCATCCCCCGTGAGTCCCTTTTCCTTCAACCGCGCCGCCCGATCATATCCAAAAACGCCTGGTACGGAGCCTTGGGGACAGTGCCCCCCTCATCCTCCCAGACGTCATACCGTACCTCCTCCCATATCTCCAGCTGTCGGGTGAAATTCGCACTCGGTTTCACCCTCTGCCTGGCCCCAACAAACCCCATCACATCGTCAAGTGTAGCGCCGTACTTGCGCATCAGATAGGCAATGATAACGGTTGGAGAACGTGAGATCCCCAGATCACAGTGCACCAGAACAGCCTCGGAAGGCTCCTCCTCATTCATTGATTGAAACTCGCCGGTCACGGGTAAAGTAGAACAGGAACGTAAGGATGGCGAAGCCGTCTGATCAATGAAATCGCAAATATCACTCAAATAGACGAGGAGATCCTGCGTCGACGAATCCACGCACTGGACCCATTTGTGGCGAGACTCGGGGATGCCCGCGTTCCTGGTCGTGCTATTCCACCACACCCACCGGGCATCCGTAAGGGAGACTATTGCGTTAATGTGATTCTCCCGCAGCAGGCCTCGATTGTGTCAGGCTCAGACGTTGCCGAGGACGAGGCCGGGGAGGATTTCGACCATGCGGGGTTGGTAGGCTTTCTGCCAGCTTCGTTCGCGTTCTTCCGCGGTTAGGTTGGGCATCGTTTCTCGCTCCTTTCTATACTTTTGTGCAATGGGTTCGACATGGGAGAGCTATGTAGGATGGGAATAACCCCGCATGTAGTCACATGATGCTATTATCTGACCCTATGAAGTAGTGAGTGAGTCCCGTCAGATCAAGTATAAAATATATACAATCTATCTCTCCAAGCCCAACCCTCCCATCCTCTTTACACTTCCACTTCCCCCCCCTTCTCAACCTCCCCCTGACCCTTCTCCTTCTGTTTATCCCCTCTCACATCCCTCCACCCCATCCCCCAAGCCGCCCCAAAATGCACCACACTCAACCCCGCACAAAGATAAAACACCCTCCCCACACTCCGCGCATACGCCACCAACACCCCCGGCAGATCCCCCTCCGCAACCACCGCGCGGAACCCCGTCGCCCCAGCCGCGATAACCACCTCGGGATCGACGGCGGGTGCATACCGCGGGATCAAATCCCGGAGCCCGTTGGCGAAGAGCACCTGCGCGACGACCAGGAAGACGGAGCCGCAGAAGGTCTGGCTGAAGGTGAGGATGGCCATGGCGGTGGAGACTTCATCTGGGGAAAAGGCGTTTTGGACGGCGATCATGGGCTGGAGCAGTTATTAGTTATTAACATGTGGTTGGTCTAACGTAAGGAAGGAGGAGAGGGGAAAGCAGGGGAAAGCAGGGGAAAGCAGGGGTAATACAGCTTGTGTTGCGGCGCCTCTACCCAGTCCGACTAGTGCTTGATATGCCGCCCAGTCGGCCGCGTGGGTCGTGGGTCCGAGTCGTGAGAGGAGTCCTGCGCCGATGGCATCGAGGACGCCCCCGAAAACGGCCCAGGGGAGATAGTAGCCTAGTTTCCCAACTATATACTGATATTAGCCTCTCCAATTCAGGATAGTTCGATCTAGGTCCTAGATATATATGTAAGGGAGAGAAGACTGACTCGCAACCCCCGACCCCACGGCCGCCACCAACTGACACAGAATATTCGGCAGCAGATCGACACCGGACACCAACGGTGAATGGTCCCGCACGGCCTGGAAGTAGATCGGCAGGTAATACGCCATGGTCATGGTGAGGCCGAACATCGCACCGTTGGTGAGATAGCTACAGTAGGCGATTCGCGGGGTGACCAGATGCAACGGGATCATGGCCTCTTTGCCGATGCGAGACTCCCAGGCGAGGAAGAGGAGGGCGGTCACCCCGGCTCCGCAGAAGAGGCCGATTATGGAGGCACTGGCCCAGGGGTACTCGGCGCCGCCCCACTGGAGGGCGAGCAGGAACATGATGGCCGCTGGGGCGAAGAGGGTAAAGCCGGGGATGTCGAAGGTTCGGAAGAAAGTAGGGAGGATGGAGAGGGCGGGGGGTTTGGGGCGTTGTTCGGGGATTGGGGTGGTGAGGAGGAGGAGGGCGACGAGGGCGCCGATGGGGAGGTTCAGGTAGAAGCCTGTTTTTTCCTATCAGTATTTTTCCCAATGATCTTGACCTGGGTTAGGCAGAACGTACACCATCGCCAGGTGGTATAAGTGGTGAATGCACCGCCGATTAAAGGACCGAGAACGAGACCGAGTTGGGCCACTGGAGGGTTAGCTAACACCCTCTCCTCAAATCAAGGGATATACGTACGTCCCATCATAATCCCAATAATAGCTGTATCCGTATATATTAGCTAGCTTCTTCCTCCAGAGAGTTAGGACAATACCAGGCCGTTTATGCATCGGCACCGCCCCCGCAATAATCGTCAACGCCCCATTGACCATCCCCGACGTGCCCATGCCCGCAACCGCCCGCCCAACAATCAACATCTTGGACGACCTGGCCACGCCACAGATGACGGACCCGAGTTCGAAGACGGCGAAGAAGCCGAGGAACGTTCCCTACCATCACTTAGCCTCTCTCTCTCTCTCTCTCTGTCTGTCTCTGTCTGTCTCTGTCTCTCGAGGCTAGCTCTCACCTTGGACTTGAAATGTGTATAAAACTTTCCAGTGAGCGGTTGCAGCGCACAACTATACTCGATATTAGTCCATTAGTCCATAACAATAGCTTAGCTATCTATGATCTCTATCAGGGATAAATATACCTCGCAAGTGTATACGCACTCCCATACCACCCCACATCACCCAGGGAATGAAACTGATTCGTGATTTTGGGGATTGCCTGCCCGAGTTAGACCAAATCAGACCAAACCAAATCACAGAGAATATTGTATATTGTATTGTATTGATTCAGTAGAGGTATGGAGAGAAAAGAGAAGAGAAGGAACACACAGTCGCCACGATCGCCGTATCCAATAACATGAGAAAAACCACGAGGGTCACGCCGGCGATGACCATGACGAGAGGGAGACCTGAGATCCATTCTTGCTCGACGGAGTGGGGTTTAGATTCAGGTTTAGATTTGGGTGTTGTCTCTAAGGGGG
Organism: Aspergillus panamensis; assembly: GCA_027569225.1. Classification (NCBI taxonomy): domain Eukaryota; kingdom Fungi; phylum Ascomycota; class Eurotiomycetes; order Eurotiales; family Aspergillaceae; genus Aspergillus; species Aspergillus panamensis. The sequence continues at coordinate 660,861 of JAPDER010000001.1, forward strand.
ATTGTTCGGGGTTCGGAGTGCTCTGGGGATTGGCGTCGGAGTTAGGGTTAGGGTTGTTCATTTTGTAGATGTAGATGTAGATGGAGATGTCGATACAGATACAAATACAGATGCAGATGCAGACACAGAAGATGACTCCTATTTAACTCTTTCTATCCGGAGATTAAGATACACTGTTTATACCATGAGTCAAGTCAAGAGTGACCAGGGGATCCGGGGTTAAGAAATGTCCGTGTTGACCAGGTCGGGGTCCCGCGCGGGATTCGTCAAGTCCGCCGGGGACACTAAGGTATCCTATCCTGTCCGGATCGGACATAACCAGTCTAGGTAATCGAAGGAAATATCACTTTCGTATACGGGGAATTTATTACTGGATAGGTATGTACACTAAAGTATAGTAGTAAGTAAATAAGTAAGTAAGTAAGCTACAACCAACTCAAATCCGACCACGCCAGCCAATTATCCAGGGAAACCTGCCCATGAGCCTCCGGATACACCGCCGACTCGCCATTTACCAGGCCTCGAGATGCAGGTCGAGATGCCGATCGAGATCGAGGTTCAGGGCGAACTCCGCCCAGTTTAACCGCCCATCCATCACGCAAATCCCGGAGGGTGCGAGCCGCGACCGTGAACGGATCGACGTCCGTCCCATGACGGCGGAGGCCGGCCGCTTCGGCGGTTTTCTCGAATCGGTCGACGACCTGCTGGGTGGTGGCGAGGACGTCGAGGGTGCGGCGGACCGTGGCGGGGTCCCAGCCGGGGCAGTCGAGGGTGGTGAGGCGGAAGAGGGAGAGGAGGCAGTGGGCGATCGGGAGGGTGAGGGTGGTTGGGAGGGAGGTGTAGACGGGGAGCGGGGTGTCGAGGAGGAGGGAGAACCAGTGCTGGATGGCGCGGAGACAGGCGTAGAGGTTGGTGATGAGGTTGACGTCGACGTCGATATCCATAGCAATGGCACTGGGGGTGGGGATGGGTGGAGTGAGCATGGTGGTTTCGTAGAGGGATACTTCGGCGTGGAGGAGGTGGAGGAGGATTATTTCTGAAAGGTTAGATGGGAATAACTGGGTAAAGGGATGGAAGGGGTGGAAGGGGGTACTGTTGTCTGCCAGCTCTGGGGAGAGTCGGTGTCTGATATCTTGTAACTGGGATTGCAAGGCAGTGATGTAGAATGACGGTGGGACGGTTGGGACATCCCGGTCGTCGTCCTTCCAGACTGCTCTGGAGACCTTGTCGATGACGAGCTGCGTGCGCACCAGGTGGACTAAGATGGCATCGTTGGGAGTCTCGGGGCTCTGCGCCAAAACGACCAGACACTCTTCCATATGCGATGTCCATCGGAGGGAATCCGTTCGGCCGAGGAAGCTCATAACCCTACGTATAACAAGCATTAGAATAGTCAAGTACAGCAAGTACAGCAAGTACAGCAAGTACAGCAAGTACAGCAAGTACAGCAAGTACAGCAAGTACAGCAAGTACAGCAAGTACAGCAAGTACAGCAAGTACAGCAAGTATAGCAAGTATGATATGCGGTAACTTACGAGGAGCACAGCAGAAAGCACGCCACAACGGCCCTCCGTTCATCCATGGACCGCACCCGAGAAACCCACGGCCGGTGGACGCTCTTCCCAGGCACGACGCGATGGGCCGTCGCAGTGCGATCGCCCTGCGGGGCGGGCTTATCGAGTCCCAGGTCGAAGACCAAACCCGTGGCCAGGTGGACGTACGGGGTCAGCGGCGCCTTACGCGCCATACAGGCAAAGGCAATCCTGGCTAGAATTAGCGTCGAACGGTTATGCACAGGGAACGCACCAGCCGAGGTAGACCAGGAGCCCCTGGAGGAGATCCAGGCTTCGTTGGAGATCCACCAGTAACATCTGGGCCGCTGTCTCTCGGACCTCCGTGTTGAGCGTGGCGTGGAGACCGTAGTCGCCGCATTGGACGGCAGCCAGACAGCGCCACAGGAACGGAGACGCTTGTTTGAACTCGGCTGCCCTGGTCGTTGCGGGGATATGGACAAACGGGAGATACGGCAGATTCTCCGTCCGGAATCGACCGAGGATGGCTTCGTCCCGGGTGACGTTCGCCAACGCCTGGCAGGTTGGAACCTCCGCCATATCGTCAGGGAGGGGAGCCGGAGTCGGTGCTGGCGACGAGCTCGGAAGCCTAGCAGACGATCGAGAGCGAGAACTAGAACTGGGCGGAACGGGTGCTGTATCCCCCTGAAGCAAGGACATTAACCCATCCAGCTTCCGCTCCAGCACTGCCGTCTTCGAGGCTCGGCTGGGGTTACTCCTGCGAACCCGTGCCGCTGGCCGACACTCTTTATGCAGTCGGCGACACCTTCGGCTATCAGCTCGATGGCTTTGGAAAGTAGGTGGTAACTACCTCAGGTGGTAACGGACCTGGCGCAGGATTCATCTCCCGATCTCAGACATTTGCATTTGGCTCGGGCGCATTCGGCGCAGGCCCAGCCGTACGGGGCGGAGTTGGACGCAGGCTCCATGATAGTTGAGTTGGGTTGGGTTCGGTGTTCGGTCGCTGGAGTCGGATATAAGATGGGCTCAATTTAATCAGTGGGGAGGCAGCTGTATTTGAATCCCGGTCGGTCGGTCGGAATTGGTGAATTCCGGGTTTAAACCCACCCCAGGTAGGCAGTAAGCTAATGAGAGCTTTCGGTCGAGTTGGTCATGTTGGGTTAAAGAGTGGAGATGAGATATAACCAGCTATACGGATTACCAAATAAGAGTGGGAGAAACATCCCCTAAAGAAGACAGAGCTCGCCTAAACTATAGAGATAACGCTTGCTCAAAAGACCCAGTAGAGACCTACCAATTGTTATCATTCCTCTAAACCAACCAACATAGCAATCTACCTCTACCTCTACCATCTACCATCTACCATCTCCAACTGCATCTAGGAAAACATCTAAAAAGACATCTAGGAAAAAGATCTCACCAACTGAATGACACTCGTCCCATCCGGCAACACCCTCTCCTCCTCTTCCAGCTTATACCCTCCCCACCGGGGCAACAACCTCGTCCAAACAAACCAATACGCAACCCCAAACAAAATTCTACCTCGTTAGCCCTAGCCCTTCAACCCTAGTAGAAGAAAAGCAAAGAAACACACAAAAGAAAGAAAAAAAAAAAAGGGAGAGAGAGAGAGAGAGAGAGAAAAATAAAAAAAAAAACTTACATCCCAACCCCCACAATCGCATAAGTAGCATAAAAAAAATCCACATCCCCCTTCCTCCCCGGCGGCGGGATTAACGGGGCCGCTAACAACACCACACACACCGCAATGCGCAGCCACACGGCCGGCAACCAGGCCGTGAACGGACGGGGCCGGTCCGGCTCGCGGTGGCGCAGGAGGAGCAGGCCGAGGGTGGTGGCCAGCGCGAAGAATTGGCCCGGGTAGCCCTCGACGTCGAGGATGAAGTTGTAGACGTCGCCTTGGGGCGGGAGGGTGATGACCAGGATGGACGGGACGTAGTGGACGAGGAGGCCGCCGAGGGGGGAGTTGAAGGGGCGGGAGGAGGCGAGCAGGGTCCCGTAGGGGAGGAACCCTTGGCGGGCGATTTCTTGGTTGATGCGGGCCTATCGATTTTTTTTAGTTTTTTTCTCTCTTACTCTTTTATATTGAAGATGGAGATAGAGATAGAAAAGGAAATAGGATAGGATGGGGAGGGAGGTACCAGGGCGAATGTGACGACCATGACGTTTCCGGCGGCGGAGATGGCAATGGCGAGGGGGAAGAGGATCCCCCCGATCTGGGCGCCGAAGAGCCGTTCGAAGAGGAGGGCGGCGACGAGTTCGCCGCTCTGTTTGATTTCGTCGAGGGGCACGACGAGGAAGTAGGAGAGGTTGGCGAGGAGGTAGAGGGCGGCCGCGGTGAGGAGGGCCGACGGGCAGACGGACTGCACGGTGCGGATGGGGTCGTGGACTTCGCTGAGGACGTTGTTGACGTTGCTGAGGCCCGCGTAGGAGTACAGGACCTTGAAGAGGGAGGTCGAGAGGAGACTCCAGCTCCAGTTCGAGCCCTCCCAGAGCGTGTCCCAGGCGAAGGGGTGGGGGGCGAGTCTAGCTCCCGCTCCAGTAGTGATATCGACAGGCCGCAGGAGGATCACCCAGATCCCCGTCAGGGACATGGCGCCGATGAGGAAGATCTTGACCCATCCGAGGACGTTCTGGATCCAGATGCCGGTTTGCTGGAAACAGCCGTGGACGAGGGTGATCCAGGTGAGCAGGCCGGCGGCCAGCAGCTTGTGCTGGAACTCGGTCGGGTCGATGCCGACGGCGAACAGCGTGTACTTGGAGAAGATGATGCAGTTACTGGCGGTGAATCCGAGCAGCACCGCCTGCACGGCGATCAGGGTCGACGCGAGGAACCGCGGCTGCGGATAGGTATACTCGAGATACACCTTGTCGCCGCCGGACCGCGGCAGCATGCAGCCGAATTCCATGGACACAGCGAGGCCGCAGGCCGAGAGGATGGTGCCGACGATCCATAGCAGCAGCGATAACCCGATGCTGCCGGACGACTTGACGATGGACCCGGGGGTGGCGAAGATGCCGCTGCCGATGACCCGCGAGACGACGAGGATGTAGGCGCTGGACCAGGTGAGGCGTTTCTCGGGCGGAGATCCAGGGAGCTCGCGGGGTGGCTCTGGGGAGGGTCTCTCGACGGCCTCGTAGTGCAGATACGGCGGTTCCAACAAGGGGCATTCGTCCATGGTGCGTGAGGTGCGGTCTGCCAGAGACGCCATGGCGGGAGATGGGGTTTACATTATTGATCTGGGAGGGGATCAGGCATTACCGATGATTAGAAATGCTGTCGAGGGCGCCTGGGATGGCGGTTGGTCCAAGGACTGGCACGCCATTATGGCCGTGGGTTGCTCTTCACATCTGCAAGGGATGGTGTCACAGATGCAGGCCAGGGATTCTCAGGCGCTGGAGTTAAGCTCGTCAAGGGCGCTAGAGGTATATGTATAAGACTGGAGGGACTCGCCCCTGGATGAATATTGGCGCTGTTAATAATAATCGGCCCCATCCGATTTCGGTTCAGATCTCGAAATCCAGGGTCAATCGACCGTCTCCAACTGAGATTCCGGGTCTGAAGTGATTAACAATCACCGCCCGGTGGCCCCAACGTGAGCGATATCAACAGCGTCATCACGCCATCCCGACCCCGCGATTCGCAATGACAATCGTGATACACCCCCCCAATGGCACAAAGACGCTGCAAACCACTCCGATCACGTCTTTCCTCGATGTGATTGGGCGACTGCTCTCGCACGAGAGATTCGGAGACTCCTCTGCTCGTTAGTAGGATGGATCTTAATAGATTGAGATTTGCATCCGGATGAGAGAGGGAGTCTCGTAGCGGGGTTGATGGTATTTCTCTCGTCTTTTTCTTTCTCCCTTCTTTCCTCTTCATACTCCGTGTTCCAGAGAGTCATCCAGTCTACCCTCACCATGACTACCACGACCATCACCACTCTCCTCCCCACGCGGGACGAGAAGCATCCCTCGATCTACCACGAGGAGCTGTACCTGGAACAGCGCGTCCCCTACAGCCTCACACAATTTCACGCACAGAAACCCACCCCCGAACCCCCCAAAACCACCCAGAATGCACTCCTCCTCAACGCCGCCCGAGAACCCTACACCCTGGTCGACGACCACGCCATCCCGTCTATCCTGCACCAGGACGAGATCCTCGTCAAGGTACTTCTACAACCCTACACCCTCTCTACAGTCCTCATCTAACCCAACCAGGTCACCGCAATCGGTCTAAACCCTATAGACTGGAAGGGCCCGTACGTCCCCCCTAACCAACCTCATATCCCCCTCTAATAATATACCCCTCTAATCACATCTATAGAGCCTTCAACTTCGGCATCCCCGCCCTCCCCTGGATCAACGGCCGCGACCTCGCCGGCATCGTCGTCGAAACCCCATCCTCCACCTCCCCCTCCCGCCTCCGGAAAGGCGACGTCGTCCTCGTCCCTTCCACGGACTACCGGGACATCCGCAAGGCCGCCTTCCAGGAATACGCCATCGCCACGCACTTCAACGCCGCCCGCATCCCCGCCTCGCAGTCCACCCTCGCCTCGGCCTCCGTGGGCGTCGCCTTCGTCGCATCCCTCCTGGCCCTGGGCGTCTCCTTCGGCCTCGACTTCAGCCGCGTCGCGTCCTGCCCTGGGCCCGACCTCGCGGGGATCCTCTCCCGTCTCAACCCGGAGAGTATACCCAGTGACATCCGCGACGAGTGTTTCCGGCCCCGAGACAGTCCGAGACCGGGCGACTGGGTTGTGATCTGGGGTGGTAAGTCCTCCCCTTCTTCTTCTTCTTCTTCTTCTTCTTCTTCTTCTTCTTCTTCTTCTTCTTCTCCCCCTTTCCTTCCTTCTCTTCCCCCCACTTGATCAACAAGTATATCTAAGAAGAGAAACAGCATCAACAACAACCGGCCTCTTAACCCTCCAACTCGCCCGCCTCGCCGGCCTCAAGACAATCTGTGTCGCCGACATTGCCCGCCACGGCCCCAAGCTCCTCTCCCTCGGCGCAACCCTCCTCGTCGACCGCCACGACACCACCCGCGCAACCGAGATCATCCGCGGCGTCACGCGGTCTTCGAGACTCCGCTACGCGATTGATATCGTCGGTTCCGAAACGGCGACTCTCCTTCAATCCGTCCTCACCCCTACTTCCACCACTTCCACCACCACAACCACAACCACCACCGCCACTGAGACTGAGACTGAGACTGAGACTGAGACTGAGACTAAGACTGAGACTAAGACTGAGACTGAGGAGGCTACGGCCCAGCCCCACCTCCTCGGCTTAACCGGCCTACCGAAAGAAAAGAAAGCCGGGATCATCTACCATACGGTGCCGATCAAGTTGTTCCATTCCGAGCCGGCGATCGGGGAGGCCATGGTGGAGTGGTTGGAGCGGTTACTGGAGAGTGGGACGTTGGAGTTGCCGGAGATTATTGAGGGGGAAGGGGGGTTGGGCGGGGTGAATGAGTCGTTGGATGTGTTGAGGAGGGGGGAGGCGTCGGGGAAGAGGATTGTGGTTAGTTTGGAGTAGTTTTTTTTCTAGATGTCTTTTCTTGGTTCTTGGTTTGTTATGTTTTGTTTAGGTATATATATATATATCGGTATATATGGTAGACGGAGTTAGGATTGGGTTGATAGATAGAATAAAATTATGACTTGTTATGCTAACATGATAATATCATGATAATATTATTATTCATGTTGTGGTAGAATAATGGAAAGATAATTACCAATCTGATCTGCTAATCTTAATGGAAGAACCGGTGGTGGTGTGAACTTGGGGTAGAATGTCGCCATCCGGACTCACAATTCGATCACTTCCTGTCCGACGCGAGTCAGAAGTCCGTGATGCAATTGGGGAGATAAATTATGTTTTTTTGATAGAAATCAGGCTTGTCGCTATGTCAAATTTCTTTGATTATTTTGGTCCTTCTATTGGCCCTAACTCGAGCATCTCTGCAGCGTTGGTTGCCCCAACTTAATCAACACACAATCTTATCGAAACCTCCTTCTTGAGCTTGCCGGACCGCACAACTTAAACAACAGTCTTGGCAGAATATCGCCCTGTCCTCCGCTCTGAGCGCAAGGAATCGCGCCGTTGCATTCCCCCTGGTCTGTACGATTGCTATAGTCCCACTGGAGTCGGCACCAGGGGCGACTACTGACGTTGTTTGTACGTGAGCCAAAAACTTATCATCCAGACACTGTAAGACTGGATGATCACATTTTGTGGTGAACACCTGAATCAATGAGGACCACAATGATTGGTTTAAAGGGATCTCGGACGTGACACCGGAGCAGGTAGCTCTCACGTGAAGATGGAGCGTATCAAGGCCCTCTTCGACCGTCACCAAGAGGTCCGAGTGCGCCCCTTCGGAAGAAGGGAGAACTGTTGTCAAAAGCCGCGGCGCCGGGGGTCTGGTGGGATTATATCCCTCGGCTGTGCAACGAACAGTGGTGTAATAGCGGCCCTGGTGAAGCGGCCGGCCCTCTAACAGTTCGAAAAACACATTCTTAAGTGGCTCGTCGGTTAGATGGCAAAGTGGCCCGGGAAGAATGGTCCCAGAAGGCGCTGAAATCAAACAATCTGTATTAATGTAGCCCATAATGGCTTTCATCATTCGGTCCACAGAGACTGTCAAGCGATCGCCCCCCACGTTTAGGGGATCCACGAGATCCACCCAGCACATTTCGGGGCACCAGGTGGCATTCTTTTCAGCTATTATCAGCAGAGCGGGAACTGCAGTGGAAATACAGGTCCATAAGGCGTACCATTGTTTGCATGTACTACAGTGTCCGGAAATCTGACCGTTCGTATTCAAATCCCCACCACATGTGCAAGGCCGTTTTTCCTCCTCCATGGCCGTGATAAATACAGTTTTCAGATCGCCAATCGCCGCTTTAGGAGAGAGAGCGGTAGAACCAGGAATAGAGGTACCCAGCATGCTCTCACATCTAGCCCGAAGCGTATCCCCAGGGGAGTCCCCAAACAGGTTGCTCATTGGTGCAAAAGGTGTGGCTTGTTCTTCGAGCTTTATGCCCCACGAAATATGACAAGATAACCCGATGGCTAGGAGTAGGTTTCCTATTGCTTTGAGCACTGGCGACGGCAGTTGCCATCCATGATTTCGCAGGTGGAGAGAGGTATAGTCGGCAAACCATCCCTCCCAGCGGAAGTGAAGATTTAGGAGGTGGGGTCTCTGGGTACCTCGAGAAAATCTCTTCCTTATATGCTGTGGATTCAGTCTCTTCTGTATCTTGATGATGGTCGGTGACCCGGAGTCACAGGCCTTGACGATGTCAAGAAAGATGGACTGCCGGTGCCCTCGATGGATAATGAATTTCTCGATTGTGACCACCGTATCATCGAGAAACATCCCCAAGGCAATAGCCATGATATATCCCATCCCAAAAGTTCCCGCTATGTAGGTTATGCACTCCTCCTCGCGGAGAGCACGGGAACATGCCTCCAGAACCTCCACCTGGGTCTCGGGTGAGTAATCCTCCAGGAGGTCTTTTGGAGGATGAATGCTTAGTTGGCGGTATACTTCATGAATTCGCTGCACCTGCCGGGCAAGTAGGTTCCCAACACCGACAATAGCGAGCTTATGGGAGAGGAGCTGCGCCACCCTTAGGAGCTGGGCGGGACTACAGACGGCCGCAGAGGTGGGTAATAGTCTGCGTGAAAGAGAGTGGAGAATAACACTTGCACTGGGGCCATGTATGTTGACCAAATACAAAGCCACCAACGCGATTGCCTGTCCGCCCGCGGTTTCAGATACGATTGCGGCCGTGTCTCCTTTGCGCCAGCCAATTGTCAAGCCTAACCGTTCAATCCGGCGAGATGAACAGCGCTGTAGATAATCCGGTAGTTTGGCTGCGATCGGACCACTGATGGGGAGCATTGAGCCTAGGTTCTCTAATTGCAAAACGGCCATCGGGGCAACATCGTCCGCCGAGAGGGCAGACAGAACTGGCACCAGTGCTTGCAGTCCTCGGATCCCGAGGCTTCCCACGTCGGCCTGGAGCGCAACTTCTTGCGGCATGGCTAGCTGTGTTGAAGGGTGCTTTCAACCGACAACGGAGCTGAAAACGGAGCTGAACAACGGATCTGAACAATGGAGCTGAAAAGAGATGGTTTGTTGCCGTGGGGTGAAACGAGGCTGAAGATCTGCTCGCTTTGCTGGTCATGTGCGGGGCATCCAAGACGCATCATTAGGCCGGATTTTATGCCAGGGTTCAGCCTTATCCAACCAACTACCAGGCTGCATTTCACCAGTATCCCAGCCTGGCCCTCTCGTCCCTTTGAAACGCCAAAATTAGCCATATTACCAGTACTCAATACTAACATACTAAGCTGCGGGGGTTGGAAAAGGAAAAAAAGATGCAGATATCAATGGGAGGATGATAGTCTACCTAGTACCTAGTACCTAAGGTACCGTCAGGATGTACTCCTTCCCATTTGGCTACCTGCCCAGCGGAGGTTTGCGCCTACTCAGTCGGAACAGGCTTTATTTATTAGCAGCGGAATGCCTGCAATCTCAGGCTCAGGCAGCACATTGCCCTCTCACTCGATCATATCTAATCCTAGACTGCAATTATTTCAATATTATGGGTAGATATTTTTCATCTATAGCTCTAACACCGTAGTTAAACAGTGGTACAAAGATAGATAGCTGCAGAGTCCACTCGGCAGTTACAGTTCAAGCCAATCTTGAATTCAGCCATTCGGGAGTCAATTCCGACCTTCACCTCAAAACCCTACATCATGATTACATTTTGCCTTGACACCTTCTATTTACCTACTTATTCACTCACCCAACTCACCGAGCAACCAACCCCAACAGAGAAATCCTCAATCTTACCACCTAGGTAGGCACCAAAACCATCTCAAAATGGACCTCCCCCCTCCACCACCCATCTCCCGCAACGGCTTCGAATACTACAACGGCGAGTTCTACGCCATCGTCGCCCACCACCGGCATCGCCGCTGCGACGGCCCCGAAATCCTCAGTCAAGGATAAGCCCGTCCATTGGTATCGGGCCCAGCTGCTGCACTACGGCTTACCATCGACGACCCAGAAGGGGACGGCGATGATGAGACTACTCGATGCCGTGAATAAAGACGCGCTCGAGGTCCCGTCTCCCCTGAGGGAATTGGAAAAGGATCTGAAGAGGGAGTGGGAGGGTCTGAGGAGGGGGAGTAAGGGGAAGGAGAAGCGCGGGACGAAGCGGAAGAAGGATCCTTCTAGTCGGGACCAAAAGATGAAGACCGTGAAGTCGGAGAAGGCGAACGAGAGGGAAGGGTCGAAGCCTGGTGTGTTGGACGTTCTGGCCTCCGGGAAACCGAGCATCTCGGTAGAGAATATGAATATCAATTATTATAGTGGACGAGGGTCAGTCAACGCGAACCGAGACGAAAAGAAGATCGCAAAGAAACCACGGACGAAGAAAGATGCAGCACCACCATCAGCAGGCTCACCCCGCAAACCGGCTCAAAACCCCATTCAATCAGAAACCGGACCCCGTCTCACCCTCGGCCTCCTAAACGGCAGCTACAAAATCGACTCCGCAGCCCTCAACACCCGCAACTCGGGCATGGTTCTCTGCCTGGACCACACCCGCATCTGGGGCGAGTTCCAGCTCGGTGAGATCGAGGGAATCCTATTCCTCCCCGAGCGTCCGTGGCAGGTCTCATACTCCGGGACCGGCGGGTGTCCCTTTCAGTGGCGTGCGGTCGATCAGCAGATCATGCATGGGTATGCGGGAGGCGGGGAGATGAGATTTCTGGGTGATGGGGGCGTTGAGGGAACGTTCTTTGGGGTTCCGGGTGTTGGCCTGATGGGGTGTTTTGATTGTGAGTTTTGGGGATACCGAATCTCGGGGAGGAATGAGACGAGGGCACCGAGGGATGCGTGGAGTATGAGGGCTGAGATTGAGCGGATTCGGATCTGAGGGAGGATATTTTGGGCGATATGGAATTGGGTGGATGCGACGAGGGGGGAATCTGGAGCTCAATGAACTGATGTCAAACAGAATATAACCACTACGCCACAAAAAGGTGTCAAGACGCTTAGTGCAGCGGAGTAGTTAATCCATGCTAGATCTCCGGTCAACATCTGATAATCAAGTCGTGAAATGGCCCACTCGTTGGATTCACTAATGCTAATTGTAGGGCAGTGCAGCACTAGGCCGTATTGGGTGTTGGCTGAGTGTCTCATACCCCAGACGAGGTATCTATCATGGATAATTCAGATGTACCATGATAGTGGACGCTGGAAGAAAGTCTTTCTATATCCCCCGAGGAAACTAGAACCATCTTGATATAATAACCTGTGCTATAGAATTTGTGTTCCCGCCAAGTGTCATTTTCAGCCAGGGTATACTTTGTCCCAGCCCAGGCCAAAGAAAGTTGTCAGCAGATGTTGATCAATTCGAAAAGATTCCAGCGGCGAGTAGTGTTAGCAATTAGCAACAAGTTTATATGGAGTATGACGTCGGAAATAGAAATTGACTATTTTAGCCCGCATGCTAAATGATATCCATCGACAAATGTGATGAGTAATAATGCCAATAGATGCATACCCCTGCATATGGATGCTACTGCATATACAGATAAAGCTCTGACAGACGATCCAGATAAATGGAAATGAGTTCGAGATTGGATATACATACGCTGAAAATATGCCACCTGGTAGAGGGTTTATCACGTGAACAGTCCAGTTTCATCGTCACAACCCTCAAGTCTACGCCTTATCTTGCCAACTCCCGTATTCTCCGCTCTAGCTGTGGTCTTCCTGTATCTGACCCCTCACAATGTGATGGATCATGGATCTCTCTCTGAGGCTTGAACTTCCGCGTTCCGTGTTTCCTAACCGAGACCGACTCTCCACTTCCAACAATCCATAGAAAACAGGTCAGGCCCTTCTCTCGAGCTAACCGAGGTCAGCCTCATGATCCGCGGTATATCGGACGTTGCTCCCCATGTCGCTCAGCTAGTCACAAATTCGAGGGTATAACTGCCCAAAACTAGCGGGAATATGCTTTGATATCTCCACCCGGGCTCTACGGCCCCTCACTCTCCAGCCGAGGGTTAGCCCTCAGCCACTCGTCATATAATGGTCCCTGATCCCCCTATTCATCTCGCTCTTGTGCCTGTAAAGAAGTATTCTCTTCAAACCCGCCAAGATGGGTTCTGCTTTCAACGTTTTCGCCGACTACTCAAACATTATTAACGGCGAGCTGCGTAAAACCGCCGAGACGCGCCATGGAATCAACCCGGCCACGGGCAATGCCCTGCCCGAGGTCCCCGTCGCAACAGAGAAGGATGTAGACGACGCCGTGAACGCCGCAAAGAAGGCGTTGACGACCTGGTCTCAGACGTCATGGGCCGATCGCCAGAAGGCTATCCTGGGCTATATCGACGCACTAGAAAAGCACGCCGATGACCTGGCCAAGCTGCTCACGACCGAGCAGGGCAAGCCGGTATAGAACCGCCCTTTTGCTTTCTCCATGTTTTCTAGCGCATGAGTAGGAATTGACCTGACCTAACCGGAGCAGCTCGTGTTCGCTCGAAATGAACTCGCGTCCGCCGTCAACTTCGGCCGTGCCCTCGCCAGCATGGAACTAAAAGAGGAAATCGTCCAGGAAGATGACGAGCGCCAGATCGTCGTCCGATACACGCCGATCGGGGTCGCCGTCGGCATTGTCCCCTGGAACTTCCCCATCCAGCTCGCCATCAACAAGATCGTCTCGGCGCTGGTCACGGGCAACCCGATCATTATCAAGCCCTCACCTTTCACACCCTACGGTGGCCTGAAGATCGTCGAGCTCGCCCAGCCGTTCTTCCCCCAGGGTGTCCTCCAGGCCCTCTCCGGAGATGATAACCTGGGTCCCTGGTTGACCTCCCACCCGGGGCCCGATAAGATCAGTTTCACGGGATCGTCCTTCACCGGAAAGAAGGTCATGGAGAGCGCAAGCAAGACTCTGAAGCGCGTCACCCTCGAACTGTACCCCCCCTCCCTCCCCAGCCATCCCAGCCCCATTTCATAAAGCTGAACTAAACCAAACCTTGACCTGACGCAGTGGTGGAAAAGACCCCACCATCATCTGCCCCGACGTCGACATCGCCACCGTCGCCCCCAAGATCGCCCAGCTCGCCTTCCTCAACTCGGGCCAGATCTGCGTCGCCATCAAGCGCATCTACGTCCACAGGGACATCTACGAGCCCTTCCTCGCCGCGATGGTCGCGCACGCCCAGACCCTCGCCGTCGGAGACGGTCTCGAGGCCGGGAACTTCCTCGGCCCCATCCAGAACGCGATGCAATTCGACCGCGTCAAGACCTTCTTCGCCGATATCGAGAAGGAGAACCTCAATGTCGCTCTTGGGGGCGGGGTCAACGAGACCCGCCCGGGATACTTCATCACCCCGACCATCATCGATCGTCCCCCGGAGGATTCCCGTATTGCCACTACGGAGCCATTCGGTAGGTGTCCTGTCTAACTTCTCTTGTCTAACCTCCCTTGTCCAACCTGTCCAACCCGATACCGGTCCCGATCAGGTACAGTATAGATCAGACACAGTATAGTTAATTGGAGTGACAGGCCCTATCGTTCCTGTCCTGCAATGGTCAGACGAAGCCGATGTCATTGCCCGCGCGAACAACACCAAGATGGGCCTCGGCGCGTCGGTCTGGTCGAGCACCCCCGAAACGGCCAACCGCATCGCCCGTCAGCTCCAGGCCGGGAGCGTCTGGGTCAACGCCCATCTGGAGCTCAACCCGCTGGTGCCGTTCGGGGGGCACAAGGAGTCCGGGCTGGGGTATGAGCTCGGCGTGGGGGGGCTGAAGAGCTACTGTAATGCGCAGTCGCTGTTCCTGAGCAAGAAGGCCGACTAGGTTGACTAGATGGGTCAGGTATATATTTATGATGTATAGGGATGTATTGGTATTGGTATAATTTGATATTAGCGGAGCGGATCTACACCGTCTCGAATCTATAAATGTAGCCAAATGGAGCTCTATCGGCGGTATACCATTTATACTAATCACACCAACAGTCAATACACTTTTATCCATGTCCCCATTAATCCACCCCATTCCAACCCCAACTTGTCCCCAACTTATCCCCAACTTATCCCCCATCCAAGTAAGAACAAGCATACAAGTACACCTCCCAGTCAACATGCAAATATCTCTCCCCCCCCCCAAAAAGTAGAATAACCCAATCTAAAGCGGCAACGGCGCCGTCAGCCCCGTCCCCAAGTTACCCACAATATACTCCAGCGAAACCAGCACCGAGGGAGGCGGGAACGCGCCCCGGGTGGCGGGATCCTGGGCGCAGACCTCGGCGATCTGCGCGCGGAACTCCTCGTCGGGCATACTGGTCACGTTGTCGATCTCCTGCATGACCTCTGCGGAGACGTCCTTGGAGGTGTCGTCGTCGGCGGCCAGGGCGCGGAGTTGCTCGCGGATGGTGGAGAATTGTTGGGCGCAGGAGGCAGCGTCGGGGGCGGCGGGGGCGGGAGCAGGAGCCGGGGAAGAGAGGACGAGGAGGGGGAGGGTGAGGAGGATGGTTGTGAGTTTCATTTTGGATATTTATATATATATATTTTTTTTTATAAGAGAGTCGGGTTGAGAGTGTAAGAGGGAGGAAATGGATTGATAGAGAGTAGTAGGTAGGTTTTCTTGCTTGGTTGGGAAGTGAGGAGTGATAGAGGGGATTCTTCGTCTTTTATACCTGGTTGATCATGTACTTTGCAGGTCCTTTGCAGTTCATCATTCCTGTTCCTGCATCCAACAGACGGGACATTGCATTGCATTCCGGTGGAGTTATCCACTGTTGTTGCATAGGGACAGCGAAAATCCGTTCTTCTTTCTCCACCAGCCCTAACCTCCCGGCGATGAGGTATACTAACCCATACCTAGTACCTGTACCTACCTAGCTAGACCAAATACTAGTAGTTAGGTACAGGTCGGTCCTAGGTACCTGGTACGGGTAGCAGGATCAAGGCGTGACTGGTGTGACGTTACATGGTCCGACCGGGGACCGCCGTCAGGAACCGTCATTCATATCCATGGCTAGCCGGAAACAGTCTGACAGCGGCCGGGATGCAACCTGGAAGCAAAGCAATATCAAGTTATAACGTTCGAAAATTCTACCTGCTCATTAGGGAAATTGGGTGGAAGGGGTAAAATACTTGATGACGTTTAGATCGGGATCGAGTCGATTCTGCAGGAACAGAGGCGGTATTCTGCGGTTGACGAAGAGGATTTTTAAATCCTAGACTGTGTAGTCATGCATTTTGCTCATTATTGCCGTAGATTTGAGAAACCTAACCACCCAGGTGGCTAAATCCCCAGCAATACCTCACGAGTCATGATATTGGGTTATCTTCACCTTCAACTTCCATGACCACCTAGGTACCAAGGTAAGAACCTCGCGGAGCTAGTAAGGGGGAATTCCGTCCCATTCTTCCCTGGAATGCTGGTCCAGCCCTGACGCAATCCATGTCACCACCGTCTCGAACAACCCTGCTAAACCTTGGCATTTCACCGGCTGAACCCCATAACGTGGTACTTGTCCAAGGGATTTGGCATGCGGCCATGCAAGTTTTTCGACGGCAAGTCGTCATCAGAGTTTGCTGGCCAACTACCTTACCAGCACTGTACTCAGGTACTGCAGTTAAGACTTGCAGGTGTGATGCCATTCTATATCCATATCTATCTACTACTGTAACCACAGGTATCTCAAACCAGGAAATGACTCGAATATCAAAACAAGGAAATGACTCGAATATCAAAACAAGGAAATGACTCGAATATCAAAACAAGGAAATGGACTTGATGAACACGGCAAAGACAAGAAACTAATAGGTATCTATCTAGTTCCCTACTGCCTACCTAGGTAGTAGTCCGGAACTTATACCCCCAACCTCCCATCCAATCACAGCCCACCCGCTCTCCATTCCACCCCTCCCCTCGTCACTATTCCCAATTCCCGCTCTTAGGGTCAGTCCATAGCAAACAGGGTTAGACGAGAGGACAGGACGAATTAAGATGTGTAAAATATTCCCAGGATTTGAAGCTTAGTTCGACGGCGCAGAATCAGGTATCTCCGCGGAGGAGGGAGGAGGATGACCATCACTTAAGGTAGGGGGAGGGGTCAGTGCGTGGCCGATTCGGTTGATGGGAACGGTAAAATAGAATAGAGATAGGATAGCTAGTTTCAGTCTATCTATTAAGGTTCGTTTGTTTCTTTATTCTTATCTATGCTACGGATAGGTAGTTGGTATATATGTGTAATACTTGTCTAGTACTTAGTGTGCCGAGGCTCGGGTGTATGAGTTGATGAAATACTCTTCCTTGGGGAAGTACTATTCGGAAGTTTATAAACGGAGTAACCTCCCGAATACTCTTCATTCAATTCCATACACACGAAGTGATAGATTTATAGATTTATATCCATTCCCCCTAGAAAATAACTGATACCTAGTTATCTAACCCCGGACACCCCTCGCTCGTCTCCGCCGTAATCACCGTATACGGCGCTGGATCCGTCCAGATAAGATCAAACCTACTCCTCGTCAACTCAACCACAATAAAAGGAGGAAAAAAGGAAGTCAAACACAATAAAAGGGGAGAAAATAAGGAAAGGGAAAGAGAAAGAAAGAAAGGAACATACCGATCCCCCGGATAACTAGGCGCATCATCATCATCCCCCAACCCCAACTTCTCCACGATATCCGTCAACGCATCATGCTCCCAGCAAACCAAAACGTTGCCGGCCCCCGTATAGGCCTTGATGGCCTTTTTCACGCATTTGGCGTCGTCCCGGTCACACGAGGTGTCCACTGTGAGACCTAGGTCCGTGGCGAGGGGGAGGACGGTCTCGTAGGGGCGGATGCGTTTTCCGTCTTTCCTGTCGATTAGTATAACCTCTTGATAATTTTTGGGGTGTTATTTTGGTGGGATGTTTAATGTCATGTCATGAAGTGTAGTGCAATGTGATGTAATGTAAGGTAGGGTAAGACTGACTACTCTTCGGCGTCTGAGCTAGTATATACCCAATATTATACCCCGAGGCAGCCCCAAAGACGGACCGGAGACATTGCGCGCGCTGTTGGCCTTGCGCGCTGAGCCCGGTTTCGTCGTCGTCGGCGGGCTTTTCACCGTGTCGGATTAGGTAGACGGTTGGGGAGGCGGCGGCGGAGGTGAGGAGGGTGCTGGTTAGGAGGGTGAGAAGAAGAAGGGAAGTCTTATACATCATTTTGGTAGATTTAAGAGAATGACGAGAGGAGATAATCAGGGGGAGAAGTTAGGGAGGTACAACGAACAAAACACCGTTAGGCTTTTATAGTTTTTATTAAAGTTACGAGGGATGATCTTCATTACCCCCACGTGAAATGTAATACTAATGTGAATATTGGCTGGAATCATAAAATGTCAACGCATCATTGGCGCGATGTGGGCACGTGGAGAAATAAGTCGTTGGTGAAGATCTTCACCTTGGGGGTTAGCTACCTACATAGGCTCCGTCGGGCGTTGATGGTTCCGTCGATCTACAGGGCGTTCTCTCCATGCGGTTTGGGAGAGTTACATAGTTCAAACCACGTCGGCGAAAGAGATGCCGCCATGTCCGGTTTTGTGGAGTATCTAGTCTAGATGGATGGATCTTCGATTGATAATTGGATTACAAATGAAGGCCCGCTGTTGATGGTGGGTTATACTCTATCGAGACATCCATGGTGTAGTGTGATCGGGATCAACAATGCTCTAGTTTAGGTTATGCGTATCCCCGTGCAGGCATTTCCGATCTGCCTATCGGGGACGGCTATTTTTTACAGCAGATGGAAGAATTCTTGATATACATGGACTTTTTTCTTAACGTAGGGAAATAGCTGAGATTGTGGTGAATTCAGCAAGAACAGCTCGTGAACCCTTTAGCTATCATATCTTCTCGTCCCGCATATCCATCATGTCGTCATCCCTCAACGCATCCCTCAGCCCCTTAAACAGTGTACCGGAAGAAAGTCGCGTTATCGCCCTTCGCCCTCTCCGCAGTTTTCTCCTCCTCGGTGTATTCCGAAGGCGGCTTGTACTCCCGGTCACGTCGGGCGTTCTCCCGTCGCAGGTAGATGGTCATGATCGTACACAGAATAGTGCTCATCGTCAGGGTTCCGATCAGGGTCCCGTGGCCGGTACGGTAGTGAGGCTTGTCCTTGCTTCGATAGATGAAACTGGATAGCACACCACCCAGGTTACCGCATGCGACATGCATCGCGATGCCGACACTGCGCTTGTACGATCCGCCAATGTTGTTACCGTTCCAGGCCACACCTTGGGGTACGTTGGAGTAGATCCCAGAGGCGGCGAAAAATGTCCCCGCGTACTTGACGCCGTCGTTATCGGACGAGATGAGCATGATAAATCCAATCATTCTAGGTCGCAATCAGTAAACTTTGCTTTTTTTTTCTGTCTTTTTGGGAGGGGGGGACATACGCGACAATGTTGAAGAAAATCATAAAGAGGCCGCGCTGTCTGAGACGATCGGCCAGGAAGCCACCGCTGATGCAGAAAACACAGGCCACGGCGTAAGGAGGGACAGTCATCAGTTGGGCTTTCTCGTTTGCATAGCCAAGGGAGGCGACGATAGTGGGCAGGAAGAGCGAAATCGAATATAGGGGCGCGTAAATCCCCAAGGTGATAAACATGTGAACCCAGATCTTCCAATCTCTAACAGCATCCCAGAAGTACTGCGGATTGTACTCGTCGGCAAGAGAGCTGCGGTCGTCTTCAAGACGCGCCTGAACCTCGGTTTTCTCTGCCTGTGTCAGGAACTTGGCGGTGTCGGGATAATCGTTCATCACAAAGAATGAGGCAACAGCTGGGCGATTTGTTAGTATGGAGGTAATGTTTCGAAATCGCAAGGACATACCGATCACAAATGTGAGAAGGCCCTCGATGATGAAAATCCAGGCCCATCCAGCTTTTCCACTGATGCCCCGCATCTCGATAATGCCGCGCGCAAGCAGGCCGCCGAAGGCGCCGGCGGCGGTCGCGGCAGAGAAGAAAATCGCCATGCGCAAGCCGCACTCATGGCGCTTATACCACATGGTGATGCTAGGGTCATATCAGCGTACTGTCCAAGAAAGAGGTGCTCTGCGCAACATACTAGAAGGTAACACCCGGGAACAGACCACCCTCAGCGATACCGAGGGCAGCGCGAGCACACAACAGACCAGCCAGGTTATTGACAAGACCCATCAGCGTACACACAATAGACCAAGCGACCATGATGAAGGGGATCCAGAGGGAAGGTCGTGATCTCTTCATCATGATATTGGACGGAACTTCGGCGGCAACATAGAATGGGAAGAAGATAGCGAGAGCAATCTAGGAGACATTGTAAGTGACATCTGCCAAGCCATAGCTTTGGAACTCACATTGTAGTCAAGACCCTCCATTTCCAAATCCTCTGTATATTAAACCATGTGAGAAACAAGCAAGCATAATCCAGTCTGATCTTCGTACCTTCTAGTCCATCCAGACGCGCGTTTCCGATATTCGTCCGGTCAAGGAAACTCAGCCTATCGGGGATCAGCTAGAGCATCAAAGTACTCATCGACAGTCGACATACAAATATAGCAAAGCGAGCCATGGGATCAGATTAATATCGATCTTGCGAATCAACTTCTTCGCAGCTGTCGTGTCAAATCTCGCAGCAACCACCCCACCGTGCTCCACCTCTCGACTGCTCGCACTATCAAAGTCTACCTTCTTATCGTCCATGAT
Source organism: Aspergillus panamensis (assembly GCA_027569225.1). NCBI lineage: Eukaryota > Fungi > Ascomycota > Eurotiomycetes > Eurotiales > Aspergillaceae > Aspergillus > Aspergillus panamensis. The sequence goes on from JAPDER010000001.1 coordinate 681,210, forward strand.
GGGGTTATCGCTCAGGAAGAAGGCAGAGTCTGCGTCTCGGTTTGTTAGAAAGCAGGAACACGGAAAAATTCTGCTTCGAGCCGGGGAGGGATTGTCACCTCTTATAAGATCTGCTCTGCCCGGGCCGGGTCCTCCTTACCAGTCTGGCGGGGGTATTTGTCCGGAGTAAATCACCTCCATTAGGCTAATCGCTCCTAACACATAGCCATTTGTAACTGCCCATAGCCAGCCGCAAATAAACTTAGGCTCAAGGGAAGTGATAAGCCAGGAAGGCGACCCCGGGCTCCGACCGGCCATACAATTGGTAGCAGCCGCCACGTCCCATCCTCACGAAGCAACAAAACCAGCCTTCCAGGGGAGGATCACTTCGCATGTCCATGTTGGCCCTAATGCATGCTTAGCCGGATGGTCCCCAATAGAGGGATGGCGAGTCGGCCAAAGGAGCTCAAAGAAGACTGGACTCCTTTTCCGTGCATGGAGCCCTAGCCAATGAAGGGCGGCGTGCGTGTTCTGGACGGACTTGGCGCTCCTCACACGGACCCGTGGCCAACAACGGGGATGATTAGGAGGTAATGTTGCAATTTCTTGTTTTCGTGGCTTGCCACTAGTCGAAGTCAGAAGAGAAGCTCAAAAATAGACTAATCTCTCACTCACTTCCAATGATCCACGCGGGGACCCCGGACACGTCTAGACACCTACAAGGCCTTGGCGCCAAGGTGGACCACCAAGGCAGGAGAGCATCTGAATATCCAGCCACGGTTGCTCTCTGGGGCGGCGCAGCTGGAAACCTCCAGGGGAATGAAAGGGGAATCTTGATGGCTAATTGGGGTGCGACATTCGGATAGTTTTGAGTGTATCCCGAATGTCAGCAGCAAGGATGCAGGAGAGGCGCTGCCCGAACAGGACAAAGAGAGGCCAAGAAGGGTGGGAGACGAATTAGTTGGGCTGATAATTGCAGGGTTTTCCCCAGCAAAATCACCCGAGAGGGGGGACGACGTCTTCATCGGAGCGAAACCCTTTTACTACTTCCAGAAGGAGAAAAACACATTCGCGAGCGGCAGGACACGTTGGTGCCGTATGGGTCCGATGTTTCCGGTCCCCCGGGGATCAACGTCCTCGAAGCAATCAGGATCCAGGGATGAAATGCACCTTTGCCAGCTGGATTGGGACCATTGGGAGAGGGGATGCAAGCGAACCCGAGGTAATCACAAAAAATTAAGAAGAAAACAACGTTTGGGGATACGGTTTCAGTGCGTCACCCCTGTCGAAAGAAGTAGACTAGTCTAGGAGGACGCTGGGGCGCGACTGGAGTGAATATTCAATAATGCGACACAATGTTCCACTACTAGGATCCCGTTAGGCGTCCTGGGCCAAATTAGGATGGGTATCCTAATCGCAGTGGGCGCCACATGGAAGGAGCTTTCCAGATCTGCAAAGGACCTCAGTCGCTTGCCAAGAGTTGGCGTGGATGAGAATGAGGGGGTCCTAGCCTAGAATCTCTTGTTCACTTGTGACAAATCAAGATTTCTTATTTCTCATTTATGGACTTCATGTCGGCACCAGATAATCGATAAATGCCGTGCCCCTCCACCCTCCGTCTCCATTTGTCCGCGACAGGCACATTGGCTGGGTCAGAAATGGGCTGAGGTACCAGGGCTAGACGAGAAGGATGGCTGAGGGATGAGATTGAGATGAGAACATGGAGAGAAGAGGGACGCGAAGATAAAGACGGAGATGGAGATGGAGATGGAGATGGAATACCTTAATGGTTGGATTTGGACCATTTGGGATCTGCTTATGTCATGATTTCGTAGCCTGAAGCTAAAGTCACGCGAGTTCCATTGCCTCCTTTCTCAGGCCATCATCAAGCAATCCCACCGTTATCGACAACAGCATCACTCCAGCTCATTCCACTCCAGTTCAAACCATTCCTGCCTTTTCTTAACCTCGGCAAGCCATTATTGATCCTTCTCTCCGTAGCCTTACTTGAGCAAATTAAATAGTGGCGTTGATATGGTCTGATCCAACCCCCGTAAGCGACAATATATCTTGGCTCCCCGCTTACCCCGAGCCGTCATCAGCATGTCAGGCCATCGCCCCCAGTTTTACCCCAACGCTCTTCCATTAGTCCGTACCGACAAGATCTCACTCCAGAGATCTCTGCGGGAGCTCCGCACGGCAGTGAGACAGGGTGTTGGGCTGATTGAGCGGACAGCTCCGCCCAGCAGACAATACGACGGGCGGGGGTTGTTTAGTGGCAGTTTAGGTGAGTGCGCTGCCCCCTTTACTCAGAACGGACGTTATTCGAGATCCGATCATGCCTCCTTCTCGGATATAACTGCCCCCTTGGGATCTTGACTTGGCAGCCATCGTAAGATTTACCCATTACCTGACATCGGGCAGGAGTCGCAGCAGCCTATCTTCGTCTCGCCCACCAGGCTTCCTCGCTCGCTGAGAGCCATGACTCTCCTCTCCCCGCATTCCGGACTCTGGCCCAGCAGAGAATCCCCACAGCCGGGCCAGATCTCCCCCTTCAGGTGGGGGGTCTGTCTCCCCTGGCCTCGAGGTCTCCATTGGCCGCAGTGGTGCTGCGGGTCCTTGACCGGGCCACCGGATCCACCCCCCTGTCCGATGCGGATCTCGCATCTCTGCGTGAAGCGGTAGACCTGGCCCTGAGCCACGGCGCCGTGGCATTGTACAATGGGCACCACCTTGGCGCCGATGAGATTCTATTCGGGCGAGCGGGACTGCTCTGGGCTCTGCTGAACATGCGAGCCCAGCTTGCCGTCTTCTCGGATAAGCAAAAGCGGCGACTACGGCCTGTTCTGGAAGACATCCCGACCCTCGCACAGGCCATCCTGCGGGCGGGTGAGCAGGGGGCCAGCGATTATCGGAAGGCACATGGAAAGGAAGATGCATTGCCCTTGATGTGGGCCTGGATGGAGGGTCGTTGTGGATTGGGCGTGTCAGTAGGAACCCGACTTGTCAGGAAGACCCTCAGCTAACAGCATACTGCAACAGCGTACACGGACTGAGTGAGTCCCCTATCTCCCCGGCGTGGCATAACCTCTCCAGGCTAACCCACCCACAGCCGGCATCATTCCTATCCTCCTCGCATGTCGACCCGAAGAACTCAAGATCAACTCCCACGACTATCTCCACGACATCGCGGCTACAATCACCGGTCTCTGTCGCCTCTGCATCGCCAACGACGGGCACCTCCCGACCTCAATCCCCCCGCGGCCCTCCTCTCGCTGCACACCCCTCGTTCAAATCTGCCACGGCAGCCCAGCGATCCTCACCCTCCTCGGCTGCGCCAGAAAATGCACCCCCTTACTCCTCCACCACTGGGAACCAGACTGGGACGAAGCCACCTACCTCGCCACCGAGTGCGTCTGGAGGGAAGGCCTCCTGTCCAAAGGCGGCGGCCTCTGCCACGGGATCACCGGAAACGCATGGCCGTTTCTCCTCTTACACGACACCTTCGAGTACGCCCAGGATGTCCTCGAGGCGGCAACCGCGAATTACAAAGCGCGGAGCGGGACCGACGCCCGGTCGGTCTTCGGTCCACTGACGGGAGACTATTTCCTCTCGAGAGCGCTCGCGATGATGCTACATGCGAGGGAAACACAGCCTTTCAATCAAACTCCCGAGACTGCGCTGCATGATTACCGCATGCCGGACCACCCTTGGAGTCTTTTCGAGGGGTTGGCGGGCACGGTGTGTGCGTGGGCGGAGACCTGTACGGTGATTCAGGCCCGTCTGCGCAAGATGCAGCTCGAGGAAGACGGATCAGGCCATGTGGAGGGGGACCCTGTGTTCCAGGAGTATGTCCGCCAGGAATTAGGCTTCCCTTGTGTTGGCGGGAATGGGGCCATCGGGTGGCTTTGAGTGGCTCCGTGGCTTGGGCCGCGGGGCACGCGTCTGTCGATTGTCAGGGTAACCAGCTACATAAAAGTTGACAAAAATGTCCCATGTGAATTAAGAAATACTACCAGGTAACCCGGATCCAAAAAGCCATTACGCGACGTGGATGAGGATGAGTATGGAGAAAGCCTAGGTAGACTCAGCTTCTGTTTCCTGGTAAGATCTACCATTACACATGCTACCATTCTACACTCTCTCGCCCGTAAGCCAAGGATCCTCTAAGAGCTGCTTAGCCGTTGCCCGATCCTCCGGTATCCAGGTGAGCGCCCTCCGGATGAACCGCAGAAAGCCTGACTTATTCTCCAGCCTGATCTCGAGAGCCTCCATCGTCCGGCCCTCCGGAATGCTAGCTGGACCTAACCAGTTTCCTACGACTCCAGAAGTTAGCAGGCTAGAGGCGTGGATTGGCTTTTCATATATTTTATTTTCCCAGGGGATAGGTAGGCGACAACATACCATTCTCACCCCAGAAATCAGCTCTCCTGGTCGGACTCTTAGCTAGGAATTCAGACAGAGGCGGACCCAACGCTGCAGTCAGCTGGGCGAGATGCGCCGCATCGTAAAGTTGCCTCTTCTTCAACGACCTGATCAGGCCTGATGGTGGTGAAGCCACTGGTGGGGAGCGATCGTGGCTCTTCTGGGGTATGTGGCTGTGATAATGACCTCAACGAAGACATAATGTTGGCCCAAAGAACATCCTGGCTGGGCAGTGTATAGGTAACTGCGTTTGACATGTTGCTTGATACCAATGGTGGCCAGCTGTCTTCTAGCTGCCAAATTCCGTCCCAACCAGGTTGCCATAGTCGGATAGCATTCTCTTCCAGGTGCATCAGGTTTGATAGCTCAGAGTCATGACTATAACAAGTATTACTATTGGCCTTCTAAAACTAGGGTAAATGAAAGCGAGGAAGTGGTAGATTACTTGATTCCTTGACTCGATACAAAAGGATGAGAGGAGGAGAGTGAGGTCCGTTCCCCCTGGCGCATAAAACTTCCTCCGCTCCGATCAAGATGAGACTCAAGGACTACGTCGAAAGAGATGGATACCAGCTATTGACATTATCTGGCACGTTGGGAGCGGTGACCTTGAATGGGATTGTTGAGTTGTAATACGTATACAAAAAAAGGGGGGAAATGCGGATAATACTCAACAACATCGAATTTCCCGGGGAAGGAATCAAAAAGAGTAGGGAGTAAAGAATAACGGAAAAGATAAAAATGAATGCAAAGGCCCAGAAAATTCTGGTTCCCCATTAAATTAAATGTCCTCTTCGATGGAGAAGCTAGAAAATACATCGATCTCGATTCTCCTTGATCGGGGTGTAGACCCGTGATGCCTCTTTCGGCTTTGTGCCCAAGCCGACAACATCATAGTGAACGATAAAGAAAATTTTGTCCACTACGATATCAGGCAGACCAACATTGACATCCTCATCCGGCCTAGACAGTCCCACCGCACGAATATTGGGAGGGAAGCACAAGTGTCCAATATTGACTTCTTGTCCCCGGTTCGCGGTGTCATATAGACCCGGAAGCTGGGGAATACTAGACTTACAGCTATGCTTGTGACTGCCCTTATGGGCCGTCCGGAAGTCCAGTATTCCGTGGAAAGTATTATCATCCCACTCACAACGGACGACACATGGGACATCTGTGCCAGGAGAGCAGTGTGCGGTCGGGTGGTAAAAGAGGTCTATATGCCGACCGCTGGCGCTTGTGGGTGAAGAGCACCCGCGGCATTCAGGGAGGCTCCTTGCATGAGAACAACTGGGCACAGTGTCGACGAAGATATCAATCCGGGTAATTCTGATCTGGCCGCTGCAACTGGGGGTTCGAGATGCAGGAATGAATGGAAATAGTGTCCTCGACAGGGACAGGTTGAAATGTCTTTTATCTGGCGCGAAATGAGTATGTGGTGAATGGTGATGGGAGTGAAAATCCGGAGGGTTGGGCGCCTTGATAGAAGGGTGACGGTGTGGTATGGAGGCATGATGAAACGACGCCTGGCGGCCGTGACCCGGCTGTCGTGCAAAGCATTTATACCACGCATCAGAGAAGTCTTCCTTGGCGTCTAGGTACATGAACCCTTGATCCGGTAGACACTGGCTGACACTGGCTGAAGCGGCCTCCCGGAGCGCCTTGCCACCTTCCCTGGCGGTGTAGTTAATATGCAGCACCACATCGCTCAAAGTCCGGAGGTCAAATTGATTGGTTTCCCGGGACAGATCGATGGTCCAAGTGGAGTCCGTAGCACCGCAAAATTCAAAAGGTAGGTATCGCTCATCGGATCGTAAATTTATATCGAACATTCCGGTATCCGCCTGTCCGGATGAGGTCGCTATTTCGAAACCACCTCGTTGATCTGGCCGTAGGCTGTGATGATATTGGCGCACAGCTCGTGGGTCATCTGCATTTGCAATAGTATAGCAGTTTCTAACAGGACAACTGGAACCACGTCTTGCTGTTGTGGTACAACATTGTTTGGAGGGTGCGTGTAATGAGGGATCCACCCGTGTGCTGCTACTGAGCAGTCGCAGACGACAGTGGACACCAGTGTAAGGACCGGTCACGCAAGGAATGGTTAGGCTGACGCTCTTTATCCGACGCATATAATGACCTGGATAGTCCAGATCGAAGAGCCATTCAGGAATAGTTATTGCGCATCGCCCAGTAATCTTCAGTTGCAGGAAGTTCAGGGGAAATAGGAGCCGGAGTGAGACATGCTTCGTCAGCTCGTACTCTCGTGCATTGGCCTGCGTGTACTTTTGACTCAATGCCCGAAGAGCAAGCTCAAGCCGTTCTCCGACCATAAGGCCTTCCCGGAGAGACTCCCAGTCACCACCTTTTAGAGTAGTTGAAAGAATAGGCGAGATCAAGTTATCAGCCCAGGGAGAAGAGTGTCCATAGTCACCACGCTCGTAGAGGAACGCGTGTAATGCGTCCCTGGTTGCTCCGGCGGCGAGTTCATGAGCCTGCTGATATAGTCGAACGGTTTCGGTCTGGAGAAACAAGTAAAGATCCTGCTTCGTGAATTTATCTCGAACAAAATCATGCACCTCACGGGATTGCTCAATCTGCCGCTCGTGGTTGTTCAGCTCCTTCAAGCTTATCGCACATCGACGCTTGGAAGCGAGAAGCTGTCGTTTAATCTGTTCGATTTCAATGCTCGTCGTGTCGATTGAATGTTGCCACTCCTCTGCTCGACGATTCCAGCCTGCCTCAGTGAGGCTCAAGGCGGCTTGTGATGTCGACAGCTCTGCGAGCGTGTTAAGGATACGACCTGCGGTGCTAAATCCGTTCGCCATTTTGTTACCGACGGGGAGCTGGTGGAAGTTGAGAGGAGTTCCAGCCATGCCAGCCACGCCGATCCACCAGTCAGGGACTGAGGACATTCCTTGTGCAATACCATCTGATACTGTGGACGAAGTTCGGAAAGCAGTGGACTGAGTTGTGTTAGTCCGGTAGCTCGTTTCCCCGTTATTCAGCCCGCGAGTAACAAGATTTTGAAAATACCGAAACCGGGTTTGTGCGCTTTCCATCGTTTTCTCTAGGGATTGAAGCTGCCAGTCAGACTCGCGCCATGTATTTTGCCGGACGTCGATAGCAAGCGCCTGGATTTGATTTTCATGAGTTATACGTAGCGAAGCCAGATACTCCGCGTCGCCCTTTTCGAGGGCTGATAGTAAACTAGTCCCGAGTCCACGGAGAAACTCAACCATTTCGAGGGCCCTAGGGAGAAGGTACGTAAAGCGGTAATGATTTCTGTTCTTCAGAGAGTGACAAAAAGCCCCATTCAAGCAACTAGTGTCAGGGGCATGCATTTGCAGACCCTGTTCAAACGTCGCATTCGATTGATGATACTTCGACTTTCGAGACTTCGCCACCAGATCATGGAGATGTGATCTTTTGTCTTCGACGCTATCATACAATTGGAGAAGTCGAGGGTTCAATGGTGCTGGCGATGCCACGAATGAAAGGATCCCTTGGGGAACCTTTGAATAGTCAGAGGCTTGTATTGTCTGAGGTGACGACCCTAGAATTCTCTTCATACAGTCCAGGATTACAAGCGCGCGCTGAAAGCTCTCCTTGGTGGACTTCGAGATATTGGAGTCGCAATACTGCAGCAAGATGTCTAAATAAAGGAGAGTGATAGCTCTTTGACGGATGATGGACGGGTCATTGCTTTGCTGTGGGCAGCATGGAGCGTCCCGCCTTGAGGATCTCCCAGCCACAAGATGGGGTTGCGGGCTTGAGGACGCGTTGCTAGGCTTGGAACAAGTCTGCCAGGAATTTCCTCTATCGAGCGGGTTATATACCTTCTCGCACCAGCGAAGAGCGTCTTCGAAACAACACCTTGTACGTAGCGCTTCGGCAATGAAGATTACCGTGCTATCATCGGATGGCGGAATGCTGGGTGCTCCAGGGGAGAAGTAAATGAAGAAAGGGTACGAAGTCAACGGAGCAGGATAGGAACGAGACGTATCCAGATCTGGGCTGTCTCCATTTGTTTCCTCCTCCAACTGTGGTATAACAATGGCCTCGTCCGTCATAAGATCATACCGAAATCCGACGTCATATCCTTTCGTATCATCCGGATACCCGGGTCGTGACACTGCCCTGCTAATCGAAAATACAAGTGAATCATCACTCCGTTTCTGGAAAGTCAACTGTGGACCGCTGGATGTGGTGGCAGCAACTTCAATCCCCTCCTTAGAGCAGCGAGGAGGCTCATACTGATCATAGCGATATCGAGTCCAATATAGATACACTGTGGGATAGTCTGGCCACTGCAACAGTTTTGGTAGCTCCGCTGCGTCATCCCAATTCGAACGTGAGTCAAGGGGGCCACTTGAGCCTATGTCGGCATTTTGCCTTTCTCTTATGCCCTTGAACTGGCTACCATCCGAGATCCAGAACCAGTATTCATCAAGCAGCGGGTAGTCAACCTGTTTCGCATAGCATGGTTCTTCTGCGTCCATCCGCCACGGCGCTGGAAATGACAACCCTGGCGGCACACCCGCAGCGGGGACTCGGACAAACTGAGTACCCATACGGATTGCTGCCCGAATCCAAAGAGGGATCACACCATTGGATGCAATTCCACTGGTCGACGATAAGATTTCATCGCTGCCGTGGCGGGGAGCGACTGCCACCTCTTTGCTTAATTCACGTGGTCCTTGGTGAAGAGGCGCAACCCAAGATGGCCGACCACCGAAACTGGGAGTTCCCAGGATCCGAAGACCTTCCTCAGGACTGGTTCTGACACTTTGGATGACGGCACGCTCTCTATTCTGAATTCTGCTGAGGCATGCATTTGGGCCATCTGCGTCACTAATGGATTGAATGTAGTTCGACTCCGCCGCGACAGGAATAGTGTGACTGAACCTTGATATTTCTTCCGAGAGAAAACGGAAGCCTTCCGATTTCTTTGCGCGAGATAAATCTTTCCACTGGACCCAGTTCTCGGCATACAACGTCTGCCTCTTCCAAGACTGCCAGAGCTTGAAACTTGCATATCTGTGTTTCCAATGCCCAGCAAAGCTTTGTGGAAGCGTTATGTGCGGCTCGAGCCCTAGGAGGGCGCGCTGGACAACTGTTTGTGTGGCAACAATAAGGTCCTCCACCCTCGTGGTTTTCTCATCCGCTGAGCAACTGACGTCTATGAGTAGAAGGCTGCTCAAGTCAAGAGAATTCTTCGCTCTATGCCCCGTTGAGAAGACGCTCAGGGAAACCCGGCTGTTAGCGCAAAGATAGTCGATGAGGGCGGAACGCGCTCGTAGCCGTAGACCATTGTTGATTCTCGTCAGGTCAGCTATGCCATGTGGATGGTTAGCCTTAGCGTCTAGCCCCTGGAGTGATTTCGAGATAAATGAAATTAAATTGGCATTTCCAGACAAAGTCGCCCCATCTATCGGTTCTCCAGGATCATCAGAGGCCCATTGAGATGGAATCACAGTCTCTATCAAGGTGGTGTAGAAAGCGGCCTTTATTTGCCCCACCCAGCAGCCAGCTCGCCAGACTCGAAAAGCCCATCGTTCGTCAATCAAATCGTTTGCCTGAAGACGCTTAACCTTGTTTGCTGCAGTGTAATAAGTCAAGGCCAAGTCTGAGACACTAACGTCAATCCCTAGATAGAGCAATAGCTGGTCTGGCAGCATGGAGATATCACTCTCGGCTTCGAGAAACATTTGCCACAGTTGCTTATTTTTGTATAACCATCGATGCTCTTCACGCAAAGTAGTGTATTGAGCCAGCCGTTCAAACCAGTCAAATAATGCTGCTTGTCTCTGAGGGCTTGGGTAAGCTCGCACGTCCTGGTCATCTCCTTGCAAAGGACTTGGCGCATGGTATGGATCGACAACTGGGATCAGGTTCAGGTCAAAGCCTGCTCGATGGGTCATGAACTTGGCCGACGAATCCTCTCGGTGATATGAGAAACCAGCAAAATTTTGGGGATGAGAAAGCAGGAAGCCAATCTCAGAATGATGGTGTGAGTCATGAGCTGGTAGTGCTGAGAGACTATTGCGTGTGCAGAAAAGAAGAGCCTTGTAAGCCCGCTGGTATGTACGCCGAATGTCTCGTAGGGTACTATAGTAGCGCTGAGATAGGAACCGTGCAGCCAGAGGCCTTCCTTTAACAGGAAATGCAAGTCCGTCCGAAAGCCGAGCTGTCTTGGTGTTACAGAACAGATTTCGACGCGGAATGGTAATTAACTTCTCCTCGGTATCAGGACCACGGTAATGAATCTGAAGTCCAGTATGGACGGGCTCTGGATGCTCATGATCAAATACCGGTTTTGTCTGCTTGAAGTAAATTTTTATCTCATAAGCCCCCCTGCGAAGCCATAGCCTTTTTGACACTAAGGCTGTTGGCTGTTCACACTCCTCACAGCCCTGTTGCAATAAAGTCCAGAGTTTTTGGCCGCGCTGTATGGTGACGCACCATTCATTCTGTGGGCAGTTATCGCAGCACGTCTGGGTCATTTCACCCAAGTCTGGTGACTGTCTTTCGAACTCATAGTGGCCAGCGTGCTCGATTAGTAACGTTGCTCGGCATAAGACCGTGAAGCGTGTTGGTCCTCCTAACAACAAGTCATCATTATCCCTTATTGCAAAGCCATTTCGAATGGTGACCGTTAGATTGTTCTGTAGAGAATGCGGGACCTGCAAGGAAGGAATAACGGTAGGAATAGGCCAGTTATTTTGGTTGCGACCAGAATTGCCAAAGAAGTTCAGGCTCGACCGCAAATCACGCCAGAGCAGTTGATTCTCATCGCGATACTCCTCAAGGGGCCCGGTCCCTAGAAGGCCCAGAATTGCAGCAAAGGACGTCCCCGAAAGTTTAGGGTCCCACAAGAAGTCCGCTGACGTCACACTCGGAGCACCTTCGTCTTCCCAGCTGGCCCCCACTGTAGCGAACCTATTTTCATCTGCCATTATATTGCGTAGAATACCTAAGGAGAGCATTTTATCTTCACCGCGTCCGGAGGCGTGGCATGCTGTGTGTGCAACATGCTCTGCCAAGTGCAAGACTATGGTTTCACAGCGTCCGTAGAACTTGGCAAACTGCCTCCTGAAAAACTCCCAACGAGCCTCATGGGATTGTTCCTCAATCAAATGAACCACGGCTTCATCAAAGTCTTGGAACACGAACGCAATAGGGGAAAGAATTTGCCGTGGCGCGAAGTACAGATTTTGCACGGCGATTTGTTCTATCGGGGTCAATGATCTCACACGACGTAACTGATTCATCAATTCGGCGTCTCTCAGAGGAAGGGAGAGATAAAGAGAGCCATCCCTATATGCCAAAGGTCCCGAGGCCAATGCCTCCCATGCCCTTGGATCTACACCCGGGAGTGGGATTTTGAAATGACTGGGAGGCCGTGTCACGGAGAAGTCATGTCTTCCGGGAATGGAAGGAAAGAAGTGTTCTGCGACAACCTCAAAAGCATCACGACCAATGATACCCAGGTGGTCCAGAGCGGAAAGGATCCTATGCCAGGACCACTCATCGATCGTTTGTTCGGGGAGTTCGATGCGCAAAAGCTTGTTACGTAGCTGCCAAAGACTAAACCGACTGTCTTCAGCTAGTTCCAAGGGATCGTCCGCCGCCTCCTGTTGATCCTGCATGGGAAACGGATCATCCCCTTGTAAGTGTGGGGAAGGTGTGAAGAGGAAAAGAATTTCACCGACACTTAATTCAGACTCATAAATGCGTCCTAGTATCTCAAGAAATCTAATAGTGTTCGTTGGACAGTCGAACCAGCCCGTAGGGGGCAAGAATCCTGCCAGTCTGCTCAGGGCCCCCAGATTGGAGACCAAGATCTTCTTGAATCCATGGTCGCGCTTTTTACACCCCCTCTTGTTCACTAACACATGTTCGAGGGCGGAGAGTATATCATCCAAGAGGCAGTCGGAGGGCGAACTCTTGACGACGTAGAGCTGAAGCAAAGTATGCACTGGTATAGAGAAATAGGAATGAATCATGATCAAAGCAGCGAGCTGGGGGATAAATGCCGAGTTAGCTTCCCCTGAATGGTTCCCGAAAAGTTTTAAAGTGCGACAAATTTCTGCAAGTTCTACAATGTTAAACATTCCAGGAAATCCATTTTTTAGACTATGCCAAAGCCTGATAAAAATGACCACCTTCCGGAGTTGGGGGATGATGGCCTCTGCATTAAATTGCACCGCGAGGCTTTTCAGACAGCAAGGCTCGCACGCCGGGTATCCCCCAAGATCGCTGTCATTATTTCCCCTTGAAATCGATACAATATCGCTTTTCACAACTTCAAGGAACTGACAGTAGCTCAGGTCAGTGTGAGACAAAAACCGATCCAACCGGCAGACCACCGTAGTCCAGTCTGATTGAGAGCATAGTTCGCCGTGGGTGCTTCCCACCCCATTTGCTTGCTGCAACACAAAAGATGAGGCGAGAATAGAAGCAGCAGTCTCCTGAACGGCCCAGAGGGCTGGGGTATTGGGTGGGGTCCAATCTGGTGAGTCTGAAGTGTGAGCTTGATGACATTTGTATACAAGGTTACGATATCGAACAAGGCTTCCGACTATATACTCCGTCTGGACGTGCCACTGGGTCAATCCACACGGCAGAGGTGTTACCCATAATGCAGGCAAACGAGTCGGTATCCAATCTGACAATGAATCATGTCCTTGTCGACATTTATATAGTCTTCCTTCGAAACGAACCAGGTAATTCGTTGCGTATTTTTGCTCAGACTTCCATTCTGGTGCAGCGGTATTTGAAGGAGTACATCCACGCGGTTCAGTCTCACTGCCGGGTGGAGGCGTTTCGATTGGGGGGTGGTCTGGTGGGTTCTCAGTCGGTGGCTCGTCAATTGGGGGCTGCCCAATCGGGGGTTCCTCGACAGGCGGCTCCTCGACAGGCGGCTCCTCGACAGGCGGCTCCTCGACAGGCGGCTCCTCAACAGGCGGCTCCTCGACAGGCGGCTCCTCGACAGGCGGCTCCTCGACAGGCGGCTCCTCGACAGGCGGCTCCTCGACAGGAGGCTCTTCGACAGGTGGGCGATTAGGCGTATCGCAATCAAAACCAAGTATCTCCTGCAGCTTCTCGATAGAAAGGGGCTTCCCGCTGTAAAGCAATTCAAACTCCTCTTGAGATATCTGTAAATATTCCAAGGCAGTCTTGGAATCTACCGGAAGGCGCCAGCGCTGTTTTTCAAATTCGTCTGGCCTTTGGTCCTCCGGAACCGGGATGGGAAACTCAGTAGTGTCCTCCCGAAATATGCGCATTACCTGGAACCGCGATGTCCCAATGTTCTCCAGGTAAGATCTACAGACATCGAGACTTTGGGAATACGGGAGATGTGGGGAATCGAAAGCCTGGCGAAGGTTTCCATAAGCGATGGGCGAGCTCAACTGAATTGCAGGTGAGGAGTATTCCGGCAGAGTCCCCAGCGTGCCATTCCGCACGATATCGCCTGTGATGCCGCTTGTATTGTATGTCTGTCCGATAGGTGTGGACACATGGGATGCAACCGCCTCGAGATTCTCGTTGACAATATCAATTAAAGGCAGCTCAACGTTCAAGTTCAAGTCCGAAGCCAGAAAGTTTTCAAGGTTGCCGCGGCGGGAAGAGATAGCTTGCGCCAATGTTCCATAAACAGTGGGAAGGGCAAGAAGTTCATGAAGATATTCGACAGGCCCCAGTGGCGATAAATGCTCCGGGGGGATGCAGTTGACAAGGTTCCCATCTGGATTTATTGATGTGAAAGAGCTGTTTGATGAGTGTGAAGCTGGAGGGGTGTTGGCTATATTTTGAGCATTAGAGTAGATTCCTGTGGCACTGGAAAAGGCAGGGGTGCCGATCAAGGCCCGTCGAAATTCATTCAGGGAAACTCTAGAAATGGATTCGGTCGAGGTAAAGCCCCTGGCATAAAGGCTTTCCATCAAAGAAAACCTGATATCGCCAGTATCTTTGGTTACCATGGTCAGGTCATTAATGGTTTTAATGGCATTTCCTAGTCTGGACTGCGCTGCTACATTGCCTGGGAAAAGGCCGTTGGTAACAGACTCAATTTGATTTTCATCCACAGCGTCTTCGAGCGTGAAATTCCCAAACGAGTTCTCATATCCGGCTATGAATCTAGAGACAATATCTGCGTCCGCAACCCCAAATACTGGTGCGGGCTTGGGTGGGAGAGTCGGGCCCGCTGCTGTACTGTCTGGTTCGAGCCAAAAGAATGAATAAATACGGCGAAGTAGTGCCTTCGTTCTTTCTTCAATGCTCCCCGGCATTGTGAAGTCTGGAAGAAGATCGGGGTGTGGTCTCAATATTGCTTCGTCAGTCGGTGTTGCACCAAAGAACTGATTCCATTCGGGTTCTTTGATGGCTGCTAGGACGGCAACACTTTGAACACCCAGTCCATCGGGACGGCCATGAAGGATGGCATATATAAGAGCCTTGGATCCAGATGTTATGGCGCAAAGTACAAGGACCAAGTAGGCCACAGGATGATTCGCTATCGCTCCTGATGTACCGTCCCAAAATGCAAGCATCAGCCCATTGGTAGGGGCGGTGTACCGAAGCCAATCCTGCAATAGGCTGGCTATCAAGGAGGAATAGCTATCACTAGAACTGATCTCTAGTCCTGTCAGAGATTTCGAGTAGGATCCGAGAGCAGAAAGTCGCCGTGCGGCTTGGTAAATGTTGATAATGGTCGGAGGCTGCGACGTGTCTGTGAGCGGTGAAGAGCTTTCTTTAATTACGCCAGAATCAATTGCTGACTGAAATGCAGTGATATTCTGGGTCTCATTGCTGGAGGTTGCCGCAGAGTATCTGTTCTCCAGCGATATCTCCGGCGGTAGCTGACCTCCCAGGGCGTAGAAAAAAGCCGCTGGTACAACAAATCCTGGATTCGAATCCGACCAGGATAGAGCAACACGATGAGAGCCTGCATCTGGGGCGCTCATAGAAGGCGCAACAGTTCTCCGGAACGCGAACTGCAGGCCAATTTGAGATCCTGATTTGGTACAGCGCTCAGCGTCGATAGCTGCGGAGGCGGCGAATATGTAGTTGGCCAGGCGCGCAACTTGGCTGCTCTGGCTCGTCGCGTATGCAGCATACTCGCCCTCGAACTTATTCCTTCCAGGCTCATCATTTCCGCTTGTGTACCAATCATAGAGACTGTCATTTGAGGGAGCGTGGGGTGGTGGATAAATGACACGATTCCACATGATTTCAGCCGCAACATGCTTGCTCTGAGCAATTGTGAGTGGATGTTGCCTGTTTTCAAGCTTGAGGGCCTCAGCATTTTCGCTGGCAAGCCTGTCCTGAGTAAGCACCACATTAACAGCAGTGACGAGTCTTGTGAACTCCCACGGCTTCACAGTTCCGTCAGGGTCCGGATATGCGACTCCACTTGCATCAACATTTGATAGGTCGACAGTCGGAATAAAGACGTAGGCCGCACTTGGAATACCAAAAGTTTCCAGCTGGCGCCCTATCACAGGGGGTTCGAGATAGACGTTCACCAGTGGGCTTGCATTAAACTCGACATTTGACGGGACAGACAGACTGTTATTTCTCGTAACTTTCAGACTCAGATCAAGGGAGCCGTATTCGAGTCTGTTAGCAGGTCTATTCACAAGGACTATCGCAGATGCAAGAGAAAACCATTGAACCCTGGTTGTCTCTATGGGTTCCCCAGGAAGGGCAAATGGGTCAGGCTTCCAATGCTGCCAGATTCCCTTGTCAAGTCGCCGGATATTCGGCGGCTGCTCTCTGGTGGTTATCTCGATGTCATTGATATCCAGAACCCCCTGGGCAATGCCAATCAAAGTCCCAGTTTTACTGTCACCAAGAGACAGGTCGTATGCCTCGATTTTAAGGTCGGAGAGAGCGACTCGGAACGTGGCCGGATCGACGGGCTTTGATGGAACGATCTTAACAATGAGAGCCTCTGTCGCCATATGGGCTAATGGTCCACGATGTGTTGGTTTGCAAAGATCAAAGTTTCTGCCGCTTTATAGAGCCGAGATTATATGGTTTGATGAAGAAGCGAGTGAGCGAGCGATTTAACACATATAACGGGCCTTCTTTGATGTCATGATCTGTATGCCACAGTAAAGATAAATGTATCACACAATTCAACTTATGAGGGAATAAGTGGCTTCATGAGAAGGCGAACTCCGGGCTCGAACCAGAAAATCAGGCTTATTAAATTGAAAGAGTATAGTTCAAGAGGCTGCGAGGGCCAAGGCAGAGCTGAACCACTGAATCATCAGCTTCAAACATCCAAGAAACCCTCTGTTGTTCCTTTTGTCCAACCTTTCAACCAGTCTTCCCACCAGGCACAAACTCCCACAAGCCATTTACCAAATACGATGGAGGCTGAACTTAAAAAAACCACTGTGCTTCGTATTCCGGTGATAACGCAGGGGCTCTCTAGTTTCGGAGTAAGATGGCTCAACTTCAATGGGCGGGAATGAGAGGTCTAGATTGGATTCTGGTATTGGGGTGTTCGGATTCTTCATAACGAGAGCTCCCAGCCGAGCTGAGCATGGTGGCGTCCTGTTTTTAGACAGGCGCTCCAAATTGCTGGAATTTGCGACTGGCTGAGAGGCGTATCCTGGCCCAAACAACGTCAGTCACGGCCTTGGGTTTTGATCGGATGGCAATGCCCAGCACTTCTCTGTACCAAGGCCAAATGACCTTGTGACAGGTTCCCACGCCACGATGAAGATGCGTATTTCTCCCTCAATGTTATCACTGTAACCCGTTTCTGGAGCGATTCTAACCCCAGAGACCGGGAGGGTACCACGGCGATCGGCATGCAAGATTAACCATAATTTTAGCTGTAAGACCCTAGGATCGATCAAGAGGCGGGAGTATGATTGGAAATCTGAAGAAATCCGGTTTGTGACAATCGTCCGACAGAGAGCGTCTCTTCGGCAGGATTTAGTCGTCGGGAGGAATCCCCAGTTTAACTTTCTTTGTGGTGGTTGCTTTTTTCGGCGTCGCCAATCACGTGTGGGGAATGGCAACGAGACGATGAAACTTGCACGCCCTCCTCTCCAAATGGGCGCCTAGAACAATACAAAGCTCACCTTCCATGTAATCATGATAGCTCACAAGGATCCTTCGATTGTGGCCCAGGCTGCTTTCCCCGCAGCGTGGCTTGTTGAGGGGTTCAGCTGTTCAGCTCTTAGGACCAGTGTATCGTATTCTTCTCCAACCAAATCGTGCTTGGGGCCAGAGTTCTCGCCCAGGGCAAAGACTGTCGATGGCTGTGGAATGTTTAACCGAATACGAGAGTTTTATCTGTGTCCTCCTTGGCATTGTAAGTCCGTTTCAAGTTATGTCCTGTACTGCGCCGAAATATATATATTTCGGGATTGACAATACCAACTAGATGCAGCCAACTGAGATCAGCACACCTACAATTCGATGGATCCGCAAAAGGGATCAGGATACCCAACCGGTCTTCCCATGGGAGAAGCAACGCCTACGCCAGCTCAGGCGAACAGTTCCCAGGCCCAGTCTAGCAACAGTGCCTGGCCAGCAATATCATTACCTCAAGGTGGTGGATCCGCAAAGGGGATGGGTGAAAAGCTGAAAGTGAATCCATCGACCGGGACAGTGTCTCTATCGGTCCCTATAATCACCACACCTGGCCGTGGTGGGATGGACCCATCGCTCTCTCTGTCTTACGACTCAGGCAGTGGAAATGGGCCGTTTGGCCTGGGCTGGAGTCTATCATCGGCAAGCATCACTAGAAAGACAGACCGAGGTCTGCCCCTGTATCGGGACTATGACGAGTCGGACGTTTTTCTCCTTTCTGGGAGCGAGGATTTAGTTCCCGTCATGAAAGGCCGGAACAAAGATGGGGTTGGTCTCATGAATGTGATCCTGGAAGAATGCAGAAAGGGGTATACCATTCGACGATACATGCCACGGGTGGAAGGTTCATTCCTCCGCATCGAACGGTGGACTCACAAGGATGGAAGTATCCACTGGCGTACTATTAGCCCGGACAATGTGACAACAATCTTCGGGGGCTCTCAAGAGTCTAGAATCTTCGATCCAGAGTGCCACGACCGGGTGTTTTCTTGGCTAATTTCGGAGAGTTACGACACACGGGGCAACGCGATAGTCTACCACTATAAAAAAGAAAATTCCGAAGGCGTGGACATACATGCCAACCATGAGGCCTCAAGATCCGGGAATCAAAGAACGGCAAACTCGTACATCAAGGAAATAAGGTATGGCAATCGAAAGCCCAATCGGGATGTCGAGTCCTGGAAGGCCCACTCTGCTACAGGCTTTGGAGATGGTGACTGGATGTTCTCCGTTATTTTTGACTACGGGGAGCATGATAGAGACAACCCAAAGCGCTCTGAGGTTAGACAATGGGCGTGTCGCCGTGACCCATTTTCGCACCGGCGTGGTGGGTTCGAAATTCGCACATACCGACTCTGCCAGCGCGTTCTGATGTTTCATCATTTTCAGAAGGAACTGGGACATTCAGAATACCTTGTGAATGCAACCGAGTTCGGCTATGACGAGCAACCCACAATGGCCTACCTGAGAAGTATCCAGCACTTCGGTTATGTGATGAGGGAGACGTTAGATACCTACCACAGGAACTGTCTGCCTCCTCTTGAATTTGAATACGAACTTTCGCCTATTGCCAGGGACATGAGCAGTATGCGTAGTATCCCCGTGGACGCTAAATCCGTGCAAAGTCTGCCCGAGGGCGTAGACGGTTCAATGTACCGATGGCTGGATCTTGATGGAGAGGGTCTACCTGGGGTGCTCGCCATGCAGGCCAATGGCTGGTTTTACATGCGCAACCAGAGTGCCAACAATAACATCCTGAAGACTACAAAAGCAACGGACATGGAGTCAAAAGCGGTGCCAAAACTTTTGCCCGCGGAACTTGTTCATCGGCAACCATCTATTGGCCTACAAGATCATACTGCCTTTTTCTCAGACATTCAAGGTGATGGAATCGTGGATTTGGTGACCGCAGGCTCTGCTTCCTGGGGATTCTATAAGCGTTATGCAGGAGTCGCAATCCAACCAGATTGGTCCTCGTTTCGATCATTTCCATCATTTCCGAATATTGCTATCAACGACCCGAACACCAAATTTATCGACTTGACGGGAGATGGTCTCCCAGACATCCTCATGACGAGTGATCGAACTTTTACCTGGTACCAGTCGGAGGGGGAGAAGGGGTATTCGGAAAGCCATACGGTTCCGAGAGCTATGAGCGAGGTGACGGGTCCGCAAATCATCTTGGCGGACCTGGAGCAAGCCATATACCTGGCCGACATGACCGGGGACGGATTGAATGACATTGTCCGGATTCGCCAGGGTTCGGTATGTTATTGGCCGAACCTTGGATATGGCAAATTCGGACGGCAAGTGTGTATGGGTGGTTCTCCGAGACTTGATCACAGCAACGAGTTTGACCAGGGGCGGATCAGGCTGGCAGATGTGGATGGGTCTGGGCATACCGATATTCTGTATCTCCGCCCAGATGGCGTTGATGTCTATCTGAACCTTGCCGGGAATTCTCTTGCTCCTGCTATTCATCTCTGCACTACGCTGTCAATCGATCGAGAGGTAACCATTGATGCCGTTGATTTGCTTGGGAACGGAACAACTTGCCTGGTTTGGTCTTCTTCACTACCTGACAGACGACGGGGCCCGATGAAGTATATTGATCTCATGCAAGGGGTCAAACCACACCTCCTACGGAGAGTAATCAATAATGTAGGGACCGAAACTAATTTCGACTATGCTCCTTCCACCAAATTCTATCTGGATGATCTCCAGGATGGAAATCCTTGGCTCACTCGCTTGCCGTTCCCTGTGCAATGCGTGCATCAGATGACGACCGTTGATCGCATCAGCCGCAATAAATTTACTAGCCGATATGCATACCACCATGGATACTATGATGGTGTTGAGCGGGAATTTCGGGGATTTGGAATGGTGGAGCAATGGGACGCCGAGGCATACTCTGTGCCTGACTCTAGACCACTGGGAGCAGGGGATGACAGTACTACCGACCAAGAGACGTGGTATACTCCCCCTGTTCACACAAAGACCTGGTTCCATATTGGGGCTCTTCCAGAAGATCGTGACTATAGCGAGCTTGTAGCCAATGAGTATTTTGACACATCTCACTCCCCTACCTGTTGTTGTTGCGATTGTCCATCGCGCTCGAACAACCTGTTACAGAAATCTTGTATGCCTCCCGACATAACAACGCCGCAGCTGCGCGAGGCGTATAGGGCATTGAAAGGGCATGTACTCAGAACAGAGACGTATGCCGATGATGGTAGCCCGAAGGCCCGACTTCCATACACGATAACTGAGAGCAACTACACAGCTGTACTTCTACAAAGGGAGGGAGATGCCCATGATCACAGAGTGTGTATCATCTATCCTAGGGAGGAGATTACGTTAAACACGGAACGAGAATTCCATGATAGCCGCATACAGCATCACTTCATACTGGAAACAGATCGATGGGGGAATGTCCTGAAAGAAGCAAAAGTCGCCTATGGGAGGAATGGAACCGCAACCGATATATCATCGAGGGATCAGGCTATTCAACAACGAGACCTGATTACATACCATGAGAATGGCTTCACTCAGCCCATACTGAATCTGCCTGAGGACTACCTACTACCGAGAACAAGCGGGAATCGGACATATGAGCTTCAAGGATTGCACCGACACCGCAATGAGCTATTTTCGTTGAGCTCCTTTGCTCATGGAAGGGTGCAGTCATTACGTGAAATCGAATTCGAGAGCCGCATGGATTACGACTCACCAAGTCGCCGGCTGCTGGCTGAAACTGTGATACGATATCGCAGTGACGACTTGAAAATACTCCTTCCCCAAGGTCAACTTGAGACTCTGGCACTAGCAGGGGAAGGCTATCAGCTGGCTTTAACAAACGGAATTCTGGAACGCGCATTCCAGAGACGCCGTGATGATGGTTTAATGGAGAATCTGATCCCTGACGCTCCTTCGATTCTACAGGGCCAGGGTCCCAGCTCAGGCGGATATGTAGATTTATTCGATGACGGAAGATGGTGGATACCAGCCAGTCGATCCTACTTTCATCCATCTTTCCTAGTCTCTGCGGAAGAAGAGCTTGAAGAAGCTCGGCGGCATTTTTTTCTTGTCCGCGGGCAAACGAATCCGTTTGGCGAACATTCCCAGGCGGATTATGACCCGTATGATCTGATCATGACCCGGACAGTGGATGCTGTGGGTAATGTTGTCGAATCTCGCGTTGATTATCGTGTGCTGCGGCCGTACCTCCTGATTGAGCCCAACAAAAATCGAACACAATGCGCATACGATGAACTTGGGTTCGTGGTTGGAACTGCAATGATGGGTAAAGCAGGGGAGGCCATTGGAGATTCCCTCGTGGACTTCCGACCGTATCTCAGCCAGGAAGAGCTGGACGCCTTCTTTGCTGATCCTTCTGGTCCTTACGCTGCAGAGTTGCTCCGATCAGCGTCGACACGAACAATATATGATCCGAAACGGTACTGGCATGGCTCAAACCACTCGCGTAATGCCCCGGTTTACGAGGCCACGATTTCGCGCGAGGAGCACGTAAACGGAGGGGTAGATCCCGCTTGCAAGAGGCAAGTGCGGATACTCTACTATGATGGATTCAACAGACAAATTCAGTCCAAGTTCCAGGCTGAACCTGACCGGAAGCAACCTCACGGTGGGAAAGCCGTCTCACAGACCCGATGGGTTGGAAGCGGATGGACGGTATACAACAACAAGGGGGATGCCGTGAAAAAGTACGAGCCATTCTTTGATACCACACACGACTTTGTTCTCGAGTACAAGTGGGGCGTCAGTCCAACCATGTTATATGATCCACTGAGCAGGGTTGTGGCCGTCCTCAATCCAAATCACACGTACACAAAGTCAATTTACACGCCCTGGGGGCACATCAGCTACGATGTTAATGATACTGTACTACAGCGACCAAACAGTGACCAGGATGTCTTGGGACACTTTCTCGCACTTCCAGAGTCCCAGTATCTTCCTACGTGGTATGAAAGTCGTATCGACGGTAGCACAGGTCCAAAAGAGAAATCAGCTGCCCAAAAGGCCTCCAAGCATGCAAACACCCCATCCGTGACGTACATGGATCCCCTAGGGAGGCCTTTTGTGACTATATCCGACAATGGAGCATGTGGTACATACTCTGCTAGTATCTTGTTGGATATACAAGGGAGTCAGCTGGAGGTCACCGATGCTCTAGGACGGACTGTCCTTCGCTCTCAGCATGACATGTTGGGAAACCAGATCCAGAATACGAGTATCGACTCCGGTGAAAGATGGACACTCAAGGACATTACAGGTCGACCTATTCACGTCTGGGATAGCAGAGGTCAACATTTAGTTAGCACCTACGATTCGTTACGCCGACCAACCGGTTCGAGTCTGTCATCAGAAGCACGGAAGGAAAATTTGGTCGAGAAGATCGTGTATGGTGAATCCCTCGAGAGTCCCGAGGGGACCAACTGTCGCGGCCAAGTGGTCAAGGTGTTCGACCAGGCTGGCATCAGTACAAGCGCCGAATACGATTTCAAGGGCAATCTCCTCCGTGGCATCCGCCAGCTCGCCGCCGAATACAAAGAGACTCTGAACTGGTCGGCAGGGGTTTCACTCGAGAACGATATATATATCAGCGGGACAAGTTATGACGCCTTGAATCGTCCTGTGGATATGTTGATCCAGGATGGATCTTGCGTGCGCTATCATTACAATGAGGCTGGCCTTTTGGACAAGATCAGCGGAAGGCTCTCAGATGAAGACGAGGATAGCGTATTCGTTAAGTCAATCGATTACAACGCCAAAGGTCAGCGGGAGCGCATCGACTATGGGAATTCCGCCTCGACAACATACACCTATGAGCCTTTGACATTCCGACTTGCAACTGTGATTTCCACCCGCCCCAGCACACGAAAAGCAGATGAAGGTGGAAAGCTACAGCAAGATCTGCTCCAGTATCTGGAATACACCTACGACCCCATCGGCAATATAACCTCCATACAGAATAAAGCGCAGCAGCGCATTTTCTTCCAGAATCAGGTCGTTGATCCCATCTCCGAGTATACCTATGACCCGATCTATCGTCTCGTCGAAGCCACCGGCAGGGAGCATGCTGGGCAGTCACACAATCCACTACGGCAAGCCATGGCAATGGATCACAGCGCGCGGCATTATCTCCCGGGAGACGGCAAAGCTATGCACATGTACGTAGAAAGGTTCCTCTACGATAGCGTGGGTAACTTCCTTGAGGTCCGGCATCAAGGCCATGACACGCAGAACTCCTGGACGAGAAAGTACCAATACCAGGAGCCGAGCCAGCTGGATTTGAAACAGGTGGGAAATCGACTCACCTCTACGTCAATTGGGTCCATGAGAGAACACTACAGATACGATGGCAGTGCAGGAAAACACGGAAATATAACTTCGATGCCCCAGCTCCAGGTAATGAAATGGAACTACAAAGATCAGCTTCAAGCGACTGCACGGCAGAGGTGCAATAACGTGGAGCCCCCTGAAACGACATACTACACCTATGACGCAAAGGGGCTCCGAGTACGCAAGGTCACTGAGAAACAGTATGGTGCCGACAGGCCTCCTGAGAAATTGAAGGAGAGAATCTATCTCGGCGATTTCGAGATCTTCCGTGAGTACCGTCGGAGCCGAGATAGGGGCGAAACAGCCATCAAGACGGAGCGAAACTCACTCCACGTCATGGACAATGCCAGCCGGGTTTTGATAGTAGAGACCTTCGCCAAGGGTGACCGGCCAAAAGGAACGCCCCGAAGATCAAGTCGCTACCAATTTTCGAATCATCTGAGTTCTGTAAGCTTGGAGCTGGACGAGCAAGCACGGTTACTCTCCTATGAAGAGTTTACTGCATACGGCATGAGCTCATTCCAGGCGCAATCACCACACCTAGAACTACCCAAACGATATCGATTCAGTGGCAAGGAGAAGGACGAGGAAAATGGCCTGTATTACTACGGGGCGCGATACTACGCTCCTTGGATCTCCCGCTGGATCAATGCCGATCCTAACGGGATCTCCGATGGTCTGAATGTCTTTGTCTACGTGCGCTGCAACCCAGTCATCTTGAGTGATCCCAACGGTGCCGAGTCAAAGTGGTTGAATCGTGGCATCGGTACTCTGCAGCTGGTTGGTGGATCCCTGGAAGTCATTGCCGGTGCAGCCGGTGTAGCTGCACCAACAGGAGTGACCCAGGTGTTAGGAACAGTCGCGGTAGTACACGGCGTAGACACGGTTTCGACGGGTCTATTGACACTATGGACCGGCGAGGTCCAGAAGACCGTGACCGAGATGGCAGCCACGGAAGGGGCCAAGGCCCTAGGCGCCAGCGAGAAGACGGCAGAGCGGGTTGGAATGGTGGCGGATATCGCTGCCGGTATTGGGCCGAGTATAGGCATTTCATTGACCAAGAAAGCCACTACCACGGCATTAATCGAAGGCGCAAAGGAGGTCACGGAGCATGCCGCGCCTGATGTCGCAAGTGGGCTGACCTCCCACGCTGCCCCAGCTGCGGCAGAAGAAGCAGTGACCCAGGCAGCTCCAAAGGCCATGTCCGAGGCCGCGACGACATCCGAACTAGCCACACACGCAGCCCCAGAAAGCGTCCAAAAGGCTGCCGTCGAGGTCGGGCCACAGGCAGCCGCCGAAACAGCCGCCCACGCTGCACCCCAAGCAGCGTCCGAAGTAGCTACTGAAACAGCCGCAAAGACCGCCGCCGAAACGGCCGCCGACACGTCCGGTAAGGCGACCCAGGCTGCGACCGAGACCGGGGCCAAATCCGGGACAAAGACCGCCGCAAAGAATGCAGGGACCAAAGCGGCCAAACAGACAGCGAAGGCGGCCAAGCAAGCTCGGCCACCCAATCACGACTGGCACCACGTGTTCGTAAAGGAAAAAGACCTGGCCGTCTTCTTCAAGGCAATGGGCATCAACATCCATAAGGTGGGCAAGTACCTACCCAAGGCCGTCCATGAGATGATTCACCATCCGAACCCTGGTAAGTGGGAGCGCGGATGGAATGAAGAGTGGGCGCACTGGATCATGGAGCAAACCAAGAATGGCAATTGGGCAAATCTCACGCAGAGGGGCGTTATGCGGAAGATGCATCAGATGTTGGAACAATATGGGATAGCTGGGTATAAATGGACTGGAAGACACTGGTATGAAGGTGCCAGGGACTTTTTGAAGTAGTCCTGGGCAGTCTGTTGGTTTGGAATGAAATGAACTGGAATTTCTCATTTGGCCTTCTTCCGTCTGTGGCCGGTCTAGTCAATGTTGCCAATTCCTCTATATAATGGTAGTCCGCTTTGAGATGGTTAATTTTGCTACCAGGGTGGCTCACCAGGTCATTCAATTTTCAATTTTAATTGCTCCTTATTCGTTATTCTTTCTCATTTCTAAGTGTAGCGTCCCCGAAGATTTATACAAGTTTGCAACATCGCTGATGATAGAGCGTATCCATATCTATGGCTTGAGCTGAACAACTTACTCACATTCCTCGTGTCGACAGAGTTTACTGTGACGAATTGATCTGACCCGGAGGCCTTTAAAAACAGGAATCAAGGGTATGATGGCATCATATAGCCTCCAAAAAAGGGAGGAACTATAGGGGGATATCCCTTCTGCTCCGCATTATATCGAAGATACCAACCTCTCTTGTCCATATTCCGCGCCTGCCGAGAGGTCTTATGCCATGCCTTGCGCTGGAGGTATCCAGTTCCCCCTAAATTCCGGGATGCCTGGAAGATAATTTGAAGCCTGTCACTACTGCAGTAAATTAT
This sequence comes from Aspergillus panamensis, assembly GCA_027569225.1. Lineage (NCBI taxonomy): Eukaryota > Fungi > Ascomycota > Eurotiomycetes > Eurotiales > Aspergillaceae > Aspergillus > Aspergillus panamensis. Next base: position 707,528 of record JAPDER010000001.1, read on the forward strand.
CTGGACCTTTGTACAGCAAACTCTGCATTCAATGTACTTGTTGAGATAAGGAGAACCCATGAAACTGCGACTGTCAAGGTGTGGGCAGAAGTATATGGGCTCCATATCCCCAGGCCGTACGCTGTAGGGGGGATAAGCCCCAATAGTGCGTCGGGGAGTTTTGATTACAACGTGGTACATTGTCCCCACGAACAGGGAGCCGGGTGGCAATAGATTGAATCTCATATCAATTTCGACGAATGCATCCACATGATCCTTCATAGAGCAACGGTGCCAAAGATGTCCTGCAAGTCCTCCTCGATTTGTGACCGGAAGCTCGATCGCCTGGCGAATAGGTTTGGGGAACTTTGGGTCCATAACCCCCGTCCGTAGCCATTTGTCCAGGCGCATGCGGTCGAAAATGGTCAGTGAGAGGCAGGGACACAGGTCCACAATGGCCGATCTGTACATGCATAGCCTCCACGAGGGTGGTGCCAATTGCATGAATAGCGGAAACTGGCAGCGGGGATGGATCTTCAGACATCCTGAGCAGTGAAGCCAGCTCCGACCTTCAAGCTGGCGTAGAAGCTGATTTCGTGGAAGTTTTGGCTGACTTAATGGGATCGTATATGCTTTGCCGGCGAGGAGCCTTGGCCAGGAGAGACTTTAATCCTCAAGGAGAAAGCTGAAAATTTTGTATAGAGGTCTGCAGGTGAGGATAAGGCACACCTGCGAAGGGAGGGGTAGAAGTCGGAGTATTTCCAACAGGATCTCAATAGGAAGATTGAGAAACGCAGAACTGAGGTTTATCTGGTGGGCTAACGATCTTTGTACCGATAAACGTATCTCTTTTCGCCGTGGGGAGGGCGAATGAGGCCAGGGCAACAGATTTCTAATCCACGGGGCCATTGTTGCTTGAGACATTATTGATTATCCCTTCCAAAAGGTGTAGTCTCGCGTTTGGTAGCGGGGAGAGTGTAAATATAGGAAACGCAACCAGTCAATAACCGCGAGTGATGCTCATAATGATTTCATGAAGCCGGAAGGTACAGCCGAACGGACATTTTTCCCACATTGTCTATATCACAATGGGAGTCGATGACTCGGATGGCTTGTTCCTTGGAGTGACTAACCTTTGCAAAAAGTAAAGCAAAGCCAATTGGCCTGAAATGCTAGGGGAAAAGTCCATCCTGCATTCAATGTGAAGCTTATGATGTTGACAATTTGTATTTCAAGCTGTTCATATGCTTGGAGGCTTAGGTATCAGAGTCTTGCCTTAGGCAGCGGCTGACAAATCATCCTCTCGCCACGTGCTTTCCCTCGATATATATTCGCAAAGACTCTGTCAGAAAGTCAGTGATAATCTACCATTACAACAATCCTGGTTCTTCGTGCTAGTTAAATTGATTCATAAGAGTTATGCTCTCACAAACTAGTTTAATTGTTTCAATACATGTATAAAATTACTTGAAGTATTAAGGTTAACTTACTGTGGTGAGTAAGCCAAGCCTAGTCACGTGTGCGCTAACGAGGTTAGGCGAGTCGACCCCCGAGGTGAGCTGCGTCATTTTCCATCTATTCCATCTTCTGGCACCTCAATAAAAGGTAAAACAGGGTCTGGGTGCTGTAACTTGTCAAAGTATGAAAACGTCAACCTATTCTAAAGTCTGACCGGGGTATTAGAGGAGTATTTTTGAATCATAGCAATGCAGCGCCTCCCGAATCCTTGCTACACGTGCCGCCGGCGGCACATTGAATGCGATCGATCCCACAAGCCGTGTCTCAAATGTCAACGGAGTGGCCTGGAATGTTTTGAAAAACGACCCCTAACATGGGTCGAAGGCGTGGCAATCCGGGGCAAAATGCGAGGGGTGTCTTTCAAGGATCAGTCCACCGCGTTGACACCCAAAGCACCAGTCAACACAGCTCAGCGTACCCCGAGAAGTGAGGTGACCGAAGCATCCCAAATTATGGATGTCTTTGGATTTGAAGATGGCGCTGGTAAGTGTCATTAATAGATATACATGTATTTGAAAGCCGCTTTTTGACCTGTGAGGCTCGCTAACCCTGCTTAACAGGAGCACTGGGTTTGGTTAACGACTCAATACACATACCATCAAGTCTGGAAGATCCAATACAGATCAACACGGATCCGACTACCAGGTATTACCTAGATTACTGTGCGTGGCCTTGACTTCCAAGTTATGATATGTGCTTATTCCTTGATCAGATAACCATCGGATATGCAAGCTTTTCATTGTGTATGATAGCAAGAAAAACCCCTTTAGAAGCTTAACAGCTATGGCCTTGGACGATGTAGTCCTTATGAGAGCTGTCGTAGCCCTAGCTGCACGTCACAAAGCTAACGATGGCCTTCCTTTCCTCGCATCCAACGGAACAAGATCCCCAGTTCTCCTACAAGCACACAGCGACGCCCTGCTTTTCAAACATCGGGCACTACAGGGGCTTTCACAAACCCTCCACGACGAACAACCATGTTTCCGTGACACTACGGTAGCCAGTGTGTTTCTCTTGATTTTTCTCGATCTCCTTGAATCAGGCAATGACCAATGGAACTTCCACCTGGAAGGTGCAAAACGATTGATGGCCACGATACAGCCACATGTCGGGGTAGAAGGCCACCGAGAGGTGGACCCCGGCCGCACTATTCAAGCGATACGCAATTTCATCAGTAGCCAGATTCGCATGTCCGTCTATTCCCACGAGCCTTGATCCTGATAACTTTGACTGACCGTCCTTTTTGGCTAGGATTGAAACCCTCGGATCAACGTTTGTAAGGCCGAAGTTACTATCCCAGCTTAGCTTTTCGGATCAACAGGAACCCATGCAGCGTGTGACTGTCGAGGAATCGTTTCTCGGTTGTCCCGAGTTTCTCCTCAATGCTGTGCAATGCTTGTCAGCTCAAAGAGATGCGATCGTGGAATCCACTTTGGCCCCCTGCGCTTCTATCCAAATGGCTATCCATTCTCTCGCGAACATCCTTGAGAGCATCAAAAGGTTTGACTGTCACTCTTGGGCCGCTAGCCAGCCGCACCCCTCGGAATCGTTTCCACATCGAGCTAGTAATCTGCACGTACTGTCGCGATCGTATCAAATCGGGGCGACTCTTTATGGCGAATGTATTTTGGCGGCCGCCCAGAACCAAACGATCTCGCACGACGATCTCGTTGAGGAATTGATGGATGTTATCAGCGCTCTCAAGGACGACAATGATTTATTCAAATGTATATTGTGGCCAATATTCGTTGCTGGCCTGGAATGTCGATCGCAGTCTCAGAGAACGTTCTTGATCACCTGCTTGGAAAAGTTCTGGAAAGATACTAGTTGTTACAATGTCATGAATGCAGCTAGGATTTTGCAAGACTACTGGAAAGGCGAAGACGAAGATCCAACTTCTGCATCACAGTGGATATTCAAAATTGGCCATCAAGGGCAGGATTGGCTGCTGATATGAAGCCTGCCTTTGGCTGCCTTGGCTTGATCATGGCATCGTGGCGACTTCATGGAGGACGGGAATGCCCCTTGCTGGCCTGCCAATGGCCTTGTCAGTCCGGCAGTTTTCGAGTGGCTGGGGGATCCGGAAATTAATCCTAGATCGGGAATCCTGGTTGCTATTGATCCATCCAGATCTGCATAATGAGCTCAAAATGGAATCGCACATGGAAAGGAAACTGCTTTTTTTCACTCAACATTGCATTCCATATTCGGACACGTGCCGAAATCGCCATCGATTTGTGATTAATAACTCAATCGCAACATCTGCTTGCTCATTGATCATTTACGGTGATTACCATGCACAACGCCGTGAACAGCAGACTTCCAACCGTCGATCGTTTTGATTCGGATCATTTGGAGCGGATCCAGGTTCCTGATTTGCCAAGGAGAGCTCCCAGCCAGAAAACCCAAGCAGGCAGCGATGGTAACACTGCTTCCGTCCCGGTGCGCACTTGGACCAATGGAGCTTTGAATTTTGAGGTCCTGACTCGATCGACACTGCTGCGTATTTGGTCTCAACTCGAAGCTCTGTTACTCTGCCGCGTTCGCAGGAATTAGTCGGTTACATTTGAAAGCAGTTGCGAGTATCGGATGATAAACCTTCCACCATTGGTTACCAAACTCTTTGTAGTACACTGTGCACTGCAACTTTGAAATGTCGGGGCCTATCCAGGTGTTTGGGACGTACCGCAGGATCATTTAGCCCGTGATTTCTCCTTGCTTCCACAAATCATTCCCGCGAACTCGGTGTAGGAAGCACCAATTCATACACAGCATGATTTTAATAGCAATAATCCTACCAGAACGAGCAACGGTTGGCCATGCACCTCTAGCCTGGTCGCCGAATATCGGTATCGGGGCTTCCACTCTCTCTAATTTGTTTTGTTTGTCTAGCCATGGTGTCCGGTCCGGTCAAGCCCACAAAGGGTATCTCGAAAATGTCCATATCTATCTCAATTCAACTCTGGGCATCATCCTGCAGGCACTCTTTCCTTTGGGTTATAAGCCTCCCTTTGCTGACTCGGACCTCTAATATACGAATAAATATTGACACTAGTGTCTCTATATTGCATACAATTGGTTTCAATATCGGTACAATCACTCGGCTGGACGCAATGTTGACCTGTTTGAAAATTCCTTTCCTCCAAGCCTTCGGCACGGTGGCATTCAATATCGGCTTACCATCGGTAATGAGAAGCGGGCACTATATCACGGATATACCGGAACGGTTGTATCGGGAGCATGTAGAGTCACGCTGCCGAGCGAGTATCCCTGTTCTACGGCAAGCTTCGGGGGTGCTATCTTATCTGCATGGCTCGTGCTTCTGGTCCTACTATCAACCACTGTGATGGCTTAGGGAATAGGTCTACTCCCCCGGAAAGTAAGCTTTTCACAATGCATTTACCTATAATATCCTCCTGCAGCACGAGATTCTTTAGACCACCAATACTGCCCAAATATCAAAATACTGCCGGTTAGACCATCAAGTTGATTCGTACTACACACCTCCAGCGACCAGCCCACCATTTCCATGTTTAAACATCAGAATCATTACTCATGAATAAGCATGAAACGCCCTTCATATAGGGTATAAGTACCCGCTCTGTTGAACACAGATGGTCAATGAGGACTGCAGTCCGTCTTCACATTTAGACTCCTTTCCCACACCGAAGGGCCTACTATCGCTTGCCCTTATAACATTCATTCCAGCTTACAGGCTTTCGACATTCAACCCCCTACCATGGCTCTTCCATGTATATACCGACAACTAGCTCCCAGGACTAATCCCATGAGGCGTCCTGTGAGACTCCACAGGACAGCCTCCGTCAGGGCCTGGCAACCCAACGTACGCCCATAGTACCTTCTTCACCTTTCTGCACTACTACTACTTCCCCCGCTAACCCAAATCTACAGCCTAACATCCCATTACCCCCCCAGGTAGAACAACTCCGGACCCTCTTCCCAGCCCTCCGCAACCCGACCTTCCAACCCTCCCACAACAACGGCCAATCCGCCGAGCTCCAACTCCAGTTACCACCGGCGCAAAGAATCTGCTTTTATCCAGGGACCCTCCATGGCGGGGTCGTCGCGTTCATGTTCGACCATATTTTCGCCGAGTGCTGCAAGCCGGCCGTCACGGCCAGTCTGGGTTTGACGTACCTGCACCCCATCAAGCCTGATCTGCCAATGATCCTCACAGTATGGCCTGAACGCAGGGAGGGCAGGAAGACGGTAATGAAAGGCCGGTTGGAGGTTCGGGTTGGGGAGTCTGAGGTCGTTGAGGCGGCGAGGGCGGAGGCGCTTTTCATTCTGCCGCAGGGGGCTCCCCCGTGCTAGGTAGATAGATCTGTTTGTCGGAAACTTTATGCCAGGGAACCCAAAGTCCCGGTGTTTTACTTCGAATAAAGAGAAGAACAAATTTCCGAATATAAACGAGTGGATTTCTACCTCCTACCGATCAAAAGCTGTACATGATGATACGGATAAAAGCCAGAATCAACCCCTATCCTTCCTTGCAGACCAACCCTCCCCTCATCATCATCATCATCATCCACCATTCCATCACCCATAAGCCAGTCCCCTGCCCTAGTAGCTACCGTAAATCAAACCATCCGCACACGCAGAGGTGAGACTGTTCAGAGCAGAACGTTTAGTCGGAGTAAGCGTCAATACCACGCTGAATCTCGGCACTAATCTGGGCCGAGAGCTCAGCAGCGACACTCTGGAGGGCACTCGGGACCTTGGCGGTGATCGCCGTAGCGAGGGCTTCCGAGGCGGTCTTCTGCGCCTGGAGACTAGCCAGGACATCAGCGTGGAGGCCATCGGCGGTGAAGTCATCCTCGGCGTCGATGATCTGGTCAATCAAGCCGCTGACTTGGTCAGTCAGGTCCTGGATCGGGGTGACCAGGGAGAGGGCGTCGAGGTTTCCGAGGGCCGCGAAGCCGTTCACGGCGGTGGCGCCATTGTTGATGATGGTGACGAGGTCATCGGAGGCGTCCTGGACGACGGTGCCGGCCACGGTGCCCGCAACATAGGCGGTCACGTCGTTGGAGAGGACGGTGACTTGGCTGCTGATGCCGGAGATGACGGTGGTGTATTGGGCGAGGGAGCGCTTTTCCTTAGGGATGGGCTCGGAGAAGGCGCCCAGGGCCAGGGAGAGGGTAAAGAAGAGGGTGGAGAACTTCATTTTGGAATGAGGTTGGTGTTTTTGTGTTTGTGGGATTGCAGAGAGGCTTTGGTTTGTGTTGGATGCTGTGAGAGGATGTCAGAATGTCGGGGGTGTCGAGCTCTATTTATGCTGTTGCTGGACCATCTATCGTCGTTGTCTGTCAATCAGCACCTCGGTCGATCACATTTCTTCAGGCCCCAGGAGATGACATTCTGCACATGTGCTTAATTTGTTTCTGCTTCGTGAAGACTGACGATGAGATAGCTCAAATGGTAAAATCGGCGCCTAGATGTGGTGCTCCCCCCGGCACCCCCCCGGTTGAGCTGCTCGCTTCCCCGCAGATTTCAAAACATGCGTCTAGGCCCGTATGGCGCTATTCCTGAAAAAGTGGCCTTGTTGGTGAGCTGACTGCCTATGGGGATAGCCTAAAATGTGGTCCTTCCAACCTCGAGGTGGAGAACTGGTCGACCTTGTTCCATGGTCTCCAATCCTGGATATACCGAGGATACTTCGTGTCACAGGTACACCACTATGCAGCGGGCGACGGGGTGTAGAAAGGACCATTTCTTCAACGCCACATTAAACCTCAGGGCACTATTCGGGCGGGCATGGCTGACATGTCAGCGTCTCTTTGTTCCCATCCAATATAATGAACTCATGGCCCATCCTTGCAGACGCGTGCCAAAGGTATTGGATACAATAGGTACATCTTATGGCCACAGAACAAAGACACATGGCTCGTGACTCAACCGCTCAGTACATCGAGGATACTCCTTGAGGATCCCCGCCATTGTCAGAAAGCATGTTCGAGTCGCATCTCTTCCCGTATGTGGGATTGTGCTCCCTCCTCAAACTCCTTCCAGTTCTTGACTGTTGCGCAATTTTTAGCACAAGATGGACAGGGGTCATTGTTTGGTGGCTTGGTCACAGATGAATCCACGAATGAGACCACGGCATTTGGGCAGGCTAACGCTGAGCCACTCCAGTGATGGCGCCAAACCCCCAGCTTCTCGGGGACTTCTTCACCAGTCCCCACGGGGCTGAATCATGTTCACCCCCGATTGAGGTAAGTTCGGTACCTGATGAGGTGAGAGTCAGCTGGACTCTCGCAGATCTTAGTGTCCGTGACAACCGTGGCCTGGCTTGCCCGACATGCTTTGTGCTAATTTCTGCAATAACCCACACGCCGCATTTAAATGTCGCGATCACTTCTCCATCCAAGTCGATCTCCCGTGACCTTCTATTGAGATCTTCATATAGCAAGATCAGATGGCAAAGTAGCCTCCGCTCATCGTGAATCCCAAAAGGCGACCAAGTGTTGGGAGAAAATCATCAGCAACTGGTTGCCTGGACCTGTGATTCCGCAAAGTAGCGCTATGAATTCACAGATCAGCTGTTGATTGATAAATACTCAATGCAACATGGTGTGCAGTTTAAATTGCGGCTTCCTGGCTGCACGAATCGTCATCAAGCCTGAGTGCGGGGAGGGCAGCAATGATCCTAGAAGCGGCCCCCTTTCCCCGCCTCTTAGATAATTTAATAGCATAAACATGTACTCGTCAAGAGTGCGATAGATTAAATTTAGGCGGCAATTCCCGCTCTTGGATTCTTCAAGATTCGTGGCGTGCCATAGTGTCTTGCTTGAAGCAACAAAGTCGCTGGTTGGTGGTGGGTGAAAGTAACCCATTTGCGGAGAAGGGGTGCTAATGGCACCATTTGAGGGGTACCAGCATGAATTTGAGAGGCCGAAAAGTCCTGACGAATTTCACTTTCGAAATCGTCATGCGAAATGATTAATTAATCTTGGTCAGGCCCAAATTAGCTGGCGAATGGCTGGTGTGTCACGGAAGTTTGCGGCAAAAGGCGTATCCAGCTTTTGATCCGAAGTAGATGACAACACCTTTGGGGGGCGCACAGATTCTCATTTTGGAGCGTTTAATTGACTTTCACCTTATCCCACAATACCAATGACGACCCATCAGACAACGTGGACTTTCGTGCTTCCCAAAAAAAACGCCCATGCCTAGGTAAAACCACCCAGGAAACAAACCAGTAAATGCCAGCCGCAGAAAGGACGAGAATAGCCATAACTGACGACAGCCACGGCGGTATTACTCTACCCTGGCCCAGGGATGTGGGCACAAATGGAGTGACCAGGAGGAAGACTTGAGACGCAAGGAACACATGCACCACTGGGGTCCAAGCTCTAAAGGTGCGCTGGGTGGGTGTTTCGCTACGGATTACAAACAGCCCAAGTACCACCAACACATTGATGGCAGTAATCGCATACTGTCCGACGTCGAGGAGGAAATTATACACCTCGCCTAGAGAGTTTAGCGGCAGGGCCGAAGCCATAAAAGGGAGCGCCACTCACCGAAAGGAATAAATAAAATCATCATCGCAGACGAAAAGAACACTAAAAGAAACGCTCCGGACGGCGACCCAGAGGGTGTAGTTGCGGCGAAAAAGCGAGCGTTAGGGACGAGCCCCTCTTTGGCAAACTCACGAACAACTCGCGACATCGAGAAAGATGCCGTCATCAAGTTTCCCAGTGATGACAGCGCCGCCAAAATGGCCGTCAGCCAGAGCATGGTCTCCCCGAATACCTTACCGATTAGTATCGCCACCACGGTCACCCCTGTTTTACTTATTTCCTCCGGCGTTGCAACAATGAAGTACGCTATGTTCGCGAATGTGTAGAGAAATCCGACGATTCCAACTCCGAGAATCCCCGCAATCTTCAGGACTTTACGAGGGTTTTGCACCTCGTCCAACACGTAGGCGGCGTTCGACCATCCCTGATACGTGGCTAGAATTTTTAACAGCGCATTAGTGTAGTCCGAGACATCGGACGATGAGCCCGTGAAAGGCTCGCGAAGACTACTGGCCGGGTGAGGAATCTGAGGCAAGTCGCCTTTCAGAGCTCTCAGGCCCGCGAGAATGATGAGAACTAGGATCAGCAATTTCACCGACGCCAATGTATTCTACCATCATCAGCAAATCTCGGCCAACCACAGGGGACTAGAAGTCGACTTACCATAACCCTAATCCCCAACGTAGGCGCCTTTATATGGATGGTAGCGATGAAAGCAAGAACGACAATCGCCAGTCCTCGCTTCACCCAGTCACTCGCGGAGCCATTCAAGGCCAAAAGTATATTCTCGGCCACGACAACACTCCCAATACCTGGTCCACAAGTCAGCAAACCTGAACCCCCAGCGCCAGGAAGAGGTGACAACAAACCCGTAAACCCAAGGAAAATCACATGGACCGCAAACACCGTCGTAATGAGCATCGGTGGCCGTGGATAAGCAGCCTCAAGGTAGACTTTCTCCCCGCCACTCCGAGGCATGAGCGAGCCCAATTCAATCCAGATAAAGAGACCGCAATACGCCATAACCAAGCCGACTAGCCACAGACACAACGCAGCGCCAGCGCTTTTGACACTTCCGGCAATGGAAGACGGAGTGGAAAATATAGCCGTTCCGATCATACGGTTAGTTCTGGTAGAGGCTTATTAGCCTTGAAGGTAAAAAATCTCTATGGAGTACGTTTCATACATCAGAAACATCGTCGAAAAGAGGCCAAGGTGTCGGCGCTGACGAATAGGAGGTGTGGATGGTCGCGTCTCACCATCACCGGCACCGTCACCGTCATCCGGGCCGGGCTCTGGAAGGAGGATTTCCCTTTCATCTTCGGTGTTCCAGAATTGACTCCTAGGCGAGGGAACTTCCATCTCTGGGTCGTACAGGTTCCCCTCTTGCCTCGCTTTTGATGGACCCAGGACTGAAGTTCCTTCAAGGTTGTGTAGGACAACAAAACATCAGGAAACAGTGAATCTCCCTTGATAAGCCCTTATCTCTTCCGGTCACGTTGTTTTATGTGCATATCAAGCTGACTCAGCTTTTTTCGCCTATCCTGGCATTACATCACCGCTGATATTTGGAATACGCTTTACTCATTCTATATAGATAATTAACGTTAATCGTAGATTTTTATTGCTGTTGCTATGTCTGGTATCCAGGAATGAATTGTGCCCTATCCAGCAGAAATGCGGTAAACTGCCCGGTTATATATCTTGGAAATCACCAACCATCCATGAACATCACCACAAAATCAGGAAATCGGAATCTACCAATGAGTTAGTACAGAATAGATCATCCATACGCACAATGAATCTCCAATCAGATTGATTCTTGTACAAAATAATAAGGATACACTTTTGCCGAAAAAAGATGGCCCGAAAATCGAAAAATGAAAAATGAAAAATGAAAAAAACCTACACACGAGCCTGTGACTAGATCCGGTGAGAGCGCTCGGTTGGCGATCTCCTGCCATCGGATGGACTGTTGGCGAAATAGGCTCTCGAGCACCTAGGGCCCTACGCACTGGTGTTAGTCTGGGATAGAAAATTCTTAGATTAGGACCACAAATAATATTAATTGAATAATCGTGCGCTCGTCGGTGATGTAATCCCCAATCAAGTTGCGAACGATCACAATATCCCCATCTGTGTGGAACTTGGTTGGATCTAATATCAATGAGTGCTGCCCTCTGAAATACAAAAATAAAGCTGTAGGGCGTACTGTGACACAACCCCGGAACGTCACCAACACTGAGACGGTCGTGGTCAGGCCCAGAGAGTTCAATCTTCAGGATATAATCGGAGAATCCTTTTTCGAGGCCCTCAACACTAGTCGGTCCTGGTAGACCCCTGAATGCCGCCGTTTGGTAGATATGTGAGCTGTTGAATTCAACCAAGCGAACAAGTAATTTACCTCGTCAAAGACACGCGAGAAATCCTCACTACTGAATTGATTACACCGAGCTTTTGCCTGAAAGTCAGGAGGTTTTCCCGAACATTCTCATCACCCCGTGAGCATGGGCCCGGAATAATGGTGGTTTTGGCTCCTGCTTCATCAACAGGCGCACGACGCAGAACAATCTGTGTCGCGAAGCGCGTGCAGAGATCGCTGGCGACGGGGAATGACAGCCCGGTCAGACCTTCTGGCAATGAGGATTTCCACTGAATTGATCCCCGACCACAACTAGCTAGGTCTCCTTAGAGTGAACTTCAATATTCAGATGGGACATTACATACCTGTGGTAGAGAAACACTCTCGCTCACCCCGAGTTCACGGATCTCTCCGATGACACCGAGCACCTGCACCTGTTTCTCATTGTCGAGATCCTGGGCAGAGGACAGGTTCGTTTTCTTCTTCATGATTGGTTCTTGGACTGTGATGAAGTAGGTTGGGAGTATATATGCTTCAAAACAGGGTAATAGTCGGAGTGCTTGATAACGGAACCTCTGGCTGGATAAGAGGCATCAAACAACCACTTTATATGCAGAAAGAGTAAGGCTCTCACTCTAAACATAGTATCCGGGAATATCATGGGCGTGAGACTGTTCATGTGGCGTTGTAGAACTTGAGACAGCCTCGCGTTGGATGCGTGGCGCCGTTGTTACATGCAGCTTGACTGCAGATGAAGAACTCACACCACGTACAACTCCGTGTGTGGTTTGTTCGACCATCAGTTACCTCACGAGCTCGATATCGACCCTTGTAGCGTTGGTTTTCAGCCAAAGCCAATGGGTTTGTCTCTCATAACGCCTTTACCATCCCTTAGGATGGAGTCCTGCGCCCTCACCAAACGATACTTCTTCCGCGCGTCCACTCCGGCTGGGAAGACCCGCCATCGAGAAATGGAGATCTCTCACGTTAGGCAGAGAGCGAAGCAGGATCCGAAAAACGTCACTGTAGTACTCCTCAAACTCAGGCTGCATACCTGGTGGGTCGGCCTTATAGGCTCGATAGATGTCGATTTCGACATGCAAGGATGTCGTGAGCGCGAGGTGGTCGCTAGGCATCACACGCAAAAGGCGGAATAACTGATCGATACCCTTCGTGATCACGAAGGTATTTGAACCATATAGGACAGGAAGACCCTCTTGATATCTAGCCCGTGGGGTATTGTCAGCCTCAATGCCATGCTCAGACTGCCGACCCAAGAGTTGATAGAACAAACCCCTTCTTACACCCCCTCAGCCACGGCACGGCATCAACCTTATATTGAAACCCGGGCTTTACCCACGCAGTGGACGGACCCCAGCGAGAGCATGGACCACTCAGCACCCACATTCTCCGGGCAGACGAACTCCTTCGTCGCACAGTTCTGTGCGTCATCGCATTCCCCGGTGCCACCAGGCCCACCGACCACCATTGGACTGGAAATCGAAGTCTAGGTGAATTCGCCGTGCCCCGAAGACACAGCAGTAGACCACTCAGTAGACCAAGACCCGCACCTCGGGCGGAAGTCGGAAGAAAAACATGCTTTGGGACTGGCGGTGAACCTTGATTGAGGGTGAGGGCTCACTCCCACGAATCGCCGAGTAGAGAGAGAGTGGTGCTCTAGAGATAGAGCGGGGATGCAATTCGGGTTATTCGCCGGACCGTTCATCTCGCAGGTGGAGTCGCTGAAACCAGCAGACTCGGGGACGGCTCGTTTCCGTTAAGCAGCCGAGTTCATTGGGGGCGCTGAGAATGGTGTTGTCGTCGGTGAAATTGATCCTGAGGTAGGCTCGGGTTGGCGGGGCTCATGGTGAGGAGGTGGGGTGGTTGTTTGGTGGAAGAGCCGAGACGAGAGGCGAGAGGCGACCATCTTGAGTATACGGAATCGCTCCGTATATTGTGATAACTAGAAGGCTCTATGAGGAAGCTATTATTAGCGTTGTCGTGACCGGCACCGTCATGGTGGCACTTGGGAAGGACTCGCTTGGAGACGTTGAGAAGATTCCCAATGGAAGGAGGGGCTGCAGGAAGCGAAGTGCAGGATCCCTGTGACACGTCAACACCACAACTAACGGTAGGGATCTGAATGGATAGAAGGCGTGCTGCAGATCCACTGTTGAGAGGATCGTGGTATTGATAGGCTATTATTGTAGATTTCATGGTCTAGCGTATTCCTCTACGAAAACACTACTCTGCAATTGGATTAAGTGACGTGACTTGATGAGTGTAAATGTCCTTGATTTTGGCTCGCTCTAAATTCAGCGGTGTAATGAGAATACAATTTAGACAGAAAGAATTGTGGGAGATCGCCATAACCAGAGGAAATTACATGCAGATGAAAGCTGTCAAAAACGCTCGGGTATGAAAGGATGCAGGGAGCCAACACGCGAACCGGGGAAAAAATAAACAAAATCCTCTAAGTGCTCTATCCCTCATCCATTAGCAGTGCAGGTGGGCCGTAGTGTCGCTAAGCAATCTATTACCAAAGAAGGACACAAGAAAGAACAAAAAAAAAAGGCACCGGGAAGGAACAAGTCGTCAAATTCGTAAGACTTCCTCATGCTTCAAGATTAGTCTTTCGCCTCTTCCACCGAGGTTTCGTTCTGGGCTGCTGGCTTTCCAGGAGCCGCAACGCTGTTGGTCGCTTCTTGGATAGCAGGGACATTCAAGGCCGCCAGACGATACCGGATGGAAAGAATGTGGAAAGTAATGTAGCCATGGAGGAATCGGACTCCAGCTTCGACGAGCCGCTTATCCTCATCTCGAGAGAGGATAGCCTGGATCTTCTTGAAGCTGTCGACGCTGCGTTTGAATGTTTCCTTTAAGGACTCAGAGACAGAGATGCTCTCCGATCTGGCGAAAATGTGGACAAAGTTGTTGCGCTCGCCGACCAACTCCTCCTTGTAGAAGGACATAACGTCATTGATATGATCCAGGTATTCGATGAGGTATGGGATGGCCGGGAAATAGCTTTCAAGGTATCTTTCCTCGGGGAAGTCCTTCTCGGGGAAGATAAAGTGGGCGAAGACTTCGCTATCTCCACACTTGTTGCGAAGGTAGACGGCAGCTCTGGGAGAATCCATTGCACCTAGAAGACCCGTGGCTTGGGCTTCGAAGTAATTCGTACAGACGAAGTCGGTACTCGCCTTGATGATCATGTCTCCTCCAAACCCAGTGTAGTCCTCCTTGCAGTGTCTAGCCAGCCAGGTTGTCAGGAGCTGAAGCACCTCGTGGCTCTGAGGCTTACCAAGCAGTAGGTTCGTGCCGAAGGTTCTGAGGTCTGCGTAGAGTTCCGTAGCATAGCCGTCGACCGTGGCAACGATCGTGGAGTACACTGCAATTGCTTCTTGCTGCTTCCAGGACAGGTGAGGGTACGACGCAGTTCCCATCGCTACACCGACCTCGACTGGACCACGGGTAGCCATTCGTTCCACCAGTTTCGGAGAGGCGCCGTCTGCAAGAAGCTGTTTGATAACCGCATCTGTCATGGCCGGGTCGGTGGGACGTTCAGGGCCCTTGTAGGAGATGGTGTGTAGCAGATCATTCAGGAGAGCCTCGTACTCAGGCTTCGATACGGTGCTTCCAGCACAGATAGGTTCTGGTTTAGTGCCATTGAGCAACGATGTGAATTTGAATGGGTTTGGAAAGTTGTGGTTTTTGAGCAGAAGCCAGTCAATTATGGTATTCGTAAGGCTCAACATGTTGAAAGGGGATGCAAGTGAGACTACTCTGCTTGACTGCATGGCTGGCAATTCGATCAATTTATATCCTCTAAGCCAGGAAAGACGGCTCCCTTCATCCAGGAATTGGGATATTCAAGGGCTACCTAATTGGTCAGCCTGCAGTAGCTTCAGGCAGAAGAATAGTAGTAGTCCGTTTCCTATCTCGTAATTTATAAGGGTGCTATCCCAATTGAGATGAGGGGGGGAGAAAAGGTGTGGTGCCGTGGTCCTCTCATGTGCTGTGTTATCGGTAGGAGGGGTCCTCACATGGGTGTGAAAGCATAGTTCCCTCTGCACTTATTCGCCACTAGTTTTTGATTATTCACGGCCAGTTTCACTTCACTGCACATGTACTGGGCCCGGAGCTAGCGTATATGCTGTGGTAAAGCTCGGGGATGACTTTCTAGTCAACTGCAGGCCCTGGTTATTATTATCAACCACTATACATCATTACCAAGCAGAGATAACAAAAACAAATTAGCAAGCTTCCTAATTACGATGATCCACACAGTTTAGCGTTGCCTGAATGTGAATCAATGCTAATTGTGTATGAATTTATAGGTATATTATTCACTGCGAATTCGACATCCACTGTACGCTGACATGACATGTGGATACAGGATTTTAGTACTCCGTATGGATGGATGGATGCTTTTTGCACCGGTGGTACATCGCATTATGCAACATTAAGCAGGGTCAAGCGGTAGTCACCTCCCCCTAAAATTCCAGCGCGACGGGCAGTGTACACCCCAATATATATAGTACCTTTTGATTCGAAACTACTGGATGTCCCTGGCATAAACAAGCATTCCGACAGTGTGGTTGCGAGCAGACAAGCAGCAGACAGACTGGTAAAGCATGCTGGTGTTCTCTGGGTCCAACCGATAAGATTAGTTAGAACAGATGATTGGCACTATAATTAGCGGGCGCCAACTGTCTGTCCTCTGTACGAATGAAAGTTTCCTAAAGTCAGATCCCGCAGTGCGGGGTTGTCAAGAACTGCCCAGTAGTACCTAGTAGTTATCAGACAATGCCATTGAAAACCGGTTTGCGGAACATTCAGACACGACATAGGGAATCCTTTGTAACCTGGGTCAGGCGGAGGCTATAATCCATGACGAATCCACCAGGCAACACTTTCCCTTATTAGATCACGCCTGCAGAGCCGGTCCTGCTGGCACGGTCCAGCAGGCGTCCCATCCTCGCGGATAGCCTCCGTGGGTCCCAAACTCACGGGTCCGCAACGAGAAAGAGAGGCCATCGGGTCGAGATAAAGTATTAGAAACCACCGGGAATTTGAATTGGGAAGTATGCATGACTGACATTCACGGTTTCAATTTGATTTAGCAACAACAGAAGGAAAACGCGCAGAAATCTCGATTTTCTCCCAAGTTGTCGAAGCGGGAGGGAAATCCGCGGTGGAGTCGAAAGTGGACACACTATAGCAAGAGAGGCCGGAAAGTAGGCCACGATCTCGAGCACGGAAGCCTAAAATCCTGGCTCACGACGGATTGACTTCTCTCACTGACCAGAGGTTGTTCGAGTTCCCACACGGGCCCAAGTTCACAACTTGATATTAAGAGCCCTCTCGTCTAGCGTACCGTAGAATGAAGTTAGTGGCATAGCAGTGGATAAACCACACAGATTAGAGCCACTAGCCCAGCCTTCCGGTCATCTTCGGACTCCCATCCGCTAGGCTCATTCTGCAGATTCAGAGTTTGCTTTCATTTCGGAGTAGAAGCCGAGCGGCCCGGGGCGAAGGGAAGTTGTTTCTCGTCGGCTTCTGTCGAGGAACTTTGATTACCTAAAAAGGTAAAAAGCAGTCAAATCCATTCCGAACAGAAATTCACTGGAAATCGTCTGTGGGGACTTACTGGAACCTTGGTGCATTCTCCTATCATTCACTGTCATCGAGTCTATAATGTTGTAGTACATCCTCGCAGTGCACCCTGGCCCAATAGGTTAGAGCCTGTCTCCATTCGTCACAAAATATTATCGATATGGGGAAATTAAGAACAAGAAAAATAACCTCCCATGTTGTCAAGAGGATGCATCCAGGTTGGTGGTAGGTGGTAGGTGCAGCTTTGCTAAAGATCGACTTCATAAACTGAAGTGATGTTTCCTGTCATAGGTACTGTGGTTCGCACGTCAGCGGGAAGTTTCCTCCCATCACCTACAGTAGTACGAGTGCATCCTACTACTAGCAGACCGTGGGGGTATATACCTCAACAATGCAATTACTGTGTCTAGCTTGGAATCTAACAAGAGTTTGTTCCAGAAAAATTCCCCATCTTCTCAATCCACTACTATCTTACTGTACTTTGCTAGGCCCGGACCTATACGAGGTCAATGTTGCACCAATTCTATCCACGTCTGGAGTACACTCCTCGGTGGCTGCCTCAGGTCATCCTCAGGTCATCACCCGATCTTTTACTGCAGGCTACGAGTTTGGTCTTATTTTGGGACAGGAGAGCCGTGGTCATGTTATTGTCAGTTTCTATTGTGCAATAAGGCGACTCTAGTCCAAATTTGAACAAATAAATGAAAGCTGAACCCCGTCGGTAGAAGAGTGGTTCCATTGGCCATGCGCATCTCCCCCCTCAATGCAACTCTGACTCCGGTTGAGACTGGGACCGAGACTGACTGACTGACTGACTGACTGACTGACTGACCTGACGTGGCAGTGGGGCACTTTGCAGTGAGAGTGAAGCCTAGCCTTCAGCCATCTCCAGGTTCATATTGCCAGCGGACTCCTCCTCTACCAACACGCCCCTGAGCACGTCCATGCCTGGTTCCCAGAGATACCCTGGCCTGGTGGCGCTCATTAGCGCCCTTCCTTCGCGGCCCTGTTTCAACCTTCCTGCAGATCATCCAACCGCGTTACTCCGGATATGACAATACTGGATATGACAATAACTGCTGTTGGGTGTGTAGCCTCTAGGTTATTGAGCAGGGCGGCAGGGATGAGCAAACTTCATCATGGTGAGGCACAAAATGTAGATGGAGTTTGAGCCCCCTATGGCAAGACTTTTCGTCACAGATTTTCTCTCATATTGTTATATCTTCACCATACCGTTTGGACAGTGTATGCCCTGTCAATAGCGAGTCCAACCTTCTATCGAACGCAAAGCTTCCACAACCCTTTCTGTCATCATGATTTTCTCATCTCCATCCTGGGTTCCACAGATCCCTTGCGATATCCCCGATTCAATCCCCGTTGGTCAATTCGCCCTCGAGGGGAACGCACATTTGCCTCCGCAGTGCGGTGGTAAGGCACCATTTGTCGACGCGATTACAGGGAAGGTCTTTACAACAAAGGTGCTCGAGGAGCGCGTCGAGTATCTCTCGCGGGCCCTTGCGCAGGAACTGGGATGGTCTCCAAATCAGGGCTCCCCAGATGACAAAGTGGTTGCCATCTACAGTTTGAACACGGTCAGTTGCCCTCCCTACTATGGGTTGGTCCGCTTCCGGAAGGCTTTGGTTATTCTAACACATCTTGGTCACCCGGTAGCTTGATTTCTTTGTTCTTTGCTGGGCCGTCCAT
This sequence comes from Aspergillus panamensis, assembly GCA_027569225.1. Lineage (NCBI taxonomy): Eukaryota > Fungi > Ascomycota > Eurotiomycetes > Eurotiales > Aspergillaceae > Aspergillus > Aspergillus panamensis. Next base: position 726,251 of record JAPDER010000001.1, read on the forward strand.
CGGCTGAATGGCATCTGTCTCCCGATTCACCCTACCAGCATTGTACCGGAGATTGTATCGCATATGAGCAAAGCAAAATGTCGAACGATCTTTACGTGTCAGACCCTCGTGGCGACTGCCCTGGACGTTGCAACGGAGCTATCCATTGCTCGGGAAAAGATCTTTACCATTGCACTGCCTGAAGGCTATCTCCAGGAGCCTGAGTCGATCGATGACTTCAAGTCGGTGGACCAGTTAATTTCCCAGGGTAGCGATCTCAGCCCAATCCCAGCCTTGAATTGGGAAAAGGGCCAGGGGAAGTCACAGGTGGCCTACTTCTGTGCGACAAGCGGGACCTCGGGAAAGCAGGTACGTCTACAATTCAATTCAGAGAGAGGGGGGATGGACGCAGGCTGATCCCCTAGGTTCAACCTTTATAGAAATTGGCCAAGATTACTCATTACAACTTCATTGCAAACACGCTGCAGGCGGGCATGTTTGAAAGTTATGCGAAATCCGGCCGAAATGAGGTTGTGATTGGTGCGATTCCATTCACTCATGGTTATGGCCTGGCGCTGGGGCATATCATGGTTTACCGGGGAGACTCCCTCATTGTGCTACCCCGCTTCGACATGCAACTAATGCTCAAGGCAATCCCCCAGTATCGGATTGAAAGGTTATATCTAGTAAGCATGCCCATGGGAAAAACGCGAAGTTGACAAGGGGCTAATGGGCTCTACTGGGCTAGGTGCCTCCCATTCTGGCTGCCTTAGCGGCCAATCCATTCCTCCTTAAAATTTTTGATCTCTCTTCCGTCAGATCCATTGTCACTGGTGCAGCAGCTCTGGGCCGGACCGTAGCTGAAAAGCTTCATATCCTCCAGCCAAAGTGGGAATTCGTACATGCATACGGTATCTTTTTTGAGCTCCTTCCGTATCTATTATATTGCGCTAATTCCGGCATATTGTGTGTTTCTAACTGTCTAACTTAACCACTAACGACATACACCTACTGTAGGTCTGACTGAAACCGGTGTCATCGCGACATTCACCAGCGCCCATGACATCTGGCACGGATCATCGGGGTCAGTGATACCCCAATTTCAACTGCGATTAGTCAAGGCGAATGGAGAGGACGCCGAGGGTCTCGACGAGCCCGGTGAGATTTTCTTTCAATCCCCCAGTGTCTTCGCGGGGTATCTTGGGGACGACGAATCCAACAAAACCACATTCGACGATAAAGGATGGTTGCGATCCGGGGACATCGGAGTCATGAGAAAGGCGCCGAGTGGTAATGCACATCTGTTCATCCTTGACCGCATTAAGGACATGATCAAGGTCAAGGTAAGTACTCTCCTCCGTATCCCAGCAGAGCACGCCTATGACGGACTCTGGGGATCCTGTTGGCGTAACCCAGACTAATCAACATCTGCTGTCTCCACAGGGAGAACAAGTAGTCCCCGCTGACATCGAGTCCGTGCTTTTGGGGCACCCTGCTGTTGCCGACGCGGCCGTGATCGGTGTCCCAGATGAACTGGCTGGAGAGAGAGCAAAAGGGTTCATCGTGCGATCCAACTCTGTCATGACCGAGCTGGATGAAGAAGAACTTGCAGATGCTATTGATGAGCATGTGCAGGCCAAGTTACATGAGTCACACTGGTTGCATGACCGGATTGTCTTCGTCCCTAAGCTCCCTAAGAGTGAGAGTGGTAAAGTACTCAAGAAGGATCTGAGAGCGATGTCTACGGCCTGATAGGGAGGTGTGGATCAACCGTCCGAAAGTACGGATGACCCCTGTTTTGGCCTGTTAAAAAGGGGAAGGGGGGGGGTGATTTGGAATCACGAGTTGCTACTAAGAGTTGTCAATCTTGATCTTCACAATCTTCAGTCCGACTAGCTAGTACGGAGTGCGCTTGTCATAAAAAAGCGCCTCACTTAACAATAAACAATAAGAATAGTCCTAAATCCTGATCTTCGCCGGACATGACAGCACTAGACAAGATTGTCAGTCGATCACCACGCCCTAAGTCCATTCCTGCCTAACAAACGGATTGTGATTCTTGAAATGATGTGCCTATCAGTGATTCAGGTGCGCCCTGGTTTTTCTTTTCTCCTGAACAAGGCATCCCATAATCAATAATATCATCCCCCAGCCAAGGTACCTCGTATCGTATCCGCTCACATACTCTTGCATCGTGTTGTGGCTCTTTCCCGATACAGAAAAGCGTATATTCCGCTCTTCCCCGGAGTTTCTTTCGGGCCGAAGTAAAAAAAAAAAAAAAAAAAAAAAAAAAAAAAGAAAAAGCTAATAGATGAACCATTGCCGGGTGACTTGGGAGTTTTCAATTTTAAAACTCAGATTGGACGAGGTGGGTGCCTAATCTTCTTATGAGGATTTTATCTATTATTATTAAGTTGGGGGGAAAGGGTGGGCTGTGATTATTGTGGGGTTGTTATGTAGTAGAGTGATAAAGTGGAAGGAAAATATACATCTTGAGAACGTGTTGATCAAGTCCAGTCAGGAATAAAATGCGCACGAAAAGGATTGATAAATTCCAAGGCAATGTTTTAATAAGCTACTTGGTCTATTATAATTTAGGATTGAAATGAGGATCTGTTTTTGGGTAATCTTGTCAAAAATGGGACCTTAGTAGACAGCATGGATCTTAATGGAGTTAACCAGTGAATCTACAAAGACACAGCATCGAAGATGATAATAATGTTGATTGGGCATAAAATATCTTAGTATCTAGCAAGTGAAGAACTCTTGACCCAGTAGCAACACGTAAGGCCAACATTCCATTCACTGATTATAAAACGAAATCCTCCGGAATGTACAGTACCGCGTAAAGACCGGGTCCTCCTTCAAACGTTCCACCGCCTCATTCTCACACTGGACTTGAACCTCAAACCCGCCGTCTCTGTCCTGCGGGAACAGATAGAGTAGACCGGTCTCCCGCGAGTACGAGCGCAGACTCTCCGGTTGACCGAGAGGGCCACCCCAGTTCTTCCGCAGGGAGTCCATCTGGGATAGATCGGTGACTCCCAGATCCGGACCCGGGAAGTGGCTGTAGTTCCATGTCAGGTCCGTCACGGCCTGTAGGCTGTTGACTAGGCCGATCAACTTGCGCACGGTGGATTCATCCGTGGTCTCGGTGGCTACGCGAATGGCCTCAGCGAGGGTGACTAGGGATTCCGGGGTTGAGGGCGCACAGACTTCCTCGAGGGCAATGCGCACTCGCGCGTTGGGCTCGTTGATATTGCCGACAAAGTCATCATGGAAGGATGGGTTTGTGCGCGCGCGGAAATCAAGGCGCGTTGTGAAGAGGGATGAGCCACCGGGGTAAGTTTTCTGTAGCTCTCGCGCGATGCTCATGTGCTTCCAGACAAGCGCGGAGACGGCTTCTACCTGTGTGAACTGGGAGGCTTTGTCGGTCTCGGCCTGGGCGAGACCGTTGCGGAGGGACTTCAGAGACGCTGCACTGAGGTACCAGGTGCTCACGGCGTACGGGACCGTCACGATATGCTGGCGATCGAGAAGGTGGGTGCCCTGCGAGGCTGGAGGCTCGCGGATCGAGCTGTCGATGATATACTCCGGGAGGTGGTCTATGGTGACGTCGCGGAAGCCGTGGTCGAGACGCCATCGCTCCCGGGTCGCTTCGGCGGGCATCACAGGGGGGCCGGCCCGCCCTTCCATCTGCGAGGTCGTTGTGTGTCGTGCCCATGAATCCGCGAGGACGTTGATGCCCCGTGCGTCGCTCACGCTGTGGTGCCAGGCCACTGCGATGATAAGACCCCCGTCGATGATGTTGGCTTGGATGAGCATTGCTGGAATTCCGTCTGTGCATTGGTCCTCTGGTGTGGGGTGTGGGACGAAGAGGATATTCTCCGGAATGTCTGCCATTGGGAAGTGCCTCTCAGCCAGCTCTGTGTAGCTCCCATATGTCCATGACTTGTTCTTTGTCTGGTTGACGACTTCGAACGGTACTCCGGATTCAGGCCCAAGCTTCAGTTCCAATTCCTTTCTCTGAGAGCTCGGCACGGGCCTGACGGTAGCCGCGAAGTCGGGAATCTCGCTGAGAGCTACTGCTAGGCCCTCCTTTAGATGGCGGATGATGTCGTCGATTTTGTTCGTGGAGTTTGTATGTAACTCGAAAACTATTACAGTTTTGGCGTACATTCGCATGATCTGCTGATCTAAGGCGGAGAGCTTGATCACATCTTCGCTGAGAGGTATGCTGAGCTTCACTAATGGTTCCTCCATACTGTCAAGTTGCTGTAGAGGTCAGGAAAATAACTTTCGTTCAGATGGGGGTGACGATGGCAGCGAGCAGGTACATGATGCACAACGTCGACCGCAGATAATTCCTGTGTCGTTCTTAAAACTATTGTTGACAACACTGGGCCTGTGGTTGATTTCATATAGAACTACCAGGGAGCCTGTAGTTCAGAACTGGTTCCTGAATATTGCGACGCACCGGGCGGACATATTGCAACGCGTGAACTCCCTCCCCTTCTCTCCCCTGCCAAAACGCCACCTGACGCCAATTCCACCAACACCCCCACCCGAAACCAGCCTCACCATCTCCGAACGACACATTCTAGCGGTTGGCCCAGATCTACTGGCAAGGGTCACCGCCATCGGAATTGTATGCAGATTGTTCTTCAGTTGACTTTTCCTTCGCGTAATAATCGAGCCGTCGATCAGGTTTTCCTTCGTGGCTGATGGCACGTACATCTGGTTTGTTGACAGCGGTGGGGGGGCATCAATTCTATTTCAATGTTTCCTGCTGTCATACCCTGCTGATCCAATTTCCTTCGTGTCATTGTGGCGTAGGGATACCATGCTGTGCTCGGTTCGAAGTGAGACTCTCAGCACCATCCACTCCACGGCAGACATGTCCAGACGAGGAGTTTGCTTGGGGATATGCCTAGATTCAAACCTGCAGGAACCTAGTTCACAAATTCAAGAGCGCTAGTGAGAGGTGAAAAATGGCGACAGGGCCAACATTGTCCCATGTATCTCACTGGCCGGAGAATTCCTGGAACCGCAAACAACGCGTGGGCTCAGGAATCCGAACGAAATCTTGTCTCAAGATCCGGTCCTCTTGTGAAACCTTCCTATAATAGATGGCTTATAGTTGCCAGTGGATCTTGGTTTCTTTTCGTGGAAACCCAGGTGAATATAACAAAACCTGCGTGCGGTCAGAGGAGCTTTATTGGATGCATTATAATACCACTATACAATGTTGAGCGACACATCTAGAGCCTATACTGAGAGGGCAGAGAGTGAGACGGCTGAGAGCGGGAAGCTTTCCTCATCACCGTGGTCAGTCCTCAGCGAAAATGAGAGCAGCACCTCAGATGAAGAGAGGTCAAGCCCTGGCTCCCTAGAGCCGATTGCCATCATTGGCATGAGCTGTCGGCTCTCGGGGAGTGCGACAGACGTCCCGAGTCTCTGGGATATGCTGATATCAGGGCGCTCTACATGGACACCGGGCCCAGGAACTCGGTTTAACATGAAGGCCTTCCAAGACCCGACAGGGACAAGGTCTGGAACGGTAAGAGAGCAGGTGTATGCTTCAATGAGGAACACGGCTAATCTGTCTGGAACGTCCTGTTAATAGACCAATGCATGTGGTGGCCACTTCCTTCGAGAAGATGCTGCTGTGTTTGACGCAACATTTTTCGGTATTCATCCTGTTGAAGCCACGGTAGATATTCCGCCCTAGGATCAAAGTATAACGTCAAAAACCTAACATGGCCCTGTTTGAATTACTAGGCGATGGACCCCCAACAACGTCTTCTGCTCGAAATCGCCTACGAATCTTTCCAGAACGCAGGAATTACAATTGACTCATTATGGGGTTCGAACACTGGTGTATATGTCGGCCAATGGGCATCGGACTACCACGAAATAGCGACTCGAGATATTGAACAACCCCCTCTCTACCTGATTACCGGCACGGGTCCAGCCATCTCGTCTAATCGCATTTCATATTTTTTTAATTTGCGGGGACCTAGTTTCACAACAGACACCGGCTGTTCCTCTAGTCTAGTGGCCTTACACCAGGCGGTGCAGAGCATGCGTAATGGGGAGACGACACAATGCTTTGTCGGCGGTGTCAACCTTCTTCTCGATCCCCAACGCTTCTCTTACCAAAGCCGCTTGAAGATGTTCTCAAAGGAAGGTCGATCCTTCCCTTTCGACTCTCGTGCAAACGGCTACGGACGAGGAGAAGGCTGCACAGGTGTGGTACTGAAACCCTTATTTGCTGCTCTTCGAGATGGTGATCCAATCCGTGCTGTTATTCGAAACTCCGTCTTAAACCAGGATGGAAGGACACCAGGAATTAGCGTTCCCAGCGCTAGCGCTCAGAAGGAGGCTATCATCAAGGCGTATCGCCAGGCCAAGCTGGATCTCCACGCCGACTATGTTGAGGCTCATGGCACAGGAACAAAGGTCGGTGATCCTATCGAGGCTAGCGCTATTGCTGCCGCCCTGTCGCAGAGGAGAATGCCGAGTCGCCCCTTACCGATGGGCTCGATTAAGGGTAATATTGGGCACACAGAGAGCGCGGCAGGTCTGGCTGGGTTGATCAAATCCGTTCTCATGCTCGAGAATGGTCTCATCCCGCCTCAGGTTAACTTTGCAGAGGTTAACCCCGACATTCCTCTCGGGGAGTGGAACTTGCGGGTAAGACAACTGCCACTATACATCACATCCTGACGCACTTTGTTGACAACAATTCAGATTCCTCTTCACCTTGAGAGGCAGAACCTGCGCCGAATCTCCCTCAATAGGTATGTTGTCAATGGCCTCGTAAACATCAGGGTTACCTGACTAAATTGGTGAATCTAGCTTCGGGTACGGTGGAACCAATGCGCATGTAATTATTGATGCTGCGAGTGACATGATCTCTACCCTCGCGCGTCCATCCTTAAGGAGTCTCTTGCAGCTTCGGTACCACACCGAGACACCACGCGTGTTCATGATAAGCGCTGCCAGTGAAAAGGCCTGCCAGAGGAATTGCAACAGATTAGCCAAGTACCTCGTCATGAAGCACCGTGACTCCGCCCACCCGGACACTTTGCTTGCCCGCATGGCTTATACATTGGGAAAACAATCTGTGCATGCGTTCAGAATTGCCTTTGTTGCATCGAACCTTGATGATCTCATTGGTCAACTGAACATTGCCGCCAACTCTCCAGTGCCCCGCCGGGAGAAGATGGGGCAGCCTCGCATTGCTCTCATCTTTAGTGGACAAGGTGCCCAATACGCTGAGATGGGACGAGACCTTCTCAAGAGCTACCCGTCCTTTGTCCGGTCACTGGAGCATGCACGCCAACAATTGGCTCACCTGGGTTGCTCGTGGGATCTTCTAAGTGAACTATGCCGCCCAAGGGTAGATTCACGAGTCAATGAGCCCGCTTTCTCCCAGCCTCTATCCACCGCCCTCCAGCTGGCTTTGGTGGACCTGCTCACTGAGTTTGGTGTCTCCCCTTGTGCTGTGGTTGGCCATTCCAGCGGCGAAATCGGTGCTGCCTATGCTGCGAAGGCTATCTCGTTCAAGGATGCTATGACGATTGCGTACCATCGTGGCCAATTGGCCAGTGATCTTATCTCTGCCGATCAATTCCCGGGAGCTATGTTAGCTGTCGGTGCACCACCAAGTATCGTTAACAAACACATTGAGAGGATTGGGTCAGAGTGCGGCCGCATGAGAGTTGCGTGCTTCAACAGCCCGTCAAGCGTCACCGTTTCGGGAGACGCGTGCGCCATTGACCAACTGAGAACCGTTTTGGAAAATGAGGGTGTTTTTAACCGCAAGCTGATGACTCATGGGGCAGCCTATCACTCCCACCAGATGAAGTTGATGGAGGGCAAGTATAGTGCAGCCCTAAAGACGCTCAAATCAACCTCCCCTAGGTCCGGCGTTCGCATGTTCAGCTCAGTGACCTGCCAAGAGGTGGATGATCAAACCAAGCTTGATGGGAACTACTGGGTCCAGAATCTTATTAGTCCGGTCTTTTTCTCACAGGCATTGCGCACCATGTGTGAACAGGAGTACGATGGTCAGCCCATTGACACTGTTGTCGAAGTCGGCCCTCATTCACAGTTAGAAGGACCGGTGAACCAAATACTGAAGACACTGCGCGGCCCTCACGCTCAAGCATCGTATACTAACACCTTGAAGCGAGGAAGTGATGCAGAGACTGCCCTTATCCGCTGCTTGGCGTTCTTACATATCAAGAACGGCTCTGTTAACCTGCAGCATCTTAACAAGGTTTCGAAAGAGGGCCAAGTCGCACCGTTGGTTGACCTTCCACCATATTCCTTCGACCACGACCGCGCATTTTGGCATGAGAGCAGGCTCTCAAAGGACTACAGGCATCGTCCGCACATACCACATGAGCTTCTTGGGAACCTTTCTGCTGACGTGAACCGTATGGAGCCACGCTGGCGTCGCTTCCTTAGCCTCAAGGAATCCCCCTGGCTTCGACAACACGTTGTCCAGGGTCTCATAACCTTCCCTGCGGCTGGATACATCACCATGGCAGTTCAAGCCATCCGCCAGCATATGTATGCAACTAACCCAACGGCCAAAATTGACAATATTCGCTTCCGCGACATTAGCTTTGGCAACGGCCTTGTCCTGTCTGAAGAATCAGCTGACTCAGAGATTACACTCTCCCTTCGTCCACAAGCTAGGACCTCTCGCGAATCCTCTAATACCTGGAACGAGTTCCGTATATTCACTGTGACTTCAGACCAAAAGTGGACCGAGCACTGCCGTGGCCTTGTTCAAGCAGAGGTGGATTCGGTTCAGGGATATCTTACAGTTGTAATGCCAGACGATCTTTCCGGCCTTGACTCTGAGTACTCGCGCGAGGTCACACCCCAGAAGTTTTACTACATGGGTCAGCGCGTGGGACTAAACTGGCAGCATCCATTTAACAACATGTTCTACTTCCGCACCAGCAAGCGCTCGTGTGTATCTACAGCGCGTGTTCCAGAGACTGACTCGTCACCTGGCGGAATGGATGACCTTCTTCACCCAGCTGTGTTGGATTCGTGCTTGTTCCATGGCCTATCATCAGTCCTAATTGTCGAGAAAGGTGCTACATCCGCTTATGTTCCTACCTTCATTAAGCAATTGTGGATTTCAAATCGCAAAGCTGTGCCTGGGTCCGAGTTGGCCTGTTCGTCGTTGGCAGGAGAGGACCCATTTATGTTTGACGTTGTTACTAGAGACAACGGAACTCCCGATGAGGCAATCGTCCTCGTTGCGCAGGGTATCCGTGTGACAAGCCTTGGTGGAGATTTTAATGCAAACCAGCCGAGGAGGGAGGCGTGTCACTCCATGCAGTGGGTTCCATATGTGGATGCCTGGATCCTCAAACACAGGGATCAGGTTTGTAAGGCTGGTATCCCAGCAGGATCTATTACAGACGATAATCTTCGCCTCGACGCTATTGCTCTAAGCTACCTACAGAACACACTGAAAGAGGTGTCTAAGTCCGACATCCCCGAAGGGTACCTCCGTCACTACCTGGAGTGGATGCGCACTACTGAGGATATGTCATTTGATGCCTCTCTTCTCCCTGAGAATGGTGGCCGTACTGACCTGGGAATCCTCGGCGATGCCCTTGCACGTCTGGGCCCGAATTTGTCTAATATCCTTACCGGGAATATGAGTGCTCTGGCGATACTCACACAGGACAACCTGCTTGCGAGACTTTACTCGGAGTGGTGCTCATCCCGATGCTATCCACAAATGACGGCATACTGCAAAGAGCTTGGGCGTCTCAATCCAGCTTTGAGGGTTCTAGAAGTTGGGGCCGGAACAGCCTCGGCCACACTACCAATCCTGCAGGCGCTGAATGATGGTGAGACTCGATATATTCAGCAGTACGACTTCACAGATCTCTCAACGGGATTCTTTGAACCGGCTAAGGAGCGTCTTGGCGATCTTGCAGAGGTTGTCGAGTTCCGTGTTCTAGATGCCGAGCGAGATGCTCGAGAGCAAGGCTTTGAGCCAGAGACCTATGACCTGATCATTGCCTGCAATGTCGTCCACGCCACCCCACGGATCGACGATACTCTCAGAAATATTCGGCCTCTCCTCAAACCAGGAGGCAAGTTTATCCTCATGGAAGTTTCCCGTATCACTTTCTTCTGCAACCTCGTCTTTGGACTCTTTGAGGGCTGGTGGTCCGGCTACGATGAAGGTCGCAAGTTAACACCGCTGCTCACCCCCGACCAATGGATCTCCAAGTTACGGCTTGCCGATTTCGCGAACCCGGAATGGGCTTTCACGGATTATCCTGAGGAGGATGGCGGCAATTTGAGTATCTTCGTCTCTAGTGCCCCGTTGCTAGAGAGGACTGAGGAGCTCCCACCTCTCTACCTGGTCACTGACTCCGATGAAACAAAGTCCAGCATCGTTGAGGCCCATATAAAGACAATTCAAGATAACTGTCCGGGGGTGGCGATGTCATCCTACCCTATCACATCTTCAGCACCAGGCAGCGGAATTGTAGTCATGTTACCTGAAGTGGCCAAATTCTTATGTGACGGCCCTGATAGGGAGACCTGGAGCGCGTTCAAGAGCTGGATCTGGGGAGCGCGTGCGGTTTTGTTCGTCAGCAACGGTAGCATGGTCAACCTGGATGACGCCGAAACGGGCCTGTGGAGTGGCTTCTCCCGTACCCTTCGCCTGGAACACCCCAATCTACGCCAGGTGACTCTGGACATCCAAACGGCGGATGTACCTATTCTAGACAAGCTTTCTCAAATATTACCGCTGTTACTCGCCACTCCAACCTTTGATCTCAAGCGGCCTTCGAGCGAGGTTGAGAATGAATACGCAGAAAAGGATGGCCAACTCTTCGTTTCCCGATTTATGCACCGCCCTGAGATGAGCAAGGAGGTGACCCTTACCAGCCGCCAGGCTGCTCCTGAGCTGGTTCCTTTCGTTGGCACTGACCGCACTCTAACTGCCGAGCTTGGTGTGAGGGGGTTGCTGGAAACAATTCGCTGGAAAGATGATGCCGATGCTCCCCCATTTGGGCCAGATGATGTTCGCTTGGAGCTTCGTGGTGCTAGTATCAACTTTAAAGATGTCCTTATTGCCGCTGGCCAGCTGGAGGGAATTACCGAGATGCGAAACGACTGTAGTGGTGTGGTTGTCCAAGTGGGCCAGAATATGCAAAGCCGCTTCAAACCTGGGGACCGTGTCTGCGCGCTGTACTCTCGGTCATACACCAACTACCCTGTAGTCCATGGCGATTGCTGCCAAATAATCCCGGATTCAATGTCATTTGCCGAGGGCGCCTCTCTGCCAATCGTCTGGACTACGGTTTACTACTCTATTGTCGACAAGGGCTGTCTCGCCAAGGGAGAGAAGGTTCTCATTCACTCGGCTGCTGGTGCAGTTGGTCAAGCAGCCATCATGCTCGCACAGCATATCGGCGCGGAAGTATATGCTACTGTTGCCAGTGACGCGAAACGCAATTTGGTCCATGAAAAATATGGAATACCTCATGGCCACATCTTCTCCAGTCGTACGACAGCTTTCCACGGGGGTATCAAGCGCTTGACGGGCGGATACGGCGTTGATGTCGTGCTTAACTCGCTCAGTGGAGAGGCCTTCCGCGAGTCATGCAATTTGGTCGCTCCCTTCGGGCGCTTCGTCGAAATTGGACGGAAGGATCTCATGGATGACGCCTTGATGCCCATGGAATATCTGCTTCGCAATATCACGTTTTCCTATGTGGATCTTACTGCTATTATTGAAAATAAGAAGGCTTTGGTGCGGCGTTTACTCCGTGATGTGGCAGATCTTGCAGAGGCTGGGTCTATACGTCCAGTAACGCTTACCACACTGCCAATTTCCGACATTGAAACAGCCTTCCGCAAGATCCAAGCCGGTAAGCATGTGGGTAAGATCATTCTCACAGTTGAGGAGGACCAACAGGTTAAGGTGAGTCCCATCGAGTATTCGGTACCCACGGGGTAAAATCTAATAAAGGGCAGGCCGTGCCGTCGGTCCCAGCACAAGCTGAGCTGCATGAAAATGCCACCTACGTTGTTGTTGGAGGATTTGGTGGCCTAGGCCGTGCCATCATCAGCTGGCTCGCTGAGCATGGTGCGAAGAATATCCTCGCCCTTTCACGTTCAGGTGCAAAGGACCAAGAGAGTCGCGTGTTCATCGAGCAAACAAAGGCAAGAGGAATCAACTTGGTCGCGAAATTGTGTGACGTCGCCTCACGAGAGTCTGTTGCTTCTGTTGCTCTAGCACTTGAACAGGATAGCTTACCACCGGTTCGGGGTATTATCAACTCGGCAATGGTGCTTAGAGTATGCCCATCCCTTATAAAATGACCTCATTAAACGATTCTAATAATCACCTAGGACTTCCTCTTCGAAGAAATGACAGCAGAGCACTGGCGCACCGCGCTCGCATCCAAGGTCCGCGGCTCCCAGAACCTGCATCAAACCTTCAGCAACCTAGATTTCTTCGTCCTCATGTCCTCCACAGTTACTATTCGTGGCAACTACGGACAATCCAACTACGCCGCCGCGTGCAGTTTCCAGGATACCTTCGCGCGTCACCTCACAGCCGCCGGCTCCCCGACCTTCTCCATCAACATCGGCCCAGTTCGTGAAGTTGGCTTCGTCAGCGAGAACCCCGACGTCGCTCAAGCCCTCCACCGCAACGGCCTCGGCTCAGTCAGCGTCAGCGACGTGCTCGTTCTCTTAAACCACGCTATAACCAACCCACCCACCACCACCACAGATTGCGTCTGCTCCATCGGCCTCGTGCCGTCTGAAGAGGACTACTCGATCAACGAATCCTTCTGGAAAACTGACCGACGATTCACTCACCTCGTTCGACACGATAAGGGCACCCAAAGGACCACAGGCGAGTCCGTTGACGCCCTCACCCTCCTCAGCAGCGCGGTCCAAGTCGAGGACGCAGTCGAGATCATCTGCGGTACTATCCTGCAACAGCTCAGTAAACTCATCGCTACACCCATTGAGATGCTCAGTCCATCCCAGAGTCTGGATAGCTATGGCGTTGACTCGCTCGTTGCCGTAGAGCTCCGTAACTGGATCGGAGCTTATCTGCAGGCAAACGTGCAGCTTATGGTTCTCCGTGGAACGGGGAGTATCTACCAGCTAGCTCAGATCGTCACGAAGGAGTCCCGGCTGGTTAGTTTGAAGGTGGCGTAGATGGGTTGACCAGTCGTAGTCTTTTTTTTCCCCGAGTCTGAATCATGCTTTCATGCGTTTTCTATATTTCATCTTATCTTATGCGTGCTTTTTGATTCGCTTTTCTATGCATATAATGCACCGCGTACCTTGAATATCCATGAAATCCGTTGCAGATTGGCCCTACGCAGCTGTAGATTATCGCGGCTCCTGGCAGAGTTGATTCCATGTGGGCTGCTGCATAGATGCAGGTGTAGTGTAACCGCTTCTCAACGTGGGTCGAGGGGGAGAAAGAGATCGTCAGGAAGGTTTAGTAAATGTCCTAACTGACAACGATTACCGGCTTCTTTGTGTGTGGAACACCTCCTATAGAGAAGGCCGAAGAACAAGTCTCTCTTTATCAGCTAGTCCTAGGTGTGCGAAAATATATTTACAGACGGGCTGAATCTGAATGATATGGTTGTGAATTATTAAGCTCATGTCCCTGAGCATAGGGAATGCAGTAGTCTATTTACAAAATATTCTGGTTACAATAACTGTGCGCCTGTTAACACCTTCGCTTTTACCATATCCAATTCACAAGTGTCGCGCTGTTGAAAGGTGCTGGGTAGTGGGATTAGCTGAGCTGTGATCCGATTCAACCAAGATCGCGACACAGATCTGGGATATGGTTTCAATAATGCTGGTAAATGGGGTATTGAGATGGCTATATATTGGTCTTGTTTAATGACCATGTATATTAATGGGTGATGTATTTTCACCTTCCCGAGCGCATGCGGCAGCGGCCGAATCGAACATGTTTATTTTTCGCGGTGGATCGTGTAAAGCTCTGACCGCACAACTCGCACTGGAAGCTTTTGGCTCGTCCGCTTTTTTCCCGCAGATGACGCTCATAGTTTCCTGGGGAGGAAAATGCCCGACCCCCGCAGCTGTGCTCGTAACATCGAATTGGAGACTTGGCGACATGAGTGCCTTTAGGATCGTGGTTATTAGACGGCATAGGGGGCATTGAGTACCCAGGATTCGAGTCAGAAACAGAGGGACTGCTGGCTTGGGGCATCGCGAAATAGTGGTGACTGGATGTATCTGTCGGAGGGCTGGGCTGCTTGGCGAAATCCTGGGATGGCGATATCGAACTCGGCGATTCGGGGGATCGCGCTGAAAAAGTATACGTGCTGGACGAGGGGATCCAGTCCGCCACACTCGTTCCATTTTCAGTGAACTGTGCCATTGTTCCTTGAGGGGTTGCCGGTAATGGGGTAGAAATCGGTGTAGTAGATTGGCTTGCCCAGTTGTCGGATGGTAGTGAATGACAATCTTGAAATGAGAATATTGCAGGCTGCCAATAGGTAAAGTCAACGCCACTAATATTTTCGCCATGGGCTGTTGTAGGAGATGTGTCCATGTTCCAGTTCATCCACAGGCTCTCCGAATACATCGTTGGCGGCAATTCGTACGGCTGATCACCAAATGTCGACATGGTTACGGCCGGGTTGTCTTTTTATCCTTTTGCTGTAGACGGTGCACCTTGTTTCTTCTCTCTGCAATGACTGTTGAAGGGAGGAATAAAAAACCCGACGTTTCGCAAAATATGGTGTTATCGCTTTCGCGCACAGAATGGAGGGGAAAGAAGTTGTAACGGAGACAATGGAGCCAGCGGTAAATGACGAAGGCCCATGTAAGCTGGGGTCCTGAATCTTCTGATCTGAGCTGCACGAAAGGCTGGTGGATCCGAGGCTGGCCGTGGCGCCAGGTGCAGATGTTTGTGGTCAGAGGAAGGTGATGCAACTCGAATTATTGGCGCCAACTAAATCACCCAGATGCTGCGCCAGTGATTTAGTTGGCTGGGCGGAGCGGGAGCTGAAGGCATCTCCATGGTTCCTGCTCCACCTTAGACACCACTGTCATTGGTGCCAGGCTTAAGGTGGACCCGATGCCTGGCCTGGGCGATCATCCTTGATATTGGACTAGCTGGACAGCTCGACAGGTTCGTGTCAGAGAATTCCCGCAGTGGCTTTTTTCCCGAGATTGATTCTTAGGCACGGACTTCGGGCAACCAGTCGCTCCGGAGATATATCCACTGGGGCTGCCTGAAAGCACCACAACCCTGACGGCCATTGGCCCCCTCAGGCCCCATTCGGTGTGGAAAGGAACAAAGGACTAGGATGGATTTGAATTTTTTCGGAAAAAGCAATTCAAGGACCGGATGATGTCGCAGATTCTCGACTTCAAAAGTTCCAGCTTGCCATAGCCGTGGGCGTCTGCCTCGTGCCTTTGCCGTGCGGCAGTCGCTGCCCCATGCGACAGATGACATTGGGCTATACCCTTGTTGGAGTTTGCTTCGGTTGGACTTGAAATCATGGTGAACGCACTTCGTGCTTTAGACACAAGCCCAATCGGATTGCCATGACAAATAGAAGGTTGGTACATGGACCTTGCAGATTCACTGATTAATTGGGGGTGGCAGTCAGTAAGCGAAGACATCACACCTCACGAATCATGCAGAAGAAGGTGTACGCCATGAGTCTTGGATTGAGTCTTGTTCACGCTATAATCTCTCCTCTCCTTTAATACTTCTTTTTGCTCTTTTTTGAGAATTTTTGCTTGGCGGATTGATTAATTATTCGTTTGTGATATAATTCGATAGTAGAACTGGGCCGTGAGTAAAGGTTGGTCTAAAAGTCTTAGCGGCAGCTACTTGTTCCTGAACAACCAGCCAACAAATCCGGAAAAAAGAAAAACTCTCAAAAAGAGTCTGTGGGTGGCTTTTCTGACCGCCACGAGGACTTCGCGGCCTGGCAGTGGAGTTGCTAGTTTTGGCACTAGTTGGGAACTTGAGCTGGCGCCCACTTCGTGCATTATAGCCCGCCCCGCCATTCTGCAGATACCCAAAATGGGCTGGAGTGGATCATGAGGAGGTGGGACCGTCCAGGGACAGAATTGAGATCCGGATGGGGTTTGTCGATGACGATCGGCATGACAGATATCCTTGGAGGAGGAAAGTTCGATCGCGGACTGGACGAAGTATCAAATAGTGGGCAGGGTATAGACAGGTTGAATGCTCGTCCTCGAGACAGCTTGTCGACAGTCCTGTCAGGCTCGTGCAGGTCATTCAATGTACCTTAGCCTTTCAAGTCATTGCAGAGCTCGTGTCGCAAAACAAATAGTGTCACTTTTGTCAGGGTTACAGCTGCAGCAAGACCCGTTGCGACAGTCGTGAATACGGTCTTGAACTCTTTTCTCCCAAACAATAGTAATAGCAAGAATCGAAAATGGTCCAGAGTGTGCTAGAAAGCGGGCAGCCATTGAATGCCACGCCGTCGCATTATGAAGCGATGGAGCAAGAGATACGAGAGATATGCGCGGGGGTCCTTCGCCGACCAGTGGCGAAGATCAAGATGAACAAGTCCTTCCTTGCGCAAGGAGGAGATTCCCTGCTGGCCATCAAGCTAATGGCACGGTGTGCAGAGGCAGGGTACGACATCACCATCCATGACGTGCTCCAGGCTACAAGTCTCAAGAAGCTTTGCGAGTCCGTGAAGCCACCTGAAGCGAGTACCAGTCCGTCGCCCACCCCGATTGTTCCTACCGAGACCCAGGATACAGCGCTGTCACGTGAACACCAACAACCAGGCACCATTCCCCTGACGGACGCACAGCAATTTCATGTCTATGCAGGGGCTTGGGACGTCAAGCTTTTCCGGGTGAATGGCGACATCCCTGAGGCGGAGCTTCTGAATGCGCTGAATGGCTTTGCGCGCAGTCATCCTATGCTGCTTGCAAGAATTGTTGAGGATACCCTGGATATTGACAAGCATAACTTCCTCGTAGGGAAGGGAGATAACTCAATCCCGTATGAAACAACAGAATTGGAAACGGGTTTGGAACACCCGGAGCACGAGTGGATGGAGAAGGGCGATGTGATGTTGTCGGTGAAGCAAAACAAGTCACTCTTTGCGGCTACCATTTTTATCCAGCGGGGCACGTGCCTGGCTCGATTTCTCCAACTTGCCGTCCATCGCGCTGTTGCCGACGCCACCTCCTGGATCCTCATCGAGCAGGGCTTGGAACAATCACTGGCAACGAGTGCACCGCAGGCTGAAGCACCGAGGAAGCTGTTTCAAGAATGGACTAAGTCAGGAAATGTGCAGGATTGGGTCTTGGATTCCACGGCGACCACGCACAGCCCGTCGGCGAAGCTTCATGGTATCAACACGAACAAATGGGCAGATGTCATTGGGGATACCCCTGGGGATGGGGATGATCTTACCAATAGCACAGAAGCTGCTGTTACGGAGGTGCAGTCTGTAGACGCCGAATGCCCCAGCCTGCGACGACTACTGGAAGCAGACGTCCACCGGATCCTACGCACTGAACCAGGCGACTTCGTTACCGCAGCTCTTTTTCTCACGCTACGAGCGATAACCCATATGTTGAGCGATGCCATTACCTTCGGGCTCATCACGGATGGAAGACCGGATAGGAAGTTTGGAAATTTCTCGGAGACGATTGGGTGCTTTGATACAATTGCAAGGTTTCATATCGGAAGAGAAACAAATGAGGAGAATATTCAATTGCTTCGAAGACTTAAAGACGCTCGCATAATCGACACGAGACGTACTAGGTTGCCTCATGAACTAAGAACTAAGAAAGAACAGTTCGTACTGCTGGATCTGACAAAGATCCAGCGAAACTCAGGCGCGACCGCGACATGTTTTCAGCAGACTTCCTATCATGGGATATTCGCTACTTTGCCACCTATGTGTCTTATCGTAGTGGAACCGTACTGGGAGAGAGGCCAGCCGAGGCTTCGTGCTGTATCTCAGCATCCCTCCGCCATCCATTCCTCTCTTAATAAAATTGCAGTGATGATTGACAACAATATCCAGAGCCTCTGTTCTCAAATTGAAACTACCGATATCCAAAGTACTCTAAGCGACTTTCCCTCTCTGAATCTCACGTACCCTCAGCTGGATGATCTTGTTTCCGTTCATCTGAGGCGCATAACATCTGACCCTATTCGCTATGTTGAGGGCGTGTATCCTTGTGCCCCTAGACAAGAAGCATTCTTGGTAGCGCAAGCCGTCTATCCGGATATGTACCAATGCTCGTTCGTGGTGAAGATAGAATCGACATCGTCTGATAACCCGCTTGATTCTGCTCGTCTACACACAGCATGGGCCCAGGTCGTAGAGCGACACGCTGCTCTTAGGACCATATTTATTGAAAGTGCAAATCGGCCAGGCCATTTCGATCAAGTCGTGTTGAATCATGCGCGGAGTACTTTGACGTACCTCGACGATGGCCACGGAAGAACCGCCCATGAGCTTTCCTCCAGGCGCCCCGTGATATTCAAAAACTACCAGTGTACACACCAAGTGACATTATGCGAAATATCGCCCTACTCGGCCTATCTACGGTTGGACATGTCTCACGCCGTCGTGGACGGCCAGTCTGCGCAGGTTTTGTTACGGGACCTTTCGAGCATCTACAGTAACCAAATATTAGACGGACCGGTCATGCCTTATCACGAATTTGTTCTCTATCAACAAAAGCTTTCTAGGGATGAATCTACGGCCTACTGGTCCCGATATCTCGCCGGTGCCCAGGCCTCCTTTTTTCCAACAACTAGCGATCAGGCTAGACGGCAAGGCCTGAACACAATTCGGCGCCAGGTCGCATTTGACTCAAATGACTTGGAAGAATTTTGCGGCAAGTTAAGTGTCACCCCCGCTAACGTTTGCCAGGTCGCCTGGGCGCTGGTACTCCGGTCGTATACCGGGTCTGAGGATATCTGCTTCTCGTACGCTACATCTGGCAGGGATGCGCCTTTGAAAGGCATCAACAACACTGTTGGAGCATTCCTAAATGCAGTGATATGCCGAGTCCCAGTACAGAACATCACCAGAGTATCTCACGCCTTGATTAGGGCGAAGAATGACTATGTGGAAAGCTTGGCTCACCAATATTTCACTGCCACGGGAAGCGACACACAATCTGGGGACTTCGCCCGTCTCAAGGGCAACACCCTAATGTCATGCCAGAGAAAGGCCGCCAAGGAACTAGAAGGATCAGGCCTAAGCTTTGAGCTAATTGATGCAGTGAATCCCAATGAGGTGCGTGTTGAATTTATTCTGGATGTAGTAGACGCTAATGTCTTCCGCAGTACGATTTGTCGATAAATATTCAAACGGCATCCGCCGGTCTCGACGTAATGATTGATTTTTGGAATTCACGGATTAGGCAAGCGACAGTAGAGACCGTCGCTGAGAGTTTTGAGCAGGCGTTTATAAGTATCTTAAGTGAGGAATGCGGTACGCTGGGACAAATCGACATTGTCACCCCTCGAGAGATTGAACAAATTTGTAAATGGGGCGGCGACATTCCTCAACGAGCGGAGTATCGAATTCATGATCGATTTGATGAAGAGTGCCTTCTTCGCCCCGATGCATTGGCAGTACAGGGATGGGACGGAGACTTAACATACCAACAGCTTAACGACGAAGCAAACAAGCTGGCTTCGCACCTCGTGGGTCTGGGAGTCCACCCGGAAATCAAAGTCCCCATGTGCTTCGAGAAGTCAAAATGGGCGATAGTATCCCAGCTAGCGATTCTGAAAGCCGGCGGTGCGGTTGTCCCATTGGGCACTAAACAGCCCAGGAGGCGAACTGAAATTATTCTGAAGGACCTCCAAGCCACTATAGTATTGACTACCGAGAGCTTCGTGGCCCAATTCCGTGATCTCCTTCCCCATGTCATTAAGGTGGATGAGAAATTCATGTCTGGCCTTGCCCCTTCAACACCTCCTCCCTGTGCTGCAATCCCCGACAATTGCGCTTTCATTATATACACCTCAGGGAGCACGGGGGTACCGAAGGGTGTTGTTCTTCCCCACGCCAGCTTGTGCACCAGTCTCAATCATCTTGGTGCCAGGTTCAAACTTGGACATCATACCCGCACAGTTCAGTTTTCTGCCTATACATTCGATATATCTATCCAAGATATCTATACTACCTTACATTATGGTGGCTGTGTGTGCATCATTTCTGAGGAGGATCGGATTCATAACCTTGCCGCTGCAATGAATGCTTATAAAGTCAACTATGCAGGCCTTACATCCACAGTGGCTGGTCTTATCTGTCCCCGTGATGTTCCTTCTCTCACCACATTGGTGCTCCTTGGGGAGGCAGTGAAGCCCGCCGTCGTTGACCAATGGATCGCACATGTGGAAGTTTTCAATGCATATGGCCCGTCAGAATGCTCGATGCAAGCTAGTATTAACCACTTAACACCTGGATGTAACGCATTAAACATAGGATTCCCCTTCGCGGGCTCATTGTGGGTTGTTGATCCAACTGATTACAATCGCCTAGTTCCGATTGGCGCACCCGGAGAACTTTTGATAGAAGGTCCCATTCAGGCACGTGGCTATTTGAACGATCCTGTGAAAACTGCCGCTGCCTTCGTCACAGATGCCGCGTGGATGATCAAGAATGGCTTTGGGTCAGGGCGTCGCCTGTACCGCACTGGCGACCTAGTCTATCAAAATCAGGATGGATCCATTACATATGTTGGTCGACGAGACACCCAAATCAAGGTGCGAGGACAGCGTGTAGAGGTGGGAGAGATTGAGCATCATCTGCTGCAGCAGGACGCTGTCCTTGACGCCGCAATCATTTTTCCACGCCAGGGTCCCTGTCAGGATCGCCTAGTGGGGCTTCTGACACTCAAAGATTTCTTCTCAGGCACAGGATCTACTTCAGACATTCTACCTATTTCACTAGATAAGCTACCTGTGGCTAAAGGTCAGCTATCTTCGGCCTGCCACGAGCTAACTTCCAATGTCCCGGAACACATGCTCCCAAAAACATGGATACCACTTCAAAGTATGATGCCACAAAATGACTCCTCAAAACTAGACAGGAAGAGGCTGGGACAGTGGGTTGAAAACCTCGATCCCGATTTGTTCGAAGCTTTGACTAGCTCCTCCAACACGGAACACCAGAGCCGAGATCCTGAGAGCCTTCTCGAGCGACAGGTGCGAAACGCGTGGGCCGATGTACTGCGCCTACCGTTGAGCCAGGTTCCTCTTGAACGGAAATCGTTCATTAGTTTGGGCGGTGACTCAATAACTGCGATGCATGTTGTTTCCTGGTTGAGAACACGTGGAATCTCACTAGGTGTAAGAAATGTGCTGGAGAGCAAGTCAATTGTTGACTTAGCCCTTGCAGCACGGCCAACTGATGCACCGGAAGCCTTTAATGATCCGTTTTCCCTGACCACCACCCAGGAGTGGCACCTCGAATCAATCCTTCCTAGGGGTTATCCTTTGAGTTCTGAAGCCGAATATCGCTATAACAATGGTATATGTCTGGTCCCCCGTAGATCACTTGAATCTACCAGTGTGGCCTGGGCCATCAGAGCTCTAGTGTCGCGGCATCCTATGTTGCGGTCCCGATTTGATCGTGACAGCGAAAAAAGGTGGCGACAGGCGATCGCAGTTGATACTGACACTGCGTATCATTTCACGGCCCACATCGTACGCGATATGGAAGAAGCAGACGCTATCCTCATGGAAACACAGAAAAGTGTTGACTTAAAGGATGGCCCAACTTTCTGGACAAACTTTATTGAAATTCAGACTACAAGTAGCCGCGAGCAACTCATCTTCATGGCCGCTCCTCGCTTTGCAGTTGATGACGCTTCGTGGGCTATCATCCGGCGAGACCTGACCTCAATCTTGCAAAGTCAGAATATCCAAACTGCCAGCCCACCAAGCTTCCATAGCTGGATAACACTGCAGGCCAAAAGAAGCAATCAAGTGGTGTCTGGGCCGACCTCACTGACGAATACGCTACTGCCATATGAATTACCACCAGCCAACTTGGATTATTGGGGCCTGGAAGAAAACCGCTATAAGGCCGAGAGGGTAGAAGGTGCTTCACTCGATATCCATACCACCTCCCTTCTTTTACTACAAGCCAACGACCCCTTTCGCACGGAGGCTGTTGATATTCTCGTTGCTGCTTTCATAGACTCCTTCCGAAAGGTGTTCCCGGACAGGTCAGTCCCTCCCGTCTTCAATTCACACCACGGGCGTGACTTGGCTGGTGCTGGACTCGACGTTTCCGAGACCGTGGGTTGCTTCACATACAATATTCCTCTAGAAATTTCTGTCAAATCTTCCGACACTGTCTTGGATATCCTCATACGAACGAAAGATCTGCGGCGCAGCATGCTTCGTCAAGGGCAGCTATATTTGAATTCCACATTTTCCACTCCAGGGGAGAGGAAGGATTTGGCGGACCATCCACCTATTGAAGTTATCCTCCATTTCGCTGATCGTATAGATACGGTGCCCGATGGCGATCTCATGTTCGATCCCAAGCCTACTCCGCTCACTCCTTCCTTTTTGGTGGGTGGGCTCATTCGGCGCCCAGCTGTCCTTACAGTCGAACTGAGTATCCCGAATGCAGAACTACATGTTGAACTTGGCTTCAATACTTTCATGAGTTATAAGGAGCGGATGCAGGAGTTGGCTCAGAGCTACATTTACAGCATACGATGCCTTGTCAACGAGCTTCGGAGGGCGGCACCAGCTATCACCGTCAGCGACTTCCCACTTCTCCACATGACACCAGAGAGTCTCCAAAATCTTCAAGATAAGGTCCTTCCCAACGCTGGAATCCACGTGGATGAGGTTGAAGATATCTACCCTTGTTCTCCCATCCAGCTAGGCATTTTGATGAGTCAGATAAAGGCGCCCTCAGAGTACTATATTCAGCAGTCGTTCGAGATCCTATCCACCGGCTCCTCTGTCAAGGTCGATATTGATAGGCTTCTTCAGGCTTGGCGAACATTAGTGGACCGACACCCCATGCTCAGGACCAGATTTGTACCTTCCTCGTCAGGATCGGTAGACCATATGTTTGACCAAGTAGTCCTCAAGCACGGCAATGCAGAGGTAGAACATCAATGCTGCGGAGAAGATGATCTTGCATCCCATCTGGCGGTAAAAGCCAACTTGACTGATGATCAAATTGATAAAACTATTGGCCATAAGCTGACGGTTTACTCCATCCCCTCCGGCCGAATATACGCTCAACTGATTATTAACCATGCGCTGGTGGATGCATCTTCTCTCATGCTCTTGCAGGTGGAACTCGTCCAAGCGTATGACGGAAAGCCTTATATATGTATGACAGGGCCAGATTACAGCGACTATGTCTCATATCTGCAACAAACTTCGACTGATGATGCTGTGAGCTACTGGACCACGAAACTGGCGGAGGCTGAACCATGCTATCTTCCTGCCCTTGTACCAGTTCAGGTCCTCAGTCCAGCTGCGCAGCACGAGCCTCTGCAAACAGTTGTCATTGATGTCGACTTTATATCAGACATGATGGTATTTAGTGAAACTTATGGGGTAACGATGGCTAACATTTTCCAACTCGGCTGGGCTTTGATCTTGGCACGATTCACTGGGTCCACGAATGTTTCATTTGGCTATCTTTCTAGCGGCCGAGACGTACCAGTGGAAGGTGTTCAGCAGATGGTTGGCCCCTTGATTAACATGATGGTCACACACATAAAATTGGACCCGGGCTTTGGGGTTGAGCAATCACTTCGACAACTGCAAGACACTTTCTTTGAAAGTTTCCAGTATCAGCGAGCCGCACTTGTTCAAATTTGGCATTCTCTACATCTTCGGGGAAAAAGTCTTTTTAATACCGCACTTTCATATCGACACATTATCTCGTCTGAGAAAGACAATCTCAGCTTAAAGCTTGATCAAATTGTGGGTGAAGATCCGACGGAGTACGACGCTACAGTTAATGTGTTTGCGTCACCGGGCAAGACTTCTATATCCCTACAATACTCCCCGAAATTCTTGTCCCGTGAGAGTGCAAACCACCTGCTGGATTGTCTTCAGGAAGCAATACGCTCGTTGATCACAAAGCCAGATTCGCCCATTGGAAACATCAATATTGTGACAAGAAGAGACATCGCACAGGTCCGGAGGTGGAACGATGAAATATCCGGTGTAAATGGGCAGGTCTGTATTCACGACCTAGTTTCGCGCCAGCGGCTTATTCGGTCAAACGTAACGGCTGTATGTGCATGGGATGGGGACCTCACATATGGAGAACTGGACGACATGGCTGATCGCCTAGCTCACCACTTGGTGGCCGACATGGGAGTTGGTCCCGAGGTCATGGTAGCTCTATGCCTTGACAAATCACGCTGGGCTATGATTGCTCAACTCGGTGTGTTGAAAGCTGGCGGTTGTGTGGTCTCTCTGAATCCCAAACATCCAACCCAGCGTCTCGAAATCATACTCCAAGACATTAGTGCCAACGTTATTCTTACAACCGAAAAATATTCTAATCACTTTGCTCCCCTCGTTCCTCATGTGCTCAGTGTGAATGCAAATTTATTCTCGGGACTGCCAGCAACCTCCGGCCCTGCATGCCGAACAGTACAGCCTGCTAATGCCGCCTTCGTTATTTACACGTCTGGCAGTACAGGTACACCCAAAGGTGTAATCTTGACGCATCTTGCTTTGTGCTCAAGCTTCCAGGCCCATGGAAACGTTTATCAAATGTCACCTAAGACCCGATCTATTCAATTTGCATCCTATACCTTTGATGCAAGTATTAGTGATATTTGGGGAACCATCACGCATGGAGGGTGTGTTTGCGTCATCTCTGAGGAAGAAAGAATGAACAACCTTCAGCAGGTCATTGAATCATACAATGTGACGCATGCTCAGCTAACACCTACGGTAGCGGGACTGTTAGACGTTTCAACTATCAAGTCGTTGAATACGTTAGTTCTGGGGGGCGAAGCCGTTAAAGAAGCTATGGTTGAGGAGTACGCCAAAGCAGCAGAAAGAGTGCGCGTTCTCAATGGGTATGGGCCATCGGAGTGCTCCATATATACTACATGCGGAGCACCCCTGGTTGATAAAAGTCAAGCTCCAAATATTGGGCGACCGCTTCTTGGAAGCGTATGGGTCGTAGCCAACAATGACAGCATCTGCCCGGTTGGTGCCGTGGGTGAACTGTGGGTAGAAGGTCCATTACTTGCGAGAGGGTATCTTAACGATAAGGAAAAGACTGATTCATCATTTATTTCCAACCCAACATGGGCGAAATCCATCGGCCTCGAGGGTCGCCGATTTTATCGCACTGGTGACTTAGTGCGTCAAGCGCCGAATGGAGATATCATATATCACGCAAGAAAAGACTCACAGGTTAAAATTCGTGGACAACGTGTCGAGGTCGGCGAGATTGAGTACCGCGTGAAGAAACTTCTTCCTCAAGTGAATAGCGTCGTAGCTACCATTGTGATGCCTAATGGCAATTCGTCTACTCTACTCGTTGCTATCGCAATGGAATTAGACGACAGCCTTCTCCAACGTCACCTACTTTCTGATCCTATCGAGGAAATTTTCCTCCCATGCGCACCCCACCTCCGTGAAACCTTTTCGCAACTCCTGGCCGCCCTAGAAGATGCTTTACCGTCCTATATGCTACCAAGGCTATTTATTCCTGTTGCTCAGCTGCCACAAACAACATCGGGGAAGCTTGATCGGCGCTCACTGAAGCATCGACTAGAGATGCTTCCCCAAGAGACTCTTTTCCAGTACTCTCTTTCCAAAAGTTCCAATGTCGCCCCAAGTACAGAGATAGAGGCGAAGTTGCAGGAACTTTGGGGCAAAGTGTTGAGTATTGATAGCTGTCGTGTAGGAGTCCATGATCATTTCTTTCACGTTGGAGGTGATTCCTTTATTGCCATGCGCCTCGTCTCAGCGGCGAATGAGTCTGGTGTCCCCTTAACTGTCGCTGATGTTTTCCGCTATCCGAAGTTACAGGATATGGCAAATTATTTGAACGAGACATCGCATCGTCATAAGTTTGAAGAAATCCCTCAATTTTCTTTGTGGAAGGATGCAAACACTTCAGAGGATGGGAGGCATGAAGAGCTAAAACGGGTGGCCGCAATTTGTGGTATTGACGTTGATGAGATCGACGATATATATCCGTGCACCCCTCTACAGGAAGGTCTTATGGCCATCACTGCACAACAGCCCCGAGCCTACATTGGTCGCTGGGTGTTCCGTCTCTCGACATCCACGTGCATTCAGAAGTTCAGGGATTCATGGAGCCGTCTAGTACAAGAAGTGCCTACTCTTCGCACCAGGATTGTGACAGGAGAACAGTCCGGGGCGCTACAGGTAGTGGTTCGTCAACCCCTCCCCTGGATTGATGGTACAGATCTCCAATCGTACCTAGAAAAAGACATCAAAAACTCCTGTAATTATGGGTCTGAATTATTGCGGTTGGCCATAATTACGACGGAAATTGGGGACCGCTTTTTTGTGTTGACCGCACACCACAGCGTGTACGATGGATGGAGCTTGGGCAAGCTATTGGATGCCATGACGTCTCTGTATGAGGGCAAGAACCTATCACCAGCGCCACCATTCACTAGATTCATCCATTATCTTGAAAATGGAGATAGAGAAAGCGCACGAGAGTTTTGGCGATCCCAGCTCCAGGGTGAGGTTGGGGCTCCATTCCCTTCCCTACCACGACCTTCCTATCGCCCCCAACCGTCTGAAAAAATGACCTCTTGTATTGAAGTTCCACAGGTTGAGAACTTGAATACAATGGCTTCACTTCTAAGAGCAGCTTGGGCGCTAGCTGTTTCCGCGTACATTGGAAATGAGGTTCTATTTGGCGTGGCACTCTCGGGGCGTGCGGCACCCATTCCTGGAGTTTTAGATATGCTGGCACCAACGATTACGACTGTTCCAGTCCGAATAGCTATCGACCCCAACGAAACTGTTCAAGACTACCTGACGGGGGTTCATCAACAGACAGTTGACATGATGCCTTTTGAGCATACGGGACTGCATCACATCCGCCGCCTGGTAGGCCATGAGATTGAGATTCCTCATCTTTTTGCTGTGCAACCGGCACAAGAGCGAGAGAAGCTTGCAAACGAGACACTCCTGACCCTGGAACCCGGCTTGACCCCGGAGCTAGATCTTGATGGCTACGCCCTTACAGTCGAGTGTGTAACTGGCGCTCAAAGCATGAACGCTGTGAACATTGAGGTTCATTTTGACAGAAATGTTATTGCCGATTCACAAATACGGAATCTTCTTCATCGCTTTCGACATATTTCCACACAGCTTTTACAGACTCAAACATCTCAGCCTGGAGAGACTGCAAAGCGAGTTGGCGAAATCGAGAGGCTGAGTCCTGAAGAATTTGCCCAGATCGCTAGCTTTAACCGGGAGATTCCTTCAGTCAAGCAAGCATTAGTCCATGATCTTGTATACCAGCAGGCAATTCTGCAACCTGGCGCACACGCTGTCTGCTCATGGGATGGAAATCTAACTTACGCAGAATTGGATAGTCTAGCAGAGAGGCTCGCCAAACATTTGATAACCCTTGGGGTGCAAGTGGAAGATATGGTCGCTCTATGTATGGACAAATCAAAGTGGGCGCTGGTCTCAAATCTTGCCGTTCTCAAAGCTGGGGCTGCTGTGGTCCCGGTACGTACTGAACCTATACAGCGAGTGCAAGTCATTTTGCGAGATACTGCAATTCGGATTGTTTTGACAACTTCAAAGTCTGCTATAGTCTTCCAGGATATGGTACCTCATGTCCTAGTTGTGGATGATATGCTAATTTCCTCGCTACCTAATCCTTCTGTTCGTGCAAATCCCATGATTTCCCCAACAAACAAAGCGTTCGTGATCTACACATCAGGCTCGACTGGTAAACCAAAGGGTGTTGTTATTGAACACGGCGCCATGTCAACTAGTATGCAGGCTCACGGAAGGAGGTTTGGGATGAACCCCAACACACGGGCGTTTAACTTTGCCCATTTCACCTTTGATATATCTCTTCATGATATTATCACCCCCTTGCAGTTTGGGGGTTGTGTGTGTTTCCCATCAGACCAAGAAAGGGTGAATGACATGGCTGGCGCAATGCGAAGATTGGGTGTGAATTACTCTTTTCTCCCACCACGAGTTATTCATACTATTCAACCATCTGAAATTCCTAACCTCCGAACCCTCGTGGTCGGAGGAGAAGCTGTGCAGGCAGAACACTTGGAGCCTTGGCTGGATGGGGTGCGAGTGTTCAACGCTTACGGTCCCGCGGAGTGTTGCATTGCATCCACGTGTAATGAGATTACCGACCGATCGGAAGCTTCAAATATTGGAACCGCCCTGGCAGGTGGCTTATGGGTTGTCGATGAGGGCGATTACAATCGCCTGGTTCCCCTCGGCGCTGTGGGTGAACTTCTGCTCGAAGGACCACTGCTGGCACGGGGGTACCTCAATGACCAGGATAAGACCACCAAGACCTTCATCAGTAATCCTACATGGGTGCCCAAGTTACCTCTCCGGCCCACCAGAAACTTAGAACGCCGCATGTATCGAACGGGAGATTTAGTCCGCCAAACCCAAGATGGGTCTTTGATATACGTAGGCAGAAGTGACAACCAAGTAAAAATTCGTGGCCAGCGAGTCGAGGTCGGAGAAATTGAGCATCACTTGACCGAACACTCTGCCGTGGTTGAAGCTGTGGTTATTTATCCCCGATCTGGGCCATCCAAGTCGCAGCTGGTCGGACTTTTGACCTTGCGCGATTTCATAGTATCTGATATTGTTGAAGGGTTTCAACCAACAGACCCTGGGGAACTTCCCGGGGCTTTAGCGCAAGTTTCTACTGTGCGCCAACATATCACTGCATGTGTTCCTGAATACATGGTTCCTCAGGTTTGGGTATCCCTTTCAGCAATGCCACACAACACCTCTGACAAGATTGATCGTCGAATGTTAACGCAATGGCTCGAGACAATGGAGCAAGACTACTTTGAGCGAATAACCAGGGTTAGAAACGATCAGCCAACCGTCGCTCCCGCGACCAGCCTTGAAGCCAATATTCAGACAGTTTGGGCCCAGGTTCTTCACCTGCCCCTGCAAAAGGTTGCTCTTGAGCGATCTTTCCTTAGCATAGGCGGGGATTCCATTACGGCTATGCAGGTTGTCTCCCGATGCCGGGCACAATACGGGGTCCATGTCGCAGTGCGAGACGTTTTGCAATGCCAGTCGATTCCCCAGCTGGCCACCAAGGCCAATATCAAGACATATGAGGCAGAGAGGGCAGAGGTTAGCAACTCGCCCTTTGGTCTCTCTCCTGCCCAGTTACTGTACTTCGACTCAATCGCACCGTATGGTCTACGTGTTGATGACGAGAGCCATTTTAATCAAAGTGCCTGCCTTATAACCCAAATCCCAATTAGTGTGCAAGAACTCACGGCGGCCCTTGAGGGACTAGTGGCAAAGCATTCTGCTCTTCGATCAAGGTACGAGGAGAGTGAAAGTAATTTCTCACAACGGATCCTCACGGACGTGAAAGGTTCCTTCCATATGGGTGTGCATGAAGTACAGTCCTTAGATGACTTCAAGGTTGTGGCAGAGACGGCACAGAGGTCCTTGAACCTGATAAGTGGCCCTGTGTTCTCTGCTGACTTTGTTTCAGTGTTATCGGACGGACTGCAGATTCTATTCCTGACAGCGCATCACCTCGTTGTGGATCTAGTTTCATGGGGAATCCTGGTTGGCGACCTTGAGCTCCTGATTGGCGATCGAGGATCATTGGCTGTGAGCGAGACTATCTCATTTGAGAGTTGGACCCGCCTGCAAACCGAGCATATCCAGAGGCGTATATCTGTGGATGGCCTTTTGCCCACGGATGCCCAAATCCAGGACTGGAGCTATTGGGGTCTGGCTACTCGCAATAACACCTATGGCAGTCGCATCACCGAACGTCTCCTGATCGATGAAAATACAACAGCCGCAATATTAAGTGAGAAGCAGCCGCTAAATACAAAACCTCTCGAGGTACTCCTCGCAGCTCTGTTCCACTCCTTCAAACTAGTATTTCCCAATCGCGATATGCCGACAATATTCAACGAAAGCCACGGCCGCGATACCTGGACGGACACAATTGATCTTTCCGGAACAGTCGGTTGGTTTACCACTCTGTCACCTCTATCTGTGCCGGCGGATATGAGTGATCCTATTGACATCCTGCGTCGGACAAAAGATACCCACCGCAAAATGGCGAAGACATCCCTGGATTACTTCGCGTCCCGGTATTTAACTGCAGCCGGCCGGCAGGCATTCGGGCCTCATAGCCAGGCTGAGGTGATGTTCAACTACTCCGGTCGATCCAAGGCTGCTGACCACAAATCTACCATTTTCCGCCTGGATGAGGAAATCAATGTTTCAAGCATCGGTGACAACGTTCGGCGCCCTGCCGTGTTTGAAGTCGAAGCCTATGTCCAGGGCAGTATATTGGCCGTCAACTTTCATTTCAGCGAGCATATGCAGCAACAGGATGCCGTTCGTCGCTGGGTTGAAACCTTCTACCAATCCCTCCACGACATAGTCGCCCAGTTGTCCACTTCCTCTCCCGAGTTCACTCTCAGTGATTTCCCCTTACTGGATCTGACATATGATGAGCTGAATGAATTACAAAAGGGACATCTGCCTCGTGCATGTATTGAAAGCTTGATGGATATTGAAGATATTTACCCCTGCTCCCCCATCCAACAGGGAATTTTGATGAGCCAGATTAAAGATGCCACGACCTACCAGGTGCGACAAGCCGGAAGAATCCGAGCACTTGATAGTACCACCAGCCCAGACCTTGGTCGCTTGCTGAAGGCCTGGGAGGAGGTTGTTCGGCGCCATTCTATCTTACGCACGATTTTCATCCCTGCCACTTCTGGAGAAGATATGTTCTACCAGGTAGTGCTGAAGAACTATATACCCAGCATCCCTGTTATTCATCTTGACACTGCCGAGGACCTTTTGTCCAGCTTAGCTCACAGACAGCTCCCCGATTATGGGGATAGGCAGCCTCCATATCAGGTCGCTCTTTACCGAACTTTCAAGGGAGAGGTATTGGCCCAATTCGATGTCAATCACGCTCTCATGGACGCTTCTTCAATGGGCCTGATCCTCAATGATCTGATACTGGCGTATGACCATGTGTTGCCGCACGTCCCCGCCCCATCGTATGCAGAATACGTGGCATTCCTACGACAAGCCTCAGCGAGTGAGTCTGTGGAATACTGGAAAAACAGGCTTGCAAACGCCCAGCCTTTCTATTTTCCTGCGTTGTCTAATGCAAGTCCCGATGAAAGGGCTCTAAGAAGCGTAGCTGCTTCTGTGACCGACCTAAAATCCATTTTCAGATTTAGAGACATCCATGGTGTTACAATTGCCAACATGCTACAATTGGCCTGGGGTGTAGTTTTATCTAGGTACAGTGGGACAAATGACATCGTATTTGGCTACCTCGCAAATGGAAGAGATGCCCCAATCGAGGGCATCCATGAAATGGCTGGGCCCATGATAAATATGATGGTCACACGTGTCCAATTAAGCGAAGATATAACAGTCATTGAAGCAGCGAAACAAATCCAGGAAGACTTTTTAGGAGCATTCGCCCACCAGAGAACCTCGCTGGGCGATATTCAACATGCTCTTCGCTTATCTGAGCAACACTTATTCAATACCACCATGGTCTACAAGCGGAAGCCGGCTCAAAACTCAGGAAACGAAAGGAGCATCACCATTGATAGCTTCGATGGCGAAGATCCCACGGAGTATGACTTACAAATCAAGATTGCTGCGGATGACGAAAGTATCTCCCTAGACCTCGAATACGCGTCAACCTTCCTCGATGACAGTACGGCACAACGGCTATTGAGTAGCTTGCAGTCTGCCTTGCTTTCAATAACTAGAAATGATAACACCACGCTAAGGGAGATTGATATACTGCCTATTTCCGATGTTGAATTGCTCCATGTCTGGAATTCAACTCTCGCGGACACTGTTCCAGGATTTGTCCACGATAAGATCCAACTCAATGTTTTAGCACAGCCAGAGGCTCAAGCGGTTTGTGCGTGGGATGGGAATCTGAGCTTCCGCGATCTTGGCCATTTGACTGACCAGTTGGCCGTCTATTTGAGATCTCTCGGAGTTCGCGAGGAGATCAACGTCGGCCTTTGTTTTGAGAAGTCGATGTGGACAGTCGTCTCAATGCTCGCCGTCCTGAAATGCGGGGGGGTTATCGTGCCCCTAGGTGTTCAGCTCCCACAAGAACGCCTAAGGCTGATTCTTGAGGATACTGTTGCCCCGGTTGTGTTAACAATGGGCCACTATGCTGCCAAATTCCGAGATCTTCAAGTAAAGCATGTTGTCGAGATAAATATGTCATTTTTCGAGGCACAATCGCAACTTAACACTTCTTTGAGTTGGCCGTCATTGACGTCCGGTAGTGCTGCAGTTGTTATCTACACCTCCGGGTCTACAGGTCGTCCAAAAGGAGTAATTCTCACACATGGATCGCTATGTACGAGTATCGATAATCACGGCTCTAAGTTGGAACTCAGCGTCAATACCCGGTCGCTACAATACTCAGCCTATGTTTTTGACATCAGTCTGCTGGATATATTTTCAACCCTTCGATTTGGTGGTTGTGTTTGTGTTGTATCGGAGGAGGACCGCGTCGATGTCAATAATCTTGCTGTGACTATGGAGGCGATGAAGGTCAACTTTGCTGTTCTCACGCCCACAGTTGCTGGCCTTATCGACCCAAAGTCCGTTCCATCGCTGTCCACGCTTGTACTGGCTGGAGAGGCAGTTCAACCTGCTGTAGTGGAGGCCTGGTCCAACCACGTTATTATTTTCAATGGCTACGGGCCAGCCGAGTGCAGTATACTTGCCTCTGTGAACGGGCCTATTACGGCAGAAGAAAAGGCCTCAAACGTTGGACATGTCCTGGCCGGCGCACTTTGGGTTGCCGACCCAGAATGTTACACCCGTCTAGTTCCTATCGGTGTGGTTGGGGAGCTCCTAATTTCCGGTCCTCTCTTGGCACGGGAATATCTGAATGACCCTCAGCGAACTTCACAGTCATTCGTTACCAACCCTAAATTCATTTCTAGACATGGCTTTGAAATATGGGATGGTCACCGAATGTATCGCACGGGTGATTTGGTCCGACAGGACCCCACTGACGGCTCCATAACGTACGTCGGCAGAGCTGATGGCCAGATCAAGATTCGCGGTCAGAGAGTCGAGGTTGGGGAAATTGAGCACTGTGTTATACGCCATTTCCCTGAAGGCCAAACTGTGGCAGCGGAGCTAATTAAGCCGCGTGGGACTGGCGATATTAACCTGGCCGTCGCCATCGAAATACCGGTCGATGCCTCAGACAAGCCTCCCTCTATGTTCCTGCCGATTACTGATGCTTTGCGAAAATCCTTCTTGCGCCTCCAGGTAGCTTTGACCCGAGAATTGCCCTCATATATGGTGCCGTCAAAATACGTCCCGGTCTGTCAAATGCCTCTGACGGCTTCCGGAAAGTTAGACCGAAGATCTCTCCACGGCGCACTTGAGGCCTTGTCCGAGGAACAGCTCTCACAGTATGGTCTGTCCGAAGCAAGCATCTTGGAATTTTCAACAGATACTGAGCGACACCTTGCAGCATTATGGGCTGAGGCTCTCAACACTTCACGGCGGATCAGTGCAGACGCCCACTTCTTCCGGTCTGGTGGTGATTCCGTCACGGCTATGCGCCTCGTTGCCCTCGCAAGAAACGCAAACCCTGCTTTTACACTGAGTGTTGGAAATATTTTCAAGAACCCAGTTCTATCCGCAATGGCCAGTACAATTGAAACGTCTATTTGGAAGGGATCCTTAGCTTCAACCAATCTTGAGAGTGAAGCGGCTCCTTTCTCGCTTTGGATTGAGTGTTCTAATCCTGACTCGACTGACCTGTTATCCGTTGCATCAGAGTGTGGCGTTACTCCAGAAAGCATTGAAGATATTTACCCATGCACCCCGCTGCAGGAAGGGCTCATGGCGATCACAGCCCAGCATGCCGAAGCATATATCAGTAGATGGGTGTTCAAGATTGCTGACGAAATAGATATTCATCGTTTCCACGGTGCTTGGGAACAGCTATCCGAACTAGCTCCAATTCTTCGCACTCGTATTATTCAACACGCAGCATCTGCAGCACTGCAAGTAGTTGTGCGAAACCAAACCACTTGGACTTTCACTACTTCTGAACTAGACTCTTATATTGCAGAAGACACTTCGAAAACAATGGGTTTCGGCGATCCTTTGATGAGGTTTGCGGTCAACACCAACTCGGAAGGTCGATTCTTTATTTGGACTGCCCACCATAGCGTTTACGATGGATGGACTGCACGCAAATTGCTTGAAACCGCGTCTAAGATATACATGGATCAAAGCGCCTCATCCTTCCTGCCATTCGCAGGCTTTGTCAAATATCTACACTCAGGGTCCGGTAAGGACGCCCGAGAATACTGGAAAGCTCAATTGAAGGGAGGCATGGGCCCGAGCTTCCCTGATGTGCCTAAGACCTATAAGCCCAAGCCATCACAGAGCCTTCAACGCAGAATCGTTACCCAATCAACATCACACGAATTCGCCGTTTCAACTCTGCTTAGAGCAACTTGGGCATTGATCCTATCACAAGAGACTGGTAGTCAAAATGTAGCCTTTGTGACTCCCCTTTCAGGTCGCACGGCTCCAGTGGTGGGCATCTTGGACATCATGGGACCCACGATCACAACTGTTCCTGTCCGAATTGCGCTTGATCCATCCCAGGCGATTTTCGATTATCTCTCAATGATCCAGCAGCAAGCAATTGACATGCTACCCTTCGAGCACACCGGTCTTCAGAACATTCGCAAGCTTGCGTCCGACCCAAACTTCACTTTCCAGCACCTTTTTGTTATTCAGCCCTCAGTTGACCGTCAAAATAACAGTCACTCCACCTTTCCAGGGCTTGCTCAAGTGCCGTTGGAAGCAACGGAGTTTTATAGCTACCCACTGGTGATGGAATGCAGCACTGGTACTCAAGGTGATGACGGTTTTATTGACTTAGAGGTACAATTCGATCCTCTGGTCCTGCCGAGAGAGAAACTGGAAACCATAACGGAGCGATTTGATCATGTTTTCTCCCAACTGCAGGCCGTGGCTTGCCGAAATGCTGGACTGAATGACTTGGAGATTGCCAATATCAGCTTTTTAAGTCCTAGAGATCTTCATCAACTCCAAGAGTGGAACCAATTTGATGACGGGATGACCAGGGCTGATGCTTGTGTGCATGGTCTGGTTCACCAACAATATCTATCTCATCCTGACTCTCCAGCTGTTTGTGCCTGGGACGGCGGCCTATCATACCGCGAGTTAGATCAACTAGCTTCCCAGCTCGCTTACAGTCTCGCCGGCATGGGTGTCGGTCCCGAAATAGTGGTTGCAACCATCTTCGAAAAAACCAAGTGGGCGGTAGTTACATACCTTGCCGTTTTGAAGGCCGGTGGAATCATTGTCCCCATTAATCATCAACATCCAGCCCGACGAGTCCAGCAAATTGTGGATTCCATTTCCACTAAGATCATTCTTACCTCTCAAGACCCGGGCCGGTTCCATGACGTCGTGCCCAATATTTTGAAAGTTGACGATAAGCTTTTGGCGCAACTTCCCAAACATGATAACTGGAATCACGAGGATTTTTTCCCAAATTCCGCAGCTTTCATCATTTTCACGTCTGGGAGTACCGGCGTGCCTAAAGGTGTTGTCCTGGAACACGGAGCTATTGTGTCAAGTATGAAAGCTCATGGGGCATTTTATGCTGGTCCAAACACAAGGGCTCTCCAATTCTCGGCTTTCAATTTTGATATCAGTATAGCTGAGATATTCACAACGCTGGCCTTCGGTGGGTGTATCTGTGTCGTTTCAGAAGATGATCGAGTCAGCCGCCTGGCGAATGCAATGGAGGAATTTCGCGTCAACTTC
Source organism: Aspergillus panamensis (assembly GCA_027569225.1). Lineage (NCBI taxonomy): Eukaryota > Fungi > Ascomycota > Eurotiomycetes > Eurotiales > Aspergillaceae > Aspergillus > Aspergillus panamensis. The sequence goes on from JAPDER010000001.1 coordinate 762,387, forward strand.
GCCATCCTTACCCCTACTATCGCTAATATTATCAAGCCAGAGGAGGTTCCCAGTCTCCAGAAGATGGTAATGGTGGGAGAAGCTTTGCGGCCAGAGGTCGCAGCTCCATGGACAGCGAGCCATGTAGAGCTATATAATGCGTATGGTCCTGCTGAAAGCTCTATCTTAGCAACTTTTAGTATTCCCATCAAAGATCCCAGCCAAGCGCCCAATATTGGCTATGCATTGGCTCACAGTAATCTTTGGGTGGTTGATCCATTGGACTATCACCAGCTGCGTCCCGTGGGAGCAATTGGTGAACTACTCATTGAGGGTCCTTTGCTCGCCCGTGGTTATCTCGGGGATGACCATAAAACCGCGAAATCCTTTGTGTCCGACCCGGCCTGGCTTCAGCAGTTCGATTTAGGTCCTTCGAAAGATCGACGATTCTATCGAACTGGTGATCTCGTACAACAAAACCTCGATGGATCCCTTGTGTATGTGGGACGGCAAGACACACAGGTAAAAATTCACGGTCAGCGTGTTGAAATCGGGGAGATCGAACACTGGATTAAAGTCAAGCTTCCTGGCGTTCAGGAGGCCGTCGCCGGTCTGTTCAGGCCGCCAGAGGGTGGCCAGGACCCGGTCCTAGCTGTGGCAGTGGAAATACTGGGCTTGGATGATGCGATTGACAGCCCGCACTCGTTGCTTCCCTTATCTGACAGTTTACGCACTACCTTTACTGCCCTACGACAAGCTCTTTTAGAGGCTTTACCCGCACATATGGTGCCACAGCTGTATCTGCCGCTATCCAAAATCCCACTGACTGATTCGGGCAAGCTGAACCGGAGAGCTACCTGGACTATTGTTGAGGGTTGTCCGTCCTGGGCCCAGTATTTGCTTTCGGATGAGGTCAAGATTAGCCCATCAACAGATACTGAACGCCAGCTGCAATCTCTCTGGGCCACGGTGTTGAAAGTTCCTATTGATTCTGTTGGTGCCAAAGATGACTTCTTCCGCTCTGGGGGTGACTCAATTTCTGCCATGCGACTCGTGGCGAATGCTCGTGAGACCCTTCAACTGACTCTCAAGGTCGCTGATGTCTTCGGTTACCCTGTTCTTTCTGAGATGGCCAGTGCCATTGATCACCTACGGGGAGAACTCACTGCCCCAACCAAATACGAGCCCTTTCTAACCCTAGACTCGAGTGACAATTCTCTTTTGGACTCTCTTGCCCGCCTAATCTCGATACCAGCTAGTATTGTTGATGCGGCACCTGTGACGGATCTGCAGGCTCTTGCAATTTCTGTTTCACTACGTAAGTCACGCGATCTGATGGCGTACCTGAAGATCGATGGGAATGGCAGTCCAGATATTGCGCGATGGAAGGCCAGCTGTACGGGGCTGGTGAATTGTCACGAAATCCTACGCACCGCCTATGTTTGCCACAACGACCAACTCGTTCAGGTTATCCTTGATCATTACGCACCGAGCATCACGATCTTTGAAACCGAGGAGACGATTGAAGACTTTTCCAACCAGCTGGTTGACCAAGATATGCATCGTGCACCCTACCTTGGTTGTCCTTTCCTTGAGTTTGCTATCATTACTTCTGAGCCTGAGGCCAAACACCGAATTTTGCTCCGGCTGAGCCACGCGGAGTACGATGGTATCTCCCTATCCTACTTGTTGAATACCCTCCGGCAACTGTATCATGGGCAGCCTGTCACGCAGTATCCCAGTTTTAACCGCTACATGCACATACTCGCGACCCAAAACATGGAGCCAAGCTACAGATATTGGCGTAACCTTCTCAACGACTGCTCCATGCCGAGTGTTGTCCGACGTCCACAGGGTCGTCGTCTCCTCCCTGCCAGACAAATTTACCATGGCGCACAGAGTGTGCAAGTATCAAAACCTCTCCCAATAGGAATTACACTGTCTACTATCATCCGCGCCGCGTGGGCGTACGTACTCGCCTTGTACGTCGGCTCTCGTGATGTCATGTTTGGGGAAGTCGTATCTGGCCGCAACACGGGTGACCCGATTGCACAAAAGACAGTTGGGTGCTGTGCCAACATGGTACCAGTCAGGGTGTCGTTTGACAAGTCATGGTCTGTACTTGAGCTCCTGCAGTCTGTACAGAAACAGCTAGTCTCCCGACTTTCACATGAGCATCTCGGTTTCCGCGAAATCCTACGATCCTGTACTGACCTTCCACGAGGGACACTTTTTACCTCAATGCTTAATCATCTCGACCAAGCTTCTGAATGGACACTAGATCTAGAAGGTCAACAATACCAAGTGTCGCTTGCCAAGACTGAGGGCGCGGGAGACGTTTCTGATGTTTCTATTACCTCAACTACGGGAACCGGTTACGTTGAGATTGCCATGGCCTATTTGGAGGATGGTCTTACTTCTGATCAGACAGAGGCGTTGTTTAGACACCTCTGCAAGACGGTGGATCTATTCTCAAATGGCTCCCTAGAAGCTAAACTAGGGGAATTGCCAGGTCCTCGGTTTGACGCGGACTTGGAAGATGAGGGCTCGAATGCGAAATTTGAAGGGGATTTGGTTGATGCTAGTGTTATTGCATTTAAACTTCAGCAGCGGGGGGTAGATGCCACCATGGATGATGTTGTCCAAAGGGGGCTTCCTCTCGACGTGTAGTGCCTTTTTGTTGTTTCTTTTCTTTTTCTGGGATTTCTTTTGTATAAACAGTTCGTCTTTAAAATTACTTTATCTTCTAAATACCACGGTCAACTTTTATATATATACATCACGTTTTTCCCCCTCCAGTACATATTAGCCAAGTAAAATCTATGCTGTATCAAGCATCAATCATACACCAGCCGGTGCGGAGGATGTAGAGCAGTCAATAGGGTGTATTATTTATATTTCTAATAGTTCTATTGACAGACCCAGGGTAGGTCCATGTATAAGATGAACCTGCGCTTAGAAAGGAGCAGTCTTATTGACCGGAGAACCATTATACAGCTGCTGACCGTTCTTCTTGAAGCTTTTAATGACCTTCTGACCTTCAGGGCTCATCACTCACTGAGTAAACGCATCAGCAGCCTTAGCATTAGTCGCCTTGGCTCCGATGAGGATATAGGCCGGGTTGAGCAGAGGATCCGCAGCGTCATCGGTGGCAGCCTTGTAGATGCAGGTCTGGTTCTGCAGGTCCGTGTCGATGAACAGATACAAACCACGGTCAGCGATAAAGGAAAAACACGGAGTAAAAGTCACGGCCAAGAGAGAGAGAGAGAGAGAGAGAGAGAGAGACCCCGAGAAAAAGAGGGGAAAGAGGCCCTCCGGTATGGATCTGTGTAGAACTGAATTGTAAATTAGATGCGACACCGATCGACCGGCTCTGGGACTATTTTCCGCTAGTTCTGTTGAATTCGCCAGTATCAATGGTTCATCGAGCCGAGAAGGACTTTTTGCTGTCAGTGTTCAGACTTGAATTTGGGTAACCTTATCTCATCCATGAGCTTAACCCTGTTACCTTTTTTTTTTTTTTTTTGATCCCAATATCAAATTACCACGTTCGCTGGTCAGCACAGGGAACCAAAATTAGGAATGGTTCGTGGTGATACGATATTTAAAGAAAGTATAGCCATGATATATATCGACCTGCACAACCTCCCCAGTATCTATGTCTTGATTTTATTAACAGCTAGGCGTGCAATGTCCACAACGCATTCGACTCTGCCTTCTTCGAGATCGGCCAGTAAGGAAAATTAATAAGAACGAACTACACTTTTGTACTTCGGTATTGACGGAGGGGGACTAAAATTGAAGAGCGGAAGATAGTCGACTGAGTGTCATCAGTTGGGTGGTAAGTAGTGTATAGATAAGTTAATTATGGACGGGCGTATTGTTAACAAGGAATCACGCTGTCCCCTCCAAAGCATCCGCCATTTGCCCAAGCGTGTCAAATCTCCAATCATACACCGTCTCCTCCAAATTCCCCATCGTCGCCCCCGGCCTCACAATCCACACAGACCGGATCCCGGCCCTCCTGGCCGGATGGTGATCATGAAACTGACTCTGAGCCGTCTGGAGCACCTCCTCCCTCTTGACCCCGAACCTCTCCTCCACACTCCTCAACATATACTCGAAGTTGCGCTGGTCAGGCTTATAGGACCCGACATCCTGGGCTGTCAGGATCAGGTCAAACGGGACACCCTGGAGACTGCCGGCGTTTGTCTTGGCGAAGGACTCCCGGTCAACATTGGATAGGACAACAAGCTTGTAGTGCTTGCGGAGTCGGTTCAGGGCGTCTACAGTGTCCGGGAAGGCGGGCCAGGTGCCGACGGATTCGCCAAAGGCTTTGCTTCCCTCTGGAGAGGGGGCAGGGAGGCTCAGCTTAGATAGCAGGGCGGGGTGGATGGTCGTTAGGACGTCGCTGTAGAGCATTGAGGGGGTTTTGGATTGCTGGTCCCGCTCGAGATCGTGGAAGGGGTGGAGGATTTCCTCGCGGGTTAGCTGGGTGTTGTTTTTGTCAAGACTGGGCTGGAGGGCGGCGAGGATGCCGCCTTCCCAGTCGACTAATGTGCCGTAGACGTCGAAGGTCAGGAGGCGGAAATCAGACAGTTGGGACATTCTGTAGTGCTGGGGTAATAGATAGATAACTATAACTTGGGATGAAGTAGAGAGGGGGAGGTGAAAGTGACGAGGAGAAGTTATCGGATTTGCACGCGATGCGGGGTGATGCTTCTTTTCCGTTTTGGGACCCCGCCAGAGCTGGAGGCCACAGTCTTGCTAGTAAAGGAGTTTTCTATATGGCTCCAAGTTTTCATACGATTAATTTATTCCTTCATCAGTGTGTAGCTGAGACATCTTTCTTGCTATGGCCTGGCTTTGGTAAATTAATTCTTTGCTCTAAAAGTATCCGTGCAAGATATGCGCGACACACTGTCGTTGCACATTACTAGCTTGTGGTCTAGTATTGCAAGGCCGGATCAACTTGATCATAGCTAAATGGAGAATACATAATCGCCGCTAGGCCGTCATGAAGCAACTAAGACGGCAATACCCCACGGAGGTAGGTGGACGGTATATCTCCCTTCCCCCGGGGAAGTGATATTGGTGCTCGTAGTCGTTATTGTCACGTTATGTGGCAGGTTACTGACATCTCTCGGTCCAGAGAGCATCTCCAACCGGCCAGACTTGGTTCCAGGAACGGTAACATGGACGGTCTGTTCCTCTTCCCCGTAGTTGGCGAGCTTAACTTGGTACCTTCCGATACTGTCGGTCGTCGTGGCCACCCAGTACACAGGACCAAAGGCGGAGGTTGTATTCACCGGAAGCACGGTGTCGCCCTGATTAGTTGAGAACATTTTCTGTACATAGTATGAGGTAGATAGGGTGAGGGAGTCGGGGCCCGAGTCAAAGCCGATCAGGGTTGGCTGCGATGGTCACTTCAGCACTTGTATATAAATGATATGGGGAAGCACAAGCCTACCGACCACTGGGTGAACCCAAAATGTTGTAATAGAGGGGCGTACGCGGCCATCTGGACCACGTCACTGTTCCGCTCGAGTCCGATCATATGAACTGCCTCGCTGCAACTACCTTTCATGAAGGACCAGTATACCCCGTCCGGATCGGTTTCGTTGCGACACCCGTACTCCCCCACAATCACGGGCTGCGATCTCGGTTGATTATCCCAATAGTCAAACATTGCGACTAGCTCGTCAGGCGTACGATAATAGTGGTAGTCGTACCAGATGCCATCGGGTGGCCAGTCAGGCAAGCATGTAACATCCATATTATTCGCGACAAGGGTTATATTCGGGTATTTATCATGTATAGCGTCGTAGATCTGAGTGAATCGGTCTGGATACGTGTCGCAGCCGCCGGTATAATCGTCTTCATTGCCAATCTCGATATATTCGATCCGCCAGGGCTCCTTCCGCCCATTCCTGGCCCGAAGGCTGCCGTATGTTGTGTTGGTAGAGCCAAGCAGGTACTGGTGATTTATATTAGCCACTATTTAGACGCAAACAGACTACCTGGCTCATCCTACCTCCAATTCATTCAGGATGTCCAAAATATATGGGTGAAGATCGGGCCCCGATAAAATTCCCCCATACGACTTTCCATCCCACACCGTTAGCAGAGGCACCATTCCCGTATCCTCACACCACCAGAGGTACTCATCCAGGCCGAGAGCATCTGTATTTGGATAGTGCCATGGGGCTGTCGACACCAGTTAGACCAGGAAACGAAAGTTCAATACAGACCGAGAGGCGCTGGACTAACCGTCTCTGCCAGGCCGGTCAACAACTGGACCAATGGTCAAGTTCCATTGCCAACGACTGTCTACTTGGAGCCCCTCACTAAGCCTGGTCAGTGACCTCTAGCAAAACTACCGATCTCGCTCTCACATGTTATTTCCTCCGGGGAACCGAAGGAAAGATGGTTTCAAATCCGCGATAACGCTAGCAATATCGTCGCGGAGACCGTTCGCTCTGTACTCATTAGCCTAATTGCCAAAGGAGAGCAGCCACAGCGCACCTTGACTTGAAAGTAGGCGGAAATAGTTGCACAAGACCGAAATTCAACGAGCCAGATCGAGCCTTTGAGGAGTCGAACAACAGTCGCCACTCATTGTCACCATCGGGGGACGCGGTAGAGTTAAATTTTGTCTGATACCGTGTGAACTGCGGCCATGTACTCTCAACAGTCAGGTTATGATTCGCGTAGACGATTCCACTCGATGACCCAACCAGCTGCAAAGTAATAGTGCCGGCATAGTCACCCATCATCCAAAATTCACTATAATAGGTGGCTGCTAATACCGAAACACCCTCGTAGCCGACATTGGCAAATCCCACAAAGCCAGATGCACCCGGGAGCACAGATACAAGGAGAGAGGATGTAATAGCGTTGCTAAAGGGGGTGAGCGTGTCCTGCGTAATGTCGGCGTCTCCAATAGGCTTGTATGCTGTTAGCCCTGGACTGGCTCCCTGGAAACCATTGTTTCGCAAAAGTTGACCATGTATCCCCCCATCGCCTATAATATATCAGCATGTATCGTGTCAATAGAAGATTTGGGGCATACCTGAGCGGTCCATTTCCTATAAGATTTCCCACGCGTCAGCCAATGGTATCCTTGCCCTCGTGGTAGCGACACCTACCTCGAACATTATCCCGTATAGTATCGGACTCGACCGATTACCCCCCTCCCTCAGGACAGTCAAATCGATGGTCGAAGTTCCCGTTTCATAATTAGCCCTTCTCGACAATGCAGAGGAATTGTTGGCCATCCACCCCAGACCAGCGCAATTCGCCAAGATCTGGAGTGCCGTATTGATACCCTTCATCCTCGCGGCCCAATCTGCTTTGTGCTAGCTGTCTGGACTTCCATATACTGTTCACCATGCAGGCGACCTTGCATTTTCCAGATGGCTTCGCGCCGTCGAAATGATAGTCGGACTCCATCCAGATCGCATCAGGAACCAATCCAATATGGTCATGACCGTAAAGTGCCTGTAGCAATGACATCATTGCGAGGTTTGGCTCAAAGGGGCAGTCCTCGCTAAGAGCTTGGAAGTCGGTTCATCATAGATGATGTCAGCACGTGAAGGTTATGCCAAGGAGGCCCCGTCAGGCAAACCCCAGCAGGATAAAAAAGTCCGGGGTCAATGATCATTCGGTGCGGTTGGCAAATCCTGAACAGAGATTATTATTCCTGGCTCAATGAAGCTTTTGAAGAAGCCATTGACTCCTAATTCGGAATAGCGCGGTTCCTCTACACGTGCTAGGACGGGGCCATTGGGTTACAAACAACCATCCATGCCCATCTTCATCGTCTAACTTATCCTGTGACGGGAGATTTTCTGGTTTTTTCGCCTATATCAATCGCGAAATGACTCGAATCGCCAGCCTGTCCACGATGTCTGATGGAACTGAGCCAACTCCCCAGACTCCAACTCGATCTTGGCCTGTTCGGTGGAGCAAACCGAAGAGAGAGAATTGGAGAAAAGAAACGATGAAGGTTGCTATGTGAGGCATCGTCACTATCCATGTAGTCTTGATATCTCTTGTATACAGATGAATAATGCAGCAAGAGGGATAATTTCTCTTCGGAATAGTGTCATGAGATCGTCATTATCAGATCACCAGAAAGGCGTCTCTTGTTTAAGCACATCATCATAGGTATGCAAGTTGATTTCCTCATATAGAAAGCAAGAGCGAACCATGTGTTGCCGAGATGATAACAGGTGGCTAAAGGTGTTGCTATGATTGATGGAAGAAGCACTTTGGTTAATGTAACGAGTAACTCCACTGACACGAGATCATTAATTTCCTCTTCCCTCGTGGCGCTGATGTATATCTAGCCCGACAAAACCAGCAATAGACATCTGTATATCCTACCATCTACACCGTCTCTATACCTTCACAGTATGAGACTTAAACAGAATCCTACCCAAGATTAGTGCCGATCCATTCAAACACATCACAAACAAAAAGGAGGAGGAGCAAGAAATGAAAAGTAGACGTACCGAGTCGCCTGTAGGTTGTAAGCCCTCAAAACCTCCGCCCTTGCACTGAATATGGTTTTCACCATGCCAGAGTGTTTGCCGACAACGAATCATACCACTCAGGGGCGGGAAAGCATACAGAAGGCTTGGAATCTCATATACTGGATGCATGGTACTGCTGCGACCAGATCAGCATGTCTCATTTGTTAGAAGTCTCAATAATATCTATCCAAGCATTGGAGGCATTCGTGGTCAAGCTTCTCCAATATGGGACATATGGAGATGATGAGGCCGTGGCAGGATGGCCAGAAGAGCCATTTACATCTCCAATGCCAGTATACAAATACAGTGTGATAAAATATGCAAGTGGACAAGGAATTTAAAAAGCAACAACGCCGAGGGACACCTAAAAGTGAACCCCCTGGATGCAATGGAATAATATAAAGAAGACCCAGGGGAAAGCGTAATTCTATATGGTAGATATTTCTCAGTTATCGACGCGGTGCCTTGTGGCCATAGGGCTCTCAAGCCAAAACCAGTACTTCTCGTCATTTCTTTTCGGCAATCAAGGCATCATATCGCCCTTTGGCGAGCGCGTAAACGGTCTCCAATCGAGGCATTGGAACACCCCATTTCCGGCCGAGTCGGACTGTATTCCCAACAATGGCTTCCACTTCAAAGGGCCGTCCTTGTCTGACATCTTGTAGCATGCTCATTTCTCGGCCTGTCCCTTGCTCAGCCCTTCTTTTGGCAATCGCCAATCTTGCTTCTGCCGCTTTCTCATCTACCCCAGGGATCCCAATTTTCTGGGCTAGGGACACAACTTCCATCATAATTCCCCATACCAAATCTTGCGCAAATGGTGACGAACTGCACAAGAAGTCGCCATCTGTACAGAGAGATAGAGCACAGATAGGGTTCCATGACGCATTCAGCAATAGCTTTGACCAACGAGCTACCTGGATATCTTCATGTACAGTAGATTGTCCCCCACCCCGGATCATGAGGTCAGCCAGCTGAGTGGCAAGTGCTTTGTGAGAAGCTGGCGCGTCCGCTGGAAATGTTCCTACTTCAAGCAAATTCAACGTTTCTGCATGATGGATGGTGCCGGGGCTTGGCTGAGTGACAGGCAAATAAATGACAGCGCTTAGTATAGGGTTATTTGGAAAGGCTTCAGCAATGTCAGACTCAATGCCGATTCCATTCTGTGCCAGCACGATGGCGGTAGTGGGCCGCCCTTCTAAGGCTGGTCTCAGCATGTCAGCTAGGGACGGTCGGTGGTCAGGAAATGATTTCGCTGTCACTAAGATATAGTCGTAGATAGTGTCGGAAGGACATTCCGCTATGCTGCGAACGACATGATTAGGGCGATATGTGACGGATCCTAATCCTGGGCTCGTCAGGCTGAACCCGTTCTCAATCACAACATGGTAGTTGGACCGGCAGACAGCGGTGACAATGCATCCAGCGCGCTGCAATTGCAGCAGATAGACCGCCCCGACGCTTCCAACTCCGAAAATGAGGACTGAACGAGATTTAGACGACATCGAGTTGGTGGTTTATGCGTGCCAGCTAAAGAGCAGAGTGGTTGGTCGAGTTGAATATGAAGAATTTTGCCCCTCCTTTGATAAGAGCAATGTCGGAATTAGTCCGACCGAAATGAGAAGCTGCCCGCCCCATTGCCTTAGTTCAACAGTAGAGGAAACGAAGCCATATACTCACTCATCATGCTGTCCCTTGAATCAATCCCACGGCGAGGGTTTACACCCCCAGTCAGTCGATACTTAGTGATCAAAGGCTTTGTCACACCTTCGAACACCACCTTCCAGCATAGACCAGTCCACTTGCCGTGAAGAGGACTGTATTTTTCTTCGCATTTATTATTTTCGCGATAAGAGGTAAAGACGCCATGAATAAGGAGTGATTAGGCTTTGCTACCAGTCCAGAAAGTTTCTGGATCTCGACGTTTTGCTCTAGATGAGATAGGTCCCAGATATCTTAACCTTTGCTGCTGTAGGTTCTGTTGTTCTCACGCACGTCATTGTGATTCGAATTTTAAACTGGGCAGAAGATAAAATTCAATAAAGAAAAGCGGCATCCATGAGTCGAAGGTGAGGACCATAATTTCCACAGAAATAAACTGGAGATGAAAAAACCCCGCCCGAGGTGTGTATTGTCCCTTTCTGTACTTCCCAACTGTCAGGTGATACTTTGAGACTTAATTGGGAAATTCCCCCATCCACAAAGAAATCAGCTCACCAGAAGAAGAGGACGTAGATATCACTATGGGAATCTACCATTACAGTGAAAATATAGGCTTCTACCTCCAAAGACAAAACATTAAATTGCTCTAGGACAAATAAGTAAAGTACTCAGGTTATCAATCTGGCATATTCATTCTAGAGAGAACGTGAGATGCGGAAATTTAGCTAAAGATGGATATAGTATAGATATAAATAAGCCTCAAAGTTGTACTTGGAGAGGCTGAGAGTGAAATGAAGGTCTGGGACAAAATGTAATAATATGTCGGTCCAAAAAGGAAGAGCGAGTTGCTGATAAATCAAGTATTAAGACGCTCAGAGAACCATTCTCGCTCCAGTACCATGCCAAACCACTAGTCTATATGCCTTTTACACATGACCAGCCGGTGCAGGAGGAGGAAAGGTGTCAGGCACATATCCAACAGGCTGCGAGACCGGGGGAGGAGCCAGAACGGGAGCAGCAGGCTCATCAATCTCCTGGTGGGATCCAGCGATGAAGAGGGCACTGAGAAATGACAGCGCATAGAAGAGACGAGCGAGGAAGACCTCTGCGTCCAGAGAGTCTTCATAGTATTTGACTGAGCGACGTCGCTTTGGCCAATTCTGATCAGCAAAGCCGCCCAGAAGAACCAGTGTGAGGCCAAGGGAGGAAATAAACAGAGCAGAGATGCCGATTAGCAGTGTCTATATCAACATGTTAAGTTTGACTCCTTGTAAGAAAGAAGACTATTTATAGCGTGACTTACGCCTCTTTGAAGGTTTTTCTTCCGGAACAGAGAGAGGCCCATGTTGACTGCTCCCAACAAGGCAGCAAGGAAGAGGAAGACATAGTACGTCATAGCAACACCCCGAAGATGCTTTTGTAAATCGTACACGCTCTTGCTAGCATGACGTTTGTAGATAGCGTCGTTAATACGGGTGTTGATGGCGAGAGATGTGAGGAGAAAAATTCCAGTCAACGCCAACCAAGCAGCATGGACAACCAGGGTCACAGTACCGAGCCTTCCAGTACCCTGCAGCTTCAAGCAAATTGGGATCAATATTAAAATGATCAAGGTGAAGACTGAGATCTCCTCGAACCATCGCAAAGCAGCAAGAATCAAGTTGTATCTTCTAGTTCCAAGCATGCGGCATTCGTTCAAGGCAAGGGCAATGATGTCAAGCACGATGTATCTATCGTCAAGGTCAGCCCTGCAATTTCAAGACATAGATTATCAGACACGTACAGGAGCGCGAAGAAGAGAGAGACAATGAACAGAAACCATTTGCCAATAGCAGCCCCTTTCCCACCACTCTTGAAGAATCGCACTGTTGCAATTCCTAGGAGAACAAGATAAAGAACAAAGAAGATGGCATCAAACGCAATGTCAACCTTAGGACCCTTTGTTTTGAAAGCGCCCTCGGAGATGCAGGTTTTACTGCCGTCTTCATTGCCATAAATGTCGTAGGCTCCAAACGAGTCGGGGTAGTCAGAGAGGTCGCTACTAGAATAATCTCCTGGGCTATAATCACCAAAACTGTAATCGCCAGAGCTATAATCACTAGGATCATAGTTGTCTAGATAGTCGTTCAGGTCGTCGAGACTGGAGATATCAGGTCCACCAGAGATATTGTCGAGGTAATCAGAATAGTCACTAATGTCGTAGATATCAGAGCTATCAGAGTCGAAGTAGTCGGATGAATCATAGTCAGAAGAGCTGTAATCAAACGAACTTCCTAGGTCGTAGTCGTCTAAGTTAAACCCATTCTCATCGAGATAGTCATCCAAGGTTGTCGCCATGGCGAGGAACTCGGCCTTTTTCAGGGCAATCAAAACGTCAAGAAAAGGAATCTACTAATTCCAGGAAATTCCAGGAAAGAGCAATAAGAAAGTTGGAAGAAAACAAGTCTACTAGCTTGCAGCCTCAAAGGTCCAGGGCAACGATTTTGTAATTCGTACCCTTCACTGGAGGCGCTGGAGAGTTGAGTTAGTCTGGTGGATTATCAAGGGTTTTCATGACTTTCATGTATCATCAGGACAATCAGCATCATTTTCCTTGCTGTGGTTGGCCCGAGACGACAAAATTGCGGCTCTAGTTCATGGACACGAGGTGTGATTCTAGCTTTCTTTTCACCCTCATTTCACCTAAGCGTGATCAGAGTAATTCAGAGAGCAGATCCAGGCGAACTTTTCAGCCCATACTTCGTATTTAAGCTTCTGGTCACGAAGAAAGGTGACCTATTCCTCCTTGCTCGCCTAGACTTGTCGTGGGATGGTTTAGAGGCGCTTTTCCTTTCCTTAGCTTCCTTCCTCTGGTTGGAGGAAATTTCAGGCGGTCGTATCAGTTCCCTCGAAGCCATCACCTAAAACCTTTCAATTCGCGCCGCTTCGATGTGGTCAAACCAAAGCCGCCAAACTAACTGAACTCAGCCTTATTATTCTGAGGATAGCTGCATGCGGTGGCTCCAGGTCTGGAGCTGATCGATATGTTTTGTTTTGTCCCATGGTCGCTTGTTAGCACAATACACTGCTTTTGCGAGCAGATGAGCAAATATGTATGGAGTACATCCAAATTAATATAATTCACACCATCCAAGTGAGGTATGGTTCCCGGTTAGTGAAATCTCTTGGGTTCAATTGGGTATCCACCTTGCAGGGTCTAAATTTCTTAAGCGCCCCCTTTCTCGAGTGATAGAATTGCACTGTTTTTGTTCGAGAATCTCCCGTGCTTGTCTCAGACCAAAGGTAGGTGAAAGGCAACCAAAACGGCACACTCATTATTATGTTAAGTCAGGGCACCAAATTGTTGGGACATCAATTCTGGCCAAGGGACCATGGATAAATAAGGCGATAATAGTAAAAATTAAACAAAGAGGAGGGCAAGGTGGCAGGTGCACAGGCCTATGCGAGTTAGCGCATCTCAGCAACCAATCTTTCAAGATCTGGGCCTGCTTACCCAAACTCTACAAAATGCATTCCTCCTGCAGCTGGAGGAAGTTCGAGGGGGATGTTCCGCAGCCTTGTGAAGAGTGGTTGGATGAAGAGGCATCGCGTCGCATTTCCAGGTTAGGCATCAAGGCCACCATGAGAGCAAAAAGATGAGCAGTAATAACCAAAGGACGTAAACACCCAATGATGCAGCAGCAGTTGATGCTGAAATGTCCATTGATGGATGAGACTGGGATCAACTGCGGGAAGCTGGGCAGTGCAGTCTGTTTCTAAGGTAGTTAGTCTAGCGTATCCAAAAATGGTAAATTCAACAACAAACAAACCCACATGTGATCGTCATAAGCCCTCTCATTTCGGGCCCGAATTTCTGCTGCAAAAGGAAACTGCTCCCACCTGACCCGCTCCTCTCGTATTTCTGGAGACATTTATCCATAGCCATGGAGACCACTCCTGCGTGGAAAAAGTAACGAATTAGAATTTCATCTCTGCTCAAGTCCGGTGCTTGCAAAAAGTACCCGTATAATGTACCGGCCAGCACCTTACAGAGTATATGTGAAACGTTTCATCGCTTCCACTTTCATTGCCGGAAATTTTACAATGATCATAGAGGATTGATGGCCAGCAGAGCATGTCAGGGGATAGGGTTTCCCACGAGCTTTTCATGACCATTTGCGCGGATATTGTCCTTCAGGAAATCATGTTTATATTGCATCTCACTACGATGGGGTAGGTTGCTCCTGCTTGTTATATTCGCCTAAGGCCCAGGCTAATAGCTCGGGATACCATTTGCGGCCAACATCTTGGTGGCTGATGATCCGATGGATCAAGGTTCCTTCGCCGACTTGGCCGCGGAACATCCTATTGAAAGTAGCCTCGGCATCCGACCTTGCCTTTGCGTCTCCCATTAGATCTAAGATGTGCGGTGGGATCTCTAGGGAAATGTTCTCCGCCGACAACTCCAGACTCATGCCCTGGAAAACAGGTATCGAGAAGCGGGGACCTAGGGATACGCCCTGTGCATCGACAAAGTTTGCGGGGTCCAGGTTCACCCGGTGTGTAGCTGCTGTGCAGACACCACCAGTGATCGCTTCGAGAGCACGGCCAATATTTACGACTAGCGATCCTTCAATCGGTGGAGCAGAAATCCACTCTCCTGCCTTATTCTGGACCTCAAGCCCATGGTGAGGAGTAGCTTGCAAGAGGAAAGTCAGAAACTCCGAATCTTTGTGCGCTCCGACACCTTGAGATTCTGCTTCTGTAGGCGGTGGTGGATACTTGATTAATTTTAACTTTTGCTGGAGTGGGATCTCAAAGTATGGCTTGAGTGCGTCAGGGGGCATATCTAGCGCTTCGGCGATGAAGACTTGGAATTTCTCCGCCACTGGGTTCATTTCAGCCAGGTAGGCTTCAATAGCATGACGAAATCCTGGAATTGCATGTTCATCGGGCCACTATCGGCAGTCAGACCCTGGATTTGGAGCCAAGTTAGCTTAGGGTTATACATGCCTGATTCGGACCACGAATATTTCGGTATAGAGGCTCGTCCGGCCTTGGGGGAGGCATTTCCGTTGCAAACTATTTTCGTAAATGAACCTTATCCTTCACGCACCTCCAGAAACTTAGGCAGAGCTCACGTCGAATTGTTCCCGGTGGTCGGATTTCCGCCCCGTAATTTCGGCTCCCAGTCGGGAGTAGCCAAGAAAGTGTTTGCTGTTGACCATCTCGATCTCTAATTTCTTTTCTAGTGGAAGCTCAAAGATTGCGCTTGTTTTTTGGACCAGAGTCTGAGTGATAAGGGGGGAGATAGGCGCATTGGTGAGATAGAAGAACCCCACGTGAACCAGCACATTGCGGAGTTCGGCCAGAAAAGCGGGTTTGCTATCCGGGGATTCAGATAGAGAGAAGTCGAGAATAGGAATTGCCGTGAATGGTATCATATGAGACCCCATGGTAGCCAAGTTGATGTGTAATCCGATGAGGGGGATTGAAAGATGGCGTTGAGAAGAGGTTGAAGTGGGATGAATTGAGTTGGTGTGATTTGATGGCGCCTTATTTGCGGCGTTTGCCTCATCTGTCACTGAAAGTCAATTTCATCCTCCCATCAAACAATCGAACGATCGCATTTCTTTTGTTCTTGGATTCTTCGGGGGATATACGGAGTATAAAAGAAACCTTTGGTTATCTAATCTCTCGACCTGATCCTGCACACACGCAACCTTACTTTAACCCGTTGCAAAATCCATACTGGCTGCCATAGCCCACTTTTGCCTCGGCTGATCCAACGAACCTGCTAGTCACACTGCAATAGTATTGGAGGCAAACCAAAGGAAGCAGAGTTGGGTATCCAAATAATTATATATTAGACGTACAGACTGCTAAAAAGACGGTGTTTTAATGATGGACACAACGCTGCTTTGCCTTCCAGCAGGACAGAAACATTAACAAGCCCACAAATAAATTTCCAAATGCCATATATGTACAAGAAATCACAGGGCGAGTCCGAGGAAGACCAGACCACCAGCAATCAGAGCAGCTTTGGATGTGGCAAGAGTACTAGCAGAGTCTAGTGTAGGAAAAGAGGTTAGAATCCTGCTTTTTCATCGATATTCATCAACATGAAAGACTTACTCTTCTTGCAGAAGTCTTGGAGTTTGGACTCCATATCCGATAGGTTCGAGATATCGTCAGCGCTGATATCACAGTTCATCACACAGGACTGGAGCGAGTTTGTGTTGAGTTTGTCGATGCTCAAATCATTCTCGCCAAGGCCGCAGTAGCAAGCAGAAGAGTCGCTGTTGAACGGATCACCGCAGCTAGTTGCTGACTCGAGGGCCGAACCAAGACATTTGGCAGGACACTCGCCAACGAGGTCACTGGCCAAGCCTCCGACACTGTCGGCAGCAATGGCAGAAGCTGCTAAAGCAGCGAAGGCGATAAGGAAACGCATTGTTGATGGAATGTAATTCGATTCGTGGGATTCGCTGGCTGGAGAGAGAGAGAGGCGGGGGAATTATATGGATGTAGATGTGGTTTACAAAAGAGAATAGGAGAATAAAATGCACGAGTTAGGGTGAGAGGCGTTTTAATACCTATCCATAACGGAGGTCCCCTGTCGAGTTTTCCATTCAGCCTCAACCAGACCCTCCAAGTGGAGGCACGGGCATGGGGGCGGAGGGCGCAATAAGAACACGAAGGCAGTACAGGGGCTAACGCTCTGTGTCTCTGTTTCCCCCAATCAGATATCAATATTCCTGTACATTAAAATGAGGATTAACTGCTGGAAGGTCGTATTTAGCGTTTGGGGCTTTTCGATGGACCCATCAAGAGTCAAGTTTCAACTTAAGGCTCGGCCGCTGTCCATTCACAGCCAGGGTTCTCCGGGGGATTAGGACATCAGAAAAGATTCGCGTAGATCAGGCATCTTCACTTCACAAGATGGGCGAAAAATGACGCTGCTTCTCTAGTGTCAAGCGAGGCACCTCGGGGGGGAGAGAGGAACAGTCGTGTGCGGTAGAAACATGAATGAAGATCACCCAAGATCACCACCCAACACCCAATCCTAGGAGAGATAAATTGATTCGATGGTCGTCCCGACCTGGAATACGAGCCCCCATCCCACCTCAAGGCTTGGCTCGACCACCTCCGGTTTCAACTTGGAAGAATGATCCAGGACTTGATGAACTTTTTCTCGAAGAATCAGGTCGTTTACGAACCTATTATTCGGTGAGGATAATTGGTGCTCTACCCATGAATTAAGACGCAAAAGGATTATACCCCTTATTAACTTGGAAGTGGACGCCTAATTGCCCCCTATAATTTCACCCACCATTCCAACCCTCTCCCTCTGACATCATCCAGCAGCCAACATGTTCCCAAAACTGATCGTCTTCTATTCATAGAAGACCCAACCTTGAAGGCTCGCCATCTCATCCAAAGCAAAGTACACAGCCGCACCCCATTGTGGACCGCGCCACCCAATCATCATATTTTTTTCCCTTTCGATGTCCCAGCCATGATCAACCCCCTCGTTTCTAAGCGGGGACTCCTGACTGGTCCCGATTCTCGCCAAGAGCGCAATGATTCAAGTCAGAGATACAGTACCCGTGACATCCCTAGTCCCTTCGGTGGACTTAGGTGCGGAAGCCGCAGCCGACAGTAATCCGTCCTGATTCAGGAAATATAAATTGAGTGCCTGAGGCAGGGGCCTTCATCTTAATCTGGATTTAATCCATCCTCAGGGTATCTTGGCAATTGATCAGGGATCCTATGACCCGGAACTAGGCGGGTACAGTTCGTCAGTTGGTGGCATTAAGAAATATAATATCAGCAAAGAAGAAGTCCTAAATATTCGATTTCTAATTTGGATGTAAAGAGGTTAATCATGGTAAACTATTCCATGAGCAATATATTGTTAATTATCTAGAATGTATCCTCATATTCTCAAGGCCGAGCGATAACTATAACTAGAAGTATATACATCACTATCCCTTCAACCTCCCCCTCATTCTTGTACCGTCAAGGTACTAGGTCGCAATTTAAAAAAACTACCACCAATCACATTTCCGAACAAATGATAATCAACCCATCCAATGTCAGGTCGTTGACATCATGGAACCCGGAGTCAAGGTCGATGACTAACCATCACTTGGCCTGGTATAAGAACATGTACCCTGCAACCAACCTTACTCCACGAACAGGATATTTATCCATATTTATACCATTGACGTTGTTTATCCACCAAATAATTCATCAAAATGGACAAGCTCTCGGGCCTCGCTTCCAAATTTACCGGGCACAAGGCCGGCGAGGAGGGTAACAAGGCCGGCGGGAGTGGCGGCGCTGCTAATGCTAATGATAAGAGGGATTATCTTGATAAGGGTGAGGGTTCCCTATCTTAGATATCCTGGTGCGGATGCGAGATAGGAAGATTGGCTGATATAGTCGTGAAGGTCTCGAGTCCGCTGAGCAGAGAATTGGCGGGGATAAGTTCGACGCGGATAAAATGCGCTCGACCAATGATAAGATCACGGATACCATCAAGGCCAAGTTCAAGAGTACCACTGGGTATGTTTGTATTTTGTAACTTGTTCGTGATCGTGTAGAGTACTTGCTAATGTGTTGGTTGGTTCGTTGTGCAGTCACGACCTGCCGGGTACTTCTTCGACTTAGGGTTGATGACAAGCTGGGTTTGTCGTGTGGTATTCCTGTGAGATATTATAGAGATCTATCTACCTGTCTATCATTCAGGCTATGGGATATAATGCCTAATGAATTAGCTGAGCCCTATGCGTAAGCAGTAATTCGTCACCATAAGTTCATTCTACGTACCTTCTAGACCAAGATTAACCCGGCTTAAGAATACTCTCTTGGAATATTATCCTCTTCCGTCTTTGATTTTAAATTTTGAAGACAAGGAGCGTAGAATAAGCCGCCATGCCATGCACCGATGGCCGTCCTGGTCGCAACCACCAGCCATAGTAGGAGGACTGCCCCGCTGAAGATCTGTAGCTCCCTCATCAGTAACCTAGCTTGTGTAGACCCGACCCGTTGAAGGTGGCACACTCACCGTTCCCAACACTTTAAAAAACATTAGATCCATCTCGGATCCCATCTGGATAGTACTCGCGGCATACACGCCCAAAGGAAACGTGAACCCCCACCAGCCCATATTGAACGGAAACGGACTACTGTAGTAAATCGTCGCGAGCGCAAAGACAAGCCAAATCAAGCCGAAGCTCCACATAAGTAGAGAGATGAAGACGCCAAATACATAAGCGAACTGTCCGGCGATAGGATCTAGGAATTCCGAGCTGGAGGTTTCTAATAAGGAACGGGTGACCTTTCCCAGATACAGGATGCTGCCCGCGGGTTAGCGATGAATCAGTAAAAAGACAGTGGATTTACTCACCTGAATCCGCCAAAGCCAAGGGGTCCCAGCGGCAAAAAACAGCTCACTATCGTCTCTCTGGAAGGTAGCTTGTGGACCGCCAGACGCTGATAATAGATAACCAGAATCATCAATGCCATGGGTGTTGCCATGCCCCAGAGGATATAGCAGGTTATTACCGTTCCCATAGCGCGGTCCGACCGGGGCAAAATTGCTGCAACCTCTGCGCCTGTCCCTGAAGCTACAATAGTAGCGGCGATAGGGAGCAGCTGGATAGCTGTAATGCGTTCTAGAGATGTGATATAGTATCGGGACATTCTTAGATTTACCGCGAATGTCAGCCTTTTTTTATTTTCCTTTTGACTAGATTGGTATGGGAGAGGACAACATACAAGACAAACGACAACGAAGCCGTAACAGCAGTCGCAGCCACAGCATCAATAATCCATAATACCCACGCTGTCGTGCGTGCCCAGTCCCCCCAGTGCGGCACGCAGGTGAAGATCCACATCTCGATTAACGTGGCGAATCCCATGGGACAGGTCGCGAGAAACAAGGAATTAGTAGGGTCTTGAATCATCACGCCCCAGATCTCGGGATAGAGCGTGTATCGAAGGATTGACATGCTAAGGACGGTAGTGAATAGGATGGTGTTAAGGATGAAGAAGACGATCGAGAAGTAGTGGAAAACGTCATGGCCGAAAGGGACCAAGTGGAAGAGGATACCCACGATACCGGTCCCCATAGTTGTTGAGAACCATCTTTAGCCGATACAATCTTTATCAGCGAGGCTATAGTGTTGATGGGACGATGAATGTGGACTTACGATGGGCTGAAATTGCTCACGACGCGCCGCCAGCCAGCGGTATATTTCAGGAAGAAGCTCATACTCTTGTGCCCCGGTTCGGGACGAGAACCGGTGGCAGACATCGGTATCAAAATTCCTCTCGGTTGAATTATTTACGCTTGTGATTGAAGAGCGAAGTGTAGTCATGTAGAACAGCGAGAGGTAAATTTGCTGTTGTAGTCATTGCGGTAGTAGGCCGAGTCATGATGGATGCCCACAATCTCGGCCGAAAGCATGCGGCGGTATAATTATCCGTAATGATAGATGGAGATGCAAAAACCAATATATTCATTCAAATCTATAACCAAATATATTTCGTAAAACGCCGTTCAAGTAATATACTACCCTTTTACCAAGCACCAACAATGCCCGCAATGGGGATGTCGATACCCGTCGTGTACGAGCTGCAATCGCTCAGAAGATATACGTATGCACCGCCGAGTTCGCGGGGGTCAGCAAGTCGGGGCATGCCGCCGTAGTACTGCATCTTGAGGTCCCAGTCTGGGGAGGTCTCTACATAGTACGTCATTGCCGTTCGGACGAAACCGGGGGAGATGCTGTTGACGCGGATGCCGTGCTTGCTCCATTCCATCGCGAGAGTATGGCACAGGTTGCGAACTGAGGAGTCGAGAAGTGTTATTATTTACTGATCTTCTATTGCAAGGGGATCATGGATCGGAATTACTCACCAGCAGCCTTGGTTGCGCCGTAGGGGGCAGATGGAGCAGCGCGGTTGGGTCGGTAGGAGGTCATGCTAGAGGTCATAACGATGGATCCCTTGATGCCGAGTTCAATGAACTTGCGGGCGACAATCTGCGCACAGAAGTAGGCTCCGAAGACCTGCATTGAACTCCTGTGGTTAGCACTCTTTCCCCAAGGCACGGTTGCGCATAGTGTAAATCCCATCGATACCCACATTCAGGTTGAACAACTTCTCAATCTCAGGGCGGTCGAACTTCAGCGCCGGCTGGTGCTTGGTCATGCCCGCATTGGCGACGAGACCATCTATCCTGCCCGTCTCCTCAACAATCTGGTTGACAGCCTTCTCGATGCTCTCCTCGGAAGTTACATCGGTCTGGACAAATTTGAAGTTGGGGAATCGCTTTTGCAGAGCAGCGAATTCCTCTCCGGGTTCCATGAGATCAAGGGAGTAGACGAATTTGGCAGCGTTGGAAAGGCAGACTTCAGCAATTCCAAGACCAATGCCGCGGTTGGCTCCGGTGATGGCCACAACCTTCTCAGATAGTGTGACCTGCCAGCTGAAGCCTTCTGCGGGCATTGTGCTGAGATAGGCGGGCGCATCAGCCTTCTTCTCGCTCGTGGTGGTGGCGGTTTCGGTCATCGCGGGAGGCATTGTGAAAGCGGAGGGAGGGCGAGGAAATGTGAGAAGGTGGCACTAAAGGGGATAGAAAGCTCTGGGGGTATTTTATTTCCAGGTAAGCAAATTGCTAATGCGAGGGCCCTTATCCTGCTTTAAATCTCCCGCTTTGAAGAGACACGCCACCTTCGGCTCGAGGCAATCGAAGGACCCCCCCTCCATTTTGATGTCACACTGCGCTGCGGTAGGAAGTTTTATTCCCCACTTCTCTAGAGCTGTTAGGGAAACAAAGGTCGATGGCCTTTTTCGGTGATTATAATTGGCTGTCTTTGTTGAAATGTGAAATGCCCTCACCCCGCGTTGATGATCTGCTCCCCGCAGACCTCGACTCGAGGCAGGTCCATCATGCGAACCTCGGAATAGCACGCGTCAATCCTAATTAAGCTCAAGGTCGATATTTCATCCATGCTTCACCCAATTTGGACAACTATCTGAAGCTCCATATCCAGAAAGGTACAAAGAAATTACATTCAACTTGAGATCAGGCTTATCTCGGCTTTTTTATTCTCTTCAATAGAAGAAATCTTAACATCTACTTTGAGGCGTTGCCTCGTATTTACATTTTCCTGCGTCAATAAGAAAATCTAGGCGAAGGCGATGCCACTCGCCCAGACGCAACCGCATGCGTCATCTGTTTTAACTTCGCGGCAAGTTTGACGATCATGCACGCCTTCCACATCATCACGGACAGATTGGCCCTGTGCTGGAAAACTTATATGTAATCCCTTTGCAGACCAAGCGCAGTATCTAGTCTCGTTCGAACCGTACTCAAGTCATTTCCGAGAAAGAATTTCGCAAGGCGTGCCCAAATAACTCGATGTTCAAGTAGTCGTTCTTGTTTCGATATTGTTTCGCACTGCACTGCTGGAGGCATTACCTCGTCGGGGATAGTTCGAGTTATCCTGCAAACCCGGAAAGCTCGTCTTTCTGATATTCTGTCTCGAGAGCTGTTCTCAATGAGTCCCTCGGCCAACAGACTCGTTTCTGAAACGAATCGACCAGATCGAGAAGCGCGGCCCTCTCATGGGCAGTGTGAACTCCCATCCCCGCTAAAAGTTTGTCAGATGATGAAGGAAGTTCTCTAAGGGTGAATCAAGCCATACCTCCATACAAACATTCCAGAGATACCAAACTCGCGGCTATTTCACCCTCGCGTATTGTTCGAGCTATACCGCAGATGGTATTGACAGATGTCGTGAGTAATTTCTGTGCTGCCCGGAAGTCTTCAACGGCTCCCATGGACGGCCGGTGTACTATCACCAAAATTCTGGCAAGGCTATGAACCTGAAGGGCAGCGGCATATGAGGAAGGGTTGACCCAGATGGGAGGAAAGATTCCCAGGGCCTGAGACGTAGGTAGCGGGCTAAACTCGGGTGGTAGGTAATCGTACCACTCTTGGAGCATAGAGAGCAGTTCATTCCCTCGCTCGAGGCGCTTTTGAATGTTATTTGATTTACATTCTTCCCGAGAGACGTAGTTTATGCATTGTGATAGCATATAATGAGAATAACATGCTAGCTCAGCTGCCGTCATTGTAGAGACGTGCTTTTTCGGCCTCCAGAAGGAGAACACACGGCGTCGTTCTCGCAATGCTACCCAGGTATCCTGCCTGAGCCAAGCCCACCAGACTGCCTGACGAATACCCCCACACTCACCATCGTTGTCCTGATAGCGTTGAATCCAGAATACACCTTTCAAATGCCGCTCCCAATCGCTGTTGGATCCATCAATCATCTCATACGTGCTGATGAGAATGGCTGTGGATATAATTTCATGGCTGCAAGCGTAGCTTGGATACTGCATCGCCTTATTCAAATAGTGCAATGTCTCAAAGTAGTATTCAACGGCGACATTACGATGAATGTCAGAAAGCTTTTCCACACCGTCGGCCCATGGCAGCGTGCGTCCGAAATGGTGAGCGTGGCTGCGTTGTTTGATTTCGTTGCAGATAGACAAATGTCTCGCTGTTAGTGCAAGCAATGCCTTCATGACACCAATATTTCTCAGGGCCAGATGTGGGACAGTAGTAGAAAAATGAAGTGACGGGTCGAAGAAGTCTAGCCATAGGCCTAATGTCTGCACGAAATGTTGGAGCATGTGCTTTTCTTTGTCTGACAGCTTGATCGGGGAGGCGGTACTCCAGGAAGACGGATCATCTAGGAGCAATTTCGGATTTTCACCCGCTGGTGTAGAGCTCAGTCGTTCCTCAAGCTCTGGATCGTGCTCGAAAGCGGCAGCCTGGAAACTTTCATGCTCTCTCGCATCGCGGGGCCGGAGGTTATGGCTGTGAAGGGGGGCTGGGGCGTCTTCGATCGTAGTGGCATATCCTTGGGGAGGAGAGAAAAGTAAATTTGGATCCGCATTCACGGCGTCATTTGCCAGCAGCTCGAACCAACTCAAGGGTGCACCTCTTGTAGATGGCGAGTCGGTGGCCAGAGAAGAGGTGTAATCCGGAGAGGTTATATGTGCATGCTGGATTATTTCCAGAGAAGGGTCAAGGCTATGGTTGTTTTGAAGATTTGGCGAGGCAGCAACAGGCACCTCGTAAGCCGCGGGACTTTGAGTATTGACTGGATGTTCGTTCTCACAAGCATCAACTAGCACCTGAAACGGTTCGTGAAGGTGCTGCTCGTCAGTAGTTTCGGGAGGTGCGTCCCTGTCCAAGGTCATCGACATAGTCTCATTATGTCTGAGGCCATTACTATTTGAATTATCAACAGTCGCATATCGACATGCTCGTTGGCCTTTGGCACAAGGACCACATTGTGGGTGGGCCTGGGTGTCGCTGGGTTAGGAACAGTCTCTATACAAGAGGAAGGCAGGAAGGAAATGGAAGGCCTACCTCGTCACACTTGACATGTCGGCGTTTGCAAATGAGACTGGGGAAGTCAGATCATGCAGGGTAAAAAAATATCTGGGGAAGATTCCGAAAATCGGTAACTGACCAGCCAGTGGTAGCCCGGAGCCCACGCCCACGAGACTTGCGAGGCTTCCGAACGCCACGTGAGGTCACGTCGGCCATTGTGCTTCAACTCATTTTAGACCTCAATAGTACAAATGCATTGCGCTATCCGGGGTAGCAAGAACAATAACGCAAGTTGGTTGACTGACTCGGGAACGATCTGAGATCGGGTCGAGGTCCTGTGTTGTGACTGTGGGCCAGGCGGAGAGCC
Source organism: Aspergillus panamensis (assembly GCA_027569225.1). NCBI lineage: Eukaryota > Fungi > Ascomycota > Eurotiomycetes > Eurotiales > Aspergillaceae > Aspergillus > Aspergillus panamensis. Next base: position 787,336 of record JAPDER010000001.1, read on the forward strand.
GGAGTGGTTCCGATATCCACTTCGACTGCATCCCAATAGGGCAAGCTTAACCACCACCACAGCCTCGAGACGAGGAGAATGCGGGGGCTACCAAAAAGTGAAAAACAAAGGTCGAGGGGTATTCATTATGACGAGGCTGGCCGCATCACGCATGATCATTTAGAATAAATATCGAAATCCATCTCCATCAAGGGGAGAGAAGAGAGTTTTGGCAAGCTGTAATAAGACGACGAAAATGAATTGGCGCGCGAATAATAAAACTTTGCAAATTCTTGAAGCAGCGGAGAAGGGCCAGTATGGGGTGTTGGCTGCAATTGTGTAAGTACAGCCTGGATAATATTCGCACTTAATATTGTCGCGCGTGGAGAAAAACTGACCTCGGAAGCTATAATGTTGAACATATCACTGCATTTGTTCAAGCAGCGGAGAATCGCAAATCGCCTCTGATCATCCAACTATTTCCCTCTGCGCTGATTCAAACACCTTCCTTGGTTTATGCGGCGGCGGCAGCAGCCAAGAATGCAACAGTTCCCATCTCCGTACATCTGGACCATGCTCAGGATTTTAAACAAATCAAGCATGTGGCCGATACCCTTCCATTCGATTCGATTATGGTGGACATGAGTCATTACGAGAAGGAGGAGAACCTGGAAAAAACCAAGACTTTGCGCGAATACTGTCACGCTAGGGGTATTGCTGTCGAAGCAGAGACAGGGCGTATTGAAGGTGGAGAGGACGGTATTATGGACACCGGAGATTTGGCGGGTATGCAGCCCATTTCAAACAGGTGACCATTGTATGGCCACACCTAGGCTGACAATACTGTGTTCTAGGGATATTAACGAACGAAGACGATGTGGAGGACTTTATGAATGCTGGTGTTGACTTCTTAGCTCCGAGTGTGGGCAATATTCATGGCGATTATGGCCCAAATGGCCCACAACTTGAAATGGACAGGTGAAACTCGGCCACCCATATTTGACAGAGAACAAGGCTAATCCTCCGGTTTCTCTCTCAGGCTTCGTCGCATTTTCCAGTCCCTCAGCCGGCGCGGTAGACTTGTGCTACATGGAACGAATGACTTCTCACACGAACTCGCCAAGGAATGTATTGCAGCGGGCGTGACCAAGTTTAATGTGAACAAGCTTGTTCTAGATCCCTGGCATGAGTATGTTCAAAAGAACGCGCACAAGTCCTTGACACAGTTTATGGCGGAGGGAATTGAAATCCTGACGCGATCAACAGAGGAGTGGATGGATGTGATGGGGAGCAGTGGAAAGGCATAAATAAAATAGAACCAATAATGATATACAGATTGCCTTAGGCACAAACACAGGCACGGGACCCATCCACGTGTCTTTTTTTCTTCCTTCCCCTTTTTCGGTACAAAAGCATTCTTTATCGCTGCCAGTGGAGATCGAGTTCTCAATTTGGATCCCATGTTACTGAAGGGGTCCGGATGACATGAGATCCTCGATAGGCTGCGACGGTTAAACAACTGGCCAGCCGCTGGAAAAGTCAATCGCATTCCAGCCAAAGAGCTTTTGGCCATCGCCATAGCCAATGGTTGTGTCAACATAGTGATAGTACAGGACGGGGCCCAGAGAAGGATCCGTGTACACACCCCTATATCCAGTCAGATTGACTTAAACTTCCCCAAGCTAATCATACTTGCAGGGATGGGAAGATGACTTACTGTCCACCAGGTCCGTATACGTTGCCATGGCTCTCAAGAACAAGCGTGCCACCACCCTCAAGACAGGAAACTCCATTTGCATCCACCTATGACTTATTAGTTGCTCATATTTGTTTTACCAAGGGATTGGTGTGTCCTCACAAATCCGCCTGTCGCTGAGGACGATCGACAGACTTTAATCTTATACTCTTCACCTGCAGCGGGCCTAGAAGTGTCATAACCGCAACAGATTCCAGCTGAGAAGAAGAGATAGTAATAACTGCCGTAATGATAGAGGTAGGCTCCCTCCACTGCATGAGTACCAGCTGGGTTATAAGCGATCTGATAAGAACTGCCAGAAGCCTTGGTTGCACCACTCAATGCCACCTGGTAAATATCCCCCCAGAAAGACCCGAAGGTCATGAGATAAGACCCACCGCTTTTGATAACGTTGCCATCAATAGCATTATACGGTTTTCTGGAAGAGGACGCAACACCTGTCGAGCCCAGGTCTTTCCAAGTACCCACATCCATGGAGCTTGATGTTGCTAGTCCGATGGCAGAGCTCTGACTGCCGAAGGAGGATACCGAATAGTAGACATGGTAAACTCCGTCGATATTTTGCACATCAGGAGCCTATTCCACCGAGTTAGGAAGAACTACAAGGGGTCTGGGGTACCAATGATGGGGAAATCAATCACTGAAGAGGACCCCATATGAATATGTAACGTACCCAAAGATCCGTATTTCTTACTAGGTTGATCTTCGATCCATCAGGCAGCATCGAGCCAAGCGCCGTCCATGGTCCCTTGATAGAGGATGACGATGCGATGGAAATCTTATTTCCCGTCGAGAAACGAAAGTATACACCATCGGACTCCCTCTGGATCAGACTTGGGTCATGTACATTACAAGCACCCGAGCATGCTCCAGGGGCACCATATCCGTGCACTAGGCTGAATAACAAAGCCGTCGATGCTATAAGCTTCGAAAGAGACATATCTTTACCTGAAAAGAGAAAGAATTGTCAGATAACACTCGGAGTTATTCTCGTACCTCCTGCATCACATAGGAAATATTGTTCCTTATATATGTTCGCGAATCTGGCTTCGAGGGCAATATCCGTGATCATTTGTGGAAGATACATGGACTTGTCGGCCATATCTCTTCCGGCTGACCAAACGCCCACCCAACTCGGTAATATTAAAGTGTCTTCTGGTAAATGAGGCTTTTTCCGGCGGGCCCTTAGTCTAAGCCCTAGACTTTGTTACAGGACAACTGCCGCGCTCGACATCCCCCGGCGCCACCGTTTGTTCTTTATTGATTCAAAAATCGGACGTGTTAGATACGTGGTGACTTAATCCTGACACCAAGGGGTACGTGTGCTTCAAGGAGGCCCCACATCATTTCCCATGACACGAAGGACTCCCGTGGCTGAAACAGAAGCGGCCATATAACCTCTAAAAGCAATGACGCTTCGCCGACACACCCTATCATCAAAAGCAGCGACTACGTGAAAATCCTCAGCGACCATCTGCAAAGGCGATTTGCAGGTGGTGGGGAAATTGCGGGAGACCTGAAAAGTCAAATTCCACTAGAGGCTGTACCCAGGGCTAATGGCACCAGCATTCCTCCTCTCTGATCCGAGCTCTTCAGCCGAGATTCAATGCCCTTAGCAGCATTAGACTGACATATCTTGAATCAATCGGAGCTTTTACCCTATTCCTCGTGTCCATCCCTCTTAAGGACAAGCCTTGTGGAATTATGAAACGTCTTATGTTGTCGATCCTTTTCCACCAATGACCTGAAATGTCGGGCATATCCAAAACTCGCAAAGTCACTCCATTTACGTAAATAACAGAAGGCGTGAGAGACATCCTCTTGAGTATGAATCAGCCATTTTTGTCTGATTCAATAATGAAAATAGCTCTGAAATTGCGAGGTGTCATTCGATTTCTCCCCGCCGTCCTTCTTCTGGTCACCCTTTCCGATATTTAGAGATATTGTTCAATCACACAATCTAACTCCACAGCTTCTTCACGAGCCCAGATGGTACTAGAACATTGCCCGCGCCACATCTGTCTGCAACCGGTACACCATTGCTTTTACAGTTAACTGGAATGAAGACGAAACTCCGAACTCACAGTGCTCCTACTCTGGATACTATCCTGGAAGGTCCCTTGGGGGAAGCCTGAGCTATAATGGCTATATTGTGGATCTCATGCTGGTGGAGAAGAGCCTGTATTTCCCAGCTAAAGTGTGTGCCATTGCAACGCTCAAAGTCTATATCAGATCTAGATTCCAAACCACTTAAACACCCATCACACTTATAAAAGTCCAGCCATAACCCTCGTCAATGCTTCATCCTCCGCTTGGAACGCATCGATCCCCTCACTACGTGACCCGCCTACAGACGGGGCACCCAGTCCATCATCACCGCTACCCTCCATCCTCGGATCAAAATACAGCCCACCCGCCATCTCAAAGAAACTAGTCAGGTCCTCACATCCATTACTTTGTTCCTCTCCCTCTCCTCCAATTTCCATTGTCGCCGTCGATCCAGCCTGATAGCTCTGCATCGGAGACGAAACAGACGACCAGAGAGACGCTGAGGGCTGTGGGGTCGGTAAGCCACCTGGAACAGACGTATGCTGAGGTCGACGTTGATATTGGTGGTGACTCCGGTTCTCAGAATAGATGTAATTCCCACTAGAAGACACGAGGGTATTCTCTTCCGACTCTAGACGGAACCGGTCCTGTAACCCTGCATCTCTCATCTGCTGCCCCTGCAAGTCGCGATCCTTCTGTTTTTCGTTCCCCCGAACCATCCCCCGGCCTGGGGATCTACCGTCCAAATTCAGCCGAATCAGCTTCAAACTGCGGATAATCTTCTGCAGTCGGCGCGACGTGCGCGCTCTTGTGGACGATCGTCTCACCATGTCAACGGCGGCATAGAACTCACTGCGACAGACCTGGCTGAAGCGAGCTGGGGCATGTAGGACAGCGAGGAAAAGGGCCGCGAACGCTGAGATAAGGAAGTAGTTAAACGGCTCGGGGCGCTGGAAGTATATGTCAGACACTTGGCTGAAGTAGTCGAGCATGTGGACGGTGCTTTTGGCCGTTTCGACGGCGATTGAGGCCCCGGCGATGTCAGATTCGATGCTTTCTGTGGTGAGGAGGTTTTGGCGATAGACGAGGATGCGGAGTTGGTTGGCTTGGAGGGCGAGAAGGACTTGAAGCATTCTCGTTCGGTCTTTCTTGTCGGGGTCCGAGGAGGAGGGTGGTTCGATGTCGTTGCGGTGGGAGGGGGAGGAGGAGGGGTTGTTATTGTCGTTGGGGATGATGGTGGTGGAAGGGAAAGGGTCGAAGCGGAGCTCGTGTGGGATGGACTGGATCCACTGCTGGACTTGGAAGTCGAGGTAGGAGCAGTAATCTGCTGTTGCGGTGCGGGGGCGACTGCGCCAGCCCATTACTAGGCCCCAGATCTTGGTGCTGAGACGGGCGTAGGAGATCATACAGGTGAGGTAGGGCGTTGCGGCGCCGGGTTCGGGGAGGTTGGTGTCCATGTCGGAGTCTTGGATCGCGAATGGGAGGCCCGTTCCGAACGACCATTTTCGATCCAGGACGTAGATGCACCACCAGAGTCGACTGGCCCAGGTCCATTGGAGTTCACCGGGGAAGACGCCGCCGGTTCGCTGCCAGGTTTCTTGACGGTGTAGACCGAGTTGCATGGAGCCGCGTACGGCCAGACCAATGACGCGCCAGGAGATGACCTCGTCATCGCGGTACGAGTGGAAGATGGACTAAACAGTCAGTACGTGCTATACATTTTGAATCAACATTAAGGGGTATGTGAATGGGGTAACACACCAGAAGAGTCAAGATAACCAGCTCCTTCATATCAACCTCCGGAACCTTCAGACGAGCCGCAAATCGATCCTCTACATTATCAGCCAGCAAAGCAGCCCGTTCGCTTCGGCCATGCGATTCGGCCAATAAAGCCGTCGCCAGGAGGATCTTCAGCACCTCCGCATCGCGCGCAAAAAACCAGTCCTGGTCCGTCATCTCCGGAGACGTCGGGCCCGGCCCATCACCATTCCCATAGAAATCCATTACATAGCTCCGCACACTATCAAGATCAATGCACGGATACATGACACCCACGGTATTCTCGTACACGTTGACCAACCGGAGCGCCTCCGCTTTTCCAAGCCCTCCTAGCGGATCCGTCGCCATAGCCTCAACATCAGATGCTGCAGCCGGGCTAGGAGCTCCAGTTGACTCGGACTCATCGCAGTCGCTCTCACCAGCTCGTTTCTCTCGGGCAGTGAGGCCGAATTCCGCGCTCGTCGGGCCAACATAATCTGGCGACAAAGGCCGGTTCATGATGCGCTGTAATCCCATATTAGCCGCCGAGGACGACGACCCCGTCGACATGGATGTAGCCGCATTGTTAGGCGTGCTAGCAGTTGACTCCAGATGACGCATTCTCGCAGCCATGGCCCTCATCTCGCGCTGCAGGGCTTCGATGCGCTGGTCGACGTTTCTCATTCGCGTCGAGAATCTACTTCTATAACGGTGAGCGATCTCCCTTATAAGGAGCACATTAGACCGGTCAATAACTCCCTAAACTAACCGGTCATCTCGAATCTGGCCATCCGACGGCGTCCCCGGAAGATCATTGCCATGAGCATGGCTGTTGGGCGTGTAGACGCATTGTGCGTTTTGACGTCGACAGCGCGCGCAAACAGGTTGCCCGTCACACTTCAATTTCCGTCTTTTACACTCATTGCTTTAAGACAAGTTAAGATTTGGTTAGTTGGTTGGTTATGGGGTGATGAGTTTCCATTAGCAACAGAAACTAAGGTGGGAATCGTACCAGGCAAGTTGTGTATACTTGGCTCGTTTCTTGCTCCGAGGCGGTTCCGAGGGGCTCGCTCGCCTGGTCGGAGACCCATCCATCGATTCAAGCGCGTTGAGCTAGATCGATCGATTTATTTAATTGAGCCGCATTTAAACGTACTCTACCCTTGTTCAGATCCGACGTTTCTCACGAACTAGATAGTACATCATCGGGGATGATTTGCAGTGAGAGGCTGGTTGATGATGAGAGGAAAAAACTGAGTGCGAGTTACATAATTCCGAGGTCGGGGCGGTGATAGCGGAAATTCCCATGATCGGCCAGATACGGAGTACGCAATCCTAGGTCGGTGCAACCATGAATTTGGGCTTTTCCAGCGGATAATACTTATCAATTGAAGTATTATCAACCGAGATAAGTCGGATACTTGGTGGATAGTATTTTTATCTCTTTGAATAGATACTCGTCTGAGCTTAGCTAAAGAAGATGCTGTTTTTCTTCACCTCGGTTCAGACGGAAGATTCCGCCCTCTCAACGACCCTGATATAGGTTCTGAGATCATGCGTAATTCGGGAAGTGGGTTGGAGCAGTAGGTCTCTATAGCCTCTATAGTATGTCCGGTGATCCTAAAACTCAATGGATACTCATGTATTCACATTCCATTACCAAAATCTCAAGCCGCTATATACAAAATCTCGAACATATGCCATAATTATACACAAACGCCTCTACCTCCGAAGTATGCATGCAGGATTTAAATATGTGCACTGCGGCAGCACTCCGCTCCACTGACAACCCGGGAGGCAGCGTTCTTGCCGGAAGGTACATCAATCGACGGGTTCGCGGTGAAAAAGTCAGCCGGCTTGATCATGAGCTGGAAGATTTCACAGGGCCTAGAGTTATTGTTAGAAGTGAATCTATATCAATCCCAGTGTGAGGTCCAACTTACATCACCGGCCAATCCTCAACGCGAGGATTATGTGTAATACCAAATGTGTTCCAAACGACCACATCCGTGTCAGCTACGGAATCACCGCGCTTGACGGCGTCGGACACCCCTTCCACTTCATTCTGGCTCTGCAGGGTATAACGGCCTCCAGCGTAGAGCTCGCCGTCACGGTGCTTGGTGACCCAGACGTGGTGCTGGGCAAACTGGGCACGCCTCGCCTGAATAGAGTTAGGGTCGGCCAATAATCGCTGGGTGGCCAAAGGCATAAACTTGTACCCGACTGGCTTCTGGCTAATCGGGTTGAGCTTGTGAGGATTGACCATCTTGACCACGCGGTTTAGATCAGGCGCGGCATCAAAGAAGCCCGCGCGCTCAACGGTTTCCGTTGTCACCTTGTAGAAGTTTCCGTTGGGGTTGGTGACTTCGTTCATCGGAACGGGGTGCGACTCCTCAATCTGGACAGAGTTGTTTGGCCCATCGACTGCAGGGTCGATACGAACACAGAAAATATGCTGGTGGTTCTGGGCCAGCACGCCTCCGCTGACCACATTACCGTATTCGCTGACCTTTCCGGCGTCGATGTTAACAACGTTCAGGATACCCGTTGCGCGCGCCTCGACGGTGATGCCACCAGATTGATCAAACTTGTAGGCGAAGATGTATTCGTAGTTGGCTAGGGTGATGATGAACTGCACAACCAATTCACGGTTGCGGGTGACCACCGCGCGGCCCGTCCGCCAGTTCGAGTGCTTCCAGCCGATACCACCGTCCTGCTCGTGCAAGCAAATGGCGTTGGGCAGCTTCTTTGCGGCGCCATCTGGACCGGTGATGACGGCATCGAAGTACTTGATCACACCGAGACAGTCACAGCCAATTGAGAGGTTATTCGCCATGTTTCCACCACCACCATCACCAAAGTCGAAGGCTTGTTTTCTATGGAAGGGAGGTCGGGGGTCGGCGTAGGGCACGGTCTATTGGAATTTAAGTCAGCTTAGTACCTCAAACCCGGATAACTAAGAAGTCTCACCATCTCACTGATACTCAATCGGTACATGACGCTGCGCCCATCGTACCACACATCATGAATAGTAGCTCCTTCACGGGGGTTAAAAGCCACGCGGAAGCGCCACTTCTGCCATTCGACCAGCGATTCATTGGTGATACGGAATGAGGGGCCTTCAGGCTGCAGCACGTTGAGCGGCTTCAGGTCTTTGCGAGTGCCTTGGGGAAGAAGCTCAGGAACATAATCCGAGTCCTTGCAGTGCCCGATGATATCACGTTTAAAGGTCTGGTCGTACAAACCTTCTCCTTTGCCGCCGGTTGCCGGTCGATCAACACGAATGATCTCTCCTGTAAGCGCATCCATAACGGGTATCAGAGGCAGAGGGTAAGAGTAGAAGTTAGCATCAGGGTTCTTCTTGCTTGCGTCCTGGGCGAAGCACAGCCCCTGGAACAATCGCCTGTTTGGCTCGCTGTAATCCAATCCGCCATATGGCCACGGTTCAATTACAACCTCAAAGCCTTCAGGCAGGTCAAAATCGGCAACTGCTGCCTTGAACAGTGGGGAAGCAAGGCAGCGCTCCACGAGAGTGTCAAATTCGCTCCTGTGCAATTGGTTATAGAGGGTTAACAACAATTCCCTATGGGTAAGTAGAAGCAACTAGAAGCACATACAAACTCAGAGCAGCATGATGCTGCTTTCCAATCACGTCGTGCTTAACACACTTCCGCGTGACCAAGTCGATCACTGATTCTTGATATGTCGGGACTCGGTCGGAGCCAATGACATCGTATTGGCAGAGGGCGAGTCGAGAAGGACGAGGAGAGGTTGGGCTCAAACGACCAGAGTGCTCGAGCGCAAGAAATTCAAGGACCTGCGCCTTTGGGGGCTCTAGAAGATAGATCTCTCGGAAGTCGATAATGGTACTGGGGTGCTGAGCGACGACCACATCGCGGGCCAAATTGGTTTCCTCTTCGGAGAGAATGGCAAGGGGATGGGGTGCCATGATGAGAGATGAATTGGGGAAGACAGGTATGAATGACAGAGGATTTAATTCCTCCCGGTGATAAGGGAAAGCAGCGCTGGTTTTGTATGACCTGCGGGGCGTAAATGTTTCCTAATCGGGGTGGGTGAGGGGGAGGCCTCGGAAGAGAGATGTTCGGAACTCTCGGAACCTTCCGCACACCGTCCAACGTTAACGTTGGGTGAATCGTAAGATGCTGGTCTGGAGAAAGAATCGTGGAGATAACCTTCTGTGGGGCAAGCGTATCACTATCAGCACTGGTCATACTCCTAGTGCCTTATCTATACTGACAAACCTCATCCTCAAGGACCTTCCTATCTTAGTTCAGACCTAAAGTCAAGACTTTGACGCTCTTTGAATTGCCAAGGCCACGGATTATCATAGGCCGAAAGGGAAGGCCTGAGTTGCTCCATACTAAAAGCCGTTCCCGCCACTGGGGGATCATGAATAAACTGCTGATACACGGCTTTTACTTGGGACCTCAGGCAATGATATCTCTTTGCGCGGTTCAGGCGAACTGAGTGATCCCCGCAATATGGACTTCCAAGCTCTTGAAGTCGACTATATTGTGACCACCCACCAACATTGATCTCAAATTTCTACCCCCACATCACGATCACTCCAAGGAGAGTGCAACCCGACAATTGCAAAAGTTCATCAAGTGATGTAGCACGAAGGCTGCCAATGCGAGCGTATCCTCCTTGATGGTCTGTGTGACTCGAATTTCAACGATGGAATTATTCGTGTTGCCTTGGACAACACCATCATTTTCATATGACTTGAGGAACCAGATGTTTATACGCCAGCCTTATTCTCATTTATCATGCTACTTTTACCTTTATTTCTCTTTCGAACTGAAGAATGTCGGGAGGTCCCGTTTTCGCTGACCAATGTCATATTAGCCGGTTTCAATCTAAACCTATCCTCTATGGAGAACCTCGTCAAAGAAAATGATAAACATCCAAAGCCATCGCAAATAATACGGTCTGATAGAAATAGGGAAAAAAAAGCCTTCATGGGGTGAGCTGGAAAAATGACGGAATCTTGGCATGCAAGATATTGCCAGCGATTGATGTGTGTCCTCGCGTCATTCGAGTCGCGTCAGACACAGCAACATCAATTAAGGTTCAATCAGGTCGCAGCTCGGATAGACCTCTGATTTTGGTCCGATGACCTGAAGAGGTTACAGGTCACTTGACCCTTGAAAAAGTTGACGCGCCGGCCCCACAGGGCTTGGCACACCCAACCCGGCACCTCAGCTTTTAAATACAGGTGGTAATACATTGAATTTCTATATTATTTATTACTTCATATTTAAATAGTTCTATCTTTAAAAATATTTATTTATTACAAAAATATTATTTTATGAAGATAAGTACTTATGAATTACTTTCTAAGTACTTTAAAACCAATTACAAACTACTTATCTATATAAAATAAAAAATAATAATGAATTATAAGTAATAAAAAGTATAGTAAATGTATTGAAAAGATAAGATGCCGTTATAGCTTTTTAAACTGTATTATAGGTAAGGTGCCTCGCTAAGTAGTCAGGTGACCACCTAGCCCGGCACCTGACCTCTCCGAAGGTGCGCTTGACCTGTGTACTCAGTCGTATCCGTCCAAAGAAACTTTAGATCTCATAGGCTCCGATAGGTGAGAGACGTCAACATGATGAGGTTCCTGGGTAGATCCCTGGATGAGAAGTGCTCATTGGCGTAAAAAGGGCGACTTATCGGATTGACGGGGCGCTGATTATAAATTGCCTGATAAGTCACTAACCTGAATCCATCCGCCATCCCCCAAGCTTCACAATAATAGTGGGAGATTTTGTCATCGCCTTCCCCGCAAAGGGGTTCATAATTTCGATTTTCATTCCCAAATGGGTCCCCGGGAGACACTGTCTCTTCCTCTCCCACACTCTACCCCACCCTATCTAGACAATTGAGAAGCCATTCGTGATGGCTTCAGCTCAGCCCATAGAGGAGCCTTATTCCGCCGAGGCGGTTCCTACTGAGGAGACGCCTCTGGTCCGACGAGACTCTGTAGGATCAAGCACTGCCCCGGCGTCCGTCTCGCCTAGCAGGGGATTAACTATCCTACTTGCCATGGGTCTTCTGGTCTTTATTCAGGGTCAGTATACACCTCAATAAACGCAAATTGCGGCCGTTGGTTAAAAAGGGCACTAGCATCCAATATGTCGATGATGTCCACGGCGCAGTCGAACATCGCTGCCGATTTGGATGCTTTTGCGGACACAACGTGGTTCAATGCTGCGTATATGGTATATTTGACTGTGCTGCTCGGTATTTCTTGTTGCTTACCGTTTCTCGAAAGATTGCCATGTCCAGTGTCACTCCTCTAGCGGGACGACTGACTCAGATCTTCACCCCTCGTGTATATGTGCTTTTCTCTTGTGTGCTGCTGTCAATCGGCCTCTTCTTCACGGCAGCTGCTCAAAAGTTGTCAATATTTCTACTGGGTCGTGCTCTTACTGGGGGTGGTGCCGGTGGGCTATTGATCACTGGGATCATCCTAGCCCTCGACTTGATCAATAAAAGACGAAGGGGTCTGTTCATCGGCCTAATCAACTCTGGAATGACTATTGGAATCTCTACAGGTGCAGTTTTGGCTGGCTTAGTGACTCCGGCGTATGGATGGGTGCGTCTTATCCACACCGCCCCTTTTTACTTAGAGTATTATGGCCTGACACCGTTCTTGTAGCGCCCCATGTTCTACCTCCAAGCACCGATTTCGCTCGTGCTGGGCCTGATTTTGTTCTTCGCCATCCCGTCACATCCACATCATGAGCCGGAAGACTCCAAGGGACGTTCTCTGGTGCAGAAGCTAAAACAGGTGGACTATGCAGGTGCTTTGATTTTGGTACGTTTCTTTACCAATCCAGCTAAAATCATTCTAACCCTCCCCAGGCAATTTCGATCTTCCTCCTGCTGTTCAGTCTGTCTTCTCCGGAAATACCGATCACCCCAATTATCCTATCTCTTGTTTTCTTGGCTGGATTTCTGGTGATCGAGGCCAAGTTCACCTCAGAGCCCATCGTCCCAATCGAGGTGCTCAACATGAGGAGTGTTCTGTTGACCTGTCTAGCTGGCCTCGTTTCCATGATGGCCCGCTGGTCGGTTCTGTTGTATACTCCTGTATACGCCATGGTGGTTCGGGGTTGGTCCCCAGCCTCCGCTGGCTTGATCCTGGTGCCTACAAATGCCGGATTTGGACTCGGAGGCTTACTCGCTGGATGGATACATATTCGACATGGCAACAGTTATTATACGTGAGGCTTCCTTGACCTCTAATCCCTCAGCCTAGGCAACTAACACATTTCTTAGATCCAACATTATTGTATACCTTGTGTTCGCCTTTTCGAACTTGCTGCTCGCGGTGCTCTCCACACCTACCTCACCGTCTATTGCCTATATCTTTGTTGTCTTCCTCAGCGGCTTCGCCATCGGCGCATCCATGAACTACACTTTTGCACACATACTCTACCTCACAAAACCTCAGGTCCATTACATCGTCACCGCTCTATTAGGCATGTCCCGAGGCTTTGCCGGAAGCTTTGGATCATCAATTGGTGGGGGATACTTTCAGCGTGAATTGGAATACGGTCTGCAGACTGGATTCGAGAAGCATGGCCTCTCTGGGAGAGATGGTCTTATCCACAAGCTTCTTGGGAGCCCGGCAACGGTGGGCAGCTTGGTCGGGGTGGAGAAGGAAGTTGCTGTGCAAAGCTATCAGCGTGCGATATATATGCTGCTTATGGCCAGTTTTGTGGTGACTATTCTTGCGACAATCGCTCAAGCAGGGACAGGTTGGACACCACCAACCGACGACAAAAATGCAGAGGATGAAGCCTCTCTTCGAGATGATTAGATTTTATAGTATTCCATAGATATATAAATATATATAATAAATAGATCTTTTTTCTTCATTATCCGCATTTCATTGTTTGCTGTCCAGTGTCAGATAATTAGTGCCTTGGTGCCTGAAATAAGCTTGGCAACAAACATCACCGCCAGCTCAAATGCCCAACAACTCTCTCTTTCATATCCCCAGCCTTAAGGTATTATCTTTGCACTCCAAGACCTGTGTTTCCTTATTTCATACTCCAATTCCAATCTTTCACCCTCACTCGCCCAAATACTCCCCCATCATGCCGCGCGCCGTTCGAGGTAAGCCCAGCACCTGCCCCCTCTTCTCGTCCTCTCTCACAATACCGACCCCGACTAATCGCAAACAGGAGTCCTCATCGAATGCGACCCGTCCGTAAAAGCCATTATCCTTAAATACGACGAAGAGCGACACGACTACATCGTCGAAGACCTTGACGATGACCGACACTTGGTTATTAAGGAGAGCCAGCTGAAAAACCTCAAGGCACGGCTAGGAAGGGTGAGTCTTACCCCCTCCCAATAATTTCAGGATGTCCTGTTGCTAATGCGTGATGGATTTAGGAGCTTGATGAGAAGGTCATGCAGCCTGAAGAATCGGAATCGGAATAAATAGCGCGCGTTGGCGAGATCGTTTGTTGTGACTTCCTTCGTGCTTTCCTTCGACTTCGGGGAATATTATATTGAGCCTGCCTGGGGATACGACATGGACTTGGATACGATATAAGTATGGCCCGGGGGATATTTGGGCGATATAATACAAACACAAACGCTGGCTTGTTGAGGCAGTCAACACTCGGTCAACATCCAGCTTGGATATGTGCTGGCGACGCATGCCTAAGAGAGTCTAAAATCGCTACTTTCTCCCGTGATAAAAGCTGAGGTATCGGTCTAGCGTATCTCTAGCGGGATGATGATGCTACGGCTATTTCTGGCTCGTATGAGCATTGATGTGGTCCAGTCTCTGTGTCAGCGATAATGGAGACATGCACTTTCCGGGCAGCCATCTATGCTCAATCTACCGAAAGGAGCCTGGCCTTGTAATGAAATTGGCTGTTTCATTCCATTTCGCCTTCTGTACTGCACTGGCTTACTTTCCGACCGATTACTCTCCCATCCTTCCGTGGAAAGACTAGGAACCGTACGGAACGGCATTTTAACCTAGGTAGACAGCATGACTCCATGCTCTAGGCAGCAGGCAGCTCCGTTCAAGAATCTTACAGATCAAAGAGCATTCCGGAAATCGCATCCTATTCATTGACCTGGTTTATCAGCAATGCTCCCTGTTTCCAGTACATTCAGTCTGACAAAGAATGTTTTATATCACGTGATCATATAGAATGCGCGAGAAATCTCCACACCAGACCAGATTACATATCTAGGTATTTGACGATTTCAAAGACATGAGCATTATGGAGGGTTCTGGAGTTGTTTCTCACGAGTATATAAAGACGGTCAAGACCAGGTCCATACGACCATCATCAGAACAAAAAAAAAATAAAACATCAGCTCAACCCTCAATCATCCATTATTCTCAAGCTTCCTCCAAGCTACAACCTCTTCAATACCAACCCTTCCACAACCAACATGTATTACTTCAGAACAAGTCCTACCGCGGGAGACTTCTCTCCCCTCTTCCGTCTTCTAGATGGCTGCGACACCCCCTACTCCACCAAACGTGCTTGTTATACCCGCACCGCCCGCTTCACACCCCGTTTCGACGTCCGCGAAACCACAGACGCCTACCACCTCGACGGGGAACTCCCCGGGATCCCCCAAAAGGACATTGACATTGAATTCTCCGACCCGCAGACTCTCGTCATCAAGGGCCGTTCCGAGCGCGAATCCCGCTCCGAGTCTGAGGAGAGCACGGTAACCCCCGAGACAAGCGACGACGAGAAGCAAGAAGAGACGCAGCCCCAGGCCCAGGCCCAGCCCGACTCCGACAAAAAGGGGGATCCCCAGTCTAAACCCCGGTACTGGGTGAGCGAGCGAGCCGTCGGGGAATTCAAGCGCACATTCAGCTTCGCCACGAGGGTCGACCAGGATGCTGTCCGGGCGGCTCTGAAGAACGGGGTTCTGTCGATTGTGGTGCCTAAGGCTGTGGTGCCGGTGAAGAAGATTATTATTGAGTGATTCTACATTCAACACTGTACCGGTCATATACTACTTGATACTTTACATTCTGGATAAGTACTAGTAGTTACTTGAATCAATTCACCTCTATATTTAATACTCTCTTTGTCATCCAATTATTCACACTGGATGGGCTTAAACACTCGCTATCAAATACCCGACAAGCCAAACACACAGGCTATATTGTAGACTAACTTGACACCCCAATAGCATTTTAGATCTACTCCGGCTCCGTCGGATAATCAAATCATTCCTTAACCCCCTCTTGACCTTCTCAAGTCAACCCATCCTCCCCATAAGCCAATCCACCTTAGGAACCCGGTAACAATCCCAAAACGATAAATACTCCGGCCGCATTAAATCCTCCGTGCATTAGCTCGCTATAGCCCTAACAACAGGTGGAAAAAAAAAATTCTCCACATCGAAGATCACCCATTCTATCTCCTACCGAGCTCCGGTTTGATATAAAGTACAAGTTTAGTGCTGGCCGCCACACTCCGGCAAAAAAAGGTTGGGGGGGGGGGAATATAGAAAACTTCCTTAGGCTTTTCAAGTCTAGTCTCTAGATTAAAATTCTGGGTACTCCACGGGCGGAGAAGGGTATTCAAGAAAGATGTCTTGCGGGCAAATTTTCCCGGTTTCAACACTCTTACTAGTACTAGTACTAGTAGTAGGTCGGTAGGTTACCTGAGGTAGTGACGACGAGGGGATGGAATGGAATAATCATGTTAATGGCAGATTTGGCACCTGTCTGTCAAAGTTGTCATGTTTCAACTGGATATGTGCCATCCGAAGAAGATGAAACTAAACTCCACTGGAACCGGGTTTCAGGTTCGTCGGTGGTGTATCCGGAAAGGTTGCCGGATGGACGGACGTGTATGTGGGGAATAACAAAGAAGAATAATGATAATAATCAACTACTCCCTTTGGGAATTCCTCCGTGTGATGAATATAGTCTTGGGTACGGAGTATGACTCGCGGTTGTTTCACGGTCCTTGGCGTTGTTAGAATATATAAAGGGTGAGTGAGTGGAATGCCGTGGATGGAGGGAGGAAGGTGTTGTTGCATTACTATTATCTCTCATTCTTAAGAGCATCTTCTAGAAAACAGAGCAGAAGAGGAAAATGAAGGCGTTCGCTCTGTCCACGTTGGCCATTCTGCCTTGCGCTCTGGCGCAGACCGTCTACTTCGCTGGTGATTCCACCATGCTAAGAAGGGCGGTGGAGATGGTGCTACAGATGGTAATTTCCCCCTTCTCTTCTTCTTCCTTCTCTCTCGAACATAGCAGACGGCTGACTGAAATAACAGGCTGGGGCGAATACGTCGCCGACAGCCTCTCCATCTCCGTCACGAACAAGGCCCGGGGCGGCCGCAGCGCCCGCTCCTACACACGCGAAGGCCGATTTCAAGAGATCGCCGATGTCCTCCAGGCGGGCGACTACGTGGTCATCGAATTCGGCCACAATGACGGCGGCTCCCTCTCCTCTTCTGACAACGGACGCAGCGACTGCGCCGGCACCGGCGACGAGACTTGCACGACGGTCTACAACGGCGAGACGGAGACGGTGCTGACCTTCCCCAAGTACCTGGAGAACGCGGCGCAGTTGTTCCTGAGTAAGGGGGCCAAGGTGCTCATTTCGAGTCAGACGCCGAATAACCCGTGGGAGGGAGGGTCGTTCGCGTACTCGCCCTCGCGCTTTGTCGGTTATGCGGAGTTGGCGGCCGAGGTGGCGGGCGTGGAGTATGTGGACCATGGGGCCTATACGGCGGCGAGGTTTGAGAGTCTAGGGTTGCAGACCGTGTCGAGTTTTTTCCCTAATGACCATACACATACGAGTCCCGAGGGTGCTGCGGTGGTTGCGGACGCTTTCTTGAAGGCTGTGGCTTGTGGTGGAGTGGCCCTTGGCAATGTCTTGACCACGACAGACTTTGCGGGTGAATGTTTATAAAAAGAAGGACGGAATGGGTTATGGTTTTGTATGCAGTTAGTATGAAAAAGAATATCCAAAATGACAACTACATATCAGGGTATAGTGGTGTAAATATATATAAAAAAAGTAGATAAATCCCGAGAGAAACGAAACTCGCTGCGCTTCTTTAAACGCCAGCTGTCATATCTTCATGGGTATAGATTGTTAAAAGGCAATCAATCACTTCAGTTCCTCGAGAGTTGCTTTGACGATTCCACGCTTTCCGACCCGGTTATAGTATTGCGAGAGATTGGGATACGTTTTCTCCGATAGGGGTCCACTATTCTGCACAATTTCTCGCAGAACCGGCCAGAGTGCACAGTCGTCGACGACAAACGCAGGGCCCCCTAGGTAGTTATGTCCATCCAGGGTTTTTTCCCATTCATTCAACACCTCGAGATCTCCTGTCTTGTTGGCTTTGCAAGAGTTGCGCCATTTTGTAAGAAGATCGTCGATTTCCGGCAGATGGTCGCCTCCTCCCAGGACATCAATACCTGGCCGTGCCAGCTCTGGGGCTTGCTTGGTGAGGTAAGCTATAATCTCAGTATCGCCCGCCACCTTTGTGTCATCCGAGTCGATATACAAGGGCAGCTTATCGCCTTCACCGTTTTCCCCAGAGAGCTGCATGGCCCCGAATGGCGCAACATCGTAGCGAATACCATTCTCACTTAAGCACAGTTGAACCCGCAGATTTGCTACCTCGTCTGAGCCTAACACAAGCTTTGTCGATGTAGCCGTCACGAAATTGACCACGTCAAACCCACCACCATACACTCCTTCCCAGTCAAACTCGATAGAACGGTTCTCAACCCCAAACGCGCGCACAAGTTTCTCCGTTCCCTCCTGGTCTCCGTGGATCACAGGATTCGCCTCATTCTGCAGCTTCGACACGGCACCTTGTCCCCAGATAGTGTCGCCTGTGGGGTTCAAGTAAGTGCCAATGTGTCGGAAGGTCAGAGAGATCCTTTGGCCTCCGTATGCCTTTTCTTCCACAGTTTTCTCGGATTCCAGCCGTTTGTCAGCTTTGATACCATGAACCCAACGAGCGTTGGTCTGCTCCCCCAAGACAAACAAAGACTCATGAGGCATTGGGATGCGTTGGCTAACCCTCCCAGGGCCTTGCTCTCGTTCTGAGCCCTTCTGTCGAAGTATCATGACTCGCTGGGCACCGAGGCTGACGTTGCAGATAGAAGAGCCACGAACAATGTCTAATGTCTTGTCGGAATGGTCAGAGATGCGATCCTGTCCATCGCGGTAAAGCTGAACCAGAACGTGATTCAGAGGGTGTCCAAGAATCCGCTCAACAATGAGACGCACCCGATCCACCGTGGGTGTGAAAGGCTGCAGCGGAGGCGACTCATCCGCTGGATGGCGATAGATTGGAATCGAGCCGTCAGATAGCGGCTTACCCTGAACAGCGACCAGACGAGGAACTTGGCCGGACATGTGGTACATCTTCTGCCACGCCACTTCGTCACGGATCCGTTCAAAGGCATCTTCGGGAAGGTCCAGGTCGTAGATGATGCGAGAATCGCCCTCCCCGATCACATCACCAAGCCGATAAATATTCTGCTCCGATTTCGATTTCCTGGCTCGTTGAGGGGTATCACGGGGAGATGCTGCTTCATCCTTCGGGTCGGGTCGCCGAGTGCGACGCACTTTCGTGCGTGCCAACTTCTTATCCGGGTTCTCGGTGCGATTCCGTGCCGCGCGGGTCAAACTAGCAAGCTCCTGTAGGTCGCCGTCCTCCGAGTCGAGTAGTTGGGAAAGGAGGCCCTCAATTCTTTGGCGTTTACCACTTCCCGTAGATTCTGGGCTCTCCTCTCCAGGGCTAGGCATGCTTTCTGGCTTCACGTCCAGCTCCTCCATGACTCCTTCAATCCCCGAAGGCGCGAGAGATCTTGCAGGCCGATTCTCGCCCTTGCGTGCAATCTTATCAGTTTCCTGCCAATCCAGCTCCTCCAGCAATTCCTCGGAGGTGATTCCGCTTGCGCCAAAGACATCCGCCATGCGTTGCATGGATTCTTTGTGACGAGGGAAGCTGCGAAACCCCAAACAGTCCTCGATAAGCGTGACGGAGAAACCGTGACGAACGGCGTCAACAACAGTCGCGTAGACCGAGACGTTGGAAAGCGAGCCACAAAGGTAAAGCTCCGTAATGAAACGCGTCCGGAAGGAGAGCACAAGCCCGGGCGATTGTAAAGCTGAGTAGTCTGACTTTTCGAGCAAGGTATCCGAGTCGCCGTCAATCGTTGCCAAGATTGGAGCGGGGAATTGAACCCCCGCAGACTGTGGTTGACAACACTGGGGGGTATCCGTTGTCAGGAAGGACTCTTCGTCCACAGACTCTTCATGGTCATCATCGAGGGCATGGCGCTTTTTTGCCCGAGCCTCAGCCAAGTCTGTCACGACCAACTCTTGACCATCCGACCCGATACGAGAACGGCGTGAGTCATAATATGAACGGACCCAGACCACATCACCGACGGTGCGAAACGCACTCACGAGCGGAGGGAGAGTGTCAAGGAAATCCGCAGTGTTCGGGACATAAAGGGCGCCAGTGGGGCGGACGAAGTCATTCTGCAAGTCGAGAAGCAGGAGAGCCTTTCGGGTTTGGATTGTAGGCAGATTCCCGAGTGCAGAGAGGAAGTTCATCATTACCTGCACATGGTAAGGTAAGGTAAGGGGGTTTGGTGGCCAGGAAGCACAGCTGGATATCAAAGTGGGGTGGACGACGAAGGTCCACGAAAAATTTGTACACGGTGAGGAAATTCTAGAAGGATTTATGATTATGCTAAAGGAATTCAACTGGGGAAGGAAGCAGAAGAATAATAACAATCATAAACCAGCTAATAATAATAATGATACCGGAGGCTGATGAGTAAAAGACAAGGAGGGGGAACAGGGGGGGTAGAAAAGGTCTGCAGGAAAGGTGCAGCAGAAAGAAGAAAGGAGCAAGAGTGAAGAATCAGGCTGCAGGGATGTTTGACTAGTGTGGGTTTGATGAGGATTATGGAGTGTTGGTGGTGGTACTTTTGACACCTCGTGAAGCTCACCAACACACTGATGAAGATTATGGGGTAAGGAGGGGTGTTTCACGCCTCAGGCATCCTCCCATCTTTGGTTCTGTCAAGCCACATCTTTAACCACGGTTCCAGACAGACAAAAATGCTAAAAGATAATACTAAAGAAAACCTATCTTGTACTCTCGATTTGGGTAAGGAATCGGTTCCTTGCCCTGGGGGGTTCGCTTAGACAGACTAGTCGTGAGTCACTTAGGGATCTGCATAAACAGCAAGGACAATCCTGGACTTTGTGCAACACCAAATTCAAGGCTTTCAATGATACGATTCCCAAATAATTAAAACTGCATGTTATTGAGCAGGATCGGTATTACTATAATCATTCAAGGGTGCAGCATTTTCATATCTGCCATCTTCTCTGCTCATTGTCAAAAGTCTCATCAAAAGTACTAGATAGACAAGGCACTGTCTCACCGTGGAGATGGCTATAAAATAGCGCACTACGCTACTGACAGTTCACAACTTACAGAATGAACAGGTTCAGTACACTCTGTAGATTTCCATGGAGGCCAGTGACCCTGATATTTATTCAAAGAACGCGATAAACAAATACAGTAAATTATTGTTGAGCAAGCTAAATCTGGAAATAGTTCCGAGACCCAATTGGGGGGGATCCGTCAAGGACTTGGAACCAGAGTACGTGCTGCTACGACGATGAATTGGTATGCCAGTAAATCAAGTATTTAAGAAGGTGCCTTCTCGGAGAAAATGGCTCAATAAGAAAGATCGAGAGCCAATCCAGAATTGAACCCATAGTGACAAAGTGATAAATAATATATTTTCCCTATCACCTGTACTCTGGCTTCGCGCTCTTCCAGTACACAGTAGTCCTTTTCAAGTAGTGGCATATATACCTTCCGGTATATATAATACCTAGTGATTTTCCTCGCGCCACTTGCAGAAAATTAGTCCCGGAATATTGGATATATGCGAAATGATTATAGGGTAGAAAAAGTGCAACATTAAAGGCGCAAATGTGCTTCAGTCCAGCTCTAAGAATACGTTTCTCCTCTTTACCAGGGATGGGCTTACTATGTAGTACTAGGTGAATGATAACCGTCAGACCACCAAAGTCATGAGAGAAGGTATCTGGCACTCTCACAGGACACTATAATTGGAACCTCAGGCCCATGAAAGACAGCGCAGAATCTAAAAAGCAATTAGACCCGTCAAGAAGGGTAAAAAGTAGCTTTAAATTTTTACCATGGGAATACCTAAGTTATTCACATTAGCAGCTTCTTCTTACCCAATAGTATTCAACAGGAACACTCTAAAACAGGCCTACAGCCTTGAAAGCAGTAAGCGATGTTGGGTTGTGCCCTAGTTATCATTCAGGACACGCAGGGGGTTCACAGCGAGGATCATATAAGGACACGGTTAGTATTACTAGGTAGTCTTCTGGCGGTCCCAATTGGGCCAATGGGTCCGCAAGGAGAAGAAAATCACCACCACGACTGGCAATATAGCTATAATTGGATCGGGCTGAGGGGGCAAGTCCGGTACACTAAACGAGGGTCATTCTTGACAGACGGAGTCCGGAGCTCTAGCTCCAGCGAACAAGATTCGGGAATCGGGACTTGCTAAGATCAGTTAGTTAGAATAAACGCACGAGCGGCAAGCCGAGAAGAGCCCACACCTTAAGGTTCATGGGGTGCATATCCGGATCTTTCCATAATGAGTTCGTCCCTTGAGGCCGAGGCCTGGATAGTCTTCATCCCAGCTGTAGTCAGGATATCTATCAAGTTAAAAATACCACTAGAGGACAAAAGGTTGCCATAACATCTTAGTGGAGAGTAATAGGAATACATGGTTCTCAGGTTAATAATATCTCTCTCTGACTCAAGAAAGCGCTTTGCTTCAGTTTAAAAAGGGCCACGCTTTATGATCATGACGAGAGCTTGAGTTGATATTGAACGAAGAAAATAATATGGAGGAATCGATGAGATGATCCCCCCAGATAAGCGAATAACTATTATTCATGCAATGGTCGAATGACTCTTACTCGGTGAGGTGAACCATGGTCCAGTCTGTATGGGGATGATCGGACAGGGCCTTGTAACGCAACACTCCCCTCCGCAACTTCGAGCGTCAGAGTCGTCCCATCTTCTCTGACTCACATTACTACTACTACTGTCTGGGCTCCGGACTCTGTAGTGTAGTGTGTGTTTCTCCAGAACGGAGAGCGGCGGAAATGACCCCAAACTCCAGGAAGACCTTGAGGTCCCCACAGGCAGAGCTCCTCGAAGTGGACCTGTGGTCCTCGGTGTGTGTCCGGGGCGGAGCGACCGAGGCTCCCCGCCAATCATCAGCCGCAAATTCCCGACATCGGCCGGGGAGGGAATTCCCAACTCCGGGTCACGTGCAGTCCTGAAAGCGTTTCTGGACCCCGGCAACGAGCTTATAATCTTCTGCTCCCGGCTGCCTTTGGAAAAGTTTTTTTTCCCTTTCTTTCTCTCTCTCATCCATCCATTGACATCAATTGCCTCCCCCTTTCTCCTCTCCACTCCTCTTCCACATCTCCTTCACACACATCTCACAATGGCTTCTCGTGGTCTTCCCCGTGCCCTGCGTCTGGCCCGTGTCGCCGCTCCCCGATCTGTCGTCTCCGCCGCCCTCCCCCGGCCTGCCCTTGCTAAGGTTGCCTCCCGTGTGACCGCCCCCATCGTCCCCGTCCGTGGTATCAAGACCATCGACTTCGCTGGAACCAAGGAGACTGTCTACGAGCGTGCCGACTGGCCCCGTGAGAAGCTCCAGGAATACTTCAAGAATGATACCCTCGCCCTCATTGGTTACGGTTCTCAGGGTCACGGTCAGGGTCTGAACCTGCGTGACCAGGGCCTGAACGTCATTGTCGGTGTCCGCAAGGATGGTGCCTCGTGGAAGGAGGCCGTCCAGGACGGCTGGGTTCCCGGAAAGAACCTGTTCGACGTCAACACCGCCATCGAGAAGGGTACCATCGTCATGAACCTCCTCTCTGATGCCGCCCAGAGCGAGACCTGGCCCGCCATCAAGCCCCTCATCACCAAGGGCAAGACCCTCTACTTCTCCCACGGTTTCTCCCCCGTCTTCAAGGACCTCACCAAGGTCGATGTCCCCAAGGACGTCGATGTCATCCTCGTTGCCCCCAAGGGTTCCGGCCGTACCGTCCGCACCCTCTTCCGTGAGGGCCGTGGTATCAACTCCTCCGTCGCCGTCTTCCAGGACGTCACCGGCCAGGCCAAGGAGCGCGCCATCGCCCTCGGTGTCGCCGTCGGTTCCGGCTACCTCTACGAGACCACCTTTGAGAAGGAGGTCTACTCCGATCTCTACGGTGAGCGTGGCTGCCTCATGGGTGGTATCCACGGTATGTTCCTCGCCCAGTACGAGGTCCTCCGTGAGCGTGGCCACAGCCCCTCCGAGGCCTTCAACGAGACCGTCGAGGAGGCCACCCAGTCTCTGTACCCTCTGATCGGTGCCAACGGTATGGACTGGATGTACGCCGCTTGCTCCACCACTGCCCGCCGTGGTGCCATTGACTGGTCCAGCCGCTTCAAGGACAACCTCAAGCCCCTCTTCAACGAGCTCTACGACAGCGTCCGCGATGGCACTGAGACCCAGCGCTCTCTGGACTACAACTCCCAGAAGGACTACCGCGAGAAGTACGAGCAGGAGATGCAGGACATCCGTGAACTCGAGATCTGGCGCGCCGGAAAGGCAGTCCGCTCCCTGCGCCCCGAGAACCAGAAATAAATATCTTCGCCGTGTTTTCTTTGATGTTTCTTGGGTTTGGGGAAAAGTTACGAATTTACCATGAATCGAGTGTTTCTATATTTCCTTAGTTAGATAATAATACAGGAATCAATTCCTTGACTTCAAACTTTTTCCACCAGTAAAGCGAGACCTATTGATTCTTCCTTGCAGTTCATCTATGTCGCACTGCAGAAGCTGGCTGGCTACTGTAAGTAAAACATCGTGCGCCAGGTGAACACAGATCAAGGCCAGCCGTCACTTTGCTGGTCATTTGAACTAACATGCAGTCATTTACCGACCTAGCTTTAATTACTCAATTAAATTTACCCATCAGATCAGACATGACCTCCTTTCAGTGTTCCATCCTCCTTCATCCGAGGAGAGATCAGAGTACTGCCCGTGAGGCCGTCAATCTTAATGGAGTTGCATGGAGAGTAGATGTCGATGACAGGTAAATTCCATGTCGACTTATTCTGTGGCTCTGAGTACAACCGCAGGCGTGATGTCACTGTCTTTCGAGTTGAGCGTGATGGTGATCTAGACTTCCTCGACAAGGGATGGATTCATGGCGGCCTTGGCACGGGTTCAGTTTGACATTCTCGGTATGTATCTCGCTACAATAGAGTGACTTGGGTACATGCGTTATCTTCACCCACTCGCCAGGTATCCCGGCTCGGTTATCGCCTTTACAAGCTTATTCTTTGTGAGGAACGTCGTTGGTCAAGAGGAAGATTAGTGATGATTGTAGCTATATGTTCCCCATCATTTTGTGCGTGTTTGTGCGACTAGGGGAGTAACGCATTTGGTTTCGTCTCCTTACCTCTTGGTCACGCTTGAGTTGATGAAATTGGATAATACATCCCCACTAGTGATAATACCCAAGATGGCAAGATCCTGACTCTACTCACCACCATACAGTTCCCTTGGTAGCTTGATAGCTTCTTCTCACGGGTTGTATTCCGATCCTAAGAAATTCCATATGAATATGCTCTTGTCTGGTGTTTCATCAGAGAGAATGGAGTGGGAATAGGTGTTGAATATCGAAGAATAAAGCCGCCTAGCTTTGGGAGCACTTCGAATCAAGTGCTATATTAGCAAAGTCCTATTGAAATTACAGCTGTCCAGCGAGATACCAGTAAAGGTCCAGATCCAAGACATCCAGTCCTATCAAGGCGGCTGTTAGATCTTAAAGCCGTTTATCTTAGCCCAGACACTATCGTGGTTACCCCCCATCCTAACTCACCCCCTCCTAGCTTCTCTCCTCTCCTCTCCCCCAGACATCGAAACGAATACCTTATATATCCAAAAACGAAAAGAAAAAAAAAGAGACAAAAAAAGAAAATGTCCACCCAAAGCCTCCCAACCCCCTCCGCCATCCACTCCGCCTATACCCTGATAACCCCCTACATCCACCGCACCCCGCTCCTCACCAGCCAAACGCTAAACAAAATCGCCTCGACCCCTCAACCAGCCTCTGCCCTCCCCGAGGGCTCAACCCACCCCCCAGCAAACCCGAAGATCCGCTTCTTTTTCAAATGCGAGAATTACCAGCGCATCGGCGCATTCAAGGCGCGCGGGGCCTTCCACGCCCTCCTCCGGCTTATCGAGACGACCGGCGAAGAGGAGGTTAGGAAGAGGGGGGTTGTGACGCATAGTTCTGGTATTTATCTTCCCTCCCTTTTTTCTTTTTTTTACCACTTACTGTGTCTTTATTACGAGAATGAGCATCAGGGCATTGGGATGAAATAGAATGGAATGGAATGCTAATATGTCCGACCGTAATGCAGGAAACCACGCGCAAGCGCTCGCCCTCGCCGCCTCAACGCTCAACATCCCCGCCTACATTGTCATGCCGCGGATTAGCACACCGAGTAAAATCTCAGGCACGCAGTCGCACGGCGCCGAGGTGATCTTCAGCGGGTCAACGAGTACCGAGCGCGAGGCGGTCGTCGCGGAGGTCCAGGCGCGCACGAACGCCATCCTCGTCCCGCCCTACGACGACTACAATGTGATCTGTGGGCAGGGCACGACGGGGCTCGAGTTACACCAGCAGTATCGGGAGCTTGTCTCGGCGGAGCCGGCGCTGAGTGTGCATGTGCATTCTGGACAACCGCCGCGGGAGGAGGAGGAGGAGCTGGAGCTCGATGCGGTGATCACGCCGGTTGGAGGGGGCGGGCTGAATGCTGGGGTGGCGACGTTCTTCTCGGATAAGAGGACGAGGGTGTTTGGGGCGGAGCCGAGTTTTGAGGGCGCGGATGATTGTAGACGGGGGCTGGAGGCCGGGGAGAGGGTGGAGGCTGTGAAGACGTTGACGATTGCGGATGGTTTGAGGACGCCTGTTGGGGTGTTGAATTGGGCGGTGATTTCGGATAAGAGGAAAGTGGCTGGGGTGTATGCGGTGACGGAGGAGCAGATTAAGGCGGCGATGAGGCTGGTTTTGGAGAGGATGAAGGTGTTTGTAGAGCCGAGTGCAGTGGTTGGGTTGGCGGTTTGTCTGTATAATGAGGAGTTTCGACGGATGGTTGAGAAGGAGGCGCTGGAGGGATGGGATGTGGGTGTTGTATTTAGCGGGGGAAATACGACGGTTGAGGCGATTGGGAAGCTGTTTAGCTCTTAGATATACACATTATATAGATTAGAAGGTCTGTTTATAACATTTCCTTCCGCATGATAGGCGTATGATAGGCATAGTGCTTGTGGTCGTTAGTCAAAGGCAACACCCTCGCCTCCAATACGAAAAGTAAACTGTCCTCTATTTCGCCTCTTCACCCCATCCACCACCCGTCGAAGCCAGTCCTCCCGTCCCCATCCATTCACCCAGCCCACAAATCTCCCCCGCTGGACCACCTCCTGCCGCATAGGAGCATCCTGTCGGGCCTCATCCACCGTCATCACAGGCGGAAACGGACGAACCGCATCCCGCTGGACAACCAGCCGTAGTGTCGGAAACAAGCCCCAAGGAGCGGGAAGAGGAGAGCGAAAAGCAGGTAGTCCCGGCAGCGCTGTATCCAGCGGATTATAGGAGTCATATTGCCTCGAATCGTTTGGCCTTCCGGTCCCAGCAACGGCAGTATACACGACGACACAGTCGAAGAGCCGCTGTATGCGCTTCAGCGCGGTGACTAAATCCTCATGTAGATCTGCAATATAGAAACTCTGTCTCTCACGGCGTTCTCGCTCGATGTCGGCTACTGTACGGCCGATGTCTTCGATGCGGGCGATTTCGTCTTGTAGTTTGTCCTGCCAGAAGAAGGAGGTTGCGCTATCTATCATGACGGAGTGGAGAGGCCGTTTGGAGGATACATGGCGCGGGAGATCAAGAAGGTATGTATCCAGGGACTGCAGCGTAGCGAGTAGTGATAATGAGGATTGTGGTCGAAATACGTGGACATGCTGAAGTGAGGAGAGAATCGCGGCTTCGAGAGAGGCAGAGTCCGTTCCTGTTTCAGACTTACTTCGGAATGCCCTTTTAGCGATATCTCGGGCTACCGTCAACAGACGCTCCGCATCGAACCGGCCGTCTGTATCAATAAAGACAACAGCTGAATCAAGGCCAGGTAACGTGATGCCATTGAGCTGAGAGGGTAGTATCGCGGTGGCAGCGAGATAGTAGAGCAGCTGGGATTTCCCTACCGCAGAGGAGGTACTTGATATCTCTATCACAGGATCGACACGACTTTTATAAACTGGCTGTTGGGGCAGTTCATGGCGTGGAGGTTCAAACTCCGACTGGTCAGGAAGGGATTCGTCCTGTTCGTTTTGGCGAGCAGATATATCTGTTTGTAGCTGGTCGGAAGCCTGAATTGCAGGCCGTGGTAGCATAAAAGCCTCCAGCAGCTCATCGATAGGTGCCACACCCAGGTACTGGTTTGGTGTGTCTCTACCATCGACATTTTCATGGTAGAAGACTCTCAAGTCATGTAGGAGCTGGGACGGTATTAGCATAGTATTTTTACAAACCAAGGAAACAAACCGCTTTAAAGATCGAGAAGAAGAGAAATACACATAAACTCACCTCATCCAGTCGTTCGTAGTGCACTTCTCCAAGCAGTGTCTCCCCGAAGCTAGCAGCCATTACAGCTTCACGATTGGAAACTCATGTATTTTCTTTCATCATAGAGAGACTAGTTCCCTTCTCATGCTACCGAAAACGCATCAGATTCCTACTCGTAGTTGTCGATATGGCATAACACAGTTCATCGAGGATGGAGACTGGGGGAAAGAAGCTTAGAAACCTCCGACGGATTATTCCGCCTCATCCCCCAGTTTCCCTCCATTCTAAATTCTCCAACAAACGCCATTAACTGTATTCAAATCCTACCAAGAATACGCATGAGCACTCTCGGCCCACTTCTCATATACCCTTCCTACATTAATCCAAGAAGCAACATCCTCAATGGCACCCCTCGTCCCCGTCTTCTCCGCCGAATCCCTCCCAGACCACGTCAACATTGTGACCAGGAACTTCCAGGAAAAGCGACGAAAAGGCGGTGCAGTGGAGCTGGAGAAATGCAAATTGATGGAAATGGTACAATATTCCTGTAATCCGCCTCAGGATGGTATCCCCAAGCCGGGTGTGGTGGTGTGCAAACCGATCGTCAGGCTGTTCCGACGGTGAGTGTTGTTCGGCCCCGTGTGATATGACGATGGGTATGGCTAACGCCTCCTACAAAGATGCGCCGGTGGGCTGACAGTCGAGACCACTGCATGGGAACCTATCCGGCAAGCCGAAGAAGACGCAAAGCGCGAGCGCGAGGCCCAGGCGAGGTCGGAGGCATAAAACCGGAACTGACGTCGCATTGCATATACGGAGTCTGGAGTTGAGAATTATTACGGATGGCCATTGGATAAAGCGGATAATGTTTCATTTGAGTGACTTGGATTGTGCTCCATGGGTATCTTCTCGGCTATGCTATAGTAATCAGGAGAAAAGAAAGAAATACAAAACGCCCCGGCGCCAATTTGCTACTGTCCATACTTGTCATTCATGTGCTCACCCAGTTCTCGACCCTTGAGAGATTCTGGGTTCCTTTCGCGTCCGCTGATTTATCGTCCGGCCTACGCCTACCGGACATCGTAGAGCGACGCCAGAGTTCCCTTTCACAGTTGATAATAGGTGGCAACTCGATACCGAGCAATCCCTTGGACCGGCTAGGCTTCGCCTCCGCTTCAGGAACAGCGCCGGTTTCGATCTCCATGGCAGTCGCAGAAGCCAGCGCATTCTTTGGCGCCTTCTTTGAAAGCGCCTTCACCGTCTTTTCGAACATGCTTTCTAAGCTCTCCGTTTTGCGACCCCATTGTTTCTTATCACGACCAGACGAGCCGAGCTGGTTATCTTTGTATGCCGCCCGAGCCAGCTTGCGCAAGGCCTCCTCGCCATGTCGTCCGTCCTCCGCAGCGCGCTCGCGAATTTTCCTTGCATCTCGTTCTCGTTCCGTAAAGACAGGTGTGTGGCGGTAGGTATGTTTGCTCGGAAAGTCGGGGAAATGACTCGGGATATATGGGCTTCGAATGCGATCATCCTCCCCGCCCATCAGCGGACCCAAGGACGGTAAACTCTTGAAGGTCTCCTCATCCTCAGGCGGAGGGCTCGGCAGCAAAGCTGGGGTAGGTTCGACGTTCGGCTGAGGTTGCAAATGAGGGAGGAGCGAGTTCACGGAGAGGGAGTGTCTTTTCAATGCGTATTCGAAATCCTGAGGGATAGGTTGTAGTCGTCTGCTCGTGAGCATCGATGAGCGCACGTATGACGCGAATTTTAAAAGATCTATCACGTCCAAGCTACTAGTCAATACCTTCTTCCTAGCTATCATCCCTCATTCCTATGTTCATTCGGGTACAACGTACACTCCTCTGCTGCATTCCGGAAACTTTCCAGTGCGAGTGGATCGGCCAAATCAAACCCACACCCCCGCAGCGACTGCCCGATGGTGCGATTCATCATATGGTCGACGTAGGATTCATCGATGATGGCGGGCTCAGGCAAACCCGGGTCAACCGGTCTCTGCAGCCGGTGGTGATGATGGTAGGGGCGCTTGACTCTCTTCGCATCATGCTCGTCCTGCTGCTCTAGCAGCGACGAAGATGGCCGTTTAACGCCTGGCTCGGAGGGGAGCATGGCGCCGGTTGATGCAGAGGAGTGGTCGCCAGCAGGGCAGAGTGATGATGCTTGAACAAACAGCTGCTCCCGCGTTGGGCACGTGATTATGCCTCAGGCAGAAACAAGGCACCAGCCACGAACCATTGAGAGGGAACGGTGAACTATGAGCTACCTTAACTCAATGGCTGGGGGGAAATGATTTATAAATTGTGGAGAGTGTATAGGTGTACAACTGCGCCCCAGATAACTTCTTGGTGAATGCGCAGCTCTGAAAATCAACGTCGTCGAGACCTGAATTGTAGATGCCGCCAGCCAAGTCAGGCCACTCGCATCGGTCGCTTACTGTACGTGCCGGATCGGAAAGCTTCACTTCGACCTGACGTCCAACATCGTCTTCTCCCCTTCTCTCTCCCCTCCACCTTCTCACCCACAAGCCAAAGCAGGTATTTACTCGCCTGAACCCTTTTTAAAAATCTACTTCCTAATTTAATTACCAGCATAAACTCGCTACAATGGCCGCCATCGCTCCCATCACCGGCGTACGTTCCCCCATCCCCACCTACTGATCTCTTGACTCTACCTCGACCTCCCACGCATACCCCCCTCTGAGGAAGAATTGAATCTAACATGGACGAATATACAGACTCTCCGCCGCACCCTGGTCCTTGACCTGAGCACCGCCTTCGGTGAGTCCCCTTCACTTCCTATCGCTATCAGCCCAGACCCGAACGCTCGGCAAAAATTGGAAGAGAGTCACACCATATGTCGGAAACCCGGAACCTCCACCCAACCTCCAATTGGACTCGCAACACTCACAATTGAAGACCTGTCGCTATCGGGAACTACGCCTTGGGGACCCTTTTACTAATTTGCTTTTTTCCTACTCGCTCAGGTTTCGGTACTACCTTCGGTTACCTCTGGTGGTACGGTATGTGATATCATGCAAACTTTTTCTTGCAACTTGGTTATCCTCGGCACAGCATCGATCTCTAACTATCGAGCAGGTTACCACCTTCCCCGCGTCCGCGCCCGTGACAACCACTACAGCCGCCTCGAGCAGGAGCGTGCTGCCGGCCAGGCATAGATTGCACCCTCTCTCTTCGCTCTGTAGCGGGTTAGTCAGTCGGTTAGCTTAATCTCCAGGCGATGCCTACGATACGTTACTGCGCCTCTCTTTGTTCTCGAATAAATGCCACGATCAGCCAATATTGATTTCTCGGGAACGGCTGATGTTGTCAAGGTGGAGAAATGCGGGCGTGTCATTGACAAGCACAGAGTGTGTCGATTTCTCGTTCCGGTATATCTAAGCTCATAATTCAATGAGAGCCGACTGGTCTGTATTGCTGGGGTTTGGTGACTGTTTGATCGACGATGTTCAGCTACGGATGACACGGAAAGGATAAAACCAGAGAAAGATGATGTTAGATTTACCTTACTACCAATTGTGCAATTGTGATTTCCTTTGTGAGTTGTATATATACGTTTGTACCCCGAACGTCGTGGCTTGCGGTACTACTGTGCCTTCTGTTGTCGTATGTTCTTCTTGCTCGTTGGGCCTGCCTTACTCCGAGTATTACTTGGCTGTTCCCCATTACTCTACGCCTGAGCTACCTCGTAGACGAGATGACTATGACGTTTCCAGCTCTCATATAAACCACACATGTATCAATATCATTGCATTCATCAGGGAATCTATCCAGTCGCTAAATAATAATGAGTCGGGTAAGGGGAGAAAAAATATACACGAGATATCAATCTCATGCCATCAAGATGCGAACCACCCATTCAAGTTCCATACTCCACTTTCTCTCCATCCATCCATCCAACAGTGTATATTTCATCGCATCACATTATCAAACTGAACCCCCTTCACACTGCCACCACCCATCGACGTGCGGACATACCGCTTAAACATATCCCGATTCTGCCGTAGCTCCTCTGCCGCTTCTTTATTCAGGGGATCAGAGGCGTTGGGCTCAAGGAAGAGGAACTAATCACAATGTCCCCCAACGGTCAGCTCCACCCCGAAAAAAGGGAAAGAGAGAGGGAAAGAAAAAGAAAAGGCAAGGAGATATAACGCACCTGCATCCCCACAATAACCGCATTCAAGTTCAAAACCGGCTTCCAGTCCTCCCGGAGAATATTCAAACAGACATTCCCCTCCAGATCGATATTGGGGTGGTAGATCTTCTGTGTACATTTGACCTTGGGCGGATCATGCGGGAAGTTCTGGTTTACGACGAAGCTGAAATGGAAGGAGCCGCCTTTGTACAGGCCCTCATCGGGTTCGATAGTCAGGGTGAAATTGAGGATGTCGTCGGGGTTCGGGAAGGTCATTTTCATGGTGCTTCCGAGGGTTAGTTCCTGGAGGTCTTATGGTATTTCGGATATGTTAGCTGGGGTTTTCATATTCTGATGTTGGTTCTTGGGCTTCCGGTCAAGGGAGACACAAGGATGAGGGCTGAAACTGAAATGTACAGGGTGAGATACCTCGCTGTACACGCAACTGAGCTGCGGTGACCTTCTTCTTCTTCTTTCCCGCTGCACCCTCCTCACTCTCAGCCTTTTGCTGTTGTTGTTTCTGTGAAGTGGAACGTGTAGGTAAGCTTTTGTTGTTCGTTCAGGGACTCGTTTTTATGGCTGGTGACACATGTGCCGGTGAGGGGAGGGGGAAGGCAGGCAAATTCGTACCATAGACCATATTTTCAACATGTTGAGAAAAATTCGCGGTGCAAGACCGTCTAGATATAAGAGTGAGAGAGAGAAAAGGAAAGTCGAGCCTTTCTTTCGCTGATTCACGAACTGCTGGTGGAGGGGGTTGACAAGAGATAGCCGCAAGGTTGGCGGGGCTGCAGAGTGAGTGGGATTCTCTGTGTTTGCCACTGGAGGCTCGAGTCAACAGGGCCAGTGGTTAGGCAGTCGCTGGGTTGGGGGAAGGGCAGAAAGTCCGAGGGCAAGTGAGAAAACAAGAAGAACAAGTCCGCAGCAGTGGTGGCTATTCGATTGCTGGAAGTAACAGTAACTGCTCTACAGATAGAGTGAGTGGGCGGGTGGAGCCGTCGGCCTGACGCCATGCGACTTAAAAACGGATATATCGACCTGCCTCAGCTCAGATTACTGCTCCCTGATCGACCAGATCTACTTACTCAGAACAAATTTCTTTTCAGGATTAATTCGGGAACTGAAGAAAAAGGGAGAGAAAAATTTCACGCGCCTTGATGCATCCTATTTATTCTAACCGCTCGGAGTCTACAAAACTTCAGAATCCCTGCAGCCTCGGCCGATCGTGCAAATCCAGTGAAAGCGCAGTAAATGAGAGAGAAAAGCAATGAACAGAACATAGTATTTAGAATACAAAATTGCAACAAAAATGTGCCAAGAAAAACTCCCGGAGCCCCTGCAAGCCTGCGGTTCTTTTCTGCAAGGTATCTTTTTCTTCACTCTTCATTATTATTGAACATCTGCTTCTACCGCCGGGCAAAGCAGCACATGAGACCCGTCCTACCCAGGAACCAACAGGCTCCAATGAAGCGGATGAGCGCGACAACAGCGTTTGACCACAAAAGGGCTTGGAAGAAACGGGAAGTTCGTTCAGTGGCGGAATTCTGAATATCCAAGTCAGTAAGGTTTCTTCAATCGTCAAGGACGAAAAGTTACGTACCGTGAACCCAAATTTATCTACACCTTCGCTCGTAATGCACACTGCGAGCAGGCCATTGCTGAAAAGCCAGAAAGTCACCAGCCTTGTACGGAAAGATCGGTACGAATCATCCAGAGTCTTCTCCTCCTTCTCAACGGGAGGCACATAAGGCGTCAGGGCACGCTTCACGGTCGCCTCAAACTGGCTGTCAATATCGGCCTGGGGCTTGTCGATTTCCTCAATCACCGCATCCTTGCCCCCTTCCTTCGTGGTTTTGGCCGAAGGGAGCGCATCCGCCTTGTCCGAACCCTTGGTACCCCACGAGACGTCGTGCCAGTTGCTGAAAGCATACACGTTCAGGATGTTGATATAGGATGACTGAACGGCCATGTATGCAGGGAAAGAGGTGAACATGTGCCAAGGATCAAGGTACATGAACGAGGCAACGAAGTAGAGACCGAAAGTGGCAGCAAGGGCAATGATGATAATACCAGCACCGCTAGATCCGAAGAATGACTTGAGGAATTCGCCCACACCCTGGTCCGTGGTGAAGTCCATGGGAGAATCACCAGTAAAGGCTCGTACCACCAGGTACATGGCATCAATAACAACGTAAATCTGGATAATACCGAAAGCCACGAAAGATGCGAGGTATGAAAACTTGGATCCCTTCGGACGGTTACCGAGGGCAAGAATAAACTGTAACAGCAGGAAACAAAGGTAGGCATATTTGACGATGGTATTCACAATGGGAGTCGCCGTTTTGCCGAAGGGGAAACCAGTAAACCCATTGTTATTGTTGGGAGTTCCGACCAAATCCATGATAACCGATGTGGTAAGCCAGTAAGAAGCTGCGAGTAACAAAGTCAGAAAGAGTTATGATCAGTGTATCGATCTCAACAATACTTACAAAGGGAAAACCATGTCAGGACAGTAGTAAACACGTTATACAGCATTTGAAAGTGCAGGAAGAACATTCGAATAATGTTATGCCCACTCTTGTACATACGGCCGAAGTGCATGAGGGAATAGATACCGGCGGCGAAAGAACCGTTCAGCCAACGACGACGCTGGGAAATAAACTCAGCAGCACCCTCGGGCACATCAGTTTCACCCTTGGAAGCCTTGACGTAGGTCAAATGCCACTTGGAACCGGCCTTGGCGACCAGTTCAAAACAGAGAATACGATCTTCGGCCAAGAACATGTTCTTCTTGAAAATGTTCATACCCTCAATACCCTTCTTTCCGAGTTGTTTGGAAAGAGTGTGATCACCATGGAAATACTGCTCGAGTGGACGGCCCATGATTGCACGGAATCGGTAGGCGGAGAAAGCACCGGGCAACACACTGACGTATCCAAACGAACTTTCGAGAGGCTTGTCAAGGATGTTACTGATCTTATATTCGAAGTTTTGTGCCGCAACCAGCGGGTTGATCAAGTTCTTCCAACCCTTACCCAACATAGCGTGGATTTCACCGCAAGCACCACCCAGATCCTTATCGTTGTAAAAAGCCTCCCACAAGTACAAGAGCGATTTAGGTCCCGGCTTTGTACCAGCGTCGAGCAGGATACAAACTTCTGGGTTCAGAATACGGCCAAAGGCATTGAAGAGCCATCGATGGGAATTGATCTTCTTGCTGTTCTTCTGCTTTAGACAGAACATCATCTGCACAGGAGGAAGGGTGCTTGGGCCGTCATCGGTCGGGCGGATCAGCTGCTGGTTGGGGGTGACGGACAATTGCGTTGTGTATTCGAACTATGCAAATGTTAGCGGAGAAAGTAGACTAAAGAGAGAGGATAATTAGTAGCAAATTATCACGTACAATGTGAGCCACAGTTTCCTTTCCATCGACATCACGCTTCATGACACCATCCTGATAAATACCAATTGTGGCCAGAACATCCAGTGTATCCTTGTCGCAAGGGTCGATACCGTCAAAAACCAGGCAGACCACGATCTTTTGCCAGGCAGGGCCTCCCTTGTTCCAGAACTCGGATTTCTTGAGGTTGACGATGTCACGGATGTTTTGCATGACACCATGCAAGGTACGGGAGGTCAGGGTCTTATCTTCATTGTAGTAGGTAATCGCAATCAAGAGCTCAGTGTGTCTGTTGTACATCGCAGGACGGAGATTGTAACCATTGTGAAGGGTGAATTCGTTGGGATCACAAGTTGCGGCAGTGTCTGATTGCCATTGTCAATTTTTTTCGGTCTTATTCCTTCTTCGGGGGAGGTAACTTACATCGCATATGTGTGAACTCCTCGCTACCACCCTCAAGATCATTCCTGTACTTGGCCTGAACCGCGTTCTGGATCGCACTAGGAACGGGGTAGTCCACACTCAGGACGGAGCCCTGTACCAGCTTGACTTTCCTGGTAGCGTAGCGACGTAGGTTTCCACCGCCACCTCCACCGTTAGTACCACCTCCAGGGGCCTGTCGCTGCCGCCAGGCTTCAGTTGACGACGTCTCACTCCGAGCGTAAGGAGAAGCGACACGTCCAGGCACACCAAAGGCCGTAGCAGGATTCTCGGATTGGCCTGAGTAGACTGAGGCATTGCCACTGTAAGGATCGTGGTACGCAGCTTCGGGGGCGTAAGATTCCGTCAAACTATATCCAGAGGTGGGACGCGCAGGCGACAAGCCACGCTGATGGGGGTCATCGAAGGGACCGGCGAAAGGGCTCTGCTGGCTGGATAACAATCCTCGTGAGGCTTCTTCTTCATACTACCAGTTGACGAGAGGGTCAGTAAGCCAAGATCGAAAAAAAAATGGTCAACCTCCGAAGAGAGGGAGCTGCTCCAAACTTACGGACGAGCCATGGGGCAGATCCTGCAGCCGGTGACCAGCTTCTTCGTTATAATGGCCGCCAGGCGACTGGCTTCCAGAGCCTTGGTAGGCCATGGTATGAAGGTAATATTAAAAACGCGGTACGTGCGAACTGAATTTGCTTGCAAGGATGGTCAAGCAAACACAAGCGGAAACCCAACGCAAGGACGAGAAAGAAAGGGGGTATCTGGGAAACAAGGAGATGAAATTGTACCAAGTTCGAACGTCGGCCAGAACAGCACAAATCACCGCGGCAACAACTGACTAAAAGAACAAGACAGCTGAAGAGTACCGAGGATAGAAAGAAAAGAAGAGTTTAGAAGGAAAAAATCATCAAGTGTGAAGGGTTGAAAAGGGAAAAAGTGGAACAGCTAAAAAAAAAACACGAGGATGGAATCAAGAGCTGAGCGAGAGGCGCAGGTACAATAGTAGGTACGTCGTAGGAACGTGGAGGAAGCCGCCAGGGCTGAGAAGGAAGCCCGAGGTCAAGACAGAAAGTGGGTGAGACAGCAAACACAGGATGGGGATGCGGAAAGCGAACGAAGAGAAATGTGGTATATAGACGAATACCTTCACAACAGGCGAAGGGAGGGAGGGCGAAGACTAAGGTTCCCAAAATGTGGTTGGGAGGGGCGGAAGAGAAAGTTGTCCGTAAGGCAATTTTTTTTCTCTTGTTTTTTTAAGTAATCAACGAAAATCTTAAGGAAAAGGGAAAAGTCATCTCAGCACCAACACAAAAAAAGATGGAACCTTTTTTTTTGCCAGGTTGTTTTTAGGACGTTGTTAGGAGCGACTCCCTGGCGTCTTTTTTGGTTTGTAGCGCCTTTTTAGAAAGGCGTTAGAACAGCTTTAGTTTGGGGGGCCACCGGGATCATGATGGCGAGGGAGGAGGTAGGTGGGTATTGGATTCCTTCCTTCCTTCCCACTCTTCGTACCAGCGGACTGGGGCTGGTACCTCCAGGGGACAACTGAAAAACAGATATCCAGCGCCATCAAATTCCCCAATGCCCGACCGAATTGGAGATGTTCGTGCTTCAGGAATACCTCTCTCCTTTCTTTCATTTACAGCATGAAGGCTACTACTGGCTACC
Organism: Aspergillus panamensis; assembly: GCA_027569225.1. Taxonomy (NCBI): domain Eukaryota; kingdom Fungi; phylum Ascomycota; class Eurotiomycetes; order Eurotiales; family Aspergillaceae; genus Aspergillus; species Aspergillus panamensis. The sequence continues at coordinate 825,329 of JAPDER010000001.1, forward strand.
CAATCCCCGACCTCTCTCCCCCTCCGTCTACATCCTCTAGACATACTTATTGACAATTTCACTGTGATGGTTGACTACCAGGGGAAACAGAGTCTGGTTGAGGGGATGGAGAAGCAAAGCGTCAGCCTCACCAATCTATTACTGGAAATCTCTCTTGTTTCCCCCAGAACACATCTGACACACCATTACAACATTTGGTAATTTTTATTTCTAACCTCCCCTTTCACTCAGAGGGAAGACATCAAACTTCAACCAGATGCATTTAATTGTTCCCTCATTAATTATTGTTTCAGCCTGAATAATATGGATTTGATTTGGCTTGGAATCGCGTCGTATCCCACCTGTCAGATCTTTGGGCTCTTATTTGTTCATGTCCCTCTATCGCTAGGTATGGAGGAGGTTGTACAAGGTACCTGGGCCAGACCTTAAAAGGCGCCAACAACTCAGTCCTGTTGACAGCATTCCTCACACGCCCCTTGCCAGCATGGTTGCCTCAGACAATCCCAAGAGATCACAGAAAACCCCGAACAGGTTCAGCTGAAGAATGTGGACCCTTCTTCGACTTTGTGCATACCTCGGATTGATTGTTTTCCCCCCGAACTTGCGCAGGCCCAATACTGATCGATCTTGAGAGACTCTTCGATTCTTCCCACGAGAGTAACTAGTTTCTCCAAAATAACAGACTCCGTATTCTCGAAGCTATGAATACTTCGTAGTTTTCTTTCAGGGGGCGGGGCTATCCAGTTATTCCCATAAAGGGCTTAACCATTGCCAAATATAGTTCTGTGGGTACACCAAATTCCCTCCCAAGAGACCGTGTTTACCTCCTGTTGGTCACTTGAGAGCCACAACGCTAGTTTGAAATCCTTAATTCCTGCCAATATTCACACGAGAAACACCTGTATTCGACCAATCACCACAATTCTGGGGCAATCATGGTGGGTCATCCAGGTGAATAGGTCATGATTACTTGTTAGTTCATGTTTCATTAATGGGTGGCACACATACTATACGTAATTTATCAGGAAAGAAAACCGTCGATCACCATGTGAATTTTTGCAACAGCCAGTTATACGAGGACTTGAAAGGTACAGAGAGGATACATCATGGATCCATATTCGCCAGACAATAATAATTTCTTTCCATGGCTGAGCAGATTCTGCGAGAGTGCTAATCCTAATTCAGGCTAGGTTTACCGTCTTCTAGCCGTCTTCCATGCCTATTCTTAGCCTGTTGTTGTCAGCACAGCCCATCTTTGAGGAGGTGGCGGCGTGGCGCACCACAAGCACTCGGTGACAGCATCTTCAACCCCAGCTGGAGCTGAGGACATCTCCAGGAAATCAGATGCGCTTAATGATGCCTGAGATGTAAGCTGTATTTTTGAAACCTCGAAGAAAAGCTATGTGCTCCCCCCACAAGGAGAAAGGCTCATCTTGATTGACCGGGTATCTTAACTGATCTTGACGATCTTGACTCTTGAGTGGGCTTGTCTTTCAACGATGATATTGCATTTGAACCGGCATTCGAGAGCTCGAACTTCTCGTTCTTTCGAGTAGATGTGCTTTAATAACCTGACTCAACTCGCCCACCATTAATTAAAGATTAAATAAGCCTATGTACGGTTTGATCTATACAGATCAAAACCTCAAACCACACAGGTACATAGTGATCAAGGACCACCGCATCTCCCAAACAGGTGCAGAACTACAACGTCGGTCAACGCTGGTCGTTTCAGCCACACTCGGAAATTTCCCTAACAGGCCGATCGCAGAGATGATCAATCGTTTCGCGGTTTAGAACTTAAAAGGTAGGCCGGATAAAGCTTGCAGAATAATGTACCTAAATCAAGCATCCAGGCCAAAGTGTCCGATGCAACACTGGGATGCTCATGCATGGCAACTGTTCAGAATCCAGATTCATGCATCCATCATCTGTCTATCTAATGTACGTCACTGTCTAACTCCTGTGCTGCATACGGTGTACACTGTACAGTTGATGCATGGCGGATTCAAATCGACCTCCGATGTGGACTTGACAGGTACGCTAACACTCCGATGTCTAAGACATCCATCTAAATTAGGTGTGGCGGTTTTGATCCTAAGGCTTTCATGATAAATGATCATCATGAACGATCTAAAAAAAAATCTCAGAATAAGAATAATAGAGCAAGAAGAATCTATGGGCAGCGAAGAGGCGAACCATGGGTGAAAATAGATACAGACTCAGAAACGTAGAAATTTCCTCGGGGGGGAAGAACGTGGATGGATATGCGCTGTGCCGGTTTCCTTTGGTTGGATCAACCAAGAATAGTAGAAAGGAAAGGATGATTAGAATACACGCTGAGAAGGCGATTTCCATGGTCGAACATGTGCTCAGATTAATAATAATGTGCTTATTTCGAAAGACCTACTATTTGCTCACGAGACCATTTACTTATATAAGTGGCTAGATATACTCGAAATATATTTTTGGATTCGGAGCCCCAGTTGGATATTCTACAACTCTGCACAGAAACTCGAGGGAAAGAGCCACAAATACTATTGACCGCAAGTATATCACGAGAAGAAAATCATCATCAACGCTCAGTCGATGGATAATCGAGTGGAGGAGACAGGCATCCGAAGACAACCACAAGCATGTAGCCTAGACAGTCAACTGCCTGCTCTTGGCGTCACTGCGTTTCCCTCAATTCATACAACAGAAGTATCGTCATTCTCCGTTCCTCCCACTGGGCGACAACAATGAACAAATCCGTGCAAGCATTATAGGCCAGGGAATACGTAGGCGACGAATCAACAGTATCCTGTCTTCAAAGAGATTACACTGGTTGGGCTCACGTGAAAAAACACAGGAACACAGCGTTTTCCACATATCTTGCCTTAGTTGCCTTAAGATTATTGTTGCACCACTTTTTGACTTCATGAGTGCGTGCGTGTTCCCACGAGTCCCATCATAACAATAATCGGGCTTCAGCATCAGGCCAGGCCTCGACTGGTCAGCCCAGGAGCCAACGAGCCCCAGCAACAATCACTGATCGCTGTTGTGGGAGAAAAGAGATAATTAGATTCATCCTAGCCACCGCCCAGACATCTTAGCCTGCCCTTTGATTAAATCTCCAGTCTGTCGCCCGTGCCTGAGGCGCCAGAGTGTTGTGATTCGACCACAGGCTCCGTGTAATCTCCCGACGATGGAACGTGGGATGGTCCAGAACACTGCAGACACGGCCTGGTCTTTCTCGCCACATCCTGGCACCAAGCGGGATCGGGAAAGACGAGAAAAGCTAGAGTAATTAATCAAGGATGATGGAGTATGAAACACTTGCTCCAACGCCATGTCAGGGGTACGCACTCCGTTATTTTGCCTTGGTGCCGAAGTGAGTAGAGGTCATCTCATTACCTAGTATGATCATTTTGTGGCTTCCGGAGATATACCAACTTGGATGTTGGCTGTAGCACCTTGTCCTCCAACTGGAGTGACATTAACATCGATAAATGGAATCTTTTCAGTATGACAGCAACTGGCAAATGAGACGAAGGGCTGACATCTGATGTTGGCTGTCTTAGTCTGACCTCAAAGCAACAGTGATGACGGGAATGACCCCGGCTAATTCTTCCTGATATGGCCTCGGATATACCTCAGGCAATAATGAATGAAGATGGATAAATCAATTGGAAATAAAGAAAATAGCCTTCATTTGAGGATTTTCCAGTAGACATCGTTATTTCAATTATTGTAATATGAAAATTAGTATGCAGTACTAGGTAGTAGAATGCGTTGCGCTTCCGTGGGAAATCTCCCCTGCAGGTGTGGTGATAACCGGCAGAAGTGAGTGGGCGTAAGACTGCACCACCTCCTCTTTCTTCCTCACCATCGGCTTTTCGCTCCCAAAGAGCCGTTTCCTTTCCATCCCCCGTCGACTCCACCCACACTCTCCCCCCAGTTCAAGTCAAGTCTTTTCTCTGCTTTCTTATTAATCATTTGCTCTCCTCTTTTCTCCCTTTACCTTCGATTCTCTATCCCTCGTTTCGATTCTTCACCTCTCCTGCGGATCTTTAAACCGCCGATTTGCTCCTCCCCCTGATCTGTCACTGCGCTGGTACCTGACAGCTACACTACGCGTGTCTCACGACGTCAACCAACCGCCCCCTTTCCCAGGCAGCTACCTATCAGTATCCTGGAGTTGAGCTATCGATCGCGGCGACATAACAGCCTATCCGATTGAAACTCAAGAGCAAATCTCGATTTATTGAATATCTGGTATCCACCCGACCGGGACGTACTATGACCAGCGTTTCTCTGTCGACCGGTTTTGACCTGTTTCAATAAAGAAGATCGACCTCTATGATTTTACAATAACCCCCACGACTTGACGTCCTCTGGAGCAGTTCCCACACTCTTTTGAATTTAACATCACTACACGTTCTTTACGCCGTTGACCGGCCTGCCACTCTTTTCCCTTGTCTTCGTAACCGCCGAGACTTTGCGTGTATAGTTTAGCCAAGCCATCGGTTTTCTTACGACATCTCCCTGGATTTCCTGCCCTTTTTTTCACCCAACCTCCTGTCATCATGTCTTCCACCATTACAGATCCCTTCTCCCCGCACGGTATGTCCTGTTCTGCTCTTTTTCGCCTATCCTACACCTGGGTTGCCCGACTAATCTTGCCGCTGAATAGCCATGTACCGCCGCCAATCCTGCAAAACATGTCCTCCCGAAGCGCCCACCTGCCCAGCATGCCCCTCGGGTACAACATGTACAATGATCAGCCAATCCTGCCAAGAGTGTGCGACCATGAAATGTATTCCGAATCCGAATAGCTCGAGTTCGCAGAAAGACTCAGGTGGGGGCAGCAACGCGGGGGCCATCGCAGGTGGAGTGGTTGGAGGTATTGCCGCCGTCGCAATAGTCACATTTTTGATTTGGTGGTTTGTTATCCGCAAGAAGCGCAATCAGCAGAGGGCCGATTCGGAGAAGGCCGACTCATTCGCCGAAGCCCGCCAGTCAAGACAATCGATTGCCTCAACCGTCTTAACTCGCGCATCAAATGTTATCCAAATCGCCTATATTCCTGGCGTAACAAACCGCTCGCCGCCAGAGACACCTGGCTCCCTCATACCACCGGTTCCCCCGCTCCCTGGCGCATCTCCGGATCAGCACTTTTTCATGCCTGGAGACTTACGCGACTCCTCCTGGTCTGACATGTCGCAAGAACGCCGCAGTGTTGCCCCAAGTTTGCGTAGCAGCGTGGCTACGACCATCTACCGGAACAACGCCATTGTTAGCCCCATGCCCGCTCAGCAAATCATGCGTACCCGCGCGGCAGTGGTTAGCATTCACAATGGGCCCACAACTCCTTCGTCCTTGCAAAACTCTTTGACTCCCGATGCCCCCGCCGTCCCTGCTATTACCCAGTCCCAGCTTGCCAAGGCGGGTATCACTGAAAACACTAAAAGCTCTATTGTCGCCCGAACTGTGACGGCAAGACCAGTAATGGTGATGGGTAAGGGGAAGAAGAAAAACACAAACGTACCCACCATCCAACCAATCGAGGAGCAGTCGGAATCGGTCTCTGAAGCCCCTTCTATAAAGCAGCAATCTGAACTAGCGGCGTCTGGCTTTGATGCCAGCTCGTCTGACGAGGAAGACGAGGCCCCTAAATCTGGTGCGAACCGCATCAGCACCGCCAGCGCTACCAACACGGACACCCGAACCCCGACCGTCATTGAAGATTCTCCCGCCATCCAGCAGAGTCCCTTCAATGATCAAACAACAACACCAACAACAACAACTAGCCCAGCCAAACGGAACTCCTCCCTTCTAGAGACCCAGGATGGAGCCAGGTCAAATCGAAGCAGTGGCGCTCCGCCTCCACGCGTCGAAAGCCCCTTCTCAGATGTGAATGAGGTGAAATAAAGCTGTGATCACCTCACCTATATTTTTATGACCATCTGACAACTGGGGGTTTTATTTTTCTTTTTTCATTCGGCGCATGGCAGGCTTGGAGAATTTGGCCTATTGCTTATAGATGTTATGTTGTACCTTTCTACCCCATTCTTTGTATCTATGAACGGCTACGCTTCTTTTTTTACACACTCACCAGATCTCGAGGAAATATCGGCTCTTTTTTTTTTGTCTCGACAATTATTATACCATTTCCTGTGTGGTTACTGTGAATCAATTTCAAATCCATACCATTTACATATATCTTTATATCTTTATAATTACTAGTTTCGACATAGTAAGCTTGAATTTTTAGGGAACATGTTCATTCTGGAGCTTTCCCCATGGCCTAACTTTCATATTTCACAGAATGCTTTATTACCCTTAACGCAGAGACGTCAAACCCATGAACGTGGGTATGGGTAGGTATCGACGTCTGCAGAATATCCAATCAACCACTCAAGACAAGAACCATCCTCCATTCTCATTCAAACCCAGACGCACCTCTACCGAACAGGAAGCCACCATGGAACTGCAAAAACCAGGCATTCTTTTCTTCCCCTAACAACAGCCACATCTATGTATGCTCCTCAAGTCCCATCCCCTTGCCTATCTTCCGAATCAAGGCTTGTTTCAAGAACGCCTCACGGGCCAAACCACGCGTATGCCGCGACCAGGTCTCCACGCCGATCACACCCTTCACGAGTGCAACCTGCAGCGCGTAGATGGCTTGCTGGATGCCTCTTTCTTCAGCGACGAGGTCGTAGAGCTGTTTGCCGACGACGGTGGGGGCAACCAGGACATCGTCGATGGGTGGGAGGCCCGAGGCGGCGGCGGGGTCAGAGCTGGAGGAAGGGGTAGCGGAGGAGACGCGGGACTGGGCGTGGGCTATGACGCCGTCGGCGCGGTGGAGGGATTGCTGGAGGACGGTGGTGTTGGACTCGAGGGTTGAGTTTAGGGATGTGAGAGAGGAGATTTCGCCTTGTAAGGTGGCGATTGCGGCGTGGAGGGAGTGCGATTGGGAAATGAGGGATTGGGCGGCGGATTCGGACTGGGTGATGTTTGTCTGGAGGGCTTCGGTGAGGGTTTTGGAGATGGCGTGGAGGAGGGCGTCCTTTTCGGGGTTTGGGGGGATGGGTGGTGCGGGGCCGCTGGGGGTGAATGAGGGGAGTTCGAGCTCAAAGGGGGAGGTGAGGAGGTCCTGCGTCTCGGGTTTGCGCTGGGTGGGTGCTGGGAGTTGCGTGCTTGCGGAAGCTTGTGGAAGTGGCTGGTGCGGTTGAGCGAGGTGAGGTTGCGGTAGTGATGACGGGCCTGGAGCGGCTTGGGGGTATGATGGGTGTGGGGGTGGAGGAGGAGCCCGGTACTGGTGGGGAAGAGGTTGGGCTTGCACGCTCCCGCGGAGAGAATCCTGTGTCGCTGGGCTGTCATATGTGCCGCTTGGAGGTCGGAAGTACCCTGGACCTTGAGGGTATGCGGATGCTGGTTGATGTATGTTGTTGTATTGATTTCGGGGAGGGGGATATGCGCCTGGTGGTCCTTGTTGAGATAGGTACTGCGGAGTCCTTTCCCCGGGGCTATTAAGACCAGCATGTTGCGTCGGCAAACCAGGCTGTCGGTGGCTATACTCCTTGGGAGGCAGCGGAGGTACTGGTGGAGGGGCACTATATTGCTGGGCTGCGCTACCCTGGGTTTGTGGCTGCTGGAGCCCAGAGTTCGACGGCGCCTGTCCTGGCTTTGGAGGAGGGGGCGGCGGCGCCTGAGGAGTCGGCCGATGAGAACGGATGGAGCTCGGAGGTGTTGGCGACTGAACGGGGGTGCCTGAGAGCTCCGGGGGTAATGGAGGACGAGGAGGAGGCGCCTGCACCTGTTCTTGTACTTGTTGTAGTTGCGGCCCCTGCTGCTTGTACCTCACGGGGGGTTCTTTGGCGAAGACTTCGCGGAGTATAAGGAGGAGATCAAGGAGAGAGGACCTCTATAGTTAGGTAAAATTAGACCTTTTGCTCAGCCATCAGCAGTGGAGAATGCAAACCGACCTCCCATGCCTCCGCCCAGTGTGCCAGATAATGGTGATAGACCCTCCCCTCCAGGGTCAGATGCTGGCCAACTCGAACCGCCATATCCTGAGTTGGCATCACATACACCATTGGAGGTTCTCGAGGATACGTATTGGGTACCCATAATGTGATTGGAAACTTGTAGACAGTGCCACGAAATAACACAGGTAAAGTGCCGGTCAGTTGGAGGAGCAGGGCGGAGAAACCGTTCTCGAAGGCTGCGGGGGAGTTGAGATGTCAATGTCAGTTCTGGTTTGGATTGCAAGACGCGGTTGACGGCTCAGAAAGAGATATGTCCAAATACGTACTGTAGACTTCAGTTCGCGGGGTTAGCGAGGGATATTGGGCGAGCACATTGGCGACATCGTAGTAGGCCCGGTTGGGGTCTTGATATGTTTGCCTGGAATCGTAGTGGTCCTGTGGTGGTTCAGAGTGACGGAGTGAGCTCGCGATCTCCTTTTGAAAATCAGTTGGGGGAGGATCTCTACCCTGGTCAGAATGCTATACAGCCAGTTGAGCGTCCTCTGGGACACTGTAGCCATGTCGAAGGCGAGAACGATGGGCGAGCGACGAGGAGCGGAGGGAGCAACAGCCCAAAACCCACGACATCACCGCAGTTTATCGCATCCCCGCAGCGTCTTGGCTTCTTTCTCTTAGTCATTTCCCCACGGCCTTCAGTTACATATTCTTCTACTGCATGATTCCAAACATCTCCATCCATTAATTAAATCTTCCTATGCATTCTTTGAGAGAAAAAGATGTACTGGGATGCCTTTGATAAAGCCGACTTGGAAACACCTATATGAATCCAATTGATACCAGACAATAACCCCTGTCAGCGGGGAAATATATTGTCCAATCCACGCCATCAATTGTCCCTGAGGGAAAGATCATATTGAAGCGATAAAGCTTACGACTCACTAACAGGAAATAGATATGTCTTCTCTACAGGATATTTCATGATGGAAACGAGTGGGAAAGGTCGAATTTTGTCGACTTCTCCGGCCCTCGATTAAACCCCATGCCACGCTCACTACGTGCTCCCCAAGAGTCACCTCCGGGGTGGATGAACCTGCAAGAGAAGCCTTGGTCGCATGCAGTCACCCGAAGATCCTTTGAATCTTGAATTTGGAAAATACCCAAGGTCGCATCTCGCACCATCTCTAAGGGAATGGGGGTGGTTGCCCCCTCTGGATAATTTCTCGCCCCCGACTCACTCAAAATACCTACTGAATGGCTCTATGGGGGATATATTATCTAGAAACACTCAATGACAGCAGGATATCACAGATACTTTATATTGGGAAAGGCAGTGTTGTTGCCCTGCGTGGCCATGACTCCCGCTTGATATTGTTCTATCCGCCGCCCTTAGTATTGTTCGTCTCAAACCAGCCCCCAGCCAGTCACACTACGCTGCCGAACAAAGCGATGACCACCTGGTTGTCTGGAACGGCAATCCACTGGGATCTACGTTTAGTATTGTTGCTTATATCCCTGGACGGTTCTTTATATTGTTTGTTTCAGGTGTTACACGAGTTGAGAAAGATGCCATCGATGCCGTCAATGGTACCCTTGGGGAATGACTGCAGATGGAGGGGCCAGACACTCTCTGACCAAGACTTCGAAGTATCTGGAGCCATGCTCGAATTTACTATACAAATATTCTGTTGCCCCAAACCTCTTTTCCTCCCGTCAATCATCTCCGAGCAACAACGTCCAGTTCCGTCGCCCAAGCACGCCGCCAACTTGCAAACCAGACCAGCTACCCTCCAGTTCATTACGGCCTTACCGTGAATGGCGATCATGGCTTCAGACTTTGATCCTTTCGTGCAAAATGTCACGTTCCATATGGCGGATGGTACTTCCATCGATATCCCTGTGGCAGTGATCGACGAGATGGTCCAGTACTCCATCCGCATCTGTATCAACTATGCTGCCCAGCTCGGGGCATCTGTCGTACTTCTTGTCATTCTACTTCTTCTCACAAGGCCTGAGAAGCGTGCATCTTTTGTCTTCTGTCTTAACTGTATTGCACTGTTGCTGAACTTTGGCAGATTGCTGACGGCAATCATTTTCTTTACCACCCAGTTCTTCAGAGTGTATGCCTACGTTTCTGGGGACTACTCGAGAGTTCCGCGATCCGCATATGTGAACTCTATTCTAGCCGCTGTCTTTAGCGCTCTTCTCCTGGGCTGCATCGAAGTCTCCCTGGTGCTCCAGGTGCAGATCGTATGCGCTAATCTACGCCGACGTTACCGACATGCGCTTCTGGGCATATCCATCGTGGTTGCGCTTGTACCGACCACATTCCGCCTCTGGTTCATGGTTGAGAACGCAAAGAGCATATTGTCTGTCTCTTCCCCTGGTCCATTGCACTGGCTGGAAAGCGCCAACAACATTGTCCTCACCGCCAGCATCTGCTTCTTCTGCGCCGTCTTCGTCACCAAGCTTGGCTTCGCAATGCGACTGCGCAAACGGCTCGGGTTGAAGGACTTTGGTCCTATGAAGGTCATTTTCGTCATGGGCTGCCAGACTATGGTAATCCCAGGTATCAATAGCTCCTTCAGTTCCCCCCCTCTCTTAATGTACGAGAGATATGCCAACTAACCAAAAAACCACTCATAGCCTTCTTCTCAGTCATCCACTATGTCATCATAGTCCCCGAGCTGGCCTCCAACGTCCTAACCCTCGTGACAATCTCCCTACCCCTCTCCTCCATCTGGGCCGGAACGACCCTCGACAAGTCAAGCTCAAGCAACCATACCTCCGCCCGCCGCAATCTGTGGCAGGCTCTCACTTTCTCGGGTACGGATAGGAGCAAGCAGATCTCGACGTCAAGTTCTTCCTCTACCCCAGGCCTCACCAAGCTAGGCACGACGTGTTTCTCTGACTCGTCCGCAACATCTCGTGGACAACAGCGCTCTCCTCCCGACCCATTCGGAATTGCTGTGGAGCATGACATTTCCATTCGGAGCATGACGAGAGGCTCAGTTGGCTATGCGTAAGGGGAGTCTCTATATGGTGTTAGGTTAGATTGATAGGTATGGGGCTTATTCATCTTGTTTCTTTCCTTTCGTTTTCCCCTCTCTCTGTCTTAAAGGCTGGATTAGATTTTCTCTCATTTGTCGTGTTCTACCTCCACTCGTTTTCACTCAGCAGCTCTTCGAATAGAAAGAACTAATTGACCATGCTATCCGTCAATAAATAATGATGGCCCTTACAAAAGTGATCTACTAAATACTTGCTTTATAAGTAGATTAGTGAAGAACTGCAAAATTCTCCTACTAGATGACTGAGGCCCAGGGACCATCATTACCCAGAAGCGTCCAGAGAGAACTAACGTCATAGAAGCCTCAGGGGATAACGTAAAATCCCCAGCAGGGAAGAATTAATATTAAGGCCTTCCCCACACCTGTCGTGTGACAATTTGTGTCTCGGGATTAACCATGTTACAGAGGGACAGACACTCACAGGACGTTTGCGAGACCAGGCATGAAGAGCCAACCAATCGAATCAGAATCTATCGGTAATGACCAGAAAAGCTAGAGAAAGGAAGATACTGCGGTGGGAGAACCCCGGATGGGTATAGCAATACTCCGTGCTTAGTTGCGTGGCGTAAATTAAAGACACAACACATATTTCCATAATGAGAAATATAGCATTAATTATACTTGTGCTGGAGAATCGAGGCATCTATTTTGCTTTCTCAGCTCCAATCACCTCTTTTCCATGGTATGACGGAAACTGTAGTGAAGGGAAACAAAACATCAACTACCTAAGTCAAGGGGACTAGAAAACAAAAAGAATTATCCCTCGCGACCCAATTTGCCCAACGACTCAGTAAGGAATTCATTGGCATTCATCAAATCTGTGCTACCGTAGACGACTCTCCGTCTGGGTCCACCAAGATTCTCAGACCCAGAACGGGCTCCAGACCCGTCATTACCTGGGGCACCACTGGTGCGATGGACCCAGTCTTGGAGATTGCCGTACTCGTCCATGCTTCCGCCACCGACTGTGAAGACAATGGCCTCGTTGAAGGCTTGGCGGCGTTGGCCGAAGCTTGCGCCGGTTCCGGGGCCGCTGCCCCCAAGGGAAGAGCCCTGGGGTTGGGCGTTGCGCGAGCTGGCGGCCGGGGGCATGGCACCACGGGCGTTGGCGCTGCGGGGGTCAAAGTAGAGGTAGTTTTCGGTTTTGGCAATGGCGGAACTGGAGGCAGTGGCGGGGTCCATGATAGATTCGGTGATCTTAGTGAGGGTTAGGTCTTTGTTGACGGGGAGGAAGTTCTTCACCCCCGAGATAAGGGAGTCGAAGTTGGCGCCGAGGGCTCCGGAGGTGATGCGGTCTGTAAGGCGGTTGGAGAGTGAGGAGAAGCCGCGGAAGAGATCAGAGGACTGTTGCTGCGGTGCGGCCGTGGTCATCATGGTCATGCGGGTGATTTCGCGGACTTGCTTGACGTAGGCGAGCGGGCTGACATCTTGGACTCCTGTGCGCGTGAGGGCTTCTTCGAATTGGCTGATTTCGGCACGAGTGAGCTCGGTCTCGGTGCTCAAGAACCAGATAAGGAAAAGTCGGAGCTTGTCGTTGGGGTTGTTGCCCTTTGTGGAGTCGTTAATCAGGTCTAGGATCTGGGACTTTGACTGCTTGGTGATGCTTTCTTCTAGCTCAAAGAAATTATCTAGTTGGCGGTCCTTGATCCCCTTGAGGAGAGCGGTGGCGATGTTCATGTGCATGTCGAGGACAGCCTTGCGTTCTCGCAGCTCGGGAAGAAGTGTAATGGCGGCCTTCAGGTGTTGTGCGGACGCATTTGTGTCGTTTTGAAGGTCTTCAATTGAGGAGGCCCCTGTCTTCTTGGTGATCTCATTCGCATCTTCCTTGTACCGAGTTAACTCGGCATCAATGTCCTCAGCCACCTGGGGGAAAGGGGCGCCGGCATTGCGCTTCCAGAAGAAATCGTTGCTGTTTAGATCATAGGCCTTTTTGGTGACTTCCTTGGCGGGATTTGCTTCATCGAGGGGCGTCTCCACTGTGATGCGGTTCAAACGCATTTGAAGAACATCTTGCACAAGAGACTGGTACGTCCAGGAGTGTGAGAGCATTGGGACCAGATCGACATTCCGGTCAACAATAAGCAAGACGGGCCGTGACGATGGGACACCGGGAATGGATTTCTTATTCCCTGAAAATAGATTATCTTTGGAATTGAGGATGTGGTCTCGGAGTTTGCGGTCGAGCTTGGTCGCGATTAATTCTGCCGCTCCACCTTTGGGACACCGTATAATTGGTATAGAACCTGTTTTGGATGCTCCATCAATAAACGTCAATATCCGCACGGGTTCAGCTTACATACCCATAGTAACGCTGACACTGAATAATCCGCTTACGATCTTGTCAACAATCGCATCTAGGTCATCGTCACTGGTTTGTGCGCTGTTGATTTTCCAGTATGCATCAGTCCCTAGCCCCAAACTAAAAAGATCTGGCTCAGCGACAATGAAATTTAAGTATTGGTCGTAAACCTGCGAAACATGTTCAGCGCATCCCGTCGTCGCGATTTGGGACGCAAAGTCTTCAAGAAGAGGTCGAGGCACGGAGGAAAGAAAATTGATATAGGCCGGGGAGTAAAGGCCGCGCGAAATGTCGCCTGTGATCGCTTGAATGTTGGCGGGTGTCGGTTCAACAAGATAGACAACGGGGACGTCTGGAATAGGATATCGAGTGGCATTGATATTTCTGTTTGCGAAAAGGTTAGCCTTGACGGAGCAAGAATGATTCACCGTAGGAGAGTGCGCCGCACAGATGAATTGTCACACCCCATGCCCTCAGATCATTGACACGAAGCACACTGCTGATCACATCCCTCCCCAAATTGTCAAAAACCAAAACCTTCCAGATCGGGTCGCCATCCTCATTCAATATTGGGGTTGAGATAAGGCCCTGCGCCGAGGCATCATGTGTGGTATCATCTGCGGGCTGGGGTTCGTGGTTCAAGTTGAGGATCTTTTGGATGGAAGCTGTAGCCCATAGTTAGCAGAAGGCCGGTGCTTGAAGCTCTACGTCATTGAACTTAATGACATACCGACCTGACGGTCCCGAAGAGACATCGTATGTGATGCCATGGTGAATTCAATTGACCGGCACCTCGTTACGGAATTCGCAGTAGTTACCGAGTTGGGAGTCGATGCTTCATGACATTCGGTGGAAGTCACCACGCAAGTTAAGGCCCAAAGTGGAGACAGGAGAAAGGCGCAGCCAGAATCAGGCTTTTATATAGATCGACAGCTGTGTGAGGTGCGGAGAGGCCAGACAGTCCGGAAAGCGATTCTTACGATATGTTTCGCTATCCTCCTGGTTACCCACCTCCTCTCACTTGTCTCTCCACCTGGCATCCTGAGAAGCTCCCCATGACATAATATACACTAAACCTTTTCTAGCCAAGATATGCAAACAGGACAAATGCAAAGTCACTCATCACGTGCGACAACAACCGCTCAACCGAAGTCGCGCAGGTTTTCCCATCAACCCCGTCACCACCTCCCCTAACACCCACGCATTTTCCCCCATCCCCCCCCTTCAATCCTCTTCGTAAAGCGCCAGATTATGCTGCTGAACTGCAGCCCGGAGTGGTTCTTTGTATGAGAGCCTTTTCTTTCTCTCTTTTAAGTCAAGATCTAGGTCAGGCTGTACGAGGGGAGTTTTCTCTTTTCTTCGCTGTCCGACCGGAGGGAAAAGGCAGGAAAGGAGAAAGTCCAGGCAGAAAGGGAAGCAGGAAAAAAACAGAATAAAGGTTGCATTTTGGAAAGCCAAAGAAAGCGAAGCACAGAGTGAAAAAGAAAGAGGGTTCAAGGAACAAACAAAAGTTATCATACGTCTGCTAGACGGAGTACTTGGGTCGGTGTATTCGAAACGCAGTTGACCCAGAACTCTGCATCACGAACAGGTCCCTTTTTTATTTTAAATTTGTCTTTAAAAAAAGGGCGTACACTGGTGCAGCGCTACGTGGAACGTGACTCGCAGGTCCTACCTCCGTTAAGGGACCCAGGTACAGAAAGACAAATAACCCTGGGATTATCACCATTTTCACTACTGCTGCTACCACCTCCCATTCCACAGAGGGAAGGCTAAACACCAGCTGAGGGGGCGGAAACTTCGCAGAGTTGCTTATTATTTGCCACCGTCCTACACACGGCACTCCTCCAACTTGCTGCCTTGGCTTTTACCACTGATTGCTTGCCCATCCATCGACGTATCAGCGTGCCCCAGAGCTGACAAACTCAGCCTGGATCGGTGATTCGCCCAGATCGCGATCTTTTTCCCAGGCTGCCAGTTCCTGCGCCGCCGTTTATCCCCCGGCCTCGACCAATAAGCGTGCTCACAGTGGCCCCCACCCAGGGATTTCCCGCCAAAATCCGACCGAGCCAAAGGCGGCGTCGGATCCTTTCCTTAATTGGCTGGCCCGGCACGTGGATGCATGTGAATTGTCTTCCTGAGGTACCTGCCTGATACAGTTCGCTCCGGTCGTGCCTTCTACTACATCGACAGACTCTATAGTACTATAACTTCAAGAGCCATCCGCTTCTAGACTCATCTTGGGGTAGTGGCAGGGGCTCTTGTGGCAGCATGGAGCCGTCCCCGTCGCAGAAAATGAGGCAGGGAATGCATCGTACCCCAGTAAACCCCGCCTCATTGTCCCCGGAGTACTGGAATAGTCTTAATCTGTATACGGATCCTCAGTCTCAGCATTCACACCCATCCCAACAACACTCTCCACAACGGCAAGCCCGACAATTGCAACAGCAGCCATCGCAACAACAACCGCTGGGCATCGGCTGGGACCATCCTGCGTTGCACCATCAACAACCACAGCCGCAGCGCAGTCCTTTGCCCACCCAACGGGAACAGACGCATGGCATGTACCCTTCATCAACCCCACAATCATGGCAGCAGAACCCATTGCATCATCAGCCCATTGTTTCATCGACGCCTCAAGGAATAGGGATGCCGACGCAATATCGCCAGGTCTCCCAATATACTCAAGGCCAGATGGCCTTTGATTCGCGGCCTTTAGGTGCTCCTGATAGCGCACACTACCAATCGCTTTCCTTCACCCCGAATTTCTACACTCCACCACATTTGACTCCACCGGAGGCTTTCCCGCAGTCGCTTGCATCGCAGCCTCAGCTTCAGTCTCAGACCTCAGCTTACCATCCTGAGTTGCATCGAAACCCAGTCTCTCAATACCCAATTTCCACAGGATTCTCGGACGACAACTCGGTATGCTCTATTGAAACTAAGTTCACGTAGTATACACCTCTAACTGATACTAGCATGCTTCGATCAACTTTGCAAATGATTTCGCCCCAGCTGGTGTGTCAGAGCATACCATCAATCCCCAATTCCTCAGTCCCCAGCAACAGGCCAGCCAGAATGCGTCGCTTCAGAATCCATTCCCATATGTGAACCTTGCCGATGAAACGAAGTATGTTCGATAACACATTGTTTACCAGTTCCCCTTCTATTTTCTACATTCTTATACTTTTTACTAGGTGGAGCGAATATTTTCCGGATGATTTACAAATCCAGTCAATTTTGGGACAGCCGGTTGTTAATAATGCTGTAGCCACTGGCCAATCTTCAGACGTTGATGTCGCTCCCATGAATGGTATGGCCTTTTCCACCTTTATCTTAATATTCTAGCAATTCTCGATATTGACCGTGGCAGGTCAATATACTTTCATGTCAACAATACCAGCACAGTCGACCGAATTACGAGCTAGACAGCCTGGTGCTAAAAAGGTATCTCAAACTAAAAAATTTCCAGCTAAGACAAGTAGCAAGAAACCCAATGGGAAAATTTCAGCATCCTCAAGCTCCGCTAGTGACACTGATGGTTCGGATCTGGAGATTCAGTACCCAGAAGAGCCATCTCCAATCCCTCCTACTCGCCCAACTGACCTTGAAGCAGCTGCGCAGTATGATACGCTTAAGGCAGTGTGGTTTCCGCGTAATAGACGGCCCAATGTTGACAGGGTCAAGACTGCGTTAGTTGCGTTCAAAGATGTCGTCAAGAACGTAAGAGATACGTGGAAAGAGAACACCCAAGCCTTGAAAACGGCAGAGAATAAGGGTGAAGACAATGAAACTACCCAACTACGGAAGCAAGTTGCCCTTCAACGCCGCCTAATGGACGTGGTTGTGAGTGCCACTCTGGATAAAGGTCACCCAGTCATTGTTGAGAAGTATGTTATTTTCCTTTTCCCTTTCCTTACACACTTGCCATATCTTTGCGATGGCTATAGAAGTCAGAAAGAAATTGAGAGACTCTCTCATGTAATGCTCCTAATCTGGATGCTACCTTGTTTTAAAAAGTGTGCCTATAAGTAAGGGTGAATTTTTATTGCGCACCCAAAGGCAGCACAAACATCTATCTCTACGTCTCTTGCAGCAAGAAGAAGCACAGAAAGGAGATATTTTACTAGGTATTCTCTATGCTTTTCTCTTCTAAAGAGATTAGTGGCCACTGCCACCATAGTATGAGCCAGGCTTGTGAAGGACTCGCTAGATACTAGCAGATTAATGCTGAATATTTCAGGAGCTTATCACGAGGAAAAAATTTTGATCTTTGCTGGCGCTGTTGTTTGCATGAACAGAACCTAAGGTAGCTAACGCATGAATTTATAGGTTGGGTGAGCATCCAATGGCGGTGGCTGCTATGTACTCATTTTTACTGGACCGGCACCAAGCTTCAGACATTGATGGGGCCTTGACCGTTAATATCCTAAAGGTAAATAGTTTGAATTATTTTTTGGTTATTCCTAACCATGCTTTGCAAGGCACTGAGACTGACCTTTATACAAAGTTACTTGCTCGGTTTGTTACCATGGATGAGGATGTACTTCTGAAAACCAATGTTGCAAAGCTTCTTCCCCGGTTTGTGAAAAAGGGCGGCAAGGTCGTCAAGGATCTTGCTCAAAATATACTTGATAATGCTACTGCATCCACGAAACGCAAGCAGGAAAATGGGAAACCAGTGACGAAAGAAGGGTCGCCTGGCAAGAATTCCTCCTCTGATGTGTTGGCTGTAGAGGGTGCACGTAATGAAAGCGCTGGGTTCAAACGGTCACGGGACGGCGAAAGTAACGGGCAGCCTGCTACGAAGCGAGTGGTAGTTACCTCGAATATTAAGGGTGCCCCGAAACCCAGCAATTCTGCCGCGATCAATGGTCCTGCTAAACGCCCGCAAGAGGCCGGGCAAGAAGTCAAAGCAGCCGCAGTCAATGCCTCTAATGCTACCCGTCCAAAGGCCAATATTGTTGCGCCTAAACCTACAAATCTTTTTGGCAGCCTAAATTCTGCATCCAAAAGGCCAGGGACTTCTAATGCAGAACGGGCAGCGGCAGCGGCAGCGGCAGCAGCAGCCAAGATAAGGTAAGAGGCATAATGCCCCCTCTAGAAATCGCATCGAGTCTTTACTGAACTTAAAGTAGCAAGCCCGCCGAGAAGAAAGAAGCTCAACCAGCTCCGTCAAGGCCGGCATTTTCTTTCGGTGACATCATGGCGGATCTTAGCAAGCAAAAGGAGACTGCCCCTCGCGACAAGCCAGAAGACAAAGCACCCGAGACTGAGGAAGAGAGGCAGAAGAGACTCCGAAAGGAGGCACGGAGGAAATTACGCGTGAAGTGGAAGCCTGATGATGCTCTCACTGAAGTCCGTCTTTTCACCCATGACCCAGATGAGGAGCTTGGGCCAGGTGACCGTTCACACGAAGCGGGAGATGTTAAGGGCGAAGGAAGTGTCTTGAAACTACATAGAGATTTAGATGAGCTTGATGAGGATGAAGAAGGTGGTATTCGGGAAGAGCAGTTGCTCGATTATCGCGAGCCTTCCGGTATGAAATTGTGCGACCTTCCCATTTTCAGTACCTCACTAACCGAATCAGAAATCAATGAAGGGGAAATATCCCCCGACGACCGCGCGAGGAACTACATTAAACGTATCGGCACTCAGCAGCCCATAAGTCCCGAGGCGAAAGCCCAGGAGCACCGAGAGGCCACAACGCTTATGGTGTTCTACACCTCTCCTGCAGATGTACCACCCTCAGCCAAAGAGCCCCCCCCTCCCAGTGCGGATGAAATAGTCCCAGACGTTCTTTCTTTCGGAGATATACCAGATCACATTAAGGTAATTTTGTCTAGAATGCTTCATCATTTTTCCAGGTTCTAACCCTTTCATGTAGGCTCGACAAGAACGGTACTATTCGATGATCAACCCCCAGCAGCCGCCTCAGGCCCAGCCAGGCGCGCAGCAGAACAACCAATTCGTCTCAAATTTGCTCAAGATCATTCAGAATGCGCCCCCCCGACATCAGTCAACCCCACCACCCGCACAAACCCAGTCGACGCAAGCGCCTCTGTCCGACTTGGAGCGAACCATTCACATGTTCCGTCAGCAGCAACAGGCATCTCAGCCCCAACCCCAACCCCAGCCCCAACCGCAAACCGAACCTCAGCCGCAGTTGCTTCAGATGTCCCAATTCCCTGCTGTCTCTCAGCCCAACCAAACACAGGGCTTTGATTACCAAAAGCTTTTGGCTGTGGTCAATGCCCAACAGCAAATGCAGCAGCAACCGCAACCGCAACCGCAACCACAACCATCTGCCGTCCCTTCCAACCTGGCTGCAATTATATCCCAGTTTACGAACCAAAATCAACAAGCTGGTGCCAACCAATCCCAATCTTCGAACCACTACGAGGATCCTGAGCGTAAACGTATGCGTGAATATGGTGGGTATGACGGACATGAGGACGATAGGTACAGTGGTTACAAGCGGAACAAAATCAATGTACCCAATAAAAAACATGTAAGTCCTGATACTGCCTCTCTACTTTTCCCGCGTGTACTGACGATTGAGCAGCCTAAAGCTGGGTTGGTTCCGTGTCGTTACTGGCGCGAAGGAAAGTGCCTCAAGGGCGACGACTGTACCTTCCGCCACGATCCTCTTTGACGCATTATATTTCTCTCCAAACATCTTTTTGATACCCCTTTTAAATATTTCCATTGTTGTTGCTGTTTTTGTTGTGTGCTATACTATTTTGTATCAGTCTTGTTATTTAATCTCCTGCATATCATCTCCTTCTTATCCTATCTCATCCTATCTCATCCTATCTCTTGACTGGTGTGTACACCTGGGAGGTTTCTGGCGTTGCATTTTCTGGTTTCGACATTTGATCTTATAACTTATTGTCTCATCTACTACACCTCGGAGAATCGGTCATCTCAGCGTTGTGGGCTCAACCTATCTGCATACTACACATACATGGTCATTGGTGAGGAGTTCTGTCATGTTTTTGGGAGATCTTTCATGCTCTCCCTGCAGCACAGGATATTGTGAAAGGTGGCATCTGTGTTTACAGCAGTAAGCTTATCTACTGCTTGAAAGCGAATCCAATATTGTATATTAGGGATGCGACAGCAATACTAAACTGAGCGGTCTAGCTTCTTTTCCCCCAAGATTTGGGTTGACTTTTAAGAAGGACACGTAGGGATATTGACTTTCTACTTTATTTCCAACCTTCTTTACCCAACAGTAACACGGTGTTTAGTAGGCTGGTGGATAGGAAAGGTCGATCATTGCGTCGAGAGACTCAGCAGCCAAGAGGACCCAACTTCTCGATCCCCAAGCCAACCGTTTCCCTTCAACACCTCCACTAAACAACCCATCAATCATGAAAACCCCATTCCCCAACTGTAGCCATCTCATTATTGTCTGCTGCCATGCAATCTACCTCGGTGGGCCAAGGAAGGGCCTCTCCGAAGATGAATGGTGAGTTACCCCTCCCCCGCTACTATCTCTTTACCTCCCAAGGATGCACGATATTCGCACAGAGAGCCAAGCACCGCAATGATAATTTCTTATTGCCAAAACACACCCACCCATCCAAGGGCTTTCTGTTCTTGTAATACGCAATATAAACCACGTCTAAATATATGGAAACTTAGGTTAATCGAGCCGTTCCAGAGGGGTGAAACACCCACTTTCACAGAGCATATCAAGGCTGGGATTCAAGCTTTAGCGGAGGATCCGGGTGCATTGCTTGTGTTTTCGGGGTATGTTGAAATTTCCTTTCTTTCCTGGCCAAAAAAAAAGGTACCCTACTAGATTAGGGATTGGTATATCATACCTATGTTCTCTAATCTGAGTTAAGCTGGACTTGCTAATAACGTACATGAATTCATAGAGGACCAACAAAAAGATCCAAGACAGATCTAGCAGAGGGGGAATCATATCTGGTCAGCCTGATCTTGATAACCTACCTACATACCTATTGTGAAGGAAATCAAACGGGACCGCAAGAGGGCTAACTAAGCCAACAGAACCTCGCTAAAGACAACAATTTCTTCATTCCTCTCTCTGCATTACAAAGTATAAACCCAGCCCAAGTCACAGCCGAATCCCACGCGACGGATTCATACCAGAATGTGCTCTTCTCTCTGTTACATTTCAGGCTGCTCACGGGGATCTATCCCGCGCGCGTGACCGTCGTAACGCACGAGTTCAAGAGGGCGCGGTTTCTGGAATGTCACTTTCCGGCTCTGGGGCTGGATCCGGGGAAGGGCCAGGGGGCGGTTATTGGGATTAATCCGCCGCAGGAGGTTACGTCTCTGGAGTCGCTGGTGGAGGGGGAAGAGAAGAGGGGGATTGGGCTGTGGCGCGGGGATAGGTATGGGGTTCAGAAGCAGTTGGCGGGGAAGAGGCGGCAGAGGGGATGGCTGGCTGGGATGGAGAGAGAGGTGTTTCTTGGGGTTGGGTTGGAACAGGTGGTTGAGGAGTTGATCCTTTGGGATGGCGGGGAGAGTGGGAATGAATGGTTTCCTAGGATGGAGGAGTTGCCGTGGTATCGGCAATGAGGATAGATGCTTCGTTAAGTCATTATTGATATTTGGTAATAATATGAGACGTGTATTGAAACGAATAGTTCATTTCCCCCAGAGAAATAATAAAAAAAAAACCAAAAATTTGTAGGAAAATAGATAAACATAACACCGGTCTTTTACCCGAACGCCTCCAGCTAGAATATCCCCAGTTTGATCGTTAAGGCTTAGTCCGCCAAACGGTAGCTAACCAAGGTCTCTACTCTGTGATTGTTGGTGCTGAAGCTGCGGAGTTGCACCTTTTCGGCATTCTTGATCTCTTTCGCATCACTGTCGCCCCATTCAACTGGGACTTCCGAGTCGGCATCTGCGTAGACTAGGACGTTGAACGTGCAGTCGCCGTCTAGGACTGGAAGGAAGGTCACTGATGCGGTAATCTGTCGGAATATCGCCTGGATCTCGTCTTGGATTTCTTTCTCTGTTTTCTCAACGGGGGCCTGAGGGTCCGCATCTCTACAGTCAAGACATTCACAGTATCAGTCGGGATTCAGGTTTATTTGGAGGTTTGGGGGGACTGATGATAACGAACCCGGGTGAAGCATTTTCCTTGTCGCTGGTTTTGCGAGCCGTCTGACTCTTGCTGTGTTTTCCAAATATTTGCACCTTGAAAGCACCTATCAGTATTTTGACCGATTGAGGTTGGAAAAAGGCGAGATGCATACATCGAACTGCCACCTTTCGACGTGTTCCCCGGTCTCTTTGTCTGTGACTACCACCACTAGCTTTGAGATCTTACCGCCGAGCATCCACTTATTCAGTTGCGACATAATCTTCTTGATGTAGGCTTTAACCTGGTCGTCGGAGGTGACTGGTATTGGTTAGTGGGGTGGTGGGTGCGGAAAGAGGAGGACAGCATAGACGAACCGAGCATGTTGAGGCCATACTTCTTGACTCTGAGATATAATTAGCTCTACTTTGAAAAAAAAAAAGATTGATACCGGTCCGGTGATAACTCACGTTGTGAAATCCTCTGGCGGATATACCCCTCGCTGGAAGCTAAATGTCGATGGTTAAAGAGGGACAGTACCGTGGAGAGAGGCAACCCGCAGGCTTACAGGATAGAGTTGATTGAATATTCGAACTAGAATTCATTAGAATACTCTAACTAGCAACAGGGTTGTCTCGATAATACTCACAAATTCTGCCACCAACTTCGACGATCCTGGACGTCTGTGAGTTTTCCGAAGGACTTGGGTCAACACACTCTAGGTCTCTTACCTTTCAAGGACAGCTTGTGGACTTTGGACTTGTCCTTCGAGGTCGACATGATGATTTGGGATTTTTGTTGTAAAAACCAAGGTTAGTGAATGGTCCGAAACGTTGCGCTGTGGTTGATTTGAAGGAGTCTGGCCGAGGGTAGAAAAGAGGAAGCCTTTGTTTACCTCCGATAGTCACCGCAGCAATTCTCGACCGCCCGTTGATCGCCGTTTCTCCGCAGAGCCACACTTGATTTTTTTTTGCCGGCACCTCCACCTCCAACAGCCAAACAGGACGCCACGGTCACGAAATCTTAGATTTCCCATGCCATTGCAGACCTCCAGATGCGAGGCTGCTTGCAGTTATTCCGATGGCTGAGCGCAGCTCCGAGATACTCTGCTGCTCAAAGCCTGCTTAAGGCGCCATCCGGTATTTCTACCGCAGTTCGGTTTTTCACCAATTCCTCTTCATATCAGGCGTCCCGAGGAGGTGCCAGCAAATCCCTATCGGACCTCGAAACCAGAATCTCGGCGATCCCAATCGATAGGTACCGCAATTTCTGCATCGTCGCCCACGTTGACCATGGCAAGAGCACGCTCTCCGACCGACTGCTCGAACTCACGGGCACGATTCAACCTGGAATGAACAAGCAAGTTTTGGATAAACTTGATGTGGAACGGGAGCGAGGCATTACCGTGAAGGCTCAGACGTGCACTATGATCTATAATCACGAGGGAGAGGACTATCTGCTGCACCTCGTTGATACCCCAGGACATGTGGACTTCCGTGCGGAGGTCTCGCGCAGCTACGCCAGTTGTGGAGGTGCATTGCTCTTAGTTGATGCTAGTCAAGGAATTCAGGCACAGACTGTCGCAAACTTTTATCTTGCCTTTTCTCAGGGCCTAGAGTTGATACCAGTCATCAACAAGGTGGATCTACCGTCGGCGGAACCGGAACGGGCACTCGCGCAGATGAAGAACTCCTTCGAACTCGACACAGAGGATGCAGTGAGAGTTTCGGCGAAGACGGGACTAAACGTGGAGCAGCTGCTTCCCAAGGTGGTCGAAAAGATCCCTGCGTATGTGTTTCCCGGTGTTTCCTTGCTTTGCGTTCTTTTGTTGACTTTAATCATTGTGGAATAGGCCCGTCGGCGATTCCAAGAAACCTTTGCGTATGTTGCTAGTTGATTCGTGGTACGATTCCTATAAAGGAGTCATCTGTTTGGTCCGCATATTCGACGGGGAAATCCGATCGGGTCAGCAAGTCGTGTCTTTCGCAACGGGCCTCAAGTATTACGTGGGGGAAGTCGGCATTATGTATCCCAACGAAACCGCACAGAGTGTCCTTCGTGCTGGCCAGGTGGGATATATTTATTTCAACCCCGGCATGAAGCGGAGCCAGGAAGCAAAGATTGGCGATACCTTTACAACAGTTGGGTCCGAGCGAGCCGTCGAGCCGTTGCCAGGCTTCGAGGAGCCGAAGGCCATGGTCTTCGTCGCAGCGTACCCTGTGGATGCAGATCACTTTGAACACCTGGAAGATAGTATCAACCAACTAGTGCTGAATGATCGAAGTATCACGGTGCAAAAGGAGTCATCGGAAGCCCTCGGTGCTGGATTTAGATTGGGCTTCTTGGGAACCCTGCACTGCTCTGTGTTTGAGGATCGACTGCGCCAGGAACACGGAGCCAGCATCATCATTACGCCTCCCTCGGTACCCGTTAAGGTTATCTGGAAGGATGGCCGGGAGGAGATTGTTACCAGTCCCGCCCGCTTCCCGGAGGATGAGGAGGTGCGCTCAAAGGTGGCAGAGCTTCAGGAGCCCTACGTTCTTGCTACATTGACTTTCCCCGACGAATACCTCGGCAAGGTTATCGAGCTGTGTGAGGCGAACCGGGGCGAGCAGAAAAGTTTGGAGTATTTCACGGCAACTCAGGTTATCCTCAAGTATGAACTGCCTCTCGCGCAGCTGGTCGACGATTTCTTTGGGAAGCTTAAAGGGTCTACGAAAGGATATGCTTCCTTGGACTACGAGGAGTCAGCCTGGCAGCCGAGCAATGTCGTCAAGCTGCAGCTGCTGGTCAACAAAGCCCCCGTGGATGCTGTCGCTCGGATTGTTCACACCAGTCAGGCTGATAGGCTGGGAAGAAAATGGGTGACGAAATTCAAGGAGCATGTCGACCGACAGTTGTTTGAGGTTATTATCCAGGCCGCCGTGGGACGCAAGGTCGTCGCCCGTGAGACCGTCAAGCCGTACCGCAAAGATGTGTTGGCCAAGCTCCATGCCAGTGATGTCAGTCGACGTCGCAAACTCCTCGAGAAACAGAAGGAGGGCCGGAAGAGACTGCGAGCGGTTGGAAACGTGGTGATTGAGCATAAGGCATTCCAGGCATTCCTTGCGAAGTAGACCACTGGAGGGTGGTTAATATCTTGTATAGTATGTATATAGTATAGATATATTTATTTCCAATGTATTATTATCGGATTCTACTCTGTCGAGCCAACTACCTACTAGGTACCTGTAGTACACGGTTGACTGCACTTGGGATGCAGCACTTCTGCACGAAATGTACGTGTGTGATTGGTGGAGCGGCAGAGGGGTGCAGAGCTCCAGCTTTCTCAAGTTCCACTCGGTCGCAAAAGAAAAAAAGTTCGTCGCCAACCCCGCCGCCCCCCATCGTTCTGCAGTTTCTCCCAATTCCACCATCCTCTCTATTCACCTTCGCTGCGTCATCAATTAGCCAGAGGCCTGTTACTGCGTTGATATCGTATCTCTTGGAGTTCTTTTTTCTCCGGGGTGCGTTGGTTCCGGAGCCCTCGTGCCTGGACAGTCGCTTGAGTCATTGTTGCCCTGCCATGATCATCTCTTGACGCCGCAGATGCAGCCTCCAGAAGGTGTGCAGGTCGACCTGGGCAAGGCCCAGGTCATTGGCCGCGTCCCCAAAGTGATCAAGGAGTTGAAGTTTGGTGTTTTGTAAGATACCGCTGACGGATTTCTTCGATCCGTTGTCCACGCTTCGGTCCGCGAGGCTAACGTTTACGGTGATTACTAGGTCTAACGATGACATTGTGAGTCAGGGTGTGGTGGAAGTATCGGATCGAAAATTTTTTAACCTCGAGAACGACCGCGCTGTGGTGGCCCATGGCCCTCTCGACCAACGCATGGGTATATCAAATAAATCATCGACTTGTCAGACATGTGGTGGTGGATTGCAGGTCTGCAACGGCCACTTTGGCCATGTGAGGCTTGTCCTCCCGGCGTTTCACGTGGGATATTTTAAGCGGGTGATCAGTATTTTGCAGGAAATTTGCAAGGAATGCTCGCATATTCTGCTCCCCGAAGGAGAGCGACGTGCTTTCCTCCGTGAAATGCGCCGTCCGCGACTGGATAATCTGCGACGGATGCAGATCGCGAAACGGATCAATGATCGTTGCCGGAAGACCCGGACCTGCGATGTCTGTGGCGCTGTGAATGGAGTGGTGAAGAAGGCGGGATCGAGCGCTCTCAAGATTACCCACGATAAGTTCCGTGCTTTTAATGCCTCGACCTCGATGAAGAAGATCCCTCCACCCAGCAAAATTGTTTTCGATCGCTCGTTTGAAGAGGCCAGGGGCACAAATGCGGAGGTTGAGAAGCACTACAAGAAGGCCCAGGATGATCTGAATGCCTTGCGTGTGTTGAACCTGTTCAAGAGGATCTCGAATAGCGATTGCGAGTTGCTGGGACTAGATCCCAAAGAGGCAAGACCGGAGATGTTTCTTTGGCAGTTCATTCCCGCGCCCCCCGTCTGCATTCGCCCTTCCGTCGGCCAGGAGGCCGCTTCGACCGAAGACGATTTGACTGCCAAGTTGGGAGACATTGTCCAGAGCAACATCAACTTGAAAAACGCCTTGCTCAAGGGAGCGCCCGTACAGACGATCATGGAGTGCTGGGATTACATGCAACTCCAGATTGCGGTTTATATCAACAGCGATGTCCCGGGTCTCAACAAAGCGGACCTAGGAAAGCCGATCAGAGGCTTTGTGCAGCGTCTTAAGGGAAAACAGGGACGATTCCGTGGTAACTTGTCCGGCAAACGTGTTGACTTTTCCGGCCGAACTGTCATCTCGCCAGATCCCAACCTACGCGTCGACGAAGTCGCTGTCCCGGAGCTTGTAGCAAAGAATATGACTTATCCCGAGGTCGTCACCAGATACAACATCGAAAAGCTGAGACAGAGGGTCCGGAACGGCCAGAAGAAATGGCCTGGTGCGAACTATATCATAAAGAAAGACAACCCGCTGAAGACCATGCTCAAGTATGGTAACCTTAGAATGATCGCTGACCAGTTGCAAGAAGGAGATATCATCGAACGTCACATTGAAGATGGCGATATTGTTTTGTTCAATCGCCAGCCCTCACTTCACAAGCTTAGCATTCTTTCTCATTTTGCCAAAGTTCGCCCCCACCGAACCTTCCGGTTGAACGAGTGTGTCTGCAATCCTTACAATGCGGATTTTGACGGAGATGAGATGAACTTGCATGTGCCTCAGACGGAGGAGGCAAGGGCCGAAGCGATGGAGCTGATGGGTGTTAAGAACAACTTGGCCACCCCCAAGAATGGTGAACCCATTATCTCT
The DNA here is from genome assembly GCA_027569225.1 of Aspergillus panamensis. NCBI lineage: Eukaryota > Fungi > Ascomycota > Eurotiomycetes > Eurotiales > Aspergillaceae > Aspergillus > Aspergillus panamensis. The sequence goes on from JAPDER010000001.1 coordinate 853,071, forward strand.
GCCATCCAGGATTTCATCAGTGCAGCCTATATTCTGAGTAGCAAGGATAACTTCTTTGATAGACGCTCATTTACACAAATATGTGGCTACATGCTCGGGCCGGAAACCCGATTTGACCTGCCGCCTCCTGCGGTACTGAAGCCTCAGCAGATGTGGACTGGCAAGCAGGTGTTCAACATTCTCATGCGTCCCAACAAGGATGACCCCGTGCTGGTTAACCTGGATGCTGCCTGCAGAGAATTCAAACAGCCAAAGGACGGACGTCCGAAGGACCTCGACCCCAACGACGGTTGGCTCGTCATTCGTAATTCGGAAGTCATGTGCGGTGTGATGGACAAGTCGACTATTGGATCTGGAAAGAAGGATAATGTGTTCTACATTATGCTTCGTGACTTTGGCCCCCCTGCAGCCGCAGAGGGCATGAACCGGCTGTCAAGATTGTCCGCACGTTGGTTCACCAACATGGGCTTCTCGATCGGAATCACGGATGTCTACCCCAGCGAAAAGCTTATCCGCTCTAAGAATAACCTGGTCGAAACGGCATACGCACAGTGTGATGAAGTTATTGCTAAGTATAAGGCCGGAACTCTGGAAAAGTATCCTGGATGCGACGAACTGCAGACCATGGAAAATCAGCTCTCTGGTATTCTGAGTAAGGTCCGTCAGCAAGCTGGTGACGAGTGTATTGCCCAGCTGAGCAAATACAATTCCCCACTGATCATGGCGACATCCGGATCCAAGGGTTCTAGTATCAACGTGTCTCAGATGGTTGCGCTCGTGGGTCAGCAGATTATCGGTGGCCAGCGTGTGCAGGATGGCTTCCAGGACCGCACCCTGCCTCACTTCCCCAAGAATGCGCGCCAGCCCCCATCCAAAGGTTTCGTCCGTAACAGTTTCTTCTCTGGTCTTCTGCCATATGAATTCATCTTCCACGCCATGTCTGGTCGTGAAGGTCTGGTCGATACTGCGGTCAAAACCGCAGAGACTGGTTACATGTCCCGTCGGTTGATGAAGTCGTTGGAAGATCTTTCTACTGGATATGATGACACTGTCCGGAATTCCTCCCAGAATATTGTCCAGTTCCAGTACGGTGATGATAAGTTGGATCCCGTGGATATGGAGGGTAAAGCCAAGCCGGTGCACTTCGACCGGACCTTCATCCACTCGGAGTCTACGACCTATAAGAATGATGAGCGAAGCTTGACACCCGCTGAGATCATGGAGGTGTGTGAAGAGATGTTGTCCAAGGAGCGCGCCAAGCTGGTGCGAAAGGATCTGATGGGAACGGAGCTTGGCTATATGGATCGGTCAGACCACGGCGTTGACCAATTTGAGAGTGCACGCGACTTTTTAGAGTCCATCCAGCAATACGTTGCGACCAAGGCAGACAAGCTGATCTCTCGGGGTGGTGATAGTGACCCATCCGACGAGAGGACTCTGCAAGGCCTGAATCACACGGGCAAGCTGACTGAGAGGACGCTCCGCGCATTTATCGCGACATGTCTGATCAAATACAAGAGAGCTCAAGTTGAACCTGGTCATGCAGTTGGTGCTGTCGGTGCACAGTCGATTGGTGAGCCCGGAACGCAGATGACCCTGAAGACTTTCCACTTTGCTGGTGTTGCTGGTATGAGTATCACACAGGGTGTTCCCCGTATTAAGGAAATTATCAACGCTTCCAAGGAGATCAGTACTCCAGTTGTCTCTTGTGAGCTGGTCACTAAGGACCAAATTATTGCCGCACGGATTGTGAAGGGACGTATCGAAAAGACCTACCTGCGGGATATTATTCACTACGTGCGAGAGATCTGGACCGGAAAGGAGGCATACCTCACCGTTAAGATCAACTGGAAGACAATCTCGGACTTGCAACTTGAGGTAACGATCGAAAAGATTCTGGCCGCCATCAAGATCCACAAGCGCTTCCGAGGAGACGATCTCAAGTTCCGGACTTCACGATCACATATTCACATCTACCTCGATCTGGACCCGCTCAGCAAAGAGAAGCTGTCAAAGACGGAGATTGCTGCCACAAGCGCGGACCCGTTCCTCCGCCTGAAGCATCTCAAACGCATGCTTCCGGATATTCAAGTGCTCGGTCATCCACAGGCTTACCGTGCGATTATCCGTACCGACGAGACGTCCACCACCAACACCCTCCTTGTGGAAGGCTACGGACTGAAGCAGTGTATGACAACATTGGGTGTGGACGGTCTGCACACATCCACCAACAACGTCATGGAGATGCGCGAAGTGCTGGGTATCGAAGCTGCGCGGACGACCATCGTTCGGGAAATCAGCGAGGTGATGAAGGACATGGACATTGATCCGCGACACATGCAGCTCCTCGCCGATGTCATGACCTACAAAGGCGAAGTGCTGGGTATCACCCGGTTTGGTCTCGCAAAAATGCGTGATTCCGTGCTGCAGCTGGCCTCTTTCGAGAAAACGGCCGACCATCTCTTCGATGCTGGTGGTGCCGGTCGCACCGATCTGATCGAGGGTGTGTCGGAGTGTATCATTATGGGCAAGACGGTGTCGCTCGGTACAGGAGCGATGGAGGTGGTGCGCAAGATGAATTTCTTCGAGGGCCAGATCGGACGGAAGAAGACTGTCTTCGAAGATGCCTGGAACGAGACGCACGCTGAACCGAAGCGAGCCCGACGGAGGGTTTGATTTGCATATAAAAAGAAGCATTTTGCGGCGTTTAAGTGATCTCTACATTGAATTCCTTGTATGTACTAGCGATGAAGGAGGATGACTGTGATTATACGATAAGAATACCTTACGTTCTTTGTATCTCTATTGAATCGTAAAGACTGTAGTCGTCTCCAATCCCAGCTGCTACGATGTAGCTCAGTTAAGATGTGGGGATAAATCGGATAGCAACTTTTTTTTTTATCTTCCCCTCCAACTTAACCCCTCCATCCACCACTCCAACCAAATTAACAAACCCCAACCCTCACCTTTTAACGAACACAAGAATCAAAAAGAAAGAAAGAAAGAAAGAAAGAAAGAAAGAAAGAAAGAAAAAAGATAAAGAAAATCCACAATGCCAGAAGCAGAACCCTACACCCCTCCGCCCCTCCCCTCCCTCTTCCAAAACACCATCCCGCCACCAACCCTCCTCACCCAAGGCGCCGAAGCCCACCTCTACAAAACCATCCACCTCACCCCGTCCACACCCGCCGCGCTGAAAATCCGTCCTTCGAAACCCTACCGCCACCCGATCCTCGACCGCCGTCTCACCCGCCAACGCATCCTGCAGGAGGCGCGATGTCTTGCGAAACTGGTGAGAGAGGGGGTCCGCGTTCCGGCGGTTTTGGCGATGGATTGGGAGATGGCTACAGCTACAGCTACAGCCACAACCACGAATACAACTACACCGGATACATCTACGTCTGCGGGTGGGGCTGGGGCTGGAGAAGCGGCTACGACGAGTGGAAATGAGACGGGGGGAGGCGGCGGTGCCTGGATCCTCATGGAATGGATCGACGGGCTCGTCATCCGGGTTATCCTCGAGCGATGGGAACGACACCTTAAGCGCTTGGGGACGGCCATCCCCAGCGCTGAGGAAGAGAAGATTCAAGATCTCATGAGACGGATTGGGTTCGCTGTGGGTGGGTTACATAAGGCTGGGGTGATTCATGGAGATTTGACGACGAGTAATTTGATTCTGCAACCTCCTCCTACTTCTCCCCCGTCTGTTGCTGTTGTTGCTGAGGACCAGGGCGAAGACGAGGGAAAGAGTCCGTCAATGGAAGGGGAAGTGGTGCCGATTGACTTTGGGTTGGCGAGTCAGAGTATCCAGGACGAGGACCGGGCGGTGGATTTGTATGTGCTTGAGAGGGCGTTTGGGAGTTCGCATCCGCGGACGGAGCCGTTCTTTGAGGAGCTGTTGAGGGGGTATCGGGAGAGTCATCGGGGGGCGGTATCGGCATTGAAGAGGTTGGAGGATGTGAGGATGAGGGGGAGGAAGAGGAGTATGATTGGGTAGTTTAGTTTATTCTATTCTTATTTCATTTGTGTTAAAAGGTAATGAAAGACGAATGATAGATAGATATACTAAGTAAGGCAAGTAAGACTGGATTCATACAGTGGAGACGTGGAGAGAATAGTGCTTCATCCGAATGAGTAACGCCGCGCTTTTACAATCAAGCCATGCTGGGAATAAATACTCATAAAAGAACAGGGTAAAGGCAAAGAAGAGAAAAAGATCAAGACTACGGCTTGACACAACTTCCCACATCAGCCAGGGCATAATAGCCCTTATTCTCCACCACCCCGCGATCCTTCACGACAGCCGTATACTTGACCACCCACTGCGTCTCAATCTCGCCCTGGATCCCATCCTGTGCATCTGGCGACGAAGCCAGAATCCCCGCGCCCTTCTCCCCAGCCCCGAGGAGCTCCCTCGTCGTCCCGACGGGCAAGATATCATTACAGTCGTTATGCGTCAGCAGCTGGATATTCTCCTGCTTCGCGTACAGAATCAACGACTTGGGCACGACGCAGCAATCCTTCAGGTTGATCTGGTCGACGGACGGCTTCACCTTCGTGTACGGCAGGAAGCGAGCGAGCCGCTCGCTGCCGAACTCTGCAACACCTAGCTGCGCGATCCTGCCCTCTTCCTGAAGACTTTCCAGCGTGCGCCAGGTCTGGATGAGACTGTCGAAGTCATCGGCCTGCTCTTCGCTCCCTGTGGACGAGTCCTCCTCGGCGTCACTGTCGTCCTCGGCGTCGAAGAGGATCCCCGGGAAGGATACGATGAGCAGGTCGATTGAGTCGACATGCAGCTCCTTCAGGACGAGGTCGATGGCTTGCCGGGTGTGTGCGCAGCGCCGCGAAACCGGGATCCCCGGGAGGTAAAACAGTTTTACGGTGATGTCGTACTGGGAGCGTTCTTCGGCGAGGCCGCGCTGGGTGAAATCGACGGCGGGGATGTACAGGGCGTCGTCCTTTTCTTGTGTCCAGGAGGCGTAGGAGGGGTTGTGGGGGTCGGTGGCAGGGGTGGTGTTGGCTGCGGCGGCTTGTTGGGAGAGTTGGATATTGGCGCGCAGGGCGTTGACGAGTTCGACGTTGGACTTGAAGGTGGTCGGTTGTCGAATGATAGAGGGCCCGCCTCCGGTCATAATATTCCTAGTTGCCCAAGCATGTCATGTTAGCATATTTTGATCTTTTTGGTTGGTTCGGCAGGATCCCGTCATGGAGGGGTAACCTTGAACCGGCAGGGGTGGGAAAGAGAGCTATCAGCGACGTACGAGGTTGATAGAATTAGCTTCATAGTTGCTGACGGGCTTCCGACAAGTGTCTTTATGAGATGTGTAGGTCCGAATTGGGATTGCAGTCACAGGCAGTTGGAGAGGGGTTGAGTGGAAGATGTAGTGGGGGAGAAGTTTCTCAAGGAAAAGTATCGATTGCTAAGCAGCCCCGCGGGGGTTTCATCAAAGATATCTTTCCACGGACATTCATCACGTAGATACTCTGCATTTAGAACTAAATCTACTCTACCACTACTATGCTAGACCTAGTCATAATCCAACGTAGGATCCCAATCAGTAGGCGAATACTCCCCCGTATGAAGGACCTTCATATCCTCCACGTCCAACTCAAAGTCAAAGACCTCCGCATTCTCCTTGATGCGACTCGGCGTGACAGACTTGGGCAGCGGCACCAATCCCTATACACCCATTAATCTCCAGATCAACAAAAGTAGAAAAAGCAGTTCAAAAGTAGAGCAATCTCACCTTCTGCAGCCCCCACCGAATCATAATCTGCGCCGGAGTCTTCCCATACTTCTCCCCCAACCGCACCAACAACCTCTCCCTCATCCTCGTCCCATGCGCAAGAGGCGAATACGCCTGCACCACGATATCCCGCTTCTGAAGCCACTCGATGATCTCACCCCGATCACACCACGGATGGATCTCATACTGTCCCACATCGATCTTGTTATCCCCGCCGCGAGAGGCGATATACTCCTCCAGCTCATTCAGATGATGGATCCCGTAATTCGACACCCCGATGGATCTCGTCTTGCCTGCTTTCTGGGCTTCGACGAGGGCGCGCCACGATCCTAGGCGGGCTTCTTTCCCGCCGTAGGGCGCGTGAATGAGAATCCTATATAGATTCAGTTAGTATGCGCACGAGCATGAATCAAGCAAAACTATAAGACAACAAGAGGGCGAGAGCCGAACAGATCGAAATACTCCTGCTCGGCAGTTCGGAGGCTAGAGTCAATTGCCCGCTTCGTGGCATTGTAGCCCATGGATTCAGGCGGGATCTTGGTCGTGAAGTAGATGGATGATCGGTCGAGGCCGGAGTTTGCGATGGCGAGTCCACAGGCCCTTTCGTTTCTGTACATTATTGCTGAGTCGACCTGGATAATGAGTGAGAAACGTATGTCATGGTGGTGGTTGGCGGTTGTCTTACATGACGATAGCCTAAGCGAAGCGCCTCGCGTGTAGCCTGTTCGGTCTTGGATGGGGGGCTGGGATGGTTAGCTGGCTTTGGCCCGGGAATTTTGGTTAATTTATAGGAAGAATTACATCAGGTAGACCTATAGATATTTGTTAGCCAGTCTGTATATCAAGGTTGACCTGGGCATCCCACTTACCCCATATCCTAAAACCGGGATTTCGTGTCCCGAGTTCAGGCGGTATGTGGATCGCAGGCTTTGGAGAGCTGTCATGGTGTGTACTTTTCCAAGATTATAGCTGGATACGAAGGGATGAGAGAGATGGAAGGGGGATGGATTGATGAATGATATGAGATCATCGATACCTAGGTAATGATTAAGTAGCACGGTGGGGCAGTTCTCAGCCAACTATTCTTTACTCCACGACCCCGACGGCATTCGATATGTTTGCAGACGATGGATCGTTTTGATATATTATTGATGGGAAATTCCATCTTTTGGTTGATAATGGTTGTTTTCCGACGGTCAAATTATCTCTTGGGTTACTCCATAAATATAGCGTTACTCTCACGTTAATGAATCGCTAGATATTGGAGTATATAAGGTACCTTGAGCTTCCACAATCTATTGAATGACCCGGACGCTACTAGGTACAAAGTTGCCCTCACCTCAATTGCGATAAGAATGTTCAGGAAATATATGTACACAGGCGAAGGGCAGGAATCACCAAAGCTCTCCACCGCAGGGAATGCAAATGATAGAAGCAAACGACCGACAAATATTCCGCAAAGTCGATAAGGTCTGGGAGGAGAATTTCCTCAACTCCAGAGCATAATAATAATAAAAAAAAGGATATTAAACGCAATGAACGCAGAACCCGTAAGAATTTAACTATAGTAATGATATACTAATTTAGTTGAACATAGTTTGCTGCAAGAAATCTGTCAGTGATATGTTGACTATAGGACCCAGGACCCACAGGGAATTCTTACCTGGAAACTGTCCCTCTCTGCCGCTGACACGGCCGCTCCACCACTCGTTCTGGCTTTCTGTGCGCTGTGTGATTTCGATGACCTCCCCAGCAGAAAAGCTGAGATCTCCATGGGCCTGCGCTTCGTAATCGTAGAGGGCTGTGGCTGTCTCGATCGGGGCGCTGAAGCGTGATGGCTTTGGCTTTGGCGGCGGGGGTGCCGGTTTGCTTTTCGCGGCTGCTGCGAGGGCACTACCGCTCGCCGCACCGGCTGTGTAAGGTGGAGGGGGGTTCTCGACAACGTCAGGATCGCTCGTCCGTGATCCGAAGCGGCTCTTGTTCTCGTTCGCCAGCTTGTCCTTGGGGCCAAGCTTTGAATTGGTGCGACGCCCACCGGTAGTCTTGAAGTGTACGATAGTCAGTGCTTCCGCGCGGTCCTGGACGTCCCCACGCTTTGCCTCGTAGGCTTCTTCAACATCCAGCGTTAGATTGAAGTAGCCGATGTTGATGGCTTGCATTTTCTCATGTAGTGTGTAGAAGACGTTCAGCTGCATGTAGTAGAAAGATTGGAATAGTGGTCGAATAAACTCCGCCTCAAGAGCGAACAGTTTCGGTAGCTCATCCTTGAGCAAGTCGTTGTAGTAGTTATAATCCTGCGTGGCTTGTTCCACATCGTTTTCAGCCCGGTAGAGCGCCTTCTCATCCTTCAGCGACTTGTCCTTCTTGTCCTGGAGCTTCTTGAGGGTGTTTCGATGACGATCGTAGTCCAACTTCTTATGATCTCGTTTCACCGCAAGCTTGCGAATCGCTTTGATCACCACCAGGAGTTGCTCAGCGGGACTGACAATGCGGGTCTCGATCATCTCTAGCTCAGGCGACAACGAGTCCTGAAGATCCCGAACGATCACTTCATATTCTTCGCAAGCCTGGATACCTTCGGGGTTTCCTTCGATGACGAATGAGTTCGGATCTGACGCACGTCCCGAGATGGGTTTGTACAGCTCTGTCATGGCTTGAGAGAACTCAATTTGGTGGCTCAGCATGCCTAAAAGTCGGGACTGTCAGCAGTGAGGGGAGAAGGCAAGGTATGCGGATACCGACCATTAATGGCGTCGAAATACTTCTTCGACTCATCGTGGAGCTTCTTGGTCTCCGTTTCCAATTCCTGAAACCGACGTTCTGCATCAGTGTAGACTGGATCCTTGGTGTTATCGCCAATATTGAATCTTGACTTGAACGTCTGTGGGGCGCGGATTATGCTCTTCTGGATGCCTTTCAAACTCATCTCGGATCTGACCTACTGGCGAGTTCGGAGGGTGGCGGGTTTCCTATTGGTGCAGACAGATGCGGAGGACTGTGGGTGAGCAAGTAGAGTGGGAGATGAAGAACAAAAGGGGCAGCTATAGGGAATGTGAAGGGTCCCAAATGGTTGACCTGGGGGAACAAGGGGAGGGGGGACCTGAACTGGAGTCGGTAAGATGTAAGTGGGGGAGAGGGCTTTTTGGTTGTTCGCCGCAAGAGTCAACCTCTTTAAGTTGGGTGCCTTCGACGGTGACGGTTAGACTAACTGGCTGGTTCGTCCGCTAGCACTGTGGCTGAGCTATGACATAACTAGTTACCAGACCTCGTTTCCGTGGCTTAGCCTGGGCAATCACAAAGACTTAGGAGACCGGCGATAAGGGTGGGAGAATACTCCGTATTACTGCTCGCATTCGATGGATTTGGTTTATATTCTTCCATCACTATATCTACCAATAGAGTCAACGTTCTAAAGAATAAGAGTGGTGTAGAACATTTTAGCTCAGCCCCGTTGTGAAGTTCATCCCGCCACAACGTGCTCCAAAGAGATGGTTGTGGCGCAGCTACCGGAAGAATTGACTGACCAGGCAACTGAACAGAACTGGATCTTTTTGCGCGTTTAGGCACCAGGCTATTACTTAATTATTTATGGACTTTAGGAGGGATTGTTTTCTTATCGTCTCGCCCTTTATGTCATACATTCTCTGAGGAGAATGACAGGTCAATGTACCGTTACAGACGAGTCAGGGATTTCGGTTGAATATATCTGGGAATTGTAATTTGTAACAGTTAAAGAAAGATAGCGAAGAGGTGAGATGATAGGAAATCTGGAACAACACCCCGCACTCTCATTAGAAATCCACGTTGTCAAACTGATGGCGATGATACCACGGATAATCGTGGGCTCCAACTTCCAGAATATATGTAGTTCTGACTGATTTCCAGTTGAGATAGATCCCACCGGAATTATTCTTATTAATATTGAATAATTAACTATTGGAATCCTTCCACGTTGAGGAAAACCCCGCGAATTGTTGCCAGACAACAGGAAAGTCCGAGGCCGGCCCCAGAAAGGGAAGAAAACACCGGACTATCTGATAAATCCGATCGGGCTTAGCCTGGCTCGGCAGTGATATAACCGGATCCTAACTTTTTTTCCCGCGCGCGAGAGTTGACGTCTCCCTTTTAGCCATCGAAGCCGTGGTCTGCCATCAGATAACCATCAATATTACATGGTACAGCTGCGAATTCATCTTCATCATGTCTAGTGTGGCCCCCTCCGTGTTGAGACACGCATCCCGAGCCTACGCGCGTCGGTTGTCCTCAACCCAGCATGTCTCTCTGCTTTCCCACAGGGTACTTGCCACCCCCAGCTCTCGGTCCTATGTCACCGAGACTAAGGCCGACAAGGCCCAGATCTCCGTCGAGACTGCTATCAAACAGGAGCAGAAAGAGTTCCTCAAGCAGACCGGCGTTCAGCCCCAGAGAAGTGGGCTACCAGGCTCCGGAATCTCTGGGGACGCTGCTCTGAGCCCGGCGGCGGGTATCCTTAAGCAAGCTACCGTTATGGACCAAGGCACACGGCCTATCTACCTCGATGCCCAAGCAACTACCCCGACAGATCCCCGTGTACTCGATGCTATGCTTCCCTTCCTGACCGGCATTTACGGCAACCCCCACTCGAGAACTCACGCATACGGTTGGGAATCGGAGAAGGCTGTGGAACAAGCTCGTGAGCACATTGCGAAGTTGATTGGAGCGGATGCGAAGGAGATCATCCTCACCAGTGGTGCCACTGAGAGTAATAACATGAGCATTAAGGGTGTGGCCAGATTCTTCGGTCGTTCCGGTAAAAAGAAGCATATCATCACTTCCCAGACGGAGCATAAGTGTGTCTTGGACAGTTGCCGACATCTGCAGGACGAGGGATTCGAGGTGACATATTTGCCTGTCCAGAACAATGGTTTGATTCGAATGGAAGATCTGGAGGCGGCTCTGCGTCCGGACACCGCTATCGTCAGTATCATGGCTGTCAACAACGAGATCGGTGTCATTCAGCCCCTGGAGGAGATTGGAAAGCTTTGCCGCTCGAAGAAGGTTTTCTTCCACACCGATGCCGCCCAGGCCGTGGGCAAGATCCCCATGGATGTCAACAAAATGAACATTGATTTGATGTCCATCTCTAGCCACAAGATTTACGGCCCCAAGGGAATTGGTGCCTGCTATGTTCGACGTCGCCCTAGGGTTCGTCTTGAGCCAATTATCTCCGGAGGTGGACAGGAGAGAGGTTTGCGCAGTGGCACGCTTGCTCCTCACCTGGCTGTCGGCTTTGGTGAGGCTTGCCGCATCGCTCTCCAAGATATGGACGTAAGTGTCAACCATGATTTCGTTTCCCTACCAACACCATGCGTGTCGACAATGATTATGAGCTCGAGCCAAGATCGTTGGGGGTAGCTGCACGCTTTTAGCGTGTTCCCATGGATCTTTGAAGACCGTAGCAGGGGTAATGAGTCGGCTTGGTCTGGGCGTATCTTCTAAAGCTGCGTTCAAAAGTGAGGAACCAATTGCTAACACCGCATCTTATTCATATCATAGTACGACTCCAAGTATATCTCCCGGCTTTCCAAGCGTTTGACGGACGCACTCTTGGCCATGGAACACACAACTCTGAACGGAGATCCCGACCGCCACTACCCCGGCTGCGTCAACGTTTCGTTTGCCTACGTCGAGGGCGAGTCCCTCTTGATGGCCCTGAAGGACATTGCCCTGTCTTCCGGTAGTGCCTGTACCTCCGCATCGTTGGAACCCAGCTACGTGCTTCGCGCCTTGGGTAGCAGTGACGAGAGTGCCCATAGCAGTATCCGGTTCGGAATTGGTCGATTCACCACGGAGGCTGAGATCGACTACGTGCTGAAGGCCGTGCAGGACCGAGTACACTTCCTGCGGGAACTCAGCCCGCTTTGGGAGCTGGTGCAGGAGGGCATTGATCTGAACACCATTGAGTGGAGTCAGCATTAGTATACCCTCGTCATATTTGCTTTTCCTTCTCTGTCTGTAGCGACAGGATGCAGTCGTTTTCCCAGGCGCGGTCTTTCGAATCACTCTATATTTCTGGAGATATTAATGGTTGGATGGCGTTGGCATGATTTGTAACAACAGTTAGGATTTATGACAGATGTGTCTTGAGTCTTGTACAAAGAATGGACATTCTAATCTCTACTCATATGAACGTATTGTATGTAGTTCTTGGCTCGGCGGCAATGACGTAGGGGTGCCTTAGGTGAATGGCATCAACGTGGCCCGACTTCAAAACCTCTCTTTGAAGATGCATGTGCAGTGAGTGCAGTTGCCATGACAGAAGCTTGAATGGCCTTATTCCGATCATATTATTGCCAACCGCTCTCCGTAAGAAGTATCGCGGTGGAGATAGAAGGTTCTCCAGGCCAAGTCAAATTAAGCTGGCGCCTCCACATACGTTCCTGGCTCACCGCAGGCTCGAATGGGGTGGCGTGGGTGCCAGCGAACACTCCCCCTAAATCTCGCTTAACGGTCCGACTGCGCAATTTCGCACCCACTGCTGCTCCTCCACCCGCGTCCCGGATCATTCTCTAGCACTCAGCCTAGTACCAGCCTCACCACCCCCCCTCTCGCTTCCACCCAACCCTCCCGCTGGTGTCCTGCGAACAAGCAACAAGATCTATACCATCGCATCTAATCTCGATATCATATCTATAACCGTTGATGGCATCTCCCCATCCCCCAGCTTTGCTCCTGTCGAGTTTCTGGGCCACCCCAAACCATTGCTACCCCTCCATCTTGCTGCCCCTCCATTAAGAAATACTGACTAATCCCTACTATAATTCATGACCCCTCAGAGGCGAATAAAACACGCTCGCCTTTGATCCCGTGCTCGCCTTCCTGGTTGGCCCACTTGGCGGTTTACAAGGGCTGAATTATTCCTATGTCCCAAGGTTATTCTGCTCCTCTCGTTAACTCTGAGTGAGCGATTTTATCATGTCATTCGATGACGGACAAATTAACCCCTGCTACTGCGCTGCTGGTCCCATGGGCCCCGGAATCCGGATGACACAATTCCTCTGCTAATAACCATCCCATCCCTCCTTTGGTCCTTTTCGTCCGATAGTACATCCTCTCCGCAGCTCTTGCCGCGCTTCTGGAAAACTCTTCGTTCGAACTGATTAATAACGTTCATTAGTTACCTTTCTGGCGTGACCCCCTGGGGAGGGACTTTTGCCTTTCCGACCTGGAGTTTAAAGCCTGTTTTTCTCCTTTCTTTTCTTTTTCCTTCTCTCATGCACCATCATCTTTCGACTTTAGGATTCCATTCCCCACCTTCCGAGTAAGGCCTTGTTTGCCAGCCATATTTCCACGCATCCTTCCGGAGGCCGAGCTTCCTCCTCTCGAAGTCTTACTTTAATTATTATTTCCTTTCTTTCCCTCTTTTCCCGCTCTCTCCCGGGCCCTGACGAATCAATTAACTGTTTCTTCTGGGTATCCCCTCTCTCCGATGCCGCAAGAACTGGAGCAGAGCCAGCAGGACTATTGAATTTAATCTGGTCGGCCCCAGCTCGGTTGCGTGCTTTCCAAGTCATAACCAGAGTCTCCCTCATTGCCTCATCCGGATTGCTGCACAGGCCTTTGGTCTAGGAGCCCTATGACCTAGTCCATGATAACCATCTTGGTCTTCTAGGATCTTGACTGAAGTACTTTGTTCACGTCAGATCTTAAACCCTGCATTACCGGCTGCACGGCTAGCATTGTGTTTTCCATTTGCTTGGACCCTTCACTTCGACACACGTGAGCAATTTTGTACATTTATACCGGTGGCTGTCTGCATTTTCCGAGTATTTCATTTCTCCTCGAGCTTTAAACTGTCTATCCGTTACCACAATGCTTCCCCCAATTCCAGTCTTGTCAGACTACGGCGTCTCGCCAGATCATGGCTTCCTTCCCTCCGAACCTCCCCTCGACATCCTTCCGGATCCTTACTACACAAAATGGGAGTGGATGGTATCGAACCTACAGGCCTTGCTGCTGAGCAGGAGGCTTCGAGAAACGGTCGATACCATGCCTTTGCTCTCCACTTCATACCTTGACACCGAGCCAGAGTGGAGGAGGGCATACTCCGTGCTAGGGTTTATTCTCCACGGTTACGTGTGGGGTGGTACCAAGCCTGCAGAGGTGCGTCAAGCAGAATCCAACCTGGTCATGATTTTACTAATAATGCATAGAGGATCCCTCCACAACTAACCGTACCTCTCTTTGAGATCTGCGAGCACCTCGAGCTGCCTCCGGTAGCCACATATGCGGGAGTTTGCTTATGGAACTTCAAGCCGATCTTCCCCGATGAACCAATGGATGACCTCGATAACCTTGGCTGTCTGAACACATTTACTGGATCCCTGGATGAACAATGGTTCTACCTTGTCTCCGTGGCTATTGAGGCTCGGGGCGGGCCCTCGATCTCTCTCGTTTTGCAAGCCATCGCCGCTGCCCGGACTGGAAACAGTCTCGTTGTAACGGAATGTCTGCAAGGCCTGGCAGAGATGCTGGATGAGGTCGGAGCCGTTTTGGAGAAGATGTATGAGCACTGTAATCCCTACGTGTTCTACCATCGGATTCGGCCGTACCTGGCTGGTAGCAAGAATATGGCTGATGCAGGACTCCCGAATGGCCTGCTGTACGACGACGGCAGCGATGAGCCAAAGTACCGTCAGTACGGGGGCGGCAGCAACGCTCAAAGCTCGCTAATCCAGTTTTTCGACATCGCCCTGGGGGTGGAGCACCGACCCACCGGCGAAACCCGTGCCAATGGCTCTGTAGGCACGACTGAAAAGGAGGGACAAGCTGCGGGCCCACGCCATGGGTTCATTCAGGAAATGCGTTCATACATGCCTGGTCCGCACCGGCGATTCCTGGAACACGTCAGCACCGTGGCCAATATCCGGGAGTATGTGGAAGCTCGCCGCTCAGACAAGGCACTATGCATTGCTTACGATGCCTGCCTCTCCATGCTCCGCGCGATGCGGGACAAACACATCCAGATCGTATCGCGATATATCATTGTCCAATCACGAGACTCTCGACAATTCTCACACCCCAGCGCCCCGAAACGATCTGCAGTAACCGCCATGAACCTGGCCAATACTCGCCATGGCGACAAGACCGACAACAAGCAGCCATTGCGGGGTACGGGGGGTACAGCACTGATTCCATTCCTCAAGCAGGCTCGTGATGAAACCGGCGAACCGGCCATCGATGCCTGGGCCCGGCGACTGCTGAGCAATGGACCAACAGAGACAAGTTTTGCCGCACTAAGCAAATTGGGTGAGCATCCCGATGGACACCTCGAAGTGGTTGGACTATCGGGCACCTGGGCAGCGGATGATAGCGAAGGAGGAATCTGCCATTGGTGAGGCGCAAAAAAACAAAAAGAAAGAAAAAAAAAAAGCAAGTAAATAAGAGGCCACATTTTGCTTTTTCCTCCTTACGTAAGAGGTGGTTTGGTGTGAGCATGTATAGGCGCTGGCAAATTGATTGGCTACGGGAAAGCTCTTCCTCAGCCCTAGCCATAAATATGTATATATTGTTTTTTCTCATGACCGAGAGTACAGCCTTGATGAATGGACGGACGATTGTTTAATCTCAACTCCACCCATTATTCTAGATGAGCCCACTCACTTATCACCATCAAGTACCCAATTTCTATTCTCGGCGCGATCTCCCTCGATAAACTTTCTTCCCATGAGCCTCGAGATCCAATAACCAGGATATGCATCCTCCCCCCGACCGACCCTGGAATCTGGAATTTCATCCTGTTAGCGCCGCCCTGCATGAACGGATCGCCATCTAACATGAATACGATCTACCTCGAGCTGACTCCCAGGAGCACGAACCGGCGCTCAGACCTCCCTCTACACGATCCGTGATAACGAGATAATTAAACTAAAAAGTGACTACTCCAGATAGTCTGAATCAGGGTGCAGGAGCTGAGCTGAGCTGAGCTGGGATGGGGTGGAAGACAGACAAAGACATATAGTAGCGTGAACTCTATCCCAAGTTTATACATCAGATCAGAAATACGGTCTACTTGGACCAAAATCTGAAGGATAGACTTTGTTAGTTTTTGTTAGCCAAGGATGACATGAATCTAAACGCGGGTCTTTAGGCTTGAGATAGCTACTCTAGTCTAGATTTTTCCTCGACGATTTTGATCTACATTGTATCATTGTGTTTTAAGTACGTCTGTGCCGTACTCGTGTGCAGGTAGGGCAGGGATGTTAAATATCTGGGGAAGAAAAGCCCAATCGTCTCCATCCTTTACGGTATGGGCATCCATACAGGAAACAGTAGTAGCAGCAGCAGCAGCAGCAGCAGCAGCAGCAGTAGTAGTAGTAGTACTTTTGGGTAACTCAAATATTGTACTCTTTCCCCGGGTTTACTGAGTTAATACATCTGTTTTATTCCATTCTCTTTAATCTCCGTAGCATCTCGAGCTAAGTGGTTGTTTCGCAGATACACCGCACATCAACTACTCTCTCTATAATTAGGTCGTAGGTCCAGCTAACGAAATGGTAGGTAAAGAAGAGTAGAGCAGGGATGGTCATGTTTGGACTTGGCATTGACGGCGGCCCCTGCTCCGGCTGCAGGTTCCAAAATAGCACAATCCACCTTCGCTATAGCATGTATATCGATCGACTGAGGAAAAGGTCATTGATGTGTGGAAGGATATCCATGGAAGACGGGATAGGATCCGGCGGGAATCCAAGGGAGTGGTTGAGAGATGATCATCTGGGTTATTTATGGGTTGGTAAAGTACGAGATATAAAAGGCAAAGGGAAATGCTATTGCCACGGCGATACAGGCAGATTTTAAGTACATTATAACATGTACCTAGGCAGGCTAGTGGTTTTATTTTGGGTGGTTCAGGAAGACGCTATTGGGTATAGAGCTGGGATATTGTCCGGAAAAAGCAATGGATATTGGGTTCCAAGTTTGGGGGATTATTTATGCAGCCAGAAATAGAAATTCAGGTTGAGCGGACAAAGGTTGCACAGCTTTGGAGTATTGATTACACGATATCTAGAGCTTTTAGGAGAAGTACCTAGTCACCTATGTTTGGGATGTTTATTTGTTATTTAATCGACATATTGGGAAGTTATCTGACTTTATATTCTATCTAAGTAAGGGAGGAAGCTTGGCTGATTCAATTCTAGGTATAGATTCCGTTGAAACTAGTTTAAAAAGAAAGCTAGTGGCATGTAGCTATACTCTGAATGTAGAAAAGTTAGATAGATGCGAAAGCTCTCTCGACTCGGCAGTCGTCACATTTCCATTCCAAAGCGGTCAACAGGTCCCCTCTATAACTATCCGTGAGCAATGGCTGCTGTAGTGGCTGTTTACCCATGGAGTAAGATGTACTCCTGTGTTTTCGGACTGATGCAGTTGTATTGCCAGTAACTGCGTGAATCCATGGGGGAAATAGGTGGCTGCCTCCCAGAACGATGCTGGTAATACATCAACATGAACTTGTAGCACTTGACGCTCATTAGCCACTCTCATTCACTGCTTCTTGGAGCCGTTACTGACATTGAAATAAAGTCATAAACGCTCATTCCAGTAGTAGGAGTTGCAGCATATCCAGAGCTTGTATTAAGACTCATATCTATGACGTATCTCTGCCTCAAACCCTTGCATGGTTTCCTTCGCAGCTGTATACAAGGCTCGCGGTCTATCCTATCGGCGGTCCAGACAAAAGCAGCACCCTCTTTGAATGAGACCCAGTCGCTTGAGGCGTCATTCTGGCCCCGGAGGTCAATAACAGGGCGGGTTGTTCCCCCCATGGTGGGGATTCATGGACTCAGTAGTCTCTGCCTGCTTGGGCTTGAGATTCATCCCCGTGGCATTATCACTTAAAGTGTATCCCATTCACAACCAAGTGCATCTTCAGCCTTTATTTGAGGCAGATGCTGCCTAACTGTGAATCCATCAAGCATATGTTGCAAAATTTATACAGTCAAGGCCTCGCTTTTTGTGCATTTGTTTTGAGTGCCACCCACTCAGCTGGGGTTCTTGATGTATCAGGCGAATATATATACCCCAGAATATGAAAGAGTTTTCTGGCATCTTGAGGTAGATTGGCTAGGCAGATATATGAAAGCTCTGCTTGACACGGGGCATCGCTCTCAAAAGCTGCGTAAGCAAGTCAGCATCATTATTTTCCAGTGAGCCTAGGGTAGCATCACCTATATTCGTCCCCTCAACAGGAACGAGTAGTAATGAAAATAAAGATTAGCCTGGAAGCTTTTTAAAGAGTAAAGAGGAAGAAAGAGAGAAAAGGAAAAGTAGCGGTTTAAATACTGCAGAGTTGCCTTGGATTATCTTAGTTGGATTATTCACCGCAATCATTCACTGATATTATTCACAGCTACTCAATGAAGAGGCACTGCAATAATAAGTTGAAAGTTTTCCATAGTAGCCAAGGAAAAAAAGACTTATCACTGAGCAAAACTTCATTACCTTTGACCTACTCTTTGGCAACGCTCTGGTAAAGAAAATTTATTTGTCCTCTTGAATGTGTTTCATAAGCCTACTTTCGAAGAAACCTCACGTTTTCCCTATATAAATTGCTTCTAACAGTCTTCTGTTCACATTACTGAGTAGGCTCTTATAGTGAATTATAGTACCCTGCAAAGACGCCTTTCCATCAGGTGACTGCTGGGATCTTCCAGTAGATGGGTATGGAAATTTGTTTAGTAGTTAGCTCGAAGACCTTGACTTGCGGGGATATACTGTCTTCCCTCTGGTATCTGAAAAGATATCACCGCTTTATTGTCTTGAGTTGAAATGATCCGAAGTAACAGATCAAAGAGAGAAACCAAGAGAAGAACTTGGCAATTCCAGAGGAGGGAAGAGAGGAAGACTGAAGGCATGGGAGATGGAGAAAAGAGCAACCAGCGCTGTTGCAAGGTAGGTATAAAATTATTACGATCATCTTTACGAGTCTCTTTCATTAGCCCCCTGTACTAATAGTCGAGAAAGATTGAAGCCAGGGTAAGCCTGTATGATGGAAACCACGGCCCAACTAGGCGTAGTTTACGAAAGCCTGAATATTAGTAGCTCATTACGACGCTACCTCTGAGTTCCATACTACGTCTGTTTATGTTTAGCTGCGAGGACAACTTACCTTGTGTTGGTTGGCAGATGGGAGAATTTCACTCCTGGCAGGCTTCTCCCGCCAGTTCACGACCATGAACTCAATTCATATCCAGAAAAAGAAAAGAATAGAAGCAGAATGCCGTGGAGAGGGTTCGATTAGTACCGAAGAAAAAGCATGAAGAGTATCCGGACAACAGTGGTATACTAAGCACGTTCAATCATCTTGATCCGGAATTTGTGATTGTCTTCCTCGTAGACCAATAGTAAACCCTATCTCGATAAACAGAAGACCTGGGATATGATTTGCTCGCTTGTTTCAAAGATACGATGGATCAGATGCCAAAACACGAGGTAGGAGGCCCGCATTCGCTGCATATTAGGTATGGTGGCGGTCTACGCCAAGTGCGTCGGGTTGTCCTGCATCCCATGATACGAGGATGGTTCTGGGAGAAGAACTGATCGAGCCTTAAGGAAGGAAGGAAGGAGATGCATGTGCAGTGATGCTAAATCAACTTGGGAGGAAGGACTGCGAGGACAGGGTGGGTTGTCACGATGCATTCTGAGTGATGTCCTTTACGCTAAGCACGTGTGGGAACTTAGCAAAGAGCGGTGGATGGAATGACGGCCTAACAAAAGACCACAGACGCCGTGTGAGCGAATGATGTGATGCAGCGTTCGGACAGCTCTCTCCCTTTCTTTGCGTGCAGTAGGAGCACGAGGAACCGTAATTTTCGACCAAGTAGGAGGACATAAAGTCCCAGGTCAAGGGACGCACAAGATCGCAATTAGGACAGAAGTTTAGGGCGTATACTCCTGGCAGATGGGTTTGATTCGAGTTCAAACTCGTCTAGATTCATCTCGAGAACCAGTCATCATCCGATGAGGAGCAAGAGTTCTTGGAGGCCTCGTTGAGGCAGATGCCTAGAACAATTGGGGGGGTTTTGGGATCTGGATGGGATCCACCGTCTTCTCCTTTAGTGTGTCTTGAACCAGGCAACTTTTCCCCTTCAAATCAGATTAGCAGGCCCCCCGGACTTAATATCGATTATGATTCGCGAGTCGTGACACACCCTTGGCATCGGTGCAAATAATGAGGCTGAGCCAGAGGTGACTATCCTTGATCCAGTTGGTTAATGCGCGACGAGGCCAGTTAGCCCTGTCCTTATGGCTTTTCTTTTGAATTCGCCATTATTATTCTGGTGGAGAAGAGAACAGAACAGGGTTTCTCGGCGTTTGGCAGCGGAGGATAAGGATGGATTAGTCGCATGCTTTGGCTTTTATTGTCTGCAGAATCGATGGCTTACGAGCCCGTTCTTATCTCTTTTCCTGTTCGTCGGTTTTCGAATTTCTTCAAGAAAGGATTTATAATCGCGTTTTATGTTTCCAACGTGTTATTATTCTTTTCTTTATCCGAGGATTCCGTGTATCACTATGTTTTATTGCCTTTTTTTTTTCTTTGCTCGTGCTGAAAAATCAGCAGTGGCTGGACCGTTAGTGCGTACTAATACCATGCTACCCTCTAAACCGCCTCCCCCTATTATCACCGAAACCAATAGCCACGGCCCATCGTCAGATAGAGAGCCGCCTCTTCTCTGACAGATGGAACATTGTGGTTCGTCATCCTCCCTCCAACAGTAGTGTGCTGTGCTGCCCTTTCTTGTCCGATATCCCCTACCTGCGGTCTATCGATCCCAACGGCGGCTTCTGTCTTTTCAGAGGCAGGTTGAGCATAACCTCCCAGGTTCATGCGCTGTAGCCCCGGAAACCGCAGCGCAGGGTTGAAATTAATGAGAATCAGTGCCTTGATGTCGGGTGGCGACCCTTCTTGGTTGATTGAGTATACTATCGTTCGATCGTCGGACATGGCTTGCACTTGTCCCGTCCTCTTGGATGGGCAGAGTAGCTGGTTCAGCTCTTGAGGGGCGTCGTCAGGCGGCCAAAGATGCACCCCACGAGAGTCAAACCGTTCTTCACTCCCATCTACAGGCCGTCCATCTGCTTCACTAAGTTCTGGCCTGAATAGGAAACCGGCGTCAACTTCAACTCCTTCCTCGTCAATGGGACACTTCCGCTTCCTCGATACCACCCGCAGTCGCATTCGATCACGAGGTACAAGCTCACCACCATGACCACTCGGGAGCGGGTCATTCACAACATCAACAAAGCTAGATGCAGATGGGTTATATGTGCGATATTTTGTTCTAGCCAGGATAAAGTCGTGTTTGGGCTTAGGTTCGGCGTTATCTGCATACTCGGTATGGAAGTGTCTGCGAAGTCGCTTTCGTGGGCGTTCATAGTTTGGTTTGCTGTACTCATCAAGGGTTTTTGTCAGGGGCTCATCAGGTAACGAGATCCTAGAATAGTAGTCTGACTCTGGCTGTTGCTTGTCCACATCCCCTGGGGGTGGGAGTGGCTGTATGTAGTAGGTGCGACAGTTTTCACTTCTACCATCCCGCCACTCTCTCCGACATTCAAGAATCATGAGCTGTCCAGCTGCCTCATCCACCCGCAGTGAAAGGTCAGACCAAGTATCGTTGATTGGACCCTCGCGGTGTTGCCGTCTCCAGGTGCGATGAAGTTTAAGACCATCCTTGGGCACTTCCAGTGAGGGTGATAAGCAGATCCAGACGTAGAACGATGTCCAGTCAACCTCTTCTTCCTCGAAATCCACCAGTGTTGAAATGGCGTAGAGATGGCTTTTGTATATTTCAAAACACACGGTCTGCCCGATCTCGCTACCAGCAAATTTATCCAGTTCCACCGTCTTGGACCCATCAACTTTCCCAGTTTGCAAGTCCGCACAGTTGACAACCCATTGCCGAAACCCGTGTACACCAGTTGCAGAGTGTGTTCCGTAGTAGAGGTAGAATCTATTGTGCCGAACAAATAACTTTTCCGTTGTGTCTAGTGATATCCGGAGCCTCAAGCGGCCGCTTTTATCGGATGGTGGGCGTCGTTGTAGATCCACAGCCAGAAGCCAGGCTTCGCGTCGATCATCCATCTCAACTAAAAATGCCACCACCCACTCATTGTAATTCATGAGTGAGACTCGAGTCATGCCATTTGCAGGATTGCAGTCGGGAATAGCACGACGCAGCACCTTGGGAAGGTTCAGGACCTGCTCGACACGGCTGGCCCCGTGGATGTCCAAGGCACGGATCTCATCATTGTAAATGTAGCAGAGTGAGCCACCAGAATATAGAAAAGAGCTTCCGTAGCCAATGATTGAGGCTGAGTAGGGCTGGGCCGTCGCAATCGACTCCTTGATGTCGTACAAACGCCCAATGGCTGCGCGGTAGCCTCTCTTCGCTCTGTCGGCTTCTCTTCCTTCTTCGGTGTGTAGAAGATCACCCTAGAAACAATATTTATAGTTTTAGTTCTCGGTCCCGAAGACCTCCGCGGAAGGAAAAGTGCGGTGCCACATACTCTCACTGTGTTGCGTGCAATCGACTCATTTTGCATCAACGAATTGAGGGGTCTGTTGACCCGACTAAGATGGATGTAGTCATGGCAATCCAATTTGGATGCCACTTGGTAAAACACATCGTACGGAATGCAGTCCAGGTTTTTGGTCATTTCTTCGATGACCAAAACAGAGGACACAGACACGAGATGAGACGGACCAGAGAAGTTCCTGGGTTAAACCAGACATCGGTTATCCAAAGGCTGATTCTAGAAGTAACAGAAGATAAAATGGAGAGGGGAGTGTAGGATAAGGTAATGAAGTTGTGGGGTTTGTATAGATTTAGTCCTGGCCAACCGCCATTGGGGGGGTGTAAAAGCTCATGCTTTTATTTACCCTTCCAAAGCAAAGAGCCGCATGATGATAACACCAGGGCAAAAAGGGAAAATTAAAAAATTGAAATTAAGAAATGGTTCTCTGCTCCATGCAAAACAAGTGGGTCTCAGTCACACAGAAAAGAGCGAGACCATTATTCTATGAGGTTGGGGGGAGTGGCGGTCGATGAGGCTCAAGCCGCTCGCTCCCTTGGGCCCCCAACAATTTTACTCCTTTCCATTGACCTTTTCTCTTTCGCCGATCTGTCGCACAAGCGGCGCAAATTTCCACCGTTTCCGCACTAGTTCCTGACTTGTGGAAATACGAGGATGAGTACGAGACTATCCATCTTTCCTACTCATGAGGCTCTAAATGTGCTCTTGATTGATTTCTGCTGTTGGATGCACTTGCTGGTCAGGTACCACCATGATCATCCTCAGTAAAGCTTCAGCCTTAGCTAAACGAAACACCATGTGCCGAATTTATCGACGCCTTCTTTACTCTGATTTTCCTGTCCATCCCAGTCCCGATGTTCTTAAGTGTCATCAGTGGGATCCAGTTTATTTATAACCTCATTATTATCTGATAGGGCGTCCTGCTGACTGTGTCGAGGTATTATTTCCCTCGTCCCGTGATGGCAACAGCACTAGGTCATATGGGGGCAGTGCAAACATCCCCACGAGGCTGAGAATCAGACTTTTGAAATCCTGATCATTATTATTCTTTGCTACCTATCTATTCCCCACTCTTATTTGCGGTTCAAACCGCCACACTGATTGATTCAAAACCCATTCATTATGGTATTATCCCTGCTTGACAAACACGCCAAAGGCTGACTGTACTGGCATCCCCGTCTAGGTAAAAGCTCAATGTCTAGTCTCCAATGACGCCTCGCAAATATCGGTGTTCTAGAAAAAAAAGCCCAACCTTGATATCACCTCATCTTCCCCTGTCATATTTCGTGTGGTAAATAAAGCATCGATGGGATTTTGTCGGCTTTAAACCTCACTATAAACACCAGTTCCTACCAAGATATAGTAGCACTGCACTATATGGAGCGGCTAGCCACCTATCCTTTTTATCAAGTTTACCAAGTCCTTGGCCCAAATGACGGACGAAGCGGGTAACACCTTCTCGGAAGGCCGGTATTCTCTTTGTTTGTGCGGCCCAAGTGTTGTCGTACATGTTGCGTGCGCAAGGCTAGGAAGAAGCAATTGAGCAATCTAAACACCAGATAACAGAGCATGTGGCAGCGAATCCACAGCCGAGAAGAGGGGCCAAGCTAATGATCCCCCAGCAGCCTCATTAATCGCAAGTTTGCAAGCACCTCGGATACTACTCATCATCCTTCTCGGAGATTTATGAGTTTACGAGTAGTTGGAACCGAGCCCCGATGGCAGAGGAGGGGAAACCCTACCTTTCAAACCCGACGTGTATGGGTTGACAACTGGGCGAGTTCAAAGCGTGATTTATTATCATAGTTATCTCTGTAGATACAATTATCTGTCACACTTTCTAGTTGATATTCTCAGTCTCAGTCTCGTAATTAGTAATATCGCGTACCTATACACTGGGGTAGGATGCACGGCCATACATTGGCGTGTTTCAGTCCCGATTGCATTCGAGTTCCTTTATTTTTACCTCAAGGATCGGGCACTCGGACATACTAGACTGCCTTTCAAAGCCCGTGCCATATGCACCTCCCTAAAAGGGTATGGGGCTCCTTCCATATCTGTACTATTGCAACCGATTAAGGCAAGCATGTCATCTGAAACAGGCTCTCATGCATTCAAGCAGGATGAGGACATATCTAGGTACATACTTAGCCAGCAAGTTATGCAGATTTAACAACATGATATCACTCAAAGAATGAACAGATCACATGGTCTAGGCTTAAATGCCACATTAAAATATTCATTGCGATTAGCTAGAATAAAGGGTCTATGTTCAACCTTGAGCACATTCCCAATTTCCTGATCAAGACATGTATATATGTATATATACCTTTTAATGGCCCAGCCTTCGTCACAACCCCATAGAGGGGTAGAAATTCCACCCAAAACTCAAACAGACAACTGAAGGATGACAGAATACGGTGTACATAAACTCAAAAAGGACAAAATGGAAAGGAAAAAAAGGCTGTAGCTGTAATGAGGCCTTAAACGCCGCCCAACCCACCTAACACCTACCTAACAACCCCCGGTTTAGCTCTCTACCTTACCGATATCAAGTACCGTATTATCCGCATTGACTAATTCGTTATATCCAAGAAAAGCGACCAATCCGAGTCAACAAAAAGATTATGACGTAGAAGCAGTGCTACCAAGGGACCAAACGTGTCGAAGAACCAGGCCAACACATCATATGCTAGGAGATAGTTGAGTTGGGTTGTAACCGGGCGCAAATACAGAGCAAGGAGCTCCTCAGCGATGGTATGAGGGACGGTCACCAGGTCAATGAGTTGGGGAGTGTCCGGTCTAGATTTTACCGTGCGACGCATCTACTCGGAGACGATATTCAGCACCTGTGACATGAGGAGCAGTAGTCCTAATAGGTATGAGGTTTTTTTTTCTGTCTACCTAGGTAGGAAGGGGTGACGTTAGAAATGGCGTGTGATTGGTTATTGTATATTTTCCACAGCCTCGTCGGGGTGAACAGGGTGAAATAGCGGGGGAGGGGCAAGGGAGGACTCCTGCACTTACAGTGATACAAAAATGCATATTGGTGTGGGATGAGGCCTTAAAATCTTGACCATACGTCGGATATACTCATGCCAGATTCGCGGTGTTCTGGATTCCCTGTTTAATGAATTTATTTTCCACAACTAGAAGAAACCTGTAGGCGATCTGGCACACTTGACGATGACGATGAAGAGGCTGTATTCCTGAGTCAATGCGTCATATATATAGGGAGCTTAGGTAGATTTCAAGGATATTCTCTTGTGGATGAACTCACTTTACTCGTAAGGGTCGTCTTCAGGGGAGTAGGGTCAGTCTCTGACAAGGGAGAGAACAGGGGATTACCTGCTTGCTATTTGTTTGAGTCGATAATTCCGAGGCAGGATGAAGCTTTTATTGACGAGGTAATCCCACCCAATTTGCCAAATAGTCAAGGGAGTGTTACTAGAAATGAAACATCTCAGGAAATTATAACTGCGATTTATGCCAACCCTCGTCCTCTGGGGATATCTCAAAAAAGGGAAGATCAAACAAGGCTGAGAACCTTGAGGACATACTACCAGGAATTTCCAATGTAGAGACAGTCTAACTCGTATCATAAGATGTCTTTATCCCTCCTCGCTAAAGGTCTGTATCCCCAATTGGATAAGCACTCAAACTCAGTATTCGAGTAGATTGAACAGTGTTTCTCGAAGTGCCGGCAGCCAATAATGTGAATGACAGGACTCTGAAACACCAATTAGGTTGCCTTTATGGAGCTCAAATGAGCCTCAATTGCACTAACGGTGGTACCTACAGACCACAGAAAGTCTTTCTGGCCGGTCGGTATACTTTCCGACTGGCCAAATGCTGACAGCCGAGTCTGTTCATTGGTTTCCTAAGTATGTGCTGAAGTGGGGAAATAGTTGGGTGTTGAAAGCGATCTAGGATGCAGGAGACGTAAGTAGTCCTCTTTTCAAGAGCTCTGATTGATCAAGTTCATGCACAAGCGCTGGTTGGGGATGTTGGATCATCTCTAGGTATTTCTCGCGTAGTTACTGCCATGAACCCCCGAGGGCCACACTGGTAACACACTCAGACGCTGTGTCAAAGAAATTGCTAGCATAAAAATTGTCAGGTTTTCAGATATTTTGAGCTCCTGTATTTTTGGCGTATTCTTGGACCATCGCCCATTTCTAATATGACACTCAGTCTTGTGTTAGTCGTAGTAGCTTCTTGGGAAAGGCAAATAGAATCTATCAATTCCTCGAAAAGATTCGCATGCAATGCTGGAAGGTGTACTCTACTTCACGATATTTGAAATTTGATGTCAAAGCTGCCCATGCTGAGAGGATGCCGATGAGTGAGGCTGCAAGACAAGATGAGAAGTTGAAAACTTTACGGAAATAGAGGGAGAAATAAACAGGTCTAGCTGGATTGGGCCAGCTGTGGTGACAGCCCAAGATTTGTACGGAAGGTGTCCCGGGTTTATAATGTGACAAGAGGACAGTCTATTTGTATTTAACCTATACTATAACACTGTACTACCAGTAGCACCACTGGCAGTACTCCTCATATCCGCCTATCCGGATATAGAAAACGATACCATGAATGCTCCCTAAACTTGGTTGGCCTGGAGTATACCTAGTACCAAGCCTTTTCGAAAGTAGCGCAGCACGTTCAAGAGTATGGAATCATTGAAATGCCCAACATTGATGTTCATCAAAACTTTACCCTTGCGTTCTTTGCGCTCTGAATCGAATGCACTATTAACAGATCCCGGGCCGAGTTTGAATAGCGAGAGAAGAATCCTGGCAAGCTGTTGTCGATCTCACCTACTCGCCTGACACCTGCTTCCAATCAACGGGTATAGATATAGACATGTCAAAAGCTAGAAAATCCCTCGGCTCTAGAAGATATGTGTCAATCGACGTTCACTCGATTGCAGTCCAGCATTGTCGACGAGGCTCTCCAACTTGAATTGAAGCGTTTGGGCATAGCCATGTGAGATTCTTGCTGTTCTCAATATTGGATGTCGAATTTAAAAAAAAAAACATGTATCGGACATTCCGGTCTTGCATCTGATGAGGGGTGATCGACCACCCGAGCATTTGGCACGCCTCGGAAAACAAAAGTCGTGTGTGCAGATCTTTCCAGGCCAAGCGGGCACAGACTAACGGAACAGGCAACGACAACAAGAGCCCTTACGTTGTGAAAGCCCTTTTCCCTTCTCGCCCAGTCAAGAGAACTCTCAAACTTGGTCAACGAGTGGAAGAAAGAGGAGAAGAAAGAGAAATAGGAAAGAAGCGGTCTACTTAAACCTGTTTTCAGCTGATAACCTGGCCTCTATATCAGCTGGACCCTGTGACTCTATCAAAGGCTCAGCATCTGCCCTACACATAGGTAGTGAGCCCCGACCCGCCTGCCATCGACTTGGGCGAATCCCATTGCGTTTCCTGCAGGCATCAGCCAGCCCTGTACAAGTTGACCGTTGGGACTACTAACTCCCTTACCCTTTCAAAAGAAAAAAATATTATAAGGGGTAAAATTCTCGCGATACTCTCTTTTTCCTTCAGACAGCTCTTCTTCTTCTTCTTCTTCTTCTTGTTCTTGTTATTTTTGACGGGGGCAATTTGTTACTTTTTTTTCTTCTCACGCTGTGGTTGTTCTTCTGTGGGTTTGGCTGCTTCTCCACTTTTGCTCACGCAGTACACGCATCAGCATCATCATCAATAATATTAATAAATACGCCCCGGCATTATTGTCCGCATGCCTTAAAATCGTCGCCACCTGCTCTTCAACTCTTCCATCTTATTTTCTCTGCTCAACGAACAACAGCTTCTAATACTGCTATTTGCGATTGTTGATTGATGTACCACCCGTATTCTCCACATCCACCTCCACCAGGACCTCCTCGTCCTCAGAGTTGGTCCGGCCATCAACAGTGGTCTCCGCCTCCTGCTCCTCCCTATCATCAACCACAGCCTTACAGGTATCCTATCACTTCATCGCTTTGGATCGGTTCCCACGGTTAACTGTGCATTCTGCAGCCATCACTACCCCCCCGCAGCTTCACCGGGACCATACCATTATCCTCCCCCGGCGCCAGGCAACTATATTCCACCATCGCCATCACAGTACTATCCCACTCGTGAAATTGCCCCGCCACTGCCTCCCCGGTCTCCCGCGGGGAGTGCGCGATCCTATCCACGTAAGAAAGGACTAGCCCACAGTCGCCAGCTCATCTGGCATCACTGACATCAAAAATAGACCCATCACCTTCATGGAATCCTAGTCCGGGTCTTCCTCCCCGCCCACCGGAAGGAGCGCAGCATTTTGGTAACGGAGCTCCATCAAATTATCGGTTTCAATACTCGGCATGTACCGGTCGCCGAAGGGCGCTTTTGATCGGAATAAACTACTTCGGACAGCCAAATCAGTTGATGGGGTGCATCAACGATGTCGCTAACATGTCGAGATTTCTTCACGAGAGGTTCCAGTATCGCAGAGAGGACATGGTAATCCTGACCGACGACCAGAAGAATCCGATGAGTATCCCGACAAAGGCCAATATCCTACGAGCCATGCAATGGCTCGTACACGATGCGCAACCGCACGATTCGCTTTTCATTCATTTTTCCGGTACCGACCCTCACACTATTTTGTGTTCGAGTGTGTGAAATAACCGGTTTCTTAGGGCATGGCGGCCGTACTCCTGATCTCGATGGCGACGAGGATGACGGTAAGGGTTCTCCTTGAACTAAATCGAATAAAGAAAATTAATAAACCCAAGGTTTCGACGACGTTATTTATCCGCTGGATTACCGCACAGTCGGACATATAGTTGATGATGATATGCACGATATATTGTCTGTCTTCTCAATCCGGAACATCCCAGATTTCATGGCTGACGGTTTGTTCCTAGAGTCCGTCCACTGCGGCCTGGTGTTCGATTGACTGCGATCTTCGACTCCTGCCATTCTGGAACCGCCCTAGACCTTCCTTACGTGTATTCCACACAGGTTCGTACCTGATTATCTGATGGGCGGAGCATTTATTAACCGATAGAAGGGTATTCTCAAAGAACCAAACCTTGCCAAAGAGGCCGCCCAAGATTTGTTTAGTGCCATAACGTCGTACGGAAAAGGCGACCTGACAAGCGTAGCCAATACCGCAATCGGTTTTCTCAAGAAAGCGGCAATCGGTAGCTCAGCACGTCGACAAACGGTGCGAACCAAGACGTCACCTGCTGACGTGGTCATGTTTTCCGGATCCAAGGATACGCAGACATCGTATGTGGAGATATCCGATCCAAATAAGTGGGGTATATTTTTCTGACAGCCGACTTCCTCCAGAGCCGATACCTTTCAAGACGGCGAGGCCCGAGGCGCGCTTAGCTGGGCTTTTATCAAGTCGTTGCAACGATCGCCGCATATGAGTTATGTCCAGCTCCTGAACTTGATTCGGGCCGAGCTAGAGGGGAAGTATTCGCAGAAACCGCAGCTGAGTTGCAGCCATCCTTTGGGTGAGCGATACCGCCCCAGTTTTACAACCAGCATCGCTAATGATTCCAGATACGAATCTCTTGTTTGTGATGTGATTGCGTACACCTGTCCCAAATTTTGGTTATAACGTATCCGACGGCGGTCGTAGCCCCACATGAATTAGAGAACTCGCAAGCACCAGCAATGGCTTTGGTTATGCCATCTCCATGCCTCTCCTTGACTGTTTGAGGATATATCAGTGCGTATATTTTCCAATATAAGCTTAGAAGGGTCTCTACTTGGGAGATTTTGGTGCATGATTTCCTCATGAAACAAGAGATGTTGCACGTGATTTGATCTCTTGGGGAATACACACAGGATGAGATATATAGAGCGATTGAGGAAACAATTATATATATAATATTCAGAGCAGGAGGGAAGGACGTTGGTCTTAATGTCATGACAATACTCCTTCAATAGACCGTGCCACCCCGGAGCCACTTGTGGCGAAGCCGGTGGCTGAGCTGACAAGTCTCTCCACTCTTGATTAGAAAAATAAATATACATCCATGCATGTACCTCAAAATCCAATTCTCATTTGTTTACATATATTTACTCCTATTTCCGGGTTTGATTATTTGTCCTGTGGAATATGGATCCACGTACCTTACATCCTGCGTCTCCGGTTGGCGTCTAAATAGGTACGAACCAAGGTCATGAACTTGGAAACCGAAACTCTTCCCTCCCGTCCCAACTCTGCCAATCGGTCGCATCCACACACTTAGGTTAAAATGTTGTTTACCAATTATCTTTGTGTCGAGACTTGATCATATACTCAATACCTACAAAACAAAACAAAACAAAAAAGAAGAAAAAGGAAAAATACCTGCCAAAATGCATTGACAGAGGTGTACCCCAGTAAACAAATCAAAGCGACATGATCGACGAGCCAAACCACCCATGCATCAGATCCCGTTAAGGTTTTGCAGGGAATTACTATCTATCTCAAGTTGCTAAAAAGCTCTTTATTCACCATGTTAAGGGGTACAAGAATAAGAAATAAAAAAAAATCTGGAATCCTTCTGTTATCCCTACAGACAGAAGATTGATGGTAGGGAGGAAGGGACATATCATCCGAGTCCTCTCTCTCCCTCCTCTGATCCTTATTCTTTCTCAGTCCTGACTCGGTTATCCCCTGTCATGCTCATAGTTAGGATTAATAATGAGTAATAATAGTCTTTCCGCAAGCGCATACCTGTGGCTTATGGTCCCCGCCCGTCAGTGAAGGAAATGGAGATAATACGAGGAGGGAAATCGATGCTATATCGGAGTGAATATCCAACCCAATGACAACACAATAGACCTACACATGTTCATGTCGTTTGCCCGGGTTCCACAAATCAAAGAAACACCGGACAGAACATAGTTTCTAGTTTCTACTATATCAATCTGCCTAAGTGAATACCTCCTTGCCAGTATTCCGTACTAGAAATTTTGATTTGATTGGAGGGGGGGATAAAAATGAGATCATCTGCGAACACCATTTTCCGTGCTGGGCAGTGGGGGCAACTAGTGCCGATTTCTGATTAGTGGATGTTTCACCTTGCAGGCAACAAGAAAAGTGGCGTTGGAAAAGGTGGGTTTGTTTGATTTATTTTTGTCTCTTTTGTTTCTCTTTCACAGTACTGTGCTTTCTGTTTTAAAGGGAGGGATGGGGGGTGTCTCGGGTTGAATAGAGATGAGAGACAGGGGAGAGAAGGTTTAATATATTTTTAATTAATTTAGGATTCAGTTTGAACATGGATCCTTCCCTCTTGTAAGTAAAATTGTAAGGTGTTTTTTATGCTGATTCTGGGGGAAAGATCGGCATAGGGAATCTCATCATTGTCATCCTCGATGGTGAGGTTTTGTTTGCTCTACTACTCCGCAGGTCCCGCTGAGAAAGCTCTGTCTTTCCACAGCTTTCCAATCCATGGGTCGGTGCTCGGCAACGAGGCATCTACGTATCTTCATGCGTAAGGTACATACATATCTACATTACGAATCACAGTGTGCTGTGATTTCGAGCCAAGATGCATGTTTCGACGAGAATAGCACGACTGAGGCTGTGAAAGTAATAGTGCCTCTTCTCCTCTTCGTCCCGTCATCCACGAAACATTCTCGGTCAAGCTCATCAGGTCAAGCTCATCAGCTTGAGGGGCGATGGCCCCAGCGTCACGTCATCCAGTACTGACAGTCGTCGTACGCTCGATTCACTTTCCTTTTTCACCGGGAGTGTTGGATATCTACATCCAGGTTGGTTCGGGAGTGGAGGAGAATTCTATGCATCACCCAGTAAACTGATGAAAGCTTCCACATTCTCCATTTCCAAAAGCTTGGATGTTATTCTTCGAGAGCCCCATAGTATTTAGATAGGAGGAGTTCGTCTGGCATCGATTTATGAATCGGATTTACCGTGTTACAGCGGCATTACAGATCTCAGCGCGTGCATAAACTGGAGGTGCTCAATGCTCGTTGAATTTCCGCCCTCGAAAAAACTGGATACCTTCTCCATTATTGCAGTTCCACTTTCTCCCCTAGTTTATTTTTTTTCTTACTTTGCATTTTTGTCCTTTTTTTTTATCCCCATTGTTCCATTCGACAGGTGCTATAATTATTTTAGTCTCCCCCATCCCTCTCTTCTGGCGATCTGTTTGACTTTTTGTTTTGGGTTGCATGGTTGCATTTCCACACTCGTTCTTCTCGCTCTTGCTTTGAGTCTTTTAACTTGTAGCCGATATTTTTTTCTTTATATTTTTGCCATACTTATATATTAGCTGGGCTATATACATACTGCTTATCTAAAACGGGGGGCAAAAAGAAAAGAAACAAAATGTTGCCTTCTTCCTCCGCCAATTCTTCCCAGTCATCCTTCTCAGAGAGCCCCGTCTCCCAATATCCTCCTCTATACCAAACCACATGGCTCCCCCCCATGCCACGACGCAAAGAACACCCCAAATTACCCCGCTACTATTCCACCCCGTTGAATGAAGACTCTCCCGATTCGACCCCCCTCCAGATGTACGGCCTGGAACCGCGCGAGCCCTCGATCGCCGAAAAACCACGCCTCTTCCAAAGATTCTCCCACGCTCTCGACGATATCAAGGAGGATTTCTCCCTCCAGCTAGACCCCCAACACACCACACGGCGACTCCAGTCCCGACACCGCCAATCGACCCTCTTCCTAGATACGTCGATGTCGGGATCGGGATCTAGCACCAGTTCGGCGCCCATGTCGCCCTCCGGCCCGGATAATCCCATGCTATCGGCGCGACCGTCAACTGCTCAATCCCGTCCGCTATCCATCTTCGCCCCGGACACCTGGTCGCCCCCTGTCCGTCGCATGAGTCGCAGATTGTCCGTTCTGAGCTTCTCCCGGAGAAAAGACAGATATTCCTCTGGGAACGCGTGGAGTATTTCGCAGCCGAATCTAATCGGGGCGTCGACTCAGATCTAAGCTTCAACACAGCAGCATTATTATTTTACCCCTCGATCTGAAAAAGAAAAAGAAGAGTTCTTCCTCATGTCAGGGGTCAATAACCCCTGCAGGAGAAAGTCGATTAATAAGACATATCACCGACTATCAACCAGAATACTGATCGTCACAAAACCGAAAATGCACATTCATCATTTCTTTTCAATCGGTCCAAAGCACCCGACACCTGAGCAATACCTTATTCTTCGCATCGCTTAATAATTTTGCTTCTTTCTTCTGATTTCCTACTATTTATTTATTTCCCTGTTTGGCTCATTGCGCTTGATAATGCCTGCTTCTCAAAAGATTTTTTTTTTTCGTTATCTCTGCTATATTGATTGTTACGTTTCAGCTGTGCTGTGTTTTTCATGCCTCCGGATTCTGTCGTTAGCATTGGCTTGGTGTTGGTATGGTGTCTTTTCCTCACACTCATTTTCATGGACCCTTTCTTTTCTTGCCTGCGTTTTACAATTTTCCCTATTCTCCCGTAATGATTTACTCTGTACATACTACCTACTACCTATCTTGTGGCATACTTTTGGTTTAGATAATCGATGTCAATATTTCCACTATTACCACTAGATTTAAGTACTAGTCTCCTCTGTGCTTGTGTAAAATGTAGATACCCTCTCTCTAATAAGCTCTAGAAAATAAAGCGCCAATAACAATCCCCCCACTAAAATAAGAAAAAATAAGGATAAAAAATTAAGCTCACCTCGCTTATCAAGATCTTCTTTATCTTTTATCCCTGTGTAACACGGATAAATCGATCAATTGGGCTCAGTGCGGCTAGTTTGCTAGTCTTTATGAGTATCTACTAGGGGTATAGGCTCAGTTCCTTAGACAAACTCATCCACATGGACGGTAACTCCTCCGTGTGCCCAGAGAGGAAGGTCACTATCAGCACAACGCCTCGGTACCCTACGCAGTACTATAAACACAGGGATTAGAATCATTTAAGATATAGAACAACCCTTCTTCTCCCCTCCCCCCGGCTAATTCTAAGTACATTAACCGCTCTCTCTCTCTCTCTCTCTCTCTCTGTGCCAAATACAAAGCAAATCACTCCGTAGAAGGAGGTAAACAATATCTCGAGACTATTGTTACTGTACTCCGTATGATCCCTTCCTATACATCCCTCCCTCTCCCCTTACTGAAAGCCCCTCACAAACCAACTAGCTACCTATATAGTACTCTGTATATTGGCCAAGGAGCCCAATCTATTACTCCTACCTACTAGTATTAGACAAAATAATCAACTCTTCTGTTATTATTAAATAATACCTATTATAGACAAATAGGCATCCTATCCGAAACAAGGATCATTAAGTACCTACACAGTGCCACACCCTTGACGGAAACAGTCTAGTAGAGTCCCGGATAAGTGTGTGAGTGGCGCTAAAATATCCCCAAGCAAGCAAACCAACTAACAATAATAATCCAAGCCAAGGATTAAATCATGATTGCTATATATTGACTAGGCGTTACCCTGCAGGTCTAGTCCCTGTACCGTTCAAGCGGTTATTGAATACTTCTCCTGGTTTTATTGGCTGGATTTGGTCCTCTCTCTTCTTTCTTTGTTCCTCCTGTACTGGTTCTTTTCTAGGTATCTTGCTTCTGAACTTCAAAGAGATGGGAACCTTGAAAGAGGGAGGGATGGACGGAATAGTAGACCCCGGAATCTACCGAGTGACCCAGTCAGTCAGATGGAGGGACTCAAGGCCAAGTCTGATGAGTGATAGATAAGTAATTATGGAGATAAGCCGGTGGTAATCTGAATCTGAATTATAGTGGAAGGGTGACACTAGCTGAAATTATCTCAACTGTCCAAGGGAAAAAAAAAAAAAAAAGACGCCAACCGTACCAATCGTGAATATCCAACCTTGTAAAGAAAAAGCAATAGAAAAGAAAAAACACAGTGTAAGTAAAGAGCAGACTCAAATATAAAGGCCCGAAATCAGCCATAGTAATAAGGGAAAAAGAGGGGTGGTTCTTCGCGCCCATGTATACCGAAACTCAAAACCACTTACTCAGCTCTCCCTAATTCTCAATCATCATCCCGCACAGCGTAATAATAATAATTAAATCCCAAATTCCAGACTCGAGAGAAGATAGTGAAAAACGGTCGACTGATCTTTCGGTAGTATAGCTTGTATATAACGGAAAGATAAAAAAAAAATGCAAAGATCTATAGCGTCACGCTTTCTAAATCTCGCATCATGACAGCCATTTGCGCCCGTTTGGCTGCTTCCGCAACGAGGCTGAAGTCTCGTAGGAACGGAGCCGTCGCGGTCGGACCACCTGCACCGTTTATTTGGTGGGGATATGTCTCGCGCGTCGGGTGGTTGGTAGAGGTAGACTGTGTGTTGTGGGAGGCCGCTGAGCCGGCTGTCGATGTTGCTGTTGATGTCGTCGCTGTTTGCGACTGGCTCTGGGAGTTCGGGTTGGAGAATGTTCGGGAGTCCATGGTGAGGAGAGGTTTGTTTGGAGAAGGAGAGGAGAGGAGAGGAAGGGTGTTCGATCGAGATCTGGGATGAGTTCGATATTTGTTGGTCCTCAGGTTGGGGGAGGCTTGTCGGCGGCTCGAGACGAGGATGCGACGGGTGAGTCTGATTGATAGTGGTGTGCAGAGGAGAGGTACCAACGACTTGGACTGAGGAGGCTGCTCCTTTGATGGATGTATATATAATGTTGGGGGAACTGGTGTGTAGGGGGAGAAAAGAAGGTTAAAAAGAAGAAAGCGAGGGAGAGTTGGTAAATGAAGGTGAAAGATTATTATTCAATCTAATCCAGGCGCAGGATGAGATGGGCTACACGTGGGGCGCAACCCGATAGACCGCGGTATGACGTTCGGCAACCAGGACGACTTTTCTCCGTTACTGTGACGGAATTCAAAGAGAGAAGACGGAACCAAATTCTCTAGACCGGGGGCGGAAACCTGAATTTAAAGAGGAAAGCAAAAGAGATATCTACCCCAGGTTCGTACTTTTCGACGCAAGGCTCAGTGAATACGAGTTATTGAAAAGAAGAAGGGATCCCGAGGATCGGCAGAATGAAGTAGTATACTAGGAACATCATCGGTTGTATTTTTGTATTTCCCCCATTCTTTAGGCACCGCTGGACAGTATCAAAGAGACTTATTGCTTTCAATCTATTGCCTAGTTTACTCTCTTATTTCTTCTTCTGTTGAGCATGAGCGATCAATATAACCATGACTCGACTCACTACTCAAATGGCCGAGCTAATTCGCCGTATCGGGAAGTGGGCATGCACAGTTGAGCAATCAACCAGCGCAGGTCCGGCAACCGCCATTTCACCGGCCTTTGAACTCGACCACAGCTGGACCGGCGGCAAGCGGATAATTTATCTTAACTGTAAATCAGGTCCACTCTTTTTACGAACTCTGTCCCCCAAACAATCTCTTATTTATGGTCCTTCAGATAAACGTCATATGAAATGATCTAAAAAGAAACACGAACGAGTAAATCCTCAGCCCAGAATCTCAGTGGATCTGAAAATTTTCATATCGAACTACCCACCCATGGAAGACAACCCCGAGAATGTTTCGAATCATGACATAGAAGATAAATTCCACTGCCTACGCAGGCAACATGCTCTCTGTGGCAAGCACGGCAACCCCTTCCGAGTACTTTATCCTTTCCACGGCGCAATCCACCTCATCATCACTGAGATCCAAAAGGAAAAGCTTTGTTCAAGATCTCAATAATCTTCAACCTCGACGGAGCACAACAGACCGACAATTACCCGATTTGTAACCGGACCGTATCTGTGGCTAAGCTGCCGCCGAATGCAGGTACAGGAACGGTATTACGGTACCCCTTACCTGTTTGGTCGGAAAAATCTCGGCGCCGTCTGAATCGGATCTGGGGAAATGGCTTCCACGTGATCTCATGTGATCTGCGTGGCGGGCCCGAATCCAAAAGAGGAAATCCCCCACTTGGGCCAGCTCCACTCTGACGACAGAGAATTTAACCCCTCGTCGATTTTTTTTTTGAGCTATCGACAATAATGGACTACCAAACTCGGTTGCAGTTGTAACCCCATTTGGACTGTTGTTGAAGGGCGCCTGACCTTTCCCACTCGCAAATCCCCCCCTCCTTGCTTCCTTTGCCTCCCTCCCCCCCTTGCTTACCCCGCACATCGACCCCACGAAGCCGAGACTCGAAAAAAAAAAAAAAAAAAAAGCACCGAACAATGGCGGACGAGGACAATTTCGATATGGGGGACATGTTCCAGGATCCCGAGGGCTTCTATGAGCCTGAAAAGGAAGCCACATTCGCAGAGCATGTGATGCTCTCGGGGCAGGTGGTGCGCGTGCGTTTAGTTGGCAGCCACCCTCTCTATGTACGGTTCTCTTTTCTCCTCACACCTTGGTCAATTCTAGTCAAGGCCAATTGAAAGAACTATATCCTGCAACAATCCTTTCATAGCTAACACTTTCACCACAAGGGAAACATGCTATGGAACGCCGGCCGCATCAGCTCAGAGTATATAGAGACCCACGCCAACCAACTCCTCAAAGGAAAGGACGTTCTCGAAATCGGCGCCGCCGCAGGGGTCCCCAGCATCGTTAGCGCGATCAAAGGCGCCCGTACCGTCGTGATGACCGACTACCCGGATCTCGATCTAGTCAATAACATGCGCGAAAACGCCAGACTGTCCGCCCCGCTGATATCGAACCCTCCCTCCTCTCTCCGCGTCGACGGATATAAATGGGGCAGTCCGGTGGAACCGCTCCTGGCATACCTACCCGAGGGATCGATGGGTTTCGATCTGCTCATCATGGCGGACGTGGTGTACAGCCATCGCGAACATGGGAATCTGGTCAAGACGATGCAGATGACGCTCAATCGCTCGCGGGATGCGGTCGCTTTGGTGATCTTCACCCCGTACGAGCCCTGGTTGCTACCGCAGACGGAGAAGTTCTTCCCTCTCGCCGAGGAGAATGGGTTCCGGGTGACGAAGATCTTTGAGAAGCTTGTGGATAAGGTTCTGTTTGAGGATGACCCTGGTGTATGTTCTAGGTTCTCCGCGGGGATTGTGTTCGGCTTGCTAACTTTTGTTTAGGATGAGAAGCTTCGAAGGACGGTATTTGGGTATGAGATCAGATGGACAGA
Source organism: Aspergillus panamensis (assembly GCA_027569225.1). Classification (NCBI taxonomy): domain Eukaryota; kingdom Fungi; phylum Ascomycota; class Eurotiomycetes; order Eurotiales; family Aspergillaceae; genus Aspergillus; species Aspergillus panamensis. The sequence continues at coordinate 891,508 of JAPDER010000001.1, forward strand.
AGATCAGCTCGAATAAGGAATACAGAGGGAGATAATGATAAACGACAAAAGCATTGATTTCTTGCATTTGGATGGGATAGCGATAGATATAGATTTGGGAATGTAATAAAAACATGCCCACAGCTCTCTCACCTTTTTGAAAGCCTGGGAGAGTCACCCATTCACTAAAATCAACTATATTAGTATCCAAAAACCAATAAATCCCGTATAATCGAATGTGATACTGTATACCTCCACCCCTCTCATCCACATCCAAATCCAAAGGCGGTAAAAAACCAAGCCCCGCCAAACCAACCCCGCAAAGCCAAAAAAAAAAAAAAAAAACCCCATCCTAATCGCAACCAACTCCCATCAAACCCCCAAACTTCAATACCTAACCAACCCCTCCTCACCCCTCCACCATGCCGGTAAGTTCCAGTTCAGTTCTCTGGAGAACCCAAAAAACACCCACACCGCTAACATCCCCCCTAACCCAGCTCATAATCCTAACCGGCTACCCCTGCTCGGGCCTCACATACCGCGCCAACCAACTCGCCTCCCTCCTCGAAACAACCCAAAACGACCTCTTCGCATCGGGGACCATCCCGGCCACGAAAACGCGGTACAAGATCCACGTCGTCGCAACGCATGATGCATCGCACCCGCGGACGGTGTACGATACGGCGCGCACGGAGAAGGAGGCGCGCGGGGTCGCCTATGCACGCGCGAAGCGGGCGCTAGGTCGAGACAGCTTCGTTATTATTGATGGGATGAATTATATTAAGGGGTATAGGTATCAGCTTTGGTGTGAGGCGAAGGCGCTGGGGACGACGTGTTGTGTGGTGTGTATTCTTGCCATCTTATTTTCTTTCTTTTTTTTTTTTTTTTTTTTTTTTTTTTTTTTTTTTGAAAGTGCTTTGGGCTGAGTCAAGGGAAAGGTCCACGTTGGAACGCCAATCGATCAATGCGTTGCGAATAACGAGGCTCGACGACAGCAAAACGAGAAGGGTTCTGAATCACACTCCACGCCGGAAGAAGAGACACCCTCCTCCACCCAACAAGACACTGAGGCCAACGAAGACGGAAAAGACAACCAAGACCCCTACTCCCCCGAACTCCTCAACAACCTCATCTTCCGCTACGAAGAACCAAGCATGCACAGCCGCTGGGACAAACCCCTCTTCACAGTGCCCTGGTCCGACCCATCCCCTCCCATCGCCGACATCTGGACCGCCCTAACCGGCCTCCCACACCCATCAACCCTCACCCTCACCGAGGACTCCATCTCCGAACTCGCCACCTCCCTAACAACCGCACACATCTCCCCATCCTCCGCCGCCAGCACCACAACCACTGTAACCCGCGGCGGGCCCCGCGCCGCCGCCCTCTCCCGCCCCAGGATAAAACCGCACCAGGCCACCGCCCTCCCGGCCTCAACGACCTCGTCCGCCCTCTACAACATGGAAAAACGTACCTCGGCCATCGTCGCTGCGATCCGGGCATTTACGCTCGATAATCCCTCCGCGAAGGCTGCCCTTGCGCAGAGCTCCGCCGGTGCTGCCGCAGCCTCGCGCTCAACCCCTCACGTTCCCGGTATAACAATCTCCGTCCCTGAGGCTGAGAGTCCGATTTTCATCCCCGCGCATATCGCCGAGGCGAGTATGACAGATGATCTGGCGGCGCCTGGGGGGATCTTGGCTTTGCCGAGGTTGCAGAGGTTGAGGAGGCAGTGGATTTCCTTAAATCGGGCGTATGTGGCTGGGCCTCATGCGTCTGGAAAGGGGGGTGGGTTAGGGGATGAGCAGATTGCGGATGCGTTTGTGAGGTTTTTGAATGCGGATTTCGCGGATGAAGATGAGTAAGGGAGGTAGGTTTTTTTTCATTTGTTTTTTGTCAAGGCTAAAGATGAGGATGAGGATATAGAGTGACTGTATAAAGACGAGACGCGTTCCTTTATGACTAATGATCAAAATATATGCTTCATAATTTGTGGTATAGACTCAAACTTCTAGACTAGGATAAATATAAGGGAAAGGAATCTTTAAAATATAGTGAATGATTGGTATGCTGACCTATATTCAAGATCCCGAAATGTGTAGATCATAAGTAAAAAACAAGTAAATAACAAAATATCCTCCCAATATATCTCTCGAGACAAACTCGAGCCGAAAATAACATGAAGACAATAAATACAAAAGTATAGACAAATATCAGAAAAAAATATCACAGGATCGCGGAGCCACTCTCGCCTGCCTCTGTACATGAAAGAATATAAACAATGAACAATCAAAAAATCTAAATATACCCGAAAAGTAATCCCTTTGATCCATTAAAACAAAACCCCATATACCCCGCTCCCAATTTCCCAATTTTTGTTAATCCTCCCGGTTTGTTCCATGGCCTGTTTGCCCGATTTCGTCTTTGGTTTTTTTTTTATTGAATTTTCTCCAGGGTTTTTTTTTTTCCTTCCCTCTGGAGGGGAAGAGGGATATCCTCCCAAGTCAGTTACCAAAATACAAAAATGTTTTACAACAAATTGAACGCAAGAAGATGCGCAAAGGGGTAAAAGATTTGACAAAGAAAATGAAAAAGAGCCAGTACTGGCTGGCTTGAATGTGCACTGGTGCTCCCTTCACCAGTTATCCACATCGGGTACTGCTGACGACTAATGCATCATAGTCGAACTAGCAGTCCACACAAGCGTCAAAAAAAACACCTGTGACTGTGGAGCACGAGGTTCCTAGCCCATATTGAAGGCGGAGACATAAGTCTCTCGGATAATGAAAGGGTATCCCCACTGTGACCCGAAGAGAGAAAAAACCAGAGTGCAGAATAAGTCCCGTCACCCTTCGATACATTCCGAATGTATCAAATCTCTCATAACTCGTGTCACCAGAATATCCCTGGACCACAAGCAGAAGAGAAACAATCCTCTTCTATGATCCTGTGGGAGAAAATAATTGGCTTTCAAAAAAAAAAAAAACAAAGATCCTATTGACATTCATGCAGGGAGTCCGTTCGCAATTTGAGCAGCGGCTTGGCTGGCTTCGACGTGTCGGTAGTTCAGTCCAAGGGTGATCAATTCCTGAAGGCTAGCATTAACCTTCTCGTGCAGAGAGGAGTCCTGGGGGGTGATGTTGCTGAGCTCCTCGAGCAGACGTGCACGGCAGTTATAGTAGTTCCTTTCTGCGTTTTGAAGTCTCTGACCGTGATGAGCAGAGGTCTGCTGGGCAGCCTTCAAGGGGTTTGTCTGAGACTGAGTTGATCGAGTGCGCTTCATGGCCTGCGCTCCCGAAACACCGGTGACTCTACGCTTGCGTCCGGAAGTTTCCTTCTTCTTGGCCTGCCCAGTGGTGGGGGAGGAGTCAGGAGAGCTGGGACGCTCGGATGAGGCGTAGTCGTGAACTCGTCTCATGTGGTCAAAGAGGTTCCACCGGCGGGGGAATCCGTATCCCGGAACGGATCGGTCACATCCATCAAAGAGGCAAAGGTGGGGGTTATCTCCATGGCCATGGAATCCGTGGGCTTCGCGCTCATGACGGAAAAGGCATGCATTGGAAGAGAACTGCAGCTGGGCATCCATACAGGCGGGAACCTTGCAGCGGTACGGCTTCAGGTGAGAATCCAGGTATTTGCTATTTCGTGGTTAGTTAAATTCACTTCAAACCAAGGTGAATAATGCTTACTGATAGGCACACTTCTGCGTAGTAGGTGGGTGGTTGCATGGCTTCTCTCCGGTGGCATAAGGGCAGTAGTACTTTCCGTCACTGTGGGTGGGCAAGGAGTAGTATGGGTGGTCCCGTGGATTCCTCAATTCAGGAACTTCCTTTGATCTTTGTCGGAGTGGTTCCTTCACGGGGAGAGGTGCGAAAAATTCGGGATCCTGCTTAACCTGGGACTGGGATGGAGGAGTTTGCAGTGTTGGCCTACGAGCATTCTTTGAGGGTCTGATGGTCCTATTGTGGGTTAGAAAACTTGATCAAGCTGTATTCAGTTAAAAAAAAATCACTAACCTGTTGGGATCCTGCTCATTGAGAGGTGGGGTGAGCGGGAAGATGGGGTCTCCAAGGTTGATTCCGTGGGGTCCAACGGGTGTGGCAGTAACATCCTTCAACATGGCATCTTCATGGGACATGAAAGACGGATATCTAGGGTGGGAGCACGATGAAGTAACAGCGACGTCATTGCTCGCGTCCGTCAGTGGGGGAGAAACCGGTATGGGTTGGAAAATGTTGGTAGTGAACTGGTCAACGTTTGATCCTTGATAATTCCTGTTGTCGAAGTTCCATGCATCGCTGGTGGCCAGTTGGCTTTCGGCTGTGGGAGAGCCGTGGCTGACAGAGAGGGAATCCTCAGGGGTACAGGACTGAGCACCATTGTGGCCACCGACTTCATTGTCAAAGGCAGAGAAATCAAAAAGGGAAGTATAGTGACTGAAATCCGCAGCCTTCGAGAAATCGATCTCGTTGTGATCTCCAACATCCCCCATGCCTTGGAAATCTGATCCAGCGTGATACATTATATCGCTAGGACCCACTGTGGAATGGAGAAGAGCATGTTGGGAAAGAGAGAAAGAGAGCATCTGGACCTCTGGGGACTCAGGTTTTGATGACGCGATGGATCCACTGTCAAGTGTATCTGTGTCATTCATAGCCCACGACTTCATGTCGATATCACGGTGGACTGAACTGGAACATAAGGAGAAGTTATCCTGGCTTGAGAGTTCATCATCCTGGAGTGTTCTGGAGGCCATGTGAGAATTCCCTGGAACCATTTGGCTATGTCTCGGTTGAGAGATATGATCCATGGTATGCATAGGTGACTGGGACAAAGACATCTTCTCTGGGTCGTTCTGATTTTGAGTAGTCATAATGTGTGAGATCCAATTTTGCCGGATGGCATAAAAAAAAGCAAGCAAGTACTAGAAGCGAGGTCGAGTCAGTAAATCTACATTGCAAGTGCGAAAGCTAAATCAAAAGAAAAAAAACAATCAAAAAATCAAAAATAGTGTCCGAGATCCATAGTAGACGTCTAGATATTATGTCAGTACGATGTTCATTCGCAATTGAGGGCAGGTCCACCAACCGTTCAGATGTTGCCAGGCAAGGACCTTGGTCGTGTCGAACGGTCCATCTTGAGGTCATTGTCGATGCTCCAGGAACCTGGTACAAGGGTCGCAGTAGACATTGGTGTCAAAGCCGCCATGATATCCGAGGTAGATACTGCCTATCTGGGTAAATTGGATGACTAGGGTCATATGTTTGAAAGCCATGGGACTGTTTCCATTCAGTCGATAGAGATCCATTGGTTTACTAAGCGCCTGGTAGAGTAAGGTAAAGTGCAACAACATTAGAAGCACTGTGCGAGTCCATTGTCGAAGGCCAACACGATCAAGCAGGTCACTTGAGACAAGTACAAGTCCAGAGCTTTGGAAAAACAAAAAAATTCCGGAAGTCATAATCTGGGGTTTCATTTCATATCCATCAACGGGGCGAGTTCCACTCCAGGAGATCAAATCCATTCAGGGAAAATCCAGGGGTAATCTTTGTCCAAAAGCCCCCACCACAGGTTTGCAGCGAAGGGTATCAAGCGCGTCCAGGGAGTGTCCAAGGTAGGTAATATTCGATGCGAGTGTGCAACATTAACACCACTCATGAGTCCAGTCCAACAGCGGCTGCTGAGGACAATCTTTGGTAATCATCATTATTTTTTTGGTAACCGCAAACGCGGTAGCAAAGTTTCCAGAGAGGAAGTGAGAACAAAATCCAGGATTCCATTGGTTGAGATGTCAAGGTTCATGTCGAAGTCGGTCGGTCCAGAAGTCTCCAGGGAATATGCGCAGTGCGAAAGGGAACAGGGTAAAGATTAAAAAAAAAATCGAGAGGGAACTACCTGTGATCTGAATGTACTTGCCCAGACAAAAAAAAGCCTGGGAGTAGAGGATAAAATAAAAACAGAAGCACTCGCGAGTCCTATCCAGGATATGGATTGAGATCCAATGGGCAGTCCGGTGATTCTAGCCAGGGTCTTAATTCTTTTCCAAGATCCAAGGTCTGAGTCGCAGCAAGCGTGAAAGAAGAAATAGAGCAAAGACAGGTCCTTGAGGGATATGAGATGATTTGACTGTGACAAATCTAGCAAGAGGGGTTGGTATGGGATGGAGTCGGGGACGATGAGATGCAAGTGACAAAAAAACGTAGAAAGGGGCAACTGGTTTTGATTGCTGTAAATCCTTGAGGGAAGAGTCGATTTGGATAGTCTGGTGAGATCGTCAAGTTGTCCTGATTGAGTTCTGATGGTTTGAGGTAAAAAGGAAAGATCAAGGAGTCAGGCATCTTGGGGGGAAAGGACCAACCTTATAGAGCCCGACTCGAGGACGATTATTGATTGTTGAGACAAAAGGAGGGGCAGAGTGGAAACTGGGAAGGGAAAAAAGCAAGCAAGCGTCCAAGCGTGTGCCGAAGCCTGCAGTTCTGCAGCAGTGAGTTGCCTCACTGTCAGCAACGGCGACGATGATTCGACGCTGCGAGACATGGCGGTGATGTGCTGCATTGCCAGGTGGTGATTTCCGCGCAGCGTCTGCCAATTATTCTCGCCGAGACACTGCGTCTGGATTGACGTGGCCACTGAATGGAGGCATCGCGAACTGCGATTTGCTTGACGAAATGTAGCGGTGAAGCGGAAGCGTCCTTTCCCATCCGGACCTGTTCCCTGATTGGACTGCGTCGACTACGTGCTTGCATCACCGAACGGACAGCATGATGCAACTTCGACAGCGACTTTTCGGATGATTGGACAACGGTGAGTCTTATTCTTGCTCCTCTGACAAGGCTAATGTAATTAAATAGAACTATGGAACGCCCGTCGGATCTACCCAGAGCCAGTAAACGCGAATCTACGGGTTCCAGCGATCAATCACCGACGTTTCTCGGTCGCCCCGCTTTCTTGGTGATAGTTTCACGCTATCACCTTGCCATTCTCTGGTCAAGATATCAACCACGTCAATCCTGTCTTTCGTTTCGATACAGGGGTCCCTCTGCGCGCGCTGCACACAAAACAAGGAGGGGTAGATGTCACCGTGATAACCCCGCCCCCTCTGTCCAGCAGCAAAGAAAACTCATCGTGCATTACGCCCCGGTTTTGCTACGACAGGATGGAGGGGTACAAGTCCAAATTACAGCTGACGATCAGGTTCCAGGTTTCATTAAGCCCAGGGGCCTCCCTATTAGATATCTATCCAATTCACTGGCCGCCGGGATTTGAGTGGGATGGATACGCCCACATCAAGCCAGACGATAAGGGCAGGTTGGGCAGCAATGCATACGACAGGGATTATTATGGAGGCATTCGGGAAATTAGACTTTCCATCAAGAGGGGCCAAGAGAATAATTTCTTGTTTCTATTAATTTTGCCAAGTCTATTTACCTGTTGGAGAGTTTCTGAAACACCTGTTTTCAAAGCAAATGCTGTCAGCTTGATCATGCTAATTAACAAAGAACAAAGTCATTGCGGGAAATGCGCAGTGATTAATGGGCAAGTATCAGATAAAGGTGAAAGATGGTATATGGTTGTCGTTCAGCAGTCCGAAGACCTCAGGTGAACTATGCTTATGGATATGGTGATCATCATAAAAGATGGACCCAAAAATGGAGACAATGAAATGAAAAAGCCGAGAGGGAGTTTTTTTTGGCTTACCTGGTCCATATTTTCATCCAGACACGGAACGAGAAATTTTAAGCAAAAAAAAAAAAAAAAGTTCGGAAGCTCTGTCAGTGCTTCGCCCCTTGTCCAGCCTGTCTAGGTAAGAATTGTAGTCGAAAAATAACTGATAGAGATGGCTGCATAGTGACAAACTCCAATCACGTCGTTTCCATAACCTCTTGTGGGTAGACTAGTCTCACTCGTTTGTGGTGAGATAGGTGGTGATCAAGAGAAAAGATGAGTTGAAAGGAAAGTGAGAACCGCTGAAGACTTTGTGTGGCGGAAGATCATTTTATCGAAGCGAGATCACGTGGGTATCGCATCTTAGAAGGGTTTAGGGTGAAGAATTTTGACAGCTTGAACAGACGCCAAATAATGAAAGGGCAAGTAGTGAAAATATCAATACATCTACCTAGGTAGGTAGTAATAGTCCGTATCTGAAACTCGCCTCACAGCTCCTCTTCATATGTAATCCCATCCAACGGTAAGCGAGATGCCCTTCACTCGCGAAACCCCAGTGACAAACTCCTAGCCCCACCCCCGCCTCAAGTCCGATATAAAATTCAAAGCCAAATCTTCATCTGATGGGAAATCAGAATTAAGGTTACTAGCATCCATATGATCTGACTCTGGGATACTCGATAATCCGGTACCTCGAAAAGTAACAGGCTGTCCAAAGATTGTTACAGGGGACACCGACTGCTCTGTTATGCTCTCGATCTGTGAGGAAAGATTGTTATCATTTTCCAACCCTGACATAATTGTCGTAAATTTAGGATGCAATGTCTTGCTCGCTGGTCGTTGTATGTTGCAGTACTGCTGGGGCAGCCAGCCATTATCGGGTTGTGTCGTGGTTGAGAGGGAATCTGTCCCGGTATCAATCAGCGCTTGAAACTTATCCCCTCTCTGCATTGGCTGTGGTGAGGATTGAATGAGATCCGCGAATGATAGTTCACTCTCAAGCCGCCTATCTGTGTGGTTCGGAGGAGCAGAGACGAAAAAGTTTTCTTCCATATTCGCAATTTCCTGGTCATCAATTGTGAATCGGGGTCGAACAGATGGCTCGGGATGGAAGACTACAGGACTACTTTCAAAGGATTGTTGTCCGGTGTCTATTGTGCTCTTCTTTGCCTCTGTAATATTCGTCCGAGACTCCAGAGTGTTTCTCCAAGCACCAGACGATATTTCAGTTCTTTCATCTGCTGTAAGCATCGTGAGTGGCACGGAATCTTTGCAAATTATAGACGCTCGCATAGAATGCTCATGATCCAGGATCATGGACTGTGAGGACATATTTCCAATGATATCCTTGGCCACCTTTACAGGCGGTCCCGACTTAGGAGTACAGTTGAGCCTCCTCTGGTCGTTCTTGGTCAATTTGCGTCTTTTACCAAATCTCTCCAGATCTTTCGTTTGGGTGAAGGATAAATTTAATGGCCGCGCGGCTGCAAGAGCACCCCAATCCGTAGTCTTGAGGAGTTGGCGTTTTATGTGCTCGACTCGGTTAGGTGCACTCGGCGGTTTCTCCGTCTGCTCGATCAAGACCTGCCGATTCGAGGAGGTAGAGGATGCATGTGGAACGAACGCGGACTACCAGCATGTTGAAGCGTCAGCGTATATCCAGCCACAGATCACCCTCGAGTCCTTGGTAAGAAGCAGCGGTATAGCGCCGCGGAATCCTCATTCATATTACCTGTTCAGCTGAGCTATGGTCTTCACCGGTAATCAGTTCACCTTTCCTAGCGTCGTATCCTCTAGACCGGATGAAGGTATCAAATAAGGAGATCTGACGAGGCCCTTTTGTCCCAGAAGCTGACTTCCCAAACGTACGCTTGCGAGTTTTGGTATTGATCTCAGAATGGCGTCGAAGACGACCGCCTGTCCAGTTCATAGCTGTTAAATATTCGACAGAAGAGAATTATAAGCTTCTGTTTGTCGATTTCACTAGTGGTCAGGGAACCATACCTAGTATCGGGCTCGGATCCATTCAACTGGGAAAGAAGGTATCTTCGTCATGTGAGCCCTCTCTACTGGAGAATTGCAAGCTGGAAGCCTCAAACCAAGATGATTCCAAGTTTAAAAAGAGTGGTTCTATATCCAGTACAGCTACGCCACTCAAAATCACGGATGTACTCAAGCAAGAAACGGGGTGTAGACATCCAGAAACAACAGCAATAAACTACTAAGCCCCTGCCTGATTAACGAGCCCCTGAGTCGACGGAAGATCAACTTCCACAGGACCAAAATACTCGCGGAAGACCTTATCCAAGACCTGGCCGGAGAGCTCCATATGACGACCGGGGACAGTTTCAAACACTAACTTCCCCTGCTCATCCAACTCCCTCAATCCCAGCCAATCCTCCTTGTAGATCTCCTGTTCCTGCAAAGGGATCACCTCCCCGGTCGTCCCATTCACCTCCCCAAACCACGCGCTCTCCCTTGGATGCACCGTCTGATCCTCCTCGAACATGTACATCGCGAACCGATTCAGCTTCTTCAGATTTTCGCGGTAGGCCGGGTTCTTCCGCGCCCGCTCGTTGTTCACATCGGCCAGGAAATTGCTATTCTCCAGGTATTGGTCCAGGTCGGCGGGATCTCGGAAGTACTGCGCGGGGACGAAGCGCGACTGCACGAAGCTCGACCACCGTCCGAACCTCAACAGGGCCTCCGCCCCGCGACAGATCCAATCACTCAACGAACATTCTTGGAACTCGGCGATTCCGTTGTGCTGGCTGCCAAAGGTGACGAGGTTGCGGACGGGTGGGTTGTTGCATCGCTCGATGTATGCGCGGAGGAATTGTCCGCCCTGTGAGAACCCGAGGGCGTTGACGGCTGGGGCGGTCGAGAGGATCGGTTCGGAGGCGAGCTGTGCGCATACGGTCTCAATTTGCTCCGTGAGGTTGCCGAGGAAGGTGGCTTGCCGGTCGCTGGAGCTTGTGTCACCGAGATGGATTAGGTGGACGTATGTTCCTGGGTTGACTTGGTCGGCGAAAGTGGCGATCTCCTTCATCCCATCACGGAGGAAGTCATCGCCGAGTCCGTGCCATATTACCAAAGGGAGAGGAGTGAGTTCGGTGGTGTGAGAGGGGAGTGCGGCGGAGAAGATAGGGAGCGTCGAGAGAGCGACGTTAATAAGGCGAACCATCGGAATGAGTCTATGATGGAATTTCCTTGCTTGATTAGTTGACTCGAAGGGTTGTATGGTGAATGGCAGGTTGACGATGTTTGTTTGGGCGTTTCTCAGGTGTCACCTAGCAGCAAGTAAGCCCCAGGCATGTGATCTGACATCCAAGAAATAAATATTTAGTCCTGAGCTTTAGACATTGTTTTATTTTTAATCTCTTGACATTATTTTCAAAAAGTAATAATAGCTTAAGAAAAGCTCTCGACCGAAAAAAGAACGAAAGGGTAAACATATGCAGGCAACCAACCAGCAAAATAAGAGAGAAAACCCCAGACTGCATTTGACATGATATTTTGGGTTTACCGTCTTCACTTTTTACTCTTATCTTCTTGTTGTTACCAGTCTTACCCTCGCAGTGCGGTACCTCAGACCTTGGAGAAAGAAAGGCGTCGATAATATATACTACTAGGTACAATATAAATAAGACATACCAACGCATAAGTATATCTCCCAACCCTCCTTTGCAGGGGCAAATGACTTGAAAGATCAATATTGTCCAATCATATAAACTCGAAGCAAAACAGAGTGCTTCATTTTTGGTCTCAGATACGGAGTAAAGAACCAGCAGAGTAAGAAAACAAAGGCTAAGAGAAATACATGATACAGATCTATGAAATTTCCACTAAACCGTGACCGGCCAAAGGAAATCCTATAAATGATGACAATTATGGTTAAAAAACAAAAGAAAAGTCAACGAGTGCGATATATAGCACAAGGAATGAAGTCCAAAGCCCTTAGACAGGCCAGGAGGACGAAAACGAAGAAAGGAGGGCATGGCTAGGATATATGCATGAACCTCGAAGGAAGAGAAGGATGTAGAGACGATCGTAAGAGGGGTCTAAGGGAGGGAAGATAAATCATACGAATTTAGTAAGGTGGACGTCCGATCCCCCCTGTCACACTGCGTCGGCCCATATAACCACCACGGGTTCTTCCAGACGGAATCCCAGATTCAGCGTTCGGTGGCGCTAGGAAGCCATCCAAAAACTTCTGGAAGTCACGCTGCTGAGCACGATCTTCCGTATCCTGCACGTCTGCTTGGCCTGCGAGTCCCGTACTCGATCGACTCTTGTGTCTATTAAGAGTTTTGCTATTATTTTGCGTGGTAGCTGTGCCCGACTTTCCATTAATTGCAGGTTGTTTACGAGACGCAGGAGCCGTGAAGGGACGGTCGGCAGAGGACAGCGAGCGCTGGGAATCATTGGGGAGCCCGCCTGGGACAGACAGTTCTTGGGGGATCGGTGGTACTGGAGGGATAATGTAATCGTTTGACTGTTTCGAATATCCTCCGTTTGTCCGAGGGATTTCCCCGCCATCACCATCTAGCATTTCTTGTCCATCTCTAGTAAATTGGGGTCCAATGGATGCTCCATCTCCCTCAAACTCGGTTGAGAAACCACTGACAACACTATCGCTGCTAGATGAATGAATGCTACCATTAGAAGCATCAAGCCGACCACGTAATGGGCTCAGCCTTCGCGCCTTATCCGCTCCGCTGACAGAGAGCACGCGCTTCAACTCGTTAACATGAATGGGAGACTCCCTGCTGGAACTATTGACCGGCGATTCGGGGACGCTCATTCGACGAGCACTTTGCAGGCCTGCTGCACCTTGGGGCGGGGGCGAAGTAGTCGTGGAAACAGAACTAGCACCATTGCCATTGATGTAGATTTGGTTGCGTATCGTCTGAGTCCCTGTCTTTGATCCGCTGAGGGACCTTGCTGAGGATTTCTCTCTCGCAGCAGCTTCCAGACACGATTCTTTAGACCATAAAGACAACATTTGTTCTGTGACGGCTGGTGGAAGAAGATCGCCTCTCTGCGAATTGACAGCTGACACATTTCCGATTACTGGCAACCCAATATTTCGTCCAGGGGAGCTTGGAGGGCTGCGGGACTTGGAGGATATGGACCGGTTGTACGATTCTTCAATTCGACCAACAAGTTCTTCAACACCGCTCTTAAACGGAGTCAAGTACCTGGTATCCTTGGCACTATCGTTGAATGTCTGGCGGGCGCTGTCTTGAATAATACTATCGAGGCTAACCAGAGAGAAGCTGATCGTTTCAAGCCAGATGCCACGCTTTTTCCTTTTGTCAATTTCCGTAAGAATATCCTTTCCAACGTTATAGGTATCCAGATCAAAGCTCTCGGATAATGCCCACAGATATCCATGTACCAGGCTTCCAATATTGACTTTTGCCGTGGTAGATTTCAAACCATCTGCAGTGGCCATATCATCCTGCAGCCTCAATATCATTGGGAGCCCAAATCTTGCAGCATTCACACCGAGATTTTCAACGAGGCTGGCGAGAAGCAAGTGAAGTATCCGAATTTCAGTTTCCTGCGTTGGACGTTGAAGAGCAACCTCATAAATAGTCAAGTGAAGCAAACGCAGAAAATTTGATTGGGCAGCGATCATCGCCTTTTCCCTCTGGTGCACACCCGCAGCTCGCTTCCCTGATTTTTCTATGACATCTGATAGATCCCGTCTAGGTGCATTTGAGGTTGTCGCTGACCGGTCTTTGATTTTAAGGTCAGTTTTACTCGTCTCCAGCTTCAACCAGTAGAGAAGCGCGTCAACATATGCGTATCGAACCTCCTTATCGGGCTCTTGAAGAAGCCATTGCGTCCCTTCCCACACATGAATACCAACAGGATTTCTCGATTCCACGCCAGCTGCTGCCATGGGTTTCTGGGAGTTTGCGACAAGTAAGATGTTTTTTATGGCCTTGAGAGCACAAACCTTTGCACTTGCTAAAGAAAACCCCACTGGGGTAGCCTCTCCAGGACCCGTAATGGCAATATCAGGTTTATCTCGTAAAGTGGAAGGTGAAGGCTGCTCCTGAGGTACGGGTCCGATTCGGGTTAAAATAGCTCTGATCATGTCGACAACTTGATCTCCATAATAGATATGAGTCGTCAGATCTCCAATGCATTTCTGAAACAGAAGAAGCAGTTCCTTTCGTTTAAGAGAGAGCTTAACATCGCTACCATTGGGGACTTTTTCCTTTTCGGTCAACTGCTCATCTGGTGATAGTAAAAAAGACATATACTGCATCAAGCCCAGCAAGATATCAATAACACTGAGGCCAATCATGTTCACGGGGGACTTCAGCAGCCAGTCTATCATGTAGATAACAGTGAAAGCCTTATCCAGCGACTCCTCCGTGGGAGGAACACCAAAAAGGTATTCCATAGCTGCAGCCGAAATAATGAAACGGGCCTGGACAGGGCACCACTTTGCCACAAGTTCGGTCAATGAGGTAGCCCAGTTTCCCTCGGCATCTACTGGCAGAGTCTCATTGTTCAAGAGAGCCTTGCGCAGGATAAAATCCAGCACAACCTTGGTTGTGATGCGGATCTGGCCGCGACTGCTACCAGTGACGATGATCTGTTCCAAGCAGCGGAGAGCAAGAAGTCTCATATCCAACTCCGCTTTCTTGTCCACATCAGCCGTAGTCTGAGACGCCAATGCAGGGTCTCCCTCCGCGGTATCGACGGTCTGCACGGTAACCGCACTATATCTTCGCCGCACCACTTGGTCCACCTCATGCTTGTCCGCTTCCTGCATTTGCGATTCGAGAGTGGTGAGCAAATCCTCATCCCCGTTGTAAAGGTTCTCCAAAATAACTGGCAGGATAATCCTCAGCGAATCTCCCCCGTCCGCTGCCAGGCCAGCCTCTGAACTGACCACTCCCTTCGTAGCTCGCAGCCCTGCGTGTTTCCATCGAATCGCCTGCGGAGGACTCGGAACGACTTTAGATTGCGGCAGCTGCTCCACATCGGCAAAGCTGGCATAGATCCGTACGACTTCTCTGTATTGATTTGCGAACTCCTGCTCAGCGGACAAAGCAGCCATATCCTGATGACGACAGAAAGTCTCGAATGTGGAAATCGAATCCTCCACCATGGAAATATCCCGGGAACGCAGAACAGTGTCAATCACCGTCAATACCGACCGTGCGAAAAGTGGTAGGTCTCGCGGAATTTTTTCGATGAGGGCGCTGAGGATCTGGAGGGTAACTTGGACATTTCTATGGCACGAACATTTGATGTCAGTAGGCCGATAAACACAGTCACAGGGAAACACCCCGAATTTGCCATCCCGGCGCAAATCGCCCTCAGAACTCACCCTATTTTGCGGCGCCAAACATCCCGAGCAGCCCGCTTCTCCAGAAAGGAGCTAACTTTGGAGATCTTGCTCCGGCGTGTGCTCACATAGTAAAGGAGGTAAGAGAGCTCGCTGGAGTTGGGTTTAACGTCCTGGACCCCTTTCTGATATTGAGGGTAGCATTTGAGGACAAGGACCTGATGCTTTGGCCGGCATTTTTGGCGTACACCCTCCATTGGCAAGATAGGCTGACAAGCTGAGACGTAATCCGCAATGGACGAGACTTTGGCGAAAGGGCAGGGAATGATTCCGACGACGTCCGAAGATGAGAGGCCGAGAAGAGCAAGGTAAACGAAGGCGTGGAAAAGAAAGAAAAGGTGTATTTAATAAGGAAAGTGTCGAAGATGAACCATGAGGCGCGGCGTTGAGGTCACGTCTCAGAGATAATCAGCGCAAATTGGCCAACAAGAAGATTCTGGTTGGTGCAATCACCAGGGGCGGGGTAGGTCCATCGGAGTGACACTTTCCAGGCTTGCAAGGCTGATAGACTGCATGCAGAGTCAATGGACGTTGGACGACGACCAGGAAAGGGGGGAACTGGTGACCGGGGGGGAGGATCGAGGGATGACAACAAATTAAACGGCTGGGTCGCTCGCTGCGCCGTGAAAGTCGGGAAAATCAGCCTGTCCGCCAAACCAGACTTGGCGATCGACCACCCCTGTGAGAAGGAAAGAAACGGCAAAGAAGGGCCCGGTTTGAAGGATGTCGGGTTAATTAATTAAATTGTTTATGTTCCTTCTCGCATCGAAATTGGGCAGAGAGATCAAATCGATGATACCCATGACTATTATTATTACCAACTTTTATAGTTCTCTAGCATTATGTTTTGATCTACTTATCTTCTCCCACACTCGCACCTCAACGTCATAGTTGGGATAAATCAGATTCCTCTCCCTTCAGACTATTTGCAAGTAATAAAGAGCAAATGGTTTCCGATGGATCCGATCGCAGATGAAATGTCAATTCCTTTGCTCCCGGAGTGTGTCTCGTTCCCATCTTGCCGTGCTGGGTTCGCCACTCTCCCCGCATTGATATTGCGGTCAAATAATTTTAAATGTCAAGGATTCACGCGCTGTCAACAAGTCGATAACGAGAGCCTAACGTATCTAGCTGTAGCGCCTTTCGCGTCTTGGACTGTTCGTGTCGCTCCAAAGAATAGCCGACGCCGTAGTTGATCACAGGGGGGTACTCCATACCTCGGTCACACATGATACTCTAGCTGGCCAGAGACCAGCAGAACGGGTGCATAAGATTTGACATCGGCCCTGTTGATGTCGATGCACTCCAATCGGATATCAAGGGCCCCCTCATCCCAACGCAGGTTTTATATCCAAGCGCTTCCAAGGATGGAAGAAAAAAGTTTCGGCCCCCCCGGCCACCCTCGTTAGCTCGTCCTAACGACGATAATCCTATCCAATTATTATTAATGGCGGCTCATAGGAGGGTCTCGTCTCGATCGCAAACAATTCCTATTTCGGTCGCGGGGTAGACCATCAAGTCTTCGAGTTCTTGTTTGCATCGTCTTCCAGGTTTCCCATTTCTTCTTTGCTTTGTTCTCCCTCCTGTTCTCCAGGCTCTTTTGTACCACCTTGGTCGGTATTGACGTCTATTCCTGCCAGACTTTCAATCACCTGTGGCCGAATGATATCACGGCGAAATGTATCTTCTTGGAGCAATCGTAGCGCACGTAGGGTCGCACCGGGATGTGTGAGGAACTGGGCGTACTCTGGTGTCTTCCAGTAGGAGTAGAGGTAGGCAAGATACGCCGTGAAGGCCTGGGCGTCAGGGTCTAAGCTATCGTCGTCCATGTCACCATCATCACGAGACCTGGAGATCCCTAGCAGTTGGGGATAATTCACCGCAAGGTGGGACAAGTAGTATGGATTTGCGAGAGAGGACACGAATTCGAGCTCGAGAGTAAACCGAGGGTTCGTGAGAGTGGCAGGTGGTTGTTGCTGCGGCTGATCCGACATTGTTGGGTGCTGGGCCATCTTCAATGACAGACTATCTTCTCTCTAGTTCGAGCTTCATGCAATAGCCTAGAAGCACGGGTTCAAGTGGCTGGAGATGGACAAACGCTTGGGACCTATGGGGAATGCCTGTGTCATGCGAGCTGGGGGGAGTTAGTCAATTAAGATGGCTGTGGGAAGTAAAAGACATACCAGGTTGTTGTAGAATTCGAATGCGCCCAATATACCTAGGTTTAGGAGAGATTGTCGCGATGAGGGATCTCGGGGAGAAGGTGGAAGTGAAACGCGATGAAGTTTGCCAAGATCCTGCTTCAAGCTGACATTTATCCAGGCCGACGTGGCCCACTTCCCCGCGAAAATCATATATGATTCAAGACCGGAACTGGAACACTCGAAAGTCAATATAAGTATTAATAGAACCTGGTGGTGAGTCTCCTGGCCACCATATTCTATTTCAATCTCACTTTTTTACTAATTTTCTGCGTAATTATGTTTGTTGTGTTTCAAAATATATATCATTTTAGCTTATTAGATAAACCTAGAGTACCCAGATAGTTCCTACAGAACTCTATCGACCTAGTATTTTTGACATTTAAACTCACGACTACACGTATAACTAGGCCCTACCTTATCCCTAACAGAAGCCCCTTCAAAGCACCTGGGCCATCCAGTATACATACCTACCTAGGTATATACGCTGACTCAAGACTGACAATCCGCAACCAACGCATCCACCATCCCCAAGGCAAACGCCGCATGCTTCTTAACAATCGGCCAGATGCTCTCCCTAAACTCAGAGTCTCCCTAATAAACAACAGCAATCAAACAGCACACAAACCATTGGACAGGATCCCCAGCTACCGTAGACGCAAACAGCTTATCCACGAGATCGGTGAAATCGGGGTACGTCATCCAGTGGTTTTCGAGGGTGCAGGTGAGACGCTGCTTGGCGAGGAGCTTTAGTCCTGGGATTTGGTACTTGTCTCCGAGAACGTACATGCGGAGGGAGACGAGGGGCTGGATAGGGGATTGGTGCTCTTCAGGGGGAGAGTCATCGCCGGCGTCCTTGTTGACTTCATCTTCATCTTCATCCTCATCCTCATCTTCATCTTCATCTTCATCCTCATCCTCATCTTCATCTTCATCCTCATCCTCATCTTCATCTTCATCCTCATCTTCAGATTCAGATTCAGATTCAGACTCGGATTCGGATTCGGATTCGTCTGAGCTTTCCTCCTCCTCATCTCCAGCGTCTACCTTCCCCTCTTCTTCAGGTGATCTCAGACCTAATACCCCTCATTAGCAAACACCCAAAGTAGAAAAGCGGAGAGAAAACCAAAAAAAAAAAAACACCTACCACCCCCAAAACCCCCACCACTTCCTCCCCCTTCATCCCGGCCACCACAGACGGCAACCCATCAAAATACTCCCCGTCGGAGTAATTCCCCTGATACATAAACTGGAACAACCGATCCACCATCTCCGGATCATCATGTCCCTCGAGGGTGATGTGTCCCGACACCGACTCCTGGAATCCGCTACTGCAGGCGGCATCGAAGAAGGCGGATTGGGGACAGACGATGGCTTTGTGGACGTTGAAGGTGCGTGGGCCGCAGGTGACGGTTAGGTCGGAGTATTTGCCCGTTTGGAGGAGGGGGGGGAGTGATTGGTAGAGGAGGGTGGTGGGGTGGTGATCGAGTTTGGGGTTTTTGATGGGCATTTTTTTTAATTTTATTTGATCTTTTTTTGTGGAGGGTATATGGATGTCGGGGAGAGAGTGTATTTTTATTGGAGTTGTGGGAATAGGGGTTATAACGTGTACCTAGTACTAGTAGAGATGACAGGCTTGGATCGAACCCAAGGCTATCTCAATTCAAACTTTTCTGAGTTCATTTCCTACAGGGCTCCAGAATTATGGGTGTCAGGTGGGTTGTGATATGACATACTTCGGGAATCAACAAGTGATATTATAACTAGGTGACATAGGGCTACAG
Source organism: Aspergillus panamensis (assembly GCA_027569225.1). Taxonomy (NCBI): domain Eukaryota; kingdom Fungi; phylum Ascomycota; class Eurotiomycetes; order Eurotiales; family Aspergillaceae; genus Aspergillus; species Aspergillus panamensis. Next base: position 910,509 of record JAPDER010000001.1, read on the forward strand.
AACTGCGGGCATGCGTACAGTTTAGAATGGATGTGTATTGCCCTACGAGGCAACTTTGCTAGAATAAAACAGGGACAAAATGAAGAGAAAGTAATAGAGAACATGCCTAATTCCCAGCAAAGTTGAAGACCTTCAGCAAACGCCCAATCCCTGGCATCCAGTGCACTTGATTGCAAGTAATAGAAAGACAAAAACAGTAGCCACTTCACTCCTTCCCTCCATTATACATAAGCTACCCAGCGAACACCACTCGAGAGCGAGTCTTCGACCGCTCTCATTCACAACGGATAGCCCATACGGTAAAGGTACCTAGGTATTCCCAGTGCAAGGGTTATCATAAACGAATGGAGCCGACGCCCGAAAAGCCTCGGCCCCTGACGCGGGATGTTAAAATCCACGACGGGAAAATGCCCACAATGGATAGTTCCGTCGATACCTCTTTCTCTCCTTATCTCTTCTTCGACAACGGGGTACAAAGATGCAACTCCTAGAGCGACAAAAGCGGGGCGGCATTTAGAAAATCGCCTTGTCGAATCAAGAAGCGCTCAGTCGTTGCTAACACTTCTCTCTGGCCGGGGTTTCCGCAAACTCTTCATCCGACTGATGAATCCACCGCCATTGTTTCTATTGTCCTCGAAACCGCCGTTGGTCCGCTCATTGGTGAATCTCCTTTCCAGGTTGGTGTTCTGTTTGGGGCTGCTGGATGAGCGAGCGCGCCCAGAATAATCAGCAGCACGTGACTCTTCCGCGGAATTAATCCGAGCAGCCTTCTTATCCCAGGCATCATCATAATCCTGGAAGAACGGATTCTTGTCATTTCGAGGGAATGTGGCATTGTTAGGGGTCGCTGGTGCACGGTACGCAGCATCCGGGGACACTACCCGACCTGTAGGACGGTTCATTCCCCGAATTCTTTGGGCCAAGCTCTTCTTCCGTTGCAGACCCCCATTCTGAGCCATATGTTGCTCAGTCTCGGCGGTGTTACGGGCAATCGCCGTCCGACTGGCGGGGGCTCCTTCCAAGAATGTGCTCGTGCCCAGCCCCATACTTTCTGCTCCGTGGACAGGGTCGATGCGGGCGCCTGGGTTGAAGCTAACTCCTTCGAGCTTGTTCCTTTCCGCTGCACCAATTGAGGCAAAATCGTTGTATCCTTCCTCCATTGTTCCGTGGAAAAGATTGAGGTCAATGTTCTGGTTGTTCGGACCGGATCCACCAAGGGCCATGTTTGTTGAATCCTTGGGGAAAGCCTGCATAGGAGCAGCGCGCAGGCCTTTGCGATTTCGGTTGGGGTTGCATGCATCAAACGGCCCATCGTGATGGAACACTGCTTCTTCAGGTTAGGAGCGGCCTCTTCAAGGACGATTAATTTTTTTAACAATACTCACTTCCTGTTCCATAGATGCTCGTTACGTCCAATTTATCAATGATATCTAGCTGATATGTGGGTCGCTTGGATCGGGACTTGCCGTCCCGATGGCGAACTTCGCGTTCGCGCCGCCGTCTCTCTCGTCGTCGTCTTTCATCTTCATCATCAAGAAGTTTGGAAGGTTTGTCCATTATCGACGACTCCGAGTTCCGACGGGGCCGCCTTTCTCGGTCTCCTCGAGGCCTACCGCCACTTGTGGTAGTCTGTGATGGTTTGCGAGGCGGGTCCGCAAAGATGTCCAAGGGATCCTTTGTTCGGCCTTCAGACCGTTCTCGCGGCGGTCGAGACGGACGAATACCGGACGAGCCGTTCTGTGAAGGTTTTTCTGGGCGTGGAGGCGCAGGTCTCGAGCCGTTGGTTTTGGAAGAGGGGTTCAGAGAAAGGTTCTCCTGTAGATTGAAAGATGTCTAGTTAGATTATCTCCCTTAAAAAGAACCTAAGAAGTAACAAGGGGCATCGTACGAAAAGGTCGCGGGTGTTCTGCGTCATATTGTCAATTGGAGATCCAACTGATCCTACCGGGGCGGACTGCGGCGAAATCGGGTCGGTATCATCTAGAAATGGGTTCGTTGACTTCGGTCGCTCAGGGCGGCCGCCGGATGTGATCGAACTAGACGGCGACAGGGCACGGCTTCGAAATGGGTTATTGGACCCAAGGTTGACCGATGGTTGCGGCGAGTTTTGATGGATATGCGAGACTAAAAACCACAAGAGATGAGATTAGTTGTTTTCTTGCAACATGCGACGGAACCAGGGGATTAATCCAGTCAAATAAAGCAAAGACGAGGGCAGCGCAATTTTGTCAAGGGGAGGACCCGCCGAACGTGAAACGGTTAGGAGATCATGAATCACGATGGGCAAGTCACAGAGCAAGTAGATATCTGAGAGGTGACGCACCTGGCGGGCCCAGCGTTACGCCGGGTGGGTAAGGATAGGAAAGAGTTCCTGGCTGTTGAGAGGCATTCATCTTGCCGGTAGACGTAATGCGACGACGATCAAGAACGACTCAGGAGGCACGATTGGATGAACTAGCAAGGTAACATAAAAAGAAAAGAGGAATCGGGAAATGGAAAACAAGGAAAAAAGAGAATGCACGAAAATAGCAAGAAATTAGCTGGAAGAGTTGAGAATGTGTTAAGGTTAGCCGGCGAGTACTGAAACAGTGATGCCGCGGATGTTCGGTCAGGGGGGAAGAAGAGAGAGGAAGTATTGGAGGGGTGGGAATTGAGCAGGAGATCAAAAACCGGAGGAGAACGTGGCGGGGTGTGGCAGGTGAATTTGCCGTCGACGTGAGTGGTCTCTTTTCTTTTTCCTTCTTTTCTACTTTTCCCCGTGACAATGAGAAGACACAAGAAAAAAGCAAAAAGGACGAAAGAAGCGTGGAGGTTGACTTGAAGGAAGGACCCAAGTTTCCGGGGGGGGGAACGAGAAAGATGGAGGGAAAGGAAAGGAAGAAGCGAACGAGATGAACTAAGGAAAGTTGACGGGTGCCAATCAGGTCGAAGCGCCCCTTGAGGAGAGGGGGGAAGTCGAAGAACAGCAGCAACAGCGATCGTCACGGCAAAAGGGGAGAGCGAAGAAGAGCGGGAGGGAGGTTGGGGTGGAGTCAATGGGGTGCGTTTAGTTTAATTGTTTAATATTATTTTACTTTATTCAGTCTCCCAGAAGGGGAAACCGGGAAGGCCAGATGATTGCCGATGGTTGGGGGGTGAAGAATGAAAGGGAACGGAAAAAAAAAAGGGTCATCTGAAGAGAAACCCCAGGAGTATAATATGCGCGAATGCTCCCCAGGCATCTTCAGATGGATTCGTCCGCTCAAGCAGGCCGGGGGCAATCCAAAGATCGGCGGCGTCCACGCAATTGGAGCCGAAAAGCGTAACCCAGGGGCAGATTATCTTCTCCCTCATCACCTTATCTTGCTTAATTTACTACCATCTCTCCAGTGGCAATCTCAACCAAATCGCTCGCACTGGATTGACTTTGACCATATGCAACCTAAGGTAGGCTCAAGATTATTCATGGCCAAATTCAATAATAAATGCCCCTGTTTCCGTGGATCCATTCGGGATGCAGTGTTAATTAATCCAGGTACGCTTTCCCAAACACATAATCATGTGTCGTCTATTCTTAGCGCCCTTGAGTGTTTCTAGTCTGGACTCTGGAGCGTCGGAGACTGACACCTCGTTCTTATTCCAATCTCCACCATTATTTTCCCGGCGAGATTCAATCCGAACATCGATCAATCTCGCCACAATGAACGTCCTACTATCTACCTAGGTATGTTATTAATATACCTCGACCGAGTCAGGAGTCGGGACTTCGTATCCTCTCAAACTCCGTAATTATTATCCTCAGTAAATCTCATCCAATCCAATCATTTCACAATCACGACGAATACGTCAGTACATACCGTCTGATATCACCACCGCCTCTATTAATAATTCTGGGACCCGCGTCGGAATGTACAGCAAACATCCCTCTCTCCGTGGAACCAAGGAGCTGGAAGGCTCACCTACTAATTCTTCTCAAATCACATCATCGTTTTTGAATCTGAGTTGTACTAATGAAAGAAATATAATGATAAATCCTTAGATAACAAGATAACCAACCCCCCCGGGCTAAGTAGAGCCTATCGAGATGCAATGTCTTTCCCAGACTTCCCTTTCGGGGAATTTTCGATCCGTTCTTCCGACCTTACCTTACCTTATCGCATGGACGGACAGAGTATAGATCTTCCTAGCCTGGCTAGCCTCGTTGATGTGGAATGTTACTCCTACTGGGATTCGAGTTATTCGGCTTGTTAGGTTCGCTTGACTGCCTGCATGCATGTGTGCATTTAAGTAAGCCTTTAAGGTCTTGATCAAGGTTTCAAGAGAAATGAAGACCAAAAATTAAATAAATAAATAAATATAAATGGGTGAGACATTACATCATAGGAGGTGAAATATCGATACTGTGACTTCTTCCAGATGGGCTATTCTACCTATCTAGGTGCTTAGATATGGAGTAGGGTTGAGGGGGAAATTATTGATTGAATTGGGGTTAGTAATATGTATGATAGAATGATAGTGTACAGGTCCGACTGGGTCCTATGATAATAGATCGGATCTGACTAAAATAGAAGAGAGCAAAGAAGAAAAAAAAAGACACATGAATAGACACAGAATTATCAAACTACATACGGACACCTGTATCGTAGTCCTCTAAATAATCAGCATCCTAGTGGTGTGGCTTTCCGGGGGCCTGCTTCTTCTCTGACAACCCCAAGCATTGGGCAATGTTGAAGAAGATGTCGATGGAGTTGTACACTCCTCCGAACAACTCCTGGCAGGGACCCTGCGCGAAAACAGGCACGTCGGTCAACGAGTGCACACCCTGAGCGGCATCTGGCGCCAGAGTTCCATTGAGCGTGAAACCAGTCACGGCATCCTTGTAGTTGGCATAGTAGCCGTTGGCACCCTTGACAGCTGGGAGGCGCGGTCCTTCCTTGTGCACCTGGTAGTTCTCGCGGTGGTCGGGGAAGGCAACAGTACCGGCGTGCAGGGAGTAACGGGGATCCCAGTGGGCCGGGAAGTGAACTCCCTCGGAGTAGCGGAGGCCGTTGGAGCCGGCGACGGTGTACTGGGAGAGACCGGAGTTCTGGTACATACCGATGGCCTTGCGCTTGTCACGGTCCTCGGTGCGTTCATTCAGGTACTTGGTGTCGACGGAGCCGGTGACGTCGAAGCCGTGACCGTGGTCAGCGGTGACGACGATCAGGGTGTCCTCGAGTTCGCCGAGGGTGGCGAGCTTCTCGATGGTAGCGCGGACAGTGTCGTCGAGCTCCAGGAGCTCACCGAGGGAACGGTCGTAGTCCAGGGTGTGCATCTGCTTGTCAATGCTGGCGGCCTCGGCCATCAGGAACCAACCTTCTTTGCGGCGACGGGCGTCCAGGACGTCAATAGCCTTGAGGGTCATCTCCTTGAGACCAGGAAGATCATCTGCATCACGGCCAGAGCCGTCCGGGTAGTTGCTCTGGTTGTGGAGGTTGGACTGGTAGACGTTGCGGTCGAGCCAGGTAGGGAGGTTGGAAACGGAAAAGACACCAAGGGCGCGCTGCTTCTTGGAGGCAGCCTGTAGAGCAGTATTGTTCAAACTGACGCTGTAGCCCTTCTCGGCAAAGAGCTTGTAGTAGTCGCGAGGGGCGCCCTTACTGGTGATGAAGTTCTCGGCACCAGCACCGAGAAGGACATCAGGGCCCTCCCACTTGGTCCACTCGTAATCGGTCAGACCCTCAAGGAGGGTTCCAATAACGTGGTCATACTCGCCACGGTCTCGAGTGTGAGCAGTCAGCGCACCCGGGGTAGCGTCCGCAAGGAAAGCAGTCGAGACAATACCAACACCAGCGTTGGGGTGCTGGCGGCGGAAGATCTCAGGCAGAAGCTCGAACTTGGGATCATCGAAGGGGCTCTTGGAGGAATCCACATAGACACCAAGGGCATTGACGGTGGTCTTGTGGCCTCCGTACAGGGCACTGGCGGAGTTGGCAGAGTCGGTGATGAACGAGTCCATCGAGTGGGTCATCTGGTGTCCCAGGACAGGGAACTTGTCCAGCTGCATCTTGGTCTGGTACTTGCCGTTAATGCTCTTGTGGGCGATGAGGCGGGCAGCAGTGATCATGTTCGTGGTCATTCCATCGCCGACGAACAGGATAACGTTCTTGGCGCGTCGCTTCCTGGGGATATCGCGAACCACCCAGTTGGCGACAGTCTTCTGGTTACCGTAGTAGGTCAAGGTTGCCTCGTACTCGCCAGGTTCGTACAGAGCAACGTGTCTGTATGCCTTGGCAGTGACATTGACCAGAGAGGGCTTACCGGCATCCTTAGCGAACAGATCTGTAGAGGGTTAAATTCACGAGCTCTGTCTGTTTCACCACAAAGTTTTTTTTCCCAGCCCTACCTTCATACCACGTGAAATCCCATCGCTCAAGCTGAGGTTCTTTAATACTAAAGTACTTGCTTACCGGAAGGGCGGTCTTGTCGCCCTTCTTGCGGATGGTGAACTGGAAGTTGGGATCAGGGGCACCAGCACGTGCCTCAGATCCATTGACGGGGGAGTGAACCTCGAGACGGATATCGAAGTGCTGTCCAGGGAGGAAATCGGCTCTAACCAAGAGTTCAATTTGATGAGTAGCTGTTTCCCACCTCATGACAACAGCACGACGGAAGACACTTACTGGTCGGGAGGGAAGACACAGCCCAGGGTGGGACAACCACCCAGACGCTGGTAGTATTGGGCAACAGTGCCAGAGGCAAACAATGCCACTCCAAGGAATGAAAATGCCCTCATCTTGCCCGGTGCTCTGATCTAGGCGATTGAGACCTGTTGGAGAGGATGAAAAAAAAATCACTCCTAGCGGAGGAAGAGATGACTCCCTTTTATTACTCTGGCCCTTCGGAGCTGGGAGCGAAGGAGCTCTCCGATCACGCGTCACGTTTCCATTGCGACTGCAGGACAAATCCCTCCCCATACCTGACAGGGCGGGGACCAGCGGTATCTCAGCTATCTGAGCCAGCTCCATGCCCTTGTCCAAAGGGCTTGGCAAATGCTACATATTGTAAATGCCGTAAGCCACAGGCAAATAAGAGTCTTCCTTTGCCTCCACGTGCGGAAGCTAGGCTTATCCATGAAGCTTGGATTGGGTTGTGCCCAGTGCCAAGCGAGCAAAGGTCTTGGCAACGCCCGGGATGCCAAGTATCTCTCTCTGCACGTGCCAGGGCCAGGAGGTGACAATGGAAGCTCGTTGAAATCTACCAATCTATCCATTAATAACCTGCCTGCCCCGCGATAGGCTGCCTGGAATTAAATTAATGTTTCCGGGTGGAGTCCCTGCAAAGAAGAAATGGAACACGAACCAGAAGCCCTCGGTACTGGACCGAGTCGTTGGAGAGTTGAGATCTATACCAATCGACGACGACCCAACGAGGCACACCGACCAATTCTCTCCCATTATACGATATTTGTTAGTTCCATTTTACCCCTATCTAATTTCCGGTTGCCCTTCCCCTATTGCTGTCCAAAAGGATCCTATGTGGATTATTGATGCTGACGGGGGCCTAGAATCCATAGCGGCTCTTCATTTCGAGAGACAAAAATTGTGTACTTAGTGGCAAAGGTTATTGATCCAATTCTTTCTTTCCTGTAATTACTAACCTGGCGAGGTAGGACGTAGCCGGCCTTAAATGTGGGTATCTATCAGAGAGGAGTTTGAAGCTGCGAAGCATTTGATCCCTACTTAGGTAACGAGAAATCTCACCTTTTTATAAACCCACGGAGTACTCCATACTAAATATTATACTATATGCCCGCACGATTTCACATAATCAGTCATTTTCTACTTTAACGCTGGGTAATCTTGGGTATATCTATTGAAATATTGGATTCAAAAACAAAATGACTACATAAGAAGATCTTGCTTCGCCAAACACTTTTAAATATGCACATCGATTGATTAAGGCAAATCTCTGGGTGAAGTGAGGTCCTCACCTGCAACCTAGATATACTTCATCGAAGCAATCCTCTACATCAACGTGACTTTCTAGAAACTGTGCATGATCAACAGTTTGTTCCCCTCATCGAGTGAAGAGCAAATAAGGTACTCCCTTCAAAAAGCTTATCACCAAGGCTGTTCTAATCCCCGCTTCCTTCTTCTCAAGGCCCTCACGCAGGACTCTCCACTTGATATCTAGAACATGCGATCGCCAGACCGGGGTTGATGAGCCAAGCGGGAGGTAATATTTTGTATATTGATTTATACAACCGGGGGTATAAGATATAGACAAACATAGCAACCGGCTCACCTAACCACAAACAAAGGGCTAAATTTAGAAGAAGAGGTGTCCTGCCATCTACCACCCCCGATCCTTAATAGCAGCTATAAAACGAGAGCGCTTAAGACCACAAGGCTCAAGTATCTCTTTCAAGACCGGTAGCCACCAGTCCTCATGACAGTCATGGATCACAGTCGCAAGGGCATACTCCATATACTCGGGATAGAACCCACTATACTCCCAGTCCACAATCCCCGATAGCTGGCAGTTATGGACCATGATATTCCTCGCTGCCAAATCCCCATGAGTTAACACGAACTTCGACTCCTTCTTAGCACGCATGTTTGGCAGTAAACGCTTCCATATGGAACGAGCTGTAGGAGACTTCACACGCGCAAGACAAACTCGTCAAACTCCTCTTCGGACTCAAATGGCCCCATAAAGTGGAAATGGAGACGATCGAAAAAGTTGAGTGTTTCTTGATGGCTGATCCGCCCGATATATGGCTGGGTGATGGTCCGGAACAGACGCAGCTGTTCTTTCAGCTGGGCTTTGATTGTATTCCGCTGATTCTTCGTCAGGGAATGCCACACTTTATCTAGAGATTCGCCGGGGACAACGTCGGTCACGGTGGCGATGACCTCTGGCTCAACGTCGTAGCAGCCAAACACCCGTGGGGCAAGGATTCCCTCCGTTGACGCGAAGTGCATCATCTCGGCTTCGGATCGGACAAAGCCTCCTAATGGTTTGTGCTTCACGGCGACTGGTTTACCGTTTGTAGTGAGGGATTCAACGACTCGATTGCCCATGTAATTATGTAGCTCTCGGCCTTCGATGCCGTTGAGGTATGTTCGTTTATTCTTTTTGGACTTGGACGGCATGTCGCACACCAGAGACTGACCAAGGGGCAAAAAACAAAGACGATATGGATAGAGGATGAAAAAAGGTTTTTAAGTTAGAGAGTATTTTCTGCCTCCGTATGATGATGACTGCGGCGCGGAATTGTTCGCGCGCGCTACATCTTGAGTATTTTTAGATTGCTACTGATTGGCGTGTCTGATTTTTAAAGTAAGAGGAAGTCCTAAAGGCTCTTAGCATTGCATTGGCAAAAACTAATAATTTCGAATACGTTATGCTGGAGTCTCACTAATACGTTGAAGACTATCTCTTTAGTCAAAGTAATCACATCTCCATCCAATGCAATTCATTCTGAAGTAAATATTACGAGGGTATGAACAGACTGTCAACCGTAACAACATGACAATATCTAAACTATAATACTAAACAAACTTCCACATAAGAGAATCCAGTCCCATGCCAAACCCAGTACCCGTTAATCGACGTGCATCACAACGTAAAGCTCGTGGCTCACAGAGTCAGCCAGAGAAAAATGACAAAATTACAATATGACGGGTTAGGTTATCCCCGAAATCAAATAATGAATTATCGCTGTCTCCGGGTGGAGGTGGACCGCAGGTCGAATGGGTTCGGAGCAGAGATACCTGCTTTGCGGTTGGACTGGGGCCTGGGTCGGGAGAGGGTGTATCTGAGAGGTTCTGTTAGCATGTCTTGGTTAGGATATGAAGTGGTAGAGAGTATGAACATACTTGGCGAAAGCCCGAGAAAGAGCCTTCTTGCAGCTGATTTTCTGACTACCGATAAACGAGTCCACGGTAACGGCGATGGCCCGGTCGATATCTTGGGCGGAGCAGTACTCGGATAACCGCATTTTACAAAAAGATTCGGCGATACGCATGATAGCTTCAAGGTGACGGACCTGAATTGCGCGTTAGCTTGACTCATAAACGAACAGCATACAAGGCATGTGAGGGAAGAGGCGTACAGTAATTGGGTATGCTCCCGTGGCGAGAGATTCCCGTCTCATATCGGCAAACAGTCGGGCAACCTTGTCCTGATCGATTTGGTAGAGCTTGGGGTGACAGTGCTCTCGCGCGTAGAGAATGTACTTCCGCAGAAGTTCCTGTGGGATCTCACCCTCCTTCTCTTCCTCCACTTTGTGTTCCGCTGCTTCACGCTCAGCGAGCTCTTGCTGGGTAGCAGGGAGGCGATTGCCGGCCTCATCGATACGGTAGCCCTCATCATCGATATGATCTCCATCTTTATTGATCAATTCACCTTTTTCGTTTCTGATCGGCCGGGTGGGGTTCGCCCGGTGGTGAGATTCGATCACAAAACTGGCTAGTCGTTCGTCCTCGGTGGGATCGACCAGGTCGCGCACCACACAGAGGATATCGAAACGGGACAGAATAGGCTCCGTTAGGTGGACATTCTCAGAGAATGGAGCGGTGCTGTTATACCGGCCGCCAATTGGGTTGGCCGCTGCAACCACTGCGCAACGGGCTTGGAGGGTAGTGACGATACCGGCCTTGGAAATGGAGATGGTCTGTTGCTCCATGGCTTCGTGGATGGATGTGCGGTCCTGGTCGTTCATCTTGTCGAACTCGTCAATGAGACACGTACCACGGTCTGCGAGGACAAGGGCTCCTCCTTCTAGAGTCCATTCACTTGTGAGGGGATCACGGCGGACACTGGCCGTCAAACCGACAGCACTAGCTCCTTGACCTGTCGCAAAGACTGCACGGTGGGCAGTCTTCTCCACGTACTTCAGAATCTGTGACTTGGCTGTACCGGGGTCACCAAGAAGGAGCACGTTGATATCTCCACGGATCGACATCTTGCCCTGGGCTTGCTTGCTGACTCCACCAAACAGTGAGAGTGCGACAGCGGTCTTGACGTCCTGGTGACCGTAGATACTGGGGGCGACAGAGCGGATAATCTTGTCCACGATCTCGGGATCCCGCGACAGAGCACGAATCTCGCGTTCGTCTTCTTCCGTCAAGTGGAAACCAGCCAGCTGGTCGTGAGACTTGACGACATGATTAGCCTCAATAATCGTCGCAAAGACCGGAAATCCGTTCTTGTTATTTAGTTGCGCGTCATAGCTGTTGCGGTAAATACCAGTTACCTCGATCTCATCACCAGGCTTGGCTGAATCAATCAAGTCTGCAAGAAGGATAACCTCTCGCTGTCGGGGAAGTCGACCAGCAGGGACGGAGCCAGGGGATTCCTGCAGGGTGAGTTTCTGGTAATTTCGGTACACCGTCTTCTCCGAGTTGACCGTGAAAGGACCCTTGGATTGACAGTTCTGGCAGTAAGAGATCTTCACTTCAGCGCTGCTCTCCTGCTGAAAAGGTCCCAGAGTCATCTGGCACTTTTGGCAAATAAACATGACATATTTCAACTGCGGGAACACCCCTGTCCGGCGAGTGACAACTCCACTCACGCGAACAAGGCAGTTCAGATGAGATTGACGCAGCTGGCGTAGCGTGTAAACAATAGGGAGATCGGTGATGCGGACATGAATCTCGTTATGAATATCGTGATATTGCGGATAATGGAATAGGGTGACATCCAGCGCCACCTGATCGAACACCTTGAGAACCTCCGTGGGCTCGTTTGCGAGGAAGTATCCAAGAACAGATTTAGTGGCGCTCAGGTGGCTGTAGGATACCTCAAGAGAGGCCGAGTTCACTTCACCGAGAGTCTTAATCTTGTTACCGTAAACCGAACCCCCAGCGGGATCAGTGAACTCTGTGAGGAAGGCCTTGAACTCGCGGTAGATAGAGCGGAGAACTTCGGGTCGTAGAACCCATTCGGTGATATTAGCTGCTTTGACATCGATTAACTCTTCCAGTGAGAGTTCTTCCAAGCCCTCATCAGCCATGTCAATATCTTCTTGGTCTTCATCGTAGTGGTGTCGTCGTCGGCGGGGCTGGCGAGTAAGATCTATCTCGCCTTCGTCGTCGTCTTGCAGAAAAGCCGCGGGCATGCGGCGGCGACGCTCTAGTTCGCGATCTCGTCGGTCCAAGCGAGCTTCTAGCTGACGACGGGCGCCGATATCTATTTCCTCTTGGTCTTCGTCGTCGTCAATGTACCTCCCCCTGTAGCGGTCGTCTTGTGTGGTCCTGTAATCTCTGTCGAAAGTGTCACCGAACAGATCAATTCCGTCCTCATCCTCTGCCATCTCCTCAATATCATCGATGTCTAGTTCTGCTTCTTCATCTCGGTCGTCGTCCTCATCGTCAAAGGGGAGCATAGGAGGGGAGGAAGGGGGAGCTAAACGAGAGGGTTAGCCAAGCCTATATAATCGCAGTGTAATCGGAAACATACGGCTGGAGGGAGGGGCAACGGAAGAGGCTTCATCATCATGCTCCCTGGATCTCTTGCGTCGACTCAAATTTCCCAACCCGCGATTTGCAGCGGAGGTGCTTGGGCGGAGGGGTGAACTGAGCACACACAGTTAGCTGAGCCCTTGAAATGGGGGAAATAATTTCGGGTTGAAGGCTGGAGCCAAGGTGGCCTACCTCATTGTGGATGTATTTTTCTCAATCTTTCAACTGCGTTGGAAGAACGAAAAGACTGTGTCCAAAAATGACACCGATGAAGCTATTAATTTTTGTTTGCAGGAGAGGGATTGGATTCGACTGAGAGAAAGCGAATTTGCTTGGCGTTTGTTGCGGCGCGGCCCAACGCGTCGAAGCGCGTACGAGACGCGTCATTTTCAATTTTACCTGATTAGGAAACATTGGTTTTCCTCCACTCTAGTCAACATCTCAGCCTTGGTTAATAGGATTGATGGATTGTAGGGGAGTCTAGAGTGAGAGCAATGCCATGAAGAGAGTGCAGCTGCTTGCCTCCTCGTACATCCCCCTTGCGATCTCATTTTCACCCTTCATGCTGGATATCGTGTGCATGCTACCCGCACTTCAACTTCGCCTCAACAACCGCATAACTCACAAGTACAATTCCAAGTAAATATGTCATTGCATCTGAAACCTTGCAATTGAATCATTATACACGCATATCTTTAAGTAATCCAAAAGATAACGCGAATTCAATGCAAGCTACCTAGGTAACAGCAGTGCAAACACGACAAACATCCCCGAGCCTTGCGGCTGCGCGTTCCCAGTCGAGGCTTGAGGCACCTGAGCACAACCTTCACGTTGACTCTCCGAGTTCTTCTTTTTTTTTCATATTTTTTATCTATTCTGTCATACATTCCTTTCATATTATCCATAGATACAAAGAAAATGACAAATTCCAAAAATATCGACTCCTCCGCCAACGCCGCACCCAGCAGGATCGCACAAGATGTCGGAGAGCGCCGCGCAAGTTTCAGTTCTCAGAACTCCCAAACCGCAAAAGAGTGAGCATATTAATCCGGTTCTTTTCTCTGCAGCGTGTATTCTCTTGTTCGCAAATCTGTCGTGTCCTTTTTCTAACCAAACCTGGTTCAAAGGTTTATCGAATCGCAGATGCGCCTTGAAGCCGACGCTCGCGAAGTCCTCCCATACGTGAGCCTCGCCTCTCTACCTGCTCTCTACCTGCAAACCCGAGGAAAGCCGCCAACTGACTTCCCCAGTCGTTTAATTCTTGCACACAAGCTCTAGGTCCGCTCCGACAAAGCCTTTTTGCCTGTCTCACCTGCAACCCCCCTCCTGCAACTCTAGATGCGCCATTCACCGCAGCCGGCATCTGCTATTCTTGCTCCATCGCCTGCCATGGCGAACACACCCTCGTCGAACTCTTCAACAAACGGAACTTTGTATGCGACTGTGGAACGACCCGGATTTCCGACTCAACCCCGTGCACTCTGCGAAGTGATCCTAAGACAGGCGTAAAGGGTGTCCATTCAGAGGAGCCCCACGCCGCCAACCGATATAACAGTAATTTCCAGAACAAGTTTTGCGGCTGTGGCGAGGATTATGATGCGCATCAGGAGAAGGGTACCATGTTCCAGTGTCTTGGTCTGGGTACCGTCGAGACCGGTGGCTGCGGCGAGGATTGGTGGCATCCAGAGTGTCTGATTGGCCTTCCTCGGGACTGGTATAAGAATTTCAAAAAGAGCGAAGAAGCCAAAGCCGATCCAAGCAACGGACAAGATGGCGAGGACGATGATAACGATGAGACGCCCCTTCCCCCGGGTTTTCCCGCCGAGGACGATTTCGAGACCTTCATTTGCTACAAGTGCGTGGAGTCCAACCCATGGTTGAAAAGATATGCCGGGACACCAGGGTTCTTCGCTCCTGTTTTCAAGGAAGGTGGATTGAAAAAGACTACCGACCAAGATACCGTAGCTGCGCCTGAACCTCCCACCGCGAGCCCCGGAGACAAATCCACCACCAACCCCAAGAAACGCAAGGCAGAGGACGCCGCCGCCGCCGCCGCCGATGACGACGAAGCAAAAGCAAGCGAGCCCTCTTCAAAACGAACGAAGGAAGATGACCAAGAGAACATCCCCTTAGAAAGCAAGACAGAGAACACGAGTCTCGAATCAAAACACAAGCACCATTCTCTCCCCACAACCGAACCCTCCGGGACGTTCTCTCTTTTCCTCAAAGAAGACTTCCGCGACCATTTCTGTCGCTGCCCAGAGTGCTACCCAAACCTAGCCGGGCACCCCCAACTCCGTGAAGAAGAAGAAACCTACGAACCTCCACTCTCAGAGAACGGGGAGGGCGGTGGAAGCACAGGAACGGGAGGGAGTCTTCTCGATCGTGGCGAGGCGGCCCTGAGCAACATCGATCGAGTCCGGGCAATCGAAGGTGCAATGGTCTACAACCATCTTCGGGATAAGGTGAAGGAGTTTCTGAAGCCGTTTGCGGAGAGCGGTACGGCTGTCGGAGCGGATGATATTAAGGCTTATTTTGAGAAGCTTCGAGGTGATGAGCAACACATCAGAGATGCGGCCGGTAAGGCGTCTGCGTCGTCTAACAGGGATGATAACGATAATGAGGATGCTGGTAGTCGGAAGGAGCAAAGTGGTATGTAGCCATTTCTTGTTTCCACGGAAGCGTTGAGACACTAATGTGAGAACAGGGTATTAATCTTTTTGTTTTTCGCTTTGGCTTGTCTTCACCAAAGAGGAGGGAATCAGTAAATTTGGGCGTTTGGGTTTGTTTTGATGGAAAATTCAATTTTAGTTGATACCATAAGGCGTACTATAACTGCAATTGAAACGACAGTTTTTATTTACATTGATTTTGTCAGACTTGTTCCTTGATTGGCTGTAAATTCTATGTATAGATCTTGAAATATATGGAAATCCCACTCCCTGTGTGATACTAGTATAGCCTAAAGATATGGATATTGAAAACGCCGAGTTCAAATGCTGGGCCCAAAACACACAACTCCTATATAATGCCCTCCTTCCCCATCACAAATGTACCCCAACCCGAAAAAGCCTAGTGCAAATCGTCTATTCCATCACTCTTTCAATCGTTTCGATGCTCGTCCCATAAGGCTATCGTCCGGTAGCCCGCTCCGCTTGGTACCAGGTAAACTTCCCGATCGGATATCGTTGTCATCTTGGGTGACACGTCGGTGAGGGTATTTACCCTCGAATCCCTCAAAACAATTGGATGGAATAGGTCCTCCATTCCGGAAGTACGGGTGCTCCAGAGCCTCGCTTGCCGTGATCCTCTTCGTGGGGTCATATTCAAGTAGTTGCGACAGCAGGTCGAAGCCATCATCACCAGGAGTGCCAGCACTGGATGTTGGAGAATAATTTCCATTCTTCAAACAGCTTTGATACCAAGCTTCCAGATTCGAAGACCTACTGAAGTGATTGGGGGCCCGAGACATCGCCAAAGACTGTAGCTGAGGATATTCTGGCATTGAGATAATGCCAGGCCAGTTTTCTTTGTGAGGTATGCCCATGATATCAATAATTTTCATCATTTGATTGCGTTGGAACGGAACTGTCTTCTTGCTGTCCATTTTTGCTTCTTCGCCTTTGAAGATGGGACGAAGGGAAAGCAATTCTGCGAAGATACATCCAACAGCCCACAGATCGACAGCGGGAGTGTAATGGCGGCTGCCCATCAGCAACTCAGGAGCGCGGTACCATATGGTGACGACGACCTTATCACCAGAGAAGAGCGAGTTCAAGGGTTTGTAGAAGAGGCGCGCAAGACCTAAATCACCAATGCGGATGGCACCGCTCGACGTGACTAGGATATTTGCCGGCTTCAGGTCCCGATGTAAAACCCAATTTGTATGTAGGTAGAGCAGGCCGTTGAGCAGTTGAAACAATATGGATCTTACCATAGGTGCCGGGATAGCGTGCCTTTGTGGCTGGGTGTGGTGATGGATAATCTGAAGGAGATCGTGCTCGGTGTACTCAAAGACCATGAAAATACACTTGTCTTCCAGGATGATCTCCGCTAGCTGGACTACATTGGCGTGATCTAGTTCCGAACATAGGGCCATTTCCCGGATTGCTGACTGGGAGAGCCCCGTGTATTGGACTACCTCCCCTTCTTTGTCGGGTTTAAACCTATTCGGTGATTAGTGACGCGGAAATAAGATAAAGCTTAAGAGCATCAAGACCAACTTTTTGATTGCAAACTCGCCTTTCTGGCCATTTTTTCCAATGGCTTTGTACACCCGACCATAAGTTCCGCTGCTGATGAAACCGACAATGTGATACCTGTCCCGTACGCGGACTTTACTTGTATATCCGGTCCCGGATTTCCTTGAATTGAGGTTCTCTTTGAAAGAGGAAAGGTTAGCATGGCGGGGAAAGAAAACCAAGAGAGTATTGCGGGGATCCTCTCATATGATAGGAGGAAAATAAGCAGGGATATCAAAGTTGAAGACAACGTTGGGCACCTCTCGAGCGAACATCAGACTCCAAGAGTTCGAGGGAAAATCATTACCACGTGGATAAAACCCGCCTAAAGAGTTGAAAAACGGGAAATTCCTTCCAAGCATGATGAAAGAAATACAAGCAGAAGAATTGTTGGGGCCCGAGAAACAGCGTTGAAGAGTTGGCTCATATAGACTGGGGCAGGACACAGCGTACAGCTCCTCAAGCACAGTACATAGTGAACTGAACGGGCTAGACCAACGAGGGAGAGAGGTGGCAAATGACGGGAAAGGGTGCCAGAAATTGAAGGCCGAGTGAAAAGAAAACTAAAAGCTGGGATCCAAAAAGGGGAGAAGAAGGAAGGACGAAGCAGAAAGGGGCAGGGGATAATAATGATGATAGTGATAATGATAATAATATTAATCGGAATTACTACCATCGACAGCGGCCTGGAGAGTCTTTTTCAGAGACAGACTTTGGCTGACGGAGGCCGCAGCGGGCCTGGAGGTTGCGGTTAATGAACCGGATGAGGAAGGCGGGTTTGTCAGACTCATGGGGACTCCCAGAGAGAAAGAGTAGAGAGTGGAGGCAGAGCGATCAATGAATGAATCAGAGCCGAGCAGCACTCGGGTCCACGGACGCAATGGGGGCGGCGGAATCAGGGCTCGGAGATACGGGTCTCCACTAAAGCATGGTAGGAGCAACTCCTGCAGGAGATGGAATGATGATGTTGGATGATTCTTGACGATGGGGATGCGAGACAGACTCGTTAGCTAGTAGTGGACGAGGATGAAGCTGATAACATGGTTACTCCTGAGCGTCTCTTTAGCCGGCTAGTGGTTAGTCAGCCGGGGAACCTGCTTTGGCTCTTCAATATGGCGCAACGCGTCGATTGGATTACGGCTTTGAGGTCCGTAGCGACCCTAGAAAGTACCTTAGGTACGTAGGTAGGGACCATGACTGTGCGTTACCCCTTAGATAGAGCTGAGATCTCACTTAAAGGAGAGTATGTCCAGAAGACTGCCAGAAGCCTAGAGGAGATCTCCCTCCGTTAGCTCCCTGGAGCCGTGTTGGGGGCCAGTGATCAGGTGTCGACCTGAGATCTACCTAGCATGTATTAACTATTACTCTGTCTTGACACCTTTTTGTGGCGTAGTGGTAATATTTTGTGTTACATCAGGCTATCGTCGGATAAAAGTCGAGATACAGGCTCGAATACCTGATAACCTCCCCGATGGCCTTAAGTTCATTCTTAAGAGAAAGATCACATGAATGTAATTATATCAATTAATTACTCCGTTCCTAGACAAGGAGCGGACAATTTGTGCTGTTGGTTCGACCATAGCGGAGTTTCATTCTAGCAACACGGAGTTCGATTAATCTCGACACGAGCGTTCTTCCTACAGTCCTACTCCTCATGCGACACGTGAGGTTCAGGCAAAAGCATCAACTCCTCAAATCATGAATAAGTGGGACGACCTCCCTAGCGGCACCTCGGTACCTTGATGTCAACCCCCAACATTTACTGGATGGCATTACCTATTCGTTACTTAACGAGTTGACAACTTGACATACAGAAGACTCTGTAACTATAACTTCGAAGAATGTCAGCTTATGAAAAGTAAGCGCTACAAATAGATTATGTCCGTCCGATTTATAGATACTTGGAACAGCATGCACACCTCTCCCATAAGATAAGATTGCATCACGACCGCCGCTTGCTCTATTTTTATTCCCTATGGGTCCATTTTCTGTAATTAAAGTATCAACCGAGCTTCAAGTCTCGAGTATTTTCAGCATCTGCGGCCGCTGTCTTTCCCTCTTGAAGCATGACTACCCCCATTGAGTGGGGCAAGGGGGATCCATGATGAAGTGTGCAGTGAGAGAATAATGGAGGAAACATCGCAAGCCACTCAAAATCAAATCAAAAACCGACCATATCAACCATATCCTGGTACGCCGTCCTCATCACTTCGTCACAGCCAAGAGTTACTAAGAGATGTGTTCTACGCTAGGAAATCCACACCCAGGCCTCAATCGAGATCGAGATATGATACGTGCTCTGGTGCAAGACAAGGCTGACTTGAAAATATGTACAATACATAAATATTCAACGGGCATGTTGTACATCCTGTCACCACAAGTTCGCCAGTGCCACAATTGGAGTATGAGTGTAGATAAAGCTAAGGGGAATTTGCGGGAATTTCCTGTATTCCCGGGAAATTTTGCCAGAGTTAATACCGGGGCATCCACAAAAACCTTTTAACGCCGTAGATACGGTGTGGGGAAAGGAGGAGGGAGGGTTCGAATAGTTTTCAAAGCTGGAGTACTAGTAGTAGTTAAGGTGCGTCCTGTTGTATGTACAGGAATACACTTACCCACAGAAGGGTGCTCTAGCCACACTCTGGGCAAGGCAGGCAGCCACTTTTCCCCCCTTGGATGATGTTGTTATTTGGCACTTTGCCTGTCGTCTGCTATCAGGGAGTTGCCCAGCGGTGGGGTAGTGGTGGATCAACGCTTAACCTGGACCTTTCCTAGCCTCAAAGCGTTGAACCTCTGGAATTGGTGCCAAGGGGAGAAGCTGACCATCCCACTGCTCTTGATGATGGCATCAATGAGGATTATTCAGGATCTTGTTTTCACTAGGTGGTCTTTTTAGAGGCATAGGGGATCAATTCACTGCCCCGGGGCTATGTCTTGTTTTTATAAAAAGACTCTTACCTTGTCAAAATATCAAGTAATCTTCTGGCAGCATCCATGATCCATTCGTGAACCCCACTCCTATTTGCATGGTTAAGAATTGGCTTTCTGCTGTTGGCACCGCTGATTTTATTATCCTTTTTTTGGTGTCTCTTTTCTTCCCACTTTGATCCACACCCACTGGTCTTCCTTTTCCCTAGTTAACAGCTTTGTTTCTCTGATCATTATTGTTAAAATGCAATTGTAGAAAGGCGGTCTCTTTTTATCCCTTTCTCTTTGATTTTTCTTATTCTTTACCTATCTTTTCCTGTCTATTTTGGGTATTCTACTGTGGTTCCATTTCGTGGTTGTATTTCCTGGATCGTCCCGAGCAGATCTGAGATCGACCCAGCAAATCCAGTCGACCTTCCGGCCAAGGCAACCACACCGCGACTACTCTCTGTCGCTGGGGAGCCTTGAATCCCACGCGCACAGGCCATTTCACCCCCCCAAAATTCACTCAACTATATCCTCTTATTTCTTATATCCCCTTCCGTCCCCTATTTGCCTCTCTGAAATCACCAATCCCTTGTGGTTGACGCGACTTTGCCCCCGACCTCTGTTTCAGCTGGTCCCCCGCACTTCCTGACCACGACCAGCATGGTCCGGCTACCTTTACCAACGCGCCTCAGCTCTCACTTGAGCACGAGGAGCAATGCTTCTACTCCCGGTCAGAGCAGAAGCACGAGTCCCATGAGGACTCCTGACATTAAGCCGTTGGCTCTGAAGGTTTCGGTCTTGAAGGTGAGTGAGGACGTCATTCCAAATGAGCTCCACCCGCAATTCTTAGTGCTAATATGCATTGTATCTACGAGTAGGGGAGGAATCTTGCGGCAAAAGATCGTGGCGGCACCAGTGATCCAGTGAGTATTTCTTCAAAAACGAGCCCAACGAAAGACAAAGAACCCTCCACAACCCCCCCCCCCCCCAAAAAAACGCAATAAAATTGTCCCGAGTAGGAAGAGAAACGATTTGCCAATAACCTTTTCATAGTATCTAATAGTTACTCTCGGAGAGGCAAGGCAATCAACGCCTACGATATTTAAGACATTGAACCCGGAATGGAACGTGACTTTTGAAATGCCGGTCATCGGAGTGCCGTTGCTCGAGTGTATATGTTGGGATCACGACAGATTTGGCAAGGATTATCTGGGAGAATTCGACATTGCTTTGGAAGACATTTTTAGTGACGGCGAAATTAACCAGCAGGTGAGTATTGTCAATCGCTGGTTGTCACCATCATGAGCTAACAGTGGCTCTCTATAGCCGAAATGGTACACCCTCAAGTCGAACCGCAAACCCTCCAAGAAAAAGGATAATAATGTGTCCGGGGAAATTCTGCTGCAGTTCTCGCTGGCCGACTCGTCGAATCCAACGGCATCGCCGGCAGAGATATACCAGAAGTTCCGGACCTTAGTTTCTACTGGAGAAGAGGATGACTACTTCCCAGTTACACCAACACAATTAGAAGAAGCCGAACAAGAAGAAGAGACATCCGATGAAAATGATGATCTTACAAAACCGGAAGTTGTAGAAAAGCGGAGACGAAGGTTGCGGCTAAAGCGTCTGAAACGCAAGTCGTTAGCAGCACGCGCATATCAGTTTTCCGGGGCTGGCAACGGAGTACAAGGTATTGTATTCATGGAGATCCTGAAGGTGACGGATCTGCCACCGGAGCGCAATGGTAAGAAGCCAATGGAACTTCGCCACCTATCAATGGATCTAACCCGGGACATAGTGACACGAACTTCCTTTGATATGGACCCATTCGTTGTAACTTCACTAGGAAGGAAAACTCTCAGAACACCAGTCATCCGCCATAACTTAAACCCGATATACAACGAGAAGATGGTCTTTCAGGTTATGAAACACGAGCAACTATACACAATGAGCTTCACAGTTATGGATAGGGATAAGTTCTCTGGGAATGACTTCGTTGCCTCAGCGGGATTTCCTCTGCAAACTCTTATTCAGGCAGCTCCGGAGGCCGACCCCGAGACTGGTCTTTATGAATTCCAAGAGCCAACTAATGAAACATTCGTGTCTGATGAAACTAGTTCGGTCGCAAAGTCCGATGCTAGGCCTAGAGTTAGCCCATCCCCGTCCACAAGTAACTTGTCGAAGCTCACTCGACCTGCGATGAGGTCGAGGAGCTCTACCGCTTCTTTATCTGCTCAGTCACAGCTGGAAACATCAGGGTCGATCCCATCCCTTGTTGTGCCCGAGGAGGGCTCGGCTAGTAACCTCTCGAGTGCTACTACCGCAACTACCGGATTCAAAGCAATTTCCTCCCATGAGCCTGACGGCTTCCAACTATACAAAATCCCCTTGACGCTAAAGAACAAGGAAAGATGGGAAGATAAACATTTCCCCCAAATTATTGTAAAGGCGAAATACATGCCCTACCGCGCACTTCGGCAGCAGTTCTGGCGACTGATGCTTCGCCAGTACGATGCTGATGACAGCGGTCGCATCGACAAGGTTGAATTAACCACAATGTTGGATACTCTTGGGTCAACTTTAAAGGAGTCCACGATAGATAGCTTCTTCAAACGCTTCACCGCGGAGAATCAGTCCAGCGACACCATGGATCTGACCTTCGGCCAAGTCGTCATGTGCCTTGAGGATACTCTCCAGGCATTGCAAAAGGATCCAAGAATGGTCGGCAAAAATATCAGCCCAAGTGCTTCGTCGACGGGAAGCCAGGAAAGTGAGGACCAACTCAGCGGGGATGAGCAGGATGTCGAGATCAGCTCCTCTCCACCAGTAAATACAGAGCCCCAAGCGACCTCGGTCCCCACAATAGCATCCCTAGACCAATTTGGTACGGAAGACCTTCATCCGGATGATTTGGGTGATGAGCGCGGTGAAGAACATGTTATTGAAATCCGCGAATGTCCCCTCTGCCACCAGCCTCGACTTGCCAAGCGTTCTGACGCAGATATTATCACGCACATAGCTACCTGTGCAAGCCAAGATTGGCGACAGGTCGACAATCTCGTCATGGGGGGCTTTGTGACTTCAAGCCAGGCCCAGCGTAAATGGTACTCGAAGGTCATCACAAAGATTTCCTACGGTGGCTATAAGCTTGGCGCAAACTCCGCCAACATTCTTGTCCAGGATCGAATCACTGGGCAGATTAACGAGGAGCGAATGAGCGTGTATGTTCGGCTGGGTATTCGACTACTGTATAAGGGACTGAAGAGTCGAGACATGGAAAAGAAGAGAAGTATGTTTTCCCTACGTTTTAATCAACGCAAACTAACATCCATGTTGCAGTTCGCAAAATCCTCAAGTCCCTCAGCATCAAGCAGGGCCGCAAGTATGACGACCCGGATTCAGCGAGTCAAATCCGAGACTTCATTAACTTCCATCAACTTGATCTCACCGAGGTCTTATTGCCCCTTGACCAGTTCAAGAACTTCAATGAATTTTTCTATCGAGCGCTCAAGCCCGACGCCCGGCCCTGCTCAGCCCCGAATGAACCTAGGGTAGTGGTTTCCCCGGCCGATTGCCGATCAGTTGTTTTCGACCGCATCGACGAGGCAACAAGTATCTGGGTGAAAGGAAGGGAATTCTCTATTAAGAGACTGCTCGGGGATGCCTATCCGGAAGATGTGGCACGCTACCAGAATGGAGCGTTAGGAATCTTCCGTCTCGCACCTCAAGATTACCACCGATTCCATATCCCCGTTGACGGTGTGATGGGAGAGCCCAAGACTATCGAAGGCGAATACTACACTGTAAACCCGATGGCAATTCGCTCCGCGCTAGATGTGTATGGTGAGAACGTCCGAATTCTGGTCCCAATTGACTCCGTTGTTTATGGCCGGGTCATGGTGATCTGCGTCGGCGCTATGATGGTGGGAAGCACTGTTATAACGCGGCAGGCAGGAGAAAAGGTGGCTCGGGCTGAAGAGCTCGGGTACTTCAAATTCGGCGGAAGCACTCTTTTAGTATTGTTCGAGGAAGGGGCTATGAAATGGGATCGAGACTTGGTGGACAATTCCAAGGGTGCCCTAGAAACTTTGGTAAGCGAACCGTGCAACCCCTTACTGCTCTTCCCGACACATGGTCACTGACATGAACTCTTCCCTTCGTATTTAGATCCGAGTTGGTATGTCTGTCGGTCACAGTGCTGAAATCCCCCAGTTCGAGCCCGACATGCCCAAGAAAGCAGAGAACGTCAGCCTTGAGGAGATGCAAGCAGCCAAACGGAGAATCGAAGGCAGCCTAGCCTAGCTCCCCTGGCTAACGATCCGGCATTACAGTAGACGCTAGATGTGATTTTATCTCCTCTTTGTACAGCGAGGATTCATTGCTTTTTCTAGCGTTTGCAGTGTATCTTATTTAGGCCAGGAGCCTTTGAGAGCGAGAAATTTAGCGCAATCGTCAAGACGACTATTGTGAAGAATGGTCGTTTGGGAAGACAGTGAGAAGCTGTCAAATCCATGCATTACATAGCCTTTACTCAACGTCCACTATGACCTGAAATATAAATCATGTTTGGGTAAAAGAGACCCTCGCTGTAATGTAAGCAAGTGCCTCGTAGCATTGATTCCCTACCCAGGTGTACCTTAGGAGACTGTCGAGTGGTGACTGGGACTCGGCATTGTCAAAAGCTTCCCAAAACAGACTAGCGTTGTCCCCACGCGCCACGACCAAAACAACCGCGTGCTGCGGCGGCGACTTGCCAGAGCCAAAACCCCCCTCAAAAGTCCCCCCCCCCTCGACGCCTGATTAGAACGCCCTGCTGCGCAAGGAGCGACTTTTTACGATCCGCCAGTGCGTGTACAGCTCCAACCTTTCGCCTTTGGATGGTCGCCCTCAATTGCAGATTTCCGAGACCGGGTTGTTGAGAAGCGCACGCGCTACCGACATTCATCAACACAACCACCACCCGTTGTCCCTGTTGGACGAAGTTCAGCATTAAGCCTGGCCGCGACTGCGCAGTATTCGACTTTGACATCGAGACAAAAGCCGTGGAGGAGTCTGTCACCTACGCGATTTATCCATCGATTGGGCCCTCCGCGTCACGTCATTGGGATTTGTTATTCGGTTCGGTTCGGTTCGGTTGCCTAGGGGAAAGATTTCAGGACGACGACTAGTGAAGGCAGGATCTTTTTCTTCGCGGCAAAGGGAATTTGTTTTTATCCAGCCCAATTCGCAGATTAAAGAGAAGGAGGGGGGAAGGAAGTTGTCTTTCCTTTCTCTTCCTGTGGACTTGAGAAAGAAAAAAAAACACCGACAAAAGAAAAGCCCTCGGTTGACCTCGGTCCTGACATGACCGTCGCTGTTATATCCAATTCCACGACTCAGACGCAGCGTCGCGAACCTCTGAGGGTACTTGATATGGCAACGTCGCAGGCGCGCGCGCGCCATGCGCCGTCCGCCGCGCCTGGCGGGATTGGGAAAGTGTCGGGGAGGAGAACGAGGTCAAGCATGGATAAGCAAGATAGAGGGGAGGAAAATGTGAATGGGGCTGATAAGAAGCGGAAAAATGGTGAGTTCTGGGTTCTTCCCCTTGATGGGGATGGAGCGAGGGTGGGGGAAGTGATTAGAGGCTGACTTGTCTGGCGTCATGCCGTTCGTTAGGACCATTTGATGAGGATGTCGAGGGATTTCAATTTTCGCGTATTACCACGAAGAAGGCAAAGTCTGGGAAGGATACCGTTACAGAGACTCAGTTACCGGCTCCAGAGAACCCTGCCCCAAAACAATCACCGCGGAGAGGTCGACCGCCAAAGAAAAAGCCAGCGGAGAAGGCGAGCGGCACGGTGGAAGCGAAGAAAAAGTCCGTAGATGGCACAGGTACAAGGCCGACGCGGGGAAGTGCGAAAACCGCTCCAGCGGAGCCGGAGCCACAGCCAGAGAAGAGCTCGCGCTCTACGCGAAAGCGCGACCACAGTGAAACAGTGCCGCTAGAGAAAAAGCGAAGGAAGGGCAGGCCGAGCAAGTCCCACGAGGAGCAACAGAACGGATTCGTTTCTCCGGAACCGCAACCTGCGGGGACTTCTACGATTGCATTACCATTGGCGGATACACCGGTTATCCAACGAAATAGGGAAATGAGGGGAGCGAAGTCAGCGAAAGGGAATAGGCGCAGCAGCCTTGGTATGAGAGGGCGGAGAGCCAGTTCGCTTATTGACTCCGGGGCATCCAATGGTGAGGGAACTATTCTTTGTCCGCGCGGATTCGTGTACTGACTGAGATGCTCCAGCTTTGCCCCATAAGAAGGTGGACACGGCGGACTTTTACAAACACATCGCGAGCGACGGTTTACCGGAGCCACGCAGGATGAGACAATTGCTGATTTGGTGCGCCACGCGAGCAATGGGAGACAAACCGTCGGGTTCTCGCTCCGAGGACGAGAGTGCTCGACTAGCAGGTATGCAGATATTCGAAGCTCCTGAAAGAAGTTTGGGGCTAACTAGTCGAAGCGCGTGTGATCCAAGAGGAACTTTTAAAAGACTTCTCCAGCAATTCAGAGCTTTCCAACTGGTTTGGGCGTGAAGATGAGAACCCTCCGGCCCTGGTTGTAAAGAAGGAGAACCCGAAGAACGTGCAGAACAACGAGAAAATCAAGGAGCTCGAAGAACAAATACACAAGTAAGTTCTGCCAGGGGTATAATGACTGGTTTTTCAGTCATACTAACACTCATCCAACAGGCTGCAAAAAGAGCGACATGCTCTGAATGCACTATTACGACCACCTTCTATTCCACGAGTAAGGTCAAGACCGAAGAAGAGCGACGCAACAGCGAACGGCCCCGAGAATAAGCCCTCAGAATCCGAACCCAATCCTCCCAATTCCACACCACCTCATCTATCCTCAGAAGACGACCAAATCGACCTTTCAATACTCGACCCCTCACAACAAAAGCTTCTGGCCTCAATAGACCCCGAAGTCGCCAAACGATATCCACAAGACGGCAACACGCCATTCCAAGACGCACAGCCAGCCGGCCCCGACACCCCCCCAATTACCCTCCCACCGATAACACCATCGAGCATCTCAACGCGTCTCTCCCGTCTAACAAGCAGACTAGCCCCAACCCTCGACTCCTTCGCTGCCGGAATCCACGACATTGAACTCTACCGAGCCACCTCAGACACCGTCTCATCCCGAGTTCTACGTATCTGCGCAGAACGCCTAGAAGAGCGCGACGCGCGGAACGCCCTCCGACGACTCGCAATCGCCGAAGAGGGCAGAGCAGGATCAGGATCAGGAGCCGGAGAAGCAGCCGGGGAACAGAAGGACATAGCTCTCCGCCAACGACCGAAAGAAGACCTAGGGTTTATTCTTGGGGCGTTGAGTCGGGTAGAGAGACGATGAACACATGTGGTCTGCATAGTTTTTATTTTTAACTTTTATTTACTTTGATTAGTATCAAGCGAAACAAGGGTCAATTTTTTCTTTCTTTCTTCCCTTTTTCTTGCGTTTGCGTTTTGCGTTTGCTATTCTTTTATTTGGGTTTTTATTTCATGTGTGTTTAATGTGTTTACCA
This sequence comes from Aspergillus panamensis, assembly GCA_027569225.1. NCBI lineage: Eukaryota > Fungi > Ascomycota > Eurotiomycetes > Eurotiales > Aspergillaceae > Aspergillus > Aspergillus panamensis. The sequence continues at coordinate 937,662 of JAPDER010000001.1, forward strand.
GGGCTGTTACCTAGGTAGTTGTGTACCTAACCTTTTGGGATTCGGATTTGACGGGCCATTCATTATTCAAAGCGTGGAGTTAGGGGTGTTTATGTATGGTATGGTATGTATGATGAGGGAAGGGCGGAAATGGAAATACAAATGCAAATTCAAATGGACAGGGTTGAAATATTCTTTTTTTTCGTTCCCTTTTTACTATGCTATTAAGTTAGGTTTTGGCCCATATAAACAAACAAACTTCGAACCGAGTCTTAGAGAAGGAAGGAATTGACATTGACATTTGACGGAAGAACCTAAATATGATAAAAAAGGTTCCAAAACTACCTAACCCTACTTTCTACTTTACTCTATACCATGCTCGCTCTAGATCAAAGTGTGCAGAAGACAGGGATAGGAGAATCGAGATGAGCTTGTTTCGAGATTAAGATGGTACTGTCCACAGATAGACTTAAATCTAGTCTCATCTAAGAAAGACCTGAAGTAAAATGCAAAACCGCACCTCGATATCAAAGTAAGGACAATTACTCAATCAATCGCTCAAGAAAAGAGAAATCGAGAAACAGACAAAATACCCCGCCCTCACTATCAGGGTAAGGGAGGTCATGACTCGTGAGATCGTATTGTAGTTTCTTTCTGAAAGGTATGTATATGGTATGACATGATGATGGAAAAGTATAGACTGGTTGACTGGAGTAAACCAAAGAAAGGAAGAAAGAAAGACAACACGACCAGAGTAATCGACGACAGAGAAAATATTGGGAAGTGGGAATATCAAGCTTAACACCGTGACCATAACCATAACCAAATCAAATACACCAGTGTCCAATTTAAGATAATCCAGAGTCAAAAATGAGATCAATGTCAATTTCAAAAGTGGGTAGTAGAATGACCGAGTAAAAGTGTTGAACGATAGGAGAAAACCAAACGACCTTCATGGTAGATGGGGTAAAATAGAAAAATAGAAAAAAAAAATATGCAAGAGAATTAGAAATTGCAAAGAGGACAAATAATAACATGCGGGGACAAGAATCAGACATATATATGCAAGCCAACAAACCCACGCTGAAGAAACATGACAACTTTCGCTGCTTCACAATCCAATATTCAAAACGGAGAAATAAGGGGAATATCCGAATATCAAAACAGGTAAACAAGGGTAAGAGAACAGTGTGTCTTGCGACTAGATCTAGAAACTAAACAATCCACTTCGTTTCTTTCCGAGTGGATAAACGACAAGGGCTGCAAGGAACAACCCAACTGTGAAGGCAATGGCCAGCTGGACCATCCCGTATCCAATATCGAAGGCGACTCCCTTGAACTCATCCTGGGAGTAGTAGGGCTGCGACATGTTCTTGGCAGCGTCAACGAACCCCTGCGTGCCATTCGATATCACGTTGTAAGGGGAGGGTTGGCTGGTGATTTGTTCAGCCGATGCGATACCAGATATCAAGGAGCCGCTAGCCGCAAGGCCAGAGGGAACTAGGACGAAGATTGCGGGGAGCATGGCTGTTGCTGCAAACCCGTGTCGCAGCCGGCTGTAGAGGTTGGCCATCACGCCGATCACAAACGCACCTAGGGCGTTGGAGACCTGGGTGCTGGAGTAGAATCGTTTGCCGGCGAAGTAGTTGGTCACGTATCCAGCAAATGATATGATGAGCATCATCGGTATTTGCTTCCATTTAGCTTGGTTAACGGCGGCAAGGCAGAAGGTGAAGAGGATAACAAAGGGGAAATGCTGGAGGTATTCGTTCTTGATAGGGCTAGGAGGGCAGGTATAGTCTGAGGAAGCATCGGAATCGAGGAGTCCGTATACAGCAGTTCCGATTGTAATTCCAAACCCGAGGAATAGGGAGTAGATGATAGCATAAACCATCCGAACCGAACCTGCTACCATGCTACGTGACTGCAGCTCCAGGCTGGCACACAGCACCAAGTAACCAGGCAGAATCAGGGCAATAGAAGATTGAGCCAAAGCAGAGAAGCAGAACAACCGCTCTCCCTCGTACCTAATGCTTCCGAAGGCTCGGGCAAGAAATGAAGTCAAGACGGCGGCAGATATTTCGAAGACATTGGCATATAAAGTCGAGCGTGGTGACAAAACAAGTTGTAGGACCCCCAAGAGGCATCCAAGGAGAAAGGCGATGGGCATGTCGATGGGACGGGCGTTGAAGGCGAAAGGGCCCACGCAGGCGCTAGCACATCCGTGTAAGAGAATGAGAATCCAAATCGGGTATTTCTTCTTCTTCTTCATGATCTCATCCAACCTTTGGATAGCCTCTTCCACCCCAATCACATCATGAATGACTTCTTTGTAAATAACATGGACATCGGACAGCTTTCCTAAGTCGACGCCCTGATTCGAGCGCACAACCTTCACTTCCGTAGTGTGGGTGGACGAATCGTCAAAGGAGATGATCATACAACTTGGTATGTACAGAAACTGCCCGTCAATCTCCAAGACCCGAGCAGTCATCTTCATATATTCCTCTAATCGGTGAGTGGGCGCTCCATACTTCATGAGGGCGCGGCAGAGGCGGATCAGGTACCGTTGACGGGAGAGGAGTTCGGCAATATGGACAGTGATGCGAATTTCGTCTTCCAACTTAGGTTTGCCCATCCGTTTGGGTACTCCAGGGATAGCTCCGCTGCTCTTGGAGCGTTTGAGCATTGCTATAGGAGAGCTTGTGGAATTTTTGGCCGTCGAACCAGAGAGAGCGAGTGAGGCGTTGGACTGACTGGGGGATTTCTCGTACCACTTCCTCGGCCGCTGGGGTCGCCAGCTGGGATCCGGGGACAAACCACGCCCGCTCAAATCTCCAGAGCTGCTCTGGCGGGAATGGCCATAACGGCCGCGAGAATAAGCGGGGGGTTGTTCGTAAAGTTTGAGGAGAGAGGAGAGGATACCACCGCGGTAATAGGAAGGGCGTTGAACGTAGGCATCCGGGTCCCTTTCCTCCATAGGGGTGACCTGCCCTGACCGGAGCCCTGGGGAGGGGGCACGGATCCGGCCCAGAAAGCTATGATTTTTGCGAGTCATTTGTTGTACAAGTCGGTGAGCTTCAGAGGAGCGTGTATGTGGTTGTCGCCCATCTACTGAGCTATAGTCATCGTCGTCGGAGAAGTCGTCGAATTCTTTTTCGGGAAGTCTGATCATGGGTATGTCATCCCCATCTTCTAAAGAAAGTACCACCTCGGTGGGAGTTGATGCAACAGATGACGGCAGACTTGGCCACGGGCTTGGATTAGGAGACTTGGAACGACGGCCGAGAAGGGATGCCAGTTTCTGAGCTCTCTCTTGTGCGGAGTGGATAGCCCTCCCCTTCTCATTACTGACCTCATCCGCTCCGATCCCCGGGGAGCTCGCCCTTGACTGGCTTGTGACACCAGCAGGCGAGCTGGAGTCGATATCCACTAGTGGTAACGAGTGGGGTTCGGCGGACGTTCTCTCTGCGGATGGAATGCTAGCGATTGGCGATGGTCTCTGTGGTAGTGACGAGCCCCTTCCATCAAAGCGGGTTGGTGACGTTGATGGAGCCGGGGGCTCACTCACAGTGAATTTGACGCGGTTCGCGCTTTTGAGAATACCTGCATTCCGTTGCTTGCCCTGAGCTCCGCTGGGGTCCATCAACCGCTCCTGCAGGTTCTCATTGGGGGTTAGCAGGGGGGATACACGCGGCCCTGGGGGAGATCTGCCTCCTCCAGATACATCTGTAAGGCTCGATCTCCTGGAAGAGGAAGATATCGGTAGATCAAAATAACCGCCAGCCATTTCTTTCAGCTTCCTTACGGATCTGATGGAGCTCAGTCTCAACAGACAGATTTCTGAGGACTTGTCTGTGTTACCTCCTTTCTTTCTGTTTCCCTCTTGGCCTGTTAGAATTAACTTTTTTTCAGTGTATATATATATGTATTAATATATTAGTCGTTGTCTGGTATTTTTTCACTTTGAGTTAAACCTGTAGCATAGCAACAGAGTCAGATATGTGTGTGTGATATATGGGCGGCTTGGCTGCCCCAAAGCCATGTGAGAATCACAGTCGAGTATGAATGAGACGAACCTCGTAAAATTTGTGCCAAGACCAAAAATGATGATAATAATTAAAGGGTAAAAGGCACAGACGGTATAATCAGGGTCCCTTCGACGCAATCACAGCGGAGCGAACTGTTGGACAGATGGGATGGAAGGGGTAAAAGGTCCCGCTACCAGGAATGATAATACGTCACCGAAACATAGTCAGGAATTGGTGTGTCCTGCAGCGTCCAGAAGAGGAGGTAAAAAAAAGTCGAATAGAAAAGAATATCCCCGCAGCAGGAGAAAAGGAACGAGGGGTATGATCCGTAAAAAGGGGGGGGGGGTGGGAGGCGAAAGTCGACGTTCAGGTGTATTGTCTTCCCGAAGAGGAAGGAGTTTGAATCGAATATCACAGCAAAGCAGAAAGAATATTCTCAGCGATAGATGAAACGAGCCGAGTATGGGAGACGAAAGCTCAAGGGTAGCAAGAGCAGGGTCGAATCGCGGAATTGAACTAGCTCACAGTGTTGATCATATGCAAAAATGAGGTTGCGCGATCTTGTGTAGCAGCAGCAAGAGGCGCCTGCGGAGTAATTTGGAATGATGCTTTTCTCTTTCTGGATGTTTTCTAAAATTTGACAGCCAGAGCCGTATGTGAGGGGGAATGCGGAGGGAGGGAGTTGTTTTGTATCAGAGCAGTAACAGGTTTGCCACAATGATAAGTCACACTGTTTCGGGGAGGGCCCAGAGATCAGGTTTTTGATATCAGCAATGGCAGGCAAAGGCGAAGGATGGCTCACCGGCGGAGAGGACCCAGAAATCGCGTTCAGGTGGGAAGACTGGGAGCAGGATGTCCAGGCCGGTCTGGTTCGAAGACCGTCTCCATCCACTATGGCGAATTCGAAAATAATTAAAAAAAAAATTAAAAAAATAAGATTATAATAATAGAAACAAAAATAAAATAAAATAGGAATAATGATTAGGAATGACAACAACAATAATTAGAATAGAATAGAATAATAAAATAAATATAAAATCGAGAGCGAATCGAAATCCTAAACAAGTCACAGGGGAGACAGACAGGGTGACACCCAACCCCGAAGGAGACCAGAATTGTGTTCAGGCATCAGCTCTGCCCGTTCTTTTGCCGTGCTTTTGTTCTCTCTCCTCATCTAGACTAGATTGAGGAGGTAATTACTCCAAGTCATATTCAACAGCCTCTCTTATCTTGGGCTGCGGCCACGGTCGTCGACGGAACTGGTTCCACGGGCTCCACGATGCGGTACTACCGGGGCCAAAGGGGAGTCACATTGGCCTTTGTAGCAGAGAGTGGGTGAGGATGGCGCAAGCAAAGAATACAGGGTGCATTATTGAAGTCAGATTAACAGACCATGGAGAAACTAGAGGACGAAGAGCACAGGAATCATCCTGATACTTCTTTTTTTACCTCTCTTTGTCCAGCTTCTAGAAGGATGAAATTCTGGACCGGAGTTGACCATTGTTAAAGCAGCCCCCACTGCCAAGTCACTTTCCTTCTGGAACGTCTCAGAGGGGGCAGGAAATGACGAGAGCTGGGGGGTTGAGGATGAGAGGATGAGAAAAAAAAATCATAATGGGTCCTACCCTACCCTGACTTCCAGGGTGTTTGGTAGCGGAAGGATCACCGATGAACGCCTCCAAGCTAAGCTAAGCTCTTTCTTCGGTTTGATTTTTCTTTTCTAGATGCAAAAACCCGAGTGGATCACTTTATCAGTCTGCTTTTTTAGCGCCCGTACGGAGTCCCGGACCGTGAATGAGAGAAAAGCCGATGCCCAGGAACCAAACTAAACAATGGCCTAGACACAGGAGCTAAAGCCTTTATTCCGAATAATAATAGTATAATAAAATTGCCATCATCTCACTTTTGTTTCTTTGATGCCCGATCACTACCTAGTCCTACTATACTAGTAGGGAAAAAGAGGGTTTTTACTCGGCATCCCGTCATCGGCAGGAGAACACCGACGACTCCCCAGGTAGGTAAGGTAGGTAGGCACTCAACGCAGAAGGTGGAGCCCGATGCAGTGGAAAAGCTGTGGAGGGGTAAGGTGTTTCTGCGCTGAACTCGGTAATAGGAGCGACTAACAATTACGAAGCATCTGGGGCCCTCTGTCATCGCATAGGGACCCAATGGCGGAGCCAGGAGGAGGTGAGGTTGGGATTGGATCATAGCCACAGCTGCAAGTCAGAAGCGATGATGCAGCTCGCGTTACGAATGCATCCAAAACAACCTCCCTTGAACTGCACTCCCCTGCGTGCAGAGCGGTTGGTCCCTGATGATCATTAGCTAGTTTCCAAGGAAGCAGCAAATAATCGCCGTAGTTAGCTACTATTTATTTTGTTATTTCTCTCCTTTTCGATTGTTGATAAACTTGAAGCACTGCGCAGTGGACGATCGACAACTATATCTTTCAACGGCTCACCCGATTGGGAGATGCCGGATGCTGCCCAACTTCTTGCCACTACGTCCTAAACAACTATCTACTTACATCACCTTCTGATACCAATTCACCTCTGATCTACTTTCTGGGTCAGGAAGTATTTGTTATGCTCCATAATTGTAAGTTAGGAACAACAATAGTGATGCTGAGTGTACCTAATGGAACCCCCACTGAGTTTTCAAACTCACCAGCACCGATCCCCCGTACTCTGACCTTGTCTCGAGTTGGTCGGACATGGCTTGGAGAGCAAATCTGGCCCCTTCTGCTGTCCTCACACAGGTAGATCCGTTCAAATGTGGTGGTATTAACCTTCTCCTTCTCCTAATTTAATGATTTTCGTGATAGGCAGAAATAGTGCGAGGCGCCCCACTGCGATATCTCAGCATGACTGCGTGGCTTGTGACAAGTATGGGACTGGCCACTGACTTCGGTAATCAGAAACATACGAGCTCTTCATCTCCAGAGTATATCCACCGGCAAGCATTACGGGACTCAAATTAGAACAGGCCCCTAAACTGTCGCCTTCATTCTCGCTCTGAAAACTCAGAATGACAGCCAGCATGTCTAATCCACGTGATCCAGTCTTGCTGTTGTTCCCCCTTTTCCCCCAACGACGTCAACGACTCAAAGCTCTCCAACCAGCCAGATAGGGTGGGTATTGTGACACAACTGCCGGCCTACCTATGTTCCACCACAAAAGCACCTCAATCCGGGGCCGTCGGTACAGCAGCATGGTCCTGATCCAGTTGATGACTCTACCGTGCTCACCTCGCCAGTACTTTTTATCTCACACTGGGACCATCAAACAACTACCCCCGGTTTCCACCTGCTAACGGCTTCTCGTACGAGTCAACAAACCTAACTTCCCGCTGCACCCAGAGTCCAGACAATCCAAAACTACGGAGTAGAACCGGGTCACAATCCAGCCTGTACAACCCCCAAATAAACGGGGTTCAGCTCTCCCCTCACTCGTCCAACACTAAGCTGAGCTCACCCCCCGAGGATGACAGTGCAACTGGCAAGAACGCAGGGACCGATACTTAATTCTGCAGGAAGACTTGCCCATGGGTTGAAAGGAGAGGGGGGGAAGGGCAAATGGAAAATGAAAAGACTGTGCACTGCGCTTTTGCTCCCGGGTGTCACAACGGGGAGAAACGAGACCCGAGCCGGCGGATGTATGTGTCCTTGACTTTCCTTTCATTTCCTGAGAGACGACTTTATCATGCAAAAATCCTGATTCACTTTTTTTTTCCTTGGCGCTTGTGAGAACGGCGACATATCTGCCTAGTCCGGGGTCAGGAGGAATATCTCGAAGAAGCAGAAGAAAAGAAAGTGTCTAGACCGTTGAAATCATCCTTACGACAGATGTCCAACGAGTAGGTATTCCCCACGAGAGGTTCAAATAATGCCGTCAACAATACCCTTTCAAATCCAGACCGGTGAAGGAGGCATTTCGAGATAATGAGCCGGAAGACTTACCAGACTTTTGCTATTTCTGGGTCCATGTGGATCCGAGCTTATTTTTTCCCCCTCCCTCCCTTTCGCTTATTATTTATTATTATTATTATTAAAAACTTTGCAAGTGGCACAGACACAGACCTACATACCTGAGGTACTCTTTCCCTGTAGATAGCTAGGGGAAAGCTATCGGACCATTTCGAGCTCGTTCAAATTTCCATCCCTACAGGGAGATTTATTAATATCTAATCACTGCACGCAAATGAAGACGAAGATCCATGATACTGGAAATTGGAAGAAATAATGCCCAATTGGCCAAAAATCGCCTTTCCTTAAAAAAAAAAAAAGGTCGGATCACTCAGCTCAGCACTAACGGTATGCATCTCATCTCATGCCTTTGGACGAAATTTGTTGTTACCGGGAGATAGGCTTGAGCTCCACGACTAATGAGTTAGTTCATAGTTGGCTAACAACACAGCAACCTCCAATCCTAAAGCAAGGGGAGGAGGCGCTGGCCCTAGCTGACATGTCCATGACTCAACGACTAAAGAACCTTAAGCCGAAGAAAAAGGATCACCACTCACAGACTCGGCACGAATCACTCAATGTTATGTAGATGGCCACTGGCTCGACTCGCCATGTCCAGACGGAAGAATCTAGCCTCGAGACTAGAAGCCATGCCAGCCGTTGCGGACTTGCGGTTCCTGGTCCAGCTCCCTAAGGTCCACCTAAGGTCCCAAACTTCAACCCTTCTTTTTTTTTTTCCCCTTCCCACACACAACTCGGCCGGCCCAGCGAGTAAACTAAGCTGACAGATCCATAATTGATCGACCGACTTTTCTAGATTCTCTTGGGTTTGGACCCAATAGACGGATCATGTGGTCGGGAAGAGAATTTTTATAGACGCTAGCTAATTTAGCTTATCTTTCTCTTTCTACATAAGTATACTTCTAAGCTATGCACGTCTACTCCACTGCTATCTATCTACCTATCGATCAGAAAAAGGGAAAAAAAAAATTCTACATGGCACATGCCTCTCCCGAGTCAGGTACATGCTTAGCTCCATGCAAGATAAGAGAAATACCAACGGCAATTACCTTATTACTACCAGGTAGTATGTACTGTACGGAGTAATGGCACATGGCTTTAACCAACCCTTGATGTCATGTCATATTCGTTCGATAATTTGTGTCCTGCGTGGTATGATATGAGGGTTTGAATTGGGAGATAATCCACTAAGTATGGAGGGTATTATTGAAGAGAATTCTATGTGCAAAAGAAAGGGAAAGGGGACAGTTGGTTCTAGACTAAAGAATTATCAAGGTGTTTGGATATACTGCTTCTATGCTAATGGTTGACAGTTGAATGATTTCTTAGCGAAATTTTAGCAACAAAATGCATAAACAAGTACTTCTTAGATATAGTCTTCGCCATACAGCAGGTAATATAGGGCTAGGGTTTGCAAATAAACGCCATTGCAAAGTGCATATATATCTCCAATGATTGAGTTATCAATAGACTTCATGAATAATTAAAACAGCTAAAGATGCATTTACAGGAAGTATTCGGAAGGGGGAGGTTGTAAGGTAGTATGTGTTAGGACCCTCATTTATTTAACAAGATGTCTCTACTCCTAGTTCAAAGACGAGTGTTGTTGGCTGACCCTTGTCGACTTGCTGTCATGGTAGTCATCTATCCCACAATCGAGTTTTTAATTCCAGTTATGTTAGACAAGAGCTACAATAATCGCGACATTTAACGTAAGCAATAGGACACAGTCAATTATAATATGTTCATGGCACATACCCATATTCCAGATGTATGTATGTAAAAGAAATGAACAGCTTTCGAGACCGAAATTTCCAAAGGAACTCCATCTCTAGTTAGATTACCAGATAAACCTGTCAAGATAAAAACACCATATCATTAACAGGTCTTGAATGGCTCAGGAGAAAAACAAGTTCCATGTTTCATCAATCAAACTGCTGAGAAGTGCTTAACGATAGTTAATAAACAAAGATGTTGGGGAACAGAAGCCCATAAGTAGTAGGAAAAGATAACACTTCAATCCAGCCAGCCAGGACTTGATCAATCCTCCAGTGCATATTTATTGGACCGAGTAAAACAGAAAGTCCCAGGTCTCCAGTGTTTCAAACACAGTTTGTGAGAATGTAAAAACTGACAGGATCTGTCTTTCAAAATCCCATCGTCGTTTCAAGAAGAGTAAAATGAAAGAAAGGAGATTCATGTTGATTGATTTCGGACGGCTAAAGAGCACCGACATTTGGGTAGGGAAATGGAAATCCAAAGCTAGACAAGAAAACAGACGGAATAAAAAGACAATCATCCTAAGTTGCACGTACGTTACGTTTCAGTCATAGTATGTACGACGTTTTGCCATTACATGATCGGAGTCTTACGCTTTTCAGCGCTCGACAGCACAAGCATGGGAGTCTTGCGCCTTTCCGAACTCTGAGCTACTGTCTTCTGGCCAGCGACGACAGCAGCCACTGAAGGGGACCCCGTTCGAGGAGAAGAAGCCTGGTCCGTAAATTTGCCTCCAAAGAAGCCATCTTCACTGACAGGGGTGGTCGTGTACGGGCTGTCCTGTGACTTGCGTTCCCGCGAGGATCTCTCCTTTCTCTCAGAGCCAATGGCACCATTAGCAGCAGCACGCAGACTACCCAGGCTCGGCTTGCTGGACAGGCTACCACTACGAACAGTGGCATCATCACCGTCAGAAAATGTGAACTCCTTCTCGCTCGCCGGAGTGTTCGTTCCACCACTGCTGTGGGACCCCAAGCTTCGGGTCTCCCCACGACGCTCGATTCCTGCACGTACCAGGTTATGAACGGCACGGCGGCGTTGTCGGGTGGCGAAGTTCTTGCTTCCTTCGTGTTTAGAGGTTGGTTTCGCAACGAGTTCCTCCAGCGATGGAGGGCCGCGGGGCTGACGGACTGGATGCTCTCCCGCCCGATTCTGGCCCGGTCCAAATGTGCCGGTGGCTGGGGTGGGTGGGATCTGAGCGGTCTTAGGGACCGAGGAATGGGCAGCACTGTTAGCTTTGGTCGTGTCAATTGCCGGCCTGGCTGCAGGGCCAAAGGATGTGTTTTTCTTATGGGATCTGCGGAACGCGTTCGCTGAGGGCGGAGGGAGAGGGGAGAAATCATCCTCCAGAGAAGGGCTATTCCTTGATGACACATTCTCCGACACATTTACAGGAGAACTAGTAGACTCAGGAGGTGGGGAAACTTCAGCGCGGAAAGGAGGGACATGCATGGCTGGAGACTGGATCTCTTCCTCATGGTGGTACGATGGTGGAGACTCTTGCTGGACACTGTTGTCATACACGTAGTTCAACTGACCGGTCAGGGGATTGTAGACAGAGTAGAGTCCGGGCTGGCCAGCAATGGGCTGCACCACGGGCTGCACGCCCTGCTGGAGCTGTTGCTGGTAGAATCCCATGCCTGGAACAGACAAAGAGGGATATTCTTGCTGTTGCTGGCCCATGTTCATTCCCAGGCTCAGTCCCTGGAACTGTTGTGCGGCAGCGGTAACGCTGATCAATTGCTGCTGCAGGCGTTGTTGCTGGGCAGCAAGGAACAAGTTTGTGGACATCAGTTCTGCGTACAAATTCTCATCAATGGGTATGTCGCCAGCGAGGTCCAGAGCCGGAGGTGCGAGCACCTGCTCCGGCAGAGTGTACATAGGACGACCCATGTTCATGTCCATCCCCTGGTTCATGGCTAATGAGTGTCGTGGGAATCCAGCTCCCGTGGCGGTTTGTGGGACGCGTTCAGCAGTGCGATTCGGAATGTTGCCATACCGATCCGTTTCCAGCCCGAGATGCTGTCGTCGTTGATTTGCCGTGGGCACCGTGGCTGATTTGGGGGCAGTCCGCAAACCTGCTAACAGATGCGAACGGCTGGTCCTTGGGGTCGCTGGAATAGGCGCCGAAGGCTGGGATTCATCGATGGTTGAAATGTGCGGAGGGGGCACACTCAAACGCTTGATGTTGGGGCCTTTTCTCCGAGAACCGAAGCTGGAGCCGGGAACACCCAGCGAACTGCCATTATTGAAGGACGGATTGTAAGTCATTTGAGCTAGACCACCAGTGTCCATACTCGTAGCTGTAAATGATGGAGTATAAAATGTATGTGCAATAGGTGAATAAAAAGGTCGTGGTATCTCGATATTCAAAAGGCGCAATGTAGCCGATCTGACCGGAAATTGTTTCGCCGAATTAAAGTATTACGAGACGCTGAGGGCAGAAAGCGTACCACCAGGGGTTCACGGACAGCGGTATTGAGAGGAGATACGCAACGAGTGGAATCAAGACACAGGAAGTGATTCCTATATGACAGCCAAACAGGCTTGTTTCGAGGTTAGCCCAGTGTGCACACAAGAAATCGATGAGGATTGACGTACTAGAGACACACAGAGAGCGATGTCCAAAGATGATTAATAACCAGGTGTACAATTAAAGATCCGAGCGTCAAATGTAGGATGTGAGATGTAGCTGGGTGTCTAGACCAGGAAATGAAGGATAGACAGTAGACGCGACCGGATGGCGTCGGAGAACTAAATATTTCTAAAGAGAAACAAAGGTCGGGGGTCTCTGGAATTAAAAGACTGATGGATAAAAAACGCGTGAAGAGATGCACTGCAACTCTTAGTAGTAGAAATTGATTTCCTTGATACGAAAACGATAAAACCGAGAAGGAGGTTGTTGTCCTCGATCGTCGACACAAAACAGTCGGAAGAATCTGGCCAGATTCAGAAGAGCCGCTTCTGTAAGGGGTATTTGCTGAAGGATTCTAAACTTCTTTTTCTCTTCTCGTCAAATTTGTTGAAATAATTTTTTTGGTGGTTTTTCTTTTCCTTTTTTTCTAAAATTCCCACAGTGTGGGCGTGGGTAAGAAGACTGAAAGAGAGGCGGATTTATCGACGCTGGGTGCTGAATACGTTCGGGTCTCGGCGCGTTGGTCACTCTTTTTTCCTCTCTTTTTTTTCTCCCAGTTCCGAGCTTTCCCTTCCTATTCCCACGGGTTTGATGCAGGAGAGCACTAGAGAAACCCAAAGGATTTCCGTATTCTTTTATGGATTATGAATTCGGAGATAAAAGAAGCCCAAGTTCTGCTGGAAATGAGGGGGGTGCGTGTGGAGGGTCGAAAAGAAAGTAGGGGGCAAAAGAAATAATATAAATTAGAAACGAAAAATGAAGGGGGGGAAGAAGTGAATAGAGAATTAGGTGGAATGAATCTGACTGAGGAGGTAGAAAAGAAGAAGAAAGGGAGGAGGAACCCAGGAGGAGGAAGAAAAGAGTGAAGAGGAGAGAGGAAGGAGGAAGAAGAGAAGGAAGGAGGAAAGAGGCAGAGGGTGAGAGCTTTTGCGCTGGGGGCGGAGGAATAAGGATGGTTTGCTGAGTGTTCGGTACCTGGGGTTCTACAGTCCCCCATATTCCTCCTACATCACGCGAATAGGATTATAAAAAGCTAATCATGGTCATTCCACTGCCTTCAAGGATGAAGATTAATACTTTGAATTTAATTAACTACTCTCAATTTCCATTACTATTCACATCCATCCTGCTCCTCGAGGTTCGAACTTCGCTGGGCTGAGGGACTGAGCCGCTGGTTGTCCTCAAAAAGCCATGATTCATGCACGCTGACTGGCTCGCTTTCAAGCCAGGAGCCAGGCTCTTCAGTCTCATTCGGGTCTAGCCTGTGGGGCCAAAGAGCCACTGCATGGCAAGTACCGGTCCTGATTGGTGGATAGCCAGCCATTGTGTTCAGTGCCTGAAAACACGGGCAGGATTCCCAGCTGGAAGTCACGAGTCACCCAACACAAAAACAAACATGCAGTGCCATCTATCTCATGGAACAAATAAGGTAGATTATATTCAGTCTAAGATCTGATCAAGTTCCTCCTATTGATCAGATACTCCTTAGCCTTCAAAAAGAGGAAAATCATGAACAAACTATCAGGAGGCTAATGTCGCCTATGCTCCTTTCGCTCCTTTCGGTCACATTTGTTATTACCTGCAGTGGTAACAGCCGCCCCGCCCAACCAATCCAACCCCAGAGCAATTTGTCTCTTGCAGCCTGGTCCCATCGCATCTCCCATCCACCAACACTATTGGTTTCATCTCCTCCACCTTCCCTGACCCATCCCAGCCTAGCGCTTTCAACGTGGCTTCCTTCGCCGCCAGCCAACCGATTCTGTTGCAAGATTCGCTCAGGAACCGCCGTCCTCATGACTGGCTGCTCAGTTGGTTGGCCTGATGCCTGTGTCAACAGGGCAATTCTGCTGGGTGACGCAGCTCTTTCTCCCACTTCCTTGAACTGTGAGCTTCATGCGTTCCCAGGAGGTAGGTATCGGGATACTGGCATGGTCCTCTTCGCAATGGTTGCGATCGCCCTAACCGCTTTCCGCTCTTGGGGTGGAATGCCCAGTGGCTGTTCTGTATGTCTACCTGATGGAAATGGCCTGGAACTCCCGGTTGTGTCATGGGGCCTAAAAACTGGGAACACATAAGCTTACCTAGTGGTCATGCTAAGCAGAGGCTGTTACCCTCGGCCTTGGTTGGACTAGAAAGTATATAGTGGGATTATGTGCGTGGTTTGTTCTCGTATGGAGTCTAGAAAATCCAACATTATAATCGAGTTCCTGAATTTCCTATCCAAAATAGCAGGGTAGGCCCATGCTTAAAAAAATATTGCATACAATTTCCTATGTACAGAGTATCTATCCAACCCCGCGATATATGTAGGTTGGCCAAGCTTGCGCGAGACCTAGACCCGTGTTCTTCCTTGGATTTTCAAAATTCCGGTTTGTTGCTCAAGGAGGGAGAGTGCAATATGTGGTTCATTCAGAAGAGCATACAGCGCTATGGGCCGGGGGGGGAAGAATATAGTTGGGTATCCGTTGGCAAAGCAGAATCTCAAATAGCCCACCAGAAATAAATATTGTCGTTGAAATCAGAAAATAGAATATTCAAGGACATGTATAATGGAAAAAGGGAGGAAGGTGATGGAGGGGGATGCCTATGAAATCACGAACAGGACGTAGCAAGGCCAGCAGGTGGGAGATCATAGATCCTAATTAGCGAATTATAGAATCCCAGGTCAATACTGTGAGGTCGTGCGACTTAGGCGTCAACAGATACTATAGGTCCAGGGAAAGGTAACGAGGCCGGATCTTTATGATCTACCTCCGGCGACTCACCCCCTACGCCTTTCCCATTCATTCGGTCGAACTCCAACGTTTCCGCTAATTCAGCAGCCATGGGATCCAAGTCTTCTTCCTTCAGGCCGGTGGCAAGTGCCACAAGTTTACGATGAACGTCAAACTTGGTGCTGACGCCTGCATCAGCCGTTTGTTGAGCTAGGTCTTTGACTGCGACACGTCGAGCCTTTTGTTCCAAGCAGAGTGTCTGAGCCAACTGATAGGTCATAAGTAGCCCATCATGATCCATGGATGATGAATTCGGGCTTTCCTTCGGAGTTGGCGTCGACGCTATTCGCTCGTTAAGACGAGCTTGTTGGATTTGCTCCAAAAGCGATTCATACTTGCTTCGTAGCTGTTCATACCGGTTGAGCTGCATGTCGTTGGGCTCTTCTGCGGCCTCCTTTGCTGCCAGGGAAGCGGACTGTCTTTGAATCTTCTGGCGATCCAGTTCCAACTGTTCGTATAAAGCCTCTGGGTTCGCAACATCATCGGAGTCCTGCTGGTTGGGTTTCGTGCTTCCGTAGCTCGCGGCTAGCTTTTTGTTCGCTTCCGCCATGATAATACCAATCTTTGTGAGCAATTGAGAAGTAGCAGGAGATGACTCATGAGGCTGGGTGGCGGACAGAGGGTCGGGGTCAGCCAGGGCCGCTAGTTCTCCATCGACTTGCTCATTTATTATGGTAATTGAGGAGGGAGGTGGCGGAATATCCCTCTCAGAAGGGTGTGCTCGCTGAAGGATGCTTGCAGCCGTTTCGCCTTTCTTATTCACAAGGTCACCGGCTCGGGGGCAGCGTGAAAGAAGCAAGTCCACTAAACGAAATGCGCCATTTCGAGCCGCAACCAGCGCCGCAGTGTCTCCATTCGCATCTTGACAGGATAGCAACAGGTCCACCTCCTCTGCAGAACAGGTGGTGCGCAGTCTCTCTAGAGCCACCTCACAATAGTAACGCGAGCTTTTCCACTTTCCCTTACTCCTGGTAGTTTCTGCTAAATGGTGAAACAGCGTGGCTCCAAACCAGTCCCTGAAGGAAACGGTGTCCAAAAGCAAGTCTAGAAGTGCTGGAAACGACCTCTTCTCATAATTGTTTGTAAACAGGACAGCGCGCACCAGTGGCGTTTCTTCATGCTCCGACAAAGTTTTCATATCCGCTCCCCTTCGAAGTAGGTCTTTCACGATCTCCAAATCCCCCATCGCACAAGCCCAATGAAGTGCGGTATTGCGAGAATCATCAATTGGTCGATCCACTTGAAAGTTAGCTGGTGGTTGCGGCGGAGGGATTCGTGTGGCCTCTGGCGCATCACCGACAGTCATGAAATAATCTAGGAGTTGGTCGCCATAGAGGATATGTTCCTGCTGGCTAATTGACATAGCAGACACTTCATTAAGGCCGCGCTTGCGTTTCCTTGAATAGTTGCCATTTTGTGGCATTGTTACCATCTCCTCATCTGCTATCATGGAGGAAGACTCTAATGTTGTTTGTTCAATCGATTCATTATCCTCAAATCCAGCATTCATCTCATATTGCTCGTGGGTAAAACTCGGTGGGCCCATGCTGCGATGTGACTTCACCGCACTAAAAACTTCTTCATTTGCAGCCCTCTTGTTGCTATTTTTCTGGGCTCTTGATTTCGAGGCGGCTGTTGTATGTTTTGGCGCCGGAGGAGGGCTGCGGTCACCAGCAACGTAGTCAAATATCGGTCGTAGTTTGTCGATTATGTTATTGCGTTCAGCGAGTGAGCGGCCTTCAGGGAGGGGAATCCATGTTCCTATAGAGCAGGTCAATATAATGCGTATTCCTTTAGGGAGACTGTATATATGCACCCTGATATTTGCCATAGCCGCCTTGCACTTTCTCATGAACCCCTTTCTGAACTTCACGCTCAAGAATCCGTGTTCGTGCTGGCTTGTCAAACCCAGCTACTTTAAGTATATGTGTCGCATTAATCCAATCATCGCCTCGCCTTCGCATCACACTATCACCATCGATTTTGAACTCATATACCGGAACCTATTCAATAGGATCAGCCGAGTCAAATTAACTTTTTCCACGAACACGCAATTCAGAGAAGACCCCGAAATCCAACACGGAAATGAAGAGCAAGAAACTTACACTACTGTAAGTAGCAGAATAAACATTTGAGAAATCCACTCCAGCCATTATGTGCGTCCCCGTAATTCGGGTTGGTCCAACAGGTGCCGAAAAGAGTAAGTGGAAGTTTTGGATGCGGCTTCGCAATATCGAGAAGATTCAGTTATCCTTAGGCATCAACAATTCCGTGTCACATAAATGCGTAGAGCCCTACGTAACTCACGGACTGAACAAATAAAGACGCGAAAACAGCCACAGGTGGCTCGTTATGGGCTTGATAACATCTCATAAACGCGGTGGTTGCAGGGCTCGCCGAACAAGACGCGCCCTGGACTCAGACCGCGTAAAGTGGAATATTGAATCACTATTCCTATTTAGGGAATAGTCACATGATGTCACATGATCACTTCCGGAACGAAGGAACATGAAGCCTTGCTTCGGAATGGGTGCAAACCTCAATTGTCGGCCGTTTATCCCCAAAAATACCTTCAAGACACCACTCACCCTTCCCAAAATGACCGTCGCTGAGTCGGTTAAGAGTGCCGTTGGCCTCTCAGATGGCCAGGGTATGTTCTTAATTGCCATTGGCAGCTCTCTCAGAACGCATAAAGGATGGGATCCTTGACCTTGGAATCTAATACTAATGATATGATCTAGTTGCCTCCCGAGAGGAGATGTCCTCTGCCCGTCTTCCTCTCCAGTACCGTGACTCCTGCGCACATCTTTTAATCCCATTGAACCGATGCCGACAACAGGAGTACTACCTCCCATGGAAGTGCGAGGTATGACTTCGAGCCCCAGCTACTCATTGAGCTTTCATATTCCAATTACGGCTTTCGCTGACTTATGTTGCTCTTTATTTTCTGCATTTAGGACGAGAGACATAGCTACGAGAAGTGCCAATACGAGGAGTTCAAGAAGCGAGTTGCGAAGATGGATGAGCTCCGAGCTGCCAAGGACGGAGCAAGAAGCAATTGATACCAATACACAAATACATGCTTTAATACGAGCGAAGCGGCTGTTTATGTAAATAAAGATTCGGAAATCGTTTATCCTTGGACCTACTTCGGCGTTGGGTTTGAGACTAGACTGTCCAAACAGTACCTAGGTACCTTTTGCACATGCAGGACCCCGAGCTAGCCAATAGCCGGCTCTATCCTGTAGAATAACGGGATATCCTCTGGGCACGGCACTCTCCAGGAATCCTAGGGCCCTCGAACAACTGGGCCACGTAAGAGGGCTATGTAATGCGAAGATCGGAGTCACTCGATTGGCCAACTGACTGATTTGTACTTTTGATACCAATCGAGTCTTCCTCGAAAATATACTCCTGCTTTCTCCCATCCCAAATATAGTTCATTTACCCTTGCCCTTCCCGTTCTGATAAACGAGGTACGTGCGCAACATCCATCTTGACAATTCTGGAGACGGTTCAGTACCAGCGCAAGAGAAGCACACATATAGCAACACAACCATAAATGCTTAATGCCATATGGCGAGCCTCTTAGAAGACCTCCTGAAAAATTCGGTGTGTGCCACCTGCCGCCGATGAGTAGGTAAGCCGGCGGAGTTGAGAACCTCTAGCTGGGGTGCGGAGTAAGCCCAGGCGATTTTGTGCAGGAAAGAGTCCAAATAGACGTTTTGCACTTGATCGCGAGGGGCAAAATCTTGCAAATGTTTCCCCTCTCTCTCTGAGGGGCTTCTTCCTTTGGGGAAATGTTTAACGGTTGTGATCGTGAAACCGACTTGTAGGGCTGTCACATGACCTCTGATCTCCGCTGCTTAGAAATAGCAGATTATTTTCTGCCGGAAAATGCGTTATCTGCGATAATAGCGCTTTTCCAGCCCCGCTACAAAACGACCGGTCCCGCCATGCAAGGTCAATGCCCTTCGCCAATCGGCGATTGAGTCTCCGGCTCCAAAGAATCAGAGAGAATTTAACATAAAAAGTCAACGATAGTCTTTTGTCAGCGTTCTTTTCTTCCTGACATTCCCCTCTTTACTTCTTTTGAGCATCGTTGTTCTCGTGGTGCTGCCAATTCCGCTCTTTTCCTCCCAACTACTACTTTCCCCTCCAAACCCGAACGGGATCCGAGACCCTCCATCGGACAGTCTAGACTCTGCGCCCTACAGTACCCCTCATTACTACAGGGGTTTTGAGATCTCAATATAATTCCCTACGATCTCGTCGCTTTCTCAGGCGACCTAAAGCCTTTGAATTCCAATTTGGCAGGATTGCAGAGTCACACACGCTTGGTATGCTATCATGGGTCTGCTGTATGTCAAAAAATCTTCATCTAAGTCGCATCACCCCACACTATATACTAAACTTAGAATTTTCTTTATCAGAGCACTCGGGACAGCACTCGAATGGACAGAGGCGAAGAAAAAGGCAGATCAGGTTCGCAAATGGGGAATTGAGGTAAGATTCTTTGCGATTACTTCCGTTTCTCATGGTAGTGATCTTCAGTTAATCTAGAGTAGCAACTACTGGCGAATTGGCATAGAGCAAGAGGGAAAGAGCGCGACGCTCTCTTGTGGGGTGACGAGGCAAGTATAATACCATTTTCCTGGAATTCAGCCGTTCGTCCTCCCATTAACCTCCTGTTTCTTATTAGGTCGAATACCTCGTCGTGGCTGTTGATGATGAAGCAAAAAAGGCTCGCCTATCTCTAGCTCAAGCGGAGATTCTGAAATCACTGGCACGGGATGAAGCACTCTGGAAGGAAGGCACACATGCGCAACCTCAGAATAGCGAGCAGTGAGTTGGTCCAGTTCAAGATCTAGTCAATAACGGCTTCTGATAGTTTTTAGTGAGGGCGAGGATCCACCGCACTTCCACCCAGAGTTCGGACGCTTTATGCTGGAGGCCACCCCGGGAAGGCCATGGGGAATTGATTTCAAGGATCTACTCAAGGTAGAGTCAAATATGAGGTGGAGGTAATTGCTCATCTCTTGGGATTTGGTGTCAGAACGTGTTCTAACGAGTCCCACCACAGACGAGAGGTAGCAAAGGCTCATATGGCGTCAAACGAATATCCCATTACCCTTACAACCTTTCCTCGACTAGGGACGAGGGATGACTATATTCAGCCGTATTATCCTCCTTCCGGACCTGCTCTGAGATCACAATTCGTTCCCGACGAAATTGCGAACCCTCACATCAGGTTCCCAACATTGGCAGGTAATATTAGATCAAGGAGGGGCCGAAAGGTTGAGTTGAATGTGCCGGTTTTCAAAGATACGAATACCCCGGAGCCTTTCAAAGATCCAACAGTAAATTATGACCTCCAAAACTGGCCCGAAGATGACGACGTCAGAAATGGAGCGGCAAAGGATGGACATGTGTACATGGATGCAATGGCTTTCGGAATGGGTAGCTGCTGCCTTCAGATCACCTTTCAGGCGAAAAACATGACGGAAGGAAGGAAACTTTATGACCAGTTGAGCCCACTGGGTCCTATACTCCTGGCACTCACTGCTGCGACTCCGATTTATAAAGGTTTTCTCGTCGACACGGATGTTCGATGGAATCAGATTGGCAACGCCGTTGATGATAGAACCAGGGAAGAGCTGGGCGAACTTGTGAGTGTCATCCTTTTTCTACTTTTTGTGTTTCCGTATTGTAATTTTCTTTAAACATTCAATGCTAATTTAGTGTAGCCCCTTAAAAACGACAGATGGAGAATTCCAAAGTCAAGATATGCTTCGAACTCGACCTATATTTCCCAAGACCCCAGGTTGCGCAAAGACTATCTGGATCCGGATCTGATCGTGGACCAAGATATCAAGAAACGTTTAATGGACGACGGCATGGATGAGCTCTTAGCAACTCATTTTGCTCATCTCTTTATCCGTGATCCCCTGGTTATATTCTCAGAGGACCTTCAGGAACTTGATCTCAGCAAGGCTGATCACTTCGAGAACTTGCAGTCAACGAATTGGCAACACATGCGGTTCAAGCCACCACCACCTGACAAGGATGATATTGGGTGGAGAGTTGAATTCCGCTCCATGGAAATTCAAATAACCGATTTCGAAAACGCCGCTTTCAGTATCTTTATCGTCTTGGTTACCCGCGCCATATTGAGTTTCGATTTGAATTTCTACATTCCCATCCAACGGACAACCGAGAATATGGAGACGGCACATGCACGCAATGCTGTCCATGATAAGAAATTCTACTTCCGTAAAGATCCCTTTTCCCGGCGTGCTACCCGACAACACCAGCAATCATCAAGTGGTAGCAACTCTTCCTCGGTCCTGTCTTCGGCATACAATACCCCCCCTCCTTCTCCTCCACTCGGACCAGTTGAATCTGAATTTGAACTCATGACTATATCTGATATCATCAATGGCTCTGCTGACGGATCATTTCCCGGGCTAATTCCTCTCGTCGAATCCTACCTAAATAGCGTTAATGTGGATGTGGAAACTCGCTGCGCACTGGCAAGATACCTTGATCTCATCCGAAAACGAGCAAACGGTACCCTTTGGACCGGAGCGAAGTGGATCCGGGAATTCGTTGCTTCCCACCCAGAATATAAGCATGACAGCGTTGTCTCGGAGAAAATCTGCTACGATCTTGTGAAAGCCGTTGAGGAAATGTTAGTAAAGGAAGGGAGAGACGGAAGCGTTGGTTGGGAACTCCTCACCGGTAGACGGAATTGAGAAACATATACATAACGATATAGAGATGGGTACCTTATACATATTTATACCCTACCCTGATCCATCAGTATTTAGTAGTAGATAGCATGCATGCATTGGTTCATACTCAATGGTTACTAAATTTTCACGTTTTCTTTTTCGTTCATATCCATGCTCCTTCGACCCTCCTCCACCCGAGATCATCACTAACTCAACCTCCAGACATTACCATTCAAGGTTGAAGTCTTACTTGTAACAGGATATTTCCCCCGCTCCCTACGGTAATCTCTTTTCCTCCTCTGTTGGCCGTCGACATGAATCGGCCACACCAGTAACCTTCCATCTATCGTTGAGCTTGTGGAGAACAAAGAGTTCAACACCCACGTGGTCCACAACTCCGTTGACTTTCGCTCGAAATGGCGCCCATACTGCTGCCAGGTTCCCAAACTCGTGTATCTTTACCTCGGGATCCCAAATCTGCTCGTCGATATCATCTTCAATCCTCGCGACATGTTCCACGAACGCACCGATGGTACAAAAACGAGGCAATCTGGGTGCTGGAGGCCAGAGTGACATGCCGCCCGCTCTGACACAGTATTTCTCGAATTCAGCCGGATTTTTCGATCTCAGGGCAGCAAGAAAGCCTTTGATCACGTCGATGATGGAATCTATCTCAGAAGGCTGTGAAAAGGTTGCTCGTGGAGGAGGAGCGTCTAGCATTATCCAGATCATTTGTTTTAAAAAAGAGAGACCTTAGAAGGAATTGGAAGAAATTGGCAAATATTTGTAAGATGTCTATCTCTGCTTTCAGTCATTTTATTATGGCTGAGATACACCATCGCTAACTCTCATATACTCTCTTGCAGGCCCACAGAGAAGACACCTGTGCTGATGGCATATGCACACTGCCGGTTCCTCGGTGGAGCAACATACTACCCCATATACTTCTCGGAATTTTCATCCTCCCTGGCCTTCTCATGGCCAAGATGTGCGTACAAGCCATGAATCTAACAGAGTGATACTGACCTGCATAAGATCCCTTCGAGTCACCGCCCTAGCTACATCTTCCTAACGGTTCCTTGATAGTTCAGATTATCAGGATCTGATAGGACCGTGCAAGAGAGCAGTTGCTCAGGGGATATGTGCCACCGTTACAACGGTTCCCTATGGTTCTGTTTCACGCAGGACTCCAACAATGGGTACATATGAGAGCCACAGGCCGGCCAAGAAGGCCTCCGCGAAGACTAAAAGAGCTTGTGTAACACAATCAGACCCAATAAAACATCGTGTTTTCGGTGGGTTACGCCTGGGGGCTTGGCTCCCTTCGTCGACAGCATCAGGATTTTTATTTCCTCCTTGTAAAGTTCAAAGGGATAGGTGTGACAACTACCTACGCCTCAAGTGAGAACCTGTTGCCACAGAGAGGTTGCCTGATGTTTTGTTTAACTAACTAGTCATAGGCTGGGGCACAATGTCTTAAGCTTAACTTTAGGAAGTGAAATACTTTCTCTTTACGGTTGCTTCCAGCCGATTCGATCAAGCACGCATAGCATCAAAATAATAAGACCGGAATCTAGACGAGCTTCTGTGTACCCTCTGTTTCACCCTTACCCCGACATGGCTGCACAGAACGGTAGAGCAGTGAGCCAGTTCGTTCCAACCACTAGTCGATCTTTTCGTCCTTCATGAGGAGCTCGTACTTCTATCTTTCGCCATCTTACTATGTTCGAAATCGCAAATATCTCGAATAAAAATCGGGATAACCTTTTTCGGGCAAAACGACGCGTCCTACCTATCTCGCACCATCAAGCATCAATATATCTCGTTGAAATCCCACGATGTTCCGGAGTATCTCGAATTTAATATAGGAAAAAAACACTCTCATGCTCGTCACATTTAGAGGTGGCTGTTGAAGCTCTTCTGAACTCTAATCACGCAGATAGTGTCCGGCATATATGAACAGGGATGTCCGCCAGCTCTTGAGTTTGTCTAGATCCGGCTTTGTGGAACAGGCAGTCCTACAATAATCTGTTACTCTTATCTAAGTTAACTATGAGGGAAGTTTGGCTGCTTAGTGATCGCTAGCTTCGACCATGATAATATAAGAGGTACGGAGTATACCCAATTTAGCTATCCTTTCGAACTAGCCTTTTATCAATCGAATGTTATTATTGCAATTCAAGACGGAGGAACAGCGCTGGAGAGTTAACCGAAACCTCAGATCATGAGAAGTCATTTGCTTAGGCCCGTTGCCAGGTATCGATCGGTTAGTGATCGAAACTCGTTGATCTCAAGATGCTTACCGGAGCCGACTTGCTCGAGATATGTTGCACGGCCCGCGCAGATACCACTTTAGGAGCCAAACAGGAGTACATGGGGCCAATTACGAATCGGAGTCCAGATAGTCACATGTGGCTGACGCCGATCGAATGATAAGTCGCACACTCGAGCGAATGTGATAGACTCAATGCCATTACTAGCAAGCTGAGTCTAGACGGAAGGCCAATGTTGAGAGCATTTATGAAACAGGTGGCAAGTTGATACCTCACCGGAAAGTTGAAGTTCATTTTACCTTTGATAGTGTTAAGGATAGTCGATCTAACTCCAGTTGACTACTGCAGTAGGCGATGAACTAGAACCAAGCTATCGCTGTTGTAGCGAACAAAATTCTACGGCTCACCGTAACAAAGAGCAGCCCCCAGGATTCATGACCCAAACAGGTGTTTATCTCTCTGCCAATAGTGATGAAAACAGCCTGTGCGGGGGAGCTTCACTGACAGTCTAGTGCAGGGATGAGCTCCCACGTAAAATGTGACCTGTCATCGTATCCCAAGCCCCCCAAAAGCCACCACCTGTAAAGTTTGTCTGCGCTAGGGTATGACAGAGTGTTTCGGCCGTGGGTCGGGCTCAAAGATGGAACAAAGGCCAGTCGGGGAATAAAACGGCATGCAGCTCCTCAAGCAGGAGAACTGCAGCCTTAGCCCTCAGGGACGGTAGGGGTTCGCACACAAGGCATCAGTTGGTCTGACTTTTGCTGCGAACATGTTGAGCTCGATAAAGTACGACACGTGGTGAAGTTGAACACCCCTCATGAAGAGTGAACGTACAATGGCATGGGATATCTTCAACCAACATTCTCATTGCCACAGGAGACACTGGGGTGGGAACTGATCGAGTCGAGGCGCCAGAGTGTAGCGTTCATATCCATAATTACTTACCACAGCCTACCTCAATATCAGGTTCCGTAGGAAAGGAGCAGCAAATGGGAGGGTAATGAGCATACGTCAAAAATAATTCCAAATACTTGCTTTTTCCCACTGCCCCCAAAATTAAGGCGCGTAGGGAAGTAACCAGAGATAGGCATCGCGGGATCTGCTTTTGAGGAATAACGCCCCAAAGCGGCAAAGAGCAGGTGGAGAGATGATGCAGATGAGGGACCAAAAAGCAAATGCCGAGTGCCCCCCAGTTCCCGAATTTCCAGGCCCTCAAACAGGAAGTACCCCAAATCGGGAGGCTTCCTATCGCGCGCAAAAGTCGTAAGTGGTAAATTTTAATATACCGGATAAATAACAGGTGATATTAAATATTTCCAATCTCGGCGGGATAAGAGTATTTTCGGGACATATTATTATTATATTATTATTATTATTACCGTACCGAATAGCACCTGCTACTAGTAGTATTCACGTGCCCCTCTCCCCCGTTTACCATGGTCTCGGTGTGCCCCGGGGAATAACTTTAGCTTGGTTTTTGCCTATGAGAGTCCCAGCAGTCTTTTGGCGTTGATGGCGCCCGTGTCTATCAAACCTGTCGCCTTCGATTTCTCCCTATATATCCGTTTTCGAAGCGATGTATATACTACAGAGTAAAGAGAAGGCACATCAGATCACACCCGGTTGCTCTCAAGGATATCTCGGGGTTTGGTTCATTTTTGACTCGACGCTGATTTGGCTAGGCCCTTGTTTTTCTCCCTTGCTTTTCACTAATCTATTTGGCTCTAGGCGATGTCTTCTTTAATTTAGATATCTTCGTCTAATATACTACTCTTCCTCCGAAAATCTCCAGGAATCTCACTAACTTAAAAGTCCCCATTTTTTCCAGAAGCCATCCTCTCGGTAATTATTCGATGGATCACGAGCTAGTAGTAGTGTCAACCACAGAACATTCCATCCTTCCTGTCCCCAAGAAACAGAGAGAGAGAGGCCCAACCAAAAAAGAAAAAGGGGCCGAACTAGATAGGAGGAAGTGGATTTCCGCATGTCCAGTCGAATGATGAATTCCTGGGAGTATCCTTCTTTAATTGGGTCGAGTAAAAAAAGAAACGTTACATAAAGAAGAGAGGGGAAAACGTTTACTCCGTACGCAAAGCTCTAGTTGAATCAGCGCCGATCGCGATCGGTGGAAGACTAATTCATACTAAGTAATCAAAAAGCCCCATCTTGGTAGCCTCGTCTATGGGCTGCTTAAGAGATGGGTCCTACCAGAACAAGGTACTTTTAATTGTTAACTGGTTTTAAATTTCCTTTTTTTTTTCCTGTCATTCTTTCTTCACCTTCGAGGGTGGTTCGACTCCTTGGAGTCCTTTCCCTGTCTCATCGGTTCCGACCACGTGCTATCCGGATCTCCCTATTCGGATGGTGAACCATGGTATCTTCACCTTGGCTAATAGACGAGCGGTTCCTGACTCCACTGATTACTTAACTATTAACAACATATGCTAAAAGAAAAGGGGGAATTACAACTTCTGGAAGGCAAAAATCAATATCTACGAGGAGGATTAAAAGACTAGGCCATTCACCAACAGATAAGTCACATGACCACAACATCTGTCTTGGGGGGTGTATCTCTCAGTACTATTGTCTTATTGTAGGAACTCGCAGTAAAGGCGCAGATATTTTGGAATTGGAAACAGAGAAAGAGTCCCAGACTTACAGAGTCATACTTGTATAATTGATTTGATACCTTTGCCCGCCCTGTCATATGCCCACAAAAGAAACTTTCCCGCTTTCCCGCCATTATCCGGGAGGCTGCCGGTTAGATAAAGTTTGCCGCTTTGACAGGACAATCTTCGTATTCGATCAGTAACTAACAGTACTACTAGTCCACTAAAAACAGTCAAGTCTTTGACTTTGCCTTGGAAAGCTGCAGAATGCGCATGAAACTTGGTATGACATTTCAACCTATGCATAGTACTTTCGATAACTTATAGGTTGAAGATTGCCCCAGGCCCGGTCGGGCAGATGCAGTGATCCTCATGCATCAAGATCTCTTAGCGGCAAGGAAGGGACATCAGCTCATGGCTAATCATGATAATAATTATGAAGCTTCAGATATTGAGAGGTGGTGGTGTGGTTTGTCTCTAAGTTTACTATAATGGAGGAATAGTAATCATGATGGAGTTTGTTTGAAGTATATATTTTTACAATATATGTGAGTAACGCCATTGATCTCAAGAAATATATTTTCGCCTGTATCAACATTTACTAAACATAACATTCACCTCGCGAACCTAAAGAATGCTAGAACCTTGGTAGAGAAGAAGTCATCTCATCGGGGACCTTGTTTTCTGGTACACTTAAAACTCAACCCCGATCATGGGAACCATGGTAACCATGCCTCCCAACATCATCTTTTGATCTTCAGGATTTAAGCACTAAAACCAATAGTAATCACAACAACAATGATAAAATCATTCCGCTCCCAAATTTATAAACCAAGCCTCTGATTGGTCAAAAATATATTGTTTTCATGGCAACCCACGACAGTTCGAGATGGGGCGCGATTCCGCGAATCCTGCGTGAAGAAGCTAATCCCTCCAGAAATCAGTTCTAATACCGATTTGGATGTCATCTCCGGTGTCTTTTTTGACTACTAAGAGTCCTAGCAGCGGGTTCGATGGTGACAATCTATTTATTTTTTCCCTCGAGTTCGCTGTGTTATTGTTTTCATCATTATTTTCATTTTCCTTCCCAACCCACACTACTGACTCTATAGATCCGCAAAGTCCAGGACTCTAGATTTCCGTACTACCAAGAAAAGCCATATATCTCGCCATCATCATCCACTTAGTCCAACGGGGCTGATCAGCACCAGTATCTATGAAGTCGCCCCCCCCCAGTCTTGATTCTTTAGTTGTTTTCTTCCGTGGGGAAAATGCCCGTCTACATGCCCTTCTTTTGTCTGTTCTGGAAAAAGAAAATAAAGAAAGGATAGAATCCTCCACATCCACCCGCTTGTCCCCACCCCCTGGATGGATACCTCAGGAGAAGAATTCCATGATTCATACTCCGTACCCAGCCACCTATAGTTACAGTTAGACTTGGAATGTAGCGGTGAGCTATTGCTTAGACCTCCTTGTTGGGTGGTGTTGGCTTGGCCACTCCCCTTTTCTCCCTCTTGATATATTTCATTTTCTACTTATCCCCATTACTAAGATGTTCATATGCGCTGACTTCTCCCATAATCTACTCTATACCATATAACCTCAAAATTAACCACCCGAGACAACAGGGATTAAATTGATTGACGTTGATTCTCTCTAATCCACTCTCTCCCCCAAGTCTGAACCACGCGTGAGTGGATCACAGCCACAAACGGGGTCCATAATACCCGGTGTTAAGATATAGTGGGGAAAAACGTCCGCGGTCCAACGGCCTGGCGGAAAAATACAACCAGAAAAATCTCTGGGTACCGTCTTGTTCCATTGTTTATATAATAATAATAATAATAATATCATAATCACGGAGAGAAATAATTCGAGAGTTGCATCGCCACCTTCGCACAGGATATACTCCATTCTATGGATACTGGGATGTAAAACGAAAAATAAAATATAAAATATAAAATAAATTAATATATGAGGAAAATATATCTAAAGTTCTCCATTCTGAGGATCAGTAATAGTGTCCACTAGTAGTAGTTGGGCCAAATCTATGGAGTTCTCTCGGAAGGGACCAGCAATTTCTGACCGAAGCCCTTTCCTTTCATTCAAGGAATATACTTACTTAGGAGCAAGGAAGAAGAGGACCAAAGCAAGATATTACGATTTTCTAACCTGGAAAATATGACACCAAAAACATGAACTTGAACACCAGCTCTTTGTCTTCTCGAGTCATGAACGTAGCCATGCCTATAGGAACCCCCCTTTGGATAAACAAGGAGATAGATCCGAGGTAACGACGTCGATAGTCGATAGTGCTTATTTGGTTTACATGCATGATGTCAACTTGTCAAACACGCAGCAGGTACCTACGCTACCGCAGTTAGCTCGAATATCTGACAGGCGACGAGTCAGGTAACTCAGGTTCGTCGTCATATTATTTTGCTTGGGAACAGGGATGTTTTTTTTTCTCTTCTCAATCTAGATACCCTGTTCGGACAAATCTTGGTACACCTAAGACGGCCGGGCGAATCGATAAGAGGTCGATGCACGTGTTTTTCTTTTGGTCTAGGGGGTTGTTTTCACCAGGAAATCAGTATTATTATTAGTAGCTTTTATTATTAATACCGACCAGCAGGGTAATAGATACATGAATCATGATTGAGGTGAGAGGGGGGAAATGCAGCTAAGTTCTGCTTCTCTTTCGCAACTAGTAGAACTTGATAGTCGCCCTGACCTGAATATTTAGTAGGGGAGCAAACGGGTGGAAGGTACCTGGAAATGAGGATGAACGACCGGGGCTTGAACTCAAAATGGATAACGAAGGGGGCAGAAGAACGGCCAATGCTCTGGATGTAGCATATATGGAGTAGAAGGATGTTGAATTGTTGAGGACTTTATATCCGGTGGTTTATTGAAGCATTGGTGTTGGTTTAGGATATACCTAAGGTAGGTCCTCAACTAATCGTAGGTAAGTCTTGGTCTCTACTTTTTAATGATTATGGGTATCATGGGTGGGATAGGTGGATAGGATAACTTCCCACTTTCCAGGTGCATGAACTTCGTTTTAGGTATTATGATTCTTAATCCGTCTGGCTGCATTAGTTTCCCAAAATTGGATAGTAGTTTTTCTCCCTTATTTTCTACCATACACTGTACAGGCTTTCTTTTCTTTTCCTTGATGCGGCCAAGCTGTCAGCCTTCTGCTTTGGGATAAGACGTCGGAGAGTTTACCGGGGATGGACCCACATGCTGGTGCTCATCTGTCATACCTTACGGAGTACCTAGAGAATGCACAATAACTCCAGTCTGGGCTTTGGTGTCACCTCCCAGTTAAAGTTTTGGCCTTCTGTCATACCAGTACAAAATATTTGTTTACCTGTCTCTGATTATGGCCTTAAGTTCTGACTCTTATTTTAGGGATCTTTATAGTGTATGTCAATTGAGACAATGCTAGTACTAGTATCTGACAATCAAGACGCATGCTCTGAAAAAAAAATATCACTCAAATACCAGGTGCAGGGGAATGTATCTCTGGGATTTGCGTGAGCTCCTGTTTTCTTGGGCCTGGGAACCATAAAGTGGCTCCTCTCCGTTGAATCAAGGCAAGATCTGCAATATCCACCGTTGGTCGTGGAATTGGCCTCCGTCAGAGGCTGGACTCTCGACTCTAGAGTTCTCCACCTGAGTGGAAGCTAGGTCAGCCTCAAGTGGCGATGTGGTCGGCTAGTCATGAACATCGGCCATCTTAATAAGCTGATCTCTACTGCAAAATTACGATCTCATTTTAGACTCTTGCCATTCTGGTCGAGGGGGTGTCAGTCGTTTCCCTTTCGGTAGGAGCAATTATCTGATCGTCGTTGAGCGATCAGAGAACTAGACTAGGGTTCCACTTCTGACCTCCAGAACTTCTCTTAAGTCTTAACTAGCTTGCCCTCAGTGCTAAGGATTATCTAAACGATATTGCCTAGATAGCAGTCGGGTGACAGGTGGACGCTGTTGTTGAGTATCCTCTTGCTTGGTGGGGACTACTCGCCCACAAACGGTTATAACGGTCTTTCCTCTTTTTTTTCCCTTGGCGTTGTTGATCCAATTTCGGCTCCTGGATCCATCGCATTCTGTCTGTCATCTGTCTGGCCGCCAATCGTGCTTCCAGTCCCGGCAAAAGTGCCTCAAGTGGTCGGCTCGCTAAGATTGTAGGCGATTCTTGTTGTCTCGCTAAGTCCCTTTCACGAGCAGCCTGCTAGGTCGGCTGCTCGGGACCACACCTGTATTCTTTTTTTGGGAAGCAAAAATTCTTGTTTTGGGAGCTGCAACCTGCTATGCACCAGTGAGCTTATGTTTTGCTGCATATCGGAGATTACTAATTTCATTTTGTTTTTCGAGATACGTGTCATTTACTGGTCATTGTGCTCTCAAGAAAAGGGAGGGTAAATACCCCGATATCTTGGTGGCATGATTACCCCCGGAACATCCAGTGGAGTCGGGGCCAATACAACGCGATCACTAGTCAAAGCGAGGTATGTCACCACACTTCTCCTTTCTGGGGTGTCGTGTTATTATCAGATTTCAGGCCCATCTAGCCGATTTAATTCCCCTCCTCTGGTGTTGGAACCGAAAAGGTCTTTACCTCGATGACAAGGTACGCGGCATCCTGCATATTGCGTGAAACAATGGCCAGTATGCCACAAGATGGATAAACATGATATGTCCAAGAATGAATCTGCCAAGCCAGTGTATCTCACATCGAGAGATGTCTCTTTCTTGGTTATAGCGGGTGGTCATTCCTGAGGACCTTGTTTGTTTTGAGATCGGCTAATCGTGACCTTCATCCAAGCCTGGAACAGGGTCGAAGGGCCCTCGTACTTTCTTGTGTCACTGCTAGCGCTCTCGCAATCCCATGTAGGCGAATCCTGTCGCATGGGGTATTGCTAGGATCCAAGATCATCGCATCCTGCGATTCCTGCCATCAGGTTTCCAACCCCGACCTGGACCTGTCATGTCACGAAGAAGGGTTGCTCCTTGGCATGTCCAAAGCATCCCCACGATGATTAAAATCCCAGTATATCATGATGGGACGTGCGACCGTATACATCATTGTTGGCAAGGCATTATGGCCTTTAGTCGAAGGCAAAGGTCTTGTTTGCAGCTCATTGCCTATATCGATGAGTTCTAGAGTAAATACAAACTGGTGTCTCCATTATTGCACCTTGCTAGTTACTCGAATTCACGTTGATTTCGGCCGGATTCGGCACAGAGGGTGCCACTTTTCTAGTCCTGACTTACGCCGCCATAGATGTGTTGGCCAGTGCATCCCCCCATCCAGTAAGAATCCAAAGACTCAAACTCGACTAGGTTCTCGGGTTTTGTTTATCGTTCCCTGAAAATCAGAATATGTGAGGGGTGTCGTTCTCTCATATTTTGCCTGCATCACTCGTTTCTCAGTATCGCGCTCGAATTAACTATAATATATAGTGTGCACTAACTCTCCTTCATGCCCGCTGAGTGAAGCAACGTTTTCAGGCTTGTGTTAGTGATAACACTGACGATACATAGAATGTATCTGAGCACCTGAAGCAGGACTGACCACCTTGATAAAAGGATAGGTCGCATCTAGTGAGTGAGGCACCGGAATGGAATCGATTATTCTCTCAAAGCTCAGGAGTCAGCTTCTTGCTTGTTCCTTTAAATTAGCGCGGGCTTAATTATTCAGCACGATTTTGACGGAAAACGTTCTTCGACTAGAACGAGTCTGATTGGTTTAGCTGAAATTTCGGGCGGCCGTTAGATCGATCCATCGTGGGTCGTTGCTGCTGTCTGTGCACTTGTTAAGTATTGTGACGGGAAGACGGAAAGAGCATCTGCTGCAGGCGACCTCGGAAACTTCTTGAGTTTCCAATTGACAAGAGACTCGTCGAGGAAATGAGTTAGTGGATTTCTCCTTCCCCCCTCTCTTTTCCGAGATATGTTGGTGGTTAGCCTAGATGGAGGCCGGACAAGCCCTCGCGATACCTAGGTAGGTATCTATTGGAATTCGATGTCTTGGGGTGGCAATTGGTAGGATCTCAATGATTATCGATTCGGAATTCACATGGTTTTTCTCCACCCATGGGATGCTGCTTTTCCTCTCTTCCCCTAGAGATCTTCAACGCATCGCACGAAACCGAGAGACTCCGTATGTACATATGGATGTGTGCAATTTTCTCGCCGGCTGGTCAGATCGTAGGGTTGATCATTTTGGATAAATAGCGTCATCGACTGTGAATTTAGCTTGACATTTAAGTGGCTAGTGAGCTGGCTAGCTTCTCTTGACCGAATCTACATCTAGGCAAAGTCCCAAGCGACGACAGCACTTCGGCCCCCTCCCCGTCAAAACAGTTGAGCGAGGAGAAAGGGGGGGAGGGTAAATCCCCCACATGCGCAGGGCATTGTGAGGATTTCATGGCGACATGGTGTCCATGGCTCAAAGGCAAGCCACTTCTCCATCAGAATGGTACAGTGTACCACCTATTTTGAAAGCTTGCAGATTAAGTTAATCTCCATGGTGTAACGGTGGAATGTGTATCGTCCAGAGTGCAGGAAAGTGGCGTCCAGCGAAATTCCTGCGCGTCTGTCAAACGAATTGGATTGGAGACGACTTTGAGCTAAAAAAGTTCCACAGGTTACGGAGTATACTACTGCCACTTATTATTTTTTTTCCCTTCTTCCCTGTTAGCTTATTCCCGCAAATCGGTCATCAGCTGCACACGCAGTACTAGGTGATACGCCGCCACAAGAATTTCTGTAATGATCGAAAAATGCCCACATTATGCACGATAAACTCGAGGGGCAGGACTCTGGATGTTAGTCCAAATCAAGAGAATACGATGATGCTAAAAAGCAATATAATCTTATCGGCTCAGTCCTGGCATTACAGAAGTTTACCATGCGAGCCGTGCAAGCTTGGTAATTTTAACCCTGAGCCGTTGAGACGATGGATTATATTGCCCTTTTAAACCTCACTCTTTAAGTTTGTTTTAGGGCATGCTTGCAATTTCTTGAAGACAAAAAAGAGCTTTTTATTTTAGGGGAAGTGGACCAGATTAAGCTCGGAGTATTTTTGCCCTGAGGTAGATTTACACCTGCTTCAGGGATGTTCTTTCAAAAAATACCGGCCACGTATGTACGATTGTACGGAGTATGTACAACCACGTACCGGGTTGTGGAGATGCATACCTTCTCCTAGTCAACACCGGAATTTGGCGCATGCAGCCGGAAAGGGCAATGGCCAAAGTCTGACCAGCAGGCTTGGTCATTCCTCTGCCTCAAACACACCCATGCGCCCGCCGGCGTGGTGGAGGGAGAGCATAAGAAGAAAGACGAAAGGAGGGTCAGGTTGGCCCAAAACGGAAGGCATCTGATGTGGTGGGTTGTTAAATAAACTCTGCAAGAAGGGCTGAGAAACAAACACATGTTGCAGATGAATTCTAATGGTTGGAGGGAATCTGAGATTTTATTTCCAGTGGTCTCCACTCGTGTGGCTCAGATCTCGGTATAGAGGGTGAGCATGACCTTGCATTCCGACTTCACTATATCTTTCATACCTACGGAACTTGGAAGCATTACTGTTACCTTAAGTATGGCATGATATCATCAGGTATTAGCAGTGGTGCTCTCGAGGGAGAAATAATGAAGTATAGCTGTACTTCATCGGCGAGTTAATATGTTGAGAAGAAGGTGTGGGCCTAGCTGAGACAGGCATGCGACACAATATCTCTGGGCGCGATCGAACTCCATCTCTATACCTGATTACCTATAGAATCCCAATTATCCATTTCGCTTTCGCTGATAAAGAGCCGCCTTTCGCTCAAACGTGAGTCTATTCAATTAAAACAATCGTCCCAGCTCTACGCGCCGAAGGGGTGTTTCAGTCAGCGGGGAAAGACGGGAATCGAGAGAAAAAGAAAAGAACAAGACACGGGGTACAGAGTATAAAGGGAATATATCCATATCTTTTCCTTTTGTTTTTCCTCTGCAAGGAAAAAAAGTTAAACAATTATAACAAAAATCAAAACAAAACATAGGGAAGCATTTCCCGAAAGAAAAAGCCTTGAAAGGGGAGGAGAAAAAGGCTTGGTAATCGCGATGATGACGGTGCCACCCATGAACGGCTATGCCCGAGATCTCAAGCAAGGGAAAGCGGGGAGCGTCGCACTGGTACCATGGAACATCTCCCTCAAGGGAGTATATTCCGTGCCTATGAATATTCTGAATATTAATCATGGCAATCGATGCCTACTTAGGTAGGTTATTGTTTTTTTTTTTTAAGTTGCCTTGATACTTTTCCTTTTTTTTTTTCCTTTTTTTTTTTTTTTTTTGGTGGTCAGGGAATTATTTCTATTTATTTTTTTTCCCCATTGTATGTACCTCATCTTCCCGATGTTGAAACCGAAAAGGGATAGGGAGAGAACAGAAAGTGGGAATGATCCGCCCCGTCTTGCAGGAGGGGATCTGGCCATGTCTGTAGTAGTAGTGCAAGCTAGATTTGTGAGTGGTTGTGCCGCGCCATCGAAAAAAAGGGTGGTCGGATCTCTTCCAGTTGCGATTTCAACGGCGAAGGTTCTTTTTTTTTGTTTTGTTTTTCATTTTTCATTTTTGCCTTTTTTTTTTTTCAGACTTTCTTTTTCTGGGCTCGCTCGCTGCAACCCGTGATGGGCGTGAGAAGCGTGTGTCTTGCTGATGCGCGATCCAGCTTCTCCACTACTGCGATCGTTTCCAGATCTGGGCCAAGAAGGACTGAGCCAGCAGTCTCTCTCTTTTACCGATGGAAGGAGAGATGGTTGGATCATAATAATCCTCCAGGCTCCAGCTGAGGTCGGACTTGACTCACCGAGGTAGGTTCCTACCACTTGGCATTTCTTGATTATGGTCATCATTATTATTCAGCGTCTTGCGCACCAAAGCAAAGGTTATGGTCCCTGGCACGACTTTCAAGTACCTTGATTTATCAGGGCATTAGATATACGTCATATTGAGAAAGTGAGTGCGCAGGAAATCTGGCCAGACTATCGCTCGTGTCCTTGATTCGGCTTGAAGACTTATTTGGGTTCACGACAGACCGCAAGGCGAGAACGGCAGGGAAAAAAATACGATAAAGGTACAACTCGTTTCAAAGTTTTTTGGAATCGGGTTTATGTCCCACACATACATCGAACCATTCGGCGGCCTTCCAGTTCTCAGCACCTGGCAGTTATAGATCATGGCTCGATGGCGGTGATGCAATCGAAGCAGAATTAATCAAGAAGGATTTGGGCCGCAGCTGGCCGCCAGCGATTACTCTTACACGCAAGATTCTCTGTCGCTGAGGTGGTGAAGATGCCTGGCTCACTTGGGGCCATTGAGGGTCCTTGACCAATACCCGGTCCGTTTTTAGAGATTGTAGTGCTGACCTCCTTCAAGCGAATCTCAGATCTGGTTAATTCGTAGTCTAATTTAATTTATATTAATATCTGCCAGTCATGCCATCAGTGTTCAAAGGAGGGGTTTTGTCCTGGACTCCTGAGCCGTGAAAGACGTGATAAATTACACATCACCTCTTCTTTTTTTTTTTTTTTTTGATTCAGTTTGCGTACGCTTTTTCCCTGCCCGCTGACTCGGCCTTGGAAATTTAGTTGACCAGGCCAAACCCTTCCGCCCTCTTAGGCTCTTTCCTTTCCTTTCTTTTCCTTCTTTTAATTAAAGTCGGTCGGCCGTTTCCCTAATTTGTGTAGCGTGCGATCTATGGATCTCGATACTTCCATTCCTTTGGCCCCTCAACCTTGACTTGATATGGAGAACTTATCATCGTCATTGTAATTTTGTTCCAACCCCCAAAAAGAACGGCCCCGCTCCTGTTTTGTTGTACTATTGTATATCGTAGTTTAGTTACCCCATATTAACATGGCCGTATTAAACCAATACTACCATGTCCAGCCACCATTAAGTAGTTTAACTTGATCAGTCATCCCATCGGTATGGATCGTAGATGGAATTTGTTACCAATGTCTACAATACTATTACTAGCAGTTGGTAGCGACTTCATACCAAGTCGTTGACCCTAAATACTGTTGGATCGACTGTCCTATACGAGTACTAGAACTTGAATTACTCTGCGAGAATCGGATGTTTCTTCAGAAAAGCCTAATTATGAAGGAACAAAAAGCAAAAAGGTAGGCCAGGATTAAGAAATATGGTATAAGCATAACTTGCGATACATATATGGAGGTTAAAGATAAGTTACACGTTTCGTAAGTAATTACAAGCTGTACAAGTGGAAAAATATAATGTGTATGGGCGATTTTATTTTTTTTTCTGCCATTTATTTATTTTTTTAGGGGCCAGGGACAGCGTCTCCCCCTGGTAAGGCTCCATCGCTCCCCACTAAGATATCCGCACATCGCCAATATGATCCCAAGTCACTCCACACTTCGTCGAAGATCCGCAGTTCGCAGCCCGTAAAGCTTCTGTAATTCGCCGTAACTTTAAACTAGTGACGACTGCCAGCATGATTCGACGATCTCGTCGCAGTTAGTCCGTTCTGGCTCCTCTTGTCTGTCTTTTTAGTTTTCAGGTCTGAGCTCATCTGTCCTGATTCCTGAATCGCTGTTGTTTTAGTACCTCCTGTTTGGGCCCTCCCATATCTTTCGTGGGTGCGGGCCTGACTGTGGCGGTCTTTGGAATAATGGTCTTGAGGAGTTACTAGTGATCAGTTTGCTGGGGATTTTAGGTATTATTATTATATTTTATTATTTTACTTTTTTCTCTAATTTATTTTTGCAGTAATTAATTTTTATTATAATTATTCAGTAATAATAACCTTCGACGGGTTTTCCCTTCCTTCTTATTATCGCCATTTGCCTTGGCCTGCCTGCCCACCTTTAAACTACCTATGAACTTACTTTGACTCTTCTCCTCTCTTATTCTCTTCTTCTTCCTCATCTCCAGGCCTTCTCGCATTCCTTCCAAGTACGAGCTGAAAGAGCAGAGATCCTCGTTCCCCCTCGAAAGATCTTCGATCGCGTCCGTTACTCTGTGGTTCCTATTATTACCTCTCTTCCACACCCTCCCGCCTCCGTTTCCTCATCTTTTCCAATCCCCTCTTGTCCTCTCAAGGGTTTGATATCCTGGACTGCTATCTCTAAATTATTGTCTAATTTGTCAAATCTACCTGAGGCACGATTACGTCAAGGAAGGGTTAAAAACGAGAGGGAGAGAAAGAAAAAGAGAAAAGTCCTTTCCACGCGACGCATTCATCCCCATCCCATCCCTTGCTTGCACTGCGCCTCCGCCGCTCTCTTCCCGCCCGCAAACTTGACATCATCAAACCAGCAACCCGAGAGGGTGACTTTGAGTCAAAAACCTGATTGTTAGCATTTCTCTTTTGGCTGTGGTGTGCAAACTTGGCCCTGGACAGATGGTTGTTCGAAAAGCAGAAAGGGCTTTTCTGATCTGATCTGTTCGCTGCACGCTACGGGTGTGGTCCCGTAATTTTTGATTTCACCTCCCTCCAGGACCACCACCATTTGACAATTGCGGGTATTATAATCGCGATCGCATCGCCTGCAGATTGCCTGAAATCTGGACGCCACCTTTTTCACCCGGGGTTCGTTTCAATCACTGTGTTAGCTTCGAGGTACCGCTTTCCGTCGCCTACGGCCTTCTCTCGGTCGACCCAGACAGAGAAGCTCCAGTGTCCGGCTTGCGCTCACATCTCGCCCGATATAATCCCACAACCGCCACCACTCCAAACAACTCTGGCTGACGACGGTGGCACTACTAATATTTTACTTTTACAAAAATTAATACTTGTTTAATTACCAGGGAGATCCCTACTTGACTGGAAAAAGACATTATTGTTATTTTCAGTCAGATTTTATTTTCTTTTGAACTTTCACTGCACCCGCCATCCCCCCCAAATCGAAGTACCAAAGATCTTTTCAATCCACCAAGCATTTTAGATATTCTCGAGATTCCAAGACCGATATATATATATCACCTGGAGAATCAACTGCTTGTGGATGAGGCTGAGCACATACCGAGCTACTAGTCACTAAATCGCGATGGGGTCATTAGAAGCTACACACAGACACAGGTTTGTCCTAATCTCCTTCTTTCCCTACTCCTCAGACTCCTTGTCACACAATGCTGTGTTGAACCTTGACCACTGACTCTTCTGTCTCGCACAGGGATCACCTCCCAGCTCTGGGATTCTTAGGAAAAGACGGAGCTGGTTACCCCCCAAAGCATCCCTCCGCCGCTAGAGGCTCCGCTGCATCTCCCGCACCCCTTCTTAGCCCATCGACAATGTATTCAGGGCAACCGCTCCCATATTCCTCTTATTCGACGCCACCTACAAGCGCAGTCCCCGGTTATATCTCCCCTCCCGACTCGCGACGTGCCGATGACGAGAAGGAAAAACAACATCCACCAAGGCAATCACTTCCGTCAATACACGAGGCTTTAGGGAACGATAACCCCCTGCCTTACCCTGGCCCCCCTACCTCAGCACCTCCGCCGCAATCTCACACCGCTCCTCATCCGCCCTCGCTTTCCTCGAATCTTCGTTCCGGTGCAGAGGGACCACTAGGGCCACCAAACCCATTTTCCAATGGAGCATCTACAGGGTCTTTTCTACGGGATTCTGCATTATCCCACCAGCCACAGTTGCAAGCGGAGGCTTCACGATCGAACCTTACTTCGTTAAATACCCAAGATTCAAGAAACGCTTCTCTTCAATCGTTGAGTTCGGCGAAATCGCCAACCCAAAGTGCAAAGACTGGTATTACATCGATTTCGAGCTCGCAAACAGGGTCTGGGTACGATTACAGTGGTCCTGTGTCCGCGGGTAGTGTTGCTTCACCCAACAGTTATGGCGCCTATTCGCAACCTTTCGCCTTTCAGTCTCAACCACCTCCGAATGCACCAGCATACCCTGCCGCATCTTACGACTCCAGGTCTTACGTGGGGTCACGTGTTGATGAGGTGAAAGGGGGACTTGCAGGACGCTCTGGGCTTGGAGGACATCCTCCAAGCGATTCCGTTAAACGACATCTGGAAGTCTTTGATGTTGAGACTTCATTAAATGAGGTATGTAGATTTTTTCACCACCAAGATTGGAATATTGTGTAGTTATTTCAATTCGAACTTTTGATTACTAATTATTAGTAGATTACTGATATGAGCAACCGAACATTGGATTTCTCACGACACTACGCTGCAAGAGCACATCAGACTCAGCGCTCTGGCCCGGTGTACGGCTCTTTACCAACTCTTCAGGAAGTTGACGAGATGCTTAATATTCAACGCCGAAACCAGGATGCTCTAGTACGCATACGAACTGCAGTTCTAAACCAAGAGCATGCCTTGGCCGAGCAGATGGCTCAGAGAAAGGCTTTCAAAGCTGGCGGGGTTCATGAGGATGACCACATGGCAATGTATCAGGAAGAATACAAGGGCAGCGGCGGTTTTGCTGGCCCGGATTCAAAGAAGCGGCGAGGAGTAGGTTTCCCTTCGAAAATTCCCAACCCATCTTCGGGTCCTATTCCGGTCTCCCGCTACCCACTTACCCTTATTTGTCATCGCTAATTGGATTGTTGCTACAGAAATCTGCTCCTCCCGGTCGTTGCCACAGTTGCAATCGAGCCGAAACACCTGAATGGCGCCGTGGCCCGGATGGTGCCCGGACTTTGTGCAATGCTTGTGGGTTGCACTACGCCAAACTGACGCGCAAAATGGGTGCCAGCAAGGCAGCATCATTAGGTTCGAACTTGAAGCCTAAGACCTCTCTTGATTCAGCGTCACCGAATAGCCATTAATATGTTTGCCCTAATTGTTTATGTGGCGTTTAAAACGGCCTTGGGATTAGAAGTGTGAGGCGTTCTGAGTCTTTTTCTTTTGACTATGGATTTGGCTTATGTTCATTTTGATTTTTTTTTTTTTTTGTTTTCCATTATTAGGACTTCAGTGTTATGTGAAATTCTCCAAACACGTGGACTCAGGTTTTGCTCTTCTTGTCTCTGGAATGATTTCTTAATACCCTTTTATGTTGCTGCTGCGGGAAAAGGCATACAGATAGACTTGCCATTCTTTTTTCTTCTTCGCTATGCTCTTGTTTCACTTTTTGCAACTGTCAGTTGCTTTTATTCTTGGATGCAAGCTTCCTGGACCCGCGCTTCTTCGCTTCTGCCTTGCTCTGCTTGCAATTATACCCATTTTCTTTTTACACGATCTCGTTGGCTTTGCAGGGAATTGTGAACACAAGAGTTACTATACATTATTATCATGCTATTACGCCCAATCAAGAAATTATGCACTCTTTACGCTTGATCTCATGATAGTGAAGTGCCAGTCCCGCGCCTAATAGGTTGCCATAGCCAGAGCTTGGCGAAATCGGTCCCTAGGTAGTGTTCAGGTACATATTTCTTGGACCCTGGATCTGAGATGATCTTCTCAGGAAGCGATGCACACAGTTCCTTCCATGTTCCAAAGAGATCTAGTCTAACTCGATTGCAATAATATTGGCTACTAGTCCCGTGGCGGTGGCATGCACAGACGAGAATCTATTTCCTTCTGGTAAGAATCTAGATCTCCCATCGGCAGGATCCGATCGAGGCAGTTTTTAGTCATGTGCAATTCCCGGCCTACGTATTTTAGCTTTTTGAAGGTTCCTCAGGTGGATAACAGTCTGAATGCTCTGCTTCAATCAAACCAGAGAGACTGGGGTAGTATACGTTATGTAATGCCCCCGTGGCAACTATTAGTTAAGCTAACTATCGAGGCACGCCGCACCTGAGCACTTGCCTCCCTTTCGAAGAGGTGGATCTCAAGATCACAAATCTACTCCGTACCTAGGTAGATCCATCCATCCTCGATTTATTTAACCCGATTTAGATAAAAGCTCGGCAGGAATGCCGCAAGGCGGTTCTTCTCTCGAACAGTGATACGTAGGAGTAAACACTAGGTACCTTTCTCAAACGTATGGCACCACAACAAATGACTCGGGATTCTTTTGAGAGCTCAAACTCAATCCTAGATCCGCGTGACCAATCAGAGCTTTTCAATAGACGAGGTCTCTCTGGAACCTGCCAGAATCTCCTGCCCGCGGATCGATCGTGCCGAGTTTGATTCCCTCAATGCTGAGGTTCGACAGGAGACTTTCCATGGAAAGCCGGCCAAGTAAACTTCAGTCGGCTCGAGGGTTTCGCACGAGACGGCCTCTGCCGACGGGGACCTACTTTCTTTTTGGGTTTTTCTCTTACACTACCGAGTATAGAGTTCTGCGCGGTAGGAAGTGGACGAGGGAAAAAAGTATAATATGAAATATGACAAATTTTGCCCCCTTCTATCTGAAGTCTATAGTTCGACGAAATAGAATGGAAGGAAATCTAACAAGAATTTAATCGATATTGGTCTTAGATATAATTGCCTATAATTGGTCGGGGTGTGACCGTTCTTGGCGCTGTTAGTCCATCGAACTAATGAATTGTAATCGATCGGATCTCATCCCCCCAAATCTCCATCTCATCTTGCATGAGATTTGAAGGGAACCCGATTTCGGGTTTGCCTTCTCATTCCATTCAAGCCCTAGATGTAACCAATAACCACTCAGAAAATGGGGATGGAGATGTTGGTTATCCTCACCGCTGCTTTAATGGCAGAGTGGCTTGTCTTGATGAGCCGTTTTATTTTTGGTTTTCCCCTATTTTTTTTCCCTTCTCAATTATACGGAACTCAGAAGAAGAATATTACTACTAGGCTCAGTAATATCAATTCTCAATTCTCAATTCAACAAAAAATTAAAGTTTTCTTTGTGCGTCCCACGCGCCCACATTTTGAAGTCTCCGTTGTTGAAAGAGAACCTGAGTCCTGACCTGCCTATGCGCCGAGCGCTCTCCGCGGAGACCCCAACATATCATTGACTGACTCTATTTCAAGACTAGCCTCCGATGAAGTTTGAACTTGTCTAATCACCGCGCTGTGAATTAGCATGGAGCACTCACTCACTATCTTTCATGCATGCATTTGCAAGTTTAGGTCCAGACGTACATACATACTCCATATATTCAATTGAAATAACAATATATCTGAATATTAACTTTCTCCTATTCCTTGGCTCTTCTGCTATGACCGCATAGAGATCAATCATCAAGCTCGCAAATCGCCACAAACCTTGAACGAGAGTTCGAGGTCCTGTTTGTGTACCGGCAAATAATACTTGCCGTACGAAAATCGCTTCCACGTTGTCCGGCAGAACCAGAAAATGACCGAAAATCCAGATTGCATAGTATTCCCATGGAACAACAGGTCCCCGACGAAACCTGACCGAAAGTGTATCTGGAAATTATATCATACCACTTGACAACTTTATTTTAATTTTTTTTTTATTGTTTTGACCTGGATATAGGTAGGTAAAGCTTCTTTTTTTGGCTTTCTTTTCAAAAGCAAAAGAAGGCAAAATGATAAGTAATGCAAGGCGTGGTACAGTCCCCCTGCTATAGGTAGTACATATATCTATCAATTATTAAAATGCATTTTGTGTACAGCTATCTACCTTCTGTATCATGTTGTACAGGACAGGCCATAACTGCCATCTACGGTCTAGTCCAGCCCCATGCGATCGGCCGGACCCAATCTATCGGGCTCCTCTAAGCGGTGAGAAGGAAGCACTTCCCAACAAAACCTTCCTGATATCCCATCTACTACCCGTGTTTGAAATTAACATACAACAGTAAGAAAAATTATTCCGTTTTCGGCTTGTTTTTTTTTTTTTTTTTTTTTCTAATCAGGTCGCACAAGATGATGACCAGAGTATTGTGGCGGTAGCTAAGATCGTAGATGGCTATTCGATGGCGAAATGGAGATGGGGCTAAGACTGTCTGGGTATCGTGGAGGCAAATCAATCGGGGTATACTAACTAACTACTTTCCAGTACTCAGGTTGGAGAGTTCCTAACTCGGTAAGAGATAGCACTCTCTCGGGGCTCTTTTCAAGGCTTCGCTCCTCATGTCTTTTGAATACGCAAGGACTACCTCTGTATGTTCACCGTCTATGCATCTCTAGAGAGCCCTTGTAAAAATAGATGAGCAAAAAAAAATGAGCCCTAATCGCACGTCTTCCGGAGTGTCAGTATGAATAGTAAACACCCCGATTCAATGTTTACTCATATCCCGCGATCGGCATTAATGATTATTATTGACAGGCGAAAGAGCTCGGCTAATCCCC
The DNA here is from genome assembly GCA_027569225.1 of Aspergillus panamensis. Taxonomy (NCBI): domain Eukaryota; kingdom Fungi; phylum Ascomycota; class Eurotiomycetes; order Eurotiales; family Aspergillaceae; genus Aspergillus; species Aspergillus panamensis. Next base: position 981,696 of record JAPDER010000001.1, read on the forward strand.
ACTTCTTTTTGTCTTTTTGGTTGATTCATCATTGATCAACCCGCCAGACGAATAATGGCACCCTAGCGGCAACTCAACCAAGGTCGTGTAAAGTACTAGTCTAACCTTGTCTAGGTATAAGAATGAGTAATCTATGATCTAGGTGGTTGGTTTCTTTCGAGATCTGGGTCACTAGCTCCTCAAGTACTAGTAGTAAGTACCGAGGTCGTAGGTCCGCAATTCACGGAAGTGGATTCCGGACGCATTTGGCCTACCATTCTAATCTCTGGAGTAGATCGGCGGTTCTCTATTATTGATTGCATTGGCGTACGATTTGAAATACCGATGGAAATGTATCATTGCCCACCAAAATGAAGGGGCTCTTTGTCTCCCGTAGGAATACCACTGAAGAAACACCGAAATAAAATACTGAAAAAAAGAGGGGGAGATCAAGGCGCCCTGTATTGCGGCGGAATTCCTGTTTTGACTGGGATTTCCCTGCTAATATTCTTACCAGTACTAAGTAGACTTACTTATATGGGGGTATTATTTCCTGTACTGATATTGACAAAGAATTCATCGTCTCCTCGCGTTTTTCTTTGTTTTTTTTTCAAACTTACCATGCTTGTTCTGTAATGATGGACTTGACGATCGAGGCTGAGTGCTTTTGTTTCCTACATATCAAACATGCAGTGGATTTCTTTTCTCTAAATAATGAGACAATAGGCAGTACTTCTAGTGCAGATGCCGTGAAACATAAGACAGGCGACTTGCCATCATATTGATTTTTTTTTCCCTCGGAACCATTTTGGCCCCGTTTCTATGGGCTACATCAGATTCAAAAGCCCGCAAAAAGTTTTGTTACACAGAAGGCAAATAGTTGATGGCAGGGCTTGAGTTGTCTTGATCAAATCGTCTGATAAATCCGAATCATGCAACCTTGGCAGTCCCCGGGAGGTATCTAATAACCCCTGTGGCGCCGTGCATCAGAGTGTCTGAAAGCTGAAGCAATCCTTCATACACGGAGTTGAACACACCTACCTTCCCGAATGCTCCCCGTCAATATGATAGATGGTACTTAGTACAAGTAGTACTCATGGTATGTATACATGTATTTCCACATACGTACATTCTCCACCTCGTACTAGTAGTACCATCTGTATCAGGACTATGTGCAGTAGCTGAATTTTTGATACCGATCTAGCTCTGCATGGGGACGATCCGTCGAAAATGGGTGTCAAACTGTATCTCGTCACTATCGCGCGGGATGGAAGGGCGAGTTCGAGTGGCTGAGATTATTCCGTCAGCCTATGGAGCCGCGATGATTGAACTACAGTTGAAATCCGAACCTAAAAGGCGTCTCTATCCTGAACCGTAATGGTGTTGTTCAGCCCCTGAGATGAGAAAAGCCACAAACACGAGGGGATGGGTGAAAACGCCAAAGAGGAGGTGGGCGAATGCAAGGAAAATGATGGAAGCAGAGCTGGTCTGCATGGATGCCTTAATGAAGCCGAACCAACAGGCCATTTTTGAGAGGGAAAATGCAGGCAGCCGTCGGGGAATTAATCTTTTTTTCCTTCTTCAGGAGAGGAAGGAAGTAAAGATTTGCAAACGTACCTCAATTAATTTGTAAATATTAGAATACCCTGTACGATACAGTGGACATAATAGGATTTCCTTCCCGAGTTCGTATAACAGTGGCCAAAATTACTAAAAGACCAGTATCAACCCACCCCCTCAACACATATCAGTTACTGAGGGCTCCCAAAATGGTCAGGCTTCGTTGGACTTTTTACGCACCTATGGTAGGATTTAAGCTGATTTAGCGTGTATCGAACGTATTCTGCGTATACAAAGATCGCCAGTGCATGGCTGAATAATCTCACGTGTTGCAAAACTTACTAGGATAATGCTGGCGAGGCCCTCGGGGTTCAAGGTCACGCAATGAGTATGTAAGGAAGGAATAAAAGGTGGCCGTGTTGAAACCCAGGCAAGACGGGGGATTGCCTTGATAACCGGAGTTCATCGTTCATACATATCAGCTAAAGAGAAAGTGTGCTATGATATAATTGCTACCATGCTGTTCATGGTTTTACGTACTAGACTATGTCAGCCTAAGTAGATCGAAAGAGTGTGGCAGGTATAGGTTGCTGACCCCAGCTGGGGGGTTTACCATACTATTTTAAGCCATGGGGGGTTTATTATAGCTTGATGGCCAATGGTTATGTTCCATATGAATGCTTGACTGTCATTTATCCACCCAGGCTATAGCAGGGTGTCCTTGCTTGGATATTATGAGATCCAGGGAAGGAGGATGCCATATCCATATTGCTGTTCTAGGTAGACCCTTAGCCTGTGTTCATTGGTTTAGGCGTTTCTTTATGACGATATTGAAACGATAAATCTGAAAGCGTTACACGACAGAGTGTAGCCGGGTCTCATTCTGTGCCAGACCCTCGAAGCAGAGTGGCGGTTACTGGAATGATTCCAGAAAAGTTAAAGAAGGGGGAACGCAAGTTACTGCATAAAGCTTGGATTATCCGCGAACCACGCTATCGAGAATACGAGTAACACATCGGATTTTGAATATCAATATACTCGCACATCATTATCTTCTGCGCAAAAAAGAAGTGAGACCTCATGCATCTTCTGGGGACGCCTGTCGCGATAGAAGACCCTGAAGGAATCTAGCGGTCCTGGTCAGATTCATGGTCATACTTTTGTGGGGTGAAGTTTGGCGTGTCCACTGTCTAGCTGGATGATGTGGAGGCATTGGAAGACCAGAGAAGTCAGTAACTCTGTACTTAGTCATTTTTCATGAGCTAAGCTGAGTCAATACTACTAGAATCATTCTCGAAAAGGTCAGAGGATTACCCGTGAGTTATGTTTTGATAAGTATTATTAATCAGTATTTCTCTATTGAGCAAAGTTTAGATGTTGCACATGGAGAGGAGAGGTACTAGTTCCCATGGGATGGCTGAACTCTTAGTTCGTTGGATGATGGATCTGAGCGAAGTGGGTTTCGGTGGGCATGAACACTCCACATCGGGGCTTAGTTTTGTCCCGAAAAAAATGCCAATGATTGGGGATGAAAATTCAGGATATGAGACAGGGGTCAACAGAGTCACAGGCACAACGCAGGAGGCAGAGGAATGAATACCAGATGCTTGTCCTCGGCCCGCAAAAATTTGGAATACCACAATTTGGAATTACCCTCCAAGATGGTGGGGACAATCTATGCGTACGCCATACATGCATACTTAGGCTGCGATGAACCTGGCCCACCGTCACTAGTGAGAACTGAGATCGCTGATCCAGATCGATCGGGTTGGGCGTTTTTTCTTTCATTGCTTTTTACTCTGTTCCCAGGATACAACCAGCAGTTTCCATACAGGTGTAGGGGGAAGTTAAAATGCATTATCTAGCCAAGTGATTCTGAGAAGTAGGATATGATTCCTGTAAGCTCCTTTGTGTGGGGATTTCAATTGGTAGTTCCTGGATGCAACTTGTTAAGATGAAGCAATTTCATGTTCTCGTGCGCGAGAATCAATTGACAGCTGTCATCAGGTGAAGGTGGCTTCACGTTCGATTGCCAGAGATGACCTTTTATTTTCTTTTTCTAAGGCATCAAGGAAGGCAGCCACTGTATTTTAGTATTACCATTAGTGGAATCTCGGACATTACCCCGTAACATGAAGGTCCGACTGTATGGTACAAACTTACAATCATACCGTAGTTCAAGTTCTTGATAAATACTTAGTACTTAGTACCTCAATACCACTGTAGCAGTGTATATAGCAGTATAAATCAGTGGATCTCCATGCCAGATCTCATGCGACGTGGTACCTAATGTCCTTTTTTCATGGAAGGAGCTAAGTGCAGTGGGTGAAGGCACCTTGGCACCAAGTGATTTGGTTGCCTGATTGGACCGTCATCAAGTAGGCAGCTACTGGTGTCACCATAGGGTTATCCGAGTGCATGATTAGTCGAAATGATGAGCCTTTTCAGATCTCATTTATGTACGAACGATGGGGAAGTGTGAGATGAGGAGCAGCAGGTTGACGAAGGATGCTATTACATACATATGATCTGTCGATTATTGTCAGATCACGGTTAAAATAGACTATTGAGGGGGAAAGAGGTTTCGGAGCCCACTAGCCCTTTTTGTTCTTTTTTTTGTCCTGGGTATCCCAACTGAGTTTGAAGCTCCTAAGAGATCAAAGTATTCGCAGCCTCTCATCTGTTCGTTGGCTTTGGTTGCCAAGTCAGCTGACTAAACTTGGTCTTAACCATCATAAATGAGGTGGAAGGCAAAAAATGCCATTTATAAGGAGGGTTTGTTGAAAACAAGGTTTGTATATGATACACCCTTTGTCAACTCCATGATTGAGATTTATATCATTCATTCCAGAGGGAGGAAGTGAGAGTACACTCAGCTGCTGAGGTGGTGGGCATTTTTGATTGGCGATAAGATCTTTTTTCTTATCGCAATCATGTGTAATCACGTGTGGGGAAAGCTCCCCTCCATCGTGGCAGGTTCTTCTTTCCTGATATCAGTAACACGAAGCAACCTTTGGTTTTGAACGTGACTTTCTTCTCAAGCAAGAGATTGAATGGGAATAACTTATCTATCTTAGCAATTTCGGTAGCTTGTGCTTCCTAACGCTCACCCCATGCTTCCGTACGTCAAGGCGACACTTCCTTAGCCTAAGCAGAAGAGCTCTGAAAGCATCACGTTTGAGTGCATTCTGATTCAAAAGCGCCATGGCATACATATCTGTTTCGGAGATCCCCTCCATATCGTTACTGTACAAGGTTAAACATCTGATACCGACGTCTCAATCTCGAGCTCCGGCTTCAAAAGCATTCAATGACACTATCTCACTGATTCGCCATGATATAACAAAACTACAAGGCGTGGACTGCATCGTCAACGCAGCTAACGATTCTCTTCTTGGAGGCGGAGGTGTTGACGGTGCCATCCATCGTGCTGCTGGTCGCGGCCTTCTAGAAGAATGTCGCATGCTGGATGGCTGTGATACCGGTGACGCCAAGATCACATCTGCTTACAACCTCCCCTGCAAAAGAGTCATACACGCGGTCGGACCGATATATCCATTTGAGAAGCGCAAAGGTGATGATCGTCCAGAATCACTTCTCCGAAGTTGCTATCGTCGAAGCTTCGAGTTAGCTGTTGAGAATGGCATGAAAAGCATTGCTTTTGCAGCAATCAGTACAGGTGTATACGGATATCCAAGCCAGGAAGCGGCCATGGCAGTACTTGATGAAACTCGAACATTTTTGGAGGGCGAAAATAATAGCGGGAAACTGGAGAGGATCATATTCTGTAATTTTGAAGCGAAAGACGAAGCAGCATATGAGAAGGTACTTCCGTACGTGACATTCTCCTCCCCTGACATTCTAGCCAAGATCTAAGCTTAACGATTATAAGTTACTTTTTCCCCCCGATCGAACACGATATTCCGCACGGTGGTAGCCCACCCACAGAATCCCGGTCGATATCTGACAAAGATGCGACAAAGGACTCCTCTCCGTCTCCAGAGTTGCTGGCAGCTCAACTTCCTGACCCCCCAGCTGCGGAGCCGTCTTATGAGGGCCAGCCGGAAAGCAAGAAACAGAAGCTTCACACCAATGAAGCACACGATGCAAAGGCTGAACCCGAACTTTTTCCCGGCACATCAGGTGATAGGAGCGAGGATGACTGGGAGGAAGTAGATAGATCCGAGGGCGGTCGAACAGAGAAGCTTGAAGATGAGCCAGTTGAGATTGACAGACCTCCGTCTGCTACTGATGTGCACAGTGTCCAATCCAGTGGGATCATCGACATGGTTCAGTCGCACTCCACAGATGATTTTTTGGAAAAGGATTGATTGACACCTGGGTTGTTGGGCTACTTACATGAGCAATAGGTAGCTGTGCAAATCGCGAGGAAGATTCTCATTTTGTTCTGGAGAAATCGGCGTTTATTCTTAACTGCCCAACTTTTCCCTATTTTTTTTCTTCCTATTACTTCTCTTGGGAACTTGGAATCGGACTGGGCCAATTATTCGTGACAAAGATAAACAATTTCTCATGCTCTATGAAAATCACATAGGTCGCTGGCCAATAACGCCATAGATATAGGAAAGCCAAAGAATTTGAAGTTCTCCAGAGTCCAGACATCCCTTCTGACGTCTTACCTAGATAGGAAATCATGATGCAAACCAGACAAACAAGCTCCTCTGATATGACATCTTCCCATCGCAAGAATTCAATCGTAACCAATATGAACCAAGATAGAGTCAGCTGAACCAGTACAACCCATCGACTTGGCAGTCAAACTGACACATCAAAGCTCATTGCAATCATCAGCACAAAATCCACTAATCTTATACCACCCGTACCATGCAATGAGCCTCCGTCACCCGCCAACATAGTTCCGATAATTTTGCCCTCCTTCCACCGCCACCCCCCATCCAAGATGCAGAACAACAAGGATCCCTCAACTACACTGAGAAATCTGAAATTCCGCGTCCTTTCCCCAGAACTAGCCAAAGTGCGATCCTCCGCCCCGCCACCACCCTCTTCCCCTCCCTCTTTCGAACCACACCCAAACCCATCGGCAACCTCATCAACCTCCGCTCCCCGCCCAAACAGCACCAGACCCTCCTTCTCCTCCTTCATCCGCTCTAGTTACGCCTCTCTCCCTACTCCCGCTCGCAGAACATTCCGCGTTCTCCGAGTCCTAGCCCCGATCATCCCCATCGGGCTATTTTTCTCCGAGCATGTCCTCCAGGTCATGTGGGTGCGCGGGCCGTCGATGACCCCGTACCTCAACGAAGACTACGAACAGATGCACACGAAAAGCGACATGGTGCTGGTGAATATGTGGTCATGGGGAGGGTTATGGCCCTGGGAACGAAAGAGGAGGTTAGAACGGGGGATGCTTGTAACGTTTCGGTTTGTTTTCCCTCTCTCCTGCTCTTGCCCGCTCTAGATTCTCTTATGGAGATGGATATCTTTGTCGTTGAGAATATCGATATATGGATATGTCTGGATAATACTGACTGTGAACTTCCTTTCTTTTAATTTTGTTAGATCACCGGCCAACCCGAAACACATCGCCATCAAGCGTGTTATCGGTCTTCCTGGGGATCGGATCACGACGAGAGAACCCTGTATGAAAGACTCGCAGATTGTGCCGTTTAATCATGTTTGGCTGGAAGGGGACGCGAAAGATCCAAAGAGGTCGCTTGATAGTAATACCTATGGGCCTGTGAGCATTAGTCTCATTACGGGACGGGTGATTGCTATCATGTGGCCGCATCTGAGGCTGTTGGATTGGCCGGAGTGGGAGAAAGGCGTTGTTGAGGGAGACGCGGAGCGTAGGTTCGGAGACAACTATCGCCAGGAGGTAAGGGATCGGGTGCTGAAGGAGGCGGTTAAGATAGATCGCCCTTCATTAGATTAGGGCGTGTTAAGATCGAACTCCTTCATCATCGTGTATTATTGCTTATATATATGTACATACATTGCCACTATATTGCATGATCAGAAGCAAAGGGGTTATGTGTGGAAGTTTGAGAGATGATACTTTCACAGCCATTTGATGCAGGTGAGAATTCACCTAGGAAAGCAGATGGCTTACCCCGTTGTGGTTAAGCGGACATCTTCCGGTCTCCCCTGCTGCAAATAGTCAATCTCAGATGCAATACTAAGTACCCAACGATCCTTCTCTAGCCGACTTCGTGCTTTGAAAACTATTGTCCGGCCGTGAACTCCTAGCTTTGAGACTTGCTTCAAAGTTTGCCGCTTCTGTCCCTTTTCTCCGAGTTCCTTTTCCCGAAAGAAGTTCTTTCGTAAAGGTTGCCAGATCACGAAAGTAATTGCTGTGTCCTCATCGCTACTTGTATAGAGGTCCGATGAGAGATACACACGAGGCAGTGTACGGTGCCCTGGATGGTTGCTGTCGAAAGTTTGGTTCGCATACAGCAGATCAGATTCCGTTAATAGTCCAGAATAGATGTAGCAATTCTCAAGCTCTATGGTTGACTCGAGGTTGTGGTGGATGTGAGGGATTTCTGCTCCACCACGTTTCCTCAGTGAGCTTTCGTAAACCAATAGCTTTCCGGAAGTGAGGACAACGTGGAAGCGCTTGAAGGTTCCGTGACGACGAGGTTTCTTATAAAGTAGGCCGGACATCTATAATTTTTTGTGTCGTTAGCTTTCAGTACCCGTTGGTTTCCGTAAGAAAGTGTAGAAGTTTACCTTAATCGGTCGACAGCCTGACAGGGCACACATGTTGTGTAGTAATGGCGAAGCCTCGGCCTTCTTAACCTCCCATTTTTTAGCGAATTGTCCCACCATAGGCTCTAGCTCTTCATCAATATCCAAGATCTTTAGGTTGCGTTGCCGGATAGCTTTGAGCTCCGCAGTATCAGCTGCTGTCCTTGCTTTCCAATATTTCACCAAAGCATCAAGTCTCTTCATCCATTTGTCTCTGGTTGTCTTGTTATATGCCTGAAAGCGCGAGACAAGTCCATTGTCGAGGAGAATCTCAAATATCTTGCCATCGTCAAGTTGTCCATCACCTCGACGAACGTTTTGTAGATTAGAACCCTGGGAGTTAGCCCCTCCGTCTCTTTGAGCGTTATGGTCTGCTAGACTGCTATCACGAACGTGACGCACTTCCTGTATTCGGCACATATCGATGAATCCTTCAGCGTGGCTGAGATTGTGGATGCTTCTGCGCAGCTGTGCGTACGCCTCCTCGTCGTGGCGTTTTAGATGCTCACTATTTCCGCTGGAAAGCCATGGTATCTGCCCGTTTTCAATCGGAAATGGATCAACTTCATACGAAAGAGGCATGCCGTCCAGGATCTCTTCGGTTGACGGTATCGTTGAGTCTCTTGGACACAGCCTTGGGGGAGCAGGTGGTAGTGCCTTCGATGGTTTGCAGAAGAACAAATAATGGTCGTGACAAAAAAAGTAAAGGCGCTTAAAAAACATCTTATTCACCCGTTGATGTACACCCTTTTGGGATGTTAAACGTATTAGAAAGCCTTCTACAGGCTGGGGTTCATCTTCTTTGTCGTTATCATGTTTGACAAAAGTGTTGTAGTGTTGCCTTGGCCGTAGCTCAAGCTCATGGGTGCCCTGCATCGCAAGTGAACCGTACATTTTTTCTTCGTCGAGGCCGAATACCCACTCGAGTCGATCGTACCGTTTCCACGCAAGGCCCATGCTTTCAGAGCTTGACCAATCTTCCAATATGTCAATCCACTCAGGGTGGTTCTGTAGTACTTCCATACATCCCCGTATTATGGACGTGCATGCATACTTCTCAACCTCCGCATTTTGAGACAGAGCATCTCCATCTCGCTGTTTCACATCACGTCTGTATTCCGGCTGCCCGAATGGATTCCGGAAAACGATGGACACGTCAAGGTCAGGAACATTGATTAGTAGAGATGAAGGCCGGTGCCAACCTAAGGCCTGGGTTATAAAAGTATACCATTCAACTGCATGTGCCGTGGACTTTGGCCGCAATATGTAGATTCTGGTTCCTTGCTTGTAGCGGTTCCAGATGACGATTGTTTTATCCAAAGGGGAGTAGAGATTTACTCTAGCTTTTGATTTGCCGAGTGAGATCTCATGGCAAGGAGACATCTTGCGATCCGGTCGCTGTATCTCGGGGATGACGCGCGTCTTGTACATCTCGAGGCTGAAAGGGGCACTTTCATCTGAAGTTGTTCGGCAAGCAACCAGAAACTCTCTCCAATTATCCTGAACTCGGCATTCCATTCGCAAACTGTCGAATTCGGAGTAGTCTTCGGGTAGATCATCCTTCAACGTCTCTTCGACTCGAATAAGCATTTTCTCCGCTTTTATAATCTCACCCGCTTCCAGCTTGCGACGACGAAGGAATTCAGGAATTAAACTCTGTGTCCTGGATATTTGAGATAGAATCCGCTGCTGTTTATCTAATAGATTATCGTCGAGAGTATACTTTGTAGTCATTTTCGTAAATGGACTCCTGCGGTCCTGCCACACGCGTTGCTCGCTCCGTGTGCTCTCATCTGGATTTTCGTACTGAGGTTCGTGGTGTTCGAGGTTTGTCGACGCCGCACGACGGAGCTTCGATTTTCCTTTGGTTCGTGATTCTGACCTTAGCAACGGTGTTGTTGAAGCAGAGTCACTAATAGCTGCCGTGGAGGACGACTGACCCACACCGTATGGGCTGGGAGCACTCGGCGTTTGCTTGCTCAGCACCCCCGGCGACTGTACTCCATTCACCCCTTCGTCATGTGTCGCAAAGGAGATTTGATCAGTAGGGGGGGCAGCCAGGCGCGTTTCCCTCGCTGTGAAGTACGACGATGTGGCATCATGTCCAACACTAATCGGTATTCCCTTATCCCCATCCTCTTCGTTTTCTTCATCCGAGCCCGAGACGCCTGCACTAGAACTAGGATGCGAGGATGAGGGTCCTTCCGCAAGTGGGCGATGAGGCAAGTCCCTTAGGTTCCGCACAGAGCCCAATGTTTCACGGACGCTGTTGTTCTGGTCCCTGTCTAATATATTCCGATGTGGACTATCGAGCAAGGCGGTATCAGATGATCCCTGCGGTTCCTGAGTTGAAGCGACTGGAGGCTCTGGATCTTCTGCGGAGAACGTGGCAATTTTCGATGTGTAGTTCTTGAAACTCAATCGTGACTTATACCAAGACTTTCGGTGATTCTGTAGCCAGCCCTTCGGTATCGGTCCGATAAAGAATCGCCGGTTTGTCATGTGGATATGGCTAGGGGAAGCATGGCGCTGTTTATGATCGAGGTCAGTAATTAGTAAATTGGTAACAATTTGGGAAGGCTTTACCAATTTCTCGGCAGTATAGGAGCCTGGTTCCAAACCATGGTGGTGCTTGTGAAATACTGCGAGCGGGTCAAACTCCATTGTTCCGTCGCCGACATGCTGATCTGTATTGTTCATGGCACTTCCCTAGGAATTCAGGGTTGTAATGGATAAAGTAAGCAAGAGACCGAGCTTCATCAAAGGAAGCCGAGGGAATAGGTAAGAGGCGATTTTTTCAAGAATGAAAAACAAGCTTCCCCAGAAAACTCAGCATTCCAATTTCACACCCCTTGAACACCTCGCAAGTTTCAAGTAAAAGCTGAGAGCTGAACGGGAGATGCGAGGCAGATGACGTCGTTGGTCTTCTCGTGATCGCGATCCGGTTTGCATTGTTTGCAGCTCTACCCCAGTGGGACCCGCTTATTGGTAAGGTTAATGCTTGCGTGTCCTACTTTCGGCGGTGTAGATGTTGACAGGACAATACTAACAGCTCCAGTTTCCCCCACCTCCATTCTCTCGTCAACTATTCCTCACAATCCGTCAATTTCTTGATACAATTAATATTTGGAACATGGCTACTATCCCCGCAGGCGGTACTTGGTTTGACACTCTCAAGCGGTCATTCGCCGATGTTCCTATCGATGCTGCCAACGACGATGCCATCTCTACCACCGAATTCCTCGAAGCGGCCGAATCCCTCACCACCTTGTTTGGTAAATTCCTATTGCTGAAATTTGTTAAATCCATATCCTAATTTTACTCTTTTATAGATCTCCTTGGCTCTGTAGCCTTTGGCCCTGTCAAGAGCGATCTGCTTGGCAACGTGAAGGTCCGGATGCCTGTACCCCGCACCTCATTATCAGCAATACTAATTTTGTATTAGAAAATCAGAGACAGGCAGCTGGCTGCCCCCGCTGAGTCCGAGACTCTTCAATCCCTTGTTCTGAATGAACTGAAGACCAAGAAGCACGTTGCCACGGAGGGCTTGCTCTGGCTCGTCAGGTGAGTTTCGCATTTATATCCAGTTCAAGTTCCACATGAAATGATTGGCAACCTCTTGTCCCTGAGATGTAATCGTAACAAACACTTACTGGCCATCCCCATGACCAACAGGGCTCTTGATTTCACCGCTCAGTCTCTCCGCCACAACATTGATAACTCCGAGACGGAGCTCGCCGATTCTTTCCGCAAGGCGTATGGCGAGACCCTTAAACCACACCACTCCTTCATCGTGAAGCCTGTCTTCTCTGCCGCCATGTCCGCAACCCCTTACCGAAAGGTTTTCTACGAGAAGCTTGGGGCCGACTCTTCCAAGGTCCAACCTGCCCTACAGAGCGAGGTGGTAGGTCTGGAGAAATGCGTGGCCATCTTGAAGAAGTTCCAGGAGCGTAAGGAGGCGAAGTGGTAAATTATATCCTAGAATTGGCATCAGCGAGAAGCTCGTTTAAACTATGATACACTTCAATGCGTGATATCGTGCGAAGATATGACAATTGTCGTACAGATTTGTATATATGCTTTCTTCGAGATTTTGTTTGCATAGCTTGACTCAACCTTACCTGAAAGCGCAGTTATTATCTTAGCTATATATGAATGTCCTCATGAGCTAGGTATACCTTTCTCAAACGTAGAAACCCTAGATTAAGTAGTTGTAAGCGCATCACGACTACACCCTTGTTTCAACTTGAGATACTACCTTAACCTACCAATAGCTCACCTGGAAGTAGGCATATGATCTATCTAATCAGATTTTAGGGAGTCAGGTGATCCTCGTATTGATTTCTAGGATGTAAAAAGCTCGTCACTCGTTATCTTATCATGTAGGTACGATCGATTATCTGGTATCCACGTCATCTTCCCTTGCATGTGGAATAAGGTTTCATGCCAGGATTATTGCAGGATTTCAAGATATATAAATACTTATGTAGAGGTTAGCCAGTTGTGGCCATGATAGCTTAAATCTCAAATTGGAAAAATGTAAGGCATCAAAGCCTAGAATTGGAAGATATAGTTACTGGTGTAAATATGAGCACTAATTAGTTGCAGAGCACTTCTAGACGATTGGTATCGAGTAATCTAGAAAATAAAAACGTTACACGGGTCATGAGATTACCAATGTTGTCCAAGAACATGAAACACACTGTGTGTCCTGCAGGGCGGGTCAACTGCATGTTGAAACAGGAGTTGGGCAAAAACTTGCGATGTAACAACCCCACTCCTCTCCTTGAGTTCCTCGCTGAAAGTGGTTGATAGACTATAAGTAGATGCTATTAAAGACTTAAGAGTTACTGAGAGGCAAATTTTTATTAATAATTATGGTAATAAGGCTATTATAATTCCTATTACGTGGGCTGATGCGATTGACTTTTATATCAAAAATTAAGTTTAAATAGTGGAGAAAAGTCTTTCGCTATTTCCTTGTTTTTGGTCCTTTCTACAGAGTACCTAGTAGGGACTCGGGAGGCCACCCCCGACAGGGAGAAGGTTTGTGTCAACCTTTGGTGGTCCAGGATTTCAAATACTGAACAAAAGCTAGGTGGTGGCTACATTGCCGTCATATACCGGGCATCTCAAAGGCAGGTTACATAGATACCAAGGAATTGAATCCCTGCTGCTAGGCTTTTCTAGAGCGATTTTTTGCAACCGAGCATGTTATTTATGACGGACCAATCGCGTAGACTTCCAAAGCTTATTCCTCCTGAAATCAACTTCAGTCTCTTGCCCGTGGGTTCCGTGTGCTGATCGAAATATGAAACTGGCTATCATCGCTAATCCCTGCTCAATGCGAACTAGCAAACATTTGTCAATCGAACATCCGCTCCTGTCCTGCTTGGATCTATTCTTGGGTACATCCGTTATTCGTCTCGAACCGGTGCTTGAGCACTGCTAAGGAAGCCTCTCTTGAAAGCAGATTATTGTTAAAAGTTGTGTACTTGGTCCACTGCTCGGTACGATAAATAGGGAGGTTACTGGGTACTATTGCAAATAGCCTCCATAACAAACTCCTCGGAGCTCGTGTCGAGATATTCGATAACCAGGGCTCCATGGGTATGTATCTGGAGATTCTTGCTCGTTAGTCATCTGTCGATTTGCGGGTGTTTCTAGTTTCTTGGCATAGGGTTTGCTTCCTTAACAGTCAAAGTGCGATCGCCTGATCCCAGTCAGCTTTCACATGCGGCATGGATCATCGGCAAAGATGGCCCAGTTCAACGTGAATACAAGTCGGCTCACCCAGTTCATCATCGATCCTGTTTCCTTTTATAGCCATGGGGTGGTATTACCAAGATCCTTTGGAAGAGGGGAACTGTGAGGTCATCTTGAATCCTTTCGTGTCAACTGTCAAAAAACCGCCCGCTAAACCTAAAACAAAATGTTTCTTTAGAGAGGGCGACGATTTTTCATCAAGACCATTTCTGATTTTAAAAAAAAAACGCCCTTTAAAAAAGCGCCCAGGTGCATTAGACTACATCTCATCGTCGAGGGAGGCAACGGAGGTCTCCGCGATAACGTGGGCCTCGAAAGTCCTCGAGAGCAAACCAGATCGATTGCAGCCCCTCGGCTGTTTACCCATACACGTCTGGGGCGGCGACTTGGCCTCGCCCCACCCTCCCTGTCCTAATTTGTATCTTTGCCCTATTTAATTACCGATGAGCCACGTCCTCAAGAGAATCTGAGGTCTGTGTGCCATGGAAGCATACCCACTCTTTCATCTTCAAGGCTGGGTGCCATTCTCCTCCATTTCCTGTTCCTGGAAAGCGCACCGTATGCGCAGTGTCCCACCGGTCTGTGAGAGTCTTTGATCTCCTTAGTCTCAGACTATGATTTGGTGTTATTGCCCCATAGCTTGGGCTGTCATTCAGTAACCAACTCGAAAGCAGGTACAAACATTCAAGCACTTATTGGCTGCCTAGACCTGCCATCTGAAGCCTCGGTTCCAGAGTTAGTCACTAAGGTACTAGGTAGTATCCATGAGAATCTTTTTTAAAATCTGGCTACTATTCACCTAACAAATGTAGACGGGCGTATATGGAAGCGATGAAGGCACCCCCACCTGCCAGTGACCCTGTCTGGTGCTTTGATCACGGGCCATGAACGAGCTCCTCTTGCCGCTAGGTACCGTATATCTTAGGTAGAATGTAATATCCGGGAATTCGGTGTTGACTGTGGTACTTTTCTCTTTAATTCTCTCCAACGGAATCAATCCCTGTTGTGCAACATTCGCGACAGGTGCACACACAAAATTATACCTCCTGGGGTGAACCATGCCAGCTGGTCTTGATAACCCGTGTTTCACTCTTTAAGGCCAATTTCGGGGCATTTATAACATGGTGGATTTCAAGGGCCGCAGCGAGTCCATCTTCGTTGTCACGGTCATTTTCCTCGGACTGTCGCTCCTCTCCGTCGCTCTACGATGTTTTGTTCGGTTGAGGTTAGTGAGGGCCTTCGGGTGGGATGATGCGCTGATGGTATTTGCAATGGTATGGCAAGCTCCGTAGCCTTCGCTTCTCATGAGAGTTACTCATCAATCGTGTGCCCTTGTTTCCAGGCGTTGAATATATTGTTCGCCCTATGTGGAATTATAGGCTCTTTCTACGGCTTGGGTCAGAAGACGGCTAACCTTATGCACGATATACCTGGTGCCGAGAAGGGATTATTTGTATGCTTTATTCTCCCTTCATTCTTCTGCTTTTCTTTCTTAGACATCTCACTTTCTTACACGATCAACAGTGGTGGTGGCTCGGACAAACTACCTATGTTTTCACCTGTGTGGTCGCCAAAGTGTCCATCGCTCTGGCACTTCTCCGTCTTACGGTAACGAATGTGCATAGATATATTTTATGGGGTGTCGTTGGAATCTCGGTCGTCGTGGGGCTTGTTTTCTGGTTCATGTTGACCTTGCAATGCGATCCAGTATCACACTTTTGGCTGCGGTTCACGACTGAAGGAAACTGCATCGATGTCGACTACATTCTCGACATTGCCTACCTTTATAGCGTCACAGCTATTGTCTGCGACTTTATTCTAGCCCTCCTACCTATCCTACTTGTGTGGAAATTGCAAATGAGCTTCAGGACCAAGGCTGCGCTTGCTGGCATTTTGAGCTTGGGTTGCATGTAAGTTCCTTTTCCTTTGGTGCGAAGCCCTGTTTCGTCTCATTCACCACTAATCTTCCAAACATAGTGCCAGCGCTGCCGTTATCGTCCGCATTCCTTACCTTCATTACTATAAAGATCCCGATTTCCTTTGTAAGTCATTGCCTGGAGCATTAGCTTGATATATCAGCAAGTGCTGATTGTGTACGCAATTACCAAGACGCGACCACGGACATATCTATTTGGTCGAATGTTGAAGCAGGCCTGGGAATTACAGCAGGAAGCCTTGTGACCCTCCGCCCCCTCTTCCGGTGGTTCCGTGGAACTGGTTACGAACACTCGAGGAGCAAGAGAGCTGGCAGCATGCCCCTGTCCAGCATGCACGTGAATGGAGGTCTTCGCTCTCGACCTGACCAAGCGACAAACAATTTATGGCGGCCTGATGTTGGAACTGAGGACAACCATGGGGTAACTACAACTATTCAGACATCCCATGGAAGCCGATCAAGCAGCCAGGAGGATCTGAACCCCAATCAAGGCTCTCTCGCTGGTGTCAACGTGCACAAATCATTCTTGGTGACCTCAAACGATATTTAAAGCGGGGCAGCTCTTCGAATATGCTATATTAATCTGTAACGATAATGATCTGGGCTTGTCCAGCAACCATCCTTCTTTCTCGCGCACGTAATATAATACCGCTTCGAAAACTTTCATGGGGATATCGAGTGTGTAAATATGCAAAATGAGTAGCTCCTCTCAGAAATTGAAGCTAAGATGACCTCGTTTGCCTAATCTCCAAAGAAAGTGGGTCAATATAAACTATGATTGAAGGTGAGCTTTGGAGCCCATCCTGGCAAAGTTGGAGAGCTTCGTATCAGTTGTTTAAGCGGGAAGGAGAATCCAAAAATCCGCTATGACACGTGGAGCTGGCCAATCAGCAGCGATACTAGAGCACTTCCGCCCAGGCGGCGGCGAAACCCATGGAAGCAAATTTATTATACAGTCGAGGTGGCATCTTCCTTCATTCGCCTTATCTTAAGCACCTAGTGGATTCGAGGGAATTGATGGCTATCACTCCTTTCCCCATGGTCTTTTGAATTTTTTGTTTTTCACCCCCTCGTTTCTAATCATTCAATCGTTTGGCCCGGATTGTGGCCATTCGACTGTCGCCATGTTCGTTTCACTACCCCCCCCGTTTATCGCGTGGATGTCTCTTCTCTTCAATACTAACAAAATACAATTCACAGGGCGAGGCTCGTGGATGATCCCCAGATTAAATACGCGTCGTTTCATAATCCCCTTCCCACCCAGCTCCATACTTACATTTGGCCGTTTATTATCATCTGGCCCGTCTTTTTCGCCTTCTATCTCTCTCCCGAACGCTACGATACCTACATTCAAGGGCAGGAATGGACATTTGTGTGGTCCGGCTCGATTATCACCGTCCAGTCTCTCCTCTGGCTTATGACAAAATGGAATATCAATATTGAAACCCTATTCACTGCAACCAAGGCGCGATCTGTCGATTCTGCTGTTCTTATCAAGGTGATTCCGGAAGCCAACTCCGGCTCAGCAGAAATCTGTCGTTTGCTGCGAGATACACTAGGTGGAAAGACCACGACTTCATTTTTGTTCCAGAAGCGTCGCTTTATTTACTACCCTGAGCGTCAAGGTTTCGCGCCATTATCCTACGTCCTCGACGCTGAGCCTAAGCCCGCTCTCAAGACATTCCAACAATCTCAGGGCTTCACTACCAAGGCCGAGGTGGAGCGCATCCAGCATCATTATGGTGATAACACGTTTGACATCCCCGTTCCCGGCTTTGTCGAGCTGTGGAAAGAACATGCAGTCGCCCCGTTCTTTGTCTTCCAGATTTTCTGTGTTGGTTTGTGGATGCTGGATGAATACTGGTACTACTCGTTGTTTACACTCTTTATGCTGGTGGCGTTTGAGAGCACGGTGGTATGGCAGCGCCAGCGGACTTTAAATGAGTTTCGTGGCATGAATATCAAACCTTACGATGTGTGGGTCTACCGTGAGAACAAATGGCAGGAAGTCACCAGCGACAAGCTTCTTCCGGGTGACTTGATGTCTGTCAACAGAACGAAGGAGGACAGTGGCGTTGCGTGCGATATCCTACTAATCGAAGGAACTGCTATTGTCAATGAGGCTATGCTTTCTGGAGAAAGTACTCCACTTTTGAAGGAGTCAGTTCAACTAAGACCGGGTGACGACTTGATCGAACCAGATGGCCTGGACAAGAACGCATTCGTGCATGGAGGAACCAAGGTCTTGCAAATTACCCACCCAAACACCAGCGCCGAAGATTCAGAAAACTCTCGCCAGAAATCATCCAAAGTTGGCACACCTCCAGACAATGGCGCCCTCGGTGTGGTTGTCAAGACCGGATTTGAGACAAGCCAGGGTAGTTTGGTCCGTACCATGATTTACTCTACCGAACGTGTCTCTGCCAATAATGCTGAAGCCCTACTTTTCATTTTGTTTTTATTGATCTTCGCCCTTGCCGCTTCGTGGTATGTCTGGCAAGAAGGTGTCTCACAGGATCGCAAGAGATCGAAGTTGCTCCTGGACTGTGTTCTTATTATTACCAGCGTCGTGCCACCTGAGCTTCCCATGGAACTGAGTCTGGCCGTCAACACTAGTCTGGCTGCGTTGAGCAAGTTCGCCATTTTCTGCACTGAGCCTTTCCGCATTCCGTTCGCGGGGCGGGTTGATGTCGCGTGCTTTGACAAAACTGGTACATTGACCGGTGAAGATCTCGTTGTCGATGGTGTTGCGGGTCTCAGTTTGGGCCGTGCCGGCGCAAAGGTCGAAAAGGATGGCGCCCACACTGAACTTAGTAAGGGTAGTAGCATCGGAATTGACACAACTCTCGTCCTTGCTAGCGCTCATGCTCTAGTTAAGTTGGACGAAGGCGATGTAGTCGGTGACCCTATGGAGAAGGCGACTCTCCAATGGCTTGGTTGGACTCTGGGAAAGAACGATACTCTTACCTGCAAGACCGCTCCAGGAGCAAGCTCCGCTCGCTTCGTTGAGTCCGTTCAGATCAAAAGACGTTTCCAATTCTCCTCTGCTTTGAAACGTCAGAGCACCATTGCGTCCGTTATTACCAATGATCGAAAGACATCCAAGAAATCCAAGGCAACTTTTGTAGGTGTCAAGGGTGCTCCAGAGACGATCAGGACTATGTTGATCAACACTCCACCAAACTACGAGGAGACTTTCAAGTATTTTACTCGTAATGGTGCTCGTGTGCTCTCGCTCGCCTACAAGTATCTCTCCCCCGACACCGAATTGTCTCAGGGACGCATCAACAACTTTACCAGAGATGAAATCGAGTCAGAGCTCATTTTTGCTGGTTTCCTCGTGCTGCAGTGTCCTCTGAAGGATGATGCTATTAAATCCGTGCGGATGCTCAATGAGAGCAGCCATCGTGTGGTCATGATTACTGGTGATAACCCTTTGACCGCCGTTCATGTTGCCCGCCAAGTGGAGATTGTGGACCGTGAGGTTCTAATCCTTGACGCCCCCGAAAATGACAACTCAGGAACCCGAGTGGTTTGGCGCAGTATCGATGACAGGTTCAACCGTGATGCTGACCCTACCAAGGCTTTGGATCCAGATATTTTGAAGACAAAGGATATTTGTGTCACTGGATATGCTTTGGCTAAGTTCAAGGACCAGAAGGCATTTGCTGACATTCTGCGCTATACCTGGGTCTATGCTCGTGTGTCTCCCAAGCAGAAGGAAGATATCCTTCTCGGTCTCAAGGATGCTGGCTATACAACTCTCATGTGTGGTGATGGAACCAACGATGTTGGAGCTTTGAAGCAAGCCCATGTCGGTGTTGCACTTCTCAATGGCTCCCAGGAAGATCTCACTCGAATTGCTGAGCACTACCGTACAACAAAGATGAAGGAGATCTACGAGAAGCAAGTGTCCATGATGCAACGCTTCAACCAACCCGCCCCACCAGTACCTGCGCAGATCGCACATCTCTACCCTCCTGGCCCTACAAACCCTCATTACCAGAAAGCCATCGAACGAGAGGCCCAGAAGAAGGGTGTCGCCGCCAACGCGCTAGCCCAAGGCGAGACAATCCCAACGATAACGTCGCCCGGTGCACAAGCCCTCCAGCAGTCCAATGCTAACCTGACCCCCCAACAACAACGGCAACAGCAGGCTTCTGCTGCCGCTGCCGGGTTCGCAGACAAGCTTACTACGTCGATGCTGGAACAGGAGCTGGATGACAGTGAACCCCCAACTATCAAGCTGGGAGACGCTTCCGTCGCTGCACCCTTTACCAGTAAACTAGCCAACGTCATTGCCATTCCCAATATCCTCCGTCAAGGTCGTTGCACCCTAGTTGCAACAATTCAGATGTACAAGATTCTTGCTTTGAACTGTTTGATTAGTGCCTACAGTTTGAGTGTCATCTACCTGGATGGAATCAAATTTGGAGACGGTCAAGTGACCATCAGTGGTATGCTGATGAGTGTCTGCTTTCTTTCTATTTCGCGTGCAAAGGTGAGGCTCCTATGGTGTCCTTGGTGGGGTATATTAAATCTAACATTGTCTCTAGTCTGTTGAAGGCCTGTCCAAGGAACGCCCACAGCCGAACATTTTCAACGTCTACATCATCGGCTCTGTGCTTGGACAGTTTGCAATTCATATTGTGACCTTGATCTACCTGACAAACTATGTATACTCCATCGAACCGTATGTCCATAATCTGCTTCCTTATATCCTTCTGGCTGCCAAGCCCCTTACTAATGATCAATAGAAGACAATCTGATATCGATTTGGAGGGCGAATTCGAACCCTCCCTCCTCAACAGTGCTATCTACCTCCTCCAACTTATCCAACAAATCTCTACCTTTTCCATCAACTACCAGGGACGGCCTTTCAGAGAATCCATCAATGAAAACAAGGCTATGTACTGGGGTCTCGTTGCCGCGTCTGGTGTCGCCTTCTCCTGCGCAACCGAATTCGTCCCTGAACTCAACGAGAAACTACGCCTTGTTCCTTTCAGCACCGAATTTAAACTCACATTGACGGTTCTGATGGTTTTCGACTATGCAGGATGCTGGCTCATTGAGAACGTTTTGAAGAGGCTGTTCAGTGACTTCCGTCCCAAGGATATCGCTGTCCGCCGCCCTGATCAGCTTCAACACGAGATAGAGCGCAAGAAGAAGGAGGAACTTGATGGTGCAGTGGCAAACGGACAGCCCATAACGACTTAGAATTCTTGCCTTTCGCTTTAAATTCATTTCTAGGGACTTTTTAATTAGACGATGTGGATTCCTAGACATCTTTCTGTCTTGTCGGGAATTGGAATACTATCTAGTGTGTATGGAAGAAAGCAGCTGATCTAGTAGATGTATATGATAAATCAATAAAATTCCTCTACTCTATAAGAAACGGGCTCCCTAGAACTTAAGTAGGATCTTTAACGCTATTATACGGAGTACACTTGAAGTCTTTTGCTGGTGGGGACTATTGAGCGGTGAAGCTATTCCCAATATCAAGGAAGAAAGTACGATGGGCGAAAAGCATGAAAAAGAAAATCAATTATAGATAGAGCGCATGAATGATTCATAGTTATTCGGATCAATTACGCTCTGGAATTCAAATCATCACTGCGTGGTTGGCGAAGCTACGGAGTACTGGATCCCTCGTGTTGCCTTAGGTGTCTAGGCAGCAGTCGTAGCTAGGCTAAGCTCCGCCCCCTCCATTTAAGGCAGTTGGTACGTGGATCGTCGTCACCTGCTCACCTCCAAGTTCTCTCCAGTTCAACTTTACCCCCCACCGAGATAAGGCTCTCCAGGCTGCGGGCTCTTCCTAACCTTTCCTCAATCTTAGACAGCCAAACTCACCGCCCCAGATATTATTTTCTCATATTCCGCACCCCGCGGGTTTCTCTTCCCATGCTCCCATAATTCGAGATCACCATGTCCCGGAGGACGCTCGGCGGAGGTCGTATCCTGGGCCCTGTGAACGCTCGCTCTCCGTCAGCTACGCTTTCATCTCCACAGCCCAAGCCGAATATTCTATCGCCATCCGCCAGCACTCTCTCCCTCAGCTCTCAGGCTTCCGCCTCCCAAATCTCATCCGAGACCCAGGATCTCACCTCCCGCATTTCCCTCGAAAATGGCAATGCCTCGATACCTGCAGCTCCGGCGGCTGCCGGAGCTCAGTTGGCATGTCCAATCTGCAGTGAGGAGATGGTAAGGCCTGCCTATCCTGATTGCGCATCGCATTGTCGGCGATATCGCGCGGTTAGGTAACCCTACTAGACATAGCGGCATGCTAACAACTTCTAGGTGACATTACTGCAGTTAAATAGGTACCCTATATGGTCCTCCCTATGATCCCATTGTCCTACGATTAACGAATCCCCTACAGACACCTCGATGACATACATCAAAACCTCGAAGATGATCGACAGGACGAAGTTAAAGATTGGTTCAAGTCCCAGATGGAGAAAGCGAAGCGCTTCCAACCCTTGGCAGTTCTGAACCAGAAGCTCAAGGGCTTGGACGTCTTCGAATCCAACGAAAACCAGCAAACATTCACGGGAGCAAGTCGCCCGCCCGGAACTATTCAGAGCGTTGCTCAGGAGCAACCAAGGCCACCCGATCCGGAGGATATCATTACAAAGGATCACTGGCAACATCGCGGCTTTTACGACGCCTGCTTGGAGCCATCGTGCGGGAGGCGCCTCAATGCTACCAACGGGTGTGTCAACTGCCGAAAATGTGGAAAACTGTTTTGTGAGGAGCACACCATGTATCAAATGAAGCTCTCCAGATCGGCGCAGCATGAACCAATCAGGGGTTTGTGGTATCGTGTTTGCGAGACTTGCTATAAGTCAAGGGAGGGGTATAACGATCACAATGGTAAAACATGCAGTCATAATCCCGCAATCTTCGTGAAATTAAAGGGCTAACAGTGTGCTAGGTCTAATACGAGACCGAATGGATGAGTTCAGAGCTGTGAGGAAGCCAACTGTAGACAAGGAATTGCTGGAGGTTTCCCGCCTAGAGAAACGCCTGACACGACTCACCCAGCTTTTGGCTAGCTTGCCCCCGGACCAGCTCCAGTCAAACAAACTCTGGCCCATCTCATGGCAAAACGATCAGCGGAAGGCTCTAGAGCAGACAATTGTCAGCTGGCAGGACGATTCTAGTGTCCCCAGATGCCCTTTCTGCCAGCAGGATTTCTCGGGCTACACTTTCCGGAGGCACCACTGCAGAACTTGCGGGCGAGTAGTATGTGGTGATCCCTCAACCGGTTGTTCCTTTGAAGTGCCTTTGAGTATAACACCTTGTATGCGCCCCACCCCTGAAACCTGAGTTTCCGGGACTGACAGTACCTAGTATCGAAAGCTGTCATTGAAAAAGCCACAAACGTCGGCGGAATAGATGTCGATATTAGACTCTGCAAGGACTGCAAATCAACACTTTTCGATCGGCGGGATTTTGAAACTGATATTACTCGGAAGCCGCCAGACGTGAGAGCCTATGAAAATCTAGTACAGTTTGAAAGGGGCATTCGACTTTTGATGCCTAAGTTCCAAAAGCTACTTTTGGCTTTACAGTATGTTCCTTCAATATTTAAGCTTTGATATAGGCATGAGGACGTGGATTCTAACCATATATTTTGAAAGAAACCCGAGACGACCACCTTCGTCCACTCAAATAGCGGAGGCCTCCAAAGTTCGCAAACGTCTAACCGACTCTTTCACTCAATATGATGTGGCTGCTCGGCGTATCCGTGACTTACGAACCGATTCACCCACCCAAAAGCTCCTTCAGAAGGCAATCTACCAACAAGCCAGTAATTTCCTTCACCTACATATGCTTCCACTGAAGACCTTGCCCAAGGTTCTCAAGCATGCGACCCCTAACGGACAATTACACAGCTCCCCTGGCAGCCCTGCCAACGCATCATCTGGAGGTCATCGACGACAAGGATCTGCTCTAGCCTCTATTAAGCTTGGAAGTGTCCCAACTAGTGGGAGTAACAGCAGCCTGGCTAGCGATGCAAGTAGTGCTGTCTCCGCGCTGGAAGCGGAGGAGAAGGCCTTACGCGAACGGCTTATTGTACTAGAAGAGCAAAAGTTTTTCGTGTCCGAAATGATTGCAGACGCAAACCGACGTCGCAAGTTCGATGAGGTCAGCAGCCTTGCAATGAATGTTGAGGACCTCACCCGAGAGATTGACCGTGTCAATGGCATGCTTGACGGGCTGGACTTTGAGAGTGTTTACACCAGTAACCAGCAGAGGGACTAAGTACAGCTTTTCAAAGTCCCACTCTTTCATTTTTTATACCCAAACCTATGTTGGCTCTCCTTATTTTTTTCACTTTTTCTTCTTCTTCTTTCAATCGCGCCGCACCGCCAGTGAGAGCCTTGGGGCTCTCGTAGGATAATTTCCGCGTATTACTTCAATCTCTTGTGTACTATGTGGCGTTCGGACTTTTTTCGATCATGATATGCATAGCATTGGGCGTTTTGTGTATGCGACGAGTGGCTCATGCTTCAAGGGCGTTTTGCTTTTCCATGTGACTTCGCGGAATACTTTATTTTATATCTATCTTATTTTTACCTATGTCAGAAAATATAATTAGCCATGTATGGCCCACATTTTGATGCTCAAAAGTTTGTCACAACCTCACTGAGTGAGACATTCTGTACCTTTACAGCTCCCAATGAATGGGCGTTGGTGTAATGCCGAGGGTGACAATGAATTCTTTCAAGATACCCATCCCATTCCCAGGTAACTGCTTAGATAGTCAAGGTATCATGGCCCACTGCTGAGGTAACTTCATATCACTAGACGAATGGAAGTACATGGTTTAAAATCCTCTTCGCGACTGACGTCAGTCTCTCAGCTTTCTCGCTATTGCAAATGCCATCTCGGTGCTATTGCTAGGAATAGATAGCCGTTTGGTGAACGCCATATTTTTAATTATACCGAGGAAGTAGGCGTTAGGTAGCTAAACGAGGAGTGGAGTTATAAAGGCGGGGATAACAAAATGAAAGGAGGGGTGGATGCTCTCCGTAGACTAGCTGCAATTAGCTGCAATCCTTTGGGCTCAGCTCAACCCAGCGCGCTTTCCTCTTCAGGACATACATATTCAGGCCCACCGCCGCCTAAGACGCCCGACAACTCACCATCAGCATCAACCACCTGGCACCTTATCATCTCGACATCTTCCCATCCTCACTGGCCATTGAAAGCAACCACAAATGCTTCAATTCAAAGCTTAATTAAGCAGTTCTAAAAATGGATGCTCTGAATCCTTCCTCTCGCCCATCAGCGAGCTTACCAGAAGCACTTCGACTCTACCCAGCAGCTCCAGGCGGCGCTCCGCTCATGACTCCTCCCAATGGCGCAAAAATTGCGGGGAAATGGATTCCAGATAATACTATTGTCTCGACCCAGTTCATTCCCTCCACAGGGGTCCGTATAGTCCTTGCTATTTTCAGGCCCTACACTGACAAACCCCCCCCCAGACCTAAGAAACTCCGGCAGCCCGAACTCTTTCATCCCAGATAGGTGATCATCGCTTCCACAATTAATACCAGAAAGATGCTTTTTTTCCCTTTCTTTACCGGCACATACGGCTGCGCTGGGAAGAGCCTAGCCTATATAGAGATGCGCATGGTCCTTGCCTCCGCTGTTTCTTCCTTTTCCTTCTGTTTTCCCTCGGACGCTGGCGAAGAAATTTACGGGTTATTCGACATTCGACAGCAGTGCTGGCTTCAAGGACTTCTTTACTGCTCACGCATCAGACTTCAACTTGGTCTTTTCGCATCGAGCTAAGTCGAAGTAATGATTTCCTGAGTCTGGTACCCACCCACACAGGGGCTTCTGACTTCGGCAGCACTGCTGCCGCCTCCAACAGCTATCTTCGCAAACGGATCGGTGGCATGGATATCAGTCGGTGAATGTGGTTTTTTTATCGATAAAAAGTGCAAAAAGGAAAGCCGAACGCGGGGGTTGAACCCGCAACCTTGAGATTAAGAGTCTCACGCTCTGCCGATTGAGCTAGCCCGGCTGGTGATGGAAGCGAGGTTTTTTATTTGTATAAATATTTGTAAATCAAATTTCCCAGTGGACCCGCTTCTATCATTTGCACAACTATTGGGCTCTACTTGTCTCTGGTCTCTGAGAGGGATATACTAGAAGGACCAGGGTTTTGCATTTATAGCGGTCATATTTAGCCACATAAAGCGGGTCATTTGCATTGACTAATAACTTTGCCGCCGCAGCGTAATCGGGGCGGCTTTATGTCGAGAATTAGGGCTTGGTTTGACATTCGAAATATACCTTCGACTCCATCCCCATTCACGCATAGGAGAGAATGCGCGAATGGAAAGAATGCCAAAATTTATTTTTTACCGACCTGCCCGGAGATCTGCCCACAAGCCCTGGATGCGCACGATTTGACCATTGGAGAACTCCGTCAAACAAGCGTCGTTGGAATAATCCATGTAATTGTGAATGGGGTCCAACCCTGGCAGCGGACAGGTATCTCGTCCCTGTACCCCCCAAAGAAAACTCGGATTAGAAAACGGAAGGAAAGGGATCTTCAGTGGGGAAAGAGGAGTTTCTTACTTCTGGACACCCAGATGCAGGGCTAGCCTCGGCAGGGGTATCGAGGACCATGTCACCCTCACCGAAGCAAACAGCCCCCGTGTTGAGGTCTGGTTGGAAAGTATGGAACAGGCTTAGCCAATGGCCTACTTCGTGGACAGCGGTGATTCCGAGATCGAAGGGGGCTTTTCCCCCCGGGAGAGTGGTGGGGCCAATAACGACGCCATCCAACAGGTACTCCCTTTCGGTAGGAGCTGCCAGAGGGAATGTTCTAAGGAGAGAATTGCGATTAATACACCCAAGGGCAATACATTAGATCTTCTATCCATCTAGGGGAAGATTAGACTCACGCATAGCCCAATAGCTCACCAGAATCAGGAAGGGCCGCCATGGTATCAATGTAAAGGTTGAGATCAGCGTAGCCGCCCTGACGAAGGGTGCTCTTCATCTCATACTCGGTTTCGGAACCACTTCCAATGCGTCTCCATGATGGGTTGACTACACGATTGACGTTAACAAGGTTGAAGGAAAAGCCGGTTTTGCTATATTTGCTATTGAGGACATCAACCTAAACATGATATTAGCCTGCCGAGTACGGATTTCAAAACAGAAGTTGATAGAATCAACTACATGAGTGGAATGTATGCGTGGTGGGTTCTCTTTGTCTATTTGTAAAGGGTTGTCCCTGAACATACCTGCTCACTGATCTGAGAGTCAGAAACTTCTCTATTCTCATCCTCTTGAATGACATGAATGTAGGTGTTGACTTTCTCATTGAATGCCGCTGGTCTATTCAAGCTGGGCTTGTTGGCTTCATGGTCTAGGTATGCGCGGTGTAGAGCTCTAATATTCTCGTCAGGCTCGGAGTTTCCACACCTAGCAGACACGAGTCTGCCCAGGCCAAGGAACAGAAAGGTAGTCAAGAATCGCATACTGGATAACGACCGCTGCCTCGGTTTGTAAAGGTAAGTCCAGGAGAAAGAACCACAAGGCACTTATTTATATTTTTGTCTCAATTTAAATTCCCAACAACAAAGTAGCTGGTTAAATGTATATTAGCTGAAACCACTCCTGGTTTAGGTTAGGCCATATTAGGAACGTAAACTACATGTTCACATTTCTGTTATAGCTGGTGTATGGACTCATTGATTGGGTGGACCGGAGGGTGGTTATTGGAACCCTACTGCTAAATGGGAAAAGAAATGATGCGCTAAAAGCTGACAAGTGGTTCCAGACGAAAGCTTCCAAATGTGCATTGTCGTTTCCTGGAGTAGTAACCTGGCTAGCATATCCAGAATCATATACTTACAGGGAAACTCACCTTGTCATCGTTGCTCCCATAAACCCAAGACCAGAGTCCCCTGCTACCAAAAGATTCAGATGATAGCCCATTGATATGCCTGGTAGTTCGCACACTCTGATTTAAAAGGCATTATCGTCAGTCTTGAGCTCTAAATGTCCAGGAGAAAAAGAAACAATCCCCCAAAGGAATAGTGGAACTTAGCTCATGCCCAATTCCGGGGGATCGGCTGGAGATCTTCCTATCAACGGCTCTCCCTGGCACCGGGCAGGCTGGATTGAGACCGTAAGTCGATTAAAATTGCGATAACTCGTCGGCCTTTCTTAACTCCGGCTCTTTTCCAGGAGGCAGCCAATAGAGCATCCCTCATAGACGATACAAAGAGTGCTAGTACTTTTCCTTCTGTAGAGTATGAACAATCTCTGCCGACGGAATCTGGTGTTTTTATTCCAGCAAATTCCATTGGCCAAATAAACTCTTCGAAAACTGAATGTTTGTCAATTTCATGCAATATGAGTTGGTTGTATATAGTCCATGTTGACCCAAAAAAATCCGTCCTTCGCGAATCATCTGAATACTGGAACAGAGTTAGTTAATGCTTACTTTGGATTAGACATTTTCCGTTATCTGAGGGGTGCAAGATCACAGTGTTACATAGTAGTATTGTATAGATATTAGCTTCAATTTCCAGGGCATTCGAATTCAAGATAAACACAAGGAAGCTAGACTTGGCTAAATGGCAGGTTCATGATGGAACATCAAATAAGAGCTTGAAAAGAAAGCAAAAAAAAAATACCAAAACAGAGATTTGGGATACGCACCTGGCAGCAGCTTTGACGAACCTCCAAGATGAAGGGTTCTACAGCAGCATCAAGACGACCCAGCACAGGTATCTAAACTTTGACACACCTTAGCTATAATATTCATTGGAATAAGTAGTTGGTGGCCAGTCTGCAGGTTTGATTGTACAAAGCAAATAGCGTCCTTTTCTTCAAGCTGGTACCCGAATAGTTACAGGTGTGCTCTTCGCCGATCGTCAATGCGGAATCAACACGTATTTGTCAATTGCAGAGCGAGGACTTTCAACAGAGGGTATTCGAGTGCAGAGTTAGTTCTCGGGTCATTGTTTTGAGGAGGACTGACGATCTCTGAATGGAGGTCATGGCTGGTACCCAGTAGCTCCTAAGTAGATTTATGTGTTGGGAGGTAGAAGTTGCGGTGATTAAGATTATCTGCCAATGTGGTACGACCAGACATATCATCCTAATTGGGCAATAGAAGAGTAGAACCCATAAAGGAAGGGGCAAGTGATTAGGTATGCCAAATGTAGATGCGTACCTGCCTTCCTGGGATTAATCGCGAAAAAGAGAAGGAGAAAGTTTAGTACTAATTGTGCCACTACGGAGTAGCTACATAAAGGTTAAATCCAACAGCAGAGTGTCATCAGGTAACCGCGTGAAGCATTGGAAAGTAAAGCACATCGCTAATATCACCACTGTATCAAGTTCATACACAAAGGGGAGAGTCGCGGCGAGCCTTCCCCGCTTCCAATATCACGTTTACATACCCTTCCTCATTCCGCAATACTCGAGCTCGTCTCCCCTTGCATGAAACTCGCCGTAGGCTTTCCCTCGGCCAATTGTTTCACCATCTCAGTCAACAACAGAACCTGTTCCCTCAGCTGAATGATCTCCAGGCTGCAACTATCCACATGCACATTGGGAGTCGACTCCTCAACGACCTGCTTCCAGGAATCATCCACTTCGAAACTAATCTGCTCGGCAGTGTGCTCCCACTCCTGCACATTATCATCGTCTTCCTCACCGCGTCGACGATTCCATCGGATTCGGTGCGCTTCCCGGACCTCGATGAAAGCAGTGATCAGGAGGAGGGGGGAGTATAGGACCCACATGACAATGTCATTTAGCCAAGCATATTGCCTTCGCGGCAGCCACCATTCAAGGGGAATAATTAAGAACAGCAATTCCAGGAGGTTGAATGCTAATCAAAGCTTGTTAGGTTCTAATGAGTCTTGATAGTGCCTCCGGGGGGATGCACTTACGAGGGATAAAGACATTCTCATCCGGCGCGCGGACGAATTGCATTGTTTTTTGGGCGAACATCGCCATATATTCATCATTCGCATTTCCTGAGATGTCTTCGTAGGCGCTGTTATAGAGGGCGATCAAAATATTGAGCAGAACTATCGAAGAGTCAGATTAGCCTTCGGCAGCAAGGAAGTAAGGTATGTGAGAGTTCTTACTGATCATGACAACAAAGTTGAATACATAATAAAGGATAATGCCAAACGGAAATGCAAAGTCCTCAAAAAGGCTAAACTCCGGGCTTTGCATGACACTATTCGCCATCCCAACGATGATATTTCTGGTAACATCGGTGTCGTTGTCGACCTGAGCCATTCCCCTGAAGGCTTGGAAGAATCCTACCAAGACCACGAACAAAAGAGCAAAAAAAATCAAACTCTCTTTCATCATGACACGCAAGACGACAAACATCGCCCCAAAAAACTTGAACGTGTCTAGGTAAAGCATCATGCGCATCCAGAACATGGGTCCTGCAAAAGCCAGGAAATTGTAGCTCAACTCGTTCAACCATTGCCTCGTCTCGTTGTGCACAGAAGAAGAGTGCGACAGGGCAGCGATGCGCAGGAAGAAGGAAACAGCGAGACATGTATAGAGAGTGGAGTTGAAGGCATTCCAGAAGTCAAAATAGTTCCAACCAATCTTCCACAGCTTGACCAGCTCGTCGCAAATGAACGCGAAAGTCATGACGTAGAGTATTCCTTCGACAAAGTCCAAGTCTCCGCTAGGATTGACGGTATTGATGACTTCAGTGTACAACCCGAGGTATACCAGGGAGAAGAATATCTGGCATGCATTCTGGTATACCGGGGCCCTCATCCGATCAGGGTGGAAGTGAACAGCAAAATCCGTGTTGTCTTTCTGATGGTAGGGCACAAAATTCGTGGGGTTGTCTTCTTCTTGACAGAACCAACCATTCCAGAGGTACTTGATACACTTCTGATATCCTGAGGAGCCAATGACTAACAGGGCATGAAGGTCCACTGCCCGCTCTATGACATTGGCAGGCGTCGTCTCTTCACCGTCAATGAAGATTGAATATCTCTTCAGCAGAACATTGATGAGGAGCTGATCTTGATTCTCTTCACCTTCGATTCTGTTATCTGGTTAGTAAAGATAGTTTTAAATCATTATACGAACGGATGGCAATACATTCGCTTCGCGAGGACCTCGCAGGCGAGAGCCCGGCGCTCGTGGAGGTCAGAATCCCATAGCTCTTCCGATGCCTGACGTTTAAACCATCGTAAACACACAAGCAAGCAAAATGGAACGGCAGCTTTGAGATCCTCGCCTCCGGCCTCTATAGCAGTGCGAATCACAGCCTTGGTGATGACCTTGCTGTTTGGGCGAGTAATAGAGTCCTCCTCGAGCTCACAGGGAATGACCTGCTCGATCTGGTACTTCAGCCGCAGAGCAACTTTGGTAACCTCCTTGGACGGACAATTTGCGGGGACTTCCTCATCCGTGAAAGTCGGAAGCACTATATAGCCATATTAGCAAGCCATATATTTGGTTGTGTTTGGACGTTACATCTTCCACGATGACGTACATCGATGCTGTTGCATATGATGGCGGTGACGCGCCTCTGCCACGTCCGTGGCAAAAATATCCCTCCAACCCATCTTTAATGGGGAGTACTGAATGTGGTAGCTGGATCACGGTGAGGCAGGTCTTAAAGCCCAAGTTGTAGCGAGAGAGCCAGAAGAACAACACCCTCTAGATAAAGGTTTCGTGGATCAC
The DNA here is from genome assembly GCA_027569225.1 of Aspergillus panamensis. NCBI lineage: Eukaryota > Fungi > Ascomycota > Eurotiomycetes > Eurotiales > Aspergillaceae > Aspergillus > Aspergillus panamensis. The sequence goes on from JAPDER010000001.1 coordinate 1,013,383, forward strand.
CAACCCCCAGTTGGAGGAAAGGAAAGGCGATCCAAGATCCGGCCTGCCCCACTTCAGGTCCTCCCAGCCACATTGTTCATCGATCGTATGCACTCTGCAGATAAATAACCCCGGCCCATTACATCACATTGCCTGTTAATTATATTAATATTAACGACACTATAGATTAAGAACCGAGGCTTATTTCTTATTTCTACTCAAGGGTAGTTATCGAACCAGTTGCACCAGCAGTCTCCGAGTCCTCCATGAGTATGTTCCTACTTACCCAGTCGTCTTTGAGAAACAAAACCTGCACCACGATAACACAAAAGAAGGAAAATCTCAAAGGCGACAAAGTAGCGAATTGTGCTTAGGGATGAGGGATTTAGTTATGGTTAGTGGTGGTGGTCGCGAGAAACATTTAGTCTAAAGAGCGACCTAGGATTTAGATTGGGACACGAAACATGGAGTTTTACTGCCTAAGGAGTCTGGTGTACGGATGCCTTTTCTGTCTTGGGTTAATAGTAGGTATTAGATGGAGGAGTGAAGGAGAGGGAAGTGCTCCAAGAATTTAAAGACGCCTAAAGTGCTCGGCCACACTTTGATAACCCATTTCTTCAAACAAACATCCATGAAAGCGTCGCAGATATGAAGTAGCAACGATCTGCAGATAATTTTACGTGACGTACCTTGCAATCTCCACTGTGGTCAGGACAAAATGCCAGCCCTGAGTCTAGGAATACCGACTAAATCAAAAAGCTTTTGATGATATTCATATGTCTAACACGCATCACTTGCGGTGGATCGTAGACCAAGGAAGCTTATGTACATCAGAGAATAAAATGAATGCGTCAGGATCTCGGCCAAAACCGAGATCCAAAACAACATCCACGGATCAGGAATACACGAAGAATAGTGTTGTGGCTCTCATGGCCTGCCATGGGGCGCCCCGTTCTCAATCGAGCAGGTTCGCCTCATCGGAACTTATGTCTCACAATGTTGTTGATCCAGATTCCGCCTGCGAGCGTATCAAACCTTCTCACACCTCATAAATCGTGTCACGTTCAGTAACTCTTCTAATGAACTTTTTCTTTTTGCCCTTTAGCCTTTCCGAAACACAATAACAAACCCGACCTTCTTTCCCTATTACCGGCCGCTCAAAGGTATAGTAAGTATAGTGCGTGGCGTTTACTCAGGAACACCCTCGTCGCTCTCGGACATGCTCTCATCACCGCTAACCTCCATGTTCTCACGCTCACGCTTCTCCATGAGCTCCTGGAGGGCAGCATCGTCGTGCTCTGTAACAGCCTTGGGAGGCATCTTAACAGTGCAACCACCACCGGACTCTTTAATTGTTGACTGGATCTTCTCAATGGCCTCCTCAAGCATCTTAATTCCGTGGGCTTTATCCAAGCACTGGCTGGTGAGGACGTATAGAGGAGGGGCAACCAACTTGACTTTGATTTGGTTCTCGGGAGTGTTGTTTGCCTCAGCGGTGCGCAGGGCATTCTTAACTGCGTCGATACCATCGTAGCCGAAGCAGGTAACCTCGATATCGGCACGAACCTTTGTCGGATGAGGGGTAAGTCGCTTAGAAATGTATTGCGTCAACTCCTTCTTCACGGCGTCGCTCGGGAATTCGACCTCGGTCCAGACATCAGGGTTGCTGCAAGGCATCAGTATTAGTTATCTGCCCAAAGACCTCAGAGACAGAGCCACAGGTATCATACGTGATAGAGATCTTAAAGGCGTCGTGGGAGTGGCCATATTTCCGATTCAATGGCCAAGCAATCTGCTGATATAGGGTCTCGAGAGGGGTCTGGGTAGCCTCTGCGACGTGCCTCAGGATCGAGTGGACCGCCTTGCTCTTGTTGTATCTCTCCTCGCACTTGATGACATCTTCCGGAGAAACTCGTCGCTTGGAAAGATCGATATAACCTGAAAATCGGAAACCCCCCCCCGGGTTAGCATAATTTCCTCCGTGGCCAACGTAAGTTATCCGCACCTTTCTCCTTGTCGACACGAAGGACAATCACGACCTCATTGCGACCAATGCGAATGAGCTTCTGGATACTACGAATACGTCTTCGCGACAACTCAGAGAGCAGAATCATTCCGTCGATATTATCATATTCGAGAAGCTTCACATAAGCGCCCATTTCGGCGATCTGCAAAATTGAAAAATTATCGGTCAGTAAGTAGGTCGCAAGTCACCAAGAATGACTTTCCCATTCTGACATATACATACCTGCTTCACATTTACCATGACATAGCTATCAACCTCGGGGTACTTCTCCTCGTAGAAACGACAGTTAGTCAACGACATTTTTGGCGGGGTTGCGCCGTGAGTAGGCGAGAAGCGATTTGGCACGAGGGACTGTTTCTGAAGCAAAAATTAAAGATCCGAGGCGAGAAGACGTCGGACAAGATTCTGCGGGTCTACTTCCGGCGAGAAAAAATAGGAGCGGTTGGGTGGTGTCGGGGGTTGAAGATTGCCAGATGAATCACAGCACATTTCCTTCGACACACTTTGTGGCGGCTCAAATCCCACTTTGGGCCTCTCGCTCCCAGAATTTAGGTCACGTGGACGCGAGCTCTGACCGCCACAGAGCGGCAGAATTAAGGGAGAAGTATTTGAATGACGACGCCCAAAACATCTCCGCATCAAGTTCTTACTTCGCAGTGGCAAAGGGGGGGAAGCAACGGAAAGAGATCAACTTAGGAGGGCATCCCGCTCTCCTCATCGGGGAATCATATTTGCTTCTCTGGTTATTTCCATCGTCAAAGCTATTTAATGCCCCTCCGTTCAAAGCTCTATTCCTAATAGACTTTTAGCTCTGTTGTTCTCCCAATTTGCGGTATTTGTTTTGGAGACGATTAGCGCATTTTAAAACAGCTCTGACACTCCACATCGTGCCTCTTTTTCCCTTGATTATTTCCTCTCTTATCATTGTTTTGTCCTGCTTCCTATTCTGGCCCGCATAGAATTAGCACTTGTTGAATGTTAATCGGCGCTTTGCATTTGATTCCGCTCTTCCCAACATGTCTGAATCCTCACCCCTCCAGACAAGCCAAAACCGCTCGTTGCGGGACAGGCTTCTCGATGTATTTCGTGCTTCACCGCCAGGCTTTGCTACGCCGAATGTAGCAAATGGCTACGCAGACAGTGATCATTCACAAGAACCTGGTGTTCAGACTCCTCTACTCCGGTCGTACGATCACAACGAGCCTCCATGCGGCATGGGGAATTCTTGCAACCATGGCACATTTTCACCGCGAGTGGCGGACGACGATTACCCTGGGTTCCGTGCAAATTCTGGATCTGGATCTAGCAATGGAGACTCAGCCCATGAGCGACACGCCACCGGAAGCACGTCTACTACCACACATGGTCCAGAGAACATACCGTTGGCACTGGCATCTTCGCCTCTTCCTGTAAAGAATCGTAAATATCAGTATGTATTCTGCGCTCTAGCTGTCTGCTGCTTCACCAATTCGGGGTCGCTGATCGATTGCCTAGGTACATCTCATACTACATCCCCTTCTTCAATTGGATCACTCAATATCGCATGTCCTACCTTCGAGGTGACTTAATTGCTGCGTTGACCGTCGCCTCTATATACATACCCATGGCACTATCCTTGTCAAATATCGCCCATGCGCCTCCTATCAATGGCCTCTATGCCTTTGTTGTCCAACCCTTGATATACTCCATCCTAGGAAGCACTACCTTGATGGTAGTGGGCCCGGAAGCAGCTGGATCTTTGCTGACGGGGACAATTGTCAAGGCCAGTGTTAACCAAGGACATTCCGGAGAGGATGATGAGGCTGCAAATGCTGTGGTTGTTGGGGTGGCTACTGCTCTGGCAGGTGCCATGGTACTTATTGCCGGGATCACCAGGTTAGGATTTCTGGACAACGTGCTGAGCCGGCCTTTTCTCAGAGGTTTTATTACCGCTATCGGTTTTGTGATCCTCGTGGATCAGCTCATTCCTGAAGTTGGTTTGGCGGAGGAGGCGAAGAATGCCGGCGTGAGCCACGGAAGTACCGTTGACAAACTAGTATTTTTATTCCGGAATATTAGGTCTTGCCATAGTCTGACCGCAGCCGTGGCTTTCGGCAGCTTTGGTATTATAATGTTGTTCCGGTACGTGCTGTTATCTTCAGACACATTCGATTTGCTAAACCTCGTTCTTTCTCTAGGACCCTCAAAAAGCATTTGGAGCCGCGTTATCCGCAAGTCGTCTACTTTCCAGACCGAATTATTGTGGTTATTCTTTCGGCGATTCTGACCTGGCGTCTCGGGTGGGATAAACAGGGGCTGGAGATCCTGGGACCAACCAAAAACAGCGGCAACGGAGTCTTCAAGTTTGAGTGGCCGTTCCAGGCTAATAGGGTGCAATACATGCATAGTGCATTGAGTACCTCTTTTATCATAGCGATTCTTGGCTTTTTTGAGTCGTCTGTTGCTGCCAAGGGTCTTGCAGGAGTTAAACGGCCGGGAGAAGGTGTCCAAGGTATGCCCGTCAGCCCTAACAGGGAGATGGTAGCTCTAGGAGTTGCCAATGTTCTAGGTGGTTGCTTCATGTCCCTACCCGCATTTGGTGGATATGGAAGAAGCAAGGTGAATGCCTCGACCGGCGCTAGCTCGCCAATGAGCAGTATCTTTTTAAGCATCATCACGTTGATTTGTATCATGGTGCTTTTGCCATATCTATACTATCTTCCAGTAAGTCCTACCGCCGACCTTACAAGACCCAACTCTTGTGTTTTTGTTTTTTTTTACTTCATTCGAACCTCGTCTGATAATTTTCTAGAAAGCCGTCCTCTCCTCCATGATCTCTGTCGTTGCATTTTCTTTAGTCGAAGAGTGCCCTCATGACGTGGCCTTCTTCGTCCGGCTCCGAGGATGGACCGAGCTAGCACTGATGGTCCTCATTTTCGTGTCCACCATTTTCTACTCTTTAACTCTAGGAATTGGGCTCGGAATCGGTTTGTCTATTTTAATTCTTATCCGCCACTCTACCAAACCGCGGATCCAAATTCTCGGAAAAGTAGCAGGTACGGGTGATCGATTTGACAATGCGGAACTTCACCCAGAGAATGTAGAGCTGGTCGAGGGTGCTTTGATCGTCAAGATCCCAGAACCTCTCACGTTCGCAAATACAGGGGATCTCAAAAACCGCCTTCGCCGCTTGGAACTCTACGGCACCAATCGGGCGCATCCCTCCATGCCGCGCATCCGACCACCAGAGCACAACAAGAACGTTGTCTTCGATGTTCACGGAGTCACCAGTATCGACGGTTCCGGTACCCAAGTCTTATATGAAATTGTGGACGGCTATGCCCAGGTCGGGGCAAGGGTATTCTTCTGCCGTCTTCCGAACCGTGAGGTCTTCCACATGTTTGAGAGAAGCGGCATTGTCGAACGGTGTGGCGGGATCACGCATTTTGTTCGCCATGTCGACGAGGCCCTTAAGCTGGCCGAATCAGAAGACCAAACGAGTGTTTAACCGTTTTCTACTTTCATGAGCTAAGCTTTGTCGACGCGACGATTCCACGCACATAAACGAATGACGAAGCGATGCGCTACCAATGTTTCATTTCTGCCAACATAGATCGCTAACTTTAGACCAATGATTTATAACATATTGTCAAAGTAATTAACTATATAGTCAGGCCAAGAGCAAATTGTATAAATGATATCTTATTCTTTTACAAGACCGTTGTACTCTATAAGAAACGTAAATCAGAGTAAACAGCCACCCATCCCAAAGCATAAACATCCAAATATCAGTGTAAACATGCAGTTCACTCCAGCCCCTCCGTAACCGCCTTTTGAATCATCGCATGAAGTAAAACCTCGCCGGCTCTCGACGCAGCCCGATACCTCTCCTCCACCTCACCCTCCTCATCAGTTCCCTTCTCCTGCACAACCACCTTCAACTTCCCATCACTAGCAACCACAAACCCCGCGCACGCAATCCGAGTCAACCGCACATACTGCCCCGTGAACGAAAGATCGACCCCATCCAACCCCAGCCGCATCGCTAGATGCTTCTGCAGGTACGTCTCGAGGCCAGCCAAGATCTTCCCCCCGCCGCTAGCATCAACATCGGCATTGCTTGATCCGTGCAGCGGCGCAGAGCCAGAAACAGAGATGAAGCTCGTAAACGACCCACGGGGGATGTTCACGTTCAGGGTCTTCAATGCTGGCGATATAGGCGGGGAGAAGGATAGCGTTAGTTGCGTTTCCCTGACGACGTCCTCTAGCAGATGAGTTCGGGTAGCGTTGCTTTGAGATGATGATGATGGGTCTAGTAAGATGGTGGTGTATTTCTGTAGCGCAGCACACATGAACCGTGAGGACAGACGCAGGGGGGAGCAGAACGTGTCGAATGAAGCGGAGAGGAAAGCGATGAGGGTCTCGCAGAGGGACTTTGGGAGACGAGTTAGGAGTAAAGGGAGATAAGTGGATTCCTTTTTACTCGACCTTGTTGACTTGGGTTTTGGCTTCGCTTTTCTTCCGCTCTTGTTGGCGTCATCGGTGGGAGCTAGGAGCGCGGCCTTGTATGTTGTGTTGTTTTCGTACGTGAGCGTTACTAGGATCCCGTGTGGCTCGTTGTCACCATTCTGTGCCGGTGGTGTCGGTGGGAAAGTGCTCAGTGAAGAGAGAGAGGAGATGGTCTCCCAAATGCAGCTTTTGAGAGCACCAATGCTGGAGAGGGAAGACGAGGCAGTTGCGTCTTCAGTCCAGCCGTGCACTTCGACAAGGGCATTGGTGAGATGGTCGCGGAGACGTGTTGCGTATGTATTCAGCGCGACAGGGTTGTCGACGAGAGATGGGAACTCGCTGTGGTGGAGAGGCGAGAGACGGTGGCTTGTCCATGATGTATTCAGTAGATGTTTGGGTGATGTTTGTGCCATCTGTACTCTGTCTGTAAATCGGAGCAGATTGTCGAGGAATTTACATTAAATTTGTTTTTTGTTTCCGGACATCCATGAAGCGCAATGTTCACATGATGCCACCAAGGCTGTATTCTTCTATTAATCGGTATCCTTTAAGAAGATCTCCTTCATTATCGTCGAGTGATGCTGGATATGGTTCTGGAGGAAGACGCGACGGAAGGACAAACTTGGCAAACAGCGCATGTGCCAAGAAGGGCAATCTATTATTAGGGCATTTTCCTATCTAGTTGCATAGGGCTTAGGGCTGTCCAGTTATCGTGAATCTACAGATTAAAATGATGTAGGAATACTTTAGGCACGTCAGTATTAAGGTCCTAGGAATTTTCTAGGGATTATGCCAATCTAATTTATACCTAATGCTTGCTTCCAAGATAAATTCTCAATAGTAACAGACAATCCGCTCCAGCTAACCAATGCATAAAGAAATGAGGGGGGGAAATGATATCCAGCCAATTCCGATCAAAAACGCCTTTTACCCGGCAACCCAATAAAATAGAATGAAATCAAAATGAATGCTTGCTTGCTAAATGATTAGACGCATCACTTCATGCCTGCCAGCCGTCTGAATCCTGGCAATCCGGACAGCCAAATATAATAGGCAGATCTGGCCAGACCCTTACATGCTCTGCACGATGTTCAACTGCTTTTCTTGCTGCCAGCTCAGATCTAACAACGTCGAACCAAACATCCTGCACGGAGCCATGGAGGTGCCCATTGGGGGCGCTCTCGAAAACCAATGAGTTCACATCTGCCGTTTCATTGAGCATGATGTCGTGATGAAACTTGTTCATAAATCCCCTCCGTTGCATTCGCTGGTTACCTCCGTCGCCAAGTTCTGCCGAAAAGTACTCGACCGTCCGTGAAAACGGTGAAACAGTAAGTAATGATCCAATCCAACTATTATCCGACACCCCGGGCTCATCGGGTGGAACTGTATATTGCAGATAGGACACTAGCATCTGCATACAGTGATGTGTTGATATAAGAGTGGCCGTATCTGTAAACGGGGGTGCCTGAATGATTTTTATTTGCAGATCTCGATACATAGTTTTGCGGATATGGAGTGGGATGGGAACAGGGAGTCGTCCAGCTTCGAAATCACGTAGAAGGGTGTTGGAATGTTCCCGTCTTGCAAGAGAGTAGGTCTCGAGAAAGTATAAAGTATAGAACCTGGAGGAGGGAACGATCCGTCTTAGCACAAAAGCAGTGAGCTGCAGCGTTTCGACTAGTGCTTACATGAGCGGGGTGAGGTAGAACCCAATTCTCGCAATTGTCTGTGTCACAAAATTATTGCGCTTTGGTTTCGTTGGGAATCTACTCCTCATGAATGTCGGCTCGCTGCGCACAAATCGGTCCATCACACGGTCCGCTAGGTAGTAGGATAACTTCGAGCAGAGATTGTGTCGTCGGCGAAGACTATGGAGATATCTGAAAGTATATAAATGTCCACCTTTTGCGCTCTTCGCGGGTGGGAAAAGATCGGACAGCAGTACCACGTCATCCTCCGGGTTCCGAGTATAAATTCTCTCGTTGTCTATTGGATACGGAAGGGTCCCGTGGCGACATTGGCGTAGATATTGGCGGGCAATCGATTGCTCATAGGAGGCGAGAAGTTGATAGAATGCTCGGCAAACCAGTTTCAGAGGCATGAGATCCATGATACCGCAGTGGGCGAATATTTTGATCTGAAGCTCTGCCGGCAAGAGGTCCCATTGCGATGATGTAGGTACAGTGTTCGTCCTGTCAACGCTGAGCGGGGATCATGTTAGCAAAAATGCCCATCCCATACCAAATAGGCCGCTGAATTCCAAGAGAAAGAAAACATACCCAGAGGACGAGGAGACGGAGAATGGAAGTACACTATGCGTGTTCCTCTTGCCATCTACCTGCTTTCCCCGGTTGATGGCAGCGCGGGCTCGTTTTACATTGAGAAGGAACTGGTATAGGGAAGTCATTATCGAGTATCGAAAGGCATGTGGAGTCCGGCTCCAGCTTCAAAGCCGCTCAAAACGCGTCACCGCGGGGAGATCGATATTTGACAGGAACCTGTTCATCGAACCTGTTTTCGTCGTGCACACTTGAAGGAATAAGGTGGATGACTAAGCGCGGCTTGGCTTCTGAGGCAGTGCAAGCGCAGTAGGTGACTCCTGACTAGCTTTGTCGATCTTATTGAGCAATCGGAGAGGGGGGGTTCAATGATAAGATGATCATATCAATTGGCGGGGGAGTTGGTGGTTCAGGGTAAAAGGGTTGGCGAGATCTGGTAAACAAAAGATGCGTTGTGGATAAAGTTGGGCTGAGTTGAGTTACGTTCCTGAAATCGTGGAATCACGGCTTATGTCATTTGTTCGAGGGGTTACGCCAGAGCTCTGTCGCTATCTCTTTCTTCCTCGCTTCCTATTATCAAGAATTTAGTTTAGATTTCTAACTATTTCAAAAATCGTTAAAGTACACAGTACATAGTAACCCACAATCATAACTGAAGAGGAGCGAGTGCAAGATGAGCAACAACATTTTGATCGTTGGAGCTACACGCGGACTCGGGGCATCCCTCCGCAATCTATACGCATCCAGCCCCTCAACGAAGAATGTCTTTGCAACAACACGATCCAACAGTGGGCCCGACTCACAGTCTCGCGTTTCCTGGATCCCAGATGTTGACCTCATAAAATCCGATGTTGGTCAAAAGCTTGTCTCTCAGCTCCCCTCAGTCAAGATTTCAACCGTGATCATCACAGCGGGGTACTTTGGCTCCGAAACATTCGATGCGCCTGATTGGGAGAAGCAGGTGCAGATGTATACTACATCCTCGATTGCACCAGTATTTATAGTTCAACAGCTTGTTAAAGCTGGCTTTCTTAACGAAGGAAGCAAAGTGATTCTCGTCAGCAGTGAGGCTGGCAGTATCGCCTTGCGCCATGAGAAAGAAGGGGGCGGCAATTACGCTCACCACGCCAGTAAAACAGCTCTAAATATGGTAGGAAAGTTGCTGAGTTTGGATCTGAAACCTAATAGCATAGCTGTCGGTCTGGTTCATCCGGGGTTCATGCGCACGGAAATGACAAAAGGTGTGGGATATGACAAATACTGGGATGCCGGTGGAGGTGAGCTCGATCAGGATGTGATAAGCTAGTCGGGGTTGCTAACTCAAAGCTATGCAGCCGTTACCCCCGATGAAGCAGCTAAATCTCTTGCGTCATTCATTGATGAGTTCGATCTAAGTAAAACCGGGCAATACTGGGCACCACGCGGACCAAGGTACGGTCATTCGTCAACGATGCAAGTTGCCTTGTCTAACATTTTCATAGGGATATCGGAACTGCAGAGTCCGTCCTGGGGACTGACCTACCAACCCCTTTGCAATTGCCCTGGTAGATGCCTCCAGGGCTCAGCGACTGTCCGCTCATTGCCTTAGATTCAGAAGGGGCACCCCCTTCTCCTCAATAGATCATTAGTCAATTTTTTATACTTGGAGATATCGGTTTATGATGAATACATAAGGGTTCAAGAGCTTCCTTGGCAACAAGCTTTCTTGATAGTAGGGCCGTAGTATTTGGCTAACAGCTGGTTCAATAAAGTAGTGAAAAGTAGCATGGCTATCCATGGGTAGGCTGACGGGCTAGGTGGATTAAGTCACTTGAGGTTGGTAAAGATTAATATACTCTATACTCCCTCTGGTCACTTCGTTACGGAATGGATACAATGGTTTCAGGCATACTTTGAATAGGCTTGGGTTTTGAGTTGGGAAGTCTATATCCCAGTCGAATGCGCTGTTACTTCAGGCAATAACGTTCAAGAGGTGCCGTGTGGTTTCAAACCCAAGCAACAAACCCTGACAATAATAAAATGTTGGTGCCAACCATTGCGGGCAACATCATCCTGCACTGCGCCTCACTGAGGTGCTATCCTGATGATCTTTATCCATATAGGACATTCGATCAAAGCACAGATCGCTATTATGGGGTGGGAGTCTGCCCGTCTTATTGGGTATTGGCCTTCGAATAGTGTTTGCGCTGGTAAAAAGTGAAGGATTTTGGAGCATTCGGTGGTGGCTTCCTTGGCCCCAATGCTTAATTCTTCTCGGGTCGCTCATAACGCGTAAGGTATGTATGATTCAGGGCCAATAGATTATAAGAAGAGGAGCGCGATGATATGTGCTTTATCAATGTCGGTAAACCAACTAAACGAGCATGGCTCATCTAACAGGACATATACGGGAAGCTCGCCAACTATCAGTGCCCACGACGAAGAGGGATGAGAATGAGAGGGGAAAGGGGAGGAGACGAAGGCTGCTAGAAGCGTTGGGCTAGATTTGGCCTAGGAGGATGGGGAAAAAAAGGTAGTGCATCATCCGTGAATCGAACACGGGCCTCATCGATGGCAACGATGAATTCTACCACTAGACCAATGATGCTTCTTGATTAAATATTTTTCAGCAATTTGGCATCATGACCCTGCATCAAACTTAAACTACTCCTCCGTTCGTAACAATTATCGTACTGGTAACTGGTGTCTTCCACCCTATGTTAATGCTCATTTTGCTAACGTAGACTTATGGACTCTGCACGGAGGTGGAACCACTACCAATGAGGTATAGAGGCTATCTGCGGCCCCAATCATATAGCGTATGTTGCCCAACGTCGACAACGGGCGCAGAAATATATATAGACCCGCTAGCCCGTCTTGGAGAGGGGAAATTAGCGCATATATTTTCCAATAGAGGTATCTCAAGATCCACGTTTGCAATACACGCCAAATGCGGACACCATTACAGCATCACCACAAAGAGCGCAATGTCCATGCGTGAAAGAGAACTATATCAAATGCATTCACCAACAGTATCAGCTAGATATAATTAACGAAGGGTTCGAGATTCGAGAGTCCACATTTTCGGGTATATCGGATCAATGTAGCGTCCTGATGTAGATAGGCCATGAGTAACTCGTTGGAATTGACCAGCGACCCACTTGTGTTGTGGAGTTATGCGAATACGAATACCCATGGCTTGGATATAGAGAGTTGTAGACATATACCCCCCTTCCTCGGAGGATGCAAGACATTTATCTGGATACTGGATCATGGAAGACCAAGTAGAAAAACAAGCCCTAGGTCGTGCGTTGGTGTCTCTCTAGAGCCTAGACTCTAGACGCATTCAACATCCCATATTCTCCGCACTACTACATGCCATGGAGGCTCATCCACACCCAACCATAACACGAACCTTGCTGATATTTCACTGACAGATGCTTCCTGACCCCCGTATCATTTGTCGGAAATTTAATATTTGAATAGGTGGACCAAGTCTTGAAAAGTATGGGCGAAAACACTGCCACTTTTGCGCCCGGCTCCAGGGCAAATCCCCGTCGGCTTTGCCCTGTCGGGCTTGGCATTAAGTTTTATTCTGTGTTGAGGCTTTAACAATCATCAAATCAGATACCTGAAATGTGAGGGTTAAGAACTTAAGAGCTCCGCAGAAAACGCTGGGCATGTTCATGTGGTGTGTCATGCCAACTGATAGCTTCAAATTATGCGGGCAAGGCTCACATGATGTAAGATGGTGTGGCCATTGAATCCTGGCTTGGTGTGCGGCAGTGCTATCAAAGGCTTTCTGGAATGATGTAGTAAGTTAACAGCCATGACTGGACTGTTGGTCATTTGTCTATCAACAACAATGGTTTTCCTTGGGCCAAGAGCTGCTACCAAGAACCGTGATCCGATGCGACTCCACCCTGCTCAGCCTTGGGGGGCGGAGAAGAGGTGGAAAAAAGGGTGAGTCTTCTTCTGTTAGTTTGTCTGGCCAATGGTGGAGGTCGTAAGGCCAGAGCTAACTTGCGCCCGAGGAAAATATGCCGGACTAACCAAACTGCGTTAGGTTCCCCAGCTCATTGCCCAGGCGCTAAGTGGCCCAGGGCCCCACCTGAATCGGTAGGTTCTTTTCCTGGGCTGTGATAAGATTGTCGCTGTCACGGGTGACGTCCACGCTGCCTGAACTGAGTATTTAATCTTATCCCCATCCCTTTCTCTCCTAGTTTGTTTTCTGTTTCATCCTATTCTCAGATTTCTGACCCTGCAGCGACAATTTCATTCATACAAAAGAGTCCAAATCCTATCAAGACTCCAACCATACAACCCGATCGCGATCCTACCACATAATAATAGTTTATGCACTCCTCCTTGCTTCCCAAGATGTCTCTCGAGCACGGCTCCGCAGTTAACGGAAAGGCACCTGCCCACCCCACTTCTTCTCACAATGTTGTCAATGTACAGCCAGCGCGCTTGTCTGATCTGCAACCTAAATATGCACATGTAATTGAACCCGATGACCAAAACCCGGAGGCTCATGGATGGTATGCGGGTTTTAGTAAGTGACACCCCAAAAAATGAAAGCATTAAAATACCGAAACTTGAATTTCTAATGCATTTCTATATCTGCACAGAGCACAGTATTGGTGAATGCATTGGTTTCCTGGGTATTATTCCCTGCTGCCCTTGCCCGAACCCGTTTAAGTCGGTTCAACAGGGTGAGGTCGGTCTGGTATCGCGATTCGGCCGGTGAGTAAATCTTGGAGCTTTAAGAACAATAGTGGCGTTTGGCGTTTCTCTCTAACTCAATGTAGATTCGAACGCTCTGTGGACCCCGGTTTAGTGAAGGTTAACCCGCTGAGTGAGCGCCTCATCACAGTCGATGTTAAGATCCAGATTGTCGAGGTGCCTCGCCAGGTCTGCATGACCAAGGATAACGTGACCCTCAATCTCACTTCCGTGATCTACTACCAAATTGTCTCCCCTCACAAGGCTGCTTTTGGTATCTCCAACATTCGCCAGGCGCTCGTGGAACGCACCCAGACCACACTGCGCCATGTCCTTGGAGCCCGCGTTCTACAGGATGTAATTGAGCGTCGCGAGGAAATTGCCCAGTCGACATCGGAGATCATCGAAGAAGTTGCCGCTGGGTGGGGTGTCCAAGTCGAGTCCATGCTGATCAAGGACATCATTTTCAGCGATGACCTGCAGGACTCTCTCTCCATGGCCGCCCAATCCAAGCGTATTGGTGAAAGCAAGGTCATTGCTGCTCGTGCTGAAGTCGAGTCTGCTAAGCTCATGCGCCAGGTACGACTGTGCCTCCCAAATCTCCTAATTATATGCCTTTATGAAATCTAACCGTGCTTCCTATAGGCTGCCGACATTCTCTCGTCTGCCCCTGCTATGCAAATTCGATACCTCGAGGCCATGCAAGCCATGGCCAAGACAGCGAACAGCAAGGTCATCTTCCTCCCCGCCATGAACCAAACCGTGCAGCAACAGCTCGCTGCGGCCGAAAATGCCGGCGAAGGACCTAGTCGCTACGGCCAACAGGGCGGTGCCGATGATGGATTCCAGCGCGCTATGAATGCACGTGTGGTGGAGAATATTTAAGCGTATCGTGCCTGATTTGTGGGTATACGTTTTGAACATGAATATACGGTAATGCCTTGGGTGGAATACCGCCCATACTAATATAGTTTCCCCAGAGGCGCCTAATGTATTGTATTTTTGCATGTTACTCTCTTGTTTTTGGTTGACGATACCCACTCTTTTTGTTGCCAATTGTTTATTGTTATGTTAAAGATGAATTTCATATAAATAATGCATATTTCATTACTCTATCTCGATCCTATACCCTAAAGAAAGCGCGTCTAAAGGCATTAGTTGTTTACAACACTTTCTGTGAGCATACGCCTGGTAGTCAAGCGTTGAAGGAACTGTGTGGGTTTCCATTTGTAGTTAGTTTTGTTATCACTGCCTGCTGGAGGTTATAAAAATATCAAGACTATTAGTAGTTAGTAAAGTCATTTAGTATTGGAGCTTCAAATATTACCTTTCTAATTACTATAGTAGCAGTCTAGCAAGGAAATAATGGAAACCGGTGTACTTTGTGACCCAAAAGCTACCCAGGCATAGTTATTGGGCAAATTTGACATTAACTCTAGGGTAATGAAGCTTTCAAAGGTTCATTCCAAGTTATAACACTTAAAATCGGACTCAAATCTTCCAGATGAGAGCTTCTTACATTGATCATGACAGTGAATTATAGAGCATCCTGTACCTTGATGCGAAGTAAAGCATCAGTGTACCATAATATAAGATATAAAGACACTAACTATAACAGCTTTTCAGAGGTCTACAGTGCCATGCACACAGTCTCGAAGCAGCCAGATGTGAGTCTTTGTATCGAACACGGACAAGATGCCATCCATAGTGTTCAGCCGGGTGGACGGAGGAATGGAGAGATCCTACGAATGACAAGAGGTAATGGCTCTTTGGGCGGACGTCCTAATGTCTAACTCGTGTTTCTTATCAAGTGGGCGAAACAAACAGACAATACTATAAGTGGAAAGCTGCATGTCTTCGAGCGAACTGCAGCTGGGGATGTGTATCAAAAACATCATGTCAGCATTTCCCCTAATCCCCAGACAGGGCCCATTACTGGTGGCGTACTGTGTGGGATTAATTGGACTTTGCCAGGGCGAAACGCAGGAGATTTGTGGGATATGCAACTTTCAACACTTAGACGATTTGGGGAGCAGTGGATACGGCACTCGGGCCTTGTGCCGGCACAGTATCAGAAAGGGTGGAAACGCGGGCGGTTTTGGCCTTGATAGCGGTCATTTCTAGTGTTGATTTCACAGGTCCTCATACTCTATGTGTAATTTAAAATCCCGGAATTCATGGGTGGCGAGCCAGCAATTTAAGTCACACAAGTTTTCCGCGATGATTGACATTTCAGCTCGCCTAACCTTCTTGCCGACAACAATCTCGCCAACTATCAAAAAGATATTGCCGGGCGGTGAACCACCAATCTAGATAAAAGCGCAGGCGACAATTATCATCATCATCATCAAAGATTGCACTCCACCATGCCCAATCTAGCCTTATAGCGCTTTCCATACAGGTATAATATCTAATTATAAAATCAGAACATGGCCCTATCCCAAGCAACAGGTCCAGCTCCTCCGGCTACAGGGACATCATCAACACCAGGAGCCACCATCTCCCCCGACTTCACCGACCCCTCCTTCGATCCAGCCGACTTCCTCAACGATGTTCTCCCACCCTTGGCACTGGCGTCTACACAATCACAATTCCACACGTCTCGAGGAGGCAGCGCGGCAGTCAATCTCGCTGAATTATCCACCCGGGTGCAGTCTATTCTCACCCAGACGAATGCGCAAAATATCCGACATTCCACAATTCTCACGCAGCTTACAGATGAGATACTTCGCAGTGGGAGCCGACTAGCCTACGAAGTTGAAGTTCTACGCGGCGAGACGATTGGGCTGTCGGATACCTTGACCGAAGGGCTTCGTGAGGAGATTGCTAGGTTCGCTCCGTTGCAGGATACACCTGCTGACACCGATGGGAAGGAGGGAGAGGGTGAAAAAGGAGAGAAGGAAGGGGAGGAAGAAGAAGAAGAAGAAGAAGAAGAAGAAGAAGAAGAAGAAGAAGAAGAAGAAGATAAAGAACCACATGATCCAGAATTCATCGTGAAGCTGCGAACATTAAACCAAGTGCGCGCACATCTGGAAGACGTGGTGCAGACGTTCGGTGACGCAATGGAATGGCCTCTCCCGCCCTCGGAGACGTCTTTGGCCTCATCGTTTATCTCGGTGTCGGCGCCCGATACCGGGCCTGATAACCACAGCCGCGAGGAGAAGGGCCAGGAAGTTGCGAAGAAGCTGCGTGCGGAGATCGCGGAGTTGCTGGAGAGTCGGGGTGATGCGAGTGCGGGGCTGGAGGCTGCGGCGGCCCGGGTGGAGGTGCTGCGTGTGCTTGCGACGGTGTGGAAGGGGACGGCGGAGGAGAAGGCTCGGAATCGCTTCGTGGATGGTCTCGTGAAGATGGTTGATGATCGCCGGAGGGCGCTGGAGGGTCAGGGGAGATTAGACCCATCCCAAATGTCGTCACAGCAAGGCCTCTATGGGAGAGCCGCCGTTGCTGGCCATCGGCGACAGGAGAGTGAGGGACCGGCAGGGGGAATTTTTAAGAATTTGCAACGGTTACGGGAGGAGATCTATCTGGAATGATCCTACGTTTTTCTTTCTTCCACTTCACTGTATATTATTCGGGCATAGGGCGGGATACTTTAGATGGAGTTTTGCAGCTTATGTCTATGCACATGGACTTATGTTTACCTTTGTTAAGCAGTGGAGTTGGTATGGGCATGTCTAGCGTTCAAGAGGCTCAGACACTGCGTGGATCGGGTTTAAAACCGAGAAAATGCCTTGATAGGGCGAGTATAACTCCAGACTTTGACAGGGGTTTGGCAGAAATCCCAGTCAACATTGGCGATAGCTTGACACCCCCAGTTTTGTCCGGATATACACATCTTGGTCCCACACGGAAACTGCCAGCTCCATTGAGGTGAAGGCCACAATCGCACAAAATCTAGAAACTCGGAGCAGGGAATTGCAATATGCAAGAGTGTTTTACTACAAAAAAACCGCCCTTGGTCGGATAGCAAACCTGCTTTCTGACCTCTCGTGAAAAGGCGACGTTCACATGGTGTCAACTTTGCACTGTAACTGACGATCACTAGCCTGGGCTCAATTTGGATACAACCAAGACTACTGTTGATCCCCGCGTATCGTATATATCGTAGTCTCGCTCCTTGGTAAATTGAAGATCCTCTGACGCAGAGATCTCGTTCGGGCTGCTTCAAGAGTATGGGACTACAAGGTATAGTTGGATGTCTGGGTATACAAGGGCAAGAACGAGATTGAAGTAGAAAACCGACGGTCCCTCCGCAGGCAAGACGAGGACTAAATACCTAAGTTGGATGTTGATGAAGATCATAGACAGGGACGATGAAACGGTTAGATGACGCGGCCGTTTGTTTAGCTTCTGCTGGTAAGGCTTAATTGGTACTCCAGATATGACGAAGAACACAGAGTACTCCGCAGAGTCGGTATATTGGAAGTCGAGAATGAAATGTTAATTTAAGATTGACGAAAGAATCAGTATTTAAATGTTTCACTTTTGATGGTGATTGTTGGAGCATTAAGAGATCGACCCTACACGTGGGGGACGGAGAACATTACCATCCCTTTTGAGCCATTCACAACTGACAGCACTAGTGGGGTTTTTGGCCTCCATTTTAATTTTTAATTTTTAATTGAGGCATAATAATAGACTGGTATTCCTTTAGCATGTTTTAGTATTATTAGGATCCGTACCGCAGCCAGGGACGCCGTGCGGTTATTTTGCCAATCTTCTCCCATCTGGTCTGTTGCAACTTGCAACGTAGACTAGACTAATATCCCGCGTTTCCTGTGGTTCAGCTGCTTGATTCCTCCTCCTCTGACAGACTCTGAAGTTGCTGTGTCGCTTTTCCCACTGTCGTCATCATTCATTGACTACCTGTCCTCTGTAGCATGGAGTCTACTTGCGGTCATTCCTGACTTCTCGTTGCCTCCGTGTACTATATCTCACTTCCTCCCCTCTCTCTTCAATTTCGCGCCCCGGTGACGTTGCACGGCAGGAATGTTCACCTCCAAGATTCCCTTCTTTCACGTGGGCTGAAATTGACGGCTTCCCCCCTTACTGAACGACGTTGTCATTGATTCAATCAAGCAACGACAGAGAATTTGAACGTCGAAATACGATAATTCTTCTCAGAGGATGAGTTCCCGAAGCTCTCTGAACGGCCCTTGGGTCGACCAGTATCATTCCTGGCGCTCATCTGCGGGCTTGTTCCTCAACCAGATCTACTATCGCCGTCCCCGGCCACGACCTACGAGAACCGTCTTTACTATCACAACATGTATTTTCATAATAATCCTTTTCTTACGCTCCTTCCAAGAGGTAAGGTTCACCCGAATAAAGGAAGCAACGGCAGTTAAGAGGAGACACTGATCTACTACTCTCTAGCCTCCGGTCAATTACTGGCTTAAATACCCATCATATCACCCTTTTCATGAGAACCCTGAAGACGCAACGATAGTCTCTCCGAGGCTTGTACTCAGCCGCAATGATACCCTTCCTAGCAATATTTCCAAATCAAACCCTTCGTTCCATCTTCTCATACCCGCGACGAAAAAATCCCCCTCCCTCTGTCGCACCTTGACATCCGCCATGATCCTGAACTATCCCCCGCCCACTTTGGTCCGCTACGGGAGAGAGCTACCCAAGGGGTCAACGCAATACGATTTTATGGTCGACCGCATTACCGGTCTTTACAATTACTTTGAATACTCTACACATCTGCGGGATAACGACATTGTCCTCATTGTAGATGGGTCTGAAGTCTTTTTCCAACTGCCACCAGAGGTTTTGATCAAGCGATTTCAGAACCTTCTTAGAGAGAATAACGCCAAACTGCAGAAGAAGTACGGCACGATAACCGTGGAGCGCCCGTTTCGCCGTGGAGGACTCGAGACCTTCCAAAAGTACTCCCAACGCGTGATTTTTTCAGCAAGCAAGTTATGCTTTCCGGGTCTCAGGGATGATCCGGGATGCTCCACTGTCCCAGAATCTAGCTTGCCTCCGGATATATATGGCTGGAAAACTGACACTCATCTGAATGGCCACTTGACTCGCCCGCGGTGGCTTAAGCCCGGAGTAGTGATTGGCCAGGTTGCGGACCTGAAGTTAATATATGCGCAAGTTCTGCGATTTGTCGAGGAACACCGCCACATCAACGGTGATTATTTGGCATTGACGCAGATGTACGGCCGGCAGGAGTATGTACGAGAGCTTGAGAGACGAAGAACCGCGAATGGGTTCTCGGAGTGGATATACCGGATGATTGGCATATCTGAGGCTTCGAACATGACAGGAGTCAATTTCAGTCCGGGCCTAGTATCAGGACAACGGTATGAGTATGGAATCGCGTTAGATTTTGAATCCCGGCTCTTCTTTAATGGGCACAATTCCAAGCTCGACATTGAATGGCTGAAATACAACAATGTTTCCAAAACCTCCTCTGTTCAGATGGAGCATCATGTCCCCCGAGAACACCGACTACTGCTCCCGGAAGAGCTCCACGAGGAGAAGCTGGGTAACCCTTTTACCCAACCCAGGTTCGGCAGGAACGAGTACATGAGCCCTCGGTGGAATTATACTCTGGATAAGCTCCCGACCTCTCGCTCCTGGCACAATATTCCCTTGATGACCAACATTCACTCCACCAACATTCCTGCTCTGCTCCAAATGAATCCGATAACGGAGCGGAGTCTCCGAGACACATGGTGGTCACAGATGTGGTACCAACCCTGGGCAAGAGCTCTTCTCCGCAAGTATATGCGCTCACAGAGCGGATTCGATGCCGCTCAAAACGCCCTCCTCGGCGGCCAACATATGTGGGATCAGCGCGGTGGAGCAGGAGGTATCTGGACAGACAAGGGGGAGTGGGTTGATTACCCTGAAGTCTGTGCTGGGTTCGAACGTGACGTATTTGATGACGACTTAGGCACATGGGGCAAGGAAAACGGCCAACAGGGCGATGAGCCCGTTTACAACCAATGGGGTCACCTTGTCAAGGGTAAAGGTGTCTAATCTTGTCTCTTCTTTCCCTTTTGGCTGCCTACCTTGTTCACTTACTCTGTTTTTCTCTCTCCCATCGATTCCCTGCATTTATTCACTTCCTTTATCACAGAACAGCCGACTGCCGACCCCTGTACGGCTTTGTATTAAAAATTTTGTATGGTGTTGGAGGGGTTGTCTTTATTGGCTTCTATTAATTGCTAGTCATACCTAGCATGGCGTATGGGGCTTCTTGTATTTTCTTTTCTCTTCTTTTCCAATCTGGGCTAAGAACGAACCGTGTATGAATACGTTGGAGATACCCAGGAGATATCAAGTATAGAAGGGTCAACCAAATAGACTACTAGTTATTTCCCCCTCTCTATTACAACCCCGAACACATAAACATGTTAAACCAATCAAATAAGAAAAAGTATATGTACAAGTCGTAACCAATCATATCATATCATACACCCATCACAACCACAACAGAAGCAGAAGCAAAAGGAATAAGAGTGGATCGAAACTCCTATTAAACCCTCCCCAACGTCTCCCGAATAATCCCTAATATACTACTCACATCCTCCTGACTTAACCTCTCCTCCCTCTCCTCAATCACCGTATCCAACAACGCCAACGCCCCATAATCCCTCGCCATAGCCGCCTCTTCATCTAGCTCCTCCTCCTCTCCTTCCCCATGTGTTTCCTCCCCATCAACATCCATCTGCGCTTCCCCCCCTTGGGTCCCCGCCACCCCCTCAAACCCAATCCCCAAGTTCAGAATCATAACGACCTCACCTTTCGTCAACCCAAACGGCTTCAGTTTCGTGATGAGCGCGCGCAGGGCCTCGTCCATGGGCGTTAGCGTTTGCCCCGTGCTGTTCGAGTTTGTGCTCGGAGATGTATGCTGCGCCGGGTACTTGAGGAGATGCGGCGAGAGACGCGTGGCATAGTTGTGGATTTCCTTCACTACTGTATTATGGTCCCGAAGGTCGGGACTTGGGATCCAGTGCCGGGAATTCGGGGGTGGGTTGGGGGGTCTTCGCGGGGGGTTGGCGGTTAGGTAGGTGAGGACCTCGATATTGGTGAGGACAGCGTCTTGGGGGTTGACGATCTGGGTTTTGTTGGGTTAACATCTTTGGGGGAGGGGGGGTATGGGGTGAGGGGATATACCCGCATGTTTGCTTTTTTTGGTTTTGTTTTCTTTTCTTTCTTTTGTATATTTCTGTGAGGGGTTCGACATACAAAGTTGGAAAAGTTAAGGCGGGAGAGGAGAAAAATGTTGGATTATTGTCGGCAGTATTTTCTACACCGCTTTTTTTTAAGTATGGGGAATAGGTATTTTCTCATCGGTACGGCCTGGGAAAGTCGTGGCTGAGAGGTGTTCTACTGCTTAGGTATAGGTATTAATGAGTAGGCAGAGATGAATTGTAACAACATCTTTATTATTCCTAGAATCCCAACAAGCACCTTTCTGCGCCGTGGATGGACCGATAATTTCCATCCTTCAAATGCCACCCAAACAGTTGTAAAAACTCTTCGAAAATGTCAAGCAAACGAAAAGGTACTAAGAAAAGAAAAAAACATGTAGAAAAAATCAACCCACACGAGTGTGATATCATACAGAAATGAAAAAGAAATCCGTAAAGTTTTCAAAACTTTTTATATGTTGTTTGTTCATTTTTTTTTCACTTCCGTTTCATTTAATCCTTGCTCTTCTTCTTTTTCTTCTTCTCACCTACTTCCTCGGTCTCGTCTGATCGCTTGCGCTTCTTCTCCTCACTCTTGGAGGATTTCTTAGCCTCCTTCTTGGCCTTCTTGATGTCCTTCTTGCTGACAGCGCTGGGGTTGCCGGCAGAGTCGAATTCGATCTCGCCGCGCTCAAGCTTCCGCTGGTATCGCTTGACGCTCAGACCGGCCTTCTCAGCCAGCTTCTCGAGCTCTGAGTCCTTGCTCTTCTTTGACTTCTTCTTGCTGGACTCTTCCTCGGAATCGGAGTCAGCGCCGTTCACAGCGGGCTCTTCATCAGAGTCAGAGTCCGCATCAGCCATCTCGGTATCCTGAACCTCTTCGACAAGCTTCTTATTCTTCTTGGGGGCCGGGGTGGCCTCATCCTCATCAATGGCATCGGCATTAGGGTTGTATTTGCGGACTTCGTTGATGTTGAACTTCTTGGGCTGGGCGGGTGTGCCGTTGGGGCCGATGGCAACACCACGGGGCTTGAGAGCCTTGCCTTCCAGAGCGGCCAGCTTCCTCTCCAGGTTAAATCGGGCTTCTGTACCAAGAGCAGCCTTCTCCTCTTCGGCAACATCGTCATCCCATTCTGCAAGAGCATCGACACGAATACCAAGCGAGGCCTTGGCAGCCAGAACTCTAGCCATCTTTCCCTTGTTCTTGCCAGTCGCCTGGCCAATGAGAGAGGCGTGGTAGATGAGACCGTACTTGGGTGTGTCGTGCTTGGTCTTCAGGGCACGGAACAGAGCCTTCTCGGCTCCGAGAATCTGGAGGGTACTGGCAGGGCTCTTGGAGAGGTTGGTCAAGCTACCGGCGTGCGCAATGAGGCGGGCACCAACAAGATCACCCACTAACGCGGTTAGGTTGGGGGCAATGGCATTCATGCGGGCGGAGAGATAACCGGCAAGCTGCGAACGGTAGTCCGCGAAGCCAACGACCTGCTCAGCCAAAGCCTGGATGTTCTCCAGGTCCTCCTCGCTAATTTCAGTACCCATAGACCTGTCTGCGGCAGCCTTCACAGCAGCTTCAATCTCCTCGGGGAGGATCTCGGCGAGATCGGCAGTCTCCCAGTTGGTTCTCATACCCATCTTCAGGACAAGTCTTGCATATGCGATGTTGTCATTCAGGATCTTGGCCAATTCGGGGAAATGCCAGCCATACCACTCCTTCACACGCATGGCGTAGTTGTTGAGTTCCTTATCCAAATCATCTAGAAGACCAATGGCCTGCACGATCATGGTATCAATTTTATCGGGGGAGAACTTGAGCTTGTGTCTGGCAAGAGAGTGGGACAATCCAAGAGACATGGTTGACATGTCCTGGGGGAGCAGACCGGGGATCAGGGTAGGCAGATGTTCACGGATCGCACGGTAAATATCAGCGGTGGTTGAGTCGGCAACCAGTTGGACAGAAAGTCCAGGCAGCTTGCCAATGGCGTTACCTTTACATCGTCATGTTAATCTTTTGCTCGTAAATTCCTTTTATTTTTTTTGCAAAGATATCCAGCGCCACATACCGAGCTTGGGATCAGCAACCGCCAGAGAGACCTTCTTCTCATCCTTAATCTCATCAAGAAGGCTTGCGAGTTTAGGAGTAACCTTTCCTTCAACAATTGAGGCGACTTCCTCTAGAGCTGTAGCGGCGCTATCGAATTTCTGAAAGCTCTTCAACTTCACACTATATCAGGTGTCAGGGTCAAGTTTTCGCGTTGTAGAAAATTTTTCGTCTTGTCCCAATTCCCAAGATAACAGCAGAATTCCCCAGTAAAAGGAAATCTGTTAAGAAAAATAGAAATTGAAATACTCACAGATTGGAAACACCCTCTGCGGTCGCGACCTCAGTCGCGATATCGTCTCTCTTTAGAAGCTTCTTGTCCTTAGCTTTGAGCAGGGCATAGCCCGCGCTGGTTTCGGTAAGGATAAAGAGCGTCATGATGTGCGGCCTCGACTCCCAGCTGTTTAAGGATATAAAGGGATAGCAGCCGAATGAGAGAAAGGATGAGGGGGGAAAGGGCCGAAGTGTGGGCGACCGTGGACTCAAACCACCAAGAGCGTGCTGCTGGAGGGAATTTTTTTTTAACCTCCAAACTAAAAAAGTGCAGAAAATCTGCTTCCTGTGGCTGGTGGCCCGTGGTCTGTGGCTCGGGGGCGCGAGGCGGTGCGGTGGCTTACGTAATCCAGCGGCGGACAAAAGAACAACAGCACCCAACAGCTTCCCCCCATGTCGATGCGGAGAGCCGCTCCTGATATTGGCTATTTCACGATCCCATCATGGAGGGCTTGTTTTTCAACGTCAACAGCGGGTATGTCGAAACAGACTCTTCGAGGCTCTGGAATTTGGACCGTGGTTGGCTAATCAAACTGCAGCTATATTGAGGGGATTGTTCGAGGGTATCGGAACAGCCTCCTCACCAGCCAACATTATTCAAACTTGACCCAATGCGAAACCATCGATGGTCCGTACTCTTCCTCTCCTCGTTCTCCTCATCCTGAACTCTAGCGCCTGGGTATGAGAATTCCTACTCTAACTTGGCCTCGTGGATCGCAGATGTCAAACTGCAGCTAGCACCTGCATATGGCGACTTCCTCGGGGCGCTCCCTCCTAACCCCTCCACCTCTTCCCTCGCGGGCAAGATGACGGATAAGCTGGTCGCCGAATTCCGATACCTCCTCGCACAGGCCACGGGATCTACCGCCAAATTCCTAGAATATCTCACCTACGGATACATGATCGATAACATCGCACTCCTGATTACGGGTACTTTACACGAGCGTGATACACGGGAGCTCCTGGAGCGATGCCATCCCCTAGGATGGTTCGAGACCTTGCCAGTGCTGTGTGTTGCGACAAACATCGAAGAATTGTACAACTCTGTACTGGTTGAGACGCCATTGGCCGCCTACTTCAAGGGCAGTCTGAGCCACCAGGATCTTGACGAGTTGAATATTGAGATTGTCCGCAACACTCTCTACAAGAACTACCTCGAGGACTTCCATAATTTTGTCACCACACACCCTGACTTCAAGGGCACACCGACACAGGAGGTGATGTCTGACATCTTGCAATTCGAGGCGGATCGTCGTGCTATCAACATTACACTGAATTCATTTGGCACGGAGCTTTCTAAGCTCGAGCGGAGGAAGCTCTATCCGGAGTTTGGGAAGCTTTATCCCGAAGGATCATTGATGCTTTCTCGAGCCGAGGATATCGAGTCGGTGGCCCTGGCTGTTAGTATCTCCGCCGATTACAAGGCCTTCTTCGACGCCGTGGGTCTCACCCAGGGAGGTGGTATTGGTGGGATGGGCGGTGCTTCCGACGGCAAGAGTCTCGAAGATTTGTTCTACCAAAAGGAAATGGAGATGTCCAAGGTCGTTTTTACGCGACAGTTCACCCCTGCCGTGGTATACGCGTGGATGCGATTAAAGGAACAAGTGAGTTGGCCCAATCAAAGGTCCCCTTTGCTTGAACTACAACCGGGATCCAATTAGCAATGACGTGGACTAACATGGCTTTAGGAAATCCGAAATGTGACCTGGATCTCGGAGTGCATCGCTCAAAATCAGAAAGAGAGAATTGGAAACTTCATCTCCGTCTTCTAAATACCCTCTTCTCCTCCATCCTCTCCCACTTCCATACTCAACCATGTGAATCTTGATTGTTGCCCTTCAGCATGGCCATCTCCGCCTTTCCATCTTTCCTCTATTATCTTATGTGATCTGTATCCGGCAAGTTACCCATTTCTGTAATGAGCGCATCAAATACGTTTAGGCATCTCCCTACACATGCCTTGTGATCGCTTCTTTCTACTATTTTTAAGGCGTTTAGGACTTCCCTTTCCTTTCTTATCTTTTTACCCCTTTTTGTTTCTTGTGACATAATACAGAATCGTATAGTATAGGAAATAGATGATTGAAACTCATGGACAAATCAGGTCTGAATAGCCTTTCCCCCCCCCCCCCTTCTAATGATTCTTAAAACGGTCACCGCAAACCTCGTGTACATCTGCAATTCTATAAGGTTCAACACGCTTATATATGCACAACGCAGATCTATTTCTAACCCCTCGACGTATAGTCGGCAAAACTAGACGGGTTTAGAATCTCTTGACCATCCTTAGTTGTAATTCGTAACTTGGCCCTTTGCAAATTCGCATAGCTGCCCATAAACGGAGAGAAGAAAGTTGGTACCTTTGTTTCCCCATCTCGTCCGTTCGTGTTTATTTTACTTGCTTTTTCTCCTTTGCTTTTTCTACCCCGCGGGAAACGGAGAACTCCGCACGCTTATTCCAATAATCCCTAGGCAGATGGTTTCCATAACTGCGTGAGAGTGAGTCAGAATCCCATACTTTACTTACTTACCCCAGTATATACGTAACTAAGCATCATCAGCTTAGTCAACGAATAACACCTACATTGCTATTCCTGGAAACCATAATACCTAATAATGAGACGAATCCTGGGAATGCATAACGCCGCACTGACATCCCCAATGGAAGCAGACGAACAAATCCAGCATCAAGGTTCAATAATAGTAATTATTATGCAGGTTCGCACGGCCAAGGTTCCAACCAGCTGCGTCCAGTCCATACCGCCAAGTTGTACATGCATACGTACGAGACTCCGAGTGAAAGAGCCAAGAAAAGCGAGAGGAAGAAAAAAAGGTAAAAGGATGAGCGAATCCCGAAAGGTAAGGAGCTAGTTGGAGATGGCGAACACCTCAACCCAAATATTCCCTTTTCTGCCTCGGCGAGGGCAAGATGTTTTGCCACCGCTCCGGAAGGGACATCAGTAGGTACTTATCTATAGCTCGGAAATTTTCCCGCCTTATGGTGGTGGGATGGACGTGGGAGTAAAAATGTGGAATCAGAAAAATGGCATGTGCCATAGCTGTTTGTGGACAGCTGGATGAATTTTTGCTTCACTCTAAGAAAACACCAGTATAGGTTTTTAAAAAATGAAAAAATATGACGCAGGGAATATGAAGAATTTTGGATCCAAGCATAACAAATAAGTCGTTGTTCTGGGGCCTGCAGGGCAGCTGTAGACCGACGAGAACTCAATATGTCATCAGTAAGAAAAAAGAAAAGAAGAAACACCGGCAGTTTGGTCCTGGATGGTCTTTTTAAAAAAGATTTAATGCACAAACGCAAGGATATGTAATGGTGGAAATTGTGCCATTGACATCATAAATCAATGAAGGAAATGCAAGCCTCTTGTATAACATGTCAGAGTAAGAAAGAAGAAAGATCCCTTGAGTATATGGTTTAAGCTCGGTGCTACTTTTAAAGAGAAAATAAACTCATTCGAGATCTTAAATGTGAAAAGAGTCCAAGTAAGAAACGTGAAAAAAAAGCATTAACCCAGTTAGTCGTACTGGAAAAGAACGCTAATACTTTCGCCATGGTGGACGCGACGAATGGCCTGAAAAAAATGTTATTAGAAATGGAATCCTAAGGATAGCAAAGGTCGTGCGATCTTACCTCTGCGAAAACGTGGCCAACCTCCAAAACCTCGAGCTTGGGGCAGCGTCGCAGGTGCTCTGACTGATCGACACTGTTGGTGACAACAACCTTGTCTAGGGCACTCGCGTTGATGCGATCGATAGCATCCCCACTTAGGATTCCATGGGTCACCAGTGCGTAGACCTGGGAGGCACCCTCTTTCTTCAAAAGTTTGGCAGCTCGAGTGATAGTGTTCGATGTGTCCGCAAGATCATCGATCAGAATGGCTGTGCGATCTTTTACATCTCCGACCAACATCATCGTGGCATTCTGACGGTCCGTAATTTTCGTAGGACGCCGTTCCTAAAGAGCATTAGAAACATCTTTAGAGAGCATCAAAAGCTGGTAACTAACCTTATGGATCAAGGCAAACTCAACGCCCATAGAGTCTGCAATCGCGGTCGCTCGTTTAGCGCCACCAGCATCGGGGCTAACGATAACGGCCTGTTTGTGATTGGGGATATTCCGCAAAATGTAGTTCTTCAGAAGTGGGCGTCCGTACAGGTTGTCGACGGGGATATCAAAGAACCCCTGGTATTGAGGGTCGTGAAGGTCCATCGTGATGATGTGGTCTGCACCTGCACATGTGAGCAGGTCTGCCACAAGCGTACCGGCTTGAGCGACCCATTGTTTGTATCCAGGACGAGGCTGGAAGTTGTTGATCTTGCTGTTGCTGTCATCGCCAACGCTGTTGACGCTGCCGTTAGGAAGCGTGGACTTGCTACTTTCTGATTTCATCGACTCCATTGTGCTGCTGCGGGTAAGCCCATTTGGTAGGCGCTTCTTCACCGGGCTGCCGTTAGAGTCCTCCAGTTGAGCCCTTGCCAAGCTTCGTTGCAAGTTGTCAACACCAACGCCATTCGAGAGGCTTCCGCTCTCAGGTTTGCCTGGATGAGGGGTTGGAGGGGTACTCTCGAAAGTGTAGCCGTTTGAAGCTCCGGGCTTCTCGATGGATGATTTGATAAGCGGAGCTCCTGTTTTATTGTAGGGGATGTCACTCTGGCGTGAGTAAGGAAATAGCGGCAGAACAGCGGTGACTTTTCTTGCGGAGGCGGTTTTGCAGGCTGAGATAGTAATGAGTAGTTCCAGAAGATGGTCGTTGACTTTGCCGCCGCCAGATTGGACGATATAAACGTCCTTCCCACGGACAGATTCTTGGATTTCTACCCTGGTCTCACCGACTGAAAACTTCGACAGTAACACATCGGCTGGAGGGATCCCGAGAACGCTGCAAATCGTCTGTGTCAGTTGAGGGTGGGAAGTTCCCCCGATGACGACGATATTTCGAACCATGGCGGCCAGGATGTCGGTCTAAAATAAGGATTTGATACGCAGAGGTCGAGGGATGGCCGATTCGGAAGCGGAGAAAAACCTGGAAAATCCGACGAAGCGGGTGTGATTTGGAGGGGCGGTATGACCGGGAAGGTTAGCTCGGTAGAGGCGAAATTGAGTGGAGAGGGGACAAAGAGTCTCGCAGTGAGGATAATCAAGTTATTGTGTCATGGTAGAGAGTCAAGGGCACGCTCTAAAGGCAGGGACGATGTCGATATGGAAAAACAAGGATTGAATCAGATTGTCGTGTGAGCCCGCAATCAAAAAAAAAAAAAGCCTCTTCTAGTGGAACCTGCAGGTTCGGGTTTCTGCCGTGGTCGCCTCAGGCCCCGGCCTGCCGAATCGGGTTAGGAGTTTCCACAGGGGCCTTCGAAATGTCCAACGGCCCCGCAGAAAACGGCGAAAATGAGTGGGAAAACGGAAGGTCACGAGAATGACGAGCGCAGGAGTAGTCGGCCTTTGGTTAGTAGAGGATCCCAATAATAACCATAATCCCTCACATAACAAGGACAAAAAGAAAACAAACAGCATCCAGCGTCTGGTTAGCCACGGTCTCTCTCAGGAAGGACAGTCACTGTCCCTCCTGTTACGAAAGGGCTAGGTAGCTGTTGCATTACAAGAAGAGCATAGGTCTCCATTTGCCGATAAGTACTTGGGATTCAGTAGAAAGAAACAACAAGTCAAAATATAGAAGAGTAATCCCTTGGAATTGTTTATTGCTCCAGGTCCTGATCCCAGAAAAAGTTGCAAGAAAAGAGAAAGAGGCATGGAAGGAGCTCCCAGAGAAATAAAGAGAAAACATGTCTGCCAGATCATGGTACATTATTTATTGCCAGTTCCAACTTCCCTATAGATTAAATAGTCAGTCAACAGGGTTGCATAGTAGGGGCCCTAGGCCTCGTGACAAGAGGTCCACAGGCTCCAGGTCAGGCCAGGCCATTGGGTCAAGGAGTGATGGCTCACAAATCAAATTTATACCACACGGCCTCCCGCAGCCCTCGCAACACAGTTTGTCAGTCGATATGATCGCTATGGTCTTGGTTTCAAGGTGGATGTGGCTCGTTCGCGGCTGTAGTTTGCAGGAGCTCGAGAGGGAGTTAGTAAAATTGCTAGAGTTGCGGGTTTGATAAGGGAGAAAGACGACATACAAATAGACTTGGTGCGATGCACCAATTCCCTTTGTAAATTCTATTGCCGGGTTGCCATTTCTCTGAAAGAAATGATGCTCAGGGGGATTTGGGTAGAGACTTGAACTTCCTCCCCATGATATCCGTCCACCCCTCATTTTTCAGGGAGGCATACATCTCCTTGGGTATCACCAGGAGACCAACCGTATAAATGCATAATTTAACCAGTGGTTGAATCTGCCGCGATTTTGTGCGAGTATCCATCTCGGGCGACCGTGCCAGCCCGTTCATGTCACTCTGGATGGGCTCAGCAGAAGGTATCTGTTAAACACCGGTCATGGATATTGTCTGCTTTTATCCCCCATCTAAAAACAGGATCCTTCCAAGAGATCCGCTCCTAGCAAGGTCTCGCATGGTCACGCATGGTCAGATAAGGCAACAACCGAGAGTTGGGCGTTCACCAGCTGTAAGATCTGCGTTTTGACACTCAGCGGCGGAGGATCACGTGCGGAAGGAGGGTGGGTAACAGATTGTCTGGCGCTATACCATAAAAGGATTAGAGTCGTCCGACCCGTGATAGGACATCAATAATCCAATTGAGCGGCCTCTTTGCTAGAGGTATTACTTGCGGTTTGCATGATCAACTCTCAATTGTTCAACAAATGAATCTACTAGGTATCCTAATGAATATATGGCTTTGAAATATCTGTGAATGTACAGTCATTGGTCCGACCTCCAACCTCCATAAATGCCTCTTCATCTTATCTCGCGGCGTCCATCTCCGACAACCGCGTCCTTCACGGTTTCCAATGCCTCCATACGCACCAGCACCCCCGCAAAGATCCTCTCCTACTTCCAGATCTTCTTACGTGTGACTGTATTTGCGGGGGTAATTTTCTTCCATTCTGCGCGACTTCGCGATTCGTTCTTTTCTCAGGATGGTTCTTGGATTCGTTGGACTACAATATGGTCGACTCCTCTGGGTTTGTTCGTCTGTCGCATCGCCGATACGTCCAGCTTCATTGCCACTGCTTTGGTCAGTGCACTTATGATATATGGAGTGTTTAGGAAGGGCTATACAGGTTTGGCAATGCTTTCCCCAATTACATAGCTCAGCCACTAATTTTGGTTTCATTCTATAGAGGAGTCGCTATTGGTTATACGCGGATTGGGCATTCAGACTTCCACATCCTCCCTTACATATCTCTCTAAAGCTGCGACAAGGTTCATTCCGACTACCGAGATTCAAGACATTGTTATCCATGAGGCATTCAGAGGGTTCGAGGTTCGCTTCTACCTTGCTGTGATCGTGGTGGGGGAACCTGAGGTTGTGGTCGTCTTCCCTGTAAGAATTCCAAGCCTCTGCCCTGATTTTTCTTATTAAAGGGAAGCACCTACTCACTGTTGATGCGCTAGAAACTCCTACCGAATAGGGCAAAGCTGGAAGAGGTTTGGAGGGGCTCGCGACACTGCCTGTATGATTCAAAACCATAGATATACCCGATAGATCAGCTACGATGCTTCCGTGATTCACAAAAGAGGTATCTTTCTATATGGATACATTTTATGATGGTGAGTATATACAAATGACTGCCTAGATCCCCGCCTTGTTAGATTGGGGTTCCTTTCCTAGTCTTCGCTGCTTTGCTGCAAGCCACTTGGCATTCTGCACCTCCACGGGCTCCGTCCTCTTTCTTTGCATGAGGGGGGTATATTTCCCTCCAACTTTAGCGTCATTAGCCCCGCTAAAGATCTTTTGGCCTATCTTTTGCCTTTCGGCGTTCGCATCCTTAACTTTATCACCCTTGCCAATATTCTGATCTCCCTGTTGAATGACTAGGTCGAGTAAAGCCCCAGCCAAAACCTCGCCAATTTTGCGCTGTCTCCAGACAGACCAGAGATCCTCGACCACACCTCCAATTCCGAATTTTCCGCCTCCCTTGCCGAACTGTGACTTTATCTGCCTAGAGTCACCGGCATAAACCCACTCTAATGCGTCCGCGCGGCTGCCACTATCCTGGTCAGGGAAGATGCAGTCCCAAAGGACCAGCGGGGCATCGGACGCCATATCATAGATGGGCTTGCACGGGTTCTTTGAAATGTCGAGCAGTTCAGGCACAATGGACGGCGACTCAAGTCCCTGGCCTACCAGGAACAGAATCCCAACCATGTGTCTGACCTGGTGCCATAGAAATGCAGAGCCATGCAAAGTGAATACGTACACCTGAGAAGCAGTTAATGGTTGGCTGTGTGATTTTCCGTCTTCGTTCGCGATGGCAGACTGATCCAGGGCCGAGAATTCCGGTTTATTCACATAGCCCAGCGGGCTCTCCTTGGGGTCAAGGAGTTCAATATCAGCATGATAGATAATCCTTTCAAAGTTCTCGATCTGTTTGCTGGTGTCGACTTTGCAGAAATTCCGGAAGTCATGCACACCCTCGAAATATTTCGCTGCCTCTCGCATAGCATCAATATCTAGCCACCCCTCTCGATATTTTGGAGGCTGGTTCTTTGCCTCCCCAGCCCCGCGTGGAGCGAATCCTAGCAGCCCAGGAGTAGGAGAGAAAGCAGGCTGTGTAAAGAAGTATTTGTATCGACGCTCCCGGCAAGAGAAACGTGCATCAAATCCTTCAGGAGGGTGCGGACACCAAGCCAACACTCGAATATCCTCTGGAAGTGTCTTATTCAGCAGACTGATGTAGGGCAGTTCATCCGCAATGTCATCCCAGTCTTCATCCACTGCCGTATTCGCTGTCTGAGTCGTAGCCTCATCCGCATTACCCATAGTAGTATCTTGATCCTGACTCGTTTCCTGAACCGCTTTGCGCTTTGGCCGCGCACTGCGCACTTTTATCCCAACAACCTGGCCAAATGCGCTGACTCCACGATCAGTCCTCCCAGCTTTAGAATATTCACAGCTCTCCCAACTCAATTCGAAAGGCGTAGCCGGTCTTGGTTCCCAAGTTTCTTGATAATCATGTGGCATATCAGTCGGAAAGATCAGACGAGTTCTCCGCAAGGCTTTCCAGAGTTCCTCCTCAATAGTCGGCAGCGGTGTAACATTCCCGTTTGCATGTTCAAGGCCGTTATATCGCTGGCCCAAATATGCGAATTTCAACGCAATATACCGGGTACTGTATTTCGATGGATCCATCACCCTCGGCTGCTTCGGCGGTCGATTTGCCGGAGTATGTGTGAAATCGTCTTCGGGAAACTTCCTTCCTTTTGTCTTTTCAGCAGCATGATTCACGTTGGGGGTGGTCTCTTGCCCCGCGGCGGCAGATGGTCCAGCGGAGGCATTCTTATCGGTCTTCGACGTAGGGGAAGAGGACGCGGCGTACGCTGCCGTACGAGAATGTAACTGGCGTTCTAGTTCGCTTATGCGTTCGATGAGACTCGAGGTACTCCAGGTCGAGTAGTCCAGTGGTGGTTGTTTGCCCGCGGAGACCGCAGACTGGCATTCAGTGCCTGACATGACTGGGCTGGTGAGACGCGCGTGGAGAGACTGGAAGTATCTTCTGAGTAAAACAGGTTCTGATACTCGATTTAGAATAGAGCAGAGTCTCCCCTGGGATCTCCACATCCCCCCTTGAAAACTGTGGAGGAGTGTACTTGCTGTTCGCGTGAGTCAAATTGAGAATAAGTCAGTGTAGAAAATTTTAGGTTGTTGATTTCGTCGTGTAATGCGGGCGTATTGTGTTGATACCGATAAGCTGATAGTACGAGTAGAGGTCGTTTCGGGGCCGTATGGATCGGGCAACGGTACACCATGATATTTGCGGTGCTATTTCAATGACATTTTCCAAAGAATACCTAGTATTATTCTAGGTTCATATCGATTTTAAGAAATTATAATTTTGTGACCCTCATTACGCGGGGGCGGCTTTTTGTCCCGAAACCTGTTTTTAGTTAGTAGTATTGGTCGATATATATTCTGCTTTAGAAAGCTTATCGCAGCTTCATGTTAACCACAACCTTAACCCTTGTACTCACGCGAGACCTGGATATGTACATACACCCCCTAGGCTGCTGAGCAATATCACCAGTAAATAACACAACACATACGAGCCCGAAAATATCCATAACATTTACCCTCCAATGGCAGATACACAGGGGAGAGAAGACCTCGATACAACAATTACAGTCCTCCTTCTCGGAGACGCGGGATGCGGGAAATCAACGTTCCTCTCGTGCGTACACAGCCCTTTCTAAACTATCAGATATTGCTCTCACAGCCAGACGTAAATAATGAGACTGGAAAATGCCCTGCTAACAACAGACTCAGCGCCTTGAAAAATATCCGGAACAGAGGAAATGCGTCAATCGAGCTCCTGCGCGATACCGACCAGCCGTTCGTCTATGACATAAACTTCTCCAAGAAGTCCTTCACGCTCGAGGTATATGACACTGCAAGCCCCAACCAGAACTGGACCACGCTGCGGCCGGATGTTGTGCTTTTGGCGTTTGATATCTCGAATCGGGAGACTCTGGGTGGTCTTAAGGCTGTAGGTTTCCCTTACCCTCCCCCAACACTTTGGATATGAGGGGGGCACTGGCGCTCACTGGATTATTTTAGTGGCGAAGTGATATCATCAGGTATTTCCAGCATGGTATTGGAGAGCGTATCCCTGTGATGATGGTGGGGCTGAAGCGAGACCTGAGGGCTCCGGGTGAAGGACTGATTTACCCCGAGGAAGTACGTTAGAACTTGCGGATTTAGATAATCAAAGAAGCTGACGAGACTTTACAGTCATACGGGATTGCGCAGGAGCTCCGGTGTGACCGCTATGCGGAATGTTCTGCTGTCACTGGTGAGCTTATGGTGGAGACATTTGAGGATTTGGCACGGCTCGCATTTATGACGACCACGGAAGCTGGAGGTCAGACAAAAGGAGGGTGTGTTATTCTTTGAGAGGGCGTTGGAAAGCGAGAGTGTAGATATGCCGTGTGATTTCGCCGCGTTTTGATACCCACTTGAATATAAGGTCATGGAACATGTTTGCTCGAGCTGATCCTCTTCCTCACTCTGTGGGGATCAGAGATGATACGGTTAGAGGCCTACGCTGCTCGACTACACCTATGTACAGCTTACGAATAATTGGATTACGCATATGGTAGCAAGCATCAGTTTTCCATTACGGGATTTTTTGTTTAACATACAGGGAGAAACCAAGGTAACGATCAAGTCCACCTTGTAAGATTGACGGTACAGGGCTTTCCCCCAGAAGCTCACCGAGGCAAGAGAACAACTGGGTATCTTTCCCTCATAAGTTCCAGTCAACAATTGACAGCGCAATTCCTCCCCGATGCGCCACAGACACGACGTAATAGCAGGGGTGAAAACACAGGGATGTTTTTTTTTTCGCTTTAGCATACCAAAGAGAGAAGAAAAAGGGGGTCTTTTTTGAAGTAGTGGATATCCGTGAAATTCTTTTTCTCGTTTTTTCCTTTTCCTTTTTTTTTGTGATATCTGCTGAGCAGAGACTAGGATAGACATGTTAGGGGGGGATAGTTTTGCTTTCTTTTCCCTTTGCTCGGAAGATGCTGATCGAGGGCCTATGTGAAACCCCCGAAATTATTTATCCTCTCTCAACAGCTGTCCATGTCAACTGGATTCAGCTTTTTACCACTTGCCGGCTTCGGTGGGCTGGGTTTCAGCCCAGCTCTCACCAGTAGCAGCGGGAGCAGCGCTGGAGGCCCAGTCGCCACCATCAGCCTCCCAGCTGGTAGCACCAGCACCAGCAGCGAAAGTAGCAGGAGCAGCTCCAGCCTGGGCATCCCAGTTCTCACCAGCGTATCCAGGCTCGATGGCAGCGGCACCGACCTCCTCAGTGGTGGCAACCTTAGCCTCCTCAGCGATCTCCTTGTTCTCCTCAGCCTCAGGATCGCGGTAGAAGTAGAGATCAACGACAACGTCCCACTCGACCTCACGGGAGGCGAGAGTGCCACGGAGGCGGAGGACCTCACGGGCAAGGAGCCACCAGACCAGACCGATGGCGTGACGACCCTTGTTGTTGGTGGGGATGGCAACATCGACGAAATCGGTGGGGGAGTCAGTGTCGCAGAGAGCGATGACGGGGATGTTGACGTAGCTGGCCTCCTTGATGGCCTGGGCATCGGTGCGGGGGTCGGTGACGATGATGAGGCGGGGTTCCTTGAAAGAGCGGGTGATGTAGTTGGTGAAGTTACCGGGGGTGAAACGACCGGCAATAGCGGTGGCACCGGTGTGAGAAGCGAACTTCAGGACAGCACGCTGACCGTAGGGACGAGCGGAGATGACACAGATATCGGCGGGGTTGTCAATGGCGGCGATGATACGGGCAGCCAGGAGGATCTTCTCCCTATAATTTCGCGCTCAGTTAGACTCCGGCAAAAATTTAACCAATCCGCAGCTGGAAAAAGAGGGGACAAAACGCACCAGGTCTTGCCAATGTTGATAACATTGATACCATCGGGGCGAGTCTTCCAGAGGTAAGGCTCCATGTGCACCTGGAGGTTCTTGGATCCCAGGTGGCACTGAGCGGCCAGGAGCATCTCAATGTCCTGGGGGGTAGGGTTGAAGCTGGGGGGGAGCTGAGAGGGGGCCATGGTGGGCGATTGATATTGCAAAGGGCAAAGAGTTCAGGATATCAATCGTCTGGCGCTTGTCGCGGTGGTGAGGTCGAGGTAAAAGACTGACGCGAAAGTTGCAACACTCCGCGATGGAAAGCCACTTGAATTTTCGCTTGCCGTTTGTGAATTCTAGGGCTAGGGTTGACCCATCATCAGCTTCCGGTCTCCAGACCGCCAACCTTTTCTGACGGCCCAAGGTCATGTGACAAGAGCCTTCCCGATATGGATTAGCCTGAAAGTACCCTGAAAGATTTCGGACAAACTTCAACAGGTGATGGCTGCGATTGGATTCAAGGAATTGGTGATTGTACTTCAACGCATTGGAGACAGCATACTTTTACACCATAATCATGCCGCCTCGTCTCCTTTTCCAACCTTCTTTGAAGGCCTTTACTGGTAAGCTTTACTTTTCGATCGTATTCGCTCCCGCCTCCTATTGACATTGTCGCCCGCATTCTTACAGGTTCTTCTTATGTTCAAAGCCCGTTTGCTGCACTGTCATTGAAACCTACGAGAACTCCAGTGAGAGCCGGATCAGCGGAGACAAGAGAGCGAAGGAGACATGATCCCTTCTTGATGGCACAATCGCGCCAGCGCAAAGCTGCCAATATCAGCCGTCAACAAGCCCTAGCGGAGGAACGCGAAAGTTCTTTGGGGGATCCCGTTCAGAGTCAACCAACACCATTCATCGAAGACCTCAGGGCAACGCAGTCAGCCCCCCAAGATACAAAGCTCAACTTCTTCCTGAACCCGGATGAACTAGAGGCGGCGCTGGAATACTCGAAAAACCTAACCTCACCTATTGAGAACCCGAACCGAGCTACCGCAGATCCCCAGCTCGAGAAGGAAGCTGCTGAGCGGCACCTCCAGGAACATAAGAATGCCCAGGAGGCCATCAACCGGATTGTGGGCATCAATAACGGCAACTCCGGAGATCAGATGCGCCTCCGCATCCAGAAGTGCATCGAAACGTTTGGACGACACAACACTGACAAGGTGCTACCGCCGAAACCTGCCGCTGTGTCGCACGACTCTGCCACCATTCATCCTGAGAAGACGCCGCGGGTTGGCCCAGATACCGGCTCTGCAGAAGTGCAGGTTGCAATTCTTACCGCGAAGATCCTGAACTTGTCCCAGCACCTCAAGACCTCTAATAAGGACAAACACAACAAACGCAACTTGCGTGTACTCGTGCACAAGAGACAGAAACTTCTTAAGTACCTACGGAAAAAGGAGAGAGGTGGTCCTCGGTGGCAGAACCTCGTTGAAACACTCGGACTGTCGGACGCTGCTTGGAAGGGTGAGATTAGTATGTAATGGGCTCGTGACGTTTGTACTTTACCTCTTCCTTCCCTCCTTACTTCTTCTTCTACTCCGAGCTCAGTTTTGGCGTGTAACTTTATGATATTTGAACCTTCTAAGGTGTTGCTGCAAAGAACTTGTGGGTCATCTCGCGCTAGCTTTCCATATCTACCTTCCGACCGCATTTCACCTTCCTGTATAAATACATCAATATAGCCTTGTTATTTTTGAAAATTCGCTTCACACTGAGCAATAAAGAACAATTTAGTGGTGCTAAACATTTGTTGGGTTGCGACTCGCAAGGTAAACGTGCTGATTCACTTGGACTTTGACTTCTCTCAGTCCTCCTGAAATACTTCCTCGCTGCTGAACCAGAGCCAATTGTAGAAACACCAGAGTAAGTACTCGTCAGCCTTCACCGCGATCCCCGCCATTATTGAATATTCCCTTTGTACCACGACTGACGTGTCCCACGAGTGGCGGTCGCTCATAATTTCCCTGGTCGCGACCTCACCGCCTACCATTCTGCCGCAGCATCACCCCGAATTTCGAATTTCCTGCAGCGACAGCGAGAACGTCTGCAGGTCTGACACCTCCTTCCATCTCTTCGCTCACCCTCGACGCTCAAATCCCCTCACTCAAGGTAAGCGAATAATGAAAATGTTGAGGCGATTCTGACAACACGCGCCGCGTCACACACAACCCACGATATTCGAAAATTCCAATAGTCCCCTCTTTACTCCTACTTTTTCTCTTCCTTCTTCTCCCATCTCATCGTCTCTCCACCTTCTCTTTTCGCATCCAGACCTCTTTCACGTCTAGATAACATCGTTTCTCATTGAGGATATTTAATATTACTCCAAATATATTACCCTGAAGACTTTACAAACCAAGGCCAAGTCAACTCGTGGCTTTTCCTACATCGTGAACTTACTTTGAGCGATCGAAGCAAAGCACCGCACTTCCTCCACACAGTCAACATGCGGACCCGTTCACAGCAAGCGTCGCCTGGCGGCTTCGTATCTCTTGACGACGAACGCGCCCCTCGTCGTACCAGATCCACAAGAAGTGCCTCCCGACAGCCGAGCACCGAGCCTTCGGAGCCTACACAACCTAAACAACCTTCAACTCGTTCGAAGGCACAACGCACGACGAAGAAGGTAGCGACGGCGAAGAAGGCCACTAAGACTCAGACGCGGAAACCCACGAAACGGACGACGCGACAGACAACGCGAAACACTGATAATTCAACATCTGGCGATGAAGGCCAAGAATCCTGTGAGGATGCCGAACAAACTGAAACTTCGCGACTTGAGAACAAGGAAACCCCCGAAGTTGACCCTAAGGCCCCCGAAACCACTAAATCGACACAAGACACTGCCCTTCTGGAACCTAGAAACTCAGAACGTGAGTCCCAAACTTTCATTACCCCTTCCCAAGA
This sequence comes from Aspergillus panamensis, assembly GCA_027569225.1. Lineage (NCBI taxonomy): Eukaryota > Fungi > Ascomycota > Eurotiomycetes > Eurotiales > Aspergillaceae > Aspergillus > Aspergillus panamensis. Next base: position 1,052,879 of record JAPDER010000001.1, read on the forward strand.
CATAGATAGTCCCCATGAGTTGGAAACCCTTGAATTACCCCATGACCCCAATGGGCCCCGGAACCCCCAGGACCCCCAAGGACCCCAAGAACCCCAGGAACCCCCTATCACCCCTAACATCTTTGATTTATTTTTCGACCTCCCTGACTGCGGGGATCTGGAAACTGCCTGGTGCGATTGGAGCACTGAAGAAATTGGCGACCTCCTCGTCTTTTCGCCGGGGCCTGGCTCCCCCCTGCTATACGAGGATTATACATATGGTGAACTGCCTGACGATCTAATTGCCGAACTTGAGGCCGCCTTGGCACTACATGACGCCCAGGAGTTGGAGACTGCTCAAACCGAAGAAGACCCAGTTGAAGTCGACAACGCCGGAGATCAAGTCGAACTAGGCAAAGCCGAACTAGCCAAATTCGAACCGGCCAAAGTCGAACCAGCCGCAGAAGACCAAGTCGAAGAAAGAACAGCAGACGGGACGAAAGAGATCAGCATCGACGGCAACCCTTCGGCTCCTGTGGCAGTCCCTGTAGATGTACCATACACCTGTGAGCAGGCTGTGGCAGAGCCGAAGAATTCAGAGCAGTCAGAAGAAGTCAAACTTTCTAGAGAGTCCGAACAAGTTCAGACTGCCTTTGTTTTGACTCCCGCTGTGCACCTCGGAGAAGACACAGCCGTGGGGGACGAGCCAATCAATCTCCTGGTACAATTGTTCGACAGCTTGTCCTTAGTGGAAACCGTTCTTTGCTCGTCCAGCGAAGCGGCCGTTCCTTTGACGACGGGATTGGCGACTATGCCAGCGAGGCTACCCGAAACCACGGTGCCTGACAATATTAACGCCCTCAATTTCGCCAGTGACAGGCCGCCCCCCCTGGTTTCGAGTGCGTCTGCCGATACCCCTCTAATGGCATCAATTTACTCTGATGCATGTCCTGTCTGCCCGTCTTTCAACGTGCTGATGCCGGCGGAGCGGGTTCAGCTGCGCCCTTCCGCGATTTTCACAAGTCCGATTCCGAGTACACCAGTGTCTATCTACGAACCTGGACAGGAGATTGTGGAGCGGCCGTTAGCATCCGTGGTGTTGGAGGAGGAACCTGAATTGACTCCAGGCCATCCGCTCTGCCAAGCTGGAGCCGGACCCGGGGAGCCGCTTCAAACCCCATCAACCCCAAGACCTGCTCGCAGGCGTAAACCTGTTTGGGTACGGACTATGCTCTCGCCAATTCTTGAGGAACCGGAACCGGAACCGGGTCCTAGTCCTCGTTCAAAGGCTGGCATCTGCCCGAGGAGCCCAAAAAATCCACTGGTGCTCCCCGCAGTCACATCTCAAGTTGCTGCCAACAAGACACTCGAAAGTCCATTGGTGCTCCCCGCAGTCAAATTTCAAGATGCTACCCCCAGGACCCCTAAAATTCCATTGGTGCCCCCCGCAGTCAAATTTCAGGATGCTACCCGTAGGGACCCCAAAAATCGCAAGCTAACACCCCACAAAGTTAATAGGAAACGTGCCCATAGCACTCTTTCAAATGATCACCAAGCAGAACCCGAAACCCCCCAAGCGAACAAGCGCCGAAATCTAGGACCCCCCGGAAGCACCCCTTATACCCGACGTCTCACACCCCTCTCTCGTCGAATCTCGACCACTGCTGTTCCATACTCCGAGAGACTTCGACGGCGCAGGGCGGAGAGCCAAGGCCGTATTCATCGGACCGTCTTTCGCCTTCCCCAACTTGTTGCTCAGAACGAAGCCGATCGGCGGGCGCTGGAAGCTTCTGCGGGAAGTCCTTGCCCAGAACCTCTGCAATCAAATTTCGATTTTTCTGTGGATCAGACTTTAATGGAACAGAGCGCGTCAGATCAACCTACCGCGCCCAAGGAGCCTTCTACACCTGAACCTACCCAGAGGGGCTGGAATATTCGTGGTTTACTGAACTCTGTCCCCCGCTCCTTTTCTCGATTTTTGCCCTCATTTGGCCGAACTCCCGAGAGTTCAGAAGCACCAGGTATGTGTTTGAGAGTGTTTTTGATGGTGGGCGAATATGCTTGGCTTACCCATCTCAGTAGCTCAGCAACCTTTCTCGGAGCGTGTCCGTCGTACACAAGATCCTGAAACGGACTCCATTACTATCCCCCAGAAACGAGAGACTCAGTCTGGCCGCCGCTTGAGCGAACAACCTCCAACCAAGCGAGCTCGCAATCTCTCGTACTCCCTGTTTCCCGCTCCTATTGACAGATCTTTGTATCTCGGAGATGTTCCCAAGACACACCCAACCCCACAGGCAGCAGCGAGTGGTTCGGTTGAGAAGGGAGCTACGAAAAAGGTTGAAGTACAACAGGCAACGACCTTACCAAGTCCAGAGAAGGCATTTGGCAGAGACCGTGATACTGCTGCCCAAGAGACAGTTGAGAGCAACGGCACGCCGCAGAAAAAACGCAAGCGCTCTCCGTCACCAGACGTTATACCGAACCCGGCGGGATCCAGCTATGGAATGGACTTGGATTATTTTTGCTACAGTTCTGATAGTGAAGATGAAGAGGAGCTCCCAGCCCCACGAACTGAACCAAGAAAGATCACCGAAGCATTCACTAAAGGCGATGTTGCTCGAAACGCTATCCAATCTGAGCGGCCGGCGTCGAAAAAAGTCCGCTTTGATGCTAGTCCCGAGGACACACCGTCGAAGCTTCGAACTGGACGAGCCACTGATCCGTATCGCGGCAAGCATTTTATCGGGATGGGTGGCCCCTCAACATTTTCCGCACCAACAACTCCCACGCCCTCATCTCGAGATAGCCAGCCAACCCAACGATCACCAGGCTTTGTCTACAACAGGCAAGGGACTTTTACATTTGATTATGATGATGAGGATTTAGAGCCTAGCGAAGTTAGATCTCCGGCGAGTGTCTCTGTTCCCTTGACTCCCGAGACTCGGGCCCCTATTCAGTCTACTACCCCCGAAAGGTACGCCAGTTGGAAGATTTTTTTCTAGAATTGATATCTAACGTGATCTAGTGCCCCATCTGCTGCTCCTCGCCAACCTCCCCGCCAGACAGCACCTCCGGCTACTCCTGCCAAGTTTGATGAGGAAGCGCTTGCGAAGGCTCGTTCTCAGGCGGAGAAATACAAGCCAAAGACCCCCAGTGGCCTCCGCACCGCGAGCAGATACTCTAGTCCTATGGTCGCCACACCGGACCTGACGCCTGCAGCGCAGGCCACGCAGAAATTTGGTGATGACGAGTTTGCCAAGGATGCGCAATGGCTTTACGAGAACTGTCCCTCTGGCGATCTCAGGCAGCTTGCGTGGCCACCGAAGCAGGGTCTTGCCGAGAGCCTGAACATTCGTCCCTCATCACTTCAACTCCTGTCTGAGATTTGGGATGACTCCGAGGTCGAACGAGGTTACCAGGCTTTCAAACACAGTTTCAATGAATTTAAGAAGACCCTTGCATAGATGGTGTCTGTTTGCTGCCACCAGTTCATTTATTATTCTTGACATGGAATGGTTATTCATTATATGTGTGCAATCCCGCGACTTTTATGATGCATTGTTTTAAATTGGCGGTTCTGGATTTTTGTGTTGTTTTATCATTGCAAACTTGGCATGTTTTTTTACCCACAGCATCACTTTCTGTGGCCTCTATGATGAAATTGGTTGGCTGAATCTTTGAACGTGTTCATGGCGCTGTGTCGGAATTTGTTGTCTTTTCGTCCAGGGACTCATCAGCGTGGCATCGCATATCTGCATCAGAATTTGTATTTAGGCGTTTTGTCCAATAAGCATCCAGACAAATATAATAGAGTTAAAGGATGATTTACTCAAAATCCCCTTTCCCACCGTGCTAGATATACACATATGTTCCTGTGGGTTGAGTTGGGCTCCTTTGTTGCTTTTGTTTTGAAGGTCTCAAACAACTTTTATTTGAGACACCTGGCCATCACCGTCTCAGGCAAACCAACAAAGATTTCACCGCCATATTCATAGAAAGAAGAGGGAAATGGGGTGAAAAGGAGAAGGAGAAAGGCCTTATCTATCATTTAGATAAATCCCATCCATCCATCCATCCATCTCTTTACTTCACAACAAATCTTCTACTATACTTACTCACCTACCCAGAAACAATCCAGCTACCTTATTTTCCTTACCCCCCGATCTATAATAAAAGAAATACAAGAGAAAAAAAAAAGAACACGAAGACTCAGATTCAGACTCAGACTCAGACTCAAAAAATGTGCTACTACAAACCCAACAAACCCCCCTGCACCTGTACATTCCTCCAACTAATCCAACCCTGTTCCTCCGTCGAACTTTATCCCCCCCCGAGTCCAACCCGAAACCCGCACCCGGTTGTCAGGGTCTGTCCGAACCGATATATCGCGAGGGGGGTTGGGCTGAGGGTATGTGAGAGGTGTTGTTCGGTGAATATGGTTACGGGTGCTTGTACTACTACTGCTACTCCGACAACAAAAACAACAACGATTCCGGCGATGACGATAGGTGCTGGTGGAGGGTCAAGGAAGCATAGGAGGGATGAAGATGACGAGGACGACGACGATGATGATGATAATAAGCAGGAATCGGGGGGTGGTGGTAGTGAGGAGAAGGAAAGGAGGAGTAGGAGGATGATTGGCCCATCGGGGGGTTCGTCGTTTTCGGTGAGGATGGGGGGTGTGTCTTCGCAATCTGCGTTGATGCCTACGTTGATACCTGCGCAGGTGGTGGGGATAGGGAGGGAAAATAAGCGGGAATACAGGGGAGGAGGAGGAGGTCATATGGGGGGGAAGAAAGCATTGACGCATTTGTTGTTGTCTCCGAGGAGTGTTCCGGTGGAGGAAGAATTCAAGAAGGGGAATATTAGGATGTTGGGGGATATGGGTGATGGAAGTGAGATACGGACTGAGGTTGATTCTAGTGTACAGGGTGGGAAGATGGATGCTGAGGTTAAGACTGAGGAAGGGGTGATGAGCTATTCTGATTCTGGGGAGGTGAAGAATGTGAAAGGATAACTATCTAATGCTGATATGACAATGGGGGGGTTGGCAGACGGAGGCGGCATTAATGTATTATACGAGTGAGATATATTATATTCTCTCGAATGCTGAAGCTACAAGTCGGAGCAGATATGGAAGAGGAACACTTCTGAGGTAAGTATAGACGATGGATAACCATCCCGGGTATTTGACGCAGTAAATACAATAATATACTATCCTGGAAGAGCTCAATCGAACCCTTCGAATTCCTCATCTGCAGCGTTCTTTGAGCCTCCAGCTTTCGCTGCGGCGCGTTGGAGTCGTCGCTCCTCCTCGTTTTTTGCCCGGATCTGCTCCACCATGTTTTCCGTTTCTAGGGCCTTCTGTTGCTCTTCCTCGGTCATCTTCTCCCATCGCTTTTTGTCCTGGCGCACCTGCTTCTTTTCCCGGCGTTTCACCTTCTTGTTCTTCGAGTCGAGGTTATTACTCCAAGAGACGGTGTCAGTGGCACGCCTCTTGTTAGATGACGAATCCTGGGCACTAGCAGCCTCCGCAGTCTCCTGGAGAGCTTCTAGCCGGCGCTTCTCCCTCTGCTTGTCTTTGTAGGCATATGTATCCCAGTCTAGGTTGACCCCGAGTGTCCGATCGCCTGTGAAGGATCTCAGCTCGGGCATCTTGGGCAGTTTGAGAAGCCCCCATGCCTTGCCCAAGGCCTCCCAATCCAAATCTGCAACTCGGAAGATGCTGCTCGCCTGATGTTTACTGTAGCTCCGTAGCCAACTGACGAAAGCCTTCTGGCCCCGGTCGTGCACAGCACGGTCCGCTCGGGCGGCTGTACGAGCTACCTCCGTCGCAGAGGCGGCATCGGCATCTGAAAACTCAATGGATTGGGAGTATGGGGCAACCGGGGTCTTGCGTACTTCTAGGAAGGAAACGTAGTCTTCCTCCCGGCCTGGGTGTAATAGAACTACGCTGAGTCCTCTACGGCCAGCTCTTCCGGCGCGACCGCATCGATGAATAAAGGTCTTCGGGTCTGAAGGGGGGTCAATTTGGATGACAAGGTCGACGGACGGGATATCTAATCCGCGAGATGCGACGTCTGTTGTGAGAAGGATGGTGGGGGTATGGGCGTTAACGAAGCGATTGAAGTTCTTCTGGCGGACGTTTGCCGGGTGTTTGCCGTGGAGTGGCACGAGCTGAAAGTCATCGCTGAGCATTAATGGAAGGATTGCGGATAGGTAGTCGACTCCTGAGCATGTGGATACGAAAAAGATGGTTTTAAGAGGGGTTGGTTGCACGGAGAGGATTTGCTTCAGGGCGGAGAATTTATGCGCTGGAGGGACGGAAAGGTAGGTCATTTGAAGGCTGTGTCGAGTGTAAGTATTCCAGTCTCAAATTATGAGGGAAGGGAACAGGCACTGACCTAGCTGGGGTGCGCTTGTCGTCCACACCAGCCGCTCCTTTGACCTTGACCACAACCTTGACTGGATTGCGCAGACCAACCCGGACGATCTGATCCACGGCCTCGCTGACACTTGCGCTGAACAACCCCGTTCGCCTTTGCTTGGGCAGCCTGCGCAGAATATTTTGTAGGGTGTCCTTAAATCCAAGATCTAACAGCCTGTCTGCCTCGTCCAAAACGAGCATTTCGAAGGAAGATTGCGGGCAGTGTACGTGCGGGGATGAGAGCAATTCTAGTAGTCGTCCAGGGGTAGATACCAGCAAATTCGGAGACTGCTTCAAAAATGTGCTCAAATCCTCCGCTGGGGATGTCGAACCTCCAAGGAGGAGCTGTGGAACGACTTTGAGAGTCGAGGAAGAGTGTTTAGGGAGAGGAGCGTCTTGTTCATCGTCGAACGGTTTGATAAAGGCGGCTGAAGGGGGATGAAAGGCAAGTAGTGATACTAGCACATTATAGATCTGCGATGCCAATTCCCTATCGTGATGTCAGTAACATGTTCATCCTGCTTTTCTCTGGAGATCTTCGTGGAGTATTTATCTACCTTGTCGGAGAGATGATGATCGCACCAACATGGTGCTTCTTCATCGGCTCTTCAAGGCGTAGCAACTTTTCCACCACCGGAATCAGGAAAGACAATGTCTTTCCGCTTCCAGTCACGGCCTCAACCACCACATCCTTATGCGCTATGAATAGTGGGATGGCAGATGCTTGGACGGGCGTCATGCGGGAGAAACCCATCGACGAGACCGCATCGAGTACCCATTCCGAGAGAGGGGGAGTGACCGCATCCCAGGCTCTCGAGGATGTGCGCGACGGGGGTTTAGGAGCCATGATCGGATTGAATTCCTGCCTTTCCCTGTGGACCTTGTCCCTAACTTCTTTTCCCTTTCGGAATTTTTTTTCTTTCTTATCGCTGATTAGATACGTAGGGCGGTGAGAAACTTTCTGCCGATCACGAGATCGCTTTTCTTTTTTTTTTTTTTTTTTTTTTACTTTGCGGGCTGACACGTGATAGATGCCGGATTTGGCGGAAGGAGAAAAAGGCGCTTTTGATGGGCTGAAAATTGCGACGATAAGCAGAGAAAAGAAAATCCCAGTGATTATCGAAGATTCTAGCACTCTGATTGCTCCGATTCCTGTCAGACCAGAATGCGCGGCGGTGTCTCTGTTGTATGCTCCAGCCAACTTCGTCATCTCCATTAATCTTGTCTTTTCCTCCTCTCTTGACTTGCTCCGTCTCGTGATCGAGATCAACTCGCCCACCATTACCTCCCTCGAAGCAGACGGTTGTCTCCTTGTCTCTGCCGTTTTGGCCTGCCCTCCGTTTCTCCTTCTTAGACGCCCTCTCTGCGGGCTGACGCCAGCCCCGGCCCTTCCACCCTTCAGCGTGAAAACGAGCGAGATGCCCAATTTAGATGCAGTCCCCGCGACTCCCCGAGTCATTTCTCCCTCTCCGACCCCGTCAGAGTCAAGGCCAGGCTCCGGAGATGGATACTTCGGTCCTACCACACGGTCCGCAGCACGGCGACAACGTCTGGGCGAGGTAACAGAGGAGACACCCAGGCCATCCTCGTCACGGAGGACCGCGCGTTCCCGCAGCCCGGACGGCGAGACACCCTCCGCACCGCGACACCGTAAACGCAAGTCGAAGTCAAAAGTGACCGAGACTAACGGTCACACAATCACAACCCCTTCCAACGGCTTCCTCTCCCCCCTCGCAAAGGCCGATGGAACAAGATATGACGTCTCCCGATCCCCCTCCCCCCTCGGCCTCATCCCCCTCCACACCCGCTACCGCACCTTCATTCACCGCCACGAAATCCCCCGCAAACTCCTCCACGTCTCCATCGGCTTCCTCACCCTCCACCTGTACAGCCGCGGCGTGCAGACCCTCGAGATCACCCCCTGGCTCTTCTCCGCGCTGGTCCCCATTGCCGCCACCGACGTGATCCGCCACCGCTCCGAGACGGTCAACAAGTTCTACATCCGCTGCATGGGCGCCCTCATGCGCGAGACCGAAGTCTCCGGCTACAACGGTGTCATCTGGTACCTCGTCGGCGCGTATACCGTCCTCCGCTTCTTCCCCAAGGACGTCGGGGTCATGGGCGTCCTCCTGCTCAGCTGGTGCGACACCGCCGCCTCCACCTTCGGCCGCCTCTACGGCCGCTACACCTTCACCCTGCGCAAGGGCAAGAGCTTTGCCGGCACCCTCAGCGCATGGTTCGTCGGCGTCTTCACCGCCGCTGCCTTCTGGGGCTGGTTCGTCCCCTGCATCGGACCCTTCCCCAACGACCCTGCCGACGCCTTCATGTTCACAGGCCGACTCAATCTCCTCCCGGACCCCGTGAAGGGCCTCCTCGGCTGGACGGGGAATACGGTCGTGACGGGTCCGCTTGCGCTGGGCGTCATGAGTGTCGTCTCCGGGCTTGTCGCGGCCGGAAGCGAATTCATCGATCTCTTCGGCTGGGATGATAATCTTACAATCCCTGTTCTGAGTGGGATTGGGTTATGGGGATTCTTGAAAGTTTTTGGCTGAACTATTCTTCTTCTTCCTCTTCCTTCTTTCTTCGAACCCATATAGAAAAAAAAGAAAAGATTCCCATTTGCTGTCCGTATATGGGGAGAGTTTGTTCCCATTTTCCCTACCCTTTTTTCCTTTTCTTTTCCTTTTCTTTTCATTTTCATATACCACTTCAACATCTTAATTGGGCCTCTCCACTATACTTCCGCTGATTGAATCTTTACATCTTGACGAAAGCATTTTCTATGTATTATTATAGAATGACCTGGCAATAGGCTTGGATATAGCATGCATACTACTTGATTTCTTCCTTTTCTTATCCCATCCCTTCCATTCATTGTGAGACTGGAATCGCACAGCCATCCTAGGTAGTTAGGTATTGGATTTTATGACATCATGCATGCCCAATGGGTGTTTCTCTTGGATAACACTGAAACTACTACTACCTAGTAGTGGTACCACCTTCCTAGGTACACGAACCTAGCTGTAATTGAGAAGGAAAAGAGATTGAATGAAAGAAACGCATTCCTACTACCCATCATCTAAGCTCGTGTGGAAATATTAATTCAGTGACAATGGTAGGCTAATTCTGTACGTAGACGTAGTAGTCTCGACTTTCTAGTAGTATCAAGAACCTTCGTACAATTGCAATTCCCTGAATATTCTTTCCCGGACCATGGCAAGAGAGGCGTATATATCAATAACAACCTCTTATGAGATTGGATGCCCAGATCTTTATAGGATGGCAGACGAGAGAAAAGGGATTGAAATGTATTTTGGGAAAAAAAAACTTAAACAAGAAGGAATATAATAAGACAACGCAACTAGTATGAGCGACCGCGAGAATAAACAGGTAAATGACCACAGAAGGGAAAAAAAAAAAAAGACTTAATGCAGATTATGTTTGTCCCAGTTAAGTCTGTACCGATTCAAGCCCCAAACGCCAAGTGGTATGTAGTAAAATAAAATCGCATCAGTGCTCTTTCCCGCCATCCGTTATTCCCGGAAATCAACCAATCTAACGCCAAAAGGAAGGGGGAAGGGGGAGATGAAAAAATCTGTCTATCCCGTTCTTGACTTCTTGGTGGAGCGCTCGTTCACTTCTCCAATGTCCTTTCTGAGCGGATATAAATGCATGCTCATTTCTGTCGGAAAGTCGGGGTGTAAGAGGTTGAATCGATTCGGGTTCTGTGGGACCCCGTCCACTTCTGCCGGGAACGGGTCCACGAGAAGATGGATCAGGCCTTTGTCGACATGACTTGCGGGCTTATTGTGCAGGCGGTCCATGCGGGCCCAGTCGTCGTCTACCTCTTCATTCATGAGTGGAGGCAGTGGAGGGGCGCCGTTGTTGCTTGGTCGCGCGTGATAGTTTGCGAGGATGTTATAGGGGAGATTAGGGCGAACTGCAGGCTTGTCGGAAAGCTCGGCCAATGCATTGAGGGCATGGTTGCCATGAGTTCGGGTCGAGCGCGTGGCGTGGAAGTTCTGGCTGGCAGTTCGCGCCATGTCCGTGGCTGGGGTACCATTGTCCTCCGCCCCTGTGCCATCGACACCAGACGCCTCGTCCGCGTCGGTATTGTTGCCATTGGTGGCTGCCCCTGACAGCTGGTCTGCACGCTTGGACGTAGAAAAGAAATGAACGGTGGCGACATGGGCTTGATTGGCATGTGCGCTAAGCTCCTTCTCAGTAAATAGAGATTGAATGGAGTAAGTGGGTGCATGCTGGTGTTGAGCCACCTGCGCCTTGATACGCTCGGCCGGCTGTGTGAAACCCTCTCGCACTGGCGACCCAATCTCCTCCTCGGCCGCCTTCCTCTTTCTCTTGTTAAAATTTTCCGAGATAATCCCATTCCCTAGTTCATCGAGATCGACTCGATGACGAGTGTGTCGGGTTTTGCGGTTTCCGTGGATCCCACCGGGGCTAGCAGGGTTGGTAATACTGAATTGGTTGGGGTGAAGGAGAAGGGCATTCGTGTCTGCAATGTCCAATTGCTCTTTCTCTCTCATGAGACGAGCCCGCTTGCCCGAAAGCGTTTGGACGAGACGCTCACGGAGTGTTGAGGAGAGATTATTGTACTCTTCTTCGGCGAAATGGGCTCGAAAGGCGTATTCTCGTTGAAATCGTTCCAAGTTACTATTATGACGGTGCTAAATTCACCCGAACCCGGTAAGTATAAAGAACCTAACCAAGGAAAAGACTTTCAAGTGAGGGAGGGGGGAAGGAGACTTACCACTAGCATCGCAAGATCGGCATCTTTATCCGCCTTGACCTGGTTGACTTCCTGAATGAATCGCGAGTACCACATGCCCGCCAGACTGGCCATCTCCTTAGCGAACTTGCCGCCGCCGACGGTAGTTTCGATCAGCTTTGCGATCTCCTCGGCGGAATCGGGGATCGGGCCGGGGTTGTAAGGATCAGCGCTGTTGATGAGGGTCATGTCGCATTGGAGGGCATGTAATTGCTGGCGGAACTGGGCGTCACGGTTCTGGCTGAATGAAACTGTGAGGTCATGGAGGCGCTCCTGTAGAGCGCTCCGTCGCTTGTCCCGCTTCGAGATTGGCAGACTCGTTGGAGGACTTGTTGACCGGCCCCTAGAGTGCAACCCGTTAGATAGAATTGGAACTCCGTTTCCGGGGACAGGCGATGCCGGGGCTGGTGAATAGGCCATGGCTAGTTTGAGGTTGCTGGCTGCCTGACTAGGCCGATAGTCGTTACGAGCGGGAGAAGAGCACCTCGTCAGGGCGCTTTCTGTGGGAAGGTAAGGGTTGAAGAATTAGGGCAGGAAGAAATGTTACAGCATGAATAGAGTGATGCTGGACATAGACCTTGTGATATTGGATAGAAAGGAGAAGGAGTATACATTAAGACTGTGAGGGGAAGAAAAGAGAAAGGAAGAGAGCAAGTGAAGAAGCAGGGCAACACTGAACTATCACGAAGCAAGAAAAGCGGGTGTCTTGCGTGCCTATTAGGGTTTAGTGGAACGCATCAGTGTTGACCGCCCAGGTGACCTCTGCTGTCGGTATTGTTACTATCTACAGCCATTTCTACGTTCCCAGCCCTAAAAGCTGATTGTGATGAAAAACTCATGGAGTGGCTTGGTGTAGGGATTCTTGACCCTCTTAATTGCTGATGGTTATATATATTCTAAGCTAGGCTTGTTGCTAGAGTTCATCTAGATAGTGAAGCAAAACGTCATTCAAAAAACACTCCGGGTATTATTCATATCCAATCACCCCAAAAATGCACACCATAAGCAAGGCCAGTTGTATAAATGCCTATCCAACGCCATGAAAAAGCCCCTCCATTTGCCCCCAGTGTATATCTGAACAGGGTGGAGTTTTGAAAACAAAATATCGGGAAACAGAGGCAAATCCGCTTCCTTTGATGCCCACTGCACACATGGCTTAGTGCGACCGCCGAACCACGAAGACTCCTAATTCAATCCCATCCCGAGGTTCTATCTCATAAGGTCGCTTTCGAATACCGTCCATAATCTCGCTCAGTAACATCGCAGAAGTAACTTCTTTGTCCTCCAAGATGTACGCAGTTGCCGGGTTCTGGATCGACTTGGCTGAAGGGAGACGACGGCTATTTTGCCAGTAAAGGCTGATAACTTCCTTCATGCGGGCCTTGTCTTGATGGATATACCATTCTGTCCAGAGGTCGCGATTGAGGTGAACGCTGGCTTTGCGTGCATCCACAATATTAAAATGTGAGTTTTCTCTGCTCATGGTCGAGCAGAGCGCTTCGAGGTTCTGCTTCATTGTATCAAAGTCATCCATGTGGTTGACCGCTGAGACTTTGCCTAGGTATCGGCCGATTTCAGCCGAAAGTTCATTGACCACTACGAGCTGACGAAGTAAGGGATCCAGAATGGGCCCGAGATATTGCGACTTGAATGTTGATGCACCCCTCTTGGTTGGGTAAATGAACATCAAGGAACCTCCGTCGGGGGACAGTTCAGTCAACCGGTCCACAAGGAACGAGGGACGGTGGGAACAAAAGAGATCTCGGTACTCTTGAGCTGATGATGGGGGAAGGTAACGTTCTAGCACTGACACGTGCACGCTGAACGGAGGTACAATTTGCATGGGAAAATGCGGCGCCTTGACCTGAATCGGGCCGCGGAAATCGTGGTAAGCTGAAACAACTGCGGCGTTTGAGAAGACCACGGTAGAATTGAAATAATCCTCCCCAGGATAAAGGGGGCGAGGCGTATTGGGTGGGGAATGAGGAAGATTTGAAAGGTTGAATTGTTCCGGAACAGCGTGTGTGATGTTAATGTAAGGTGTTTGTCCATGCTGGAGGCGATGCTGAACTGCTTGGACAATGGAGTTGAAGACACTTTCATGCGTTTGGATCGTTGCGGATTTGTCTGCTGGATATGGGTACGGAAGCATCTGAGAAACAATCTTGACAGCTTCTCCTCGGGCGTTCGAAAATGGAAGCGAAGAAACTGCAAAACAAAGGTTAGTGGTTTTCATTCTGATGTCGTCGTCGTCTTTCTATTTTTTTTTTCTTTTTTCTTTCTAGAAAATACTAACCTGTAGCTTGAACACCATTCTCCAACCACGAGTTATCATCGCAATCCATATCACCAGCCGAGGACCCAGGGCTTCCACCGGAGCTCGATGGCGAAACATTCGACAGCTGATCAGAGGGACTACTCAGGTTATCTGAGGGCCCTCTACCTGAGTTGTTGTCTATATTCAGGCCTTCATCCATGGCCATCGGCCCCGGTTCCCGATTAATGTGAGATTCAAAGAGCAACATGCCGTTTCGAGGGCTCCACGCTATATGCTCGTCGTCATCTGGGGGTGTCGGGGGAAGTGTTGAAGGATAGTCTCCCTTGCCTGCGGAATCCCACGCCGTAGAGGGTGACTGGGAGGCTCGAGAAACCAAGAAGCTTGACGACAGGGAGGTGGAGATCTGAAGGCGTGAATCGAGTGAGTGTGTTCGGGATTCTGGTCGAGAATGCGATTTCGTGGGCAGGCCGAAACTATCCAGGGGAGAAGGTAAATGTAAAGATGCGTTGCTGCGAGAGAGGAAGCGGGAGACGGGTGAAGGTTTTGTCAAGATGGAGCCTTGAGAGGCTCGCCGCTTAAGTCGGCTGGAGCCTGTGTTCAGGTGCGAAACAGATGGTGGTGAGTGTTGTCGGTATTTAGTTGATCGGAAAGGTGAAATAGGGCTTAATTGCATGGGACCTTGTTCTTCTGACGAAGCCACGATTTCCTGCCGTGGACCACAGTTGTCTGTAGACGCATCTGACTGTGTATCTGACGAGAATGAGGAACGCATGACAGGGCTATTTCGCACCACTGAGGTTGACAGACACGGTCCATGGCACTGTGGTGAAGTCATTCAGGTTGCGTTTTGGAAGAAGGCAACCAGGTCGTCTTTAGTGTGGCGGGGTTGACGAGATTCGATAGCCAGGTGCTGATGGAAGCTGGAATGCAAGGCGTGCTGTTGGATTGGATGAAAAAAATACAAAAAAAATAAATCTTTGTAAGGATTGTGAGGGTGGTCGATTGCGGATATAATCAAATCACGAGGGGGTATATATACAGTTGAGGGTGGAAGAGGAAGCTTGGGAGAGGTTAAGGTTTGTTGGTGGTCCGGAGAAACAAAGGAATGAGGGACCGTTGAAGAGGCGAGACGGGGTGACGATGTATGAGGAAGAGGAGAAGAGGGAGACGAAGAGGAGGAGCAGGAGAAGAAGAGGAAGAAGAAGAAGAAGAAGAAGAAGAAGAAGAAGAAGAAGAAGAAGAAGAAGGTGGTGTGATGGTGGTGGTGGTCACGACGAGGATGATACACAAGCAGTGGGGAAGAGGGAGATTGAAGGAAGGAGAGGAAAATGGCAAGGTCTGGAATAATAGGTGGACGGACGGATGAGAAGGGGTGTTGAGGGCCGTTTGAAGGGAATCTGGTTAATGACGCTGGGAGACGATCGTGACCCAAGGGCCAGAGTCCAGACACTCCTCACAACAGAGACTGCCAGAAAAAGTTCCTCGGGCTGCCACTTTCCACCAGAGTTCTAGACCAGGCGGCCTTGGCCTGATTGGGGAATCCATGACACGAGGCCGCCCAGCTGAGTTATGCAAAATCCGGTATAATAATCTAGGTGTCTGTCAAGTTAACCACGATCATTATTTTCTTTTTATTTCCTTTATTAGACCAGGGTAAACAAGTTGTGTCCTCTTTTTTCTCGATGCCCGATTTTGATTTTGAGGATTAATTTTTCATTTATTTAGACGTATACCCTTACCTGGCGACCGGCCTCAAAATCATTGTGCACTAAAATAAACAGGCATGTATCATCCAGCTTCACAAGCCCAGACGCCTCCGACTTGTCTAGGCCTCCATAGTGGGTGATCGGGGCTAACCTCGCTGGGTCCGACGATACCGTAACGGGAATTACACGGACCTTGCGCCCCACCGTTATGACTGGACGAGGATCGATGGATCCGTGGGCGTTGACAGGCTCAGGAAATTGGTGACGGTTTGGGATAGATGAATCTTGTACTCATAATTAGAAGCTCTTCATATTAATCAATCTAGATCACGAGTGTCGAGGTTATTATTGACTTCACAATAATATGGGTGCACGCAGAAAGAAGGATCCTCGGTCGGTTCTGATTCAGGATATTCCTCGGATGGCACGCGGGGATCGAGACTATCTGAAAGACCTTTTCAGCCTGATAGCTTATGTTGTTATTATTTTAATTTCACCCAGAGCATTGGTGTTGATCTTCTTTTTTTCTTTCTTTTTTTCTTTTAATACTCCTTTCTTTTTCTTTGTATACGAGTGAATAATAATAGACTGTTCCTTACTTACCTACATTCCTCCTTTATCTTGGCCCCATACAACTTTACCACCCTGTTGGATCTGGTAATTAATCACTCAAACTTGATAATGAAGCAGAATCTCAGTAGACACCTATCAATTATGATCTTCTTGGGTTATTTTATTTTTCTTTGTAGTCTTTGTCCTACTAGTACAACCTAAGCGTTGGGTGTACCCCTACTCCGGGCCCAGATTGAAATCACCCACAAAGAAAACTCGGAAAATACTCCCCATTCCAATCGTGGGAACCGTGAAGATCCCCCAAGCTCGAAGTAAACAAAGAACAAAATAAAATATTTAAATCACAGCTAAAGAAAGGGCAAAAAAAACTTAATGCTGTAGGTGAGAAACTGTCAGAAGAAAAATCAAACCCAATGCCAGACCAATAGTGCACGGAGCGTAAGAGGGAATCGATCTAGCTGACGAAACCCACTCCACTCCACCAGCAAAGAGAGAAGTATCAACATTCTAGCTCCATTTAGGCAAAGCGAAAAAAAAAAAAAAAGCAACACAATAGAGAGGGCCCTAAGCAAGAAATCGATGAAGCTAAAAAGACCACCACATATCAACACAAAATAATATAAAAAGCAAAGATAGCCAAAAAGCCTCACTCTCTTGACTGGAAATGGTGACCGGCCCAGCCCGTCAGCCAGTCCGCGCATCCCAATGATTTCATCGACAGCCACTCCGAGTCAACCTAATTTTCCTCCCAGTCATAAATGAAAAAAAAAGGGGAAAAAAAGGATACCCCCTCTTCACTGCGCGAAATTATTGACGTCGACAACTTTGCACTCTCCCATGGCTCGAGTCGACTGGAGGAAGCCTCATTGGCCCCCCAACGGAAACAGACCTGCATGAGTCGATCGAATCCACTGCCGCTTCCGGGCGGATTCACGCCTAGGCCTTATTCCGTGCTGCTGAACTGATCTGCTTTTTTTTCTTGAACGTTTTTTTGGAGATTATTATTGTTGTTATAATTTTATGTTTTAGCATGAAAAGAAAGATGTTATAGCCCTGGAGAAGATCTACGTCTCTCTGGCATGGAAATGAACAATCATCTAATATTATTGGGCAAGCAGGAGATGCCCTTGCTTGGACTCGTTGCAGATCCAAGAAGTTTCTATTTCTCCCCAGGGTTTTCTTCTGATTGTTGTCGCTTTCAGGGCAATTTTTGCCTCCAGAAAACCTATTCGATCGGTAGACACTGCCTTCAACCCGGGTGAGTGCTCCTACTCGGAGTAGTAATACTAGCAGAGAGTACTCCGTAGTCGATACGGAAACGCGGCAGAGGAAGAGAACGGATAGGACCACGAATTAATTGCGTAGAAAGGCCCGTTGGCTTATTGGAGTAAGTGATAGACATTTGACGCCTTTGTCCTCTGGCATCTTGTGCCACCGTCGTTGGGTGTTGTCCTTTTTGGGCTAGATGCAGCTGGGCCAATGGCTGCAAACTGCGTCCTGATGCTACGTACCGCAGCCTCTCTCTTCCACTTTTTGCCTTGCCTTGCCTTGCTTTTCTTCTTCCAACTCTCTTTGAGTTTCCCTTTCCCTCCAGACGTCTTGTCCTTATTAATTTAAAAACTGACGAAAAAAGAAGTATAATTCCACCACATGTGTAGAGCTTCATAGCTACCACCCCCACCACCAAGGTAGATTTAATTAATCTCACCCTCTACCTTCCAGAACCACGGAATCCCAAATTAAGCAAATGAAATCCGACACTTCCTTAATATCGATTTCCCATAAACAAGCGTAGAATGACACCTCAAACAACTTCCCATCCCATGGAAACAGATCCCTAATCGAACGCCCCCCGGACCCCCTCTCCCCTCTTTCTTCTCCAGTGATTTCCCTTGGCTTGGAGCACACACCCCCCTCTTCCAAGTTCACCACGCCTCATCCCGCCAATTGGGAGAATAAGTACAAGAAAAGAGAAATTTACACGTAAAATTCAATTTCGATTTTAACTAGGCAGGAACTATTTGCAGTCTGCATGAAAAATTAACTTGACAAGGACTGCTTCCGTAACTCCGAGTAGACTGTGAGGGGCGATCGGATCGAAGTCCCAGCCAACGTCCAACATCTTGTCAAATTGCTTTTCCCTCGAGTTCTGAGTGGGTTTCTCCAACTATTGGAGACAAGACATGATGGCAAAGATGCTAAATATTGGTACAAGATTGATAAAGTAATGGACGACGACGATCCCGACTCAGCTTGACTCTATATAGAATACCTAAACGAGATTGTTTAGGTAATTCTGGCCCGTGTCCCCACTAAATCTCCTACGGAAGTAAAGCAACCTGGTTTTTAAGATTTGTCTCAAGTAGATAGATAGAGGAAGAAGAACTTTAAAGATTCCATCATGGATTCTCCCTCCAGAGGACGAATTAAGCTGGATAGATATCTACTTGGAGGAGGTAACTGTGTAGTGAGTGAGTAACCAAACACTAGCCACCTGTCAACGGCTGTAATTGTGCTGGTCATTTCTTTCTTTCGATTTGGATTTCATTTTAACCCTGGTTGATTCTGATTCGTGGATACGAGGCTGTGTTGTTGCTGTTGTCGAGGCGCCCGGAGTCGCTGTAGGTGGACTAGACTATCCCGTTAGAGGTAACGACTATATCGGGATTACTATTATTTTCGGTCGTAGACGAAACCGATTCTGTTTTCTCGTGCGGGGTTAATCTAGGTAGGTGATATACTCAATTTGGACGGAGGCAGGAGCATGTAGTAGGGTACTACTGGTAGGACAAATGTTCTTGGACTGAATTCAATTATCAATCGCGGGAATGCTGACGCTCACGCTCACGCTCATGCTCATGCTGACACTGACACTGGTATGTAAACTATACATCATATTGGCTCATTATATAGAACGTGCATGACTGTACCACAACAGCTGTACTCTGCTCACTCATCCACAATCGCATCTACCTCGATCTCGACCAACATCCTCGAATCGACAAACCCATCGCGCACCACAATCATTGTTGCTGCGGCGCCAACGCCCGGCTGGCCCTTCCCTAGCACCTCGGTGAACCCCTCGCCCACGGCGGTACAGTCCTCGGGGCGACTGACAAACATTCTCACGCGCACCACGTTCTGCGCCCCCTTGCCGCCGAGGGCTTGCACTGCCTTGATACATTCCTGAAGCGCCACACGCGTCTGCTGGCGTGCGTCGCCCGGATACAGGATCTGCGGGGCATCACTGGGAGAGGTGGGGTCGACGGCGGTGGTGCCGGAGACAAACACTTGTTGTCCGTGGCGTACTGCTCGATAATATCCGATTCTTTCTTCCCAGGGGGATGATGTTGAGTAGAATTGCTTAGAGGATGTGGGGGGAGGTTTGGCATCCATGGTTGTGGGTCGAGAATGTTCACGAAATGTGTTGAGGTTATCGGTGGGTGTCATTGTTGTGGTTGTTGTTGCTTTCTTGACGATCTTTTATCCCCCCTCATCCCCACGAGAAGGAAAAAAAAAAAAGGTCCGTGAGTCATAGCGGGACCCTTTCAAGGCCGGGGTATGGGATTATGTAAGGGAATCCTCAGATGAGGTATTTCATCCCCCAATCCCCTTTGGTCAGCGAGGCAAATGCGTTGATACTTCTCGCCAGGTGACGATGGTGCTGCCGAGTCGCTGGAAAGTTGAATCTTATCCGGGCTGCACATAGGTGCGGCCCCGGACACCGCGGTCAGCTAACTCAAGAAGTCACCGACCGTCTACGGGAGTCAGCGCTCCTACGAGAATGAAACCTTCGAGGACGGTCGTTCCATAGCGATTGCACGCAGCGGTTGGCGATGAGCTTCGGGTACGATTTATGTTCTTCCGCGCTCATCAGCGGCTGCTGTGCACAGTCCGACGAATCGGTATTGATCGGGCGAATTGGCAAGGATTGTGATGAATCACACCGAAACCGCGGATTGGCCTTGAACGAGGCGATGGATTGCAGATTTTGCCGGTCTAGAGAGGCCTGAAGTTCGAGACATTGCAGTGCCAGCTGCTTGACCCCATCGGTCAGCGAGCATGCTCGGTACTCGATGCCGGGCCAGCAATCATCGCCCCAGAACGGATCCTCGCGCACCGCCGCCTCCAGTGCCTCAAACCAGAAATCAAAGCTAGGCAGCCGTCGGCTGGAATTGAGCAGGCCTAGACCGAGTAGGTGGTCGGACAAGAGACATGCCACGGCAACAAACCGAATTGTTGGCTCGGAATGCAAGACATGCAGCACAATACAGGCGGGGCAACGTTCGGTCAAGTACCAATCATGCTCCTCAGTTAGAATGCAATGCAGCCAGGCATATGCGCTACGCGCCTCACCACGAAAGGCGCGCTCCGTTTCGGTTCCTTTGTCACTCGGTAGGACGTTGGCGGCGATTCGCGAGGCCTGATTGTGGAGGATAAATAGAGGTAGGAGGATGGTGTGGATGACATCTCGATGGAGTCGGAACACTTCCTGTTCCTCAGAAGGGCACGAGAAGCGGTGGGAGGAGCAAAAGCTGCGAGCAGTCGTTGTTAATGACACCTCTCTTTTTTCTTTTCTTTTTCTTACGCTTGCGGTCGGAAACAACTCACCTTGGTGCATCCATCCCCAATTCTTGGCGTCTCAGATGCTCTCGAATCAGTCGAAAAGCATCATTACGGTCGAGATTCTCCTCGTCTTTTTGAGAGATTCGAAACGGCGAGTGGGCGGCCATTTTTTTTTGTTTTGTGCAAGTTGACAGGAAATTATCGCACGATTATCAGAAAGGGTTTATAAAACCAAAACGCGGGATATTGACTCCGCGACGCGCAACCCAATTGTCGACAATAACACTATTTTCTCCCCCTCCAAAGACGAGACTTGGTGACGTCGAACACAAATGGCGTTGGCTCCGGGGCGAATCAGGCAATTTGGAGGAAAAGATAGCGAAGGTTTCTCAGGTGAATGACGTTAGGGGGCAGCAGAACCAAGGATCGCATGGTCTAGACAAAGTAGTTGGTACGTGGGATAGAAAAAGCGAGCGAGGGATAGAATGGAGAGGAGAGAAGAAGACGAGGAGGAGAGGCGAATATAATAATGTCGATTATAGATAATAATAAAAGGGTCGTAATAATAGTAATAATAATAATAATAAGATGAACTTGAATCCTGGTCTGGATGCCGCTTGAAATCGCCCACGAATGCGGGCAGGGGGAGGGGGGAAGGCCCCGTTATCCACGCAAGCTTGCTGCCGATCCAATTAAGGAGACATTAACATTAATTATTGCTCGAAAATCGAAACATGTTTGAGCCCCTTTCCTCTACTTATGATCATGATGATAATCATTCTATTCCTATCATTGTTGATGACAATTTTCCCGCTGTCTTCCTTTATCCTGCTCTCGTCCAAATCTTCCAAATTGGGCAGATCGTAATCAAAGATTCTAGCCTGGTGGATCCGGCCAGGGTCTCGATCATGCCAAGGATGTGCCCTCCTCGTGCATGAATGACGATAGGTATCCAGCAGCACAGCTCGGAATAGGGGGTGGCCAACACAGAGGAGTTGGGTATTTTTAACCTGGTGAGAGCAGTACTTGGGCGAGAGTGCAGTAAGCAGAGAAATTTTGATACGTAGATAGAAGAAATAGACAAAGAGATTGGATGATGTCTCTGTTCTCGGTCAGTCTGCGACAGGGAGATAGATAAAACAAGCTCGGCAGTTCTTAACCTTACTGCCGGAAACATCTACCACAGGGCTGATCCGAAGCTGAAGAATTCCTTCTTTCGAAGTCACGGATGCAAAAAGAACTTTTGCTGCATTTTGTTCGGAACCACATTTTTCCAGGATCTGAATCAAGTGATTCTTCTACTCTGTACAAACAATACAGCTGAAGTTGCTGAACGCTTCCGTCAAGGTCCTCCCGCACCTTCTACAGTACCTGTCAACCTGTCAACCTATCAACCGTTATCTGCTCTTTGCATCGTCGTACCTATCATTTGCTTCCTGCAGGCGTCAACAACAATCAACATCAACCCAAAGTCTCCAACCAGACTGCACAATAAGCTTTTCCAGCTATGTCCACATGACAGTGGTTTGAAGAAATTTTAAAATTTATCCTGTCTATCCTGACTCGAGCTGTTCCAAATGTACAAAATGAACCCATGTTCTAGAAAGATAGGTAGCTTTCCCGGATCCATAGAAGCAGCCGACTCTGAGGACTGTAAAACTCAAGAGATTCTTTTACGAGAACATTATGACTACACTGAGTGACTGACTCGATCAAACTATAACCTTGAGTCTGTTCAATCAAAAAGCTACAGTCTCGACCGGTCCTCCAATCAAAATGAATGCTTCCAACGTCTCCAAGGACAGCGTTGAACGGATTTTCACTCTGTATAAAGTAGTTCAAAAGTACTATCGTCCTAGTCTCAACCGATTTCAGCGTCTGTGGAACAGGCCAAGTCACTTTGCACGGGCGGAAATTGGCCACGACCACTGCGTAGCCTAAGGATGAATTTCGGTATAGGCAAAGATGTCCGTGTTCTCCGGGTATATGAGTTTAAAGGACCCATCCATATACAAGCGTATCAGGGAACTCGATACACGCTCCGTCGGATCATTCACCTGGACAGCTGCATTCCATGCCTGATAGTCGTCGTGGGCCGATATCCAAGCCTCTGCAGTTGAGAATCCTGCATATCTGGTGTCATTTCACTGCATCGTGTCGCAGTATTGATCCATATCCTAGTCCCGTGGGCTGTTGGCCATACTCAGTTCCTGAAACGCGAAGAGTATGCCACCCTGAAACCCCAAGAGCGTCGCCAGAATCTTTGCTGATAAGGCCCGATGTTCTGGCAGGTCCGAGCCTTATTGTGAAACCGCTCGACCCTGGTCGTGATTTTCAAGATATATGGCATTCCAACCCTTGTTTTCATACATGAAGTTCTGCCACTTGGACACGATGGACTTGAGCCCTAGCATCTCCAACATCTTCCCCGTGGATTTGCCTTTATAGCCGTGATCAAGCGATACGCTGTATTCACTATTCAGGCTCTGAGCCAGGAGCGGAGAAAAAGATGTAACATACGCTTCGAAATGGAAGTAATACTCGCCAGAGTATTCATCATATTCTCACACACTTCCTACACAGGAATCAGAGAAGGAATTCACCTGTTACTAGATAGCGTCTAGTAAGTTACCCACCTGCGAAGTACGATATCCAGTTATTATTCGGTGGCCGCGGTTTGCCCTCGTGATCAAAGACGGGCTTGTGCCAAATATACGAATCATGATACGAGTTCTTTTTGGACGCCCTCGCCCCCTTGAAACCAGTGGTGTTGCCAGACCCCCGGCCGTTCAGCTTGCTTTCGGTATATAACCTGGACGAATCACCGCAGAAATTACTTGATCTGAACTATGACTGACGACCAGCCCCGTGCCTCGCTCGTGGAGTCCAGCTGCGAAACAATCTACACCCTCGATTGTTCCGTAGGACGGATGGGTCGAAAAGTAATCAGAAATATTGTAGACCATGTCAATCTGCGGAGAACTGAATATCGGGCAAATCCAGAAGATATCGGCTCCCAAAGCTTTGATATAGTCCAGCTTGGAGATAATGCCTTTCAGATCACCGATAGCTATATACGACTCGAGAATCCGGAGTGCCTCAGGACTTTCGCCGGAGGAGGTTCCGAAGAAGTGCCGTTGTCTTATCATGTGGCCTTCCTTTCTTGCTCCGTTGGTTTTGAGCGTCGAGATGGCTTAAGTAGATGTTTCTGAGCTGTATATCGTTTGGCAGTTGGCCCTTTCCTGGAGCTCCCCCTGGATTCACGCCGGCTTCTAAGGCTCCCTCGCCTGCATTCAGAACCCCTGTCCTACCTCCCATTCCCTCAAGTCCATCTTAATACCCAGCTGCGTGGACTATGAAGCGAAGCATTTTGCGCTTCTATTAATAACCGGGAGACGAACGGTCATCGGAGGATTTAAACCTAGTCGGGGATAAAACCAATCCAATTGGCACAAACTGAGATCCCTGTGGACGTCGTATTTGTTTTATCCCAACCATTGTTCGATGACTCGCGGGGTCTGGATGGATAGTGATCTATCATTCCCAGCGGCAGAGTGTGCGCTGCTTCGCGTGGAATGTCTCGCCCCGCCCTGCGATCTCTGCATCCCTTCGTTCACTTCCGCGACTTTTCGCGTCTTCATTCCCTCGCCATGAAATTCTTCGGCCGTTACTAGTTCTTCATTTCATGAGTTGAAAGCTCTAAACGCCTTACTTCGATGCTCTGGATGCAGATACCAATCGACGTCATTAAGATTCAACATCACCGGCATGCATGTCTCCTTCAACGCGACCTGGCATGGCTGGGATAAAACTTTCAACCTCTTTGGCATGACTTCATCGATTCGTGCAGATTTAAAAGTAGGACGTCTCGCATGTTGGTCCCGGTGTTTCCGACCACCGTGTACTATATCATTGTGTGGTTGCGGTTGAGCTGTCCGGTGGCTGTGTGATTCTAGTTCGGATTGATATAATTCCTATCATAATGTTACCTACGGCTTTCCTGATCGGTGCATTCTGCGCTGTCACAGTCAACGCCATCCAAACCATCTCTGCTGTCGGTTCGAAATTCTTCTACGAGGACGGCACTCAGTATTTCCTGAAAGGTAACTACTCGACGAACCAGTCAAGACTCCATCCACTCACTCACCTGTTCACTGCCTAGGCATTGCATATCAGCTCACACCCGAAGATCCCCTCATTGATACCGAACAGTGCGAGCGCGATGTGGCTCTCATGTCACAGTTGGGCACCAACGCAATTCGCGTGTACCATGTGGATCCTGACACTAACCATGATGGCTGTATGAAGGCTTTTGCAGACGCGGGAATCTACTTGTTTGTTGATCTCGATACGTTTGATACCCAGATCGAACAGGTCAGTTTCTGTCATCCACATATCAAAGATTTTCTGGAACTCGCTGACCAAAACTTGGTTGTCTAGATCGACCCTCACTGGACTCGGCCCCAGTATGACCGGTTCAAGGCAGTCCTGGACGAGTTCCAACAATACAACAACACAGCGGGCGTCTTCGTCGGCAACGAGGTTCTCACCACAAAGAAGGGCTCCGCTGCCGCACCGTACGTCCTAGCTGCAGCCCGGGATATCAAATTCTACCGCAACGAGCAAGGCTACCGTAACATCCCCGTCGGCTACTCCGCCGCAGACATCGCCGAGCTCCGACCCATGCTGCAGGACTATCTCGCCTGCCGTCCCGACCCGGCAGAACGCCTCGACTTCTTCTCCCTGAACGCCTACGAATGGTGCGGCGCCTCAACCTACCCCCAGTCAGGCTACCAAACCCTCCAAGAACACGCCACAAACTACCCCGTCCCCATCTTCTTCTCTGAAACCGGCTGCAACGTTGCCCGCCCCCGCACCTTCGAAGACCAATCCGCCATCTTCGGCCCCGAAATGTCCCACACCTGGTCCGGCTCCATCATCTACGAATGGATCGAGGAAATAAACAACTACGGCCTGGTTACCTACCCTCCCTCCTTTCCCGGCGCAAAGGAAAATGAACCCGTCACCCAAGACGGATTCGCCCACCAAGGCATCCCCACCCCCGTCAACCCCGACTTCGACAACCTAAAAGCCCAATGGGCCACGCTGACCCCCTCCGGTGTAGCTCTATCAGACTACCTCAAGTCCACATCCGCCGCAACCAGCACCCCACTCTCATGTCCCTCGCCCACAGCAGGCGGATGGGCCGTCGACCCTTATTCCCCACTTCCAACTCTAGACAGAAAATTCTACAAACTCGCCGCAACCGCAGCTGAGAACGGCTCCCGGCTCATGGCTGATTACCGTGCGGATTTCGCCAGGGCTTCGGGACAGTATCATAACGGGGCAAAGGCAATCGGTGTAGGTGTAGATGGGGATACGCTCAGGAATGTCTCGGGGTGGGTTTGTGTCTTGATCGGGGTGATGGCGTTTGGGTTGTAGAGGGTTGGTTCTATATAAGCTTAGCTTAGGTTTGGTTTGGTTTGGTTCTACTTAAGATACCCCTGCACTTTACTTTACTTTACTTTACTTTAATTTTAAAATATCCAGAAGGCTACTATGATTCTTCTTCTTTGCCAACAGCAACTGTTGTATAAAAAATTCATGATCTAGTTTCCTGGTAGTGCGAGTACTCCCCAAAGTGGGATTTACTGATCCTGGTCTGACTACCTTCCTGATCGGGTAACAACTTAGGGCTCGCCTTACGACCGGAATAAGGACTTACACTCAAAGGTACCTAGTATTTGGAATGCCAATTTCCCACCCAGATGCAGTGCGAACACCTCCAGAGATATTATTATTATTATTATTATTATTATTAATTAATCATCCTACCAACCCCACGAACGATCTGACATGATCGACGGAATACTCCGTACTAAACGTGGAGAGCTGTGGGGGGTTAGGTCGAACCTAACCGTTCACCGGGTACTTGCTTACTCCATATTTAAAGCATAGATTCCATACTGCCTTTCCGGCCGGTGTCCCCCATTACTGATGATATGTAGAAGGAAAAAAAATGAAGAAGAATACTAGGAGAATAAATCCCAATCCACACCTAGCTAAATACACAAAACCGAGGATATCATACCGAGAACCTAGCCATCGCATTGCTTCATAACTGTTCATGAGAGATAAAAAGGGGTATTAAAGAGTGAGGGTAAGAATAAGAAAGAAAGTAGGTAAAAAGAGAAAAGGGTATAGTGGTGGAGTGTAGTACAGGACCAGATCGTAACCGTGAGAGAGAAATAATGGTACAACCGGGGTGAAAAGAAAAAAAAAAAAGACAACCCCGGTTCAAAAAGATATAGCTGGGTATTGAAAATGAAATCTAAGAAAAATTATAGAAAATAAGGGCTATCGAGCCACGCCCACGGCGCTGTAATCCCAAGAGGGGTCATTTGCGGCTACTGGGCTGGAGCCCCGATCGGGGGAGATCCAACGCATCTTGTTGTTAAAGCGTTTCATGTAGTCTGAGGGGTTCACATAGTCCCGATGATGATCAAAATCGGTGTCGCTGTTGGGATAGGACTCTGTCCAGTCCGAGAAACTGAGGTTAGGGGTAGATGTCGATGGGGAGGTCGAGATCAAGGAAGGTATCGGGCTTAATCGGCCCTTTCGGTCTGAAGGGAAGTAGTCTTTCCTCGACGGGCTGGCCGGGGAAATCGATCTGGAGCGGGGTTCGATCCGCGGGACGACCAGTCTCTCGTTCTTAGGCGAAGGCTGGGTACCGGGACGTCCGCGCTGACGGGGGTATAGGGTGGAGGTGCAGTGGAGGGGCATCTTTTTGTCTATTTTCTTGATCGCGCAGGCGAAAAGCTGCTCGACCTGGAAGGCTGAGGGCCGGTTGGCGGGTTCTTTGCTTAGCATGTCTCGCGACATGGCGAGCATGGGTCGAATGGCCTGGAAGACAGGATCTTTATGCTTCTTGGCATCGCCCTCGAGAAGAGCGATCCATGAGCTCACCTGACCGATATTTCTATCCAGGTGGAAAGAGCAATCAGCCACGCCGCCTCCGCGGCCGGCGGTTCGGTTCTTTGCACCCCGGTGGCTGGCGAACGAGGAGATCTTGCGTTTGCAGAGGAACGTGAATATGTCGAGGATGACTGCTCCGAGGGAGAAAACATCCGAGGCTTCTGGGTCGGTTTGCTGTGATTGCCACACCTGAACGAGCGCACCGCCGGAGGTGTGGGCCGCGGGGAGCCCGACGGAGTTGAAGATCATGGATCCGCCATCCGAGGAGCCGGAGGAGTTAGAAGAGGTGATCGAAGGGGTGTAGAGGATGGGTCGTTTCATGGAGATAGCGTGCTTGCGAGCACTTCCGTGGCTGGATTCGGATGAAGAGGAGGAAACACCAAAGGAAAACCGGGAAGGAGAACTGCCGGGATGCCCGACGCGGATCGCAGTGCCATGAGAAGCAACTGATTCAGGTGGCGGACTAGTCGCGGCATAATCCGAGATATGCAACCCCTTCAATCGAGGCAGCTTCAACATTGGTGGGCGTGCTCCAGTTTTTCGACCTGTCCGTCCTCCGGATGGGAGGGCGGCTGGTGCCGATCCATTGCTCTGGACATTGATAGAGCGTATCCAGCGCTCTGGGGGCCCGTACTGATAGGACTCTACATCGTCCACCTTCACAGGCGGTAACAAGGTATCCAATGCCTCGAACTGGCCGATGAAGATCCTGTAGTCTGCGTCGATAAGAATGTTCGAAGGGCGGATGAGGCTATGAACCTGGCCATGCGCATGAAGCCACGACAAGCCATGTGCGAGACAATGCGGCCAATTGACCAGGATCTCCCGGCGCCGCTCCTTGGGAAGTTTTTTGAAGGACTGGGGGGTATCAGTCAAGAAAGACATCAGGTTCCGCTGGTAGATCCCCGAAAAGAGAATGCAAACGGTGTTGTCGACAAAGTAAGATGCATAGATCGAGTAGACATGACCGTGAGCCAACCGCCGCAAGGAGCGGATCTCCTCTAGAACCTCCTCCTCATCAAAAAAATGCGGTGCTCCTCCGATAGTGACCTGGGTCCGTAAGAAGGTCCGGCAAACAGCGCCGGCCAGGACCACTTTCTCCACTCCATCTCGTACCAGGGCGGTTCCCGTATGCTGAACTTCCACGGGAACGCCTTCGTTCTCGGTATATTTGACGTGAGCACCTTCGTCGATTCCCCGCACAACGAAGCGCCATTGAGCTAAGAAGAACTTGGAATCAAGCTCCTTACTTCGGTCCAAGGGGGAAAGCTGCAGACGATCCACGCTGTGGGCCGCGATAGGAAGATCGTTATCGTCAAAAGATTCGTCCACCAGATGAAAGATTCGCTCGGGAATGCCAATATCGACAAGAATAAGAAACAGCCTCCCCGCCTTGTTGAGGATCCAGTCTAGGTAAGTCTCGCTGGTCAAACCCTCCCCCCAGGGCAAGGGGGCCACGAGACGCGGTAGTGTATTGGATGGAAGGTGATTGAAAATGTAATTGGGACCCAGGGTCGCCTTCACTCGATCTTCGGGCCACCAGACTGAAGTAGTGGCTGACATCATGTCCGCATGGCGATCTAGACCAATAATGAGGAAGTATCTCCACGGAGGGGACAGTAGTTAAGATTCTGGTATATTGGGGACAACTCGGAAGGAGATCCAGTGTAGCAGTAGGCAGTACCTTGTGGGCCTCTCTCTTTATGGTAGTTAGCAGGTGGCCATGATTGAAAACTAAACTTGGGATAAGAAGGAGCAAGGAAGTAAATGAAATGCAATAAATATGGAAAGGGAAGAGAGTCCCGCAATTAATAGGAAACTTGATATCGGGAGATTCAGTATTAGGAAAGACGGGAGCGTCACCTGCTGGTTGGTACACGGGGCTTATCAGGTTGGCCCCGGTAAGGGATATTCTTATTGAAAGGCCCAATCAATAGCGAGTGGTATGGAAGCCTATTTAAATCCAAGAAAGGAATCCTTGATGGGGGGTAGTAAAAAGGTGGGATTATGGAGAACTATGTATGCGGCGACAATTTAGTGATTGGGTCCTGGAGATGGGGAGGGGGACACACGACATGAACCGGTTCCGATAACCAAGGCCGAACCATCTTTTAGGGCTTCCATGGAAGCAAAAGAAACGAACAATACACGGCCAAGGCTAGTGGTAATGCGCTTGACTAGCGCTCCGACGAAGGGGAGGATGACGCTGGATTTGGGGGGGGGGGGGTGGAGGAGGCGTAGCAAAACCGTTATTTTTCCCAGAGAAGACTAGCGAGGGTAAGAAAGGACGAAAAAGGATGATTGGCACCGTTGAAGACGCGGTGGAGAAGCAGGAACGACAATTAGAGTGATGGATCAGAAAATAGATAATCGAAACGGAGCATTATTGATGGTGGAATGGCGTAGGACGGACCCAAGGATAGAGTGATGGTGTGGAGGAAGAAATCGAAGCCCCGGAGTAATAGATTAAAAATGGAATAAATCAATAATGAACCAAAATTAAAAACGAAAATAAATAAGATGGATGATAAGGAAGTTAAAGTGAGCATCCATGATCCATGATGATCCGCTGCAGTTAACCACAATGAGTATTATTATGGTTTTTATTCTTCTTAACATTTATCTTCATGAGTTACTCCGTACAAGCGGGATCCGATTAATCCTGCCAATATAGGCTTAATGAAGGATGAATGTGAGCCATCATTTACGACTATTGTTTAGCTCAAGATTGGGGATCCAATACTCGGCAGAAAAAGAAAAAACGGGCCGCTTGATCCGTGCTGATAGTGTCAGATTGTGCTCTCTCAGGACGACGGGCTGAGAGTTGGTCCAATATTGATACTACTGATAAAAAATCATGATCACCGAGAATCCTACTCCGGAGTACTTCTGAGCTTATCAGCAATAATGACAGCCTTGACAGAAAGTATCCCGTAAACATGCCACTCACTTAATTCGGTACGTGAGATAAGCTGTCGATGAAAACCGGCCAGTGACGTCAAGTCTTGACTCGCCCGCCCACCAATCAGAAGTACCCAAGGTTATTCTGAATTTCTGATGCTCCATGATTATCAGACCTCAATTTTTCTCCTTCCGGCTTCTAGGTGGATTATACTCAGCTACGGAAACAGAATAAAGAGGAATAAACCATTATCATTGCAGAGGAGAGAAACACCCATGTTTGGATTTTTAATATTCGAGATCTGATCTTGATAACCCGGAATCGTCCTACGCCGTGGTCCAAAGCCTTATCTCGGGGCCCTCCGTGTCCCAATCCGTCGGGTCAACACTAGGTAGACGTGATGTGACTTGCAGTCGTGGGGTTGTTTCGCGTATTTATTCGAGATAGGGATTAATATATCGCTTCGGTGGCTATTACGGGGGGGGATTCCAATGCCCTAGGCAGTAAACGAAAAAAGATAATGTAGATTCTAGGTACCTGGGGATTGATCTTGTTTCCCTCACCAGGAACCCGAACGGGAAAAAGAGAGAAAGAGCCTGGAGCAGGGAGAGAGAACTGGAAGAGCAACGAAAAAAGACCCTTCCAACCTCTTGGGTGGGCAACTGCGCTCCGGCCGAGGGTCACTCGAATCAAAGTGGTTCCTGCTTCCCTCCAACGACAGGGATTCCTTCCTGAGCCACGAACCACCGAGCCATAGCTTCAACAATATGCGCGTTTACAGCGCTTCCTTCCTCCATTCTGCCTGTACCGCTATCCGAAGCATTTCTTAGCTGGATGATAGTCCTGGATCGACTCTTCCCCCCCCACCCCTTTTTTTGTTTTCTTTTTTTGGCTTCCTGGATGAATTGAAGTTTAATGGGAGATGTGATCCATGCAGATGACCATTTCCTACTTGAGGGAATACTGGCCTCGCGCGTGCATGCGCCACATCCTGCACTGGACTCCATTTATTGGCATTCATGGAAGATCTTGGGTGATTTCCCGTCTGTGTCAGTCACTGTATCCTCACAGAGAAATGCCTCGCTTAAGTTTGAGTTGGGGTCCCCCATATCAACTGCTCTGGCCATATAAATTGGGGTAAACCTACATACATTCACTGATTCGTCTATCGGATTGAGTCCGTCAACCTCCTGGTTCAAGTCGCATGATTAACAGATCTCCTGCAGCAATAGCCTCAGCACCGAACAATGCTCCTGATAAGAAACCATTCTAGGGGAAATTCAATGAAACCTCACTAGCGATTCGGATAATTAAACTCAACCCGGATGTTACTCTTGTCAGAGATCTGCCAACTCATCTGAATAATATCTGACACTGCATGAAAGGTAAGCATGAGGTCTATTCTCATTCTCGTTCACATGCAGATAAGACTTTCTTACTATTCGGTCGATCTCCGTAAGCTACCTTTGATCGTTTTTCACTGCAAAGAAGAAGAAAAAGGAAAAACATATTTTGACACTATGATCTACAGCATTCCATCAAAGTTCAAACACAAAAAATAAGAAAACAGAGTACATAGTGGGTCAATGATCGCCCAATATGATGAAAAGGCTGAAAGCCTTACCATAACCTTGAACTTTCGTTCTGCCCCTTTTTGGGGCATTTACCCCAATCTCTACCAAGGCAAGGATTCCAGAGTGTTCGTTGGTGGCTTTGAATGAACGCTTCTTCACTTTCTGGCGTACTTAAATGCAAGCCCTGGCGATCATTTCTATACCCTTCTATAACTGAATTCAGACAGCTAGAAACAGTCTCATACTTGAGTTCGGCTATTGTTGGAGAAGCTTACTGAATACTAATCTAGGAGACTCTATTTTACTGTATATAGAATACCGACGAAAATCAGATGACAACGAGTCAAGCCATGCATGCTCTAATGATCTTGAAGGACTTGGTAGGACACAATAATGGGATTGCAGTGACTTCTTCTTCGTTATTGCCTAGATCTGTGAGTCTTTTCTTTTTCCCTATCAAACAACCTGATTCAACAATACCTAGGTATCTCAAGGCTTGCGCTTTGACTCTGACTCCGACTCCGACGTCTATCATCAGAAACTCAAATCCCGTTTTAACCCCAAAGTGCATGGATTACATTATATACATTGACCCCATCCACCTTGATAGGAATGGTATACTCCTCCTGGTTGTGATGCAATGTCACTATCAAACGATAGGGTAGGAGACGAAGAACTCGTAGCCTTCCCATCATATCATATGATCGAGGGCGAGCTTCTTCTCCTAGGTAAATCCCCTCCATCATGAGGTGAAGGAGGGAGGGAGTATGTTCACCTCACTCGAAGCCTCCCCAGTCTACTCCCCGCTGATATCAATTTGGGGGATGTCGGCGTAGGCGGTTGATCCTGGGAGGACCTGCGACGATTCCATACCTTGCGGAAATGATGTTGCTCGTCGCCGGACTGTTTTGCCCGGTGGTGGAGGAAATCTTCGTGGGCTTCTTTTTCGTCGTTGAGGGCTTTGATCTGGTAGAGTTAGCTTTCTTTGCTTTCTCATTTTCATGCCTTTCTTCATGTGTGAATGTCGGTAGGCTGGATAAGAGGTAAGTCATGCAGGTACCAGGGCAATAACATGACAGCCATGCCCAAATAGGCGTATGTGTGTGTATGTCAAGTCAGACCGACGGAGAATTTCTTCTTCCCGCCTGTTTGCTTTTTCGGGGCAACACAAACAATTTGAAAAGACAGACAAAAATAAAGAAAGAAAAGCTGAACTTACATACGCCAACCACAACTCCTGCTCCGAACTCCACGCCTTCTGACACCTGGCCAACTCCGTTTCTGCAAAAACCAACTCCCGCTCCTGCTCCACCCGCCACCGACATCGATCCTTGATACTGGCCCAACTGACAATCCGGACGAGTCTACCACCACTGCTAGTACTTGTACTCGTACTCGTACTATCAGTTCTCGTGCCAGTCCTCGCAGCAGTGGTCGTAGGAGAAATATCACGCGGGGGAATAACCGCAAAATCCACAGTCGCAACATCCTTGTTCTTGTTCCTCCCCCTCCTGCTCACCGCCACATGCGCATGCGCAGTGGGGGGCGTATTCACCTGGAAGCGGTAGTCTTCGTCTTCATCTTCGTCATCGTCATCGTCGTCCAGATTGCAGGGGCTGAGCGGGGGTGGGGATGTGCAGGGGCTGTAGATGTCATCGTCGTCGTCGAGTTGGAGGTGGAGGAGTTGGAGGGGTAGATCGCGTTCACGTTCATGTCCACGTTCAGGCCCACTTGTCGAAGTATTAACGGTTAGGGCTTTCTTGCCCTTGGCAGATGTAGAGGGAGTCGATTGAGGTTGACAAGGGGATGTGGAAGGAGAACGGTCCATCATTCGCCTGGCGAGGAGAGGGAGACGGAAGACGGATTTGACGCGGTGATTGACTCCCATTTTGTCTTGCAAACAGGATCAATGATCTTGATCTTTAGGTGATTAGAGGATTGATTTAAGGTAGGTATGCTTTGCTTTGCTTTGCTTTGCTTGCTTTATTACAAGTGAAGCTATTCTAACACTTCCTCTCCTCTAAAATATACCAGGGTCTAAACACAGTATATATACCTTCTCCCATCCTCATCATCCTCATCATCCTCATTACAACTCAACTTGGACTAACTCAACTCAACCCCCAACTACGACTACAACTCGAATTTACCACCTCACCCTCTCTTAACTAATAAACGCTGTTTATACATCATATCCTTGCCGCCACCCCCCCTCCCCCTTTTCTCCCCCAACTTAGTCACACACACATATGTACCTAGGTAAGTACCTATATAACAAATCGAAAAGAAAAGAAAATTCCGGTATTACTGGCCAGAACTAACGCTAGCGCTCGTATGGCGAGTAGGTGAGTAATTTCCTTGGCTAGTTAGTTCGACGACGAGGAGACCTGCAGCGCAGCCCAGTCGAAACTGAAATGTAACGCCACCGTCTTCAGGGCCAGGTCAGTCCAGGCCAGATTCATTGTGGGGTGGAAAAAGATGAGGAGTAAAGGAGTCGGACAAATACTAAATGCCTGCCTGCCTGCCTACCTAGTACCTACCTACCTAAAGTAAATATTATCTATTACCGGTAAATACCTACGGTACTACCAAGGTAGGTAATGTAGTACTAGTAGGTATGATGTACCTACCTAAGTATAACTGCATAACTGCACCTATAATATGACTCAGGCGGACCAATTATAATATAATCCAAGGTCGATAATTGGACACGTTCGGAGGATGCAGTCAGTCAGTGCACTGCACCGTAAGCAAGGTTGGGTCAACGTGGCAGCCAGAGAGGGATCGATCGGTACTAGGTGATCGTAAGAGGATGAATAAATAAATAAACAGATAGATGGATAGATAGATAGATAGATAAAATTGTTTCAGGGAGACGAGATGAGTGAGATGAGATGCCACATCTGATCCACATTAAAAGTAACCTGACTGGACTTGCCCAACTGCACATCTACTACGGCTACTTGTCAGTCAACTTGAAGTCTAGAGAGTAAGAGAGGCAAATCAGGTTCCAGACCAGCCGAGAATTATATAAACAAGAAAAAAGAAAGGGGGAAAAAAAAAGAAAAAAAGATGCTTGGGCAGCTGACTTGTCTGCGTCCAATCATAGCTCAACTGTACTGTGTTTTCCAGAGACACGAACAAGAAAAAAAACCTGTACAGACCAAACGCTATAAAGTAACATTGAAAAAGTAACTGGCCAAAGAGAAGAGAAAAAGGTATTCATGCAAAAAGGTAACCCAAACCGTCCCTACTAAATCCATCCATTGGTTCGCCGACCCGAATAATATGTAACCTCAAATGAAACATGTAATAAAGGGGAAAAAAAAGACAGTAGTGCACTCGTGAGTCGTTATGCTACCCCAAGTTCCGTCGATGATCCACTGGGGACCCCGATGCCGGGACAAAAAGTCATCGACGCCACGTTTTGATGGTTGCACTCCGGTTTTTCAACGGGCTAGTTCTCGACCGTCCTACGAGCTAGCGTTCTTTCGTCTCTCCTCTGATTTGCTCGCCGATGATGATACTGATCAAGCGTCGGTGCAGATCAGCCTCTGTCCAGCCGATTTGGCCCGTCCCACCGGACTTCACATCGTCAGCGGCCAGTTCGCGCCCAAACCGATTGATGATGGCAAACTGGAGTTCCGTCACGGGCACGCCATATGTGCCATCCGATGTCCAGATCCAGTCGCCAATGATGTCAGAGTGTCCAGGGCCGGGATAGTACGGAAAATCTTCAGGAGAGTGCTTGGCCAGACGGTAAAGACGCCGGAGAAAGGCGTAGTGCTCGTTCGAAAAGTAGCCAGAGGCAGGGGGAAGTGATCGTCTTTTGCTTCGTAGACCTGCTTCATGCGAAACGCGTGCGTTATCTAGCGGAGTAGGTTTAGGGCTGGGTGACGCCGTCTGTTCAATGTTCCTTGGCCGCCTTGCTTCTTCTTCTTCCTGCTCTTCTTCTTCTTCTTCTCCCCCTTCATCATCACCATCATCTTCTTCTTCCTCATCTTCCATAATTTCCGAATGAGTTTTCTCTACGATATGTGTTAGCTTGGCATTGGATGGGCCGTCCTCGTCATCATCTGAACTCTCCTCATCGGGAAGATGGTGGGCATTGATTGAGTTTCTATTCGGTGCTTTCAGCCATCCAGGCGTCAGGCTAGTAATCCGTTGGAACCAGGATGATGCTTGGTTTTCGTCATTAGCGTCTGCTTGACGCTGTGGTGTGGAGTTCGGCGCTTCTTGAACGGCTACTTCCTCGCTTGCAGCAGCACCCGAAATGCTCGAGTTGTCGTCCCCTTCTGGGCCTAGCTCATGGCGTTGCATTTCACTTTCATGTCGGGTGGTTGGGTCGATCTGGAAGGTTTCATCTTCGGAAAAGCTGCGAGGGCTCGAGCCCACATCGGCCTCCAGCTGGTGATCCGCCTCAAGCACATATCCATTCATACCTCCAGGAACTTGAGACGCCACGGATGACGGTCCACGTCCGGGAGTACGGCCATTGACAGTACTCAGGGGACTGCTTTTCCCGTAGTAGTAACGGGCACGATTCGGGGTATCCTCGGCGCGCAGTAAAACAGACAGGTCAATTTCCTTCTCCCGTAGCTCTTTGACCCGTGACCGTCCCAGGAATGGCACCTTACTTTGGCCATCGGTCCAGTGCTCTGGGGAATATGTCATACCGTACCGTCTCTGCGCGGGGGTCGATCCGTCTTTCCACGGGCTGGACTGTGTAGGTCGTGTTTCATCTTGAGCTTCATGAGCCAACGATGGGTGATCGGAGTAATTCCCTGGATCTCTAGCCTCCTGCTGCCAGATATCTTCGTATCCATCGTCATCCTCGTCAGCTCCAATATCACCTTTCCCATCAAATTCTTCTTCCTCGGGCATTTCTTCTGGTTCACCTTTCTCAACGAAGTTTTCCAGTTCCTCCTCAACTACATCTTCCGGCTCGTCCTCGTCAAGGTACCGTGCCGATGTCTGCCGATGTTCCGAGTTCGAGTGCGAGTTTGCAACAAAATGATAGTAAGGATTCTCCACACTCTTTGGACTTGACTCGCCACTGGCATCGCTATTAATCACGATAACTTGGCTAGAATTGGCCATCCGGATCTCCCGGCTAACCGCTTCTCTCTCCTGCTGCCATTCTGCAAAGCGTCGTTTCATCTCTGTACTTGGGGTATCATAAGGCACGGCACCATCCAGCTCCTGTCGTAGGGTCCCCGATGCATTGGTATGTCGATATTCAAAGGCTGGGCTGTCTTGGCCCTCTTCTTCCTCCTCTTCTTCTTCTTCTTGTTCCATTTGCCATACGCTCTGTATCTCTGCCTCTCGCCTTTTTGCAAGCTCTTGCCCAATCCCTAAGCCCGCCCGCAAAACTCTTTGGGAATCTGGATCTAGACCTTCAAACATTATCTCCAACCGCATTCTTGATTCTTCGATATCCGATCGTCCAAGAACACCCTTGAGCGCAAGGCCAGCACGGACGATACTCGCGAGCCTGAGGGATGGCTTCCTCTGCGGCGAGTCAATCGATGGTTTGAAAACACCAGCAGGGGATGACACGACATTGGTCGTTGTGTGTTGACTGTTCGACTGCGGTAGATCGGGGTAGAGGATGGATTGAGAATCGGCTCGACGTCGTTCTGGGGAGTGACCTTTGTCCAGGTTCGTAGTTAGCCCGGAGTGATCCTCTTCATGAAGATCCAAAACAGGTGATTTTCGTCGAAGAACGCCGTTTGCTTCGCGTTGTAGAAAAGGCTTCAGTGCACCCTTGATCAATTTAGAGCCACTTTGTGCGCTATTTATCAACCCATGTTGCCTAGCAGAAGGTAACGTGTCCAGCGAAACCATACTAAATCCTTCGCTTTCCATGATGGAATCGAATTCCCTATGTTCCCCTGTTGGATCCTTTGCAACCTGCTGCTCGCTTGGCTCCAAGTCATTCTCTGGGTGCACAATCGTAGCCTGGTTTTTCTCTTGTCTCTCACCATCTACCAGCGAGGATGAGGTCGGTGTTGGGTAGGCCCGTGGCGGTTTAGGGGTGCGACCGGCGTGTGAGGTGTTTTCGGGGGAAATTATCTGAGATTCGTGGGTTGGTGACGGCATCTTGGAGGGAGTAGAATTCAATTCATCCCCTCCATTCTGTAAATAGAATTGGTCCGTAGCCTCCATGTTTGGGGTATTGTAGGTGCGCTCATCAAAGGTCACTCGCGGAGAGCCGTTGTGCCTATCAAGGTCCGGGAGGTCCATTTGATCGCCCCCCTCTTGGAATGGGTCACCAAGCGGCGCAAAGTCGTCCTGAAATCCATCGTCCGAGTCTGCATCTCCAGCTAGGTTTAGCGGGCTCCAGCTTCGCTCCGGTTCAGCAGCACCTGTGACCGGGTCTGGGTCCAGGTCGGCCACCTGCTCCTGAATCTGGTCGCCACTCTCCACCAAGTCCACCGGTAGCGGGGTTTTTCTTGGTCGACCTCGTTTCCTCTTCTGTTCACCTGTCCCTCCAGGGCCCGGTGTGTTGCCGGGGCTACCGGGATTAGGATTCGGTGTCGCATCGAGAGCGTCCGACTTCCTGGGGCGACCTCTGCGTTTTCGAGGCGTATCCGGCTCGCCTTTCAAGGGCACCTTTGTTGTGATGGTTGACGGCTTGAGGCGTTTGCGCGACGGACTTCCTTGGCTGTCTTCCTCGTCTTGTGTTGCCTCGAGCGTCACGCGAATCCTCCACGGGCTTGTGTTTCCATCGGGCTGGGTCTTGTCCGGGGACATCGACCCTTGTCGGCGATTCAATTTCATGGTAGGGGAAACAGGGAGTAATACATCGTCAAATCGAATCGAGTGGGCACTTTTCGCGGGACTCAGGCTAATGCGCGACCGTTTCCCTTTGCCTGGCCCCGGCGTGTGGAGAATGCGGAAATTAGCAGGCGACATCATGGAACTCTGGCGACCAGGAAAGGAAGGTTTGATTGGAGAGGAAATCAAATAGTCAGCATCGCCTGGAGGCTGAAGAATGTCTGGGGAGGAAGTCGAGCCGCGAGAGAACATTGCAGCATGCGGAGACCATGCGATGGCGAAGGGGGGAGCTTCTGAATCAGACCGCACTCCTGCGAAAAAGTTGAACGGGGAAATTGCGATCTAACGTGTCAACAAACAGTATCCAACATAACATTGCTCCATATCACCCAAAAAAAGAAGTCAACCAAAGTAACGAATGAGAATGACGGGCAGGTATTTCCAAGATGTGCGAGAACAAGAGCACGGAGAGAGCGCGGGGACCAAAACCAACCCAGCTTAGCAGATCGCATTCCAGCGTCACACATAAACAATCTTTCCCAATCGGGCAAGTTCTCCCCCAGCCTGAGGCACACGTTTAAATTATGTCAGCGCGGTCACGGAGATATATTGTTCCGTGAATACGGCACCGTGTAGAGGCCAAAATAGCAGCCCTTCCTCCCCGAAGCAACAACAACAACAGCCCCTGAATCTGATACAGTCACCATAAGGCCCAAAGCCCACAAGAAAATCATCTGCAAAAGTGAGTCAATATACGGCAAATCCAGCTCTTGAGCCACCAAAAGCCTCTTGCATCGTCACCCCATCCTGCCGTCGCCGCCTAGGCGCCCCTCGTCGAGCATAAGCAATAATGATCGACATGGCGGTTGCCTTTTCCCCGCAGTTCAGGACCAGCCCTTAAATTTTCCCCCACCGGAGCATGTCCGATCCGGCTTAGTGCGAGCCCCCTGGCTTGATTTTCCCTGGAGGTTTTCACTCCATTCCAGCTTAGAGTTGAAGTCCATTAGGAAGGATTGAAGCTAACCACGGAAGAAATATTCAACAGGCATCTTGTTATTCACTGTGGATCAGCTCAAATTCTTATTACCCGATCTCCCTTCCAGAAAGCTAGAGCCTGTGTGCTCAGACACCCAGTCCCATCTGTTATTGCTTTGTCCCATCACCTTCTCTTGATTAGTCTACCGGGACCACAGCGTGGCTGTCATCCTAGTCAAAGTACCTTGATTTCTCAGCTAACGCATCTCTTGGTTTGGTTACACCTTCGCCCGGGCAATTTACGGATAGTCCTGAGCCAATTACCAACTCGCGCGGAGAGCATTCCTGCTTCCACTCCTGCTTCTGGGTCGGGTTGTTGCTGTCTCCCCGCTTACTCCGCTTGATCACGGTCCACTACGCATCATGAGGTAATAATAATATTAATTCTAAAAAACCGAAAAGAGCACTATTCCTTCAACGCCTTATAAAATACCTGCTATGCTCCTACCCCCCTCCCTGAACCGGCTGCGTGATTCTTTCCGGTTCCTGGCCTGCCCTGCGAGGTTCTCCATTCGCATCGTTGTTCTATATTGCTATCTAGCTGTTGCGGTCCTTGCGCTCCTGGTATACGTGATGCATCTCAAACACTCTGTGCCTTCTTTCCTGCTGGGCCTGCTGGCCTCCGCTCCCGATGCCGCGGTAGCCTCGCCGTCGCCCCAGCCAAACCCGCCAGCGGTCGCAGACCCCTACCAGGTCTACACCATTAGCGCGGCGAACATTACCGCCAAGTTGATCGGCCGCGGGGCGCGCTTGACCTCACTGCTGGTCCCTGACCGGAATGGCAAGCTGCAAGATGTCGTTGTGGGCTTCGACGACCCCAAGCAGTATGAGGACGACGACAACTACTTCGGTCCCGTTGTTGGTCGGTATGCCAATCGTATTAGGAATGGAACTTTTACCATCGACGGAACAGAGTATCACATCCCCAAAAACGACAACGACGGAATTGACTCTCTCCACGGCGGAGAGATCGGATATGACAAGCACAACTGGACCGTCACCGCGCACTCAGACTCCTCAATCACATTCTCCTTCTTGGATCACGCACTGCAGGGCTTCTCAGGAGACGTCCTCAACCACGCTACCTACACCGTCGACACCAAGGTCAGCCCCGAGAACCCCGAGGGCCGCCCCCAACTGACTACACGGCTGGTCTCCCTCGCCCTGACCGAGAAAACCCCAATCATGCTCGCCAACCACATCTACTGGAACCTAAACGCCTTCAAGGCACCCAACGTCCTCAAGGACACCACCCTCCAACTGCCCCTGAGCAACCGCTTCATCGCCACCGACAGCATCCTCATCCCCACCGGTGAAATCCTCCCCGTCACAGCCTCCAACGGCGTCGGCGACTTCACCTCCCCCAAACTCATCGGTCAAGACATCGCCGCCGCCAACGGCTTCTGCGGCGCCGGCTGCCAAGGCTACGACAACTGCTGGATCGTCGACCGTCCGCCACAGTACGCCGGCCCAGACTCCCTGGTCCCCGTCGTCCACCTCCGCTCCAGCACCACCGGAATCAGCCTCGACGTCGCCACCAACCAGCGCGCCCTCCAGATCTACTCCTGCAACGGCCAAGACGGCTCCGACCCCGTCAAGCCCTCCCAGCTCCAGCGCAACAAGGAAGAAGGCATCGACGGCCCCACCACCGTCGACAAGCACTCCTGTGTCGTCATCGAAACTGAGGGCTGGATCGATGGGATCAATCACCCCGAATGGGGCCAGCTGCCCGGTCAGATCTTTACTCCCGGTGGTGCCCCTGCCATCAATGCCGCTACTTACCAGTTTGGTACCTTCTAAGGGGGGTTAATTTTACCTTCGGGATATTTACTTATCTGCTTTTCTTACTTGGTGGGCTATTTTGGTTGCTGCACCCGATGAGGGCTTTTTATATTATTTTTTTTCTTCTTAAATTTAACTTATTAATTGGCTATGATCATGTATATCCTCTCTGCCGCTGTGTACATAATTTACATGTTCGCTGCTGAGACTTTTCCAGCGCTGTGGGATCATTACAAGCAGTATTTCCAAGCCATTGGACTTCTATTTCTTGGGTAAACTAGGAGTGTAAGATTAACCGGGTATCGTATCTTGGATCCATGAATAGGTGACAACGAACAGAAAAACATAATAACAAGAAGTTTTTGGAAGCTAGGTGGAAGCTAGGTGTATAGTGCGGGAAAATGGCAAATTTCTTCGTCATCAATTGCAGTTCTCCACATTTTGCTCCGGGACCCGATATTAAATCCTCTTAAGCAGTGGTCATATATTAACAAGGTATGATTTCTTCTCTTTATTAACCGAAGCTCGGGAAGGAAGAGCTTTTAGTTTATCCCCAACCCGCTAACGTCCAGCTCGATCGGTCTCCACCAGCTCGAAGACCCGAGCGTCGGTCAGGAACGTGGCCGTGGGTTTCAAATTCCCGACTGGCGCCTGCAAGACCATGTTGGAGATATTTCTCCCGCTCAATCTCTACCAAGCCCCGGATCTTGAGACTTGTGATGAGACTAGCCCCAGCCCAGGGTCCAAGGGACTCAACTTCACGGAGGACACCCTGGATTGGAGCTTTTGTATCCTTGTCTTTATTCCGGAGGAGTTTCTGCTCCACGGGGTCAACCTCTGCTTCGTCTGCCTCTTCATTTTCTTGGGTTGCAGGCTCTGAGCGGGAAGGAGGATTGGACGGTTCGGGTGAAGACGCTTGAGGAGTTTCAATGGTTGGTGTCTCCTCTGGGGCAAGGTTCAAGCTCTGCAGTTTTTGTCTTTGCTGTTCAATTAGTTTGCCTCGGATGGGGCTCCAGCCGTGCTTCTGAACGAGGTCTGCAACATCGTCAAGGATTCGGCTTCGAATTCCGGGGATATTAGCTCCGCCGCCAATAAATACAATTCGCGACATACAGATGCCGCGGATATCCGGAGGTAAGCTGAGGAGTGTGTTGTACACCAGCAGGGGAATTGACTTTTCCTCATCGTCCAACTCGCACTCAGCTACCCCCTCCGCAAATAGGACCTTTTCTACCGGCTCCGTAAGTCGGGAGAGCGGAAGATCGATATAATTAGAGCCAGGATTCGTTGGGGATGGAATAGAGACTGTCTTTTGCAGTAGGGAAGTCACTGATTGTTCGGTCGATTCGTCATCCTCCTCCTGAGGCTCGGGCTGGCTCCCCGTTTCTGTTCGAGGCCTGCAGAACACAAAGCGACTAACAACTTCCTCACAGAACTCAAAATCCACGGAGATCTTATCAACGGGCTGCGATTCTCCACTTCCGTTCGAAATGCGTGTAAGCATGCGCCCCGTCTCCTGCAGTAGCACCTTCATGGCTCTTGTACTTCGTCGAATCCCTATCTCTCGGTACTCGTAGATACCTGACACAGTGGTCTCCGCCCATCCAATGTCCACTACCAAAGCCGAACGCAGGCCAGCTGCCGACGTCGCCGTTGCAGCGCTGGTCAACAGCGTGATGCTTGGGAATCGCCACCGGCTGAACAACGTCGTCAGGACCGATGAAAGCAGTGCGTGTGGCACGACGGAGGGGAGGACCAGGACCAGCCGCGATGTACCCGCATCCGTCAGCAGGTACCTGTTATATGTCTCTCGGAACATCCTCTCAATCTTATCCTCGACCAGTCCGAGATCGACATCACGTAGGTCCATTTTCCACAGCTCATATGCACCCGTCCAGTCCTCTGCTTTGGCCGGTCCCGGCCGTGGCGTATCCGCCCCTGTGGCTCCCTTCAGCCATCCTCTGTAATCACCAGCTCTCCTGGATTCCTCTGGTCCAAACCCAACCACGCACATCGGGGCGCTCTCGCCCTCGAATCCGGCTCGGAGCCATCGGGAGCCAATTTCAAAAATATGGGCATCTTCCTCCACACGATACGCTGTACTCGAAGATGTGGTGCTGGCGAAGGAATTATGATTCGAGCGCAGCGGCGTATGCGGGGGAGACCTTGCGGACTGGCTGTGGCGCAGACTCATTGAGATATTTATATTACCAGCAGAGATTCGCTTTTCATCTAAGGGGGCAGTACTCATGAATAGAGGTTTCGTTTTGTCCTCCTAGGTACTTTCAAGGCGCGGGGAAGGTCGGTGGATTGGCGTGCCACGTAGAAAGCATGCTTTTCTCCGCGTAAATGGGCTTTTCGGGTATCATTCAGTTCATAACGGGCGTAGGTCTTCAAGCAGAGCCCAGGGACACAATCAATGGTCTTTGCAATGGCCTGAACTGGAGGTTGTGACGCTAAGCAGGAGAAGGAACGAACCTCTGGAAGCTGGTGTGGGCGGATCTACATCGGCCCGTCGCCCCAGTTTCGCCGATGTCAACAACAACCTCCAACAACAGTCTCAGCCATCGCCAATTTTCCCTACTTTGGCCCTTTTTTTTGGTATTTTATTGGCGCTTGGAGGAATTTGGTCTGAATGGGGATTCCTGGGTAAGAAAATCCTCCTTTCTCCTTTTAGTCTCTCGTGGGTGGGTGCTAGAGCATGAAAAACAACAACATAAACACGGATATATACCGACACCGCCACTCCATCATGAGAGAACCTTTGTCCAAAGCCCACGTTTACTGACGGTTCACAGCTTGATCAATGCCCTTGGGCCTGGGGAGCGGATTTCACTATCAAAATTAGCCGTAACGCACTTGGAGCGCACATCAAGGCCGATTCGCATTGCGGTTGACATCTCAATTTGGCTGTTCCAAGTTCAAGCTAGTCGCGGTGGCAAAAACCCGGAGCTCCGCACATTATTCTACAGACTCCTCAAGATATTGGCTCTGCCAATCCATCCACTATTT
The DNA here is from genome assembly GCA_027569225.1 of Aspergillus panamensis. Lineage (NCBI taxonomy): Eukaryota > Fungi > Ascomycota > Eurotiomycetes > Eurotiales > Aspergillaceae > Aspergillus > Aspergillus panamensis. The sequence continues at coordinate 1,097,257 of JAPDER010000001.1, forward strand.
GTTTATGATGGGAGGGACAAGCCGCCCTTTAAAAGAGGAAAGGCTGTGTCAGGGAGGAGTTACGGAAACGCACCAATCATTCGACTGTCGAAAATTTTGATTGATTTATTTAAATTCCCACGCCATGACGCACCAGGGGAAGCGGAAGCGGAGTGCGCCAGACTTCAAATGGCCGGTGTTGTGGACGCGGTGATGAGCAACGATGTTGATGCTCTAATGTTCGGGTCAACTTTGACGGTCATGAATTTTTCCAAGGAAAGTGGGAGTGGTTCCGGGGCCGCTACCCATGTTACTTGCTATGATATGGGAGGCGATGCCTCTAAAGTCAAGCTTGATCGATCGGGGATGATCTTGTTTGCCATGCTCAGCGGAGGCGACTACTTACCATCCGGGGTTCCGAAGTGTGGGAGTAAGCTAGCAGCTGAAATTTCGAAAGCCGGCTTTGGAGCGGATCTTCTTGAAGTACTCAATGCAGATGGAGATGAAGCTGAGCTTACCCTAAAGCTGAGCGACTGGAGAGACAGACTGCAGTACGAACTTGAGGAGAATGAAAGTGGTTACTTCCAGACCAAGCACAAAGTGGTTCGCATTCCGGAGACATTTCCAGACCGGACAATTCTGTCATTTTATTCAAAGCCGGTGGTCTCCACGGACGACTGCATAGAATCACTAAGGAATCGCCTGCATGGTGCATGGGATCAAGACATTGATGTCGCCCAAATCCGACAGTTTACTGCCGATGCGTTCGAGTGGAATTTCCGCTCAGGTGCGAGGAAAGTCATCAGACTGCTTGCTGAGCCGCTTGTTTCTTACAACCTCCGTCTCGGGAATCCCCCCTTGGGCCTTCCTAGGCTATCTAACATTGAAACCCCAATGTTGCAAAAAGTCTACAAAAGCAGGACGAGCTTTAGTACGGACGGCTTGACCGAGCTCCAGGTAGAAATCGTTCCTGTTGATATCGTCGGATTGGACTTGCTTGCAGAGGAGCCAAATCCTCCACTACCTACTCAAGAGTCGGCAATTTCGGGTGATGAGGAGGCTGAAGCGGAGATGGAGCCAAATACGGAGGTTGCTCCGCCAACACCAAGCAAAAAGAGAGTCACTAAGCGATACGACCCTTACTCGGCTGAAAAGGTGTGGGTCTTCGAAAACTTACTTTCAGTAGGTATCCCGGAGGTGGTGGAAAACTGGAAGAAGGAAGAAGCAGCGAAACTGTCTGCCCCTAAAAAGACAGCCAACCGAAGGGCCGGCCCCAAGAAAAGGAAAGAGTTGGATCCGTCGATGAAGCAAGGAAGCATCTTGAAATACGGCACGCTAACCAAGGGGCGAACCGAGATGTCTGAATTCAAACAAGCACAACTCTTCGAGGCAGCGATCTCTACGGTACCTTCTACGAAACCCCCCCAATATTCAGGCAATGGCAAACATGGCTTGCAGACAATGTCGACCACGCCAGATTCTTATGATAAACGTCCTGACGGGTTTGACTATTTAGTGAATCGATTCTCTTCAGACAGCCCGTCACCTGCCCCAAGTGTTAAGCGACACCTAAGGGCAACTAGGTCTCGGATCGCAGGAAGATGCCCCACCGTTCATTCTAGTGGCGCCGAGGTGGAGGTGGTAGAAGTTCTAAGTGAAGAGGAATTATCTCCCCCCACTTTATCGGGGAGAATCCGGATGAGCTACTCAAACGCCTCTTACAAAGATTTAAACTGCAGTACAGATGCCTCCAAGGTGGCCGATACCATTAAACCGCGGTCAAAGTCCAAGCCTGCTCGGAAATCAGTTGAGCACGAGGAATCTCCAGAAATCCAGGAACTAGAGAATTCTCTCTCTTCCATACAATTAGACGACGATGCCGCAGAACAGCAGCCTACCAGAAAGAGTCAACCGCGTTCTCGCAAGAAGGTGCCGCAGCCGAAGAACACTAAAGGTCCCGAACCATCCACTGAATGGCCCCCTGAACCGCATACCCAGGAAATATCAGCCGATACGGATTCGGTCTCAAAGCGGAAGGGAAAACCAAAGAAAAAAACTAAAGAGCAAGCCCCTGTCGAGTGCCCTGACAATAGTTTGTCGGGGATAGATGATTCACGCAGTGGTCCTGCAGACTCAACCCCTCCTACACACATGGAATCCATCACTGTCTGTGGAGGATATTGGACCATCGATCCAGAGTCAACGACTACGGAGAATTCTAACACAGCTAACGACAATGATAAAGATAAACGCAATAAGAAAAAAAAAATCCCACGCGTCAGTATTCTGGACTTATGCTGATTTTTTTGCCCCTTGTTTAAACATATACCTCTGTATAACCCTCCCATTTTTTCATGACCAACCCTTGACTGGAATCTTGGGAGCACTTTGTTCGAGATACATAATACCATACCAGCCAGAAGTTGCATTTTTGCGGATTAAATCGATTATAATTATTTCATGTTTTGTTTTTTCTTTTTTTGTGGTTTTCCCTCCCTCATGTAGAATATTTGCGAGCATCGATCAGCCTATCGAGTCTTGAATCAATTGAAATTTGTCCTCTAAAGCGAAACAAATACAATTAACATAAAACACTCCCCACCAATGCAAATAGAGAGAATAATAATTAATAATCTACAAACACAAAGAAAACCTCCTTAAAAAGAGAAAAGCATATGTAGTATTGTATTCCGCTATTCCGCTAAAGTCCTAGAAAGCCATTTTTTGCTTCGTTTTTTACAGTTCTTTTATCTATACTGCTGAGTTCAACGTTCCATGCGCTATCAGTTTGCAATCAATGATGTAAAAGAGAAAGAGAGAGAGAGAGAAAAAATGGTATGTGTTGTCACAATGATATGATATGACATGATTATATCCCTCCTCCCCGGTCTGGGCAGAAAAGGCTGGTTTGGTACTAATCATTAAGGAGAGTATGAGGGGAGGATATTAGGGTACAGAAAAAGAATTCAAAAGATATAAAAAATAAAAATGGGGAGTTAGATGCATAGCACGTAATAAAGAATAGAGGTAGGTATAATAAAAAAAAAAGAATAAAAATAAAAACAAGGTAGGTCAAATGATGTTAGAACAGATCAGGGTGATTGATCTAGTAGAGACCGGCCAGGACCAGGAGACCAATGGCCATGGACCAAGAGGTCGAGACGGGGACGGTGAGAGGGGAGGCCGCGCTGGTGCCGGTGTAGAGGGGCGAGGGGCTGCTGGCAGCGGTGGGGGTCGCGGTGGCCAGGGTGGTAGGGCCCGGGTTCACCCAGGGGTTGGGGATGGTGGTATCGGTGGCAGTGGCGGGGGCAGTGGCGGTGGGCTGATGGATCAGGGCGACCGTCGAGGAAGAGACTGCATCTACGCCAGTCACGGTGGAGAAGGAGACCTGGGGCACGGTGACGGTGTAAGAGGAGTAGGTGATTGTGGTGCAGGGGGCCTCGGGGGCGGGAGAAGAAGACACGGGAGAAACATCGGTCGGGGTGGTGGGCGCAGTGACGGCCGGGGTAGGGGCCAGGGTGATCGTGGAGGGGATGTTGGTGATGATACCGGGGTTCTCGGGCACGAAGCTGGCGCAGATACCGGTCAGGTAGGAGAGAGCGGACTGGACTTCCGCATCGTCGGCACCCCAAGCTTGCACACAGGCGATGACCTTGTCTGTGAAGTCGGAGGAGGGGCAGAAGCAGGTGATGTCGCTGTTAGAGCTGCAGTCGGGGATCAGGCTGAGCCAGGTGTTGATACACTTGGGGACGACGTTAGGGCAGGGGCTGGAAGGCTCTGGCTCCGCCGGGGTGGTGGAGGTCTCTGCGGGAGAGGCGGAGGTTGGGACGGGGATGGTCGAAACCTCAGTCACCTTCACAGTCGAGGAGGTGGTGAAGACGGAGGTGATCTCGACGCCGCCCGAGGTAATGGTTGCGGTCACAGGGCAGGTGGTGACGGTCTCGTAGGTGATCACAGTTGTGGTGTAATCCTCCTCTGGTGGGGCAGAAGAAGATCCTGCGTCAACACTGGTGGGAACTGTGGTAGGGATGGTGGTCACCGCTGGGCCGGTTGGGATAGAGACAGTGCAGCCGGGGCAGATGGTTGAGGTCGCGGTGACAGTCACGGTTGAGGCAGTGGTAAAGACAGAGGTAGTCGCAGTACCGCTGGCGGTGATGGTTTCGGTCACAGGGCAGTAGGTGACGGTCTCGTAGGTGACCACAGTTGTGATGTAATCCCCGGGGACAGAAGAAGATCCTGCGTCAACGCTGGTGGGAACAGCTGGGGTAGGGATGGTGGTCACGTGTGGGCCGGTAGGGACAGGAGAGGTCTCGCCGGGAGAGGTCTCGCTAGGAGAGGTCTCGCTAGGAGGAACATCAACGGAAGAAGTCTGGCCAGGGGGCGAGGTCTGCTGAGGAGGAGAGGTCTCGGAGGTCTGCTGAGGCGAAGTTCCCGTAGGCGTGCTCTGATCAGCGGTAGAAGTTGTAGAGGTCACTGGGCACACAGTGGTCGACAGGAAGACTGTCGAAGTAATAACAGTGGTTGAGTCCGCAGGGCAGTTGGTCACTGTGGAGGCACACTTCGTGATGGTGATCATGCTCGTGGTGTAGACGGTCGAGGTGGTGAATCCTGGAACGTCGGGGGTGCTCGGAGGAGCAGTCACCGATGGCACGCTAATGACAGGAGAAGACCCAGTGGGCTGCACGCCGGTAGGGGTGAGAGCAGGACCGGTGGGAGGAACTCCAGGGGTAGAAGTAGGAACCACCGAGGTGGGAGGGACTTCCGAGGTAGGAGGAACTTCAGGGGTAGAAGTGGGAGCCACCGAGGTGGGAGGGACTTCGGAAGTGGGAGGGACTCCAGAGGTAGGAGGAGAAGTCTGAGTCTGAGTCTGAGCAGGAGGGGTGTAGGTGGGTGTGCCAGGTCCGCAGTGGAAGTCGATGTTGCCAATGCCCAGGCCGCAGTCCTCATGACCACTGTTGTGAGGCAGGTGGAAGCTCACCGAGGTGGCGCCACCACACTGGTCATTGGTGATCTCGGAGCCGCCGGAAGAGCATCTGGCAATCTTCTTACAGGTCGATCCATCGGGCATGCCATAGTTGATCTGCACCTCGGTGTCCCTGGAAGTCAGGAGGTTGAACTTGTTGATGGAGAAGCCCGACCTGCCCGAGCCGCAAGAGATCTTGGGGCCCGACGAGGAGTCCTTCGTGATCGTGCCGGAAATGCATTTGCCCTGTTGCAGAAGAGGTGAGCCAAAGCGCCTGGGGTTAAAGGGTTCGGGCATGATAGGACAGGACTTACACCCTTGCCACCAAAGCTGTCGGTTGAGTGGAAACCATTGAAATCGAAGCCATCATAGGAGGAGAAGTGACCCAGGTCAAGGTTATGCCAGTTGTAGCCCTGGTGCTGCTGCTCCGAGCAGTGGTTGTCGGTGTTGCTGGGATTAGGGAAGCATTGGCTACTTCCCCACCACTAGAGACATGGGGTCAGTGACGGTGAAGACGAAGAGGCTCAAGAGATGGGACCATCACTCACCAGACCAGTAGCCTGGGCACCGGCCAGAAGGGAAAGTAAAGAGACCGAGTAGGTGGTCTTCATGGTGAAGACGACTTTTGGAACTGAAAGAGAGTGTGTTGTATGACAGGCTTATTAATATTGAACAGAAAAATAGAGTCCTTGTGCAATGTCGGAACCAGCGACACACGACAGAGCAACTATTCCAAGAGAAGGTGAAGTCGAAAATGGAAAAAAAACAAGGAAAAAAAGACAGAGAACGAATGTCTGACTTCCGAAACTGAAGAGGAAAGAGGAAAGAGAATGATTCAAGTCGAGAGGAGAGGAGGGGGAGAAGAGGAGCGCTTTATAAAGCGTTTCCCTCTTGCAGTGGTCCCACGGCCAGGAACGCACAAAGGGCCCAACATGGTCAGGGTCCGGTCCATTGCTCAGGTAGCCTGAGGTAGGGGATCAGGGGAACATCCATCAAGGAGCTGGTAAGACAATCTGAAAAGCGCCATTGTCGCAGGTTCAAGCCTTCCAGTCAAACCTGGGCAGACTAGCGCAGGAACTGTCAGGCTGGCGGCCATCTGTTCGCTACCAAGTCAGGCCGGCGCGAAACCATCACCAATCAGCGGCCGTTTCAGAGCAGCCGCCGGTTCTTGGTTCTTGCTCGTCGTTGCGCTAAGTAGATTGCACTAAATTAATCTATATGAGAAACGGAAGCCACTGGAGAACCGCCTAGTCCAGGTCCAGACCAGCGTTTCGCCCGCCTCTTTATTTAGCACCGCCAAGCCTTGTCGGCCTCTGCCTTGTTGCATAACCGCCCTGAAGATTCTTTGCTTCTTCATAACTTTTTGTTTTCTCTTACTCCCCCTCCCGGAACGTCTGGGGGATGCCCCCCCTGTCTCTCTCATTGATGATTTGACATGTCCAACGCAGCTCGTAATTTATTTGATAAACAGAAAAATAAAAGAAACCCCAGTGTAAACTTTTTGAACTTGTTTTGGAATTGGCTGGATCGCTGGAATCTACATTACCTGTAAAATAAGCACAAAAATAAAAACAAAGACAATAAATATGGACAATCGAAGAAGATAAAAGAAAACCTAAAAGAAAGACGGAAAATAGATGAAAAGAAAATAAATAAACACACAAATCGTTGCTGTAACACAAGGTATATCCCTAATATCCCTAACCACTCCGACTCCCAGGTTGCAACGTTATCTCGAACCTTTGGTCATGGATAGACAGTCGGTCCTTCGCGATCTATTTTTCTAGACCTTCCACCTCCGGCACAAGAGAGGAGAGGGGGTATGCCAAGACAATAAAACTCGTTGGGGGGTATGGCTGGCACGTCCAGCTCCCAATCGAGTAAGGCACGCCGTGCGACTCATTCACCCTTCAACATCACAAAACAAAAGAAATAATAACTACTATTATTATTAAGACTCGGCTAGTTAGTAGTGTCCCGGCAAGGATGTAACACTAGTAGCCCCTAGGCCGTCAACCGGTCTTTGATTTTTAAAAAGGAAGCTGGCTGCGACGGTGGGCGTCCATGAGCTTTCGCCGTACCGCTTCCCCGCCAGCGTATCCACTCGCCTTGCGTTTCCGTGTAGGGGTCCGCTGGTCCGAGTGCCGTGCGTGCCGGAATACGCTGGCGGGCCGCGAGGGAGAATTTGCGGGCATAAATTCACGGTGCTGCGGAAGTCGCAACAGTGCTTGATACCGGTTGTGGTTGCGGCGGAACGCAGTGACGATGCCACGGTCCAGGTGGTTCAAAAATTGTTCGGCACTGCTGGCTTGCTGCGAGTCCAGGCAGCGATTGGGAGTCGGGGTGCCAGTAGTGGGCATTGCCGAAACCGTCACAGGGGATGCAAGAACATCGTCATCAGACTCTTTGTCCATTTCATCGTCAGAAGATCCATCGCCAAAATCGATGAAATCTTCCACGTTGAGTGCAGCCTCTGGATCATCATCGTCATCATCATCCTCAAAAGAGCTATCGATTGCAAAGTCGCGGGATGGGTAAAAGGCCTCAGGGGGTCCCATGACCTGGCCACTAGAGGCGATATCATTCCCCAGTGCAGTCATCATCAGGTTGGCGCTCGACGCCAACATAGGGCTGAAATCGGCGTTATTAGGAGATGTAATAGCGTCCGTATCACTCTCATCAATAAGATGCATGGTGGTTGCCCGGGGGCTATTGTTTGCTGTCCCACATATACTGGTAGCAGCTGACTCAAGCCAGTCGTGCCGTGATGAGGCATAGGCGGGTATAATAACAAGGTGCTTTCCAGTGCAATCGACAAGGGCGACGGGCTTGTGTGGGTCCGCAACGAACGTGCCCATTATGGGTCCACGTCGGCGGGAGGTGGTCTCGTGCTTTTCCTCTCCTACGGGAACCAAGGAGGCGGAAGAGTCCCGACGAAGGATTGATCGCGGGTGTGTGATTGTTGCCGGGGGGGGGAGGTCTTCATCTGTTGTCTCGCCATCATCGGCTTGAAAGGGGTCAGCAAGAACGTTGGGGTAGGAAGATTATTGATAGGTTGGTGTAGTGCATACTCTCATATCCACTCGACTCAGATACAACAGAGACTGCATCAGACTCCACATGATAAATGTTGGAATGCCCGTAATCCGAGTCGGCATAAATTTCATCAGACTGTCGACGGGGGTGGCGACGAATCACTTCATTATCGTTTTCTATCATGCGACGGAGTTGAGGATCAAGGCTATCCTGCTGCAAGAAATCGCCAGGTATCTCATCCTCTGTGTGGGAGTCACTGTCGGAGGAAGAATCGGAATCTTCTTCAAAGTGCACCCGCCGTGCCACTGGTGTCTCAACGGCAGTTTCGCTGGCCAGATCGGTTTCTCCAAAGGCCTCCATGGCGCTGTATAGCTGGTCCTCGTCGAAAAATGGTGCCGCTGACAGCAGCATGTGATCATCAAACACATTGGGACCGGCCCAATCGTGAGTTTCTACCATGCTTGTGTTACCCACTTTATCCACTGTGTGCTCATCTTCAGATTCTACAATCAAGAGTTCCTCAAGTTTCTCGACGTCATGATCTTCATCATCGTCACCATCACTGATATAGTCGACGGCCGCATACACATCGTCGGAGCTATCATCCAGGTCAAATTCGTCATCACTGCTTGCCTGGTCATCATAGCTTTCATCTTCATCATCGGATAATTTTGTTTTCTTGACACGCTTCGTAGACTTCATGCCCGTCTTATGAGGCCGATGGCCATAAGACGGAGCGCGAACAGCTGGCTGGTCTTCTTCGTCGTCCGCATCCTCCGAGTCATCATCCTCGCTCGGCTCCTCCACTGATGTTACCGAGGATAGGCTTGAAGAAGAGGATCTTCTTTTCCGATCACCGCTCAAGGGTCCTAGCGAGACTGACTTGCTCGACCTTTTAGATTCATAATGATTCCCGAAATTTGATGGAGGACTCGAATTGCGGTAGTGTGATTGTTTGGCGATACCCTTCAGGGCCCGCTTGGGGGAGTGGGTTTTTGGCGGCATTGTTTCAATAACAGTCGTATTGTGAGGTGTTGGTTTGTTTTCCAAAAGAGAAAAAAGAATTGATCCTTATAAAAAAGAGTGGGGATATCAAGAGGGGGGTGGAAGGTTTTGAAGCAATAAAGTTTGTTACCCGCAATAAATGGATTGCGTCAGTACTTCAACGGTAGGTATGGAGGTCTATAAAGGCGGAGGATCGCGAGGTTCTTCGTTCTTAATTCATAAAAGCGTTAGGGAGGTAGGTAGGAGATTCGTTATCGTAGCGGAGGAGCGAGGTGAGAGGTGAGAGGTTGAGGGTCGGATACAAGGAAGGGAGAAAAGACGAGAAAATTGCTGCAGAGTGGCCACAAAAGCACCTTCCCGTCCAAGTCGGACGTCCAAGTGCTTCGTCTGCGAGTGTGCTGGTGGGCAATTTCGACGCTCTCAGATGCTGCGTCGAAAGAGGAACAGATAATCGTCAAGTCAAATTGGAGATATACTCGGAGCTGCTGGACTGGGGAGCCGGGAAAAGGCTGCCGTGCTCCCCAGCGAGGGATCTACAGCTCAACGAAAGCCATCCTGGCACGGAACCTTGACGAAATCTGATATATGGGTTGGTATGAGGTATAAATAGATATGCTTGAAGTAAAAGTTGTGGTGTGGATGGAACCGAGTCTGCGGTGTTGAAGGATGCAGAAGGGAAGGGAATGAGGGGTGGTATAAGATGTTTGGGGAGGAGGGAAAAAAAAGAGAGCAATCACAGGGAGGGCGATCCCGTACCGTAACCATCGCCCGTTACAGTAACGGAACAGTCTCGGTGGACCAATGTTTCTAGTCAGGGTGGGGTCTGGTCTCCGCCGGCCGCATCTTTCCCAACCATGATTGGCTATTGGCTACAAAAACGTGGATGACTATTGGCGGGTGGGTGTTCACCGCATCTTTTTTTCTTTTTTTTTTTTTTCTTCTTCTCTCTGTCCTCTTTCAGATGCCGGAACCAATCGCGGGGAGGAGATGGTAAGGCCATGAATTGAGGCAAGTCGTGGATGAAATCGGACGTAAAGTACAATACGGGAATTACTATGTTGTAGGTCTGACTTTGATTTCAAAGTGATTGCTCAGGGCACATTGAGACTGAAGGAAGAGACAGAAGGAAGGTTGAGAACCAAGACAAGGGAGCTGGTGAAAGATTCATAGCATATGCTCTTGTGCCAAACTTCCTCATACGTTGTCTATTCGGAGGGTTGATCAGACTACTATCTACCTAGGTACTTCCTGCGAGGCTTTGGTTGGGTACCTTAATCTGCAGATGGCATTATTAGATCGTCTTCCTACACCACTACCAGGTACTACGTAGTACCAACCAGTACAAGCCTTTTGGCCACGACACAGCAATACGAAAGGAGAGGGCATCCGATTGTCTATCAATTTATTCCATTACTCTTACTTGTCGAAGCTCATTCATCCATCCAATGATAAACCTCTGAGTTGATACCCGTGATAATAAGCCTCGGATCATTCTTCGATGGTGACTCATGTCAATCTGTCAGCCCACCAATTTGGCGAATATCAGGAAGAAAAGAACATCCCATAACCCTTCCCCCGGGACCCTTCTAGTGCATTTATAACGTACGGCAATAATAATGATACAGTTCTAGTACAGAAACAGGAACAGTGTAACTGCAGTTCCCTTAATCATAGGCATGCAGGCAAGAATGCAGATCGCTCCCGAGCCTCTGATAAGTGGTAGAAGAGGGGGGGGAATCCTCAATGGCGCGGAATGAAAAGATCCTGCATGGTAAGACTCATCAAAAAAAAAGTAAAAAAGTAAAAAAGTGGCCCTTGTCGACCTCAAACTTCAAAGTCAAAGAGGAAAATAAGAAAAATACGCCCCAATTGCCCAATAGTCCCATGTGAGGGGCATTTTCTGAACCGTGCTTCCTGCATGCTGATGCCCATCCTCCCGCCCGCCACCACCATCATCATCCGAAATATTTAGAAGCTAAATCGAAGCCTCTAGACTCCGCAAGTGATTCATCGAGTGAGTTTAGGATGATGAATCAAAATCTTATGCGGCGGAGGCAGAATTGGTCGGCCAGCAAAAGAATGGCTTTGATTCTGTGAGACTGGAATTCCTTCCAGTAAGGGATTCTTTGGTTGGATACGAATAGGATGGACGGATCCCCGTTCGATCCCGTCGGCCGGATTGGTCAGTTACGCCAGTGGCGGCTAAGCTACTGTACCATCCCCCAGCATAACCTGGATAGTTGCCCAGAGGTAAATGAAATGAATGATTCATAACGGATTTTGAGTTGCTTGATCCCTGTAGTAATTCTTTGTGTTTAGCCCCCCTCTCCATCTTTTTATTCCAACTAGCATAGGCCTATCCTTTGACCTCGAAATTCATGACCAGTCAAAGAAATTTAAGGTCTTCGGCATCATGGATGCTAGTGTCAAATGCCAGGGATGGGGAAAAACGTTTCCCCCCCGGATTTGCCTCTTTGTTATTCTTTTACCTATTCTTAATTAATTTCTTTCTTTCTCTTTCTATCCGTCTTAAATTTTCTTCTTTCCCATGACTAAACTTCCGTCTCCAATTTGCCTCATCTTCTCCCGCCTCGGCAACAGTTCTCTTCCCTTCCCTGTGGTTTCTTTCTCCACTCCAGTGGCAAGCAACAATGTCATAGAGCTCCAACTGAGTGGTAAAAAAAAGGAAAAGTAAAAATACAGGATAAAAATAATCTTCCGGTCCCATCGTACAGCGCTAAGCCCAGCCAAGGGGGCATTGCATTACCTGGCATTTACTCTCAGGTACATTAGTCTCCCCAGGAGCGCTAAGGGAAGCATGGATGCCTATGGCATACCACCTTCACTCCCAGGTGACATGCTGGGATTGGTTCAAAGAGGCGGTAAAGAGGAACAGCTGGCGATTACCCCAGTGCCTACTTATTTAGCTCCAGGGTAGGCACTTAAGTCTTGAACTGTCGAGCCTGTGAACGCAAGTAGATAGACACCTAGGTGGCATTGAATTGGCACTTGCCAGTGCGCCCGCTTGAGGAGAAAAGTGGTCAGCCGCGAGTAGAATACTGAGTACCCAAAATTGACAAGAAATCTGCCAGTTGTTCGCTTGGATGGACCAAGTAGTCGTTACAACACCTCATAGTGACTTCAGGCAGGTACTCCGCACGTCTATGCAGGACCTCATTGGTCTTATTATCTAGAAGCACGATGGGCCAGGATTTCCAACTACTACCTGGGTACCTAAGGTATCGTGGTATCTGCGGAGAAATCCCCGCCCGCTGCACCCAGCTGAGAAAGGAAATAATAGCCAATGAGATGGTACTAACTCCAATCCTTACACGTGCAAATGACAACATACAACCATATTCAAACATTAGCCCTTTGTCGTGCCAGTTCAAAAAAAAAAAAACAACACAGTTTAAAGTGGTGGTCTAGTGAAAGGGGATGAAAAAAATAAAAAAATATTCAACTCCGATACGGGGAATCGAACCCCGAGCTGCTGCGATCCATTGGAAACCTTCAGGTGGTCCTGAAAGGCAGCTATGTTAGCCGTTACACTATATCGGATGACTTGCTGACCAACATCTGAAATTTGGCTTCAAGTTAACTTCAAAACTTTTACTACATAGCTTATGCGCACCAGAGCCAAAAACTTTCTCGTAGCCCTAAATCAACGAGACATGATATGCATATCACCCAGATCCAACATCTGCATGATGAATTAGGATTCTGTCTATGAGATAGGCCCTTTGGAATATAATATTATGCCCACATACAACTGTATATCTTACTTCCACCTGATCCTAATACGTGCCTTACCTTGACTGGATGCCTCAATGTATATATTTGGGGGGGGAGGACGTACTCTGGTATCGACTATCAACTTGACAACATTCGCCCCACCCAACCATGTAGAATCACCATGGGCTCCCCCACGGGGGTCAATGTATAGCACTGCCACAAAATAGGCTATCGGTGCGTGAAGACACTCGACCCAAACTTACCATTCCGCCGACGCATAGTTGGGAATAATCACAATAAGTCCTGACCTGTGGCTGGGAACGAGACTCCGAGAAGAGCAACGGTCATTATGTTGCTGGATATTACGGCCTATAAATCTATTGGTATCTGATATCTGACAAACTGGAAAGTGTGAAGTCAGTCAGTCATATTGACACGGGGAAAATATGATAATCTGGACAGAGATTAAAGACAATAATTTCCAAGTGGCCAAACTTAGGAGCTCAGATAAACCATATAAACTACGAAGGAGAAAGAGGCAAAAATTCGAAAACCAGGGCAGCTGATCTACACCCATCCAAGGGAAAGTGTGAATGAGCGCAGGGCAGGGATTGCCAATGGTAATAACTATTACCGATGATTTTGTTGGATCACTCAGGCACAATCAAAGATAGAATAGCTGACTGCGGCTATTATATGTGAAACTCAGACCCCGGACTTCAGAGCTAAGAGCCGTGAGGAAAGACACCGCGGGACCGATGAACTTCGGAAGCCCACCAGAGGCTCGAGTCCATCCAAAAAAAGAAGGATCGGTCTTATTAACCCAGAATATAGGTTGCCCAATGGGCCGGCGCTGGCCAAGGTCGCATGAGACCATGACGAAACATATTCGGGGAGAAAAAGCAGCAAGGGGTGGGGTAGGTCCGAACTCTGAAGCAGAAAAAGAGGAGCTACAAGGCTGCCCTAAAGATTAAGGTGCTTGAATACGATCACGGCAGTAACTCGAGGTTGAAAGAAATCCAAGACCAGAACAAACTTCGAGTAGTTAATTCCGGCAGAGAGCCACAGCCTTTGTTTGCTAACACTAATTCGTGGCCCCGTCTACTCTCCTATTTTGCTTCTTCTGCCGGAGTCGCGGAGTATTTGGGAGCGCAATACTCCGCAGGAGGACCAAACAAAGAAATTCCAAGATAGGTTTCTTAGGTAGGTAAGATAACCCAGATAGAGAAAAGTGCGGATCGCTGAGGGAAGGACAATGACGCAGGTTCAACCAAAAGGAGATGGGGAATGCACGCCCCTCTTTAATCGGTAACCCACCCAGCTGCCCGATGATGTACAACACCCAATCTAGGCACACACTTCACCCTAACAAGCCCTCAAACCCAAACTTTTACTCCCCTCCTCATGCAGAATGTCAGAAAATGGATATCGTTCGGTCTTCTGATAGCTTTATTAGCGCTTACTAAAAGGCGATCACTCCTAGGGAGGTCGCCTTTATCACAAACCCTGTGTGTCAGGTGAGAGATCGGAGCATATAAGAAGGTGGGGGAGTACTCCCTGTCACCTTGTACTTTCACACCTACCACCCATACAGCCAACCTCGGTCTAAACAATCAACATACAATTCATCATGATCCCGCATCCTCGATTCAGCCTATTTGAGATCGAAGAACATGACTGGAGCCCAGACTGGGTGCAAGCGTATATTCAATCATTTCTCAAGCGCATATGGAAGCCTCAGACGTCCACACTAACTGAACCGACACCGGCAGTCGCAGTGCAGCGCAATTAACACACCCAGCTCGTATGCGTATAACTATTTCCTCTCTCCTCTTCCAAATACCACGCCCCTGCTCACTAATGTATTTGCATACAGTATCATCGAAAGTACGCAACGCACGAGAATATTCTCCGTGAAGTTCTCGCTCTTCTCTGCTAGATCAATCTTCTAGCAGCTCATTTACGCAACCTGCCTTTCGCATCCTAGTACCATCTCGAACCCTTACCCGACGGACTTGCATCGGAATGTCGCTGCCGTAAAGCTCAATGCACCGCCCGACTTTGATGTTAACAACACCGCCTCTATTTATTGGCGTACTGTTACTTGGATCAATTTACATTGGGCGGTCAATATGGAACGACGAAACTCAACCTCATATCTGCTACCCTTGCTGAGGCTCTTTCCCTTTTGACACCCTTTTGAGAATGTAGGGGCTTACACAACGTAACGAAGCCATGAAACAACTTGAAACATGATATTTATCTTGGAAACTCCTACCACATACGACCACAGGGTGTGGAGAACAGGGCTTCCCGTCCGCTCAGCCGTACTTAAGCCACACGCCGGCAGGTTAGTAGTATGGTGGGTGACCACATGCGAATCCCTGCTGTTGTATGTTTTTTCTTTTTTTTCGACTTTGCTTTGTTCTTTTTTCAACATCTGATATGCTCTGTATGGCATTTCTGCTGCTCCTTCTAAGGTCTTTTCAGCTGGGAGTTACAGATCTACTCCGTACATGCATTTTAGTTATCTTGGGTAGTTCCACAAACTTTGATAGACTGGCATCTGCTGCTAGGCATTGAAATACCTTATACTACACAATTGTCTACGAGCTGGCCCCGAGATCGGAGTAATATTAGATGCGCATGAAGCTCGCCCAAGATTACTATACCTTTGCTCGGGAGAAGACAGCATCCAATGCCATAAACCGAGTAGGAATAGCTTCCATCACTAGGGTTACATTTGTCACCACCCTGTTCGGTTGGAGCAGTCTGTACGTCTTGTTCGCCTTATAGTGTAATGTATCTATTATTAGTGATTGGATGACTATTGGTAAAACTTCAAGTTCTTATTTGGTCTTTAGATAAAATTTATCGGTAATCTAGGCCATTAGCTAACCCACCACGTCTTTCTGCTTAGGACAAATAAAGGCGACTCGCATTCTTATAGCGGTCAAAG
The DNA here is from genome assembly GCA_027569225.1 of Aspergillus panamensis. NCBI lineage: Eukaryota > Fungi > Ascomycota > Eurotiomycetes > Eurotiales > Aspergillaceae > Aspergillus > Aspergillus panamensis. The sequence goes on from JAPDER010000001.1 coordinate 1,112,934, forward strand.
ACCCTATACCAGACCGTCTTCATGTCCTCTTCTTCATCAAAGCCCACTTGTCGACTCTTGGTCAGATTCAGAGTCCGGTCGAAGCTGAAATGCATTAACCACGCCTCCAAGCCCTCACCCAACCAGACATTCTGAATATGACCCTCCCCTCCCAATTTTGCCTCCAGCTCTTTCAGCTCGGCCTGGTGCTCTTTAATAAACTGGCTTGGCGTGGGACTCGGGGTGCTGGGATCGGCCGGAGGTTCTCCAACTAGGCCAAAGTACGAGCAGATAAAAGACCGACGATCCACGAACGGGTATCCCTTCATGGTATCCGCAATGTTGTAGAGTTCTGCATTTTCTGCCTTCTCCGGATTCAGGGCAAGATGGATGGAAAATCGAGCGAATAGGTCCTGGCCGCCGTCGTTCGATAGGATTTCCCAGGACTGTGGAGAGCCGGGGAAGGGTACTTTGGAACCTCGACCCTTCACGTAGGCGTACAGGGAAGGATAGTTCATGAAAAATGCGGCGAGATTGTAGGCGTTGTCGTTAGGCACGTAGCCTACCTGTTTGCGTTGTCATGGGTCATTTAGTCCGATTATCTTGAATAGAAAAAGTTCTGAAAGCTTTTTAGGTTTATATCACAATATCACATCGAACTTCTGCCCACTTCCATTTCTTGCCCTGCTGGAAAGCGTTCAGGGAATCCCGAAGTGCGAAATAAAACAACTGATCTCTCCATGGACTGGGGAGCTCTCCGAATGACTCTTTGTATGGAGCCGTGAAGGGTCGCTTATGCATATGAATTCCGTAGCCCTTGAAAGATAATTGCGAGTTAGCATAGCACGTATACATTTATCATGATAAAGTTATTTTGGAAGCCAGTCACCTTCGTCCCGGTAGGTAAGATCACATAGGATAAATTCGGAGCCAAGGCTTCGACAGCCCCGAAGCCTCGCTGGAGCATTCCATTATTGGTTTCAGTCTCAGTCGGGAAATCTATATCGAATTTGTATGCTGAAGGTAGTAGGTGATGTTGTTTAGTCGATGATTGTAACGGCTGTCAAATCTATTTGATTGCCACCTACCGAACCAAAATACATGGGTCACAGTATCGACATCGGGGATTTTCTGTTTCAAGAGCTCTTTCGTCTCTTGCAGGCTGCCTTTGGTCAAATCAATCCCTGACACCAGGTTCAATTGCGGACGACTCGACCCGGTCGTCGCTGGCCAGTGGAAGCTCTGTAGGTCTAACGGGCGGTTCACCAGCGCGGTGACTTTGGCAAATGTGCCTTCTTTGGGGTGGTTTTGGAGGATTTCATTTACGACGGCCCAGCCGAGTATTCCAGAAGCGCCGAAAACGAGAGCGTGAGCCATTTGATGTGGGTTGAGTTGTAGTATTTTTTTTATTTTTTTTTTTTTTAGAACACTGGGGGATGACACTTCGAGGTGGTGGCGATTCTTATTTCCCTATTCTAAGACCCCTCTTTTGGCTTCCATGGCAGTGGATAGACTCTAGAGCCATCTATATCCAATATTGTGGAGCAGGAGTTGAGGCGGTTTGCAACTAGTTGTGAAAACCAGACCATACTGGTGCTACGTAGGAATAAGGATCACTAGTGCCTTTAAGATCAACCCAACTGTCAGAGAAACAGGCAACTGACAGCCGATGATACGACTGCGCCGCAGCTGGCGCCGTTAGGAATCCAGAGTGGCTCGGCCCCTAGGTAGCATTGGTGCGTGACAGGTGGAAGGGCATCGGATTTTTGGATTTCCGGGGCTTTCTCGTGCATCCGTAATCACCGTGATGATCATAATAGATAATTTCCAGCATAGACACTGGGCAGCCTATTAGATACAGAGCAAGTAGTCTTCTGGCTTGAGGGTGTAATGTCCTCCGGGGCCTCCGGCACTAGCACAGACAGCGCAGGCAACGACTGGGACTTCTGGCCTCCCGCAGATGCTTGTGCATTAATTCCTGGTGGCTCTCAGCCTCTAATATTTGTGATATATATGATGCTTTGACTGATATAGCAGGAGGTACTTGATTCGAGTCAGCGTACCTCGTGGTATAGTTTCCCCAAACGATTTTACCGGGTCGACCAGAGTAGTAGTTTACCCCTATAGTCTGGAAACTGACCCCCCTTTTTCACCACAAACGTTGTGGATTTCAGAAAATTACTGTATGTAGAAAAATCATGGAGATTTAGCCACCAGAAAGCGGGAGGATCTGCATCGAGTAAATTTTCCAGCTTCAATCTTGGAATTGACAGTGTGTTGGATGCAAGGCTAGATAAGGACCGCTGGGACACTAGGGTTACCTAGGATTCTGGGAGCTGATGGAAGAAGGATGGTCTAACTTGCTCAAGGGAGTCGAGAGGGAATACCGTATTCTTAACAGCAATATCTACTAGCAGACGCCGAGTGAGCTTCCAAAAGGACATCCCGTGTTAGGTGGATACCAACACCTATCACTAGTCATTGTCCAGCTCTGGGAGACTCTGGCCAATAGTTGTTTTTATATTCATGTTGTTCTTGTTACACTCCCCTGGCCCCCAACCCCTTGGCATCCTGCTGAAGAACCTGGTCTGCAAGAGTACTTCAATCGACATGTCTCTAGCCTTTAGGAAGACACGGCATATGCGGCCGAGAGCGAACAAAAGAATGGTCACTTGATGTCAGAGAAGCGTTTGGGTATCATATTATAAGACTTTCTTTCTGGTTTGTTCGATTTTTGGATTCTTTTCACTTTCGTTAGAAAATTCGCGCCTTCAAGGAGAGAACGACGGAAAGAGAGATAGACAATTACCCAATACAATGGGGACACTTCCGCTCCTCGTAGAGGCTCGAGTTGAGTTTTGCGTCGGTGCTGTAGTATTTATCCTGCGATGGTTTGCACGATATCAAACTGCTCCACGCTGGCAAGGGGATGATGTGTTCTCCATAATCGCCTTCACATGCTGGGTTGTTTTGTTAGCACCAGTGGAATATCTAGGTACTCTCCCCCAATATACTCGTCTATCACCTTCATGCCCAACTGGCCGACTTGAAATACCATTGAATAGCAACAACAGGGGCTCCCGCAGGCATCCCCGAGCAAGCAAGGCTAGAGTTCCCACCAGCCCTGGTTGAGCAACTGAGCAAGGGGGGTAAGGCCATGTACGTCTCATTCTATCTCTATTCCGTCATGGTATATAGCTTGAAGGCTTGCCTGCTTTTCTTCTACCAGAGATTGACGTCAGTTTGTCCTACCCGTGAGATATAAAATGCGCTTACATGAACAGGGCCGGCCTATCATGGTACAACTATATTCTGGCTGTGAGCGGATGTGCCGCAGCAGGGTTTATCGCTGCGATAGTGACTTTGCTGGCGCATTGTCGTCCTATTCAAGGGAACTGGCAGGTTTTACCATATCCAGGAGGTACACAAAGCAAAAGACACTACCACACGACTCATTTGCTGACCCTTCCTTAGATGAATGTAACAACGCATATGCCGAGAACATTGTTCTTGCAGCAGGAAACGTTATGTATGCTATTACCTTCTCTCCATCTGCCATAAAACAGTTACACTGACCACGGGCTTGTAGAACCGATGGTGCACTTTTAATCGTGCCTTTTGCAATGCTCTAGAAGGCACAGATACCCCTCCTAAGGTAAGGCCTCATAATAATTAATATAGTTTCGTCTGTCACTCGCTGACTCTTTCAGAAAACTGAAAGTCGGGTTTCTGCTCAGTCTAGGCAGCGCTGTGATTGTAATGGCTCTAGTCCGGTGTATCCTGACAGTCAAAAGTCCAGCCACGATCAACGAAAGTTCAATCTGGGCTTTTAGGGAATGCGTACATATATATTCTATCTTTCTATCTATCGAACATAGCTCAGAATACTAATATGCGATGTAACAACAGCTAGTCGCAATAATCGCCGTCAATGCCCCCATCCTCAACAGCCTGTTCAAGCCATCCCGCTGGAAGGGATCTAGCAATGAATATTCGGCCAATATTAGCGGGACTCATGAGCTACAGAGCAATAGGATTCGGCGAACCGCGAATATCGAGCAGCGGATGAGCAGAGATAGCAGCACTCTGGATCTGATTGAGAATGAACGACAGCCAGACAATGATAACATGTGGAGCGTGAAAAAGACGGTCGAGGTTAATATTGTTGGTACGTCGAGATGAAGGAGTTCTTTCATCGCTCGATTCTATCTCACCACATGCTGGGCTTCAATCGATAGCCGGGGTGGACTTGCTAATAGGTGGGACCGAAAGCGTGCTGGTACACTCATAAACTTTTCCAGACGTTCTGCACTATTATAGATTAAGCATTTTTAACGCTTTTATTGATTTATTCTCCGGCAAAAGCTATTATTTTTTAATTTTTATAATAGCATATATCAATTTGTTGGAAATAAATCATCATGATCTTGTAGTTGAGGCGCTAGTCCGCTTCGGGCCAGCTACATTTTTACCTCACTACCATCTCCAGACCATCTTCCTCCCTCTCATTAAAAACAAATCCAATTCTTTTTGAAAAATGACAAAAGACCCCACCCTCCAATTGTGCCACCTACTCCACCTACCCGCTCACCCTAGTCATGCGAACTTAGGGCGGCACTGGTCACCTACTAGATCTTGCACGTACAAAGGCGCTTGTACCAGCACTTCTATTTTCCTACTGAATCCACAGCCGGAGAGTTGACACGGATGTTGACTTGAGAGCCACTTTCATCGGTTGACCTAGCGGACCTAATGGTGACGCATGCTACTTCGTGGGCAGTTATGCGGCTGTGTAGCTATTATAACTTAATATTTTTACTTGAGACTTTGATAGGAAAATAACCTCTGCTAATACCCTACTCTTAAGGATGGACACTTCTTTGACTGTTGTGTGACAAAAACCTTGATTACTATGGATGGTATCCTCGTACTGACCCGTTATCTCATTGTTAGGATTCACTCATGTTGTGATCAGTTTACGGCTAACGAAGAACACAGGTTGACTACCAATCAAGCAGACCATAGCTCGTACGTACTGACATCAGGTGACCAATAAAATATTTCCTCCACGGAGGAAATCAGACCTCGAATTGTGCCAGCGCGCTCAAGGATAGCACCTTCCCACACAAGTCCGAAAGACTCTGCGCTGACATCTCGGGCAATGGGATACTCGCTCCAAAGTCCCGTGCCAGCCAAGTGCGAAACTCCATCTCCACCAAAGAATCCACGCCGTTTGACCGGAGAGAGATCCCGAGATCAATTTGGTCTTCCGAAATATTCAAAATATTTGCCAGCTTCTGCTGAACGGCCGTTATAACAATGTTTAAAGCTTCTTCGCGGGTTTTGGCGGCACCCAAGAGACTGGCCACATTGTCACTATCGTTGGAAAGAGATTCTGAGGTCACTGAGGACAAGGGCGAGCTCAATCGCCGGAACATCGGATAATCGAGGTGGCGTTCAGGTTGCATGCCGAGTTGACGGTACATGGAATCGTTGAGAATATTACACGCTATTTGGCCCCGAGACTGGTCTTGCGCTAGGAGAGCGTACTCTACTAGAGCGTGGACATCCTTCTCAGTGTGGGGAATTTCGTGGATATTCTTGAATAATCCTAGATTTTCCGACATGTATCCTATATCACGGATAGGGCCTAGATTGATGCTTGTGGCCTTCTGCCCTCTATGGCGGCGGTAGCTCGCAAGGCAATCCTGGAAGGTATTACCGGCGTTATAGTTGGATTGGCCCCTAAAACCTATGATGCCCGCCATTGAGGATAGCATGATGAAGAAATCCATATCCTGCGGCAAGCTTTGATGGAGATTCCACGTTCCCCGTACCTTCGGAGCTAGCGGTGCGTGCCAATTTTCATGCGTCATCAATTCAAACAGGCCGTCCTGGGTGATGTGAGTGATGAGTATACAGAAAGTACAGTGTAATGGTCAGTTGGTGTCTGATTACATACCTTTAGGAAGAATGCCGCCTGAATGCACCCTCGGATAGGTGGGAGATCCTGTTCGCATTTCTGAATGGCAGAGCTAAGTTCATGCTCATCTGATACATCACAGAGCATGATATGGGCTTTACAATCATGTATGCGAAGGTCTGATATCATTTCATCAACAGCAATCTTATTCCTCACAGAGCGTGACAGAAATATCAGATTGCGGGCCCCCTTGGAGGCCATCCATCGCGCCAGACTTCGGCCAATACCACCCAGCCCACCAGCCAGGACATAGGAGCAAGTGGAATCGAAGAAGAACGACGGAGGCGGCCTGACAGCCGAAACCTTATCGTTTTCGTCTGGCACAAGTACGATCTTGCCAATGTTCTTTCCCAGCTGCAATTTGCGTAGACCTTCCTCAAGCTGGCCCAAAGAGAGTACAGTTGTTGGTTGAATTTCGCGAATCTGCTTCTCCTGCCATAGCTTAACAATTGTTTCTAGTAAATCACGAACGGCACCGGGGCGTTCGCGTGAAAGAACAACTAGATCAACACCTGAAAAAGTTGCATTGCGCAGGAATGGTTCCATGCTTATTCGACCTCCAGCTAGCAAATCCCTCTTTCCAATCTCGATGAACCGACCGAATGGAGCGAGACATTCCCAAGTTTGCCGAAGAGCCTCCCCAGACAGACTATTTAACACCAAGTCGACACCCTTAGGGGTCATTCTCATCAGCGTGCGCGGGAACGTTAAATCTCGGCTGGAGAGTATGTGGCTTGGCTCTATTCCATAGCGCTCCACCAGGAACTGCTTTTTTTCCTTCGAAGAAACCGTGGCAAAAATCTCCGCGCCGATGAGTTGAGCATATTGAATTGCGGCTTGACCGACTCCTCCAGCTGCGGCGTGAATGAGAATCTTTTCACCCGGCATAATGCGCCCTACATCACGGAGAGCATGGATGACTGTGCAATAAACAACGGGCAGGCCGGCGGCAATATCGAAATCCAGATCGTCGGGGATTTTCATAACAAACCTTTCGTCAGCCCTGACCTTCGTTCTAAATGTGCCCCCCAAGTCCCCGAGATAGAAGACTCGGTCTCCGGGCTTTAGACCTGTCACGGCGGATCCAGTGCGGGTGATAATACCAGCTCCTTCGCTTCCCAGATTATCTTGGAAGACTTCCCCCATTGTTGCTAGGAGGTCTTTAAAGTTGAGGCCAACAGCATAGCTTGTCATCTCAACCTGCTGTAAGTCGAGTGGTTCCTCAACTACAGCATCAGGGACCCAGGTCAGACCGCTCAATGAACCAGGTGTGCCGATGCTAAGGGCCATTGGCCACTTGATATCGGACCAGGCAATCATCTCCACACTTTCTGAAGATCCTCCCCGAACATAGCGACTCCCATCTTCGTTTTCATCTATCTGACGGATTTCTATTATGCCATTTTTGAATGCGTACTCAGCGTTCTCATTGTTTGCACGACTTGAAAAGAAGTGTTCAGTAATGATATGACATAATGGCTCTAAAATACCACTTTCGTTAGATGCGTCCTGGGCTAGGATGGTCAGATCCACTCCTTCTGATTTGCGTTCCGATCGAACCGAGCGGATGAGGCCCGTTGACATTCCGAATAAGGGGTTATCGTCTGGATCCCCAGTGACCCATATGACACGCATGCATGTTGTTAGAAGAAGCTTGATACACTGAAGTTCGTCCGGTTCCATGTCCTGGAGAAGCGGTGTTTTCAGCTCGATCAGAGAAATACAGACAGAGTCTCGGAGCTCTAGCTTACTGACCTCCGACAGAGTATGAATGGAGCACTCAACATCTGGCAGAGAGCTTATCAGCCTTTCTCGCAGTTCTCCTGAGTTTGAAGCTTCGTCGTTGGAGAGGATAAGAATTTTTTTCAGTGGAGAGGAGGAGCTAGAAGGCTTAGCAACCGACGTGCTGACCATGAAGCTATGGGTGTTAATTTCTGGAACATCCACAAGCGGAATTTCAATATCCACTCCAGAAAAGCTCGCTTCCTGGAGGCATCGATGCCATTCTGAGGGCGAAATAAAAGCACTCCACTTGCGGCAGGGTTCTTTCCCAAGCCACCAACCTGGCAAGACACTAAAAACCATATTGGTGAAGAGCATATCACCTCCGTACCCTTCATGAAGGATAAGCTTCCCCCCTGGTTTCAACAATGAGTGCACATTGGTAAGAGTCTTGTGAAGACTAGACGTCGCATGAAGAACATCGTACGCGATGACTATATCAAAATCGTTCGTATCGAATCCTTGTAGCCGGGGCTCAATCTCAATATCCAGTTTCTGGAATTTCAATATGGACTCCCACTTTACCAAACGCTCTTTTCCTTTGGAGAAGAAACTAGGAGAAATATCCGTATAAACGTACTCAGAAACCCGTGGGGAAAGCCATGTCAGCATGGTTTGAGTGAAACTGCCTGTTCCTGCCCCAATCTCTAACACTTTAAGGCCTTTCGCTTGATCCTTCAGAAGCGATACATAGTGCCTGGCAAGGTCCGTCCCGGGTCCGTGTAGCGCCTCCTCATAATAGCGATCCATAAGGTCGTCCTGTCCAAACATCAGGAACAAAGGGTCCGTTGTTTGTTTTAGAATGGATGGGATTTCAGAAGCGACTCGAACGAGAAGAGCGCCTCGCGCAGATGAGTTGGCTGCGTCCCGATACAAGTTCTCTTTTATCACCGGATCAGAAGCGTACTTTTGCCACTGCTCAAATGGCGCAAAGGATATCGATCCCATGAGAACTCCAGCGGCAATACTTTTCAGAGAATCGTATAATTTCTCGTGGTGCCCGGTCAATGTGTTCACGGGGAAGGACTTGAGGGCCGTCAGCGCGTCCGTTGCCAGCAGTGTGGCTGCAAGTTGAAGAGAGCTATACATGTTGCCCATCTTTTCTCTCTCAGCCGCTGATTCGCTATAATGACTCCAGCTCTTCAAACCCTCAAAGGTAAGATACTGAACACTTGGTGTCCAATCCAGCTTGAAGCATGTTTGGGGAGTGAGTTTCTTATCAGTTCCCGTGGATTGGATTGGTCTCATCTGACCATTGTCAATGGAAATAACGCCTTTCGCCGTTGTGCTATCCCATGCTTGGATACTATAGTCATACACTCCATGCGCAGCCAGAGAGGCGCTCCCGGTGCAAGTAAAGGAACGCCCAGCAACGCTCGAAATGTTGGCAGAGACCCATACTGACTTGAAAAAGGTTGGCACACTAAGTCTCAGCAAAGCGGTATCATCAATAGCGAGCTCTCTAATGGCATGCAGCCCCAGATGCAACATGCTATCGAAAGTCGTTGGATGGATGAGGTGTGGGTACATATGACGACTAGGCATCACTGACTCTATATCGGGAGTTGTCACAGTCCCAACGACTTTAATTCCTCCAACAGAGTTACTTGCCCGGACATGTGAGAGATTGCGAAAATATGGACCGAAATTATATCCTTGGCTGTTCATCTCGGTGTATACTTTATCGCTATCGCGGGGAACAACGGCAAGGGACAAAATCTCGTCCCAGCCCTTTTGCCAGGATTCGGTGTTCTCGCGGGAATCACGTCCACCATCCACTATATTTTTGGACTCCTCATACTGGATGGAAATATAGCCCGTACAATGAAGGGTCCACGAATCCAGCTGCACATCGTAGGATGTGACACGGAACTTTTTCCATGTCGAGGATACCCACTGGATTGATTCATCCACCGGGGAGAGAGCCAAGGATACTTCGATACCATCCGCGTCATCTGGTATGAGAAGCATGGCTTTCAAGGATACATCCTTGAGCTCGAAACCTATAAGAGAACGAGAGCGATCTGAAATCTGCCTACTGGCTTCAATGGCCATGACAAGATATCCTACACCGGGAAAAACACAGTCATTGTTTATCTGAAAGCGTCATCGAGCATCGTCAGAAAAGAAAAATTGAAAACAGAAAATAGATTTAACTGACCTTATGGTCTTGCAGCCATGGATTCTCTGACACTCGCAAGAAGTGTCTCCACTTGGGATTCTCAGGATCCCAGTCGGCAACCGGAGCACCAAATAGATCATGGCGTGGATATTGTCGAAGACGAGCTCGTTTATAGAGTCGGCTTTCTTGCCACGAGCTGTCTCCATGGTAGAAGACGTATGGGGGAAGATCAACGAGTAGGCTGGGTGTTTCACGCTTTGTTCTTTGTGTGTACTGATTGACGCTTTGGATATTAACGGGAACCATCTCAGTATTGAGAGTCGCAGCGACGGAGAGAAGGCTGTCTGCACTCTCGGACGTACGCATTAGCGAGGGAAGATACTTGATATCTGGGTAAGCCCGAAGTGTCTCCTTCACAGCCGACTTTAGTGCCGAGTGTGGGCCAATCTCAATCACATAATCTAACCAACGGCCATGCGATGAGTTCGATTGGGCTTGAGAGCGATCAGGGATGAATGAACTCCCTGCATCAAAGCACATTTGTTCAAGGGCAGTTGAAAATCGTACGGGGGAAGTCATGTTGGTCGCCCAATACGCGGCGTCTAGCGCGGTGTCTGGCTGCAATTTCCCTGTGACTGAGGAGAACATCTTCACTAAATACCCGTACTGTGGTCCCAAACCTGGTGGCAGTTCTTCAAGGGCACTCAGATACTCTGTGGCACTCTCTTCCATGAATTTCGAGTGATATGCTCTCTGGACGTTCAACTTCCTGGTAAACACATCGCGATTACTGAGGTCTTTGATAAGTTCATCTATCAGAGCCTCATCTCCGGACACTGTTTGGTTACTTGGGGAATTATAGCAGGCGACGCTTAGTACTCCTGGAAGGCGTTCTTTTACCTGATCAATGTGAACTTGCAAAGCTGGGCTTTCCATACCCACTGCAACCATGGCGCCTTTCCTGGACTTCCAAGCGGACATATAGCCTCGGAAATAGGCAACCTTCCAGGCCCCTTCGCGAGATACTTTGCCCGCGCAATATGCAGCAGCTATTTCTCCAGAAGAGTGGCCGACTACTCGGGAAGGGTAAATATTCCAGCTATACAAAAGGTCGACCAAAGCAATCTGAATGGCGGCACACGCAGGGTGAGCGATAGACGGATGATGAACCTGTGTCAGCGATTCATCTTTCCGAAGCTCGTCTAGTGGAACAAAATGCAAAAATATCTTAGAGATGCTCCTCTCAATTACGGGGGTAGGAAGTAACTCACCAAGCAAGGACCACGAACTCCCTAGAGACTTCATATACTCCGCTGCATCTTCCAGTGACCGACGGAACACCTCGTATTCCATCAATTGTTTGCCCATATTATGATATTGTGCGCCTTGGCCAGTGAATAAAAACCCAATCCGCGGGACGTTCTTCGTATTGCAGGTATACGAGTTTATTTTGTCGGCAACAAGCTTCTTTTCAAGGTCTTGGAGAGACTTGGCCACAATGAAGGTTTTCCACCGCATACGCGATCTCTTATATGCGAGTGTATAGGAAAGGCTGTCGAAGAGTTCCTGAGATTCAGAAAGGCCTTCTGATAATTTCTGCTGGATGTATTTTTGCAGCACAGGGACATATCTTTTCCATCCGTCTTTGTCATGCGAGGAGAGGAGGAATAGACTTGATGGCCGAGGTGCTGTATGTCCATCCATACTGGAAGCATGATGGCCATTTAATCTATAACCATTTGTAGCCACTGTTGACTCCGTGTTCGCCAATGCGTGAGAATCATGGTTGTTGTCTGTATGTTGGCCATTGAGTGCTGAATTCTCAGACGACGATTTCGTAGAGGCTTCTTTGTCCTCTGTACTAGGCTCATTGTTACTCTGCAGAGCAGCTAACTGGAGGTCAATTTCCTGTTGAGATGGAATATTGACTCGGGTATTATGAGCCCCCTGAAGGCCTTTAGCTGCAAGGTAGTTGTGAGCGTCATCCAGGATACAGTGGCCATTGGTTCCACTCAATCCAAAGCCGTCAATAGAAATTCTTCTTGTGCCCGATACTTTGGGCCAAGGTATGCAGCTGGTTGGGAAGGTAAGATTCAACTTTTCAAGTGGAATTCGGGGATTCACTTTCTCAAAGTTCACGTTCGGTGGTATTATCCCCGTCTCTAGGATCAAGACTCCCTTTATCACGGCTGCAATACCCGCTCCACCTTCCAGGTGCCCGATGTTTGGTTTCAGGGCCCCGACAATGAGTGGTCCATCTCGCTTCCTACTGCGGGACTGGAAAGCATTCGCGATCGCTTTTGCCTCGATCGGGTCGCCAGTTGGTGTCCCGGTCCCGTGTGACTCGACATAGAGAGTTGACGCTGGATCTAGACCGGCATTGAGATAGGTCTTATGGACGAGAGCCTCCTGAGACTCGCCATTTGGCACTGCTATCCCCGGTGTGTTCCCGTCTTGATTGAGCCAGGTGCCTCGGATGACTGCCCGAATTGTATCGCCATCCTCTAAAGCTGTTGAAAGCCGTTTAACAATGAGCGTTCCAACGCCTTCTCCTCGGGCATATCCATCAGCGCGATGGTCGAAAGTGAAACATTTGCCTTCGTTCCCCAAGAAGCCGTAGTGGCTCATGGCAAGAAAGTCGACGTTGAAGCCGATGAGGTTTAAGCCACTTACGATAGCCTTGGAGTTTACCGCACGTTAGAGCTATCTGCTTCGCGTGGTTTTGGTTTTGGGAGCTCACCATATCGCTCTCTCCATTTTTTAGGCCCTGACATGCCAGGTGGAGAGCTACCATGCTGGTAGAGCACGCCGTGTCGACGGTCATGCTGGGCCCCTTCAAATCAAAGAACCAGCTCACTCTTCCAGAGAGCACCGAGTTCTGTGTTCCCGTTGACCTATGCTTCAGGCAATGCTCTGTGTCGAACTGCGCGGCTGCACTGCTGTCGTGGTTGAAGCCAGACACATAGACAGATGTATTCGATGATATGGCATTTTCCATCGGAATTCCAGCTACATCGTTCATAAATGTTAGGCTGTGGCCAAGCAAAACCCGAAAGGGGTTAATTGAGATGAGATCAAGTGCAATTTGGGGAGACAAGGGAGAGAGATAGAAGAGTAGAAATAGTTGGGTTGATGACGCACCGTTTTCAAGTGCATGATACACGTTCTCCATCAAGATCCGCTGCTGTGGATCGAGACTCAAGACTTCGGACTTGCTCACTCGAAAGAAGGCGGCATCGAACGCCTTAGGGTCTTCTTCCAAGAAATGGGCTCCCTTGGTAATGATCTGTGGAGAGAAATGAGCGGGGTATTCCTCTAATTTCGAAAGCAAAATATATTTGGAAACTTACTGCCCCCTTTCTGTCTCGATCCGGATGATAGTATGCATCCATATTCATTCTCTCTTTTGGAAATGGAGTACTTGACTGGCGTGCTTTGAGCAGAAATTCCCAAAACTTCTCGACATCTGTGGCCTCTTGAGAGAACCGGGCAGAAAGCCCGATAATCGCAAGGTCATTTCTGGTATCAATCATACTGACTGATCTAGAGGATATAGCGAGATTTTTTTTTCTTGTCCCTGGAACTTCCAAAAGCGAGAGAAGCCAAATTCAACAAATAAAAGAGGTTTTCAATTCTAATCCAAGAGGATGACATGGGGTTGTTTTGGTTATATATGGGATCCCCAATCTGCCAACGATTGCTGATATTTTCTAAACGAGTCTATCAAAGCTCAAATCGATGAAATCGGCTTACATGCATATCTCCAGATACTATACGGTCGCTTCTTGGCCCCTTGTCGCCCTCACCATTGTTAACAAACGGAGGAAGAATACGCCGAATGGATAGCTCCAGGCTCCACATCAAGATCGAATCGTAGTATCGGGTCCTAGGGCTCACAGCTTTGGATGCTTATTGCAGCCTCGTTGCTACCAGAATACAGCCTATAATCTTACATACATACCTGCTGAAATGCACGGCACGGCCCAGAAACCAACCCGGGCATATGTAGCGCTTCCCGAGTCAAGACGATCTACCTCTAGTTGTACAAGTTTTAGGCCGATGTTATTCCCAACATGCACTGTAGTCCTTTTCCCCTCAGCCGATTTTAGTTTCAACCATTGAGGATTCAGAATTCGCCAATAGCCGCCCAACAAGCCGAATGGGGGGCTGAAGATGACGTGAGAGAGCTCGGTCCTTCAGAGGAGGGCCTTAAGGCGAGACAGCAGATCTATACTTCTTATATTGCAAATTTGCTATTCTTGGAAATATAGAGCTGAAGAATTGAACTGGGTACTAGTTGCGGGGGAAGAGGTCATTTATTTGTACTTTCGAGGACCCTTGCCGTTCCATCTTCGTTGTTGGTTTTTCAACCTTATTGGTGCTCGTCCATGCATGCTAAGGTATTGGTTGATATAGGATGTTCTATGAATGTTGGGTTGCTGGGTAGAAGGTGCAAAATATAATTCCTCTATAATGAATTTAATTCTCCGCATTTACCACTTAATCCGATATAGTGTAACGGCTAACATAGCTGCCTTTCAGGACCACCTGAAGGTTTCCAAAGGATCGCAGCAGCTCGGGGTTCGATTCCCCGTATCGGAGTTCTTCGTTTTTTATTTTTTTAATTTTTTTTCTGTCTCAGACCGCCTTGAAACCGCTGATTGAAAACCCTACCTTTCCAGCGGGCGCTTCCCCCCGGTTACTCTGTTCTTCTTAGTTCTGGCAACATACCTACCTACCTACCTCGGTACTACTTCGTGCGGCTGCTTCATCGGATTGGGGAATACTTTAAGAACTAGCACCAGAGTATATCCTGGTTCCCTTTTTTTTTTTTTTTTTTTTGTTTCCCTTTTGACGTTTGCATAAGGACTAGATGAGGCAATCCTTTCGACGATGACCGTGTCGTGGATCATCACAGCTGCCAGCGCCCGGGGTAGTTCTAGGGACGGCGCAAACATGAGTGGTGACGCTTGTTTGCGATAATAATGGTAAACTTTCCCTTCCACTGATCGATCCTGTATCAGCTTCATGAAAATGGACTCTATATTAAAAGCCTCTTGTTGAATGAAGTACATGCTTGAATTGACTGGTGGAAATACTATCATAAAAATAAGATATGTTCTCTGGGGCATGCCCCTTACCCTACAATGTACATGTATGCACAAACAAGAGGAGTAAGTATAACCTCAGATAGAGAAGCTTAGTAGCTTAGTAGCTTACTGAAGGATGCCGTAGATGGTCATGTCATGGTGGTAACGTACGTGTTGCTTGTAGAAGGCGTCAACAACTCCCAAATTAAAGTTTGAATACACAAATAAAGCTCCGAGGTAAGCTTCTACCATATCTAGCAAACACCATTTGATAAGGCCAGCTAGGTCAAATCGTGTTGTTGTTCTGGAGGAGATGGTCCAACCTTGTGGGCCCGCATTAGAAGAGCTCAGTCTATCGTTGATCACGGTTTAGTTAGCAGTGGGTTCAGTGGTTTGGAAAAAGAGCGGAGATGCTGTGATTGCATTGAAATTTAATGAGTTATGATATATTTCTTCATCTGGGGATGTCAGATATAAGTCATCCGATATAGTGTAACGGCTAACATAGCTGCCTTTCAGGATCACCTGAAGGTTTCCAAGGATCGCAGCAGCTCGGGGTTCGATTCCCCGTATCGGAGTTTATTTATGCATTTTCTTTTTTTTAAAATCTTTTTGGGTCTCCCGCTCATATCTCGAACCTTCTTTTGCTAGAGTTGAATTAATGGGGTATGAATTTGCACCAAATTAATAAAGTCATTTATACTAACGCGTGGATCATTAAAGCGTAAAGCTCTGGGAATCGTATACATAGACCAAGACAAGACTCCAGCCCGGGTGGAAAAAAAATCCTGTCGAAGGATTAGGATAGGAAAACATAACTGGTCATCAGTAAACATCACTCATAATTCATGTACCTGGGTATGGCGTAGCTTTGGGAGCTGCAGGTTGTCCATTAGACTTCCAAATACCCAAGATCGATCTCGACCTCGTCGGCTTTGGGGGATTGTCGTTCGCGATCGTGGCATCGGTGTTGGTATCATTTGTATCGCTGCTGTTTGAAATGCTAGTTTCATTGTTCTTCTCCGGCTTCACATTTTCCTGCTTTCCGTTCTCCGACGCAGCCTTGGTTTCTCGGGCTTGCTGTGCTGCTTTAATACCCTTTCGGACTTCTGCTGTAGAGGCTCCCTGAGGCGCTGTAGTCGTGAGGGTCTCTGTGCTTCGGATCTGAGTTCCATCTGAGGACTCCTCGTTCATCTTGCTGATTTCTACCTCGGTGACGAGGCGTTCGTTTTCTAGGCGGACCTCGCGTCCTCGTTTGTGGCAGTACCAGAGGACAAAGAGGAGGACTGACAAGGAAGTGGTTAGCAAGTTGTCTTGTCGAGTTTAATCCGTAGGAAAGGGGGTCAAGTCAAGGTACTTACTGAAAAGCGCCAAAGACCAGAGCACATTCATGCCCAGGACAGCGGGGAACCGAGCCCGTAAGAATGCCATTATGGATCGGAGCATCCCCACAAGCGCGGCCGGTTTTCCCACAAGCTCCTTCAAACTGGGGACTTGGATCCCCATCTTGCTGGCAGCGGCGGCTGCTTTACCGATAGTGTCAACATTGATTCCGCTCTGACTGGCTCTCGCTGAAGCAGCAGCGAGCATCTCCGGAGCCAGAGACTCCGTCCACCGCTCGGGGAGCTTTTCAATCAGTTTCTGAAGGAATGTTGGTAGCTGCGAGTATGTATCTTGTAGTTGCTTGTTCCCGTTTGTGAGTAGCATCTCGAGATCACGGTATGCGGTCGGAACGCCGTTGACGAGATCTTTGAAGATCAGCTTAAACTTCCGGAGAAGTTCTTGAGTTTCGTCGCCCAGTGAAAACACTTTGTTATTGTCTGCCGCTAAGTTCAACCGTTCTAGAACGTCTATCATATCTCGTTTCTCTTGGTCTGCCTCCTGGGCGTCTGCATCGGTGGTCTGGGTGGTATCCATCTCGACATCGTCTTTTTTGGAATCCTGGATTCGAGAGAAAGGTAAATATGTTAGCTTAGGGAGCCAATTGAACGTGACCCAATGGAGCGAAAATTGCCTACATGTTTTTCTATTGCTGCCTTCTTCCACGTCCAATTCCAAGATTTTTTCTTTTTCTCCGTCTGCGTCTGCGAAGCGCTTTCCACTTTCGTAGCAGGAGTCGCGCCACCCGAGGCCCCCGTTTCCTCTTCCGATCTTGTTCTCCGTTCTTCTTCTCCTAATTCTCTGCCGTATTCCTCCACCGGTGACCTTGGGGATTGTAAGTCTAACTCATCATGTGGTCGGACCCCAACCTCTCTAGAAGGAAGAATCGGTTCTTGGGCTGAGGGCGACTGGGTTGCGGGTTCGGAGGTGACGTTTTGGAGGAAGGCTTCGTCTTCAACAGATAAAACGGGATCATGGGACTTCCTTTGAAGCTTATGCGATTGCTTCTTGCTCTTGAAAAAGCTAAATTGCTGCATTTTGGCTATTTCATTTCGTGGTGTCTGCGAGGGAGGGTTGGGAGGAGGTCTCTATATTGATGAAGGTGGTAGGGAGAATCTCTGAATTAAATTTTGAGGAATATTGATACACGGAACAGAATAGGCCACTATTATTAGATGAGTTTAAAAATCAAGGATCGGAGAAGAGAGACGGGTTTGAAAATGGTGGCGTTCCGTCAGTGGTGGTGGTAATGTTGATGCTGGCGGGTGATGACGATGATGATATCACTAGTGGCCTGAGGTATGGGAAAGCCCCACCTCAGCCACATCTGTACCGCCACAGAAATTTGATTGGTCGATCGCTGGAGGTATACATTTCCGAGATGAGGTCCTGGGGTTGGGTGCGATCCATTTAAACTGAGGAGGTAAAGACTGGAGCTGATCATTTTTTCCAAATGAAAATACCGGGGAGCGAAATATTGAATTTCCCGCCTAAGACTGGTTAGTGAATTGCTAAGTGGGACTTGGAAGCCACCTCAAAAAAGTACGATTGTAAGGCGGTGCGGTGCGTTGAGTTTTTTTCGTGGTAGGTACCTCGATCGTTTGGCCACGAAAGCCCATCAACCAGGGAATTCATCTCAAGTGTCCTTAGCAAATGAGAACGAAAAGTAAGAATTTGAGAAATATCTACCTGGCAGCAATGCAGACCTAGGTCGACGGGTATCAATCGACAACCCCAGCAGCCCCATAGCACATTGCGGTGAGGAGATCGCTGCTCAATAGGTCCGAAATAAATCCCCGATTCACGGTTGATTCAATTTGATTGGCGCTTTCTGAGGAGTGCATTTTGCTCGCCTTACATTGTACACGCAGGTTGCTGGGAATATCTTATCCCCAACATATCCCCAAACTCTCTCTCCATGTAAGATTAACCTGAAGATAAGCAGAAGAACCAGACCCAGAAATGGCCCCCCGCTATTCCAGTGTAGCCGTTATCGGGGCTGGAGCAGCGGGCATTTCAGCTCTACGAGCTCTTCATGACGAACAAGCTTTTGAAACGATCCGCGCTTTTGAACGGCGCAGGACTCCTGGGGGAACATGGAATTATGATCCCGTTCCCCAGCCGTTTCCAGGGACTTATCCCTCGCCGTTGGATGCAGACTATCCTTACCCTCCCGCACCTTCCACCTTCCCGTGGCTCACGACGCCGCCAGTACCCGAAGATGTCACCATCCGAACGGCGATGTACAGTTGGCTGGACACTAATATCCCAGCCGACCTGATGTCATTCACACACACGCCACTACCTCCAGTTAACTCTTTCCTCTCGACGGAACGGTACGGGGCAGGAAATCTGACTCGTCCGTATCATGTCGTGGCTCGATATCTAGGGTATTTGGCAGATAGATATAATGCCGCAATATCATTCAGCACGACCGTGGAATCAGTGGAAAAAATCTCCTCTGGAAAATGGCGACTAACGCTTCGACGTCGAGAAATCTATGCGGAGACACCACAAGACTCTTGGTGGCAGGAAGAGTTCGACGCTGTTATTGTCGCTACTGGCCAATTCAATGTGCCTTACATCCCAACCATCGATGGCCTCGACGACATTGTGAAAAGTCATCCTGAGGTACTGGAACATGCAAATGCAATTCGATCTCCAGAACAGTACACAAGGAAACGGGTCATTGTTGTCGGCGGCAGCTACTCTGCCGGGGATATCGTGGGTGATATTAGTGGTGTTGTGCGACGACCACTATACTCATCGCGACGAGTATCGAACCCGCTTCTAACCGAAGTCTGGAATCTACCCGGAGTAGAAACGGTGCCCACAGTCGCATGTATTCGAGGTCAGAGTTCTTCTCGAGTGAAAGTCACCTTCTCCGATGGGTCAGAAGTGGGTAACATCGACAAGATCATCTTCGCCACAGGCTACTGCTTCTCTTTCCCATTCCTCACTCCTAACCCAGTTACGCTCACTAACCGCGTGTCCGGATTCTATCAACACCTGTTCAAAATCGGAGACCCTTCTCTGTCCATCGTCGGCATGACGAGAGGACCTTTGGGCTTCCGGTATATGGAGTACCAGTCTGTGGCTGTTGCAAGGCATTACGCAGGACGTGGCTCTGAGCTGCCGAGCCAAGAGGACCAGGAGAGATGGGAGAGGGAAAACCTGGAGCTCAAGGGCGATAGTCCCAGCTTTCATACTATCGTAGGGGAGATGAAAGAATACATGTCATATTTACGAGCATTGGCTGGGCCTCCTATGGTTGGAACGGCTGGGTATGAGCTACCCAAGTTTGAGGACGAGTGGGCATTGAGATGGCCTGTGGTTCTCAGGATGAAGGATCATTATTGGAGGAGGGTGAGGCGAGGGGAGACTCTTAGAGCACACATATGAGAATTGAACGGTGTATATATCATTGGTCTTTTTCTTCATCGGATAGAAAGATACCCTAAAGTTGGAAAAGTTGTCATGGCACCTGACGCCTCGAGTCTTGCACGTGTGCGGAAGGAGCGTTATCTTCCCAAACCATTCAGATAGTATTAACATTACTTCTATTGCTTTGCATTTTTGCATACCCTCAGCAAGTAACTGCAAGGAATAATTCCCAAGTTCAATTCATCTGTTATCGATGAGAAATGCTATAGCACAAGGACTTGCATTCAAGATTAGCAATGAAGGGCAACTTTCTCCATCTCTTCTACATCTAGGTCTATGAGCCCTCCATCGTTTGTCAATATTCTTGAAATAGGGAACATGTTGCACTCGGAACTTATAAGAATTCGGGGATATCAGCGTCTAAATTTTACCCGGAGCATGCGATAGGTTAATTCGGCCGCTATACTCCAACCTGGCAAGATTTCAAGCGAGGCTCATGTGAAAAGCAGTTCATGTAACGCCATGGGGGATGGGGGGGGTTTGTGGGATATTTTGACGGACATGTGGGTTGGGCTACAAGAAAGGCTCATGATTCTATAAGAAGCTTCCTACCTCATGAACAACCTCAGATTTGCATTGTACAACCTTTTTGCGCATAATGGAAAATATGACGGGATATTATACCTCAGCCTCGATAGGTGTACTTACAGGCGTCCTGGGTTTCTTGCTGGTCCGTATTCCTTCCTTTCTTTTGAATACGGCACTGAGTCTAGATATTTAATCCATGTCAAGGTGATCTTCCAAAAGTCAAGAGGTCCCCTTTTCAAGTATCCTGGGCCTTGGAGATCAAAATGGACAGAACTTATCACCGAGTTCCACTGGGTGCTTGCGTCTCGAACCCAATACGTACACTCTTTGCACAAAAAATATGGTTGGATAACAGCGCCCCGTCGTGCCTTTTTGCCCTTTTTCTATCATTTTTGCGCTTGCTAATTTCCACTTTTCTCACTGTTAGGTCCTGTTGTTCGTTTAAGCCCATATGAGATAGATATTTCCGACCTTGAAGCCACCAAAACGATCCACAAAGCTAAGGGTGGTTTCCTCAAGTCATCATGGTACCAAACCCTGTTGCCGAAGGTTGTTGAAAATATGTTCAATACAAGCAACCCTCAGTTTCACAGCCGTCACAGACGACACCTCTCCTTGCCTCTGTCAGACACCAGTTTGCGACTAATGGGGCCAAAAATAGATGAGAAAGTTAAATTGGCTATTTACAACATGCAGGAGGCGCTACAAACACATGGGGTCACGGATGTATACAAATGGTGGGTGTATATGGCTACCGACATCATTACCGAGTTGCGCTTTGGTCAATCATTTCGCATGCTAGAAGATGGCAAGGTACTATTCCAGTAATCGTTAAGAATGGTGGAGGGGTACATATTGAGAAATAGGATGAAGGGGATAAAGCTGACACTACGAGTTTTATGACATAGGAAACTCAATTTATTGCGGGCCTCAAAGCTATTGTCTCTTTTGAAAGACTGCTAACTACCTTTCCTAATGTTATGCATCTAACCTCGCGTATTCCGCCAGCTTTATTACCCAAAAAGCTCAGTCAAAGCCGTCGCACGGCACAGGTTGCGGTCCACATAGTTCATGACTATAAACGGAGGCTGGCTCAAGCCGATAATCCTCCACTTACCCTTTTTACGAACTTGTATAACGCCGGTGAAAATGGTCTCAGTGACACTGAAATTATAAGTGAAGCTTTCGCGTTCATTATTGCTGGTAGCGACACAACTGCCAGCACTTTGACCTATCTGGTATGGTCGGTCTGCCGGAATCCAGAGATCAAACATGGTCTAGTCCGGGAGGTTTGTACTCTTGCGGATAATTTCACGGATCAAGATGTCCGAAAGTTGCAATACCTAAACCAAATTATTGAAGAGACGTTGCGCCTCTATCCTGCTGCACCAGCCGGCTTGAAACGGATCGTCCCTAAGGGTGGTGCTAGCTTGGCTGGTTTCGAGATCCCGGAAGATATCACGGTGACGACTCAGGCCTATTCACTGAATCGAGACCCAATGATATTCCCGGAGCAAGAAAGGTAAGCTCTAAAACAATGTTTATGTTCCGCGTTACTGATGTGGTATAAGTTTCGACCCGTCTCGCTGGGCGGCACCAACACAAGCAATGAAGGATGCCTTTCTGAGCTTTGGTGGGGGCTCCCGAAGTGAGTCGATCTCCATATTTTAAAGAATGTTATACATGAGATGATTGTAAATTGCCCATAGTTTGTATTGGCTTGCATCTCTCCCGCCGGGAATTGAGATTCGCTACTGCATACTTCTTTCGAAATTTGCCCAATGCGCAAGTATCCACGCGCGATGGTATGAATGACGATGTTATGGAAATGGATATTCGCTTTCTGATGTCGCCTAAAGGGAGGCGTTGTCTGATCGAATGTCCGCTGGTCTAATATATGCACGCAATGACCGGCCCAAGTTGATACAGTGCTAGCTGATATTCCTTGATCCGGAACGAGGGAGTCTCATCATGTTTTCCAAAATGATGTCGCCACTTCGATATAAGTCCAAGAAACTATAGGCTTAAGAATAAACCCCTTCAGCCCAATCATCATCTTCTATATAGAGACTAAGGATAGACTAAGTCATGTGTTGCCTATCACGCTCATCACATGACTGCTGCCTGTCTTCGATCTTCCTCTCCGGCGCTTAATCCCCCCTTCTTCTCTTCTCTTCTTCTTTTCTTTCCTTGCGCTTCCTAGAGTCGACCGACAACCCCGCTACGTATATCTACTTCGCTCTTTTGATAAGAAAACAAGTGGATGTGCGCTCGCGCAAGCTAGTTTTCCAGGACTCCGTTCCTTCTCAAGGATCTGTAGATAGGACCCTCATCTGTCAATGAAGGCCTTCTTCACCCACGAGACGGATCTTGTTCTGGAAAGGCTTCCAGGGCTCCCTTCATGCAACGTGCGTGATTTGGCTGCGTCGTTCTTTTCTTCCGAAAACGTCGTCCGCTCTTTTCCTCTCTCTTGGTTTCTTCTGTCGCTCCTTTGCCTCTATACCTGGCAGTCTCTCGTACTTTTCCTGGTTCAGTGGATGGAAAACAACGACACCACTATGGTCGCTCGACGCTCTTTTTTCTCCTCAAGGGACAAGGTGGCTAAATCGTCCAAGTCCTCCAAGCCCTCCAGGAAGTCTTTCGATGGGCATGCGAAGAGAAAGATGCAGGAGTCGCTGGACAGTCCACCGCCTCAAAGGCAAGTTATCTCATTTCTAGTGCGGATCATTTCCATTTTAAATGCGTTATCTTAGCCTTGTAGTTTATGCTTAATATCTTGTAAAATCCATGACAATAACTGACTGTATACCTCTTACAGCCCCCTTCTGAGTCCTATTGTCACCTTGGTTGTGAGCCGGGAACAGCGTCTTTTTGTAGCTCATGAGGACATCCTGTCCCGGTCTCCCTTCTTTGCCTCGGTGTTGAAGGAGCATTTCGCAGAAGGAAGTGTGAACAAGGCGTTGATCTTGCCAGACGAGTATTTCCCTGACCCATATCTTCCCCTTCCATGATATCTGATCTAACAACCCCCGCACAGAGAACCAGAGATTCTATCCTGTATTCTCGAGTTCCTGTACAAAGGTGACTACACCCCGCGTTTGATCCGCAAGAAGAGCCGGAGCCACCCGTGGGAACTCGAAAACACCCAGGATAGCAGCAGCAACAAGGACACCAGCACGTCCTCATCAACCGGCGGCCGCGCATCGAGTGACGCGACCATCTTCCACTCCGGAGTTGGAGATGTCGTTCTGCGGGATACAGTCGTGTACTGCGCGGCGGAGAAGTACGGCCTCGAGGATCTCAAGACGCTTGCCCTGCGCAAGCAAGGCCTGCGAAATGGAATCCCGATGGACGTGATTCTTCGATCTGCTCGGTACGCATACGATAACACCCCTGACACGGAATGCCGACTGCGCGCTCATTACCTGGCTATGATCATTCGAACCCGACGCATTTTCAAGCGGAGTGGGACTATGCAATTTGAAATGGAAATGGGACACAAGTTCTTCTTTGATTTGTTTGTTGCGATGTGTAATCATATGGATGATCTTGAAGAGATGAGGTACGTATTTTACTCTATCACCTACTCCATTTTTTATATCTTCAACTCCTGAATATTTATATTAACATTCTGCCTAGGAAATAAATCCCTCCAAGAACCTCACCCACCACGCATGTCGGTTAACAACCAGAAAAACCTATAAAGCCCTCTCCAAAAAAAGAAAGAAAGCCTTACAATCTCTCAACTAAAGCACAGCAATCGTTTTTACGCAATTCTCGAACCTAGAATGCCAGAATCCTCCCGATTTAACCAAATATCCTTGCGTTCACCCTGCGTTTACCGTCCATTCCTTCCCGAGGCTGGCCGAACCCGCAACATCGAAATCGACATCCGTCTGTCTGTCTTTCTAAGCTTCCGACTGTACTATTGTTGTTTCACGTTCAAGTTGCGGACTTTTACCTTTGGGAAATAATTTGGCTGTTTTTGTTGTGTTTCGCATAAGAGACTGAGACTGAGACAACTTTTTGCTTTTGGATTCCATTTCTCCACTCTTTCGCTTTTTTTTTTTTGCGCCCCCCCTTTTTTTTTAAAAAAACAAAAATTCGGCCGAGGCTGATATACATACCAAATTACCAATGGGTGTCTACGGCTAATGCTTGTAACATGATGTTAATGACTGTGATGATAATAATGATGAGTATTGGAAGGGAATGTCGGGGGAGAATGATCATAGCTAGGAATTGAGAAATTTGGCCGCCTCAGCTTTTTTTTTTTTTTTCTTTGCTGAGAAGTATGATAAGGGTTGTAGGTTAAGTGTAGAAATTGATATCGACCGGTCCTTAATATAAGGAACCTGGAAATTCGAATAACCTTATTCGATTTCTTTTTGTACATGTCAGGAATGAACAAGACAGTGAGTGATACTGGAAGGAACAAAAGAGATACCTTGAGACAGTAAGTAACTCGAACAAATAGCTATGATACTCCGAATCGACTGAAAAGAAAGAACCGAGAAAAAGAGAAACTCCAAACATATCCACACCCACATCTGTATCCACGGTCACAGTTACACTTTCAGTCGGTATACAATGCCATGTTTTTCTCAAGTAGTCTTCTTCTTGCGTCCACGCTTAGGCTTTGGCTCAGTCTCATTCTTCTCATCATCGCCATCATCATCATCGGCAGTAGCCTTCTTCCTCCCCCGCTTAGCACCAGCTACAGGCTTAGGGGTAGCAGCCTTGGTAGTACCGGTTTTACCAGTACGGGACCTGGTCCGACGGGTTCCATCATCTTCGGACTCGGATTGAGCTTTTACCTCCTTCTTCTCCTCTTTCTCTTCCTTGGAATTCTCGGAAGGAGGAGCGGGGGTAGATTTCTTCCTACCGGCTTTGGGGGCAGGGGTACCTGTGATGGAAGGAGGAGCGGGGGTAGACTTCTTGCTTCTAGCTTTAGGAGCAGGAGTACCAGCAGCGGAAGTGGAAGTCCTGCCGGCTTTTTTAGCCCTGGGGGCAGGAATACCATTTGCTACTTCAGCAGTGGCCTTAGCAGCATCATCTTTGGTGCTCTCAGTGCGGCTGCGCTTCTTGGATGTGGTGGTGGACTCTTCTTCCTCGGAGATGTTTTCGTCCTCCTAAGAGAGGTTAATAATTCTACTCTTTTATCTGGTATAGCGAGGGGGAAATACCTCATCCTTATCACCCGCCTTGCTGCCTCTCTTCTTGGATGCCCGCGCCCGGAAACCAGATTTACCGGGACGATTCATCTCGACATCCTAGAGAGTTGGATTAGTCTTTCCAACTACCAGCCAGTCTAGAATGGTGAAAAGTAGCTTACCCCATTCCACTCCGCATCATCAACATGGCCCTGCTCCAGAGCCTTCTTCACTTTCTCCTGATTCTCACCGGAAAGCTCCTCGAAGCCATCGATATCATTGAAGTTCTTCTCCCCTTCTCCATCCCCGAGGAGATCATTAAGATTTGCCACGATCTTAGGAGTGACACAACCCCTAGGGCCCGTAAGTATCAAAGTATAAAAATCAAACTCCGGTTCATCTTAAGCACAATAACCCGTGCATAGAACGAAAAACTAGAGACGGGAAAGAGATCGAGATAGGGGTGAACTAACCAATGTCTCCAGAAGAAGCTCTGGAAGCGCTCCGTGTCAACCCAGGTACCGAACCGGAGCTCGCCCTTCTGGATCTTGACCTTGTTGTCTTTGCATTCTTTGTTTTGGCAGCCTGCGCGGCTGCTGGAGGCTTCGTCTATTTTGAGGTTAGAATTGGAATGATTTATAATTTTCTATGATCTTCTTTTCGTGAGAGATCTAGATTATGAAAAATGAAATAAAATAAATCTTACCAAGTCGATAGGAAGGCATTTTTGACGCGACACACGAAGGATACTTGGTTGGACTACCCGGGAGTGAGAGTGAGGGAGTGAGTGAGAGAGGTTGGGTCTTGAGTTTAGAATGAATTAAATCACACAGGAAAAGGTTAATTAGAAAAATGTAGATTAAGATTAAGAAGAGTAGGGAAAAAAATGAGGAATAAATGCTAGAAAAGCCAACAAAGAAGAAGAGAACGACTTGATGGGGATGAAAGAAAAAGGACAACAATTCTGAGAGAGAAAGAGACAAAAGAGAAGAGAGAGCGCCCAACGGAACCCGCCAAAGACCAAGTCCGCAGTGCTGTTTTGTCTACACTGCGCAGCCCCGGTATCTTCTTGATGATTTTGTAATTAGGACAAAGAAAAATCCAAGAATTATGAAGCAAAAGGAGAGTTATTTGCTTTGTTAGTTTTCGGAGGTTGGTGGGGTGTGAAAGAGTCAACGCACTCTTTCTTACTTGGTGGCTTCTTTTGTTCTATATTCGGCTGGAGGGGATTTGGTTCGAAGGGCCTTGCTATTTTTATACCCTGACATCACCTTTTTGAGGTGATTATAGTAATATATTTTATCTCTTTGTGAGAGAAGGTATTAGAAAGAAAAGAATGAACGTAGATTACAAGAACAGAGTGCTATGGTATGTTCGAGAAAGGAAAGCAGAGAATATCACCAGTACCATATGACCTGAGCAACGTATGTGCATATCACAGATAGTCTAAAAAATGACAATTATAGAAGAAAAATGAAAAGCTATGATCCATAAAGAAAAGCCTTTCAAGTCTTAGTTCTAGCAATGAGAGTTGCTTCGAGTTTCTCAAGAGCTGTAACATGCTTCCGCAGCATGACGACCGCCCCCAGAGAGAGCCGAGAGAAGAACGCCGATGCCGGGCCCTGTTGTCCCTGCGATGTGCTGTTATGATGTTCGATCATGCCGAGGGCGTCTTTAATAGCTCTGTGTAGAAGTTGTGGGCGAGTTGAAGTGGGATCGGGGAGATAGTGCCAGGCCAATACGTCTTCGAAACCAGGGACAGGGTTGTCCAAGGCATGCAGAATGAACTTTCGCGTCATCAGAAACGCCTTTTCTGTGTATTGGGAGGATTCAATCCGTCTGTTGTCCTCAGCAGCAAGGGCTTCATAGCCAGCCTCGTCTATAAGAAATTAGTATAGATATTTGAAGCTAACAAAGACAGGGGAGAAACATACTGTAGAATGGAGCCTTGACCAACACAAGCCCCATGATAGAGACCAAGATTTGCAAGACTGTGGAGTTATTGGGTGACCAGGTCTCATTAGGATTCTCAGTCGGCCACGTTCCTAGAATACTGAGACAGATTTTGCCATCCTCATACAAATTCGGGTTGACCATTCCTTGACCGTTCGTCCACGAGTGGAAGAGCGTTGACGGAGGCTGATTCGGGAAATCCTCATTGAAGTGAACATCAATCAGAAAAGGTGCATGCTCGTACGGGGTGCCTTCTGGTCCAATTATCAAGACCCGTAAAAGGTCCATCCGCGACTCCCACGTCCTCACAAAGATCCCTGGTGGAAGTGCGGACGTAAGGATTTCACATTCCTTCCGGATGCGCTTCATACGGACCCTTGATACCCCTGATACAATTCGGTCAAGGAATCGGTGGTCTGACGGAGGAGCACTTTCTAGAACGGCGAAACCTGGAGGACATAATGAGGGCGTGGGTGTGGGTGGTAAGAAAAGGGGTGGCACATTGCTCTCCGGGGAAGCTTGAGGGCTAAAATCATCAGCGTGACCGTTGTTCGACTTTTCTGAATGTCGGATTTCGGACACTGTAGGCACGGCAGAGTCGCCTCCCATGTCCGTCCTTATCTCAGTAACCACAGGGGCCACAGCAATTTCGTCAGGGTTGAAATCGTCGTCCTCAAAATCGTCATCCTCATCCTCATCCTCATCCTCATCCTCGTCCTCAGTCATCCAGTCTTCATCGCCGCTGCCATCATCCAGACGCTCGCCACCTTCATATTCAAATGTGGAGGAGACCGTGGCACCGGCGCGCGGATGCAAGAATTCAGGAAGGTTCATAGAACTTATTGGTGGTAACATCGGTACAGGCGGTATCGTGTCGTCAAGATCTATTACCATCAGGATCCTCTCCAGAGGAACATGGATATCGCGAGAACTGTTGGAGCTTGAAAGTCGAACTGTGATAGTGCCGTCGGTACCCATCGCAACAATTTTTCCGAAGAAATCTACAGGTGACTTTGAACCAGAAGAGTCGCTGTGGATGCTATACCGTCGAGGTGAAGGAGAGGTAACAACTGTGGTGCTCTCTTTGAACCATCCCGTGTTTGCCATCGCTATCTTCATATTCCAGAGATAGAAACACACGTCTTGGAATGCAATCGGAGACAGCCAGCTTAACTGACAGGGACCGACAGGTGGGGGTCGAGCCGTTCCCCAAGGAGCCGGTTTTGGAAGGACAGACTGAGGAATGGATTGCGGAGCCAAGATCACCAGGTCGTCTAGAAACCTGCTTAGGGCAGTGTAGGAGCTAAGCTCGTAGATAGAGACATCTGTAACTGTATCGCTGAGTTTACCCAGGGATGAGGCGGCACTCAAGATGCCTCCTCCAAGCATCACCTCGACATTTGCGTTCTCGTACCAGCGCACAGATGCTATTCGCTCTCGACCATCAGCCGACTGAACTACGCCGACCCGGCTCAGACGCAGCGTTGCTGTCCTCTCTCGCACTCTAGCAGAGGCGTTAATAGTAAAAGGACCCGGAGCGTCTTCTATTCTCTCAATCCCTTCTTTGAGTACGACAAGGTTTCCAGGCCAGACTTCATCGTCCGCGCCTGCAAACCTATGCAGAGAAGCCGCTCGTTCATTGCTGATGCTTCCATCTTGCCATTGAACTGTAACTTCTGTCTTAGACGAGATGATACGGAAGATATTGACATCGTAACCAAAAGATTGCTCGATGGGAATATGTTGGTAGTTGGAGTGCTTGAGTGCTGCATTGGCAGGGTCGCGAAACCGCACTCGCTCCCCGACTTCAAGCAAGGTTTCGCACTTGACTGGCTGGGAACCGGAAGTTTCACTAGGCGCCCGTCCAAAATCGCATTTCACAGCAGTTCCTTGCAGCGACGAGGCTCTCAAAACCTCGGTATTAGGGCCTGCAGTAGGGGCTCCAGTGCCAAATACATTAGGACAGACCCAATCAATATGGATATCCATGGGCGGCGTCGCTATTACATAGCCTTGGATTAAAGAAGATGAGCGTGCAGAACCAAGATCAGCTCGGTCTATATTCGAGGTGCTCGTGATGGTAGTTTGCCCGGGATAAAGAAACTCGGTCTCCGATGTCCAAAGAAACTCTCCATTCCATAGAGCGTGAGACCGCAGCGCCTCAGTCTCGGGTAAGGATACAATAGTTTTGGGGTCCGAACAGAGCGGAACCTCCAAAGCAAACGGGTCCAATGGGGATGTAGTCTTCTGGTTCGACAGGAGTATAATCGGATCACGCTCCACCTCCTGTATGACGCCTAGTTTTTGAGCGTAAACAATGTAGTCACCCTCTGAAAACTCCTCGTGCTTCTTCAATTCCGATAATGGTACGTCACACAGCAAAGGGGGGCGAATATCATCCTCTTCAACTGCTGGTGGGCGATTGAGACCGACGGGTTTCTCCGCGAACCTGAGCGGCCCATAGTCGCCGGTGATGGGGTCGACTGCCCGAAAAGCGACTGGCTCCAAGGTGCATGTGGCTGATGCGCTGATGACCGTACCACTAGTGGTGTCGTCCGGATGGCGTTTCACAGTCTCACCTATCTCCAGGACGCGATCAAGCAGCTCAAGATCATTCTCGTGGATAAGCGAGTTTCCGTGAGAAGGCTCAATAAAGCTAACGAAAACATATCCTTTCGGTGGCTGTGTGATAATGAGAACATACCCATCTAGCGACAGAATATCTGATTCGACATACCATCCCAGTTGTCATGAACTCCATCAGATCCTTCTCAGGAACCTTGGTATATTTGAGGACCAAGAGCTCCCCTAGCGGCTCATGGTCGTCAACCTTTGAATCCATACGTTAATCCACGGTGATGATCAAACAATAAGCGCTGAAAACGGGGGAGAAAGTAAACATACATCGTAATGTGTTCTCTGTGTAATCACTCAATTAGACTCAGCGAAGAAAGGCGCATTTTTTTTTCCCTATTACTTACGCAGACATGTCCCACCAGAGAGGAGTTTGATTTTAGATAACAAGCATCGTCGCGGTCAAACTAATAATCAACAATAAATTATCGGCTCAGCCAATCCAATTCCAACGGATTTTGATTAAACCGGATACCGACCTTCTGCACATTCCCAGGACCGGCTTGGGGAATTGCTATGGAGGAGACAGGTCTCGAGTCCATTCCTTGTAAGACTGGCGGGGTAGCTTGGCGCAATCAGCCAAAGGAATGAGCCTCGAGCAGAGATACGGGATATCAGGATAGATCTATGAAGCGATCGGGGTGTGTTTAGAGGATGAAAAATAGGATAGAACTCGAAAAGAGGAAAAACGATGGAGTTTTCCAGTGAAAAAAGATAAAGAGATGACAAGGAGAGAGTGAACGAAAGCGTGTTGGGAGAGGTCAAAATGCTTGAATGGAGTGGAGGAAGAGGAATAATACAAGAAAGTGTTGGGGGAAATAATAATGCCAATAATTATTATTCCTATCGTGCAACAGGAGGCGCGCTATCACATGTATAATTTAACAGCTGCTTGATTGACTCTAGACAAATGCTTATCCATCAAGACCACTCTTGTCTTGTTATACATCTGATCCGGAATAAAAGCCCATCATTCGATCTCTGGTCTTTGGAACCAGCCTTATCCAAGCCAACAGAAAAGCTCCACCGCTTAGACTGACCCTTAACTTTGCCTGCCAAGAACAACTTTTTTGTTCCTCCCCCTCCACGGAGTACTACTACTGTACCTCTTCTCAGCGCACGCTGTCTCGTCATTTCTCGCACCCTGTCATCGAACCCAAAGCTAACGTCATCTCGGAGGCGACTTCATTCCCCTTCAAAGTTACACCAAACCAAAACAAACCAAAAAGAACCCTCAGGCATCAACCCACCAAGCCTAGACCCTTCATCACCACCACCACCACCCCCAACTTACTGCCTCCCGTCCTTTCTCTCTGCCACCCAATTTCACCACCCACTCTCGAACAAAAAAAAAATACCAAAAATGTCCGAACCAATCCCCGAATCCATCCCAACAAGTGCCGACCCCCGCAGCAAACGCCCCCTCAAACGCCGCGCCGTCACTCCCCACTCCGACCAAGCATCCCAAATCTCAACTCTGTTCCGTGATCCCACGAAAGAAATCAAACTGCCCCAGGCCTCCAAGCTCCGGACCTCCGCGTCGCTGCCAGCGCCGCCCGAGATCGTTGCGAACGTACAGGGGTCCTCGGCCGGAGCGGGCTCGGGCGAGTTCCACGTCTACAAGGCGAGTCGACGACGGGAGTATGAGCGGATGCGGCTGATGCAGAGCGAGATCGACCGGGAGAAGGAGGACGAGGACTGGGACAAGAAGAGGGACGAGGCGCGGAGGAAGGACGAGGAGAAGACGGGGAAGAATCGGAGAAGGAGGGAGAAGAGGAATGCGGCGAAGAAGAGTAAGAGTACCGGCAATAACAACAATGGTAATAATGGGAAGGGGATTTCTGGGGAGGAGATGGATATTACGGGATCTGGGGGGCCTGCTAAGAAAGCAGGGAATGAGGAGGATGGTGAGGCGTGGTCTGGGGAGGCGTTGGGTCCTGCTATTGAGACGCCGGGGGTGATTATTCATGACGATTAGGGTGGAGAGTAGTGGTTTAGAGATGTACGATTTGAAGATACCCATGTAATTTTTTAGTCTAGGATATTCATACAAATCCAAAAATAAAGGGCAATCATGCAAGCATTATGTACGCGTTTTTATTCCTGTCTTTCCTAACGTCTAGTCGTCCCCACCGCTGGGGTTGGCACCCGCCTGCTGCGCAGATTTACCACTGCAGATATCATCGACACGGAGGAGGAGGCATGCGGACTGTTGAATTAAATTGTTAGCGAAGTCGATTTAAGAAGACCGGGGGGGGGGGGGGGGAGGGGGGGTTCCTTACTTCAACAGCAGTCTTGATACTCTGGAGCTTGACAGCCTCAGGTTCCCAAACACCGTATTCCTTCATATCAACCAGAGCACCCGAGTCGCCGTCGAGACCCCATGTGGTGTGGCCCTCAACGTGCTTAGCCCTCATGCGGGTAAGCACCCGGATAGGGCTAGCTCCAGCATTCTGTGCTAGTGTTCGGGGAATCACTTCCATAGCATCAGCGACCGCCTTGTAGGGCCATTGCTGGACACCCTCGATGGACTTGGCTAGCTGGCTCAGCCGAACAGAGACGGCCATTTCGATAGCACCACCTCCAGGGGAGAGTCGGGGGTGGAAGATAACATTGCGGGCAACAGACATGGCGTCTTGCAGGTTACGCTCGACCTCGTTGATGATGTCCTTGGAAGGACCGCGGAGAAGGATTGTGCATGCCTTGGGGTTCTGGCACTTGCGGAGGAAAGTGAAGTACTCATCTCCGATCTTTTCGATCTCGAAGAGTCCGCATCCGGTTCCCACATCGGACTCTTGGAGGTCATCGACACGGTTCACGATTGTGGCACCGGTAGCCCTGGCGATACGGTTGTTGTCTGTTTTCCTGACTCGGCGGAGCGCTGTAACGTTGGCCTTGACCAAATAGTGCTGTGCGAGATCTAATCGCAAAAAAGTTAGATATTGGTAAAACGTTATCCGGTAAAGAAGAATCCATACCAGAAACACCCTTCTCGGTGATGACAACATCCGGCTTGAGGGCCAAAATGGCATCACACATGCTCTTGACTTGTTCCTCCTCGATCTCCAGGATTCGGTTCCAGTCGTCCTCCTTGGTGATCTCAATATTCGTCTGTGATTCACCTTTCTTGTACTCCAGGGGGCAGTCTAACAGGATGACACGAGGGTTTTCGATTCTCCTGCGCATCTTCGGGTGCGTAATGTCCTTGTTGACCATCACACCGTCGATCACTTCACTGTCTTCAATCTGGCCACCGGGGATCTTCTCGATACGGGCGTACCGCTTAATGTCGACCTCTCGCTTGCCGCCACCAGCATCGAAGGAAACAGTTCGCACGGCCTTGAGTGCCAGCCCGCACATCAGATCGGACCACCTGGACACGAACTTTGTTCCGATAGAAGACTGGATCAGGGTGTACATCGCCTTATCGTCATCGATGTCAACGGGGACTGAGACCTCCTCCACGATCGCGAGGGCATCTGCCAGCGCACGCTTAAAGGCGGAAATGATGACAACGGGGTGGATGTTACGTTCGAGTTGAGGGAGGGCCTGGGCAAGCATTTCACCAGCTGCCTAAGTTAGCGAATCCCCAAAGAGCAAAACAACGGAAACAAAAGTGTACCTAGAATAATAACGGTAGTTGTTCCGTCTCCTACCTCCTCGTCCTGAGTACGGCTGAGTTCAATCATGCTCTTCGCGGCGGGGTGCGACACCTCGATTTCTCTGAGAATAGCGTGGCCGTCGTTGGTCAAGACAATTCCACCCATAGGGTCCAAAAGCATTTTCAGCATGGCCTTGGGTCCTAGACATGACCGAATGATATCCGCAACCCTGGAGAAGAGAAATACTGCGTTAACGAATTGGGCCGGAGCGGAGGCGGGGGGGGAAGGTTAGGCGGGAATTCTACTTACGTCTTCGCAGCGGTGATGTTGGATAGTTGAGCTTTGCGACCGACCTGTCTCTCACCAGAATTGGTGTCTAAAGGGCACATTAGCGATCTGAGAATGGGGGTAAGAAAAGGGGTCGACCGGGTCAATTCACGTACTCATCACCACCACCGGAGCCTGCATCTTGGCGGGTGGTTCCTAGACTTGCGTTGGGAGGGGGAATTAAAAAAAAAGACAAACAAGTCTCGGGGGCCAACAAGAGGGAGATGCCCGAGGGTATATTAACGGAAACACAGGAGGTAAATGAGGAGAGATGTGGGGGGAGAGACGCCGAGTGTTTTGTGCCCGCCTTTCACCTTCAAATTTCCAGCAGTTCGATGGACGAAGTGGGATTTGAAGCTCACCGCCACTAGTCTGTTTTGGGACTAGACAATTTCTCCCCTGATCTTCTTGTTTCTTGACTTTACTTCTAGTTCTACTTCTTGTACCCATTTCGGTTCTCATCATCGATGTCAATATGGAATAATTGTCAGATCCAACAAATTACACACCCAGTATCTGTATCCCCAGAATTCTTGTTTCTAATCCATTCCCAACAACCCCACCCCACTCTCCGTAGTAACCCCTCACATCCCCATGTACCTGCTCACCCGCTGAAGCTTCTTGCGCACATGGCACCGCATAGACGACATAATCGACGAGCTTCTCTTACAAGACCTCGAAGCCATATGCCCCTCCACACTCCCCTTCATCTGAGCATCATACCCACGACATCTACCCTCGAGCCCTTTCACCACAGATTCGCTTCTTTCCTTGGCCATGCTCTCCTGCTCAATCCGCACAAAACCATCCTCACCACCGCCACCACCACCCATCCCCATCTCTACATCCCTCCCATGCATTACCGGCGCCCACTTTCCGTAGAACTCCGACCAAACCCTCTCTCCGGGTCGAGTCCCCTCGCGCGGACTACTCCCCCGAGTAACATCCATTTCCCCTGTGACGGATAGCTTCTCGACCATACTCTGGAACCATCCCTTAGTGTAGTACCCTTTGCATGCCGGTGCTGGTACTGTTATCGAATGGAGTCGAGAGGCGTTGCTGTTGGAGCTCTTGCTACGCTGGTAATATGGAGGAGTCTTTTGTAGTCGACGGACTCTCTCGCGTTGGACTTCTCGCATGTTGTTCTGGAGACGGAGGGGGAGCTCTGATAGAGCTGCTTCGTCGAGGTCAAAGAGGACTTCTTCTTCGTCGGAGGTAGAGCAGGCGTCGTCTAGATCTATTTCTATTGCTGTTGCTGGTTCCTGGAGATGGGGGTGGTAGGGGTTTCTCTGCGAGTTGGAGAGTGGAAGGTTTGAGGCGTTGTTTGGAGTATTGAGAATTGACATGGTGAGTTTTGCTTCGGTTTGTCAAGGGGCGAGGTGAAGGAGTGTAGGCTGAGGTAGCAGAGATGGAATTTTGTGAAGGGGAGGTAGAGAAGGCAGAAGAGGGTTTGTTTTCCAAATAAGTGGTTGGACGGAGGTGTTGTTGTCATGGGATATCACTGCGCAGGTGAGATACACAGCCTTTGCTGGCGGGGGGCTTTTCTGTGTACATATTTTGAGGGAGTTTTTTGCTACACCAAGTGCATACCTAGGTAGCAGTCCTTGGGGAGCAAGCACTTACTGTCAGCCACTGAGAAATTTTGAGAGATTGAATACCCTCCGTGCATTAAACATTTCTCCCCTGGGTGTACTTATCTTAACCAGGAGTACAATTGTGTAGGAAATGGAAGTAGACAGTTCTCAATAATATAGACAAGCTTGTAAAAGCCAGTATTATATATACACTCCTAGATCCACAAGAAGCACAGGAAGAAAAACATAAGAATAAAAATTAAAGTTAAGAGACCAGGGATATATGAGAAAGCCAAACCAAACGCCAGCCCATCCACCCACCATAACATAAAGCATACCTCATAACCATAACCAGATCATAGTTTCTCACTCGTAACACATCTCGTCAAAGTTAGCAAAACCCAAACAAGAATCTTAAAGGCCAAGCTGATCCCGAAGATAGCCAACTTCAAGCCTAAAGACAAGAGTTTCAGCAACCCCCTCGCTAGGCCGGGTAGTTCCTCTCCTTCACGCGACGAACCGGACCCGTACTGGCCGTACTTCTCCAGATCGAATTCTTCGACAAACTGTGATGTCTGGCTTCTCTTTTTCGCTTTCTTGGGTTTGTAGGCGCGGGACCAGAACCGGAACCATTTCGTGTTGGCCCCGGAAGAGGCGGTAGAAGAGGCGACGGATTTGATCTTCGAGACGAGGCGGGAGCCTTCTTGAGCGTCCTCGCGCTCGGCAAGTGTGGCGACGAGTTTCCCTGTGAAGGGGGTGGCGGTTGCTTGGGAGGCGGTGTGTGCGTTGGGGTTGTAGAGGCTCATATCGCCTAGGATAGGGTTGGTGGACTCGTCTGACATCGCTACGGTTAAGATGGCGGCGACGATGGAGTCGATGGCGTACAAGGAGGGGATTGTATTTGAGATGGCGGTTGCTGCGATGGAGAGAGTCATGGTTCCTAGGTCTAGAGACGCGAGAGGCTCGTCGTTGTCCGTTAGGGGAAGGGTGGAGGTGCGTGGTGTGGCAGCTGTGTGGGCTGTCTCGGCGGATTCGGCTGATAGGGGAGCCGTGACCAGGATGGTGGGAGGCTGGCGGGTGTTGGAGTTCGGAGAAGGGGTTGAGACTGTGATGTGAAGGGCGCCGGTGTACTTTGATCGAATGGGAGAGAGCGCAATGCCGGCCGCGCCAACCAGGGCGGGGGGCTGG
The DNA here is from genome assembly GCA_027569225.1 of Aspergillus panamensis. Taxonomy (NCBI): domain Eukaryota; kingdom Fungi; phylum Ascomycota; class Eurotiomycetes; order Eurotiales; family Aspergillaceae; genus Aspergillus; species Aspergillus panamensis. The sequence goes on from JAPDER010000001.1 coordinate 1,149,673, forward strand.
CTCAGTGATGGGTGTTGGAGCTCGTAATGCCGTTTCGCGTGGTTCCAGGAGAGCTTGCAGGACTCTTGGGCCGCTGCTCGCTTCAGAGCATTTGTTTCGACCTCGGCGGCTTCTGTCGGAGGAAGTCCATGCTGCTTGGACAGGTCCTCTGCCTGCTCGATTGCTAGCATGGCGGCCAACCGGGAAAAGAGGTGAGATACCAATCCGTCATTCGGTGGCTCACGCCGACGACGATCCTCAATTTTCAACATCATTATCGGGATACCACTGTTCGGTTTGAGGGGGTTTGCTCTGGTTAGGGACAATTCATCGGTGGAGTACGTCTGCATTGTATAGAAAGGCGAGTGTGGTTCACCGAAAACGAAAGTCGCGGGATCAAGGCTATGAATTTCAAGTTAGTTTCTTGAACGGGAGAATTTAAGATAGCTTGACATACCGTTCCATTCGAAGATGGAAATGCCCCGAGGTATTCCGCAGTCGTTGGCCATTTGCAGCCTCCCACAGACTCCTAAGCTCAGTCGGAGAGGAGTACTGAATCTCAACAGGGTCAAGAACACCAGCAGGGAAGTTCAGGACACTCGCGGGGACTGTCATTGGCCCCAGAGCCCGGTCGATCTCTGGTGCTGAGGATAGTTCAAGCTCTGCGGGCCTAGACCTAGTCTGGGAGATACTGTTTGAGATCCCATGATAGTATTGTTGCTGGGTGAGCTGGGCATCAGGATTGAAACGGGGGAATATCGATCGCATAGGCACAACAGGGGAGACAGTGACCTGCACTGGCGTTTGTGTACGGCTACGATTCGCATCTCCGCTGCCACTAACAGGCGAAGTGAAATTAAATTCGTCAAGAGGATTCCTTTGTTGTTTGTCAGGGGAGCTAGACTTCGGTGGCGACTCGATAGACATGGTCTCTGCGTTCGACTTCGGGGTGGACGGCCTTGATGATTTCGGTAGATGAGCTCTCGGTGGAGGTTGTATCGTGTTTGGCTCAACGACATGGAATAGCACAGCTTTTGCCTCGGCACCCTTGCCACTGAGGTCCTCTAACGGCGATGAGCCTGTGGACTGTGTGCTCACTGATGGCCGCCGGGGCGCCTTTCGAAACGGGTTCTTAGGGTTCCCCTGCGGAGAAGGAGAGGGGAAAAGCTGGAATTGGCTCATGGCTGCTGGTTTGCTTTTTCAGGCGAAAAAAGCGAATCGCTCAATGGCTGGGATCAACAGTCGAAATGAGAGCCAATTGATCAGTTAACGGGTCTCTCCACAACTTGGAACGATCGTTGTGTCAGCGTGTGTTCAAGGTGTCCAACGCATCCAATGCATTCACAAAGGGATAGGAAATAGTCTTGTCAAGTATCCCATCAGCGCCAGAGCCAGAACAATAATAAAATAATCCGAAAGGAAAAAAACGAAAACAAAAGGACCCCGGCCACTACTATATATCATCCTCGTGGGTCCGAGTGCATGAATCTCGTTCAAGGTCATGACCTCCGGCCGAAGCGTGATTAGAAAACGCGCCCCTCATGCCTTGGCTCGCTGAAGATCCGAAAATTATCTCGGTGCAGCGTCAAGGGTCTGCACGATGAGAGGCTCCTTCTAGTATGAAGAACAGGCACGGTCCTGCATCGTGTTCCTGATTGCCCACGTCGGCGCTTAACGCTGACATCTCCCTGGTCCGTTAGAGGGCTGAGTATCTGGTCACAATCGTGGCTGGCCCTTAGTACCGGCGCTTTGAGGAGGCTAACCCGGCCATTTGATTTGCTGTTCTCGAAGCGCTCAGTAGGAGAAGGATCAACTTCCATGCACCACGGACCATGGGGCAACAAGGAATCGGGGAATCAGAAGCGACTCAGGGGAGAAATGCCGTCACCGACCAGGAAAAATTATACCGCCATTTCCCTGATGTCCGCCAATGAGCGAGAGATGAATTCAGGGTGTTTATCTGATTTGCGAGAGCCGTCGGCGCCAATAGTGTGATGGGTGAAGGCTGAAGAAAGTTAAAAGCCATGAGCAAGGGACAGGAAAGAGTATGGGGGCGGCAACGGATGAACATGCGCTTGATGGCAAGGGACACAAATCGTCGGGGTTTACTCTCCTACCGTCATTTTGGCCTGATGTGGGGTTCAATTTCATATGTATGGTACACTCTATATCCTCCTTCCCAGAATAATATACAGAAAAAAAAAAGGGCAGCGTCTATCAGAATGCTAGTATACACGTGGCTTGCGGTGCTGCCCACTCAATGGCCTTCATCCGCTTCGTTATGGAGACGATGAGTGAGCGCTTCAGCCATCGAAATCGCCCCCTCCATATTCCCTTTGTTATACAGAAACAAGCCTTGGAGCGCTGCTGCACTCGTGCTCCTCGACGGATCCGCTTTCTGGCCATTTTCGTCCTCGATAAGACCCAGCTCCTGGAGGCGATCGAGGAATATCTGTCGGTGTGATCCTGTAGTGTCTATCTCGCTATAGAACCGATCCCAGAGACGGCCAACCTGGTAGCGAGTCACTTCGCCCAGACGCACGGTCATGTCCACCCGACCGGGACGGACCAAAGCCTCATCCAGACGCTCAACGTGGTTTGTAGTGAGGAAGATGATCCGTTCTTCGGCACTCGCGACCCCATCCAGGGCATTTAGGAGGCCGGAGAATGTCACGTTGGCGCCGCGATACCCGTCCTCGTCGCTTTGGGTACGGCGGTTGGAAAAGGCCGCATCTACGTCTTCCAGTAAGACCAGGGTCCGGTTCGGGACAATGGTCAAGAGATGGTTCAATCGATCGTCTGTTAGCCCTCGCTCGCTGAGGTTCAGAATGGCAATGTCATAATCCAACTCTCCCGCAAGGGCCTGGATAAATGAGCTTTTACCCGTGCCCGGAGGTCCGTATAGTAGATAACCGCGACGGTAGGGGATGCCACGGTCATGGTACCACTTCCCACTTGATGCGAAATCCTTGACATCTTCCACGATCCGCTCTTTGACACCCTCATCTAAGATCACCGAATCCAACGGGCGTTTCCGTCTCGGCTGCCCAAACAGTTTCCATTCCGTTCCCCAGCTGTTATAGATCGAAGTCTTGCCCTCGTGCGTTTTCGCCGCATATGCATGGGCCTCGGTGAATAATTCTTCGAAGATATGGCGATGCGAGTAGAGGGTGGTTAAGGTGATGGTCTCCCACGGCCGACCGGTAGTTAGGTCTTGGGATTTGGATTCGCGCATGCGGTTGACAAAGATAAACGCGTTCTTGTAGCGTAGGACGTGTCTTCCGGGGCCCGGGACGAGCGCGAAGTGGGTGTGGATGGCCCCGTTCGAGTGTTCAACTTTTTGGGTCTGGATGGAGAGATGTCGCATTCCGGGGGTGAGTCGTTGGAGGAGGGAGTCCATGAAACCAGACCTGCTGGCCGCGGACCGTGCTGCATTGACTTGTTGCTGCTGGTAGAGGGTCATCCAATGAAGAAACCATGGGTATGAATCGTCCTTGATGCTGATTTCGACGTCCACGAGCATGCGTCGGCGAAGGAGAGCGGCGCCATGTCGGACGCCTTTCTGGGCGATACTCAGCCCAGCTCCGAGCCCAGCGAGACCGAATCCCTACCAAGCGATTTTATAATCAGTATTGTCTCACAGTCATGGTATTGAATATTTTGCTCATTGATTGTAATTGCATACCGCTGTGAAGAAAGGGTTGCTGGAGAGCTGGGCGAAAAGTCCTCCATCGGTAGCCGGAGCCCCCGCAGCCAGAATGGCATCCTTTTTCTGCTGGACAAGCACGTCTCCAGGAGAAGGGAACCCTGGAGGATTCGATGGTCCAGTTTGGTCCATGCCCACCATCAGCTCACGCCATTCAGTGTTGCGATTCACAGCTAATAAACACCAGTCCGGGCAGTGTATCTCGTGTTTCGCAGGCTGATCGGAGTCGGAAACACAACGGGCCGAGATGTGGAGGATTTCCGTTTCTTACTACAGCGCAAAGGCAGAGCTGGTGTTGGGCAAATCTTCTCCCCTCCAATCAGACCCTGTAATTCGCCAATATGGAATAGTCTTACTGTCATAGCATCCACTCTACACAACTTAACCTGGAGACCCTTAACTCCAGCCGTAGGCTCCAATTGAGTGCGTCGTCCACTCGGAAATACCGGGGATAACAATAGTGGCTTTTTTCAGTAACGGACAGCTCATATATTTTCAGGAATGCTGCGATTGGACACTACTCGACGCCAGACTGGTGTAACTTGGAACCTGCTTCCAATCTCCTTCGGTAGTTTACGCAGTCCTGTGAGGATCTGCTTGGCTCAATACTGCCCCTCGTAAAGAGTGCCCTGGGCATATCCTCGGCTTAGAGGGGTGTCAGCCGTGCGTCGGTCTATAAAGAGAGCTTGATCCCCCGTCCATCATCAATCCGCCTCAGAATGCGGTCCCATTTTCGGCGTTGGTTCAACTCATGCTTTACAGATAAACGTGGTCGTGGTGGTCGTCAGAGTCCACTTGCAGCAACTCGCACCATGAGCTCCTCGACTGCGGTCCTTCTCTACGCTCTCACGCTCTCCACCCCTCCCGTTGGCCCCGCGCCGGAAGATGCGGGCAAGAAGAGCCATCATTTGAAATCGGGGTTCACCAATCCCTGGGAGTGAGTTTCGTATCGGATTTTTATTCTGTGCTCCGTGTTAACTAAGCTATTACAGCTCGTGGAGTCCATTGTGGGGGGCCATGCCCAGGTTCTTCAGGTACCCCCTCCACCAGCAGTCTACAGCATGAAATTACCTTACGTATAGCGTCACTCACAATCCAGCAGTCGCCAAATCACCGGCCACGCAAACAAACCCGACACCACACCCCCCACGGTCCCAGTCCGAAAACCAGAATTCCTCCCAAGCCGTGAAACACCCGCCTTGCGCGCAACCTGGCTCGGCCATGCCTGCTACTACGTCGAATTCCCCAGCGGCCTGCGTGTCCTCTTCGACCCAGTCTTCGAGGACCGCTGCTCCCCGTTCTCCTGGCTCGGACCTAAACGCTACACCGACCCCCCCTGCCAGATTAAGGACATCCCGACCATCGACGCCGTCGTAATATCCCACAACCACTACGACCACCTCTCCCTTCCCACCGTCAAGGAGATCCAAAAACTCCACCCGAACTGCCACTTCTTCATGCCCCTCGGCAACAAGGACTGGTTCACGCGCTCCGGCATCCACAACATGACCGAGCTAGACTGGTGGGAGGAGCGCGACATCGTCCTCTCCGTCGCAGAACCCCCCTCCTCCTCCGAACCCAAACCAGCCGACATCACCGCCCGAATCAGCTGTCTCCCTTGCCAACACGCCAGCGCGCGCGGCATCCACGACCAATTTAAAACCCTCTGGGCCTCCTGGGGTGTAGAATCAGGCGGCCGTAAAGTCTACTTTGCCGGGTATTTCCCCTCCCTCCCCTCTTTCCCTCATCAAAAAAAAAACAAAAAAGAGAACACCCTCGCTAATAAATGCACCAGCGATACCGGATACCGCACCGTCCCCGAACTCCCCGACGACATTGACGACCACGCCCCCGAATACGACTTCCCGCACTGCCCGGCCTTCAAAGAAGTCGGCGAGTTCCGCGGACCCTTCGATCTCGGCCTGATCCCTATCGGCGCATACAAGCCGCGGTTCTTTATGAGTCGGATGCATGCGGACCCGCACGATGCAGTCGAGATCTTCCGAGATACGAAGTGTCGGAAGGCGCTGGGGATGCATTGGGGCACGTGGGTGCTCACGGAGGAGGATGTATTGGAGCCGCCGAGGAAGTTGAAGGAGGCGTTGAAGAAGCTTGGGTATGAGGAGACGGGGGCTTTTGATATTTGTGAGATTGGGGAGAGTCGAGACTTTTAATTTGAAAAAGGAGAAAGCAGTAGGGGGGGGGTTCCCTTTTCCTTTGAGGAGGCCAGTTTTATAGTATTTAATTAGTACTTAGGTACCTTTAGTGGATTTGTGTATGATAGATATCCTGAATATACCGGTGACTTTACTTATTCAACTTTCCATTGATAGAGTGAAGGGTGAGTTTCCACGTGGTTCCCCATCCAGGAGAGGTTAGCGAGAATAGCTGACCAGCAGCAAACTGAAGAAATAACGACCTCCTAGGCCTTTAGTAATACAAGATAAAAAATAATTGGCTCCATGATTGCACCGATGCCCATTAAACCATTTTAAACAACGACAAGAAAAAAAAGGAGAGAAGACGACATCACCTCATGTCAACCATAAACAAGTACCTCTGTCTGATCTGCGCAATATCATAAACGATATACTCATTGTACAGCAGGCCCGCCTTACTATCAGTACTCGTCGAGCCCGTATCAGGCATCTGCACGCCCTCCAGACTAGGATGGATACAAGACGCATCCTTCCAGCCACCGGGCGCCGTCGTACCCTTACCCAGCGTAGCGATCTTGCCTTCTTTCTTTGCGTTGTCGCCCGCGTGGTAGTCCGAGCTGTACAGCTCGTACATGGGTGAACCGACTTCAACGTCGCAAAGCAGAAGCAAGCCTTTGCCGCCGCTATTCCACGAGCAGCAGTAGTTCGCGGACTTGCTAGAGACGTCGGCGAAGTAGACACCCTTTCCGAACATGTAGCCGCTGACGGGGGCTTCGGGGGGCGCGATGCGGAGACCCTGGCTGAGAATACCACCAAAGTTGGTGCTGCGGGAACCGTGCCAGAGGAGACGGCGGTCGCCATTCTGGAGATTGGAGTAGGAGGAGGAGTGGAATCGGTCGTGTTCGCCTTTGCGCTCGATGCGGAAGATATCGATGACCTAGAGTGGTGGTTAGCGAATGGAAGGATGCGTTGAGGTAGACGAGGGAATTACCTTGTAGTTCATGTGATGAGTTGCTCCACGGGACTCAGTGAGGTAGCTTGCCAGCCCGGTGAACTCGTCGGATTTGTGATCCACTGTCCATGCTTAGTATAATCTGACATGACTGAGACAAGAAACTTACGCTGTGTCATCTCTTCCATTCCAAGACCTTCGAACTGGCGATCCAGCGGGTTCACATCTTCAACCTTGATCGAATCCTTCATGATGTTGTTTGCAACCTCCATATCGGTCAGTGTTTCCAAAAGTTCAACCTCCTTTTTTATATATTGCGGGCTGTCCAGGACTGGAGGCCGATTGCGGCCGAAAACGTGCGGAATGGTTGTGAAATATCGATTGCTCAGTTTCTCCATGGCGTGTTGATATTGCATTCCGTAGTTAGACATTGCCAGAGAGGGTGTTGCTGCAAGCTCCGACAGTTCCTTGAGGGTCTGAAAGCCGGTCATAAGCGTCCTCTTGCTCAACTTTCCCAGAGGCAGCTTCTTTGCATCGTAGGACAGGTTAGCCATTGTGGAGAGGAAGTATTCTTGGTTGAAAATGAAGCTCATAAGGTTCTGAACTGCAGGAGCCAACTTGCTCTCAGGGATCGAGGCGTCCTGTTTCACCACCGGCTTCGTCTCTGTCTCATCTTCGCCATCACTTTCCTCGTAATTGCGCTCGATGAATGTATATTTTCCATTTTTGGGGTTGTCGAGGCGATCCTCCCAAGCAAGGCCCGCCTTGTCCTTGAACTTCTTCTGGAAGGCTTTTTTTGCGCTGTCTAGAGTGCCGTCGCCCAAGTGTGCCGACTGACCGTTCTCTCCAACCCTGCCCCAGCGGGTCCATACCTGATATTTGGCGCTGTTCTTCGAACGCAACAGCTGGACTCGGTAAAATTTGTTGGCATTGTTCGACGAAACGGTTTGGTTCAAAGTCGCATCCCAGATAAGTCCTGAATCGTCGACATAAACGCTTGGGTCTGTTCGTGATGGTGTTAGTCTTCTCGTCAGCATAGGTGAGCATGAGTCGTATCTCATTACCTTTCCAACTGGGTTCATTCGCATAATAACCATCGTCAACAGGAATTTTGATAGCTTTCGCTGAGGTAACTCGTTGAGCATCCTCCTCGACAACTTCAGGCTTTACCTTCTTGTTCGAATCCTCCTTGTCCTCAGCATCGACCGCCTCTTTGGCGCTCCGTTTCTTAGAGGTTGACTTCTTCGTCTCAGCTGCATCGGCTTTGGTGTCGTCGGTCTTCGTAGTACTGCTTGCAACACCGAAATGATACGCCTTTTCCGCCACAGGCTTCTTCGCTTTGTCTGAGGCCACAAGCCAATCCAGAGACACAATCTCGCACTTTTTCAAGTTACAGGCAGCTTGATCTGTACGAGTCAAAGCGTAAGCTCCGGAACATGGCTAGGCGAGTTTTAAAGAGAGCTGAGAATTGCAAACTCACATTTCGTGCCATTTTTATCGACTTCCTTTTGGGTAGCGATCAGATGGGTACAATCGGAAGTCACTGAAGAGGTGAAAGTTGCGCCATGGCCTTCTACCATCGCCTTGAGATCGGCTGCGGGAAAGCAGGATGTGAGCCTACGCACTTGTCGCCAATAAATATGGCGATGAATCATTGTATGGTGAAAAGCGGGGGTTTACCTTGCTTGTAGCCCGGGAATGTGCCGCTTACAGCGATAACGAGCTTTTTAAATGATCTGGGAGGCATTGCCCAAGCTGTCTGCGCATTAAACAAGAAAGAAGAAAATGAAACGCTCAATTGATCAGGAAAAGATGGAGGAAGAGTTGAGGGGCAACGAATACGAGAGAGACACGTCGGGGAAAGCTGCGCGCAACAATTGGAGGCCGAAAAGCTGATAGCTGGCAAGTATGGTAGTCGGTCGCCCCTGATTAATTCCAGTGAGGTTGAGGATCACCAGGAAATGGTTGAGCCGGGATAAACCCAGCTTTAAAGGAGATGGGACCAGAAAGTGAACTCGGAGGAGCCTTCGTTGGAGCATGGCGTTCGTACTTCGTAGCCTGATCCCCCAGGCTCCAGGCCCACCTGGTGCCTAATCCCGCGCAGGCAGAGCACAGGAACCTGAAAAGTGTGGAGGTCTGATTTGAACCTCCCTTGTATTAACAGCCAATAATAAGAACTCTTGCAACGGGGGGATTCCGGACTTCCGATTAGCCGCACGTATCTAAGCAAAGTAGCCCAGCTTTAGCCAGTCAACGCTGGTTCTTTAGCGAGGCTAATTTCAGGCACCATGCACGTGAGCTAGTCTCCTATCCTTAGTTTTCGCCGCATTGGAGCCAAGCACAATTCTGCTCAGGAAGTTGTTTTTGGTCATGAAGGGGCCCAAGGCAGTCATAAAGTAAAGCAACACGGTTTATGTGTGTATGTCGTGGGTATCTCAATTGACATATAAAGCGGCACCTTACAGACCAGACCCTGTTTGACATCCTTGAAAGGTATTTCCTAAGCATATGGAGTACAGAATGCCCGAAAATCCCTCGCCAATGGTAGTTGTTAAGGTCAAAATATTGGATGGCTTCAGGCCTAGATTCATTTTCATAACCCTCAAGATGAAGATGTGCGAAAGGAAATGCCAACTCTACTTCCCTGTCCTGACCATTTGAATATGTACACATTGCAGATCATAGGGTCGGCCCACTTAAGAGGGACACTTCAATTGTTTCTAGAACACTTGTCTTCTCCTGACGAAGGATCGGATAATCTATTATTATCAAATGTTGGTAAGCTTGGTGAGTTTGGTAACGAGGACAAAAAAAATTGAAAATTTGCAGCAACAATCTCACCAGCATGGTATTTCCCCCTTTTCTCTTAACATTGGGACAAGCCGTGAACATATGGTCTCCTTATCCGCACTGCAACTGTCAAAAATCAAGTGTTTACCTGATGTCTTAATTCCTACCCCCCTTTAATGCCAATTTATAGCCAGGTTGACAGTATGAGAAAGGGTTGGCGCCGCTTCTCCTTCTCAAAAAAAGACAATCCCACGCGATTGATGTCATACAGACCCTGCATTGACTCCCATCATTTTCAAAAGGATTTAACTGTAACCAAGCCAACATAGTCAAGAGTGACGTAGATGGTAGACAAGCGTTGAATTTTCCCCAGGAAAACAAGGAAATGCTCGCCCTGACTGTCACGTGTATATTACTTTCCAGGAAGATCATTCCCTTCTTGCTATAGCCCCCGGGTGAAAAAAGGGCTCTTGGAAAAAAAAAGTGAGCCTTTATAAAGGAGAAGCGTTTATCATAAATTTGACATTTGAGGCTGCGTGGGCCGTTTCGAATTATTGACGAAGTCTGGCGCGTAAGGAGCGTGCATTAGCTTCATCATGGCGGCTATGTAAGACGTATCACTCCTAGTCTCTCCATCAGTCTCTCTCCTGTGCGCCGGAGTAATTGCGATAAAGGATTTTAATGATATTCACCAAGCCCCATCCCAAGGACTCGATCGTATTCTCGGCGATTGTTTCCACTCTGGAGTGCGGATGACCTCGCTCCTGGGTGTGCTGTGGACCGACACTAGACGAGATGAAACAGACTCTCCACTTTGTACTTACGAACGGAGTACACAGGATGACCAGAGTTCGCTTAGAGATAGACAAGCGGCAGGAAAGTCCTCAGTCGCATCAAAGTCTAAGATCCTGTCATTTAATCACAATAGTCGTAATTAATTTCTCCGTATTGGAGGGCATCGTCCGAAGTCTGCCTGTACTGTCAGCGGGTCAATTTTTGAGACCCTTTTCAGGTGATTCATGGATAAATTCATACTTTTCTGATCGATACATCATATAACTGCCACTCTGAATATGTATGCCAGTACTTTTCTCAATATACCTACATATGGGGTGCAGCCTTGCACTAAAACGGGCGGTTTGCAAACATGTCCAGGCGGAGCGGATCGGACCCACGTCCGCAGCAGCACCATGGATGGAAGCTGTTCCTGTTGGCTCTGGTTCGGGAGAGACGGATGGCATCTGTCGAGTCATATCCAGAGATTCCAGACTCTGATCCAGGAATTGGCCCATGATCAGTCACAGTTGGCCAAAGCCTAGAGCCTGAGGCGAGACACTTCGCGTCAATACCCATTATTCGTCTGATTATTATTGCCATGACGGTGTAACCCGCCATTATGAGCCGCCCGCATACAATGTCACTGCTGCATGGTTTTTCTTATCCTGTACCTAGGTTAGCGGATGATATGCGTCGCCTAGGATTTCCTCCAGGTCGTCTGGACTGAAGAGCATGTGTCTATGTACTTAGACCTAGCGGCCCGGAGTGGCGGTAAAGAGGCCGTAATTCCTGGCCGCAAACTCCCTATTCTTTGTGTCCTTGGGCCTTGAAGTTGTCTTCGTCGCATTCTGAAACCAGCAAATCTAACCGATTACCCCGTCTGTCTCCCAGACTGAGATCAGTTTCTTGGATCTCTGAGACCCTCCGTGCTTAATTATTGAGAGATGACTGGTCATAACGACTCAACCGGCGACTACAATAGTACAAATTGTGTAATAATTGGTCAGAGTCATCTGGGCCCCGCCAGCCTGATTATTTAGAATAATCGATATTTGATTACTTGAGCAGACACAGGACATCCAGGCCCTCTCTGTGTCTCTGGATCAATTGAGATAAAATCAACAAAATCATAACAAATGAGAAACAGGACTCAAGTTAAATCAACCAAGGGAGAAGGAACAATAAATCAAGGACAAGAAAACAAACAGAAAGCTCATTGAGATCCCCGTGCTAAGCGAATGAAATGTCAAGACTCGCAGAAAATGGTGTAAGACTTAGATGCAAGGACGGCGGCTGCAAGACCAGATGCTGTCAGCCAAATGGGTGATCGTCTTGATGATGGGGGGAGGATTGATATCCGCCCCTCGTCCAGCATTCCACAGCCTAAGACCAACAGGTTCAGCTGATCTCACCTGCCTTTCCTGTATTATTCTGAAACATCTGAAGCTAGATACGTACTGGGAGTCGTCAAAAAGTGTATGTATTTTTGTCGAGTTATTTTCGCCCACTCTTCTTACTTCCAGATCCCACACTAGACCCGAAACAGGCCCCGTTCGGTTTTCCCCTTTTCTGTTTGTGATCTCCCCTCTCTCATTAATTTACCTCTTCTTATTATTCGTTTTTCGTTCCCACTTTCGCGCCTCTTTTTCTTTTTCCTCTCTTTCTCTCTCCTGCTCTGTGACTTCAGAGCATGGAGTCTCCAATTGGACCTCTGGTAGGATCGTGAGGCTTTTGCAGGGATTGAATCTTTTGCATTGACTGCTGGGGCTATTATCCAGTCACTTCCATTTCCCTCTTTCGTTTCCTACTCGGGTAGCTTGGCTCCGTTCTTCATTCGTTTACTACTGCGTACTACCTCAACCACGCCGTCTTCGCGCTCATTTTTCTTCTCTTCTCTTCTCGTCTCCCCGAAGTCGTAACCCATCCTTATCAGCAACTGATCTTGAAAAAAATATCCTGTCCCTAGCAGACCGAATTGCCTTCCATCCATCCATCCATCTATCCGTCAACAAATGTCCAGCAGCAACTGGGTTGTAGCTTGTGGCCATGGTCACAGAAATTGGGGACTCTCGGTATCCGCCTCCTCTCGGCAATCATGATATCCCAAGTCGCCGCAGAATTCCCAATCCTCCTCGCCTCGATCCACTGAGAATCAATCCTCCTTTCCCTCGGCCCTCCACCGCCGATGGTCTTCGGCCTCCGCACTCCCACCGTCCGCCTCCGATCCCTCGTTCCCCACGGAATCACCCTGCATATCCGCCTCGATTCAACTCCGCTTCCCGCTCCGTTTCACCTCGATTGTGGCTAGATGATGGCCCTCCTACAATACGACCACCCTATCGTACGCCTACTTTCCCCGACACCCGATATGACCTTCCCATGAACCCTCCCCGGGCGGAGGTGGAGCCCGATCGATTCCCTCGCCAGATGACCCCTCCTAATCAGATAGACCCGCCGATTCCCATATCCGGATCGAGAATGAGCAGCAAACGCTCCAAGACCTACCGCTCCCAGGAACGAAGTCCATACTCACTAAGCCCTCATGGGCATGCTCTACCTCGTAGTTCCCACAACAACCGAACCCCGGACGTCTATGGAGAGGATGCACTCCGTTCAAGTATGAACTCTGCGATGACTTCGCGATCTAGCATCGAACAGGCTAGTGGGACTGAAAGGAGTAGTGTCTTGACCAAAAGCAGCTCCATAACCGACCTGTCTCCTGATACACCCGATGGGCCGTATGAGAAGGATGGGGGGATGAGTGTGGAGGATGCGATTTCCATGTACTTGGATGGCTTTAGTGATGTGACGGAAGAACCAGGCTCTCCGCAGCTTCTTGACGACAGGAAATTGAAGCCATTGGACCCGCCACCATTAACCGAATTGACCCTGGATGACGGTCATTCATCCGATGACTCACCGGATTTGAGTCCCACGAACGAACCGTCCCCCGTCCCGGAAATCCCGCTTCTGAATCCTCCCAATCAAAACCTTCTGGACAAGCAGTTCCTGGGAGAAGCACCACTTGACCAGGTGGGAGAACCGAGGGTCCCAGAGGAAGTCCCTCCAACTCCCCGCCATGTGGAAACCAAGATTGAGCTCCCCGGAGTTGTACCCCCTCCTTTAACGGTGAATACCGAGACCCGAGATTGCTACGGATTTCGAAAGACCACTTCTTATGTCACCTTGCAACAATATGAAGCTTGGAGTCGCGGATACGCCGATTTCGCCGCTAACCGGAGGATAAAATGGGCCGAACTGTTAACCGAGAACGGCCTACCTAGTACCAATCCAACGGCATTCCCTCCAAAATCGTCTAAAGTCAAGCGCTTCGTGAGGAAGGGCATCCCGCCCGAGCTCCGGGGTTCGGCTTGGTTTTGGTATGCTGGAGGGTATGAACACCTTAATCGGAATCCAGGATTGTACGACGCTCTGGTCAAGCAGACTATGGAATCTCCTAGTAACGACGATAAGGAACATATCGAGCGTGACTTGCATAGGACGTTTCCCGACAATATTCACTTCAAGCCCGAGCAACCTGCGATCGTAGGGGCTGGCTCTGGAAGCAGCAACCCGGCGTACAGTTCTGTGGTTGTCGAGACCGAAATGATTCGCTCCCTTCGTCGGGTTTTATATGCTTTTGCGCTGCATAATCCGCAGATTGGCTACACACAGTCTCTAAACTTTATCACTGGTCTTCTTCTTCTTTTCTTGCCCGAAGAGAAAGCTTTCTGGATGCTGCACATTGTCACCTCGGTTTACCTCCCAAGTACCCACGAGATTAGCCTTGAAGGCGCTAATGTCGATCTCTGGATTCTCATGGTCCTTTTGAAGGAGTCGTTACCAAATGTATACAATAAAATCGCGGGCTCAGCGACCGGAACAGGGAGAGCGAAAGCACCAGCGCTTTCTGTGAACTCCCGGCTCCCTGATATCACTCTCGGTCTAACCAATTGGCTCATGTCTGTTTTCATCGGCACATTACCGCTGGAGACCACCCTGCGCGTTTGGGATGTATTCTTTTATGAGGGTTCCAAAACTTTCTTCCGAGTCTCCATGGGTATTTTCAAAGCTTGCGAAAAGGACATCCTGGCCGTGTCTGACCCCATGGAGGTTTTCCAGGTCGTGCAGACAGTTCCCAAGAAAATGCTCGACGTAAATTCCCTACTGGAGGACAGCTTCACGCGACGGAATCGCGTTGGACAGGGCCGCATAGATGAATTGCGGGCCGCCCGACGAACTGCCGTTCGTCAAGAGAAGATGCGGCGATCGCAGGCTCTGAGCAAAGGGCAGCTTCATGCCGCGACGGATGAGTGGCCAGGCAGATCAAGAACCCCGATTCCAGGGGTTGAACGCACGTTTGCTGACTCTTGGCGGCAAATGAGACACCATGCATTTCGGTGACGGGAATGGACCCAGTTAGCCATACAGCACGCTTTTATTGATACCCAAGTCCTTTGATGTTGCGACTGCTTTTTTCTTCTTTTTCTTCCTCTCCAGCTCTTTTGGCTATCTCACTTCTGGGCGGGCTTTTTGCATCACTTATCGACCCATAATGTCTACAATAGTAATCCTCCTAATCGGCCAGAGGACGCACCAAGGCAGCGAACTCGGTTACGTATGTCAAGCTGGTGTGGATTTGGCTGAATCGGCTGAACCGCGTTGGAACTTGGAACACCATATTTCTGGTATGTGAGCTGGCATGGACGGAGCAAACATGCCTTGATGATTTTTCGCATGTAGATATTCCCAAGGCATTGACATTATGCCTATTTTCTTTTATCTCATTGAAGGTCGATAGAACTTGACCGACTTTTCAGCATGTACATAGACTTGGTTCGACGGTTGAACCTCCCAAATAAAGGAAAAATTTGTCGAAATGGATCCGCCAAGCTAGCTAGTTATGCTGCCCAGGGAGTGATACCCGAACACTGCTAAGGTACCGACTAAAAGCTCCCTAATTTCTTGGTTCGACTCGGCACAGCGAACCATTGATTTTCCTCCAACCTCATAGGGCTGAGAGCCTAAGGAGTTCCTTGGTTCGTGGAGATCGTCGGCATCACCATGACGCCACCACCAGGCCGTGAGGTTTCACAGAAAGCAAACCACGGGTCCGAAAGAAGGGGTGGTGGACGTCTCTCTTTCTCTCTCGTCTCTACCCCTTGCAGCCCGGGCTCCATCCCAAGCTTCGTCTGTTTCTTCTCTTCAAGACATTGAGCTTATTGTTATTGTTACTGTTATTATTATTTTTGTTCTCGTTCTGTTTCGTTTCTCAGCTTCTAATTGTGAGCCTTTACCAGGCGATCCCTCCTTCCCTCTCTCGATTGATTTAGATCACGACCGCGTGCGACCATGAGCGGACAGGCGGCGAGTTATTATAACGCCGGTCAGAACTTTGCTGAGAACCAGCAACAATATCCACCACCGCAGCAACAGCAGCCTGGATACAATAATTATAATCCCAATGGCTACAGCTATGGAACCCCCGCGGATGCCAGTTACCAGGACAATCAGAATGGGATCGGTGGACAAAATGGCGTGGAACCCAAACCGCCGCCACAGGGCCCTCCTCCAACCTACAATCAGGCGGTTTACGGGTTTGACGATGCTTTTAAGATTGAGAGGCCGAAGTTTCATGACCTCTGGGCTGGTCTTTTAGTGCGTTTTTCGGACTTGTTTCCCCATATTTGCCGTATAGATGCTAATTGGATTCATCTAGTTGATCGCTGTTTTTCTGGGATATGTTGCGGTCTCCGGGCTTGCTATCTATCGGTATTCGAAGTATTACGGGTTTAACGGCTCTGGGATCTACGGCTCGTCGAATACATTCTCTCTCGACACCAACACTATTATCCTGTTTATCTTTGTGCTCTGTGTGGCATTGGCCTTTTCCTGGGCGTATTTCCTCGGGGCGCGCTACTTTCCCAAGCTTTTTATCTGGGCGACGGGTATATTGAATATTGTCTTTGCACTGGCAACTGGGATTTACTATATTTGCCGCAAGCAGTACGGAGGAGGCATTGTGTTTCTCATATTTGGGGTCTTTGCGATCATCTGCTTCATCAGCTGGATCCCGCGCATCCCATTCACAGCGTTCATGATGGAGACCTCCATCGACGTGTCTCGGCGTTACGGACACATGTTCCTCGTGAGTGCGATTGGGGGACTCATAGCTGTTGCCTTCTCGGCCTGGTTCTCGGTGACGCTGGTCTCGATCTACGTCGCCTACGAGCCCGGGGCGAACCCGGCGTGCGCAAATGGCACCGGCGGCTGCAGCACCGGCCGAGTCATCGGCCTGGTCGTCTACGTAACTTTTGCCATGTACTGGTTTAGCGAATGGGTCAAGAACACCGTCCACACGACCATTGCGGGGGTATACGGGTCCTGGTATTTCTGGAGCAATTCGCCCTCGGGCATGCCCAAGGGCGCAACTCGCGGCGCCTTCAAACGCGCAACGACCTACTCCTTCGGCAGCATCAGTTTCGGCAGCCTGATCATCGCCATCATCAACATGCTCCGGCAGGCCTGCTCGGTGGCCCAGCGCCACGAAGCAGCCGAAGGCAGTCTCGTCGGCAGCATCATGTTTTGGATCCTAGGCTGTTTCATCTCCCTCCTGGACTGGCTGGTGACCTTCTTCAACCGCTACGCCTTTTGCCATATTGCGCTGTACGGGAAGGCCTACATCCCGTCCGCCAAGGATACGTGGACGATGATGAAGGACCGCGGGGTCGACGCGCTCGTCACGGACTGTCTGATCGGACCGGTTCTCACCATGGGCTCGGTGTTTGTGTCTTACGTCTGTGCGCTTTTGGCGTATCTGTATCTGCAGTTCACCCACCCCAGTTATAACACCGAGGGCAGCTTCACGGCCGTCATCATGGCCTTTTCGTTTGTCATTGGGTTGCAGATCTGCCAGATCTTCATGACGCCCATGAGCAGTGGTATCGAGACGATCTTTGCGGCCATGGCGTGGGATCCGCAGGTGTTGATGAATGACCATCCGGATTTGTATCAACGGATGGTGCATCTTTATCCTCGTGTGCA
Source organism: Aspergillus panamensis (assembly GCA_027569225.1). Lineage (NCBI taxonomy): Eukaryota > Fungi > Ascomycota > Eurotiomycetes > Eurotiales > Aspergillaceae > Aspergillus > Aspergillus panamensis. The sequence continues at coordinate 1,167,080 of JAPDER010000001.1, forward strand.
GCAAGCTATCCACGCATAGTGCTTTACATACGATACCAAGGCGATGGCCAGTCAACTGATATACTCATAGTTGTAATACAAGACCATATACTTATGTCCCACATACAATTTCAATATCAAAATTCATGAATTAAACAGTCCAACGTACATTAAACCAAACAATCAAAACATCCAAAAATCAAACCCAACCGCCTCCTAACCCTCTTTATATCCTGATACCCTGATATACTGCTACCGAATCTAAACAACAACCAACCCAACCACCAACCCCAAAACCCCCATAACCGCCTCCAAACCCACCCGACTCGCACTCGCCGCCCCCTCAAACATGGGCCTCGTCGCATCCACCCCCGTACTCTTCGGCGCACTCTTCGTGCCCTCCACTCTCGCCGACGACGTCGCCGTCACCACAACCGTCGACTGCGAAGGCAACGAAGCAGTCGCAGTAGCGGTTGTAGCCCCACTAGCCACCCGCACACTCGACAACACCGGCGCCTCCCGGACTCCCTCCACAGACGATGGAACCGCCGCGCTGCGGGTCGCGGCTTCAGCCTCCCGCGCCGCGGTCTCCGAGCAGCGACATTTCGTCGTTGTGGATGTGACCGTGAGAACCTTGACGACCTTGGAGGCGGAATTGGATTCGTCTTCGTCTTCGGATCCGGACGCCGACTCCGATTCCTCTCGTGCGAGCTCAGGGTTCGTGTCGAGCGTATCAGTGATGGTATCAACAGGAATATCGGTATCAGTATCAGTATCGGCGTAGAGATCAGTGGTAATACCAGTGTCGAAATCTTCATGAGGAACGACCGCCCTCGCTGCCACCCCAGCCCCAGTTCCACTCTCGGTATCCCCTAGTCGAACCATGGGTTGACTGCCCTTGCGCGGGGAAACGGGCACGTTGGCGTCGTTGCAGAGGTAAGCGGGGATATTCTTTTTTTCTATCATTTTTTTTTTTCACCAATGTTAACTTTTGCTTTGCTTTGCTTTTCTATATCTAGGGGAAGAGGGGAGGGGGGGGGGGGGGGGAGGAGGAACACACCAACTCCATTCTCCAAACATGTCTTCTCGGCGTCGGAGCTGAGACGGTGCGTATCCCGTGCTGCAGAGGCGCAGAAACAGTCTAGTTTTGTGGCGGAGGTGCAGGATGGGAAGTCGAGGTCTTCGACGACAGCGGTCTATATCATCATCACCATTAGTCTTGATACTTTTACGTGCCTCTCCTCTTTCTAATTTGTTTCAGGGGTTGTATAGGGTGAAGAACGTACAACACACTGAAGATACCCCAGATCATTCTCCGTCCCGGCTAGTGCAAGCGTCGCAAATGTAGCGAGGGCCAGAGTCGAGAAATGCATGGTTTGGTTGGATTCTTCAACTCTTCGATTCAACTTTCAAAGAAAGCGGTGGGAGGGAGGAATTCAGGCGTGATCTAGATACAATGAGGCTTGGATGGTGTCTTAGGTTAGTTTGTATTGGGTTGGATTCGGTAGGGGTTGGGGGTCTGGTTTAATATACGAGTCGATGCTCGGGGTGATGAGGATGACACAGATGGAGTACGCAGGAAGGTGAAGGAGGACATCCCTACATACCTCCGCCTCGGTTTATTCTTAGCAGGCACTGGTCGGGGACACCGGGTTTGCGGATTCTAGGGGCTGTCGCCTGTGAGGGAACTTGGAAAGATTCATTGGGATCGTTATGGTGGGGGTGTGTGGAATGGGGGGTGGAATGTGAGTGGGAGAGAGAATAGTGATAGTGTAAAAGTCGTAGAGTACTAAGTAGGATACTGGGATAATGCGACTAATCGTGATTTTTGGTTCTTGGTTCTAACCTAATGGTAGATGGTGGAGCAGTGCATTAGATGTGTTCAGTAGATTGTGGCCGGTTTACCTGGTGAGATGCGATGTCACCACAAGAGAGAGTGGCGTTAGAGACAAGTATGTATGGCATAAGTGGAATGTATGTGAAAGTATCATAAATCGAAAACAAGATTTATGGAGTAAATCGATGGCAAAGCAGCCTGTCAGTCTGTTGATATTGGGACGCTTGGAATGCTCCATTTCTGGTCAATTGACTTTTTGCCACGAAGTGACGCCAATTCCACAGGAGAAAGCTGGTCCCTGACAAGCAAAGCAAATATACCGGGTTTGAGAAATGGTGTTCATAGTACAGGTGCTGTTACCGCTCACAAACAAAGAAAGGGTAGAAAGTCTCAGGTGGTAGGGTAGGGTCCAACGCAGCGTCCAGCGACTGCATCGTGAAACCACAACCCTATGTCCTAGGTAGCCGTCGCGTACTTCCTCGTCCATTCTCTGGCAATCTCCTCGTACCGCTTGCGATCGTTCTTATATTGCTCCGCGATCCGTGCCTCGACTGCGTCGTCTGGCATCGGTTCCTTCAGCAGTTGTCGCGCGAATTGAAGCACAGCTCCCAGCCGGGAGCTTGGTTTCCATTCATCTGCCTTGAGCATCCCAAGACACATGCTCCCTTTGTCGTCGTTTGTCACGTTCGGGTGGTAGATCTTCGTCACGAATGATACGGTGGGCGGTTTGAATGGGTATTCGGTGGGGAGAACGAGTTTGACCTCGAATCTCCCATTCTAGAGTGCCCGCAATAAGATTAGCCCTCTCTTTTTTTTTTTTAAAAAAAAAAGTTCAAGCTGAGGATGTCTTACATCAAATGGTGATCCCTCAGGTCCGTCGAGAAGGACTTTCCACTCGTACAGGTTGGACTCGTTTGCGAGCTGTACCGTGATGCCCTCCGGCGCAGAGTCCATCAGCTCGGCGAGTTCCTGGTTTAGGGGTTAGCCTCTCAATATTAATCAGGTACGATTGCCGATCTACCTTGCCTATTCGCTTTAGACTGCCCATTTTTCTTGATTTTTGCTTCTGGGTAGAAGAGGTGGGGATGAGCGATTGAAGCTTGGTGGGGTGGAAAGGAGGTTGGGTTAGTTGACGCTGAATATGTGCGAAAGAAACTCTAGAAACAAAGAGATCTTTGTGCGAGAGGACAGTCGAAGCGACAGATGAGTCAATACCGGGAATGGCGTAGGAACGTGGAGCTGTCTGAGGCTGCCTGGGCTTGCCTGATGCTATTGACTCCTTTGATGCAGTTGGCGGGGCCGATGTAGGCGGGGCGGAGGCTGAGGGCGCCGACGTCAGTACTAAGAGTCACGACTCACAACTAATAATCCCTGAAGCAAGAAAAGAAAGAATATGAGCACTGAGAATCATTCCCGGTTCCTCATGGCCATGCAGAAACTTAATCAGAACCGAAGTATGATTCTTGGTTGTTGTGAGTTTTTACCAAGAACAAGAAACTCAACGAGCTTCTACATCATTACAAGACAAAATATCAGCACCAGCACTACGCGGAATTCATGATTCAAGATCAGTTCAATAAGCGACCACATCTTTTTTGGAGATCATCTATTGCTCCCGCTGCAGGATCACCATCAGCCCCATGATACCCAGGAGCACCGATTTCAACCAGGGATGCTCACTGAGCATGATCGTCACATATCCCACCATCGGCATATACCCTCGTACGCTCCCGACAATATCCTCCTCACTATGCAGGAAATCTTGGCCGCGCGCGTAAAGCTCCGTATCATCCGCAAGGTTATTATCGCCCTTGGTTAGGAGCATGTTGGGTGGAATGGGCGAATCCCTTTACAAGTTGAAAAACAAGTTTAGCAGTCATGAACCAAAGTGTCTGAGATAGCATGTTTGGTTTTGGTTTTGGGGGAAGACGTACTCGGAAATCTCCTTCACGGCCTTCGCCTTGCCCTGCACCTCAGGGAAGGTCCTCACGATGCGATGCACGATCGGAATATCCTTCCCTTTCACATTGTATACCACAATCTCACCCACTTCTGCGCGGGGGCTTCGATTCCACAGAAACAAGAGGTCGCCTCGTTGGAAGGCCGGTTCCATTGATCCTGACAACACTATGACACCACGTAATTAGCCGGAGGCCCCTCTCACATCGAATATCATGACTTTAACGTAGAGTAGGAGTGGTAACTTACCCACAACAATCGGAGATGAGGACGCCGTGAATACCGAAAGCCCCTTCCAAAGCATAAACGCGGTCGACAGGACAAGCGCAAAGTTGAGCACCTGGGCTAGAGATTGTCGTGTACTTGACAAATTTGAGGAGAGAAAAGACAACATCTTTGCGGTTTGTGCGTTATGGAGGTGAGAAGGGCGAGGAAGGATAAGGACGAAGCTTCGGAGGTCGCGCGGAGGTATTGATGGAATGGGGCGCAAGAAACAGTCGAGGTCTTCAGTATTTTGTTTGAATTTAGATTGAATCTAGATATATGAAATGCCTTCTCTCCCCTTAATTAGCAGCTCAGCGGACGTGAAGGCGGAGAAGTTGCTCGGAGGGAGAGCGACGAGGAGTGAGAGAGCGAAGGTGTTCTCATCGGAGCTTCCAAAAGGCCATGTGGTTTTCCCGTTTTAGTTTTCTTTACAAACCGTGGCGTCAGTCTAAAACCACTTCCTTTCATTCAGAGCGCAAACCATTTTACTCATGGCATTATGATACAATATTATACAGAATAATCTTATATGGGTCAAAAAGAAGAAAAAGGAAAAATTAACTCGCTGAAATCTCATATGAAAATAACGGCAGGGGAATAATCTCAAACAAGTCGACTGCAATCTATGAATTGCTAAAACAACCACGCCTATACATGGGAGGCCGGTCGAACAACACCCTTATCATTGTCGCCCTCGGCCTTGATGCCATCCTCCCGCTTGGAGTTGTTGGTTTCCCAATATTTCTCCTTCTTGCCCTTGTTGAGGACCAGGCCCGTGAGGTCAAACGGATCAATGAAAGTGAGAATGAATGGCCGTGAATCCTTATAACCCGGCCCCTCGACCTCAGTCACTCCGTCTTGGGCAAGGTAGATCTTGTTCGACCGGGGAAGCCATATCATGGGGTGGAAGATGTTGAGCATAGTGGTGTTGCAATACATGAAGACGACCTCGAAGACCCAAAAGAACCATTCGTCTTTAATAATCGGGTTGACATTCTCTAGGTCGTCAAAAGCATGGTCTCGCGCCACGATGAAGTACTCGACCGTGCGGAAAACAGTACGCGTGGTGATGAAGCCGCAGCTGCAGTACAAGATCGTCAGGGGCTTCCTGACCTTGCAAGACAGAAGACCCGCACGCCGGCAGTTGAACTGAAACCTCAGCGCGACCGAGACGAACCCCACCATCAAAGCGAGCTGCAGGATCAAGGCAGCTTTGAGCAAAGACTCGCCGATATGGCGACGAGATTCCGAGGCGTCCGTGTTGGCTAAGAGAGCCGCGCCATTGGCCGTCAGCGTCTCAATCGCCACGCCCATGGCAATGAAGGTTGTGAATACTCGGCCCGGGTGAATAGGAGAGAGGTAAGGAATGTAGTACAAGATGCGGCCGAGGATGAAAAAGTTGGCACCTTCATATACGGGTCTAAACGAGGGTCAGAACAGAGTTTGCAACTCTCGGGTCGGACTTGATGCTTACGGTCCAGCCAGGAGAAAGACGGTGCTGGCGATATAGATCTTCAAATTGTCCCATGCGCCGAATGCTCCGATAGTGCGCAATATGAATCCCACCACGAAGAGCAGAGCCGACCAAGGCAGCAAGCCGGTGACGGTCCATGACTTGTACTTGCTATATATCAACTTCATTAGCAGAGCTATCGCACGACAGGCTCCGGGGCCACCTACTGGGATAGATAACCATGCCAGAGTCCGGAGACTGCGAAGAGAACTGCGAACACAATCGGGGCAGCTTTATTTGGGGCGTAATACCAGAGGCTCCCGTCCTCTTCATGGGGTTAGTAAACGATACGGTTCGCAGTTTTGCAGATAATTCGGGAAAGCGAAGAAAGTGCTTACGGTAATCGCCTCTTTTGCCCAGCATCTTCAATATATCGCCAAGTATATCTGACGCAAACGATGCTTCCTCAAAAGTAGGCGAGAGAGGATTCGGTTTGAAATGATCGGTACAGGTCTTCTTTCGCGATCACAAAGAGGATTTGATTGATTTTATTTCACGATAAAGATGAGGCTTCTTACTGTTGCCATCGCGCCCGTTTATATTCATTAACTCCTAAGCCCAGACCTGCATAATCGTTTGCCCATGATGCTCGTGACGGCCCAAGAGAAAACGAGTTTCCCGATCGGGTAATCTCGTATTGAGCCCGGCCACTGTCTGACATCGTCTGGACACTTTGTCTTCACAAGCCTTAGTTGACCAATTCTAAGCTCTGCTCGTATTCGTGGCCATGGTTCTGGTTGTCCATCGAATACGAGCAGGGCGCAGCCACCGATTCTCCCAAAATCGTTCCAATCATCTGGCCATGTCAGACGGCTAAATCAGGATCAGTCGTTGATGGAGTCTGGAGCTTCGTGTTCTGCTTTGGCTTCCATTCAACCACAGGATATTAACTCATACGTTCCCCACTTGAACAGACTGCTTCAATATCGTCCCGCATATTTCGACCCAACTTCTCCAGCCGCCAGCGATCCAAGGCCAAAACCTTAAAAAGCTTGTTGATCTAGTGATGAGGCTCCTTTGCCATGAATACGAGCCTACATACTGGCTGGCCGTAGAGGTTCTCTTTCGCCACGTCCATCGCGGTCTTGGGGTCTGCGCCATGTTCAAGCAACATCCTCGCTATGGCCCCATAGCCAAACAATGCTGCCAGGAATAAGGGTGTAGTGCCATTCTCATCTGATATTTCCACCACGTCTGCAGACCCTTTTGACAGGAGGATTTTGACCACCCCTTTGCGCCCATACTTTGCGGCCCACAGAAGGGGAGTGCGATTGAAGTTATCCACCTGTTGACTCACCCCGTTCTCAATTAAAAGTGCAACCACCGATTTATATCCATATGCTGCAGCCAGGCTGATCGGGGATAGCCCAAGGTTATCCTCTGGATTTGGATCGGCCTCATTCTTGATTAGCAATTGGACGACTCTCTCATTCCCATTCTGCACAGCTAGGAAGAGAGGGGTTCGGCCTTTGGTATCTCGTGAATTTGGATCAGATCCCTCTGTCAGTAAAATTTCCGCGACAGCTTGATGTCCGTACTCAACAGCCCAGGATAACGGAGTTCTTCCATTCTTGTCTATCGACTCTGGGTCGGCTCCATTTTCAAGTAACAGTTGGGCTACTGTCCCATGTCCCATATGGGATGCCCATGATAATGGGGTTCGATGCCCTTCATCTGAGAGATCGGGATAAGCGCCCTTGTCGAGAAATAACTTGACGACCCCCACATGCCCTTTCTGGGCTGCAAGGGAGAGTGGCGTTCGACCTGTGTTGTCTTTCAAAGCTGAGTCTGCGCCTTTGTCAAGACACAGCCGCACTTCTTCATCATCACCATGATATGCAGCCCATGCTAGCTGAACCTGGAAATCATCAGGCTTCAAGTCCGGTCCCTCGCCGGCTTCAAAGTTTTGGTCGAACAACTTTGGGGGTAGTGCCCAGTAGTCACTCGGCGTAGTATCTGATGAGGTGTTTTCATCATCCTCTAGCTCTAACTGAGGCTCATCAAGGTCTGGACCATCAGCCACATTCACATGTCTGTCGATTAATAGTCGAGCCATCACCTTATATCTTGTTTTTGCATGTGCGAGTGAAGGAAATCCCTCTTTGTCCTCAATATCCGGATCAGCGCCTTTTTCGAGCAGGAGATGAACCGCTGCCTCGTGCGCGTTTTTCACGGCCAAGAAGAGCGGAGTATAACTCGTATCCTCGTCACGAAGATTTGGGTCTGCTCCCTTGTTCAATAGTAACTTGGCCACGCCTTTAAACCCGCGCTCCGCAGCAAATGATAGTGGTGTTCGAGGCGGCTGCTCATCCCGAGAGTTTGGATTTGCTCCCTTTTCCAGCAACAATCTGACCACTTCTTTATGGCCTAACTCTGCTGCCCATGATAACGGAGTCCGACCTGCATCGGTTTTATCCCTGACATTGGGATCTGCACCCCGATCAAGTAGTAACCGCGTCATTGCGTCCATCCCATGCATGGCGGCTAGTGACAGCCGAGTCCTTGCGCAATCCAGCTGGTCAACCGGATCATATCCTTGATGTCCAAGCAGTATGTTGACCACCTCTTCGTGACCACCCTCCGATGCCCAGAAAAGAGGAGTCAGCTCATGCACATCCGAAGAATTCGGATCGGCCTCTCTCTCAAGCAGCACTTTCACCACTTCCTTATGTCCACGTTCTGCGGCGAATGAAAGCGGTGCTCGACCCTCGACGGATTCTCGCTCTTCCGGGTCAGCACCGTTCTCAAGCAATAACCGCACGGTTCCTTGGTGTCCGAACTCTGCTGCCCAAATAAGCGGGTTTCGGCCCTCGTAGTTATAATCCATGGCGTTAGGATCCGCCCCATTCCCAAGCAATAGTCGGACTATGGCTTCATGCCCGTACTCTGCTGCCCAGGACAGCGCGCATCGATGCTCAGCGCTATCGATATAGTCAAGATTCACATCCTTCTCTAGTAGTAGCTGCACTATCGCTTCATGTCCATTCATCGCAGACCAGAGAAGAGGAGTACGACGGCAGTGGTCAACATCCCCTAAATCAGGATCTGCTCCACTCTCAAGCAAGAGTCGAACCACGTCCTCATGGCCATGTTCAGCGGCCATAGATAATGGGCTCGAGCCATACGTGCCATGCTTATAGACATCTGCCCTGACCCCTGCGTCGAGGGACCTTCGGGCAACTCTTGCAAGGCCATGACCAGCAGCCCAGAATAATGCCGAGCCCTGCGGGTCATATTGATAGAGATAGGGGTTTCCAATACTAAAAATGTGCCGGTTCGTTCGAGAGAAAGCATAAATATCTTGTAATCTGCCCACCAGCAACAATTTCTCGATTATAACCCGTATAATCTCAGTAGGTAAGGTGTCAACGGACATTCTGATAAGAGGATTCCCCAGAAGAGCTGGCCATGCTTCTGGATAGTCTTACTGTCTTAAGACGATGAGGGGCATGAAGGATTTCCCACTACTAGTTTCCAGCTCACGTGGCGATACTACTCTTGATATAGTTGGCTCAAGATTACTGCCTTGATTTCCTTCATCCTGTTCTCCATGGGGTTCTGCCAAGGAAATTATGATCTGGGTCGACGGAGGATATCGGAGGAAGTTGAGTCGTCCGCTCTCTCTGAAAAGTGAGGATAGTGTTGATGCCTGAGGATACAGGCATTAAGTCGGATTACCTGCTTGGGAAGTGGTTGCTCGGCCAACAAACCCGAGTCCCGATATGGAAAACCAACATCTCGTCGGTGATTTCCAATGAAGCTGCAAAAGGCGACGAAACCCTCTGGTCCTTGCATCTCCGAATCTCGAAAATATCCGGCCTTCCTGCATCAATTTCCCCAGTTCGAAGGGCAATAATTGAAAGTGCTGCAGCCATGGCTTCAATAAGCCCGTCCCAGTCGTCTCTTTTCCAGGTTTATCTCCGCCTGCGTCCGCCAATGTCGCAGCAGCAAGATGAGCAAGTCGAGCGCTGTCTTGCTGTTGAGAAACCCGATCCTTCGCAGATTAATCTAATTGCCAATGAGGCTCAAACCCCCAATCTAGCTCCGGCCCCGACTCATATCACGCTCCAGCCTCCCAGCGATGCCCGAAAACGAGGAGTCGAGAGATTCGGATTCACTCGGGTCTTTGAAGAGTCCGCATCCCAGTTGGACGTCTTTCAGGAGACTGGACTGCAGACATTGATTAAAGGAGTCTTACAAGAGCAGCGGGATGGATTGGTTGCAACACTAGGGGTGACAGGAAGTGGAAAGGTGCGAGAATGATAATCTCCGCCAAAGTGACAGAGATGCTAATTCATATATCCAGAGTCATACAATTCTCGGCTCCAAGACGCAGAGAGGTATCACACAGATGAGTCTTGACGTGATATTTAAATCCCTCGCCTCTACAATCAAGCCTCCGGACAATTCAATCAGCCCCGTTCTCCTCGCGTCCGTGGCTGCATCCGACGCATCGGAATCCCAGATGTTCACTGCACAGACGTTTCTGGATGCAGTATACGGCGAACCCAATACCGACCGCGGTAGAAATTCTAGAGCCCAAACTCCCATGAGTTCCTCGAGAGCTCACACCCCGATGGCGGTATGGAAACCACCTCTCCTGAATTCGTTACAAAGCCCTCCCCAATTCCCCCTTACCCCAGGTCTTCGAGAGAATTTGTTCTGGCATCTTTATCCGAGAAGGGCAGCCCAAGTGCCTCTACCCTTAAGTCCCCTCAAGAGCCCTAGCAAAACAATTAGTCCCAGAAATGTTTTTGCCTTGAAGAATCCTGGAAACTCCTTGATCCTCTTGGCTATGAAACCTAGACCCGTTGGATTACCCAAAGCTAATTTATTATCTCGAACTGTGAAGGAACCGTCTCCCGCTTTGATATTCCCCCGTCGTCATATGCCTCAGAGAACCAGTACACTGCCTCGGTCCCCGGATGTTAACCATCTAACTTTGGAATTGAACCCCCACTCTGAATACGTCGTTTTAGTATCGATGTATGAGGTGTATAATGATCGAATCTTCGACCTATTATCCCCCGCTTTCGTACCGGGTCAGGGTAGCACCGTTTCGCGCCAGGGAGGAACTTCGCAGAAGGACCGAAGAAGGGCCCTCTTCTTCAAGTCCACTGAAGGTTCTCCCGACCGAAAGGTTGTAGCTGGCCTCCGGAAGATTGCATGCAGCACTTACGAAGAAGCATTAGCCATTCTAGAGGTTGGTCTGACTGAGCGAAGAGTGACCGGCACAGGTTCCAACAGTGTCAGCTCTCGCAGCCATGGCTTCTTTTGCCTGGAGGTAAAGAGAAGAATGCGTAACAAGAGAACCGGCGAAGAGACCTGGATAGGCAACACTCTCACAGTTGCAGATCTTGCGGGTAAGTTGATATCAACCCAGTTCAGTCTTAACGACTCTAACGAAAATTAGGCTCGGAGCGAGCAAGAGCAGCAAAAACCGCTGGTTCCACTCTTGCTGAAGCTGGCAAGATTAATGAAAGTTTAATGTACTTGGGACAATGCTTGCAAATGCAAAGCGGTATTCAAGATGGAAACAAGGTATGGGTTCAATTGTTAATGCTACCTCTTGTCCTCCTTTCATACCGACTGACATATGTAAAAGACTGCGCTGGTGCCATATCGGCAGTGCAAGCTCACAGAATTGCTATTTTCCAACTCGTTTCCGTCGTCCAACCAGACATCTAGCTTCAACCGTAATCCACAGAAGGCCATCATGGTTGTTACTGCGGATCCATTGGGCGATTATAATGCTACTTCACAAATTCTACGTTACTCAGCCCTAGCTCGCGAGGTGACTGTCCCCCGAGCTGCTTCTACCGAATCAATCCTGTCCAGCTCCCTAGGGTCCCGCAAGGCATCTGGAGGGCGCAGCTCATCCGCAAACGAAGAACTCGAGCAGGCTCTAGCGGAGATTGCAAGACTCAAGGCGGATAATGACAGACTTTCCGTGAAGTTAACCGAGGAGGAGATTCTGAGGACTGAACTCGAGACGGAGTTGGGCATCAGCGAAGAGAGATCCCTGCTGATCGAACAGGAAGTCCGGGAAGAGTGTTGGGCAGAGATGGATGACAGAATGGAGGAAGAAAGAAAGAGGTGGCAGAGTGCGTGGGATGAGCAGGTAATAAAAGCTCTTTAATATCTCGTTGGCACTTAACTAACCAGTATAGGCTGGGCACAACGACCAACATATGGACAAGAAGATCGAGCTCTTGTCTCGAGGCTTCCAGAGTAAGTTCCACTTCGCCCTTGAATGCTCTGAGTAACTTCGAGCTATTTACTGATTAACTAACCCTTGTTAATAGTTCACGAAGACCCCGAAACCTCAAACGACCGAATTGAAGAACTTGAGTTCGAAAATGACCAGCTACGCAGCAAGATCATGGCGCTCGAGCGCGAGTTGGCCTGCTGGTCCCCAACAAAGAAATCCAAATCTAAAAATGCCCTTCAGAGCTCCCGCAGTGCCAACATTCTCGGCCGTGAAAGTGATATTGAAGTCGCCCTCCGCAAGATGGACCACCTGAAGCTCGCTGACAGTATGTTCAATGGTCCGACTGAGTCGCCTGGCAAGAAGATGAGAAAAATGACGACTCGGAAATGGGATCTTGCTCCTGAAGATGACTTCTAAATCTTTCTTTCTTTCTTACTTAACTATGTATATGGGGGGATTTACCTTGCATTTGGGCGTTTATTGGTGGGGGCTTCTCATTTTGCTTGAATATACCATACCTACAGGCTACGTGATGTTTTTTTTGTCTATGCACATAGTTACCCACAAAGGGAGTTGATTAATATTAATGGTTTGTTCAACTATAAATCACATGATCCTTGAGGTAGCAAACTTTGCCGTTTTGAAGACACATTATGATATTGTGGACATGACAGATAATCATTCCTGTAAGTAACCCCCTACCCCTATAATCCACTGTATGTAATAACCCATGAGTAAAAAAGAAAATCTGACAGACCCAGCCAAGGTATTAACAGGACAAAAAGATATAGATAAAACAAACAGAAGAAGGTGAAAAGAGAATGTCAGACAGTCACAGACCATACTCATAACTCCGCCGCTTCAGATTCATACATATTCTCATGCTCATGCTCGCCAGCAGTGCCCTGGTGCTCAGCGGCAGCTTCTTCATCCCCCACTTCGTTTTTCTCATCGCCTTCTTCTTCACCTTCATCGCCTACCCCTTCTTCATCTTCATCTTCTTCCTCTTCCTCTTCCTCTTCTTCTTCCTCCCTCTCCTCCTCCTCGCATCCCCCTTCGGCTTCGTCTTCGTCTTCATCCTCACCTTCCATGTCGACGTCGACATCCTCGCCATCGCCAGGCTCTTCTTCGCCTTCTTCGCCCTCGCCCTCGCGCTCTCCCTCTTCATCCATCTCGCCATGCGTTTCGTCATGGGCGCCGTCTCCGTCAACGCTTACTTGGGCTGACATTTCCGAGTCCGGGTCCAGCGATCCCCGATCCCGCAAGTTAGAGAATAGCGACTTTGCCTCGCCGGTAAGTCTCGAGACCTTTTCGTCGTCCATCTCGCTCAGCTCGCTTTCATCGTCGGCACTGTCGTGCAGACTATTTGGGATGTCGCTTTGTTGGGCGGACCCGGGCTCTTCAGCTGCTGTATTAGATGGCTCTCGTGTAATTTCCACGGCGAATTTCGACGCAGAGGCGGCGGACCCTCCTCCTCCTCCTGCTGCTGTTGTCGAGGCCGTCTCGGAGGAGGATGGGGCGGCTGCCGTCGAGGCCTCCGTTTCGGCAGCAGTGGGTGCTCGAGTAGTCGGTACGCGCGGGGCGACTTTGCGAGTGACGATGGTCTCTGCGCGTTTCTGGATGTCGCGGCGGGCAATACCCTTTGTGCGGCCGCGGGGCGCTGGGGCTTCCGATGCAGGTGCGGAGGTGGGGGGAGTGGAGATATCTGCGGCTCCATCGCTGTTCATGAGGAGATGATCGACTCTCATTTTCTCCTTGTTCTCTTCGTTCACCTGCTCGATTACTTGGGGCATGTTGATCTCGTAGAGGCGTGAGTAGAGATCGGCGATCAGGTCTTCCAGAAGGGAGACTTTCATGAGGTTATTATTGAGCTTTTTCAGCTCTATGGCATCGCGAAGCAGTTCGAGGAGGAATGAGCTTTCCGGTGCGAGTTGCGGCAGAGCCTCCAGGCGGGCAGTGTTGGCGACGAACTCCTCCCATCCAATGGGCCGGAAGACGCCTTCCTCGTGGCCCTCGCTAATGTGGCCAGCTCGTCGGATCACCCGCGCATACGTGAGACACATGTCCTCCCACAATTTGGAGTGGTTGATAAAGTCGCCTTGTTTCTTGCGAACTCGGCGGAGAAGCTGATCGAGGTTTGCGCGATCGTCAATCTGGTCGAGGAGGGTGATGAAGAAGTACGCATAGCGTGTTGTGTATACGAAGTGCCGGCCCGGACGCTCAAATTCAGGCCTCCAGACTTGGATTGTCATTGTCTTGGTGAAAATCTGTTGGGTAAGTTCGCCCTTCGCTCCCGCGGCAGCAGTCGCGTCCTTATCGTCATCGTATATGACATGAGCAGCCTAAAAGTGGTTAGCTATGCTTGCAGTCCCTACTACACCTGGATATACGGGATTAGCGCTTACCCTGACAGCCATGCGGTGATGCCAATTGGACTTGTCTGCATTCTTGAGGTTTCGAAGAACATCAAGAATGTATCGTTTCCAACCGCCTGTTTCCTCATCTGGAGGTTTGACCTTCCTAGCCCAAGGTGTTGCGAGAAGTGTTTTGCATGCATCAGCAGGCTGAGGGTAATTGTTAGCAAATGTGAATGGATTGCTCAATAGACAGGATTTTTCTTACTGTCAATAGGTCCCTTCGCACGAGTTTGTGTACGATAGACACAAGCTTATAATGTGGCTCAAATATTGGATCTGACCGCGAATCCCTTCGCTGCGGCAGCGCATCGATAGTGTCAAGCAAGGAGTCCAGTACACTATCAAGACTTATCCGTGTGGCGTTCCCCCTTACAGAGTCATCACAACTGAACATCTTCCATAGACATTTGCTCAGCATGTAGTGCGTCAACCAACTCTTAGGCTTGTCGACAACGGCACGTCGAAGAAGGTAACTAGCAAGGTTCCAGACTGAATACACCCTCATCTCCTTGAATGGCTGCCCTTCATACATCTGCTGATTTTCCTCTTTGTTGTAATGACGAGTAAAATCGGCCAGACTGAAAGCTCCCATGGATAGAGGTTCTCGGGAGGAGGCATACAGACGCATTCCAAAATCAGTGTGCATGTCCGCTAGAGTTGCCCGAGACTCTGCGGTTGGTTCAGCATATTTGATCGCTGTCGCAATCGCCATGGCGTAGCAATGAATTGCGTTGCGCTGAAAATTGACCAAATCTTCCTTGCTGTTGTTGATCTTATCGGCAGTCCACGTTATTTCTTCTTCGAGCTTTGTGTCATATGTTTGGGCCAGTCGGTACCAAGACTCCCACCTGAACGTCCCATGTTCTAAGTCTTGCCGGAACCAAGAGATAGCATTATCAAGATCGATCGTTGGGACAGGGTTCAATCGCTTTTGAGAACGGAACTTCGTCAAGGCCGCGTGGCCTAACAGGAAATACCACCCGCTTTGTGCGATTTTGGCACTTTCAGCTGGGACAGACACCAATGTGAGATCTGCAACGCCTCGAACAGCACGGAAGAGCTCCGACGGATTGATAGGGGATTTCAAATACGCTGAAAGAATCCGCCTGTTATACGTGGCGTGGGGAGACGCCTTGGTTGTACCGATGATTGGCTGCATCTTGTCCATGGTGGCTTTCAACTCTGATTTCGAGAGATCTTTGATATTCATCTTCTTAGCTTGGTTCATGACAAAATCAAGCATCATAATCGCGGTTGCGCGATCGAGTTTTTCGGGCTGACACCCATGGTCATTCAGGAAACCATCATCATTGGACGAAATTTTAACACCGTAAATATCAAAAAGGATTTGGCAAATATCAGCTTCCGTATCTTGTTTCACATCCAACCCAAACAGCTCGGACTTCAAAAGCTTGAGGAACTGTTTGTGAGAACGTCTGCACATTTTTCGAATGCCGAGAGCATTATGCACCGAGCGCAAGTAATAAATTCGATCTTCAAGGGGAGCGTCGAAAATCTCCTGATTCTGCGCAATTGCCTCCTTGAGAAGCGTATATAGCAAGATCCAGCACCGAACCAGCATGTCGCGCAATTTATCCTTGAAACTTTCCAGTGATTTGGCTAGTTGGCCGCGCACATCTGAGCCTGAGATTTGGCCGATACGAATAGAGTCCTCATAAAGGACAAAGGTGTGGAGGAGTTTTATGAGCTGAATCACCGCAGACGATGATGACTTAACATGTTCCATATCAAAGCATTCATAGGCTTTGTCTGACTCCTGCAAGACGGTTGTGACTGTCTTACTCAAGATACCATCAAGCGACTTTAGCCACCGGAGTAAGGCTATCTGACGGTGTTCGCCAGGCTCTTCAAGATGCGCGGAGCTTCGAAGCTCCTTAATGATCGTTTCGATGCTTCGCAAGTAGCAAGAGACGACCTTCGGAGGGTACTCGATCTTTTTATAAGCATCCTGAAGTCTGCGCCAAAGGAAAAGTCTCAGCGTTGCATCACCCCGATCTAAGAACGAGCTCATTTCTTGGTATTGGAGGGCTTGTTGATCATCCCGGGGCACTTCAAGGTGCTGAACTGAGGAAGGCTCCAGGATAGGTTCGATTGTTTCAATCAGTCCAACCGGATCATCGGACTCCGGGTTGAAAATTTTCATGAAGAAATCCATGGAATTTAACTTGGAAATCTCCTTGTCAACAGCTTCGGTAGACAATTCAGGCATCATAGTGTTGTTAACCAGAGATATCACCGGGGTTTGCAAGTGGCTGATAAAGTGCTTAAGCTCTTGCAGGCAAAGCAGAACGTGTTCCCTTTGAGCATCCTCTGCCACGATTGAGTGAAAGGTTGACGCCCACACATGACGTATAATGTTGTCTTCCAGGTGAGTGTCAGGAGAACTGTGATCTACGAAATGAGTCAATGCGGTCCGCGCTAGCATACACCATCTTGTCAGGCAGTCTTGCTGTAATGCCTTCATTCGTTGGTCTGATTCACTGCTCGGGCCATTAATGTGGGAAAATATCTCAAGATGGAGCTCGAAGATGGCCTGGATCATTTCAAGACCTGCGTAATTTCCCATGGTATATTGAAATGGGCTTCCTGGTTGATGATTCAGAATCTGATGGTCGATGCTTTCGACTTGCTCAAACAACCGTTTGTAGAGATACTCGTCCTCCCGCTGTAGAAATTGCGAAACTATTTCCTTCAATGCAGCAGGCCACTGGAAGGCAACATAGGCTGATTTCATGGCTGACCAACTGCTGGAGGCCCCTCTCTCTCCGGGAATTACTCCAAAATTTGGCATAAGAAGGCTTTTGAGCCAGTCAAAAGCCACCTCATGAGCATGAAAACATCCAGTATTGACATTTCTTAGGAAATATAACAAATGGTCTTCTCCGGAAAGAGTCCGCCTTACTCCTGCTTTTCGGGCCGACTTCCTTGAGTGGTCTAGAAAAACAGAAAGACCAGACTTGCCCATGCCTTGGATATCTTGAAGTGCTGAAAAATTGTCACCTTGAAGCACCGCTTGGGATTTCCCTTCATCCCAGTTGTTCATAACGTTCCTCAAATCCTGGGGCAGCACAAAGTCCACCTCTTCGGGAGAATGTACTGGTGTGTCTGGGGATTCTTTCTTGTCGTTCGCCGATGCGACGTGCTTTCTTAACTCATCAAACGATCCCAGCTCTTCGATCCCAACCTTGGATAATAAAGAACCAACGGTGTTGAAAACCCACTCATCTGCCAGAACATAAGGTTCTAGAAGGTCTTCGTAATACTTGTTGTGATCGAAAGGAATTTCTTCGGTTTGCCCCGATGCTTCAGCAATGGAATCACGTAGGCGGGTTCTCCTACTCTTCGCCCTCAGTCGCTCTGCCTGGTCTTCAGTCACTGCAGATGCAGAAGATCGTTTGCGACAAGAAGCTGTAGGCGATTTCGCATCAGGTTCGTCGGGGTTCGCATTTTCCTGTTGGTCAGTTGTCTGAGGAGGTTGCCGCGGCTGGACTTCCAAGCCATCCATAAGTTGCTTTTCTGCCCGCTGATCAATTGAGGACTGATCATCGGCATGCTCGGCACTGGCATCAATTCCTTGAATCGTTACACTTGAATGTGCGCCCGTTTCTGGGCTGTGATCCCTTTGCATGGGCTCATCTTGCTGTTGGTCCTCATCCACCTGCATCTTTGATGATTGAGCAACCTCTAGCGTTGACTTGATCTCAGGGCTATCGGCTGGCAGAGAAATTGTGATTGAGGACCCAGGGCCGAACTCTGAGAGATCTTCTCCATCTGAGAAGAGTTGCAGGATAGCTTTTCCAGTGGCAGACCAAGTTAGGGCATCGATTTTTATTTCATGGCGAGAAGCATGCATAGCGAGAGGGTTTCTTTCCGGATCTGTATCCTGCAGATTTCTTGGTAGAGCAGGTAAATAGGGATACGGATCAATTTGGCGCTTCAGAAATTTGAGAAGCGCCTTCTTTGGCTTTTTTAAGGGAACTTGAGAAACAGATATTCTATCGTGAACCGACTGCAAAGCCTCGCGGAGACGTTCCTCCGCAAAGGCCTCCTCGAGGCCCAGCTGCTCCGTTCGAACCTCAAGGCGATTCTCGTCATCCGCCAAAACGCTTTCCAGACAGTAACGGGTAAGTCGGTAACTCTTCAAAGCACTGCTGAGCCTTGCGCTCTGTCTCCACAGGTTGAGGTCTGTGTCATCTCGTTCTAACGCCTCCGCGAAAGATCCCAGCGCAGACCTGGAGCATTCGGTAATTTTGGCGGAAAGATCGGACGATGATTCGGACGTCTTCAGGTTATTGTGTAGCAGAGCCCGAAGAGCATCCAAGGCGTACTGTCCATGGTTTTTATACGACAGATAAATGGTTTGCTGCAAAGTACCAGAGATGGAGTCATTCAAGTCAAACCCCCCAAGGGCCAATTGTGCACCGGCCCCCGTTGCACCAAACTGCAGTTCGGAATCCTGTAGCGCAGTTCTCCTGTAATCCGAAATGGACTCCGGGTACTTGAATATTTCCGAATTTAACAGAGCCTCATAAGCTTCGGCAGCCTGGGGATAGAATTCGGGACCTTGGGAGTGAAGCTTCAGGGCATTTTGGTATAATTTGAGCGCTTCCTCGATCTGGATCTCTTTCGTATCATCAACCTCCTCCTCGATTGCCTCGTCAGGCTCAATGTTCAACGCTACCCAAGTTGACATGATGCGGGCGGCTTATTTAGGCCACAAAGGCGTTTGCTGACCGTGGAAATGAACTCGCCGTCCTGGGAAACATCTCAAAAGGATGAAAACCAGGATGCGATGAAAAGGGCAGTCGCAACGTTGAAGTTGTAGAGAGCGGATGAATAATAAAGAACGGACGGCCCTTTCGCGGTCTAGCCCGTGACTTTGCGACTTGGACACGCATCACGCGTTCCGTCTTGGTGGATCGCCTTTCCCGAAGTGGGAACGGCTGGTGCCTGTGGTGCCTCAGGAACCACACCGCAGGCAGTGAATTGATCGTGAACAACGGCTTAGCCGACCAACTACGACCATTTCTCCTGGAAGCCCAGCGACATCGAATTCCATGATTCTCGAGGATCCTGTTTGACTCTTGACCACATTTTCTGTTATCCCCCCCTTGTGCCCTCTCCGCCCCTTTCTGAAGTGCGACTTGCGCTTCTGCATGCGCCATGGTTGCGCCAGCTGTCCCCGAGTATTTGTTTCCCCTCGTTCTCCGTGTTCCTGGGATCAGCCAATGCAATTGTTCTCGGTCCCCCCCCGCCATTACTCCCTGGCTGACCCCTTAAATTTGCTCGCAGGATATACGAAGAAGAGGATATATTTGCTGCTGTTGATGCGCGTACCGAAGCCCTGCAGAATTTAAGGGAGCTAGGTCCCCCCGATCTGGTTTACTTGGTCAAGCAACCCAAGACCAACTCAACTCGCCAGGTAGGTTTGTCGGACAATCTAGTCTACCTCCCAGACTTTCGAAGTTTCCCCCCCCCCCCCCCGGTCGTACAAATAGATGGGACGCAGCATTGGCTAATGAAACTGCTGTTCGGACAGACCGGTGTTTACCACCATGTTACTGGAATCGACGCTTCCTCATCCGCGAGCTTAGCTGCCTATGTGAATACGCTGACGTTCTCCCCCCTGGATAAAACACACAAAGTAGTTTCCGGAATCTACTGGTTGGATATTCGATTGAAAGTTCCGATAGCTCAAACTGTGTTAACTTGTGTGCAGCTGCTACAATGCCTTCTCCCACCTTGACATGCGAGTCGAAGTAAAGATTCCCGGAAGCCTGGAAAGCTACTGCATCGATGAACGTGGAGATAAGCGTGTTGCGACCGAGGCGCTATGGCTCGAGACATTCCTGTGTGGAGTTTTAAGGGCCTATTCATACGCAGATGATGGAAGCGGAGACACAATCCGCAAGATTGTCGGAGTTCGTCGATTCAATCCTGTTACAAATACGGAGATGGAGCATAGGTTTCTGGAGGCTGCGGAAAAGCTATTCTTCTTAGGTATGGCATATCTATCGTCCGCCTGATGCCAGGACGGGAGCTAATTTTTAACGTCATAGGGAGACAACTGAGCTCCGACCCCGAAACCCAGGTTCCAAACACAGTCACCAACCACCTAACCTCCGGCCTACTGAAGTATATCCAAACGACGGGACGTTATACCTCCGGCATCAATCTATTCGAAAAACTTCGGACCCGAGATGTGGAGGTTTCTTCCCTGCTTGCGCAGGTCCTGAGAATGGCGGACGAAGAGGTTCAGGCTGTGCGGTTGATGTTCGACGCTCTGCAAGATGTTCCCATGGATTATGCACTTCTTGACTGTCAGGCTTCGTTCTGTTCCAATAAGGGTGAAGGCGAGATGGCATTGGCGTGTGCGAAGCGGGCTGTGACAGCTGCTCCTAGTGAATTCAGCACTTGGGCTCGACTAGCAGGCGTCTATGTGAGCCTCGAACAATGGGACCTGGCCTTGCTTACCCTCAACTCATGCCCTATGTTCACTTACCAAGACAAGGACACGCCTCGCATGCCCCAACCATCCCGCATCATGCTCCCCATCTTGGCTGAAAGTTTGTTGGACGAGATTGACGAGGGCCAGCCGAAGCAAGGGGACCCTCATGACTATGTCCATCCTTCACTGCGAAGACTGCATGCGTCTACATATCAGGGCACCTTTTTGAAGGCCTATAACCTTTTGACCAAGGTCGCGGCCGCTATCGGCTGGGATCAGCTCCTCAAGATCCGTAGCGAGGTCTTTGTCATGGAAGAGGAATACCGAACTGAACGTCAACACTCGGTCTCGAAGCCTGACACGCCTCCTACGAATGTGACCGTCACTGAAACAAACGGTGGCAGCGACCATGAGAACGGGGATGGTGCTCAAGAAAAAGACCAGCCCAGCAAAGAAGCTACCAATGGTGACCAAGAGCAGAATGGGGCGGAGTCGATCGAAAGGCCAGAGCAGACAATGGCATCCGAAGTCGTCAAATCCGGTAACGAAGATGTCAGTAACCTCTCTTTTCCTCGCTTATGCTCCCATATCATATTGCTAATCCTCTATAGCACGACCCCTCGCACACATCCTACACCCAATTCAAGAATAAACGCCTGTGCGAACGCTGGCTAGACAATCTCTTTATGGTCCTATACGAGGATCTCCGTATATACACTATCTGGCGAACAGAGGTGGCACAATACCGCCAGCAGGCAATGGAGTACAAGAAATCCGCAACCGAGTGGGAGATCCTCGGAGAGCTGGCAGAACGCCTGCACCATTTCGATGAGTCAATCGAAGCCTACCAGAACTGCCTCTCTATCCGATTCTCACCCAAGGCGATGCGTGGCGTTCTTAAACTACACGAACAGCGAAACGATACAAGGGGAATGCTAGGCGCCTTGATTCGTCTCATTGCCTGGCAGTATCGCTGGTATTCTGAGGTATAATCCCCCCCCCCCCGGGAAAACCAACCGACCAAATATCCAAGCAACAGCAACATGAAAAACAAGCTAACAATTAAACTTCCAGTTCTCCCCTCAGTTGCTATACATGATCCGCAAACTCATCGAAGATGAAGGCGCCGTCAAAGTCCGCAGTATTGTCCAGGCCACTAACCTGCCTCAACCCGTTCTCGACCTCACCCATCAATACTGTCAACTGTGCGCAACCTTCCGTAGCAGCGGCAGCGACGGTTAGACGACATTCCCCTGTACACACTAATCCAATTCCTTCCTTCCAAACTGGAAGTTAAGAACCCAGACTAAAAATTAAAAGCAAAAACCCCTCGAAATTAAAGCGCAGCTAGAGCATTGTATGGCCTGTGAAAGTTATATGATGGATGTCTACCTTAGGGTTATGATGTTTTTTAGTTGCCTTATTCTTACGACCTACCTTGGGAGGTGTCGATGGGTTAGTAGTGTCTTTGAGTGGCCGAATATCATTTATGTATCTATTTTTTTTCTTTTTTCTCATTTTCTGCCTCCCTTCCTCTTTCTATGATTCTTGTTCTTCTTCAAAAGGGATAACTACTAGTACCAGTATAATTTTCCTTTTTTTTTCCATCTGTTATATATCACAGCCAATGATATTCATTCTCTAATGGATTATTTACCACGTAATCCATGGTCACTTTTAGAGCAGCCTATTATGTGATTTCTTTAAGATAGCTGTAGCTACAATGACTAGATAAAACCCCAAGCAAGTCATAATATTTCAAACCGAAATATACCAACTGCGTAATATATCTTGCCAGATAAATGTTGATTTTTATAATAACTAGTTAATTCAGAGGAGGGAGGAAGATATATCGCCCGCTCCAGATGACTGGCTCTAAGCTATAAGTCCGAGTGAGGTTCGCTAAGCCTTCGCCTCTGTAGCAGCAGGAGCAGGAGCATCGGATTCCTTCGAGACACCCTTGACGGCCGGGGCACTCTTAGATTCGACGAGATCATCCTCGTCGTTCTCGCCGTCTGCTTCTTCATCGTCATCCTCTTCTTCGTCTTCCTCGACTACACCGTTTCGGCCAGCCGCTTTGCCATTCTTCTTCACTTCTACCTCCTCCTCCTCTTCTTCTTCTTCATCGGCTGCGGGAGCTGTCTTGCGTTTCTTGGAGGCGGGAGGGCCTAGAGAAGGTGGGGAAAGTGTCTGTTAGTATTGTGGTTCTGAAAGTCGAACGAAAAGTGATAAGACATGTATAGGAATGAGTATATGTATAGTACCTTGTTCTGGAACTTCTTCTTCCTCTTCCTCTTCCAATAGTTCTTCCTCGGAGATTTCCTCCTCGCTTCCTTCTTCGCTCTCGCCTACATCGGTGCTTTCATATCTATACATACGGAATCAGTAAATGGGGTTGGTCTAAGATGAAATGAGAGGAACGGAATTCGGCGCAAAGTTCCGATGGGAAGTGTTAAAGGAAGAGAAGTCCTGGGAAGTATTGCGACTCCTCGTGCGCTCATCGCGCAAGCGCTCCTCCTAAACAGAATGCGCAGGCGAGAAGTGGGCGCAAAGAGAACGGAAGGGAATTGGAAGGACTTACTCTTCTTCCTCTTCACTCTCGTCGCTAGGGAGAGCTTGGAGCTCTTCCTCGTCTTCGGCTTCTTGCTTTCTCTTACGGGTTGTCATGTTGTCGAGGAGGGTGTTATTAAGGGTTTGAATAGAGATGAGGGGATTAAAAGCGCTCTTGGATGGAGAGCTGGGCCAATCGGACGAATTGGACTCTGGATACGACGGGTGAAGGGGGGAAGAAAGAGGGAAATAGGGGAGGATTCAGAGTGCGAGAGGGAAAGAGAAAGGAGGAAGGACAAAATGTAGGAGGGAGATTGGGGGGAGGGAGAAATTAAAGGGAAGAGGCAGGCAGGGCAGGACAGAACAGGGCACCGCAAGGACAAGGGGAGGGAATCTTAGTACGACCACTACTACCAGGAAGTAGGCTTTAACCTTTTTTTTTTACCTCCTCAAGACGAGGGAGGGGAGGGGGGAGGAACGGAATGGTGAGCATTACTTCAGCTACGCCTGGGAGTGAGGGAGAGAGGAGGTAACAGAGTCAGCAAGGACCCAAAAACATGGGTTCAGAGTAACTGCATCAGCTGTGCACCCGGCATTACAGGCCTCCGTAGCTCCAGCAGCAGGGGGGAAGGCGCAAAAAAAAAAAAAAAAAAAAGTGCTGATGGAGCTTGGGGGGAAGGGGAAGTACGGGAGAAAGCTCAGAGAGATCGGAGGAAGCTGGGGAGCTGCGCATTGTCGCATTGGACCAGAGCGAGGGGGGCGTCGTCTTAGGCTGTTGATGGCCAGTGCGGATAAACTCGCGACAAACCACCTCTCCTCCCTCGGTTCTCCCTGGTCCTTGTGTTTGTTTGGTATTTTATCCTCCGGCTTCCAGCTGGGGTTTGAGTGGGAAAGGGGCTAGGAAGGATTCCCTGTTTTTTTTGGGCCGAGCCTGAACACCATCTCTGTGAGCCTTGCGCTCTTTTGGATAAGTCCAGACGATACCTAGCAAAGTGCAGCTCGGCCAAGCGTCGAGTGAGACGAAGAGGAGGAGAGATAAAATGGAGCGAGTTGATATGTCGAATGTCGAGCGCAAAAGACGGAAAATCAGGATAGGAATTTGTACGGTAATCATAATTCAATTGATCTGGCCCTTTGACACCGGCGGTAAACCAGATCCAATCTCGTAATTTATAACGATACAACTACGAGCCAGAAAACCAGTTGTGAGCGTGCCTGAGGTGGTGCAGTGCGTGGAAATTGATATCTTGGTTCCAAGAACCCACATTTAATCATGATGTCAACGCTCCATCCTATTGGTGATGATCATGGGCCCTGACTCCGAAGTACAAAGTTTGGATGTATGACAGCGCTAAATTCTATTGATTTAAACTGTATGTAATACTGGATGGAAGTGTATGCTTCAACGGCTCTAACTGGGTTAAGCATAGGCATTTAACACTAGGAGAAAAGCACAGACTCAGACCTTTAAAAGCTAGTGGTGGAGAAATTTAACTATTGAATAAGTGAAGAATGGTAATTTATTAAAAGCAGTAAACTAATTTTTAGCAAAAGCTAGACAAAAAGTAGTAATGTATATATTTTCTGGCCGTTAATAACCTGTATTTATACAGTTATAGGATAGAAATTTCTAGACAGTTTTGTTGAGGTGTCACGGCGCCTGAGGGCGGTGAATCATTCTGCCTGCCCTAGGCCAGATGGGAGACATTGCCTGCAGCACGTGCTCAATCCCTGGATTAATAATGTGGCAGCTTGTCAAGACCAAGTTAAGATAGTGTCTGACTATGGCTTTAATAACATGGGAGCAATCAGGCATCGCCGTTAGGTAAAGAATAAATGAAAACGGTCTGGTGAGGGCTGGAAGAAGAATGAAACATGCTATGAACTTCACCTGCAGGTCCTCTGATCAGCAGTCAATATGCGAACATGATTAACAGAGCCAGTGATTACGCTTGTTATGAGCGAGCCACCTTGGACATTAGTCTGGCTGGTATCTGGGCCAGTCATCCATAGACTCTGCATTCACCGTCGTCATCAACCATGACGCCTCGTAGGCCAGCATCAAAGGCCAGCGCCACCCAAGTTCGATTATTTCTTGCTGCTTCATTATTTAATTGACAAAAGTACTTCAGCCAACTCAGCCTCAGCCGAACTAAATCCCGCAGGCGACTGAAGAGTGGGGCAAATAATGCAGATTGGATTAGAAAAAAGCCCAAGAGGCTAGCAGTTGCACGGCATCAACCATTTACTATACAGGTCTTTGTCAAGGCAGGATCAGGTCGACTTGAAAAGGTTTGACAAATGAGTCATTATTGCACGAGCAATGCGCGCATTTTTCGTAACCTATGGTAAGTAAATTACAGAAAATCTATGCTCCAGCGCTCCCCCTAGAGTCCGGTGCCATTTCAATGAAGAATAACGGCTGCGTCTGGGAGGGAGAATTGGCCGGAGGATCACCGGGGCCAAGGTATTGACGAAGGAGCTTTCTCTCTATTTCCAATGGATCTGGCTTCGCATTCGGTGGGATGGGATCCAGGCTATCCATGTGGATCATGGAAATATGGGGAAGCTGATTCTGGGATTAAACGACTCCTGCACTGAGAGAATCATCACATGTTAAACATGATATGGGCTCTGAACTGGCCCATTGTTTTCATGAATCAATTTTTTTTTTTTTTACATCTTAATCTTCTATTCGGAATAACGCAAGTCAGTTGCTTCAACAGCTCGCCCCCGGCCTAAGTCCGGTCGTGGGGAACTCGGACTTGATGCGACTCTGGGGGCAACTCCGAACCCCACCACTGCCTAGAAAACTATAGAATATTGGCTGGGGAGTCTCTTTATTAGTCCCAATTGTCCCCGGAATTTCTCGTCCAGCTCATAGCCATTCATCCCAAACCCTCCTTCAAGAGCCCGCCAACCAACATGCAAATTCTCATCACAGGTGCCGCCGGTTTCATCGGCCAGTTGCTCGCAAAAGAGCTCCTCAATGACCCGTCCTACAAAGTCACATTGACCGATATCAATGAGCCACCGATCCCGGCCGGCGTCAAGTACCCCCAGAATGCGCGCACTGTGACTGCAGACCTCCTGACAGGGGCGGACAAAGTGGTAGATAAGTCCTTGGATGCAGTCTACGCGTTCCACGGCATTATGTCGTCAGGGTCAGAAGCCAACTTTGATATGGGCATGAAAGTTAATGTTGACGCCACCCGCATCTTGCTCGAAACTCTTCGTGCTACTTGCCCTGGAGTCAGAGTAATCTATTCCTCCAGCCAGGCTGTCTACGGCCAGCCACTTCCGGAAGTCGTCGATGACAGTGTCATTCCTACTCCTCAGTCCTCCTACGGGGCGGAAAAGATCATCTGCGAGACCCTGATCAATGATTATACGCGACGCGGCTTTATTAACGGATTCACCCTCCGTTTCCCGACGATTTCCGTCCGCCCTGGTCTTCCTACAGCTGCCGCCTCGTCGTTCCTCTCGGGCATGATCCGCGAACCGCTGGACGGTAAGGAGTGTGTTATTCCCGTGGAGGATCGGTCCTTCAAATCATGGCTTTGCTCGCCCAAGACGCTTGTCCACAACCTTATTCTCACTCTATCCCTTTCCGCGGATTCAGTGCCCCCTCATATTCGCCAGATCAATGTACCAGGGATATGTGTCACGGTTCAAGAAATGATGGACGCTCTCGCAAAGGTGGGAGGAGAAGACAAGCTGGCTCTTCTCACGGAAAAGGAGGATCCTACTCTTCGGCCAATCCTGGACTCCTGGCCCACGCGCTTTGATAACACACAAGCTATTTCTTTGGGTTTTAAGCGAGATTCGTCGTTTGAGCAAGCTGTCAGAGACTACCAGCTTGAAATCTCCCAGTAACGGAGAGCTGCTTTTTGGCTAGATGTTTTGGTTTTCACGGGCATCTGTGTTTCAAAATGTACATAGCATTAGGTTATAGAATATCTGCTACTTACTCCAAATAGACGTGCAACAGAAACTACGTCCATTGTTTAACCAGCGAAGAGAATCACCAAAACAGGAAATCACTTATGCCTGAATACTCAGGCATAAAGATTAACTCACGTGACTTCGCGATTTGGTGGAACGGGATATACGCGTCACGTCGTGATCACAAACTTGTACGAATGATTCACCTTACGAAACCATGGCAAAACAATAGGATCGATCAGAAAGACAAGGAATCATACCGCCGTAATTCTTACCTCTTGGCAATTCTCCGGTGCGAGTTGCCATGGGCTTGATCTAATGTCAGAAGCTTGCCAGCAGGTGCATGGAAATCATGAGCGAGGACTGTGCGAATCCCCTTCTTCTAGGGTGGATAAAGGAATGGCTCGATCAGGCCCGGGAACGCAATACCAAAGGAGTCACGGTGTGAGTTGATCTTGAATTGGAACATTTCACCTTGAGAGTGCCGACTAATGCCCTTCGAGGTACAAAAAGGCATATGAATCGATGAAAGCCTGTCCACTAGTCTTTCAACACCCCTCACAAGCCCAACAGCTCAACGGACTGGGCCCCAAGTTATGCGACCGCCTGGCCGATAAATTAAAGGCCTACTGCGAGGAAAATGGACTTCCTATGCCTGAAGATCCTCGTACCGGTATGCCTTTCTATCCCCCAATTTGTATCCTTGGCAATATTTCTAAAACAGTGCCAACAGCAGTAGCAACCAGCAAAAGGGGATCTACTGGAGGATCTGATGAATGCCAGCCAGCGAAAAAACCTCGAAAAACCAAGACCTACGCACCTGCTTTACGCTCCGGCCCTTACGCCTTGATACTTGGACTGGCCACCCTCGATGAAAACTCGTCTCAGAGTATGACGAAAGCACAATTGATTGACACCGCACAACCACATTGCGACAGCTCATTTACTGCACCAAGCGATCCCACCAAGTTCTTCACTGCTTGGAACTCAATGAAGACTCTTCTCCAAAAAGATCTCGTTTATGCCCAGGGACACCCTCTAAAGAAGTATGCACTAACCGAAGAAGGGTGGGAGGTTGCGAAAGCGATCAGAAAGACGCTATCATTCGGTGGTCATTTAGTAGGTTGTTCTGCCACACATGTAGAGAATCCGGAACATTGACTTCTGTAGGATCCACCTCCTCTTGGCCCGAGTGCCTCTCGAAGTAATAGCCTGGCACCAGAGCAATCGCGCCAAGGGGGCAGTGAAACTAACAGTGCCGCCCAAAACTCCCTTTATCAAGGTCATGCCTCCGATGGCACTCCGGTCACTCCCATTGTCATTCCCCCAGGAAGCTTCACAGTCCAGCTAGTTTTGGATGTTCGAGAGGTCCGCACATCAAAGGATAGAGACTATATTTCCAACGAACTAAGTAAAAAGGGCATCACTCTGGAGGTGCGTGCCCTTGAGCTAGGGGATATTACATGGGTTGCAAAATTTCATGATCCAACGTTTCTCTCGAAATACGGTGAGGAAGGAGATGAGGTCATGCTGGACTGGATTGTTGAGCGGAAGCGATTGGATGACCTCGTGGGATCCATCAAAGATGGGAGATTTCATGAACAAAAGTTCCGTCTCCGGCGCTCAGGTATTAAAAACGTCATCTATCTTGTTGAGGAATTTGCCATCATCCATGATGGGAATCGTGCTATAGCATCAACTTACCACGATATGGTCGCCTCTGCTATCGCCTCAACGCAGGTTGTCAACGGTTATTTCATCAAAAGAACCAAAAATCTCGACGACAGCATTCGTTACCTCGCTCGAATGACCACCCTTCTGAGGAACATGTACAGTCCTCCTGCCGACTCGCCGAATCGCCTACCCTCCAACACCCTCAGCCTGATTCCTAGTCGGCAACTCTCCCCTACACAACCGTACCTAACAACATTAGAACGCCTTAGAGCCGAAAACCCCTCCGTCACATATGGAGTCACGTTTACAACCTTTTCAGCTATTGCTTCAAAATCTGACGCCCTCACTCTCCGTGATATTTTCCTCAAAATGCTGATGTGTACAAGGGGTGTAACAGGCGATAAAGCCCTCGAGATCCAGCGTCGATGGCCAACACCCCAGGCATTCATTCAGGCATTCGAGGCTCTAGATCCAAAAGACAGAGCAACGATGGTCTCGGATAATGTGCAATCATATGTCGGGAGGAAGAAGATCCAAAAAGTTTTGAGCAAAAAGATTGCCGAGATCTGGGGTGAGGAGGATTGACCCTCGAGTGTACATTCTCGGCAGATGCATTTCTGATAGAACATACTTAGATCAAGTGCAGGCTACGCTTTGACAATGAGTATTTTAGTATAAGAAAGTTGATTAAATTTAGATTGTATTCAGTTTATTCATTTCAATTACGTGTTTCACAGCATCCCAGTAAGTACAACATCTTGCTTGAGTACAAGTATTATTAACGTAGTATTACTTTAGTATTAGAATATTTAATTAGCCTTCCAGACATTCTAAGCAATGATCCCTTAAAAGGGGGAATTTTCGTAAGACGTGAACACATGACGAGCGTAATAAGTTTCCAGTGTACCATCTTCCACCCCACCTCACTTCGCGAGTCCAACCAACTTCTTAACCGTTTTCTTATCAATCACCAACGCAAGACTGCTACAGATGACCGAAATGCTGCTCAATGCCATCGCCAGCGCCGCCCAAACGGGACTAAGTCTCCAGTGTGAATCAACGAGGACCATCTCACCCCCGACCATCTTCATCTTGTGCCCACTAACAATAGGATAAAACACACCAGCCGCAACAGGGACAAGACAGAGGTTATAGATGACTGCCCAGCCAAAGTTCATCCGGATCCGGTTGACGACACGACGACTGAGCACGGCAAGCTGGAGGATAGTCTCAAGCTCCGAGTTCAACAGGATAAAGCTAGCTGAGTTCATGGCCACGTCTGATCCCGAGGCCATGGCGATGCTGACGTCGGCTGCGGCGAGAGCGGGGGAATCGTTCACGCCGTCTCCCACAAAGGCGACTATGGGTCGGGACACGTCGTCTTTGATTGGGTTGTTATTGTTGCTGGCTAGCGTTAATCCTGCGTGCTCACCAGCTTGGACTTGGCGGACGAAATCTGCCTTTCCGGATGGGAGAACATTGGCTATCACGTTGGTCCGTGGGATGCCGACCATATCTGCCACAGCATGGGCGGTGGTCTCATTGTCTCCGGTGCACATGAACACGTTGATCTTTCGCTGCTGGAGCTTTGAGATGACTCGTGCTGCGTCGGGGCGAATGGAATCGGATATCGCAAAGATGATCGCAGGGATATAGCTAGATTTAGCCGCATCTATCTCGCGTAGGGAGAGGATGGCGGTCGACTTTCCGGCTGCTTGGTACTTAGAAAGAACATTGGAAAGATAGTAATGGTCAAAATCGGGGGAGATTAGGCTCCGGAGGAGGACCTGGTTGCCGATGGCGGCTTCGTAACGGTGGTTGTTCTTTGTGGTTCCGGTGGAGTCTTCGATGGAGAGGGTGAAGGTTCCACGCATGCCCTGACCGGATTTCTCTTCGATTTCGGAGCTGACGATAGAAGCTGAGGCTTGTTCGGCACAGAATTGAGCGATCGCACGGGCTATGGGATGGTTACTGCTTTCCTCCAGAGCTCGCGCAAGTGCCCAGGCAATGCGTAGCTGGTCAGAATCTGTGATGAGCGTTTCGTGGTCAGACACCTTTAGACTTCCTCCTTCGGTAAGGGTACCGGTTTTGTCGAACACGATGGCGTTTAGGCGACTGGCCTCCTGGAAAGCCTCTCCTCCCCCTTTGACCAGGATTCCATAGCGGGCTGCTAATCCTCCGCCAACAAAGAGGGCGGTGGGAGCAGCGAGTGCAAGACCACAGGGACAGGCAACAACAAAGACTGCGATGGCGAATTCAAGGCTCCAGAAAGTCCAGCCACCACGCTCAATGTCGAGATAGTCTAGCGGCAAAGCACCAGAATACCCCAAGGACAACCAAATAACAAATGTCAATACGGCAACAAGGGTAACAGCAGGCACGAAATGCGCGACGAGGATGTCTGCCACCCGTTCTAGCGGTGCACGTCTGCTCTGACCCTCGCGTACCACGGCGATGATCTGATCCAGCATCGACGAACCTCCAACGGCTGTGATTTCAAATTCGACAGGCTGTCCGATATTTACGGATCCAGTGTAGACTTGATCGCCGGTAGATTTACTGACTGGTTTCGATTCTCCCGTAAGCGAACTTTCATCAAACTGATATGGTCCTGTGCCAGAAATTCTCCCATCGGCAGGAGGCGAGGCGCCATGAGGAACTCGCACCAAATCACCGACTTCGAGAAGGTCAACGCTGATTCTTTGGATTTCATGGTCTTTACCAATTAGCAGAGCTTCCGATGGTCGTAGTTTTCCAAGTGCTGCGACTGCGTCACCGGCTCTTGCCTTGCTGTATGCTTCAATGAATCGTCCCGCGAGGATGAACAATGTCAGAAACACCACCGTGTCAAAGTAAGTAGAGCTGTGCATATCAGTCTGTTCTTTCCCCACTGCATCCGCGATGAGGACTGCCAGTGAGGAGATATAGGCCACCAATGTTCCGGCAGAGATGAGAAGATTCATACTACCGAAGCGGTAGAACCTCCGCAGGATGGGCACACGGCTACCAGGCCGCCAAAGCGAAATGATTTCTTTCGCCGCACGCACGTGGAAGATGTCCGTGCCATAGAACATAACTGGGGTTGTCATGATCAAAAGAGCCCATTCGATACGAGAGACGCTGCCAGACCACATGGGCTGTTCTAAGTACTTTCGAACTCGGTTGTCGGATGGAACGAGGCTCATAAAGACGATACCAATGAGAAATGAGGGGATTGCCGCCAGCAGGACAAAAAGGAAACGGGACAAAAGGCGACGTCTTTCATGAATTTGCATTGCTCGCGAGCGGTCCTCGACACTGGGCGGGTGGTATACTGATGCGTGAAAAGCGCTATGGGCGCTTTCGATCTTCTGGCGTATGCTTCTCACTGTTATGGATGGAGGGCTAGGCGCGTAGGTAACCTTGAGAATGGGATTCTTGACAGATAGTGAGCTGGCCCATTCGACACCAGGCAACTCTTCAAGAATATGGAAAACCTTCTCTGGACAATGGTGGCAAAACATGCCCTCGACCTGGAAAAGTACCGTCCTCTTCTCAACCACGGTGCTGTCGTTTCCTGCAGTTTTAGGGAGTACGCTGATAATAGAAGCATCGTATCCCAAATCCTCGATCTTCTCCACAATCGCGGAAGCTTTATTCCGTCCCTCGAACTCAACCTTTCCATTGTTGGATAGCACATTCACCGACACATTCGTCACGAAAGGCAACTCCTCAAGTCCCTGCGTTACAGCAGTCGCACAGGAGCCACACGTCATGCCCCCGATGGCGATTTCCGCGATATAACCCGGTAAAGCCTGGCTGCGAGTTGAGGGAACAGTGATCGGGCCGACTTCATCAACGATAGCTTCAAAGCCTATATCCTCGATCTGCTCGATTACCTTCTCAATATGCGACTGGGGACCAGTGTATACAACCGTCGCATTATTGGCGAGCAAATTAACAGTAATACTCTCCACAAAGTCCAGCGATTCGATCTCATTCGTGATTGAATTTGCGCATGACGCGCAGCTCATCCCCTCAATACTGATGCGAGCAGTGTACTTCTCTGGCCCCTCTGCACGCCGTAGTGACGACGACAATGAGGACGAGGACACCCGAAGTGCACTCTTCTCTGCCTTAGACGCCTGAAATGCCACGACTGACTTCCCGGGAGCCAGTGCACTCGCACCTTCCAGCGCCTCCAACTCCTCCTTCCGACACGCATCACAGTTCTCCAGATGCCTGCTCCTCCCCTCCCACGCCGTAAACGACGACTCCGCACGGGGTGAGCCAAAAATGCCCGAATCACGCGGGAGCAGTGCGGCAGTGTCTAACTCGGATACCGCCGTCCCTGTTGAATCGCTGGTACTGATATGGTGGACTTCGAACGCAGCTTGAATGAGGGCCTTGGCGATGGAGAGGGGCGTGATGTCGGCTGTGTGGAGAACGCGCACTTCGTGGGTGAGAATGGAGACACTGATATTTGTTACTCCTGGGATTGCAGAGAGGACATGTGTGATGTAGGCGACGCAGGAGGAGCAGTGGACGTTGCTCACGAAAAATGTGCTTATTTGGTGAGCTTCTTCCCCCCTTACGCCCCTTCCTCCTCCTGTGTGATGCGACATGGTTGTGTTGTGGTGGATGGGATAGCACGCGACCAGATACTCAGTTTGGCTGAGTTGGCGTGAGGGAGTGTCTCTTATATCCTTTCCTTGTGTTTGTTTGTTTCGCAATATGAGACATGGGTGTTGAAGAATGCCATAGGGAGGAGAAATAGGGCGAGAGCAAGGTGGGAACGAGGCATTTATATCCTACTCTTACTCTAGAATACAATATCTACGAAACTACCAGACTTTAATTATCATTAGTAAATGAAGAACCAGACTTGTAGGTGGTGAGTGGACGCTAAGTGGGTGAAAAAACAAGTGGAATGCGGCCTTTGTGCGGGACATGATGCTGAAGAAGTCGGTCTAAACGGCGCACAAATCGCGCAGACCCAGATCCACCATTTTCTATCTGAAATTTTGTCAGCTTATTAATTTCGATAAAAATTTTGCGGCAAAAAAATTAACATATTAAATTCAATACTCAATATATCTTAAGTATATTAAAACATAAATAAAAAATCGCTTTGGTTGTTCTGATAACAAACAAAGCGAAAAAAAAAAACATAATATTAAATCAGGAAGTATATTTTGGAAAGCGTGATCCGCGATGTGGCGATCAAACCAAACTTTAGTATAAAAAGACTCAGGATCATCAATAATAGATTAGATTAAGGTGGCATCTTGGTTTCTGCAATCAATAATATCAAATCTAGGATCTCTAGCCACAGGAACCTGATTTTCTTTCTGTTCTGTCTCCTAAAATATAAGATGGTCGAGAACCGGATTCGAACGGGAGCCTCGGTGAGTCAGCCCCACGTGATGTGCCCGCTAGACCACCGTCTGAATTTTCTGCCGCTCTTGTCGCCATTTCAGTGTCCGCTCGTCCCCTCTCTCTCTTCCTGTCGTTCTCATTGCATCTCATCTCATCCGTTCATCTGAGACGTGCACAAAGTACATTATTTCCTCGACCTTTATCTATTAAGATCTGACCGACGTCCCTCATTCTACTCTATCTGGGATTGGACTGCAGTGTCGGGCGTGCCGTTCTTAGTCCTACCGTTTCCCCCCCCACCCAAACCGGGGGAAAAAGATTCGTCTCAATAACGCTTATCTAATCGGGCTCTATTCCTGAACACTTTTCCCCCTTATTCCTATACTAGATTATCTCTATTGTTTATAGGACTATTATTCTTCCCCTTGGCCCCCATTCCCCCTATTATTGGTGGTGCATCAACCCATCCCACGTTATTGTTGAAGATGGCGCTATAAACTGGACCTTTTTCCCTTTTTTATTAACGATATAAAGTCCAAGTGACTGCACGAGCTTATCCTACTCATACACCCCATCTTCCCAAAATACCAATCATGTCTACTCCAAGGCCCGGCATGCGTCAACCCATGCCACCGAGGCCCAGCCCAAGGGCTCCTGTTGGACGTTTGGCCAGCCTCAAAGCCCCCACTCCAACACCAATTAGGCGGCCGCAGCCAGTGACCCGGCCTCAACCAACCAGGCCAACTACTCACCCAAAAACAACTACCTGTCCCAACCCAGGCTGTCCTGCTCCTCATATCATCGAGGATGATGGTCAGAAAGTCTGTTCTGGGTGTGGTACCGTCGTTAGTGAGGCCAACATTGTCTCCGAAGTCACCTTCGGTGAAACCTCGTCTGGCGCGGCCGTCGTGCAGGGTGCCTTCGTTGGAGAGGACCAAACCCACGTACGCAGCTATGGCCCAGGTTTTCAGCGTGGAGGAGCCATGGAGAGTCGAGAAATTACGGAGCAGAATGGTAAGTGTTACTCCCCCATGTCGTAAATTATCCACAGCTCACGAACAAACAGGCAATCGATATATCAGCCAATTGGCGCGTAATTTGATTATTCCAGAAAGTGCTATGAAGGCTGCTGGTCAGGTTTTCAAGCTTGCCGTTGGACTGAATTTTATCCAAGGTCGCCGAACCAAAACAGTGGCTGCCGTCTGTTTGTATATTGCTTGTCGTCGACAGGACGGAAACACCATAATGTTGATTGATTTTGCCGATTTCCTTATGGTAAGATACTTTAACCCATCATCCATAAGAAAAGAAAATAAAATGTGTGCTAACAATGCTCTAGATTAACGTATTCAAATTGGGTCGGACCTATAAAGCGTTATTGGATGAGCTGCGTCTAGGTGGCAATGTCTTTTTGATGAATCCAATCGATCCGGAGAGCCTGATCTACAGGTTTGCCAAACAGCTGGAATTTGGCTCAGCTACCATGCAAGTTGCTAGCGAGGCTGTGCGTATTGTACAACGTATGAACCGTGACTGGATGACGACGGGACGTCGCCCGGCGGGAATCTGTGGTGCTGCTTTGATTCTCGCAGCCCGAATGAACAATTTCCGCCGCACGGTTCGTGAAGTTGTTTATGTGGTCAAGGTCACGGAAATCACGATCAGTCAACGTTTAAACGAGTTCAGTTCCACGGAGAGTGGAGAGTTGACCGTTGATCAATTCCGCTCCGTGCAGCTCGAAAATACCCATGATCCGCCCTCTTTCACTAGAGCTAGGGAGGGTAGAAAGCCAGCTCGCAGCGTCAAGACAAAAGCGGCGGAAACCGCCGCCGATATTGAAGGAGACATGGAAGAGGCCGGCTCAGTGCAGCCGAGACGGGTTGATGCTGACGGTTTTGCGATCCCTGACCTGCCTATCGACCCCGCACTAATGGATGCGGGTGGTGATCAACAACCGTCGGCTACGTTCAGTGGAGAAGAAGCTGAGGAGTCTACAACCGCAGTCAAACTCGGCCGACCTAAGGGTTCCGGGCGCCAGAAGCTGCCATCCCCGACTCCGGAAGAGATTGCTTCTGAGGAGGCACTTGAAGATGAGATGACTGCACTGCTGTCCAAGGGTTCTAATATGATTGACAGCATCGTCCCTCAAGCCACTATAGCTCAACCTACGAAAGTTATCTCGGATAGTGCGGAGATTGATGAGTCAGAGTTTGACTCAGACCCAGAGGTTTCACAGTGTTTGTTGACCCCGGCTGAAGTCGAGATCAAAGAACGCATTTGGGTACACGAAAACAAAGAGTATCTGCGAACACAACAAGCCAAGGCATTGAAGAGAGCCCTCGCGGAGGCTGATTCACGGCCCGGCGAACATAAACCGCGCAAGCGCCGCAGGGGTAGGCTGGGTGATGTGACTTACCTTGAAGGGGATGGTGAAGATGGGGATGGCAGAAGCACACGGGCCTCAACCCCCGCAGAAGCCACCCGCCGCATGCTGGAGCGGAGGGGGTTTAGTAAGAAGATCAACTATCGCCTCCTCGAGTCATTATTCGGCGATGAGGGAGCCGACGAAACTGCCAAATCGAAAATAGATAGTGCAGGCCGGAGCCGGAGTCGGAGCCAAAGTGTGGCATCCCGGCGCAGTGCTAGTATTGACCCTGAAGCAATCACGAGACGGTCCAGAGCTGCAGCCGCAGCTCCTCCCAGCCCAGTCAAACCTGTTCTAGCTACCCCTCCCGCTACAGCCCCGGAATGTAGCTCGATGCAAGATCCGAACCAAGGCGGAGTTGTCACCGAAAAACCCGCGTCAACGAAGCCTACTGAGGAAGAATTGGGCCCAGTTCAAGGTGGAAATTCGGAAGACGATGAACCGGATGAAGACTACGACGATGACGAGGGAGATGATGATGAGGACCCCGACGGCATCAACGCTGCATTTTCCGGCAACTACGACTACGCTGATGACTATTACGAGGGTGGTGACGGTGATGACGATGATTACTAGAGCCGAGTTAATATATAGATAAGGCGAAAACAAAACAGGCAATCAATATTACTATATGAGATATTCAATTTCCCATCATTCGGTCTTCCCCAAGAAGAATTCCTCCTGGGTCTTACATAAATACCGTCTGGGGTCACTAACAACCGGGTGTACCGGAGACTTCAGTCAACGCCCACAATTCTCCCTGGGATAAGATTATTTATCGCTCATTTGTCCGTCATTGACTCATGGAGAGAATCACCTGGAACAGAAACAAAAATCAAAAGCTCCCGGATATCCGGTAACCATAAACGAAACATCGCCTTGCTAGGGAGCTAGTACGAGATTGGGCATTGCTTGCTACCTAGTACCTATGCCACTACTTCTCTAGGCCAACATCTGCCTTGCGAATGCAATAAAAGTCAAAGGTTCTGGCACCATCAAGGCAAGGGGCAATTCTCAAAAAACCCTTATTGCACCGGAACTCTTCTGCTCGGAAATAATCGCGTGCTGTTTGTTCCACGGCTGCCCCGGCTCTGCTAGAAATATCTTCATGAATGTGATCCGTTCATTCGAGTCATGGACGGACCTTATGTATAACGCACGATCTTCGGAGTCCTAAAAAAACTGAGGTACTTTAATGATGGGTATATTTTCCGGACCGTTCTGCTCAATCAAGAGGAATGTTAGGAGGTAAGGACGTCCCACACTTCAGAATGCAATGAACAGATAGCTAAGATTAACTAAATGCTCCGCTAGCATCGCCTGACTTTGGGTCTCCCTTCTTTTACTTTCTGGACTACTTTTGTGGTATTTCCGGGTAACATCCGAAGGTTGGTATGAAGGATCTCAGGACATTAGTCCGAACGGGGGAGGTAGAGGAGAAGGGGTACATATGGCTTCTTCTGCGATAATCATTAATATAGGAAAAGGGCTTCCATTTGCTGGACAGCTCGTACATGTTACAAATCCTCGGGCTGTTTCGTTGAGTGCCCTTCCTTTCCTTCCCCCCGGATGTTTGCATGTTGATGAACAAACTTGGGAAAACTGCTCATATAAACTTCTTTATTTGGATTTGATCTTACAGCCTGTTGGATCTTTTTTTATATTCTTTTCTTCTGAATACGTCGGCTCGGGTCTACCTTGTTGTATACTTTGTACCTTCCTTGTGTCCTCGCCAAACCAACATGGCCAGGTTCAAGATGTACGGCCGAGGGCTAAGCCTTCGTCTGGCCATCATGTTTACTTGCCAAATAGCATTCGTTCTCTTCGGTGGGAAAACCCCTCCTCACAACGGGTTGAAACTGGGGCAAGCTGACTTCCTCTCTGGCTATATCTAGGTTACAACCAAGGGGTGATCTCAGGTATCATTGGGAATGAAGATTTTCTCAGGATTGTTGATTATCCTAGCTCAGCGGTTATGGGAATCATCGTGGGTATCTACAACCTAGGTTGTATGACTGGCACTGTTGTGGCCTTTTTATCGAGTGACAATGTTGGGTTTCGAAAATCAATATGGCTTGCAATGGGGCTGCTCACAGTGAGAACTTTTCACCTTTCTCTTGTTACTTGCGGCTGAAAAGGGACAACCCTCTGATAAAATTTTTATCACAGATTGGTGCAATCCCACAGACAGCAGCATTCTCGAGAGCACAGGTGCTTATCGCTCGCTTTGTCGGTGGGATTGGAACTGGTATCATGACTAGTGTGGTGCCAGTGTATCAGTCCGAACTATGCGAAGCACGAAATCGAGGAATGTATGTGTGCAGCCAGCCTCTTGCCGTGGGAGTCGGTATCGTTCTGGCCTACTGGTTCGACTATGGAAT
This sequence comes from Aspergillus panamensis, assembly GCA_027569225.1. Taxonomy (NCBI): domain Eukaryota; kingdom Fungi; phylum Ascomycota; class Eurotiomycetes; order Eurotiales; family Aspergillaceae; genus Aspergillus; species Aspergillus panamensis. The sequence goes on from JAPDER010000001.1 coordinate 1,206,062, forward strand.
GAGCTTCGCCGAAGGACCTATCGACTGGCGGCTCCCCATTGCTAGCCAGCTGATTTTTATCATCATAGTGGCCATTCTTGTTATCGGGTAAGTCGAAATTGAAAAAACCGAAAAAAAAAAGAAAAAAAATATAGTGGAAGTCTAACGAGATCGGGTGGGAATTCAACGCAGACTCCCCGAAAGTCCACGATGGCTGTGCCGAAAAGGTCTAAAAGAGGAGGCTATGCGAGTACTCTGCGATTTCTATGACCGGCCAGCAGATGATCCAAAGGTTGTCAATGATGCGGAGGGGATCTTCAGAGCGATTGAGCTTGACAACATCCGTGGTGAATACAAGTGGTCACAACTGTTCAAGAAGGACGAGCTTCAAACCGGCCGACGAGTTTTATTAGCCTATGGGTTGCAGTTCATGAATCAGATGGGAGGTATTAACATCATCGTGGTGAGTCAGCCTCCTTGAAGAACGTCGGTGGTTTCTTACTGATTTCTGGCCAGTCCTATGTTACAACAGGTAAGGCCTTAGCCCCCATAGTTTAGGGGTTGGGATTTCTCTAACGAGGTGATGCTTGGCCAGTCTTGGAGGTGAACGTGGGGATGGACACTAAAACGAGCCTGCTCCTGGGTGGAGTGATTCAAATCATGTTCGTTATCGGTGAGTCGACAGCATTTCTTCCTGCCTTCTGCAGTCATCTAGAGCTCTCTGAGATGACGGAGAGCTGGACTGACATGATTACCACTATTAGGATCCTTTTACCCCACGCTCTACTCAGATCGTCTGGGCCGGAAGAAGCCAATGATGTGGGGATCGTTTGGTCTCTTCCTGTGTATGATGATGATCTCCATTCTTCTCTCGTTCAAAGGTTAGTTAGCCGGTTCCTAGCCTCGCACCCCCTTGTTCTATTCCATGACTCGCCCAACTACTCTGGCGAGAAAGTTCGCCTGACTTCTTGTTTAGGCACCCCCCAGCAAGCAACCGCGGGTTCCGCGTCCGTGGCATTTTTCTTCCTCTTTATGCTCATCTTCGGAGCCTCGATTAACTGCATACCATGGGTCTACGGGCCGGAGCTCCTGCCGATGCACGTTCGAACAAAAGGGTAAGAGCAAAGCTCGTTTTCTTTTTCTTCCTGCTCCTCCCCAGAAACCCCGCCCCGCATTCCTCAGTCGATTCCCCCTTGTTACGCTGGTGCGAGTGCGCTGGTGATAGCAACAGATAGGGCTAATAATGAAGCTAACTTTGGTGTCCCAAAATTAGCAATGCCATCGGAATCTCAGCAAACTGGACGTGGAATTTCTTCGTCGCCATGATTGGCCCAACCCTCATCAGGGATTTGGAGTGGAAGGGATATCTCATCTTCATGTGTCTTAACCTAACTTTTATTCCCGTGAGTCTTTCTCGAGTTATTTGATTCCACTTCATTCCACCCCCAGCCACTGTGAACGATCCTTTTCAGTCACACCCGAACTAAACAACTAATCTCCCATCTAGATACTCTACTTCTACTACCCCGAGACTGCCAACCTGAACCTTGAGGAGATCGACTCCCTGTTCATAGGAAAGCCACTCGAAGATCCCAACGCAGACGCCAAAGAGCCCATCTGGACAGAAGTCAGCTTCCCCATATAAACCGAGGACACAGGCCTCCTTCCACCCATTCAGCGAGAAAACGATACCGACCGGTATACACAAGTGTCCCGTCTGGTAAAACTGGAAAAGGAAACAATAGCTGGCTACTCATGGCAGTCCAATCCAGCAACAAACCCTAAAACTGGGTAGGAAGAAAGTAAGTGAGATCTCTCCCCCCCCCCCCCTCTCTCTCTCAATTCGATGATATTGTGCATTATAAATCTCTGTTTCCTTTTCTTTCTTTTTTTTTTTTTAAAAAAAAAAAAAAAACCATCCTCTTTTTATTTAATCTTTTTTTTAATATTACTTTTGAAATCCCTCCGGGAATTAAGAGAGGGGTATTATTTGTTGTTTATTCTCTACATAAATAACCTGTCGGGATGGAGGTGGTTCGTTGACAGAGTACTCGTTTATTGATTTTATTTGGTTCCGCTTAGGGACCATACTCTCTCATATCATAGGTAGCATAAACATTGTTATTTATTATTGATCCAATGGCACTCACCAATAAATGTTCACTTGCCATTTATTAGAAATGGATACTTGAGGTGTAGCCAAGGTGGAGCTTAAGTGTGTGTCCTATGTAGCCTTGTAGATGAACGGATAAACCAACCACTGCGAAGTATACGATTTAAACAACCCGAACAATTAAAGATTTATTACATCTTGTTTAATCAGTTATTTTTTTCTTCATTTCATTTTGTTTTTAATTCTATATTTGAATTTCCTTTCTTCCTCATCAGTTTCAAAATCTCTTGGCCAAACGGCACACCGAAGTATCAACAAAAATAATAAAAATAAAAAGGCAAAATAACTAAGAGAAAGAAATATCAAAAAAAAAAAAAGAATAAGCAGAAACAAAACCCCTAGATTCAGATGATATACATGTGAAAACACGAAAAAAAAGACCCTGACACCGCACCGCATTTCAACCGCCGTACGCCAGAAAGTAAGCGAAAAATCACCCAGAATAAGCAATAGAAAGAAAGAGAGAAAGAAAGAAATCCACAAACGTAGTTGTCGACTTCCTTGGAGAAAGAAAGTAAGAGAGTTACGAAGGGTGGCGCGTGGCTGGACATAATCAGCAGAAACATATCATAAAAAGATTTTAGAAGAAAAAAATAAAGAGAAGAATGAAGAAGAAGAATAAGATGAGATCGAAGGCGTCGAGAACGAGGTCTGTTTGGTTTTTTGTCGTCAAAGGTGGTATCGTTTTGTGGAGAAGGAGAAGAAGAGATCCGGAGAGGTTCGGGTTTCAAGTGTTTCACGCATCAATGTCCATCCCCGTCGCCATTCCGACGGTTTCGTTCAATCCCATGCTTAGGCCGGTGGTGACGGGCTGGGTACAGAGGGTCTGTAGAAGAGGGAGTCCGCTATCGACTGGGTTGGCACCTAGGACGTTTCCGCTCTGGAGAGCGGACTGGTTGAGTGGTTTGTCCGACGCGTTGAGGATTTGAGTGCCCTCGAACATGATGGGAGATGATTGGAGATTTCGGAGGCAGATCTCCCAGGAGGAGCCGACGAGTTGGGATTGAGTGAGATCGTCGTTGAAGAGGAAAAAGGCCGGGGTATTTACGGGGCCCATGGGGGTCATGGGACGGGCGCAAACGAGGAAAGCGTTCAAGGCGCGGTTTTTCATGAGGATGTCCGAGTCGAAGAGATACGCAGAGAATTGTCGGTCAATGTATCGCTTCCAGCCACGCACTGCGGCGGCCATGTCGTCGTCGTCGGTCTGGATTCGTTGCCAGCTGATTCCGAGAAGACGCGTAGCGTCATCCACCTGGGGTTCTTCCGGTGCGAAGGGGTTCGAGCGGATGGCAGTTGCGCCGAGGACGCGGCGGTTGTCGTCCTTGTCGTTACTGTTTAGCCGGCGTTGAATCGAGGCGAAAGAGATGTCGTCGAGACCCGGTGCGGAGGGATCCAGGCGTTGCGACTTCCGGCTGGCTTCCGATGTGTGGTTACGAGACAAGACAGGTGGTGCGGTGGTGATGGAGTTCTCGGCGGCTTCTTCGTACCAGGTGCCGGTCTGGCTTTCTGCGGACAGAGCCATTCCCGTGTGAGGGTTCAGGAGAACCATGCCTTCTCCGTAGATGGGCTCTCGCCGAGGCGCACGGACCGGAGCTGGCACAGTCGACGCGTTGCTGAGGGAGTCCTCGGACGCGACGTCATCACGCGACCTTTTGCGAGATGGTTTCACGCTTGTCGACAGGTTTGCAGAGGATGGTTGGTTGAAACTAGACGAGGCGCGTACTCCATTTGCAGGGAAGGATTTGGGACCAGGTGCTGGGGCCGGGTCAAGCATCGGTTGGCGAGGGAATGGAAAGAAAGCGTGTTCCTGGGGGGGAGAAAGGACCATGGCTGGGCCATCAGACCAATTATTGAGAAGCATTGGACACATCGTGACGGAGGGAGGGAGGCGTGGTCGAGAGGGTACAGTCGACTGTAGTGGTTAAATGGGATGGGAATCCGATCTGTTCAGTCCAGTGAGCTAGAAACAATCAGTTAGAATAACCTGCGGATCATAGAATCCAAGTCGAATGACGCTGGTGAGGAGAGCCGTGTTATAGAAGGTGGTGGTGAGGTAAGAAATGGAAACAGAGGAGACAGGATGGAAGATGGTGGAAATAAAATAGAGAAGATGGAGAGCTCTCAAAAGTGAGGCAAGGCGAGGAAGGTCGAGGTAGGAGGGAGAAGAGGAAGAAGTAGAGGCCGGTGCAGGTAAGGAAGCACGCGGGAGGAAAAAGAATGGCGTCGAACCACGGGATGGCGGGCTGAAAGAGAGTAAGAAAGAGAGGGAGGACGGGCGATTCGAGAGGAAGAAAAAGGCTGACTGACGGATGCGGATATGCAAGTAATAGACTACCTACCTAGGTAGGTAGACGTCGCTCGGAGCTTCTTTGGATACGCCGATAATGCGGAGTGCAGGATTTGCCCGTCTCAATACTACCCCGTACCACACCCAGCCCTGCAAATGTGCCGGTTTTCTTTGCAGCTTCGGAAGGTTCTTACCATACCGTACCGTATCTTTAGATCGACCCACAGGCTTAGATCAGCCAGCAAGGACCCTTGCATTATTGGCTGACGGACAATCGCACCGGGCAACCCAGCCGGTGGCGCGGCATGGATCAGAAGGGTCTTCATTAGGAAAGCCCAGTCCGCGCGGCGCCCCGCTTGGGAGCCCCTTCTCAAGCCAACCAGCCTCGCTCATTGGTCTACCCGGCAGCGACACGCCCGGGGTGTCACGGGAGACATGATTGGCTAGTCTTTAGGATCCGCTTCTTCACCTCAGGGAGCCTGGGCAGAAGTAATGCCTCAGGCCCCAAGTTTCGCAACAAGAAACAGGTGGCTGGAACAGAGGTAAGACACAACGCTCACAAAGACACAGACCCATTCCTTGGTTGAAAAGAGAAATAAAGAAGGAAAAAAAAATAGAAATAGGATTCAAAGAACATGGATAATTAATAAATCAGATTCTATTTTGAGGATGGAAATATAAAAGGGGTTTAAAAAGGTAACCTATAGTGACAAAAAAAGAAGAATAATAAGAACAAAGAGGTGCTGCTGAGAGGAGCAAGCTTGGTGGAAGTAATATCCGACGCCAAAGCCTCGTGCAGGTTTAACGTAACAAATGTTCATCGAGTAAAATCACACACACACACAATACAATGTAAATGCCATAGGGTCAGACACCATAACCAAAGAGCAAAAGAAATGGAACATTCAAACAAAAAGTAACCCTCCAGAGTCGAGCGCTAAATCATATCAACCTATGGGGTGACATTGGGTGGTCGCTAGGCACAGGCTGCATTCCCTGCATGTGGCCGTGCCCAGGCGCACTCTGCTTCCTTCCCCTAAATCTGCCTCGGCATTATGTTGGAAATAAAAAAAAAGAGTATACGCCCGTTGAGTTTATCACATAGGTCAAAGTATGGAAGAGAAAAAGAGTGTGTAAGTGGGCTGAAGAAGTATTTTTGTCGTTCAAAATGATCAGAATCTCCCAAAGCGCATCCCCTGCTTGGGGTCGTGTTTCCGTATCGCCACAATTTCATAGAGCCAGGCGTGTCAACTCGGCTGAGAGTGACCGCCAAGCGATTTATATTTATGCGTTTCCAGCAGTAGCTCCACCGAGCATGGTCTTAACGTTGGCAACCGAGTCAGGGGCGTAGTTAGGGGCCATAGAGCCGACCAGGAGGAAAAAACTCAGCAGGGCGGCGCCAATAATGACGAAGCGGCGCTGAGTTGGGTGGGTCACGCCATACTCGGCCCAGGAGCGGTTGGCCTGGCCGGTGTACTCCCGGATCTTGTCTCCGCCAAGCTTGTAGTAAACGAGGCCGATCAAGGCGATAGAGTAACCGAAGAACTGGAGTGCGGTAACGGGGGTTTGCCAGATCATCATGGAGGCGGCGACGAGGAGAATATCCTTGAGAACGCCGCACAGGGTCATAACCAAGGAGGAAGTCTTTCCGATCTGTTGAAGATTTTTATTAGCGGGACAAAACAATATGAAATCAATTGGGGAAAGGGCCTTACCAAGAAGACAACCGAGACGTTGAGCAGGAACGCGACAATAGCGTTCAGCAACAGAGTCCACACTCCAACGTTGTAGACATGATCCATGGTAATGCTGGGAACCTCAAAGAACAAGGCAACGACTCCGTTCATCACAGCGCAGACAGGGGCAAAGTAATACAGGGAGACAAGAGGATCCATCTTGTATTCGGCGGAGCTGAGCAGACGCTGGACCATGACCAGACGGGTCGCCTCAAAGATAATACCACCAATTTGGAACAGGAAACCAATGAAAACGAATTTGATTTCACCGAAAGAGGCGATAACGACACCAAGAACGATAATGCCAACGTTGGTGAGAACCTTGAGGTTGACAGGGGCCATTCCCATGCCCCAGGTAGCAAGCAGAACAGCGACAGGAGTGGTGGCCTGGGTTTGTGGTCAGCAAGCCGGCGAAAAGGTTCGATAGTGTTGGCCGTCGCACCTTGAGCATCTGAATGAAAGCCACACTCAGATACAGATATGTCACGTTACCGCAAATCAAACTCAAGCTGAAGAAAAGACCGATGGGGACAATAGCGCGGAGGTAGACACGGCCGGTCATCTTTACGGTTTTCCGGCCGTCGAGCAAGGTAGTTGTGCGGGCGAGGACCTGGGTCATGAAGGTTGCGAATGCCAAGTGCCATGTAGTGAGGATAATAGCTGCGAAGGGAGGTATTAGGTCCAGTCAATAAAAAGATGGGAACCAGGAAGTACATACGGAAACCTAACAGGAGCAGTCAGTCAGTATATCGTGTCCAGCGTTGGTTAAAGCTTCCCAAACAGAAGAGTTCCACTTACGGAATTGGGCATAATCCAGGATGTGCTTGTTGAAAAGAATAACGCTAGAACTCAGAGCAATCCAGGTCCTGATTTCCTCTTAGCAATTTTTCCCATGCAGATTTTTTTTTTTTTTTTTTTTTTTTTTTCACTGGCGATGTTGGAACTCACGTAACATAGACCGCAGGGTGGAAAGATGCCTTTGGGGGTTCGGATTTCTCGACGGCCGGGTTGACGGTAGGCAAGGTAGGCTCAGGGCGAAAGGTCTCGCCCGAGGTTCTCATCTTTTCTCCTTCGGAACTCATGGTGGATGTGCGTGTTTGATCAGAGAGGAAGCGTTGGAAATCGAAGGGTCGCGGCCGCAAAAGGCTGCTTTGGCCGAACTGAGAGGATGCCACGGGTGAAACGGAGCGGAATGAATAAGAATAGAAGAAAGAACAGTAACTACTAGATCAAAAAAGGCGGCAGAAAGCAATCTAAAATCTAGAAGCGTAAATTTGGTTAAACGAGTGAGTCGAGAGTTGGTCAAAGAAGAATCAAGAACGAAACGAAAGAAAGAGACAGCACGAACACTTGCTCAGGGAAGGTTGGAGAGCATCAGAAGAAGTCGAGAGAGAAAAGGGAAAAAGAGACGGGCGGAAGACGTCGTGTCGTGTATCTAGTGTAGTGTCGTGTAGTGTATGGGTTCGGGTAGCTTGTTCGGGGAAGGACGAGAATCTTGTTTCGTTGGACCAAAGGGTACGAGCGGGCGGCACGGAGTGGATTGTATTATTATTGTTATTTTATTATGATGGTTATTTCAGGCGAAGGGTCAAGAAAATAAAAAGAAAAAGGAAAATACAGCCAGGATCCGCAGACCAGAGGAGATCGTGGCTGAGGACGTGATGCTGATATGTTCGTTGATGGAAGCTGAGGCCTGTGAATCTGACAAAGTACCGGACATGGTGTCCTCTGCAGGCTGGAGGCTGCAACCGTATCGTACTTACGTGACCAAAGAGGTAATTTCAACCTAAACCAAACAAAAAAAAAAAAAACATGGTGGGGGAGGGGAGCCGGAACCAGAAAAATGTCCACTCAGGAACACCACTCACTCAGCAGAGTCAGCACTTTCCAAAGCATGCGGTTCGGTACACTAATTCTGGTTACTATTATAATTAGATATATTATTATCGACTCCTCCTGGGGCGGTTTCAACTTTCGAGTTCTGGCCTGGTGGAGGCCGTGATGACAGATTGATAGTTTGGATTCGAGTGTACCGTATGGTTCTCGTCCTGTACATACTACTCCGTACTGTACTGCAAGATCCCATCCTTAAACAGGGGGAAACTCGAGGATAACAATACCGGCTGCCACAAAATCCTTTTTTCAATATCTATCAACGTTTCAAAGAGGTACTGCACAATACATATCGGTGACTCGACTAGCCTTGGTCTCGTCTCCTTCTTCCGATTTAAATCATTTTCAAGGTTGTGTTCTCAAGGTCCAAATTTCCTCACTCATGAAACCAACCATTCATTGGTGCTTGCGTGGGGCGAGGCGAATGTTCATCACTCTCGTGGCAATGCCTGGCGGTTGGCGTCAATCTCAGGCCCCCACAACTGGTCTCTACTATTGATTTTGCCCCTTTTCCATTTGTTCCACCGATGGGTCTGGGATTTTTTTTTTTAATTTTATTTCTTCCTGAGGTTAGCCCGCAGCGAGGGCGTTGAAGCAGGTGGAGGATTTGCCTTAAGAGGACCCTTTTTTTATTCTTCGCTACTTGTGCCTCTTGATCTTTGCCCTTTCCTCCAATTTTTCCACCAAGAAGAAAATCCACCGATTTCGTAGAGATATGATCAACTCTAGTTGAAACAGAACAGAACAAGCTTGGTCACCTCAAACCAAACAGGTGGAGGGGAGCAAAGAGTCTGACTGATAGACTAATCAGGTCATGGAGGAACATCCTGCAACATTAATTGAGCGTTGATCAAAATTAACACAGGCTTGTTTGGCACTCCATGCATTACGCAAGCAGTCTCCCAGCCAAGCACTAACTTACCCGCGCTCAGCAGCCACTTGTCCATAGCGCCGCCGCGAAAGTCCCTTGCTAGTGGAGAATGCAACGATCTGATGGCCAAAAAGGCCTTACGCCATCACTGTGGTTCAATGGCGTTCCAGCAATTAAAGACAAAATTATCGGTGTCTTGCCTGTGCACTAAGAACTTGCTGGAATTTGTTTCATTCGAATTATCTATTACTTCACTCCCGAGACCCATGAGGGTCTTCGACTCCTGATCCGAGTTTCAAAACTCAGGGACACTCCGTCTACCAAGCATTCTCACCCCAGTACTCTAAACAGGAGGGGTGAAGACAAAGACCACCTCGAAAAGGATGATAAGAATTGTCCATGGCACCCCCAATCCCTGGATCGTAGCCGCGAGAGGAAAGAATAAACATTTCGAGCCGTGATCTAGGTTTAACTATAGAACGGGTAGATTTAATTAAGTGTATGTACTACTACCTTCGCTTCAACTAAAATGATATAGAGAGGACAACGATCCGTCACTGCGTCACATCATGAAGCTTTTAATTTTATATCAGATTCAATTGGCCGGCAATTCCATGCTATTATTGTCTCCCTATTAACCTGCGACGGATGGATCTTCTGAGAGGTTAAATCCCGGATGATAACCGTTGGTTTTCTCGGTTTCTGGAAACACGATCTCCCCTATCTTACCCTTCTTCGGAAAGACAATCAGTGGGACCCTTATTCCAGCTTTGGATTTGACTCTTTTTTTGATTCAACCCAGGTCCGAAACCCTCAGTCTCTGACAAGACCGGTGGATTCCCGCGAAAAGGGGGACGATCTTTACGGTTCACGGCTACCCTTGAAGGAAAAGCAGTACGTATGCCTACAGATCATAGGGGGCTTGTACAGATGGACATGTACTTTCGAAGCCCCATGACGAAGCATTGAGATGTGCATAAACTTACCCTTGGTACAACCCTGAACTTGAATTTATGAAAAGAAAAATAACGTGCAACAAGCTCCTGTTACGCCACCCGTCGGTTGTCATACAAATAGATGCGGTGACAACTGAGGCTTTTCAGGAGAGTATCGGTACTCGGGTGCCCTGGCCCCTCTGGATTGCTTTTCCATACCTTATCTTCTTGTAGGGAAAAATGTTCTAAATATGGACCTGATATTGATCGTCGAGAATAAATATTTCGAGGTGGTTGTGAGATTCTCCAGGTCGGATGTGGCCACTTTAAGTATATACTCTCGGCTCGGATAAAGTAGCCCCCAAGGAGCAATTCCCAGCCCCCATATCTACAGATAAAATCAAGCGGGGAGATATGCCTGCAACCAGATAGGATGATAAGCAACAAGGATAAGCCAATCGCAACCAAGGCCCGGAGGATTATTTGAGTGATGTGAATACGATCTATTATGTTTTCTTTGATACAAATTATTAACTGAGATACAGTAGAGAAAAGGAAAGGGGCATATCAGAGTTCAGCGAAATTAACATCCATGATCCAACAAGATAGATAGCAATAGAAGCGCAGATGGCGCACAGAGCCAGGATCAGTATCAGGAACATGGTTGGCCACCCACAAATAATAGTAATTAAAAGGAATCGTAATCCCACTGCACTATCAGACCCATCTTGCGACTCCAGACGTTTAAATTTGGGGCTGTGATTTGTGTTCCCCTTTTTTTTTTGCACCTCTTTGCCTTCTCCTTTCCAGGGCTCGATAATAATAAAAATAATAATAATAACTGGGGCAGTCGAGTCGAGTCTATTTCTCGATGTACCAGTTTACCAGAGGTGAAGAAGAAGAAGAATAATAATAATAATATTTCCAATTTTATTATTTTATCTTATTTATTTAACTTTGATTACTTGGGTCTACACTTGAAACAGACAGACACTCCCCCCACAGCCCTCCAGCTTGTCACGTTTTTCTTTTCGCGACCGCCTGCAATTCCACCTATACTTGGTTTCTGCCCACCGTCTCACCGTCTTCCCGTTACCATCAACATTCCCCCTCCTCCCTTTCTTTTAAACACTGCAGTCTCCTGCAGCTTCATTTTCTTCTATGCTTAGCCTCGCCCGCAAGACTCTGAACCGCGTTCCCAGCTTCCAGGATATCCTACAAGGCAGGATGACCCACCCAGACATGTAAGGAGCTCGCCCGCCATCTGTCCCCTCAGGGGTGTTTGGGTCCCGAAGTACTGACGCTTTTTTTTCTCTGTGATAGTACCGTTGACGTTCTCGTCATTGGCGCTGGCCCAACTGGCTTGGGTGCTGCGAAGCGTCTGAACCAGATCGTATGAATGCCTGTTGCTTTGTTTCTCAAACAATTGACACTGACTTGTTCATCCCAGGACGGCCCCTCCTGGCTGATTGTCGACAGCAACGAAATTCCTGGTGGTCTTGCTTCCACCGATGTGACCCCTGAAGGCTTCGTATGTGAACACCCCGGGCAATCTAAACTGTATTGCACTGAGTAAATGAGCTTCCAACTGACTCAATTGCAGCTTTACGACGTCGGTGGCCACGTTATCTTCTCCCACTACAAGTACTTCGATGACTGCATCAACGAGGCTCTCCCCAAAGATGATGACTGGTACACACATCAACGTATCTCTTACGTTCGCTGCCAGGGCGAATGGGTTCCCTACCCCTTCCAGAACAACATCTCCATGCTTCCCAAGGAGGAGCAGGTCCGGTGTATCGATGGCATGATCGACGCCGCCCTTGAGGCTCGTGTGGCTAACACCAAGCCCAAGAACTTCGATGAGTGGATCGTGCGCATGATGGGTGTTGGTATCGCCGATCTCTTCATGAGACCCTACAACTACAAGGTCTGGGCTGTGCCGACTACCAAGGTAAGCTAACTACTCCCCCTCTAGATATTAAGTTAAATCTACATTGGAAGCTAACATCTTTTTTTCCAACCAGATGCAATGCGCTTGGCTCGGTGAGCGTGTCGCCGCTCCTAACCTCAAGGCCGTGACGACAAACGTCATCCTTAACAAGACCGCTGGTAACTGGGGTCCTAACGCTACCTTCCGTTTCCCCGCTCGCGATGGAACTGGTGGTATCTGGATTGCCGTTGCCAACACCCTGCCCAAGGAAAAGACTCGCTTCGGTGAGAAGGGCAAGGTTGTGAAGGTCAACGCCAGGAACAAGACCGTTACCCTCGGTGACGGCACCACCGTCGGTTACCAGAAGCTTGTTTCCACCATGTCTGTAGACTTCCTCGCCGAACAGATTGGCGACCAGGAGTTGGTTGGCCTCACCAAGCAGCTCTTCTACTCTTCCACCCACGTTATTGGTGTTGGCATCCGTGGCTCCCGTCCTGAGAGAATCGGTGACAAGTGCTGGGTGAGTTTCTCAGGAACAAAACAAGCAAAGGCTCGTACTGACAACTGGTTCTAGCTCTACTTCCCCGAGGACAACTGCCCCTTCTACCGTGCCACCATCTTCTCCAACTACTCCCCTTACAACCAGCCCGATGCCTCCAAGAAGCTCCCCACCCTCCAGCTCGCCGATGGCTCCAAGCCCAAGAGCACTGAGGCTAAGGAAGGTCCTTACTGGTCCATCATGCTGGAGGTTTCCGAGTCTTCGATGAAGCCCGTCAACTACGAAACTCTCCTCGCCGAGTCCATCCAGGGTCTCGTCAACACCGCCATGCTGCAGCCCGGTGACGAGATCGTCTCCACCTACCACCGCCGCTTCGACCACGGATACCCCACTCCCTCTCTGGAGCGTGAGGGTGCCCTCACCCAGATCCTGCCCAAGCTGCAGTCCCTGGATATCTGGTCCCGTGGCCGCTTCGGAAGCTGGCGCTACGAGGTCGGCAACCAGGACCACTCGTTTATGCTCGGTGTCGAGGCCGTGGATAACATTGTCAACGGATCTGTTGAGCTCACCCTCAACTACCCCGACTTCGTCAACGGCCGACAAAATACCGAGCGACGCCTGGTTGACGGTGCACAGGCTTTCGCTAAGAAGGCTTAACCAAGGGTGGAAAATCTTTTTTCTTCCATACCTTGGAAAGTTATAATAGAACTATGTCAATTTTTTTCTTAATATGGAATGATCATTAAAGATGGAGGGCAAAATATTTTAGATATAAGATTATGGACTATGGGAGCCCTTTTTGCTTTTTTTTTCTTCTTCTTCTTCTTCTTCTTCTTCTTCTATTTAACATTACTTTTTTTTTGAGCTACGTTTTGAAAGCGTCATCTGGGGATGTTTGGCATGGGTTGATTGATGTGAACTGTTGATTTATTTTCTTCATCACCTAGAATATCTCTCTTCTATTTCTTTTTACAATCTATAAACTTTCAGCCTTGGTCTTCACATCAATTTCCAGTCTAATCAGGTATCTAGAAATATCTACGGAGGAGTGATAGAAGCATGTGACATACCAGGCCTAACCGTTTGCATTAAACCAACGTCCACCATAAATAAGAAAGCAAAACAATAAAGTCCTTCCCTACTACTCCCTTAGGTACTTTGTAGATAAATAAGTAAATAAGTATTAAGTGGGCTCGGAAGGATGATCTCAACCCCGGGGAAGAATCCTCAGATATACATGAAACCGGTAAATCAAGGCTGATCGACCCGGTTGTTATCCACCCTTCCGACTACGCACTAAGTCGACTAGGATACTCTCTAGCCTCTAGTTACCTAAACCTAGCTAAATATATTGTGTTCTCTGGGCCATCCGCCATCCGCCGTCTGATCGTCTACTTACTAGTAGTAGATAGCATGGTATCCCTCCGTTTCTCCTACCCAGTGTATACAGAGTCGTACTGGTAGTAAGCTAGTATTTTTGCTTCTTTTTCTTTTTGTTGTATTTTATCGTAGTAATCAATGCAGAGCAAGATGTATACTATTTGGTGGAGATTAAGGCTACCGTTCGTAGATTAGATTTGTTGATGGGGGTTGAATTTCGGGGGGAGTTAACCAAGATTACCTACCTAGTACCTTACAGGTACCTAGGGGTTGGTTCGCCGAGTGCGATGATATCGTCGGTGCTTACTAGTACCTTTTTCTTATAGTGGTGTTGTCCTTGGACTTTGGGCTTTTGATGTCGTGGATCTATCGATTGATTGGTTTGTTGATTTTCACTGTTTGTAGAGGAGGTAAGTACTAAGTACCTATCTATGTCGTGAGTGAGGTTGAACTGGATCATTGAATCTTGTTGGATCTATGAATTACATGGTAGGTGGCCCTTGCTCCGTATGTCCTTTTTCTGGACTTTCTATAGGAATAGATCCTCAAGGCTAAGTTTATTTAGAGAGCAGATGCGTGGATTAACCTGGTTGTGGGATTTATTATTCCCTTTTACTTCCAAGGTCGCCACCTTTACTATCTTTAGGCCAGCACTGGGCAGTTCTAATACTAGCTTAAATAAGAAACCGACTTTGTGACTTGTCGCAGTTCAAAAATAGACCTGATCGGGGAATTTCCACTTAGTCGCAGTTGAACAGCTCACATACGGATAAATGCAGTATCATAAACCCGATGGGTATCGCACTTTATTCCCCCAGCTTCAAGAAAAGGCAGTCTTTCCACGGATAACACGAATAGACAGAGCCAGGTTGACTTCAGTCTAGCTCAAAAACGCCAAATCTGACTAGTTATGCCTAAATTCTGCTATGGTAGTTGGTTTCGAGTGAGAGGTCAAGTTCATCATTCAACTCTGGTCATTGTACGTCGTGAAAGACGGCCCTCTTCTTCCATAATTCCGTGGAAACCCTCTCTGAGTAACATATACCCCTCCATAGCACGGTCAATTGCCTGGTGATGGTCCGCCTATGGTCAGTAGGGCATATGGCTAGGAAGAGAAAAAGATTACTGACACCTGCATTAGGTCTACTGTTAAGCATTGACATGAAAACGTTGCGAGCTTCTTTTACGTTCAGGGGAAAAGATGCCTCACCACTAATGAGGGTATGGGGGGGATCCTGTGTCATGAGAATTTAGACCTTAGATATGATCCGTCTTTGGAAGAGTACAACCTACTGGTGGAGCACAGAACGAGCAATCGTCGTGCAGACAGGAAAAGGCCTTTCTTAACACATACAAAAAGATCTCCGGATCTGTGATTGCTTGGGCCTCGGGGGAAGTTAGTACTCATTATTTCAAGGACGTGCAGCCACTCTTACCCCTGCGAGGGAAGGTCCACCGGTGGAGTGTGAGTTTGAACCTTGGGGAGCCACGGATTTTTGGTGTTTGGCGGCAGATGGATTGGGTAACATGGCGGCCGAGCCCCCTTGAGTCCTGCCACCTAGGCCCTGGTTTGTACGGCGCTGTCTTACGCTCACGGTTTGTTGTTCGGATCCGAGTGAAAGATCTTGGAGACCTACTGAAGCCGCCGACATATGACCGAAATATTGGATTCGTCGAGGAATTTGAAGACTCAAATCTGTCCCAGCAGGACGGTTCTCTGTGGGGAAGAGGATGCAGTCAAGGAAGCTTTCTGCTCATATCATATGTAGTTAGTACCTAGTCTTCATTGGTAGATGAGGACGATGTTGATTGATTACCTGAGTGCCTTGTGTTGCTGTTGTGAGCAAGTGCAAGGAGAGATGTAGTTTGGATGGGCATAGAGAGTGTGGAATTTAAAAGGAGAAATTTCTGGGGAGGTTCTATAAGGTACCTGGGAAATGTTTGGGGGGTCGAATGGTGTTTGAGAAGTCTGTTGGTTGTCACTATATTCACTCTATTCTGTGATGTGTTAGGCGAATGCGCCAGCTGGAGACCTAGCGATGGTGAATGAGAAACCTGCTCAGAGCTCTGCTTCCCAGCTGGCTGCCTCCCAGCCTTGAGTTGGGAAGCATTCGACAAAGTGCAATTGTCAGTGTTTGGGCGGTATATGGAGTGATCCTTGCTTTGGCCCTGCAGGGTTGAAGGGTTTATACCATGGGCAGACAAAGAGCCGGAGAGTGCGCTTCCTTGACTTTCCCGGTAGCTCCCTGAGAGGCTGCTACCTATATACTCTTCCTCTCCGGGATCGCAGTCGGACTCAGTATAGAACGAATCGGAGACTGAGAAGGTGTCTGAGTCGAGAAATATCTCGTCTCCATCGTAGCTGTCTTTACCTCCCTTGTGTCGTGTAAGCAGTCTGGGGGATTGGGAGACGACTCGATCAAGGTGATAGCGAAGATCTTCGCTGGTGAGGGCGATGCGGGTGGGGTTCAAACGAATCATGTTCGATTGCTTCAAGGATTGCTTAGGGATGGGTGCCTATAGATTGGATTGAAGCCATGGATACATTCCCCGTAGGTCTTTGGAGCACTTTCTCACAATTGTCGGTGGGTAACTTAAAGTGCTTGTTTACTAACCAGGCGTTTGTATCTATACGGGAAAGAGCACCTCGGTGGTGATTACTTACTAGGTACTGGTGACTGATTACCCAAAGAGGAAAGAGGATAGAAGGCGGCGGCGGAGAGTCGAAAAGTTAAACCTGAATGCCTGAGGTACTACCTCTCTCTACCTTATTACCAGTGGTAGAAATTGATCTGACATCACGTACATCCATCTGAATCCTCTTGTCGCATGATTACTTGTATCTGGACGAACACGCATGGATCCAGAAACCAGGCTGAATGGGGTCCAGAAAAAGGTCCAGTCAAGAGCAGACGAATGCCTCTGCCTAACTAAGAATAACCACGAATCCACCAGACGAGATCGTGTCAAGTTCACTTGGGAAGGTGTTCGTCTGCTCTTATTTTTTTTATTATTATAATCTTTTTTATTCTGTTCTGTTCTTTTTTTTTCTTTTATAGGCTTACAATAATCATCCTCCAAATAATACAAAGACATACGGCATTGCATGAAAATAACCTGCTGCTGCTCCGTAAATAAAATCACTTTTCCCCGTCTGAACCTCACTCAGCCTCTTCTCTTCTTCGTCTTCTTTTCCCCCCTTTCCTTCTGCTTCCTCCACCTCCTTCATTCGCTATTCTTTCCTTCCGCCCTTTGGCATCTTCTCTTCCCATCAATTTCCCTCTTTTTTCGTCGTCTCTCGTGCGTCTTTCCTCCTTGATTGGACAGGTCCCTTCGACTCTCTCCTCCGTCTGGACTGTATCATGCATCATCCGCGTCGACTCCGACCGCCGCCATAGTCCGTCGGCCACCCCCTCCTCTCCCTCCCTCTCGATCCTGGGGGGTTTACTCTCTTCATCCATCTCTCCTCATCATCCTTCTTCTTGCCTCCTCTAGCATTCCTCGTGCCGGGGTCGTGCCTTGGCCTGAGCTGCATTCTCTTCGTTAATACCTATCTGTTCTGTTCTTCCTCGGCCACCCGCGTTCCTCCCCACATCCCCTCTCCCCTTTCGAGTTCTTCTTGCCAACAACCCCTGGCCCGGCAACTAAACAATACAATAAATACCCTTTCTCCTTGCTGGACATTCAACCTCTTACCGCCCATCATGGATGGGGACCTGAGTCTTTCCCAGTCTTTAGGCGGCTTACGCATTGCGAACCCGGATAATTCATCGTTACATTCGTCCGAGGACGCCCTGACTCCAGCCGCGAGTAATGCTCCTACAGCTCCACCAGCGTCTGAGTTGAAACCCGAATTGATTGCGTCCGACCAGCCAAGCCATCTTCTACCCTCACCCGTACCGGCCGACCATCAAAGCTCAGGGTTCCTAACCCATTTTCCGGATGTACAGCAGCAGCAGCCGACCTCACAATATCCCCCCTATACCTCACAACCACAACATCATCAGAGTTCTTCCCGCCCCGTCTCCGCCTTATTCGCCAATGGTTCCACGCCAGTACCCGCTATTCGAGAGGGTCCTTACCGCATTCGTACCGATTCGGCAGCATCGTCGGCCTCGGAGACCCTAGCTCGCGCAGAATCCCGTGGAGGTTCTGCTGCGCTCCAGGCTGGGGTTCCCATCCGCGATAATAGCCATAGTGATCGCTCATACCGAACAACGCAATTGCCCTCGGGAAACGCGCCGGCGGTTATGCGCCAGAGCTCTCGAGCACGCGCCGGCGGTGCTCCACAAATCTCCGGGTCACCGTATGGGTTGGAAAACGGCCCGGCGTCGAGCAGTGAGGACTGGCAAGATCGTGGAGCTGCCGTCACGGTGAGGCAGGAGATCGACGCGAACGGTAAAACGGTTGCGCGGTATATCAAGAAGGGGGTCCGGGATTTCTCATTCGGCCACACCCTTGGAGAGGGCTCTTACAGTACCGTTGTACTGGGAACTGATCGCCAAACCCTCAAGGAGTACGCGATCAAGATCCTAGACAAGCGACACATCATTAAGGAGAAGAAGGTGAAATATGTGAATATCGAGAAGGACACATTAAATCGGCTCACCGATCACCCTGGAATTGTCCGATTATACTATACATTTCAGGACGAGAGGTCCCTATACTTCGTTCTAGATCTCTGCAAAGGGGGCGAATTGTTGGGTGTATTGAAGCGGATGTCGACATTCGATGAAGAGTGCACGAGGTTTTATGGCGCGCAGATTTTGGATACGATCGATTACATGCATAAGTGCGGTGTAATTCATCGGGATTTAAAACCGGAGAACGTCCTGCTCGATAGCCAGATGTATGTCAAAATCACAGATTTCGGCACTGCCAAGATCCTCAAAAGTCAACAACCCGACCAGACAGCAAGTTCGAGCGGAATGCCCCCTTTGGACTCTTCAGAAATGTCTGAGGAGGAGCGGGCCAGTTCCTTCGTCGGCACGGCTGAATATGTTAGCCCGGAGCTTTTGACGGACAAAAACGCTTGCAAGGCAAGTGACTTGTGGGCGTTCGGTTGTATCATATACCAACTTTTGGCCGGCCGTCCACCATTTAAAGCCGGAAACGAGTACCAGACATTCCAGAAGATCGTTGCTCTCGACTACGAGTTTCCTCTTGGGTTCCCGGCCGTCGCCCGGGATCTCGTCGAGCGTTTGCTCGTTCTAGATCCGGCTCGGCGTCTCCCAATCGAGCATATCAAGAACCATGAGTTCTTCCAAGGCGTCACCTGGGGTTCGGAGCTATGGAAACGAAAAGCACCTCGCTTAAAGGCGTATTCTCCCCCACCTCGTGAACCCATCAAGCTCAACGGTGGCTCTGATGGTGACAGCTTCCCCCCAAGCATCAACAATGCACCATCAAACACCAGTTCTCGCATTGTACCCAGGCTCGTGACGGAAGTGCCAGCACCTAGCCAACTTGATATCGAGTGGTCGCCCGTGCTAACAAAAAACAACGAACGAATTTTGAAAATGGGGAACTTAGTAGTATTGTCTTCCCCAGCGGCGCACAGTCCCGTTTCCAAAAACGGGGAATATGAAGCACCGAAGAAATTCTCACGCTTCTTCGGTGGCAGTACGACCAAAAAACGCCAGCGATTGGTTATGGTCACTTCATCCGGAAGGATTATCATGGCTGCAGCTGGTGGTGATGAAAAAAAGGCAAAGTTGGAGATTTCACTTCTGGCTCCCGGAACGCAATACCGCACCTCCACAGACATGAAAGGGTTGTCTTGTTGGATTGTGGACACGGTATGATACCCTTTTCCTTTCTTGGTGGTTGTTGTTTCCCAAACTTACTGACATCGATCCATAGCGTGAAAAACACTTTGTCTTCGAAGATACGAAAGCCAACATTGGTACCAGCTCTATGTCCGCCCAGGAATGGCTCGATGCTCTGGACAGAGCACGAGAGTTGGCTCTAGCGCAGCAAGCTAATGGACAGTACTCTGATGACGCATTCCGTGACCTATCGTCTGGATTGTCGAGCCATGCCAACACACTGGACCGTAGCTCAGACGCTCCACATGAAGCATCATCTTCCGGACGAGTAACTCTTGTCAAACATCAGGGGAATGATTCTGATTCGATCAAAGGAAAGAAGCGTTTTAGTAGACGCCATTCAAAGAACGGCCTTGCCGCTGTGTTTTAAACCATTTCATTCAAATTTTTCGAAGATATCCCGACATCTCCCCGCCCAGTTCTCTCGATGCTTTTTTGTCTCTTGTCCATTCCCACCTTCTATATCTTTTTTCTTGTTTTCTCGAAACGGGATAGTCACTGCGCAGGGTCGCAATGTTTCCACTTTGTCATTTTACCTGAACTATATTACCCACATTTTTTTGCTATCTGGCTGATTTGTTTGATATCATGCTGCGTTGTGTTATTAGGCACCCCAAAATGCTGTTTCCTTTGTGCTTTATATTCTCCCTCACCAGCAGCAAGTATAACGTTGGATTCCTTGACCTCGGCCGCGTTCAAATTTTAGCTGGCTGTTGCTTCTTTCTTGCT
Source organism: Aspergillus panamensis (assembly GCA_027569225.1). Taxonomy (NCBI): domain Eukaryota; kingdom Fungi; phylum Ascomycota; class Eurotiomycetes; order Eurotiales; family Aspergillaceae; genus Aspergillus; species Aspergillus panamensis. The sequence goes on from JAPDER010000001.1 coordinate 1,226,305, forward strand.
TTTCTTTTTCCCTTTGTCTCATTTGCATTTGTAAGAATTCCCTTTGTCATGCGATTTATCATTTAGTCTCAGCATTAGTCTTGCATTTTGCAGTCATGAGCGAATTTTTCTTCTTCTTTTATACTTCTTTCCCCCCTATTTTTTGGTTGAGATTGCTGCATTTAGATGGGATGGAGTATGCATATATCCCTCATCTGACCCCGAAATTTCGCTTCTTCTTCTCACTCTCCATTTATCACTACAGTTATTTTTCTTTTCTGCTTCTATTACCCTACTCCAATTATATACTCCATATACCCCTCTCAAGGATGATTCGGGGGTCTTTGCACATCAGAAAGGAGGAAACGAGCTCTGTTTTTTTCTCCATAATATTTATATCTTGTACTGAGTTAGTGCTAGGCACTACTGAAAAGAATTTTTATCAGTGTTCTCTTTTTTCTTTTTATTTGTAGAGCCAATATCGACCAATTGTTCTTGCTTCTAGACATTGATTGTTTCGAATCGTACTATGATTCTCACTTGGCCATGCCTTGATCATTTCTTAAGAACTGGACATAGAACCCCTCAAGTAGTCGAGAGCAAGCAAAGAAACCAAGAAAAGAATGAGGAAAATAAATTAAATTTGGTCATATCTACGTTACAGGTATTATTACATATATATATACATGTATATACGTTCCCAAATCCCTAAATACAATGTAAATCGAAAAGAAAAGGAAGAAAAAGATTCATATAAAAAGCCAATCAATCCGAGAATCATCCAGTTCCTGCACCCAGTCAAAATCATCGTAATCATAATCATCATCAGCGGGACTCAGAGGCGTCGCTGTGGAGGGGGACGACGACGACGCGGTAGAGAAGAACGTACTGGGACCGGTCGCCCAGTCCATGTGTGGTGCTGTTGTTGTTGGTATCGGAGCTGTTGTTGTCGTATGGGGAGAGTTGGTGGTACTTCTGTTTCTCTCTTCACGTCTGAGATCGCGTTTCCGCCACATCATGGTGAGAACCCAGGCTGCGTTGCGGACGTTGACGCTGGTGATGTGGAAGTACAAGTTGCGGAGGGTTTCGAGGAGGAAAGGGCGAGCGGAGGGGTCTCTGCATTCGGCGCCGGCGATGAAAGAGGGCCAGATGAGGCATTTGAAGTGGGGGTCAGAGACAGGGATGAGGAAGATCTGGTGGAGGAGGAGGTTGGCGACATCGGTGTGGTCTGGGGGGAGGCCGAGGGTGGTGGAGATGGTTGTGGCGCCGGGCCGGGGGCGGGAGAGAACGCGGGTGGCGTAGAGGTATACGGCGGCTTTGTAGATGGTTGCGAGGGCGATTCGGTTGGAGAGATCGGGAAGGTAGAGGCAGCTTTGGAGGGCTTCGGCCCAGGCGATGGGGTCGAAGGCTTGGATGTGTTGGGGGAGGTTTTCGGGGCATTGAAGCGGGTTGGAGCCGGAGGGGAGATAGGCGGATGGGAAAACCATGGTGGGTTGGGAGCTTGGGTCGTTGCTGACGTCGAGGTCGAAGAATGCGTGAATGAAGAAGATGACCTCGAGGAGGTATGCGGGACATCCCACCCAGGAGGTCTCTTCGAGACGTTTGAGGACTGTGGCACCCATTGCGGAGGTGTAGAATGGCTTTGTAATGGTAAGAGAGCCGGGCCGCGCCAGAGTTGAACCCATGAGCTGAATGCTGCATTGGGGGTGTTAGATTCAGAGCAAGATAAGGGAGACAGAAATAGCTCACAGGAGACATCCGTCCGTCGCAAAGGTGTCCACCCAATCCATGAGACCTTGGTTTCGACTCGTGCTGTCGGTTCCCCGACTTTGTAATAGCTGCTTTGCACCTTCTAAATGGTATTTCCATGCGCCTTGCCCCGATTCAATCGCATCCATGAGTGCAAGAACCATAATTGCAGCCAGGGTCCTGTTATCAGTCCGCAGGATAGGGTCGCGGATATCCTGGGATAACTGGTGGAGCGCACGTTGTTTGAGCCCCAGAAAGTGTTCATATACTCTAGTAGTCGGACGCCGCGTCAATGCACCGATCTCGGCCGGCCCAATGTCATCGGGAGGGGAAGGTATTCCGGTAAAAGCTGGGGTCTGTGATGACCACGGCATGGGAGAGAACTCTCCGTTTGCCAGGATGGCGAAATGTAAGGCCCCCATGGCTGCGAGGGAGTTGGAAATGACGGGAGAGTCTCCAACTAAGGGAATGAGGTCGCGGAATGGGTTCTTCACGTCCGAGTATAATGCGAGATACCCCACGAGGTTCTGGTTGACTATCAGAGATGAGAATACGAGTTAGTCAAGGCATATCCACCAGCTACGATGCATAAACAAACATACAATGATCAATATAAAACCGAGTTAGCCGACCGATGTCTTTGAAAAGAGGGTCAACCAAACCCCAGGGCGTCGAGGGGTGGTGGTTTGCAGCAACGACAGCTTCCTGTGGGTCATCGTGCTCATCGGACCCCGCAGCAGCAAACGATGGTTGCTTAAGGTCGGCTGGGGGAGGTGGTCCGGCGTGGGCGATAATGGTGGTATCATCAAAGCTTTCATTACTCCCATTGGCCGTGTCATGGTCATTATTATTATGCTTATCCTTGCCCTTGACGTCGTCGAAGCTGCGGCCCATCATCTTTCCCCGACTGGCCACTCCGCCTTTGACCCAGACCAACGGTTTCTGATACCCCAAGCATTCCTTTCCCGCATCCCGACATTTTCGACAGGTGGGGAGTCCATTATCGCAGATAATGCGGCGGCGACGGCAGGTATAGCAGCCTTTGGTCATGGCGCTGGACTAGCGTAGTACAAGTGGACGGAAGCTTCTCGACCAGAGTATCCGAGCATGACACCACCACTCGCCATCCTTGGAGGAGAGGGCAGTGGGAGGAGGGGGAAGGGAGGAGATGAGAGGTCCAGGTTAGTATCAGCAGGGAGGAGATAGGAGGGCACCGATAGGCGCCATCAGGAAAAAGAAACGGGAGGCTGAGTTGAGCGGGCGGAATAATCGGGGGGGAGCATTAGATTATCTACTTGGTCGAGATAAGTGAGCGGCCTGAAGGCTGTAGCAAAAGCTTACCGCGGTCACGTGGTGCACCCTTCTCTGTATCAATCAGTAATCACAGGGGCCTTTTTACAATCTTACCATACACAGCTCCTATCGGTAAATACCATACAATGGCTTGGTTACGCCAGTCCCGTGACCGGGGGGTCCCTCAACCACCACAAACAATTCATCCAACTGAGACATGAATCCTCCGCCTCTGCAACCATGGTTCGCCTCTAGTGGGTGACTCGGAGTGTCCCATTCTTTGTGAGACCCTTCCCCAGATAGATGCTCATCTTCGATGTTTACTGATCGCGGTCTGATTTAGGGCGCTGGTCTGTCGCTTTTACTTATCATTTTTGCCTCTATCCGCTCCCTATTTAGTGCATCACCGTGCCCGCAGAGCGCCCGACCACGGCAACGATTTACATCCCGCTCTTCGTGTGTGTGTGTGTGTGTGTTGGACTATTTGCATGACGCACACAGCACACTCTCTGGTGTTGGATCACCGCACACTCTCTTACCATGCCAACCAGGCCGTCACTCGCCACTATACACTCAGAAATGGTCTCTCAGGCCCAAGTGCTGGATCGCTCCATTCCCCTGCAGAGCGCACCCTCCTCGGTGTCGCGTAACTCTCATACCAGCCGACGGCATCGCTCCAGTCGGTCGCACCATGGCGGCTTGATTCACCAACCGCAGAATGAATTTCCAATCTTCACCCACTCTGGTGATGTCGAAATCGTGATCCGGGTGGGTCGCCAGGAGAATCGGTACGTCTTGCACCGACTCATCCTCGCGCAATGCTCGGGTTTTTTTGAGGCTAGTACGCGGGAGGAGTGGTCACGACAGACAGCATCAAACCGCCTCCCAAGCAACCCAGATACCGGGGCTTTATCGAGGATTAGCGAGGATACATCCTCACTGTCAAATGGGTCTACTTTAGCTCAGTCCGAGGTCGGAGGCACCTCGCTTCCCTCCGAAAAGAAACGATGGCGATATGAGCTGGACTGGGAAAATAAAGCGGAAGATGAAGACCCAATTCTAGTCCAAAAGGTTGTTTTTTTCCCCCTTTCACCTTTTTCTTTCGTATTGATCAGGCTGTATAGCTAACATGGGATTCGTGATAGCCTCCCAGTGCTTCTGGAACCATTACTAGCGATTTCGGACCATACGCACCGCCAATGACCAAACCGTCAAGTACATACACCGGGTACGCTCGTTCGATGGCCAACCTGGCTGGCATGCACTCCGTTATCCATCTGCCACATCGAACGAGTGCGGCAGTGGCGGATGCAGGAGCAAACAACCCCACAGCCAATGAAGCAGCGATGGATCCCACACTTCGTGACTATGACAACCTGTTCCGTTTGTTCTACAATTACCCCCCGGTAATCAACAGCGTAAATATCGCTACGGCTTATGCGGAATGCAAGGCCCTTCTCGCCCTGGCAGATATGTACGATGCCCTACCTGTCACCGGCCCGCGCGTGGACCATCACTTATTGGGCTTCGGATCCCGATTGTTCAAACAAATTGCCAAATACCCTCCTAGCTACCTCAAACTAGGATACTTGGCGCGAAGTCGTGTCATCTTCTCCGAAGCTCTCATCCACGTTGTGGGCCAATGGCCAGCGGGACTGCCGCACCTCCGCAATGGCCCTTATTCCCCACTCCCCCACACTGTGATGGATATCATTGAGGACAAGGTCGAGGACCTTGAAGACCTCAAGGCACGCATTGACTCCAAACTCTTGCGGCTTACTCTCACCACCTCCCGCGGTGAACGTGTCACCCCTAACAACGCATACCTGGACTGGCTTGCTGTTTCCCTCTTCCGACAATGGCTCGTCGACAGCACCACTCCCCCGCCTCCCCCAATCCTCAAAAATAACCCCCACCCTACGGGCGGTAGCCGGGCAGCTCCAGTAACAACACCCACCACCCCTTCGGCGCCTAGAACGACTGACCCCGCTCCAACGGCTGCCAGTGCCGCAGTCTCTTCGGCCCGGGTCTACCGTCTCATCGGCTCCCCCTCGACCCAAGCCTATCTCCCACATGAAGAACTCAAGAAGTTCCTCAAGGTCCACCCTACCGCCTCCGCCGAGTCCCTTTACACGCGCGAGGTCCTGAGGCGATTCGAACGCAAAACGGACGAAATTAAACGGCTGGCCCGCGAAATCGTCAAACCACTAATGCGAAACTTTCTCGAGCTGGACCTGAAGGGTGGCGAGTTTAACGAGTCCATCCCGTATCTCACCTGCATCAAGGTCGAAGACGAGGATATTCCTTGGGAGTAAAGGCTTATGACTGAAATGATCTTGATCGATACCCAGAGCGTTTTCTATAATGAATGATTTTTGTCTACTTTTCATGGCCTAACATGACGATTTATTGCACTTGGTTGATTATATTTTTGTATTTTCACTGTTTTGTCTCGGCTTTTTTCTTGACTTCTTCTTTTTCTGTCACGACCGTTCATGCCCAAATCTAATGATGTGATGACACAATGCCTGTTTGTGGACTTTTTTAGGGTTACCTTTTTTTTTCTTGAACTCGTCTGTACGACCTGAAGACCTTGGTGGCTATTTTTGTTTGTGCGAATCGAACTTCCTTACACAGTTCCAATTATTGTAGATAAGGGGGTTGGTTTTGATATACAGAATAACATTTCTCAATGCTACATATAAAAATACATAGGTAGTAAATACCCCGGCGGAGGTCTTACTTCCCAATAACCTCTAAACCTCCCATCCAAGGCCTGAGCACTTCTGGGATGACCACAACCCCCCGCTCGGGATCCCACCTGTTCTCCAAAACGGCAGCCAATACTCTCGGCACCGCCATAGCCGTCCCATTAACAGTATGCGGGAACCGCGAATCCTTGGCCTTCCCACCACGCACGCGGGTCCCAAGTCTTCGACTCTGGTAATCCGTGCAGATAGAGGCGGAGGTGACTTCACCCCAGGCATCCTCAATACCCTCGCCGCGCATACGCGACGGGAACAGCACCTCAATATCACGTTTCCGGCTAGCGCTGGCGCCCAAGTCGGAAGTCGGCATTTCAAGGACGCGGCAGGAGAGCTGGAGAGCGGATAAAATCTCCTTTTGGATGCCGAGGAGCTCGTTGAACAGGTCGTCGGATGATGGGGCGGTTGGGGTGGTATCGGCCCAACCGAACATTTCGACCTTGGTGAATTCGTGCACGCGATATAGACCCTTTGTGTCTACGCCGCGGGCGCCGGCCTCGGCGCGGTAGCAGCGGCTGGGGCCAACGAGTTTGAGCGGGAGAGTGGAATGGTCGAGGTCGCGGCCGGCGTGCATCGCGGCGAGCGGGATTTCGGCTGTGGCGGCGAGGGAGCGCTGCGGCTTGGCTTTGTCCTTCTCGGATTGCTCGATGGCCCAGATCTGTTGCTCGTTGTTGTGGTCGCGGGGCTGGAAGCCGCAGGCGTCGGCGATGTAGGAGTAGACGATGGAAGGAGGGGAGACAGGGGACCACCCGTGGCGGCGGGCGACGGTCAGAGCGTACTGGATTAGGGCTTGTTCGAGGAGGGCGCCGTCGTTGGTGAGGAAGTACCAACCCCAGCCGGTTGTTGTGGCGGCGCTGGCGAAGTCCATCAGACCAAGAGATGACCCTATAGCGACATGGGAGCGGGATGGATCGGGGCGATTTACCCAGGCGGGTGGTGATTGAGGGTCGAAGTTGAGATATTCGATGACGGTAGGTTCGGAGCCGATGGGGGTGTGGGTGGAGGAGAGATTAGGGAGGGATAATGCGAGCTGGTTGACTTCTTCGGTGCAAAATGTTTTGCGGTTTGCCAGAGCTAGCGATTCATCCTTCAATCGCTGTGCTTCAGCACGGAGTGCGCTTTCTTGTTCTTTGTGCGGAGCACCATCGGGGGTGGCCTGATGCTGGAGCTGCGCAATTGTCTTCTCGAGAGCCTTGATTCTGGATCGGGACGGCTGAAGCTGGTGGTCAAGCTGCCGCAGTTCGTCGGATAATTGCTGGATTCTAGAAGGGTAATCGGCGTGCGAGGGGTAGTTACGATCTCGACAGTTCTGGGCGTAGAGCTCGGCGTTCTGGCGGATATGCTTGATGTCGGGGCTAGGTTTTGGAGCGGTGGGGGGGCGTGTAACAGAGCTAAAGGGGCGACGCGAGAGCCTACAGTATATGCAAACTCTGGGGGAAATTGACGGCATCGCGACGTCTAATTATGGACGATTTGCCGCAATTGGCAAAGGGTGAAGCCATCTAGGAAATTGTTTTGGATTTCTTTGGGAAACTGGAGATTCTGCCGCGGGGCACCGCTCTGCCACGTGAGCCCAGCGAGAATATGGGGTAATGAAGTTTCAATACGGATTTGTATTCATACGATCTATATCCTGTATCATAACATACGCTCCTTCCTTCTATACGATCATGTCATCAATAAATCCAAATACTACCACATATATATATCTCTATCCCAAGATCCAATTGCAATCCATCTTCATTCCGGCCATCGTAGTCTCTAATCATGAAGAGATCAAATGCTGGAACAGCGCCTTCAGGTAATACGCCGACTTTTTAGGATACCGAGTCTTCTCGGGGGAATCGAAGTCGATGAAGGTACATCCGAATCGATCGGAGTTGCCAGCGGCCCATTCTGCTCGGGTTAGATTCGATCGAAATTAAAGAAAACGCGATGTAGGAGGAGACATACCCCAGTTGTCAGTAAACGTCCAGGCAAAGTACGAGCGGATATCCACACCGTCCTCCTTGACAGCACGAGCCAGTCCACCAACATAACCTTCGAAGAAACGAATACGGAACGTGTCATTAAGCACCTCCGGTGTGGGTACTGTCTCTCCCTTGGCCGTTGTGCCGTTTTCTGTCACATAGATAGGGACCTGGTAGCGCTTCCAGATCCAGTTCAGGAGCTTGCGGAATCCATCTGGTGCCATGCGCAGCCAAGGTGTATCGGACTCCTCGCCGCGGGGCACTCCCTTGCTATTGTTGTCGTGGATATAAACGTTACCCTTATGATCGTTAATATCGGCAGGCGTGTCTTTATGCTGCATGAAGAAAGTCGTGTACGAGTTCATACCATAAAACTCCGAGCTTCCTAGCACCAACTTTGACTCCTCGGGAGTAAAATGTGGCAGGCGGTCTCCCAGTTGGGCTCGCATCGATGCTGGGTAGTCTCCGGTCCTGTACAGAGGGTCTGCAAACCAGGCAACTTCGAACTCGCGTGCCCGTTCTGCTGCCTCCTGGTCGCGGCGATCATCGACATTCCAGGGCTCAGGCCAGTTGCCGGACAGAGTGATTCCAATCGTTCCCTTTTGCTGAGGCTTGAACTCCTCTCGGTAAAGCTTGGAAGTGTAACCGTGGGCCACTAACTCCGTATGACCGACGATAAAAGGCTCCGTGGAGGAGTCGCCCTCCTCGTTGAGTTCGCGGTAGGATGACCGTCCTGGTGCGTGGACGCCCGCAGCATAGCCAGCGAGGGTGTACACAGCGGGCTCATTGAAGGTGATCCAGTGTTTGACACGCGATCCCAGGCTCTCGAAGCAGACACGTGCGTATCGGACGAAGTCTGGGACAAATTTGTCCTGGTTCAGCATGCCTCCATAGCGGTCCTCCAGGGCCTGTGGTACGTCCCAGTGGAACAGCGTCACAAAAGGAGTTATACCATTGCTGATTAGCTCATCAACCAAATCCTGGTAGAATTTGATTCCCTTCTCGTTTACAGGGTCATCTTTGCCTCCGAGAGGGATGATGCGTGACCAGGACAGGGAGAATCGGTAGGCATTCACGCCATACGATTTCATCAGGGCCACATCCTCCTTGTAAAAGTCGTAGGACCGCACCGCATCGTCAGCTGTGCTACCGTCCTTTATTTTGCCTGGAGTGTGTCCGAAGGTGTCCCAAATGGAGAGACCTTTGCCGTCCTTGTTCCAAGCTCCTTCAACCTGAGGTGCTGCAGTAGCATACCCGTGGAAGAAGTCTCTGCGAAGAACGCCCTTGACGTCTTGAACAGGGGTCAAATCCATAACTATCTTTGTTCGTTTTTTTCCCTCTCAGTTTATGCCGAGTTGCCTCTGATGTGTTGGTCTCGTCTTCTAAACGGCTTCTTAAGGTATGCCGAAAGAGCTCAAGAAGCGCCACCGACACCCAGCCCTAAAAGGTTGGTCAAGATCGGGTAAATACATCCTTAGCTCTGGATTCCGAAGCTCTGATTGTTGGAAAACATCCTACCGGAGAATTCCCGGCGGGGTATAAGAAGAGGGGTGAATCGGGTGATAATGGAGGTGAAGCTAAGTATGAAGCCGCTAACTCGTAACGACGCCACATCTAGGCTAACTGCAACTTAGTTTCCTAGGGTGTGTTGCACGCTGCCTGTCGTTTGACGCCCCAATTCCGACTTTTCTATTACTAGATTGGGTCGAATTACCCTATCCTCTAGCTCAAAGATTCCACGCGCTTGAAGCCTTGAACCCCTCGAAGCTGCGCACTTTACCGCACGGCTGGAAGATAATTCCCTTCTCATGTGACTGCAGCATATCCAAAATTCCGGCTCCAACTGCGAAATTCTTATTGATCGAGAATGGTGGTGTGCTAGAAGATTAGGAAGAGTATACTGCGCTCAAAGTCCCTCCAAATGCTCGGCACACTTGTTAACTGCTCGTAGGTGCACATGGGAATTAATGCCTGGATCCAGCCAGTATGGCCTCCGCTTCCCCCGGAAGCCTGAGACTACAAACTTTGGATCGAATGTCTCATCCTGGGTGAGGAGTGAGGCGCGTCGGTGGAAGAAACGGGCCGTGAACCGGGATCAGATTATTTTCGAGTATCTACTATCGGCCCATTGCTTGAATCAAAAAGACTTCAAGCTAACTAGTCAATAATAAGAATTGACTCGCGAGAGACTGCAAGGAGTTGGACGTGAATTTTGTCGGCTCTTCGCGGTCAATTATGATTCGTGGAATTTTGCCGCACCATATTCGCTTGTCTCGCTCGGCCCCAGGTGGCGGTTGAACTTTCAAAGGATCTTGGGGTTCTGTCTATGGCACTCTGCACACTTATGCGAGAGAAACCCCGGCAAAATGGCAAGCGTTAACCTTCTCTAGCTAGTCGAGTGTGGAGTCCGGGGATTTCTGGGCCTTGCGACGGGTAGCCGATTCGCTGGCGGCACTCTCTCCGGGTATTGTTAACCTCTCGCAGACTTACGATTCTCGTGTTGAAGACGAGTTTTGGACGGGGCAAAACCTGGAGGAGTGGGCGGATCTAGGTCCCTTGTAGCTCTAGAAATGGTATCTAGTGGTTATTCTCCGGATTATGAAAATGCCGCTGCAGGGAGGAAAGGAATTGCGGCCGACTGCCCCAGCCAGTTTAAATAATTGGCAAGGAGACCCCATTTTCCCCCAGACAGATCGACAGCTCAATTGACAGTTCGGTGGTTTTTTTTTTTTTTTTTTACTTGTTCAGCGGGTTGAAGTTCTTCTTCCTTCTTTAAATACCCAATCACCATGACGACGGAGGCCGTCAAAGACAGCGACCTCCCCCGAAAGACCGCCGACCATGTGGAGGAGGCGGTGCTCGCGAATCTGACGGAGGAGGATGTCTGGAAGCTCTCCAGGGAATCCTTGGATTTCATGTCCTGGACGGGGTTCCGTCTCTGCCTGATCATGTTCATCCAGGGCTGTAACCAAGCCGGCTACGGTGTAGATTGGGCAGTCATCGGTGGTATCAATGCCATCAGCTCCTGGCACGAGTACTTGAATTTCGGCACTAGCGGTGGCACCTATGGTCTCATGAATGCGCTGATGAACATTGGCAACGTCTGTGGTGCGCCCTTCTTGGCTTTCTCCGATATCATTGGCCGTCGTGGTACCATCTTCGTTGGAAATCTCTTCGTTGTTGGCGCGTCCATCCTGCAGGCCAACTCCAAGAACCTTGACATGTTCTTCGCTGGCCGTTTCCTGATGGGTTTCGGCTCTGCATTGCTGTCCAGCTCGCAGTACATGGGTGAGATTGCCCCTCTCCATCTGCGCGGTATCATGGTTGGTATCTTCGGTGCCTGCTTCCAGGTCGGTAGTCTGTGCATGACGGCTGCCATGATCGGTCTGTCCAGAATCGAGGGCAACATGGCCTGGCGTATCCCGCTCTGGCTCAATATGATATTCCCTGCCATTGTCTGCCTGGGTATTTACACTCTCTGCCCCGAGTCGCCCAGGTACTACGTATTGCGAGGCAATCGCGACGCCGCCAAACGTGTTGTCGCCAAATACCACACCACCTCCGGCGATGTTGACCAGCAGATTGTCGAGATTGTCGTCTCTCAGATGGAGGCCTCTCTCGAGAACGACCGTGCGGGACACAAGGACTTCTGGGACTACTCCGTGTTCTTGAAGAAGATTGTGCGCTACCGTCTGCTGGTTCTGTTCCTTTACTCCGTCTTCCAGCAGTGGAACGGTGGCAGTATCATCACCTACTACGTGCGGTTTCCCCTTTCTTTTCCTTCCTAATATCCGAGGCCGCACTCCCCTTATTTCCTTTTCGGGTAGCTAACATATTATAACCGACACAGATGGTCCCCGCCCTAGAAACCATCGGAATCGATGGTTCGATGCAACAGCTCGGCATCCAACTCGGCACCACAGCCACCTACTTCGTCTTCACGGCTGTTGGCGCCCTCATCATCGATCGCTTCCGCCGGCGAACCATGATCTTCCTCGGCCTCGGTACCATGATCCTCTTCCAAACCTGCACCACGATTACTTCCTGGCAATACGCCATCCACGGAGGTCACGCGGCCGCTGCCCTCACTATCCTCTGGATCTACCTATACCAGACCTTCTCGGCCATGTTCGTGGCTACCATGCACAACCTGTACCCAGTGGAGATCATGTCCCTCTCCTTACGTGCCAGGGGTATGGGTCTGTACGGATTGATTCAAGGTGGCGCCGGAGCCGTCCAGACATACGGTATCTCCATCGGTATTGAAAAGATCGGGTACAAGATCTGGGTGGTGTACATCGCGTACAATACGATCCAGCTAATCCTGTCATACTTTATCTTCCCCGAGACGTCAGGTCTGTCCCTGGAGGAAATCGATGCGGTGTTTGAGACCCCCGGTGTTGCACCGGTCAAGATGTCCAAGGACATCTATAAGGCAAAGAGGCAGTTGGCGCGGGATAGCCTTGAGGCTGGATATCCCTAGATACCCATTATGCTTGATACCTAGTCTTTTTCTTCGGTAATTTATAGTTCTTTGGGGCAGTGAGTTTCGGAAACATTTGGCAAACCTAAATCATGTCAAGTACTCATTAAATCGAAAGTTACCACACACACACACACCCCCCCTTCGCGATATCCTTCAAGTTCTTTTTTTTTCCCAATCGCCAGCCATTCTTTACTTAGTTCATCCGTAAACAGCGCATCTCTATTTCCATTTCCTCTTTCCACGGGCTATAAGAGCCCAAAGAGGAAATTGCTTGCCAGTACATGATAAAAAAGGGCGACGGTAGCACGAGGGAGAGTGGACCGCCTATTTCGAAACCGGGCAAAGCAGCTGACGTGCAGATGATGATCCTTGCCTGGTATCCAGAGATTGGGGAAAGAAAGCCGACGAAGCATCTTCGGGGTATCGACCCCGGTACTCCAATCAAAGTGGCCGAAATCTATTCTAGGGGGCGGGAGCAGTGAGGGCTCGTTTCGTCTACGTAATAACCTGTCGTTTCTAGCTGTGGGCGCGGCATCTTCAGGCAACCCCTGAGGGGTATCCGGTGGATAATCATCGCAACCAGTCCAGTGGATCATGGCAAAGAATGCTGAATATGGCACTAAGTACTAAGTAGCAGTAAGTATGAGGTTAGATTAACGGCCCCAGGTGGAGTAACTGACAGAGTAACTAGTAACTGCCTACCTGCCTGCCATGGTTCCCGATGAAAAACACCGATGGGAAGGGGCCCAACAGACATGCATCGACAGGTAGGTATGTATGTATGTATGTATGTAAGGAAGGAAGGTACTTACATTAGTTGGCAGACGCTTCTGATGGATACACTCAAAGTAGTAAAAGCTTTTACCGCCTATTGGGCAGCGAATCCGTGCGGCGTCCCCTTTTGATGGGCTTCTGGAAGGTCAAGGCAGGATTCCTTTCCTTGTCTCATATCAGTGCCTTACTTATTTACTGTAGTTATTCAAATGCACTACCCTAGTAGCACCAACATCATCCACATCATCCACATCATCCACCTTAAGCTAACCCTCGCTTCGGGGCAGGTGATACAACAACGCATCGAGCGGCTACGTGCAGACCGTTCGGAAACGGCCACGAATAGCGGGTTTTCAAAAACTAGAGCCAGTGGCGAGTCAACCCAGACAGGGAAAGGGAGCTCGGGTTACTTCGGCCCTTTGGTTTTCTCGTTTGTGGCGAGACTGGTGGGGAGGGATAATGAGAGGGAAGTCGTTGCACTTTTCCGATGTGTCTCGGTAATGAACGGGGTATGATTGATTGGTTGGCTGGCTGATTGATTGGGAGAGAGAGAAACGAGTGGCTCAATTGCCTTCCAAAGGGACGAGCCATAGAGAGAGGGGGGGATGTTTCTTGACTTGCTCTTGATCGTGTGTAACTGTCTCAGTATTGGATCGCATGGCCTCGGGCATCTTTTCATTGAGTCAACTTTGTCAGATGTCGGCAGAAGGAGAAAAAGAAAAGGATATCATGTGCGTCTGCGACCTACATCTTAGCCCAAAGATACACGAAGTCCTGCAGTCGGCAGACGGGAATTCTAGTAGATGGTTGAGACCTTGTCTGTTTCCCTCCTTAGAGAAATGAATTCTCACCGACTCAACTCAACTCCTTTCCCAGACAAGCAGATCCCAGGGAGAAAAGGGGAGAGAGGCAGGAATCTCTAGACCGACTTTGCTGTATGGTTTCACAATTCTTTCGCCCTGGTAGACAAACGGGGGAATCCATATGCCTCTCGCTCTCGCTTCTCTCCTCGGGTCTCTAAAATAGAGCCACTCAAGAGCAATGGCACAAACGGGGCCGGGCACGGATTGGCAGAAACGGCGACAAGAGAGTCATTGCCATCAGTTGCATTTAGTGGCATTTCCTGGTATCACACTGAAGCTCTCAGGGAAAAATCAAAGGATATAAACCAATGCACACACTCACCTTGGCTGTTCAAAAAAAAAAAAAACAGTTCAACCCATTTCTTCTTTTCTCTCTCTATCACTCTCCACTTACCACCAGTGGCTTTTTGCTTCACAGTAGTCCTTGTCGAGATTCCCCATCAAACCTTCGACACTGCCCTGAGAACCTTTCCCTCTCGCCGGAAAATCCACGAAGAGTGCAACGGTTTACCACCAATCGACTCGATCCTCAAGCCAAGCTATTCACTCGAGTATATAGTATATACTCGTGTGTAACTCCTGCCTTGCACCTCACACTCGCAGCCCCATTAAAAAGAGGAAATGCCTCCCAAGAACACCTACAAGGGCTCTCTCCCCGAGCCTCGGGGCCTTCAATACGACGAATCCGATATGGCTCTCTTTCACGCAAAATTATCGTACTATTCCACGATTGATAGTCGACTAGCCTCGAACGATACGAATCTGGCCTCGATTTCCGAACACCAGGCACGGATCCTCAAGCGGTGGGAGATGTTGAAACAGGTAGAGAAAGAGATGGCAGATAAAGGGAAGAGCCTGTCGCCGGCGGAGAAGAAGCAACTGGCGCAGTACGAATGGCGATATAAAATGTTAGAGGAGCTGGCGACTCAAAATACCCGATAAAAGGGGGGCGGTGTAAAGTGTGCTCATGGGTTACTTTAATTGTTTTGTTCCCACGTTGTCTCGTGCATCAAAATATCAAAATAAGAAATCGCATATTACCCTTTATTCTTGGGCCTTTGGAATCTATGGCTATTGCCCTCCGCGTAGGCACTGGCACCTTTCTATATTTGGCAGTTTGACACTGTTCGTCGAAATTCAACCGGGTAGGGATACCCGGGTAGCGGAGGAGCCGCCAGGCGCGCAATAACGACCATACATTCCATCAAACACCTGGGCGTGGATAACATAGGATGTTGCTTAAGGGTCTCCGAGACTACCTACCCTAAGGTACCTAGGTAGTATCTTGCAGGACACTCTATCTCTCGACGAGAGTTTCAATCATTGGTGGTTTCTCTGGTGGGGCACCCCACAGTGTTGCAGGACCCAGACCACATATGATTCATGAGACACTTTTTAGCCGATACTAATATCGCAAGTCAGTGTGGCCGAGTGGTTAAGGCGACAGACTAGAAATCTGTTGGGTTCGCCCGCACAGGTTCAAATCCTGTCGCTGACGTTCAATTTATCTTTTTTTCCCACCTTGATGCTCAATTTGTCTTCACTTGTGAGGATCTTGTCAGGGCAGGCTCATGGAGATGTCACCCATGCAGGCAATGCAGTGTCATGAACAGATGATCAATTCAATAATGGGAGGAGGGCAGACCTTCTCTCGTGAAGGTTACCTCTCAGTTATTCATCTGAAAAATATTACTGGCCCTTAGTCTCGACATTGAGCGCCATTCCCCGCATGCTTGGTTATTCTTATCGTCTCCATTTTTCTTTTTCCTTTTTTCGTTCGGAGATTATTATCATCTTTCGTCATTGTACCTGAACCAGCCGCTCCAGCACAAAGATCAGCAACACGGTCAACCACTGTCATTGAAAACATAGATATCACAGGTGTAGCGCAGCCGAACGGATACTTTGATGTTGCAATAATAATAATGGCTTCTCCTCAACCAGTAGGTAGCTTTTGAGAGTGACTGCCGATGTTGGGCATGCGGCCTGCGTTGTCTGGTTCAACACTGCCGAGTTTCCAACCAAGGCGCATCACTGATAACATCTATGATCTATCCCGCCAAATATGAAGGATAGTCTGCTCCGTCTCTATCGGGGAGCAGTTACTGGACTGTTAATGTGGCTCGGAAAATTGCGATGATCGGAGATCTCCGAAGGCATAGAATGAACGGCACAGCGGGGTAACGCAGGACGAGCATACCTAGCTATAGAGAAAGTCGGAGCAGAGAGGAGACGGAGAAATTGTGATTTGGTAATTGAAAAGCACGCCAGAGAAGAGCATTGGATGAAGCGTAGGTCAGACAGCGAGACACGGAGCGGAAGACTTACTTTCAGGTTACTTTCAGGTGATGGCATCGAGTAATGATAAGGTAGCGGGGTTGCCCTCACTTATCGATGCCCCTCCTCGACCTCAACACAACCATCAATCCATTATAAACAGCGCTTGAGAACCCCCAATTCTTTCAATCGAGACCCTCTCCTGCTGTTTTTCTCCTATCCCCTCCCAACCAACCAACCTCCCCTCATATCAAGATGGCTCTCCCCTACATCCCCTCCGAAGAGATCGACCAAGTCTTCGCGCACACCACCAACCTCGCCTCCTCCGCCCTGAACAGCACGGTGCTCGCCTGCTCCAATGAATACTTCGCGGCTGCCTCCAACCTCCTCACCCCAACCCCTCCCATCAACCGCCCCGGCGTCTTCATCCACACTGGCGCCTGGTACGATGGCTGGGAGACCCGCCGGCACAACCCCGATCCCTACGACTGGGTCGTGATCAAGCTCGGTGTCGCCAGCGGCATCATCCAAGGCGTTGAGATCGACACCGGGTTCTTCGTCGGAAACTACGGCGAGAAGGCCGAGCTCCAGGCCACCTACGCCCCCGATAGTGACGCCACTGTCGCCGACCCGACATACCAAGGCTGGACGACTATTCTCGCGCCGGAGGCCTGCGGGCCTTCCCAGCGCCGCGCCTGGAAACTCGCCGGGCCGGCCACCCAAACCCCCTACACCCACGTCCGGCTCCTCATGTACCCCGACGGAGGCTTCGGTCGTCTTCGGCTGTACGGCCACGCCGTGCCCCCCACCCTTCCCACCTCGGTCTCCGTCGATGAACTCTCCTCCGCCCTCCTCGGCGGCGTCGCTCTCGCCGCCTCAGACCAGCACTACACCCCTTGCTCGAACCTGCTCCTCCCCGGCCGTGGCAAGGACATGGGTGATGGATGGGAGACCGCGCGGTCACGCGCCCCCGGCCACGTCGACTGGGCTATTGTAAAACTGGGCCTCCCGGGCTCGGTCTCTAAGATTGTTGTTGACACGAAGGATTTCCGGGGTAACTTCCCCCGCGCCGTGCGGGTGCATGGCTTGGTCACTGCTGCTGGTGCCACGGAGGTCCCTGCGCACGATCACCCGGGCTGGGTGTCCCTGCTTAGTGAAGATAAGCGCTGCCAGGCTGATACAGAGCATGTTTTTGAGGGTGCGGATCTTGCGTCTGGTGGAGAGGATACGAGGACTTTCACGCATGTGAAACTCACACTGGTTCCGGATGGTGGAGTTAAGCGTTTCCGGATTTTTGGGCGAAGGGCCGTGGCTCAGCAATGAGGGAAATCTAAAGAAATAAAAAGGCTTAGGTACGGGAGGATATGCATTCTCCCTCCTTTCTAACACTATCATACGAAAAACTTGCAATCTCTGTATATATATAAAGAAAAAAAGAAAAGCGGAAAGAATATTGATAAGAAACAAAATAGTCTTACAAACTTGTGATGGCCCTATTGTAAACTCCAAAGCAAAGTGTGCGAATAAGTAGTAGGCTAAACACAATCCTTGAGCTTAGAAAGAGGTATCTTGTCATCATCATGTAGAAGAAGGAAGCTCTCGCTAATTTCTAGCCTCGGCGATTGAAATCATCACTCGTAATTCTTCATCATCAACAATAGCAAGAAGAACAAAAAGAAAGGAAAAAAGAAAGTTACCCGGCGAGTCGGCCAATAGTCTATTAAGACAAGTTCCCAATGAGGTGTCACCTTTTCTTTTTTTTTGAGTGTTATGTTCAATAATATAGAGAAAAGGGATCCGAGTGAACAAAATATAATGAGACCTTCGATAGAACTCCGCTAGTGGATATCACAAATGCAAACAATGGCGCTGTCAAAGAACCCAGGATGAAGTCTATCAACATACGCTGGGGTTTTTGAATACAAATGGGAAACCTTGAGTGTATAATCACCAGGTATGATGGAATGGAGATTTTTTGGGGGGGGGGGGGGGGGGATTTACAGCGAAATGAGAGGAAAAGCGCCTGGGTTATACAAGAAGAGCAAAATTCACTCTGAAGGCCCATCTTCGTCTGGTGTAAGAATGGCAGTCTGATGGTCAGAGCTAGACGACGCAATAGATGACGCGCTATTTGGCGTGCCTGCCTCGGCGCTGACGCTCCCTCTCTCACGACGCGTCGATCGCGTTTTTGTGAGCGTTGGAATTGGCGATAGATACTGGTCCAGCATATCACGAAGGACGGTCGATCGAACCGGCTTGGGAAGGTAGTTGTTCATGCCTGCATCAATGCACTTTTCCCGATCACCCTCGATGGCGCTTGCGGTCATCGCGATTACTAACACTTCATTGACATTCGGGTCCGGGTCCTTGCGGATTTCGCGAGTTGCATTGTATCCATCTAGCACTGGCATCTGCACGTCCATCAAGACCACATGGAATGGCTTTCCTTCCTGGGAGCGCGCGCGCAAAGCCTCTACCGCTTGTAGTCCGTCGGAGTATGCTTCGCACTGCAACTTAAGCCCGGTAACAAATTTGACGGCGATCTTCTGATTGATTGGGTTATCCTCAGCAATACAGACCCGGATTTGGTCGCGAGGAACTGTGGTTAGATCGCGAAGGGTGGGAGGAGGAGGAGAGGCACTCTCGTCTGGTCTTTTTGGCCTCGAAGTTACCGTGAGGGGATCCTTGAACTTGCAGAACGACAGAATGAACGTCACCGTTGTGCCAGCCCCGGGAGTCGAATCAAGCCAAATCGCTCCGCCTAGCACGTCCTCAATGATAGCTTTGCAGATACTCAATCCAAGCCCACTGCCACCGTATGACCTTGCCGTAGAGCTGTCGGCCTGCGAAAACGGTCTGAAAAGCCGTGGCTTTTGCTCCTCAGGAATACCGATCCCGGTATCGGCGACTGAACATTCGAGGCGAACTCGGCCCTTGCCCTCACGAGAGACCTTGGCGGATACAGTCACAGACCCCTTAGGCGTGAACTTGTAGCTATTGCTGAGGAGGTTCATGAAAATTTGGTGCAACCGAACAGGGTCACCGAGCACCACAAGGTCGGGTGGAACTTGGTCCAAATCCTCTATTGTTTCCAACCCTCGATCTCTGTGAGTATAACGAAGGGCACGGACCACTTCCGAGATCGTTTCCTTGATGTTGAGAGGTACCGTAGAGATCTTCATCTTTCCTGCCTCAAGCTTGGAGAAGTCCAAAATGTCGTTGATGAGGGTGAGCAATGTGTCAGCACAGACCCGGATGGATTCGACGTATTCATCCTGCTCTTTGTTAAGGCTAGTACCCTTGAGCAGTTCGGAGAGGCCGATTACTCCATTCATTGGAGTGCGTAGATCGTGGGAGATATTAGCTAGGAAAATAGACTTGGCTTTCGCGGCATCTTCTTTCAGTTTCACATTATGTTTCGCTTCAGCTTCAGCTACCTTAGCCTTGTGTTCGGCATCCCGAGCCTGTGCGAGCGCACGCTTTTGGGATTCAACCATGGACGCATTGGTGGCGCTGACTTTGCGCATCTCGCGGAAAAGTAACGCGTTCGACAGAGAAATACCGATTTGGTTGCAAAGCAAATGAAGCACCACAAGATTTCGTTGAGTAAATGAGTTAGGCTTTCCTTCAACTTGAATGACTCCAAGGAGATTTTCCCCTTGCATTATAGGTAATGCAATCACAGACCTACTTAGTGGGTGCCGAGTCTGGTATGCTTCGCTAACACGCGAAAATCGCTCATCTTCGAGGACATTATGAACAAGGACTTCTTCCCTAGTGCGCATCACGTAGTGAGCAATGTGGTGAGCCATCTTATCCTCGATTTCCGAGAAAGGAAGCCCATCCACAAAAGACTTTTGTCCTTTCTCCAGATCGCCAGCTGCGGCTACAGTGAAGTTGTTGTCGAAGTTGGTTGCAATGACGGCAAAATCTGACCCATTGCACGACTCTAGAACTATTTCGATCATCTTGGTCAGGAGCTTGTCAATCTGAAGTTCAGAAGACATCACTTGACTGGACTCGAGTATGCTTGACAGGTCGATGATATCTACGAGCGAATTAGAAAAAGACGAGAATGAGCCTTTCCGGGGAAGTTATTAGGGGACTTACCGAGTCCGACACCAGAAATATCAAGAGAGCGTTCACCGGTCGTGACACCATTCTGCTCTATCCAGCGGTGCTTTCTGTCCTCTTCCTGCATATTTTGTGACACTCCAATATGTTCTTGGCCGGAATCGCGATTAATTCCAAGGAGAGAGTCAACTGTCTGACAGCCAACATCAACACTCCTCGAGGAGGTTGCAGTTTTCAATAGCCATTCGTGCTTCTCAGTCAACTGAGCTGCTTTACCAACAGCGCTTATCGTGGCCCAGGCAGCAATTGCATCCTGCATCACAGAGCGGGCCGCCCTCTTAGCACCGCGACGGATCAAGAACTCTCCTATGATCGGCATTAGTCCCAAGAAAAGAGGGGTAAAAAAAAGCAAAGGTACGAGGGGTAGAATAGATGGATTGATGTCATACCGTATATTTCAAGAGAAAGAGCCTCTTCCAACGGCCACCCATGGACTTGGCAGTGGTCGATTGCAGCCTGAGCCTAATTAGCGCTACTTTTATCGATATGATCAAGCTCCTCTAACGTACCTCGAACGCCCGTAGTGCTAATGTGTGCTTATCTTCAACTTCAAAGACCAATGCTTCCAATAGCAGTGCCCACATTCCATAATTTGCATCGCAAGCACTACGTGCGAAGTCGATCTCTGCCTTGTATTCCAAGACCTTCTCCAGCTTTCCATCAAGATATCCTCGGGAGGGATAATCACTGTGAAGAGTTAAGTGACATAGTGCTAGGTAGAAGTAGAGAACATATGACACTCGAGCAGACCATTGTCGAGAAATCGTTTCCAGAATCTGAGTGCCCAATTCGATTGCTCGCGTATGGTGGCCATAAACATATAGAGGGATCATAGCAAGGGCCCAATATATGTCACGAGGGCGGTCCGGGTTACTAGCATTGTTTTCCAAGAAGGCAAGGTATTCGTTAGAACAATGGTTGGCATCGGTCATGACGTTTACAGCATCTTGATAAGCAGTTTTCCCCTGCAGTGCGCGCGCGACTTGCCTGTAGACGAGGTCAGTACCTTGTCAAATATATTGGTACATCGAGGCCGGGGGATCTTACCGTACTGCAATGACACTCGCGCCCCCGCGAGTATCATTCGCCCAGTCAGGCACCTCCTCGGGGCTCTCATTGCAGAATGCTTCCACTTGAACCATATCATGACCAAGAAAAAGCCTGGTCATAGCCATCGCTGAAATAGTAATCATGGTCATGTACGGATCGCCCTCAGACAGAGATGATTCGACAGAGGCTTCAAGCTCTGGGAGGGTTGATGATAAAGGAACTCGCATATGGCCAACATAAAAGTTATGGACGATTGAGCCACGCCTCTGTGTCCACGGCTCAGGGCATCGCTCAAGAAAGCTAATTGCAAAATCACTCAACCTTACTGCAAGCTCCAAGTCCCGGAAGCGGCTGAAAGTGATCATAGCAAGGTGAGAACATCCGATAGTTATTTGAACAAAGCCGCCTTTGAAAATGTGAAGATTCATCATCTCGATCGCCATGCGATAAAACGTCAATCCATCGTCCCAAAATGTCACAGCCATTGCCTCAGACATCACCGCACCAATCGTTATCATGTTGAGATCCTTACTGATAGGTTTACGAGTCATAGCCTCCAAATCCGCTTGCTTAAGGTGGCACCTAAGCTTCCGGTAAGCAGCATCACATTCTTCATAGGTCGTTGGATCTCGAAGATGTACGCCAAGCTCCTCCAGGCACGTCAGCAGAGAATTCATCGAGAGAGCATGATCACCCAGTTGCGCATAGACTTTAGCCTTCAGAGTCCACGCCCTTGACTTGCACACGGCACTCTTCCCGTGCTGAAAAATCTTATCGAGCAAATGAAGGGCTTCTGTGTGATTTCCTTGTGACCAAGCCATCTCAGCCGTCGCAATGTGAAGACGTAAGGTCTCGTCATAGTAGACATCAGTAAGATTATCATCCCATGGGCTGTCCTGAAGAAAATCAATGCAGTGGCGGAAATACGAGAGCGCTGTTGGACGCGCCCCAGATTGAGCTGCGGTTTGTGCTGCATCCCATAGAATTTTCCTGTAATCCAGTCTCTGAATGACGCGAGATTTGATTATTCGAGACCCAAGAGCAATATGTCTCGCCATTGCGTAACGACTGCGCCCATCGTGATAGTACTTCATCATTGCTTGGGATATTATAAAATGCATTTTATCGACATTTCTTCCCTCAGTAAGTGATGCCGCGGCTTGCGCGAGTCGGTCGTTGCCGAATCTATAAAACCACCAATGTTAATGAAATGAAGAGGAAGACTGCCGAGTACAAGGAGGGGGTTGAATACCTGAATTCGTCATCGGTAGTGCCGGGAATAATGAGGTTGGCCTGTATGAGATATTGAAGCCCAACGACTATATCTGCCTCTGTTTGTCTCATCATAACTGTATTTTGCGGACATGTAAGGTCTACGGCCTCATCGTCTTCGCTCGAATACAAAAACTCACTCTTAAGGAGCTTCTGCACGAGCGAAAACGAAAATGGGCTCCCGAGCAAGGCACCCCATACCATAATTGACCGTGCTGCGGCAGGGGTTTCTTGTAGTCGCCTTGTAATGAATCCAAGTCCAAGTCCCTCCCCGTATCTAGGGGCCACGAACTCCGTGAAAATCCTATCGAGATCAAACTCCCACACGGAATTCTTCCATGAATACCAAATACAATTCTTGCTGTAGCAAGTCTCGAGCATCATCCGCACGTAAAATGGATTCCCTACGCTCTTTTCTTGAATGACAGCCGCAAGGGGTGTCAACATGGGATTTGGAGCTTGATGCATTGTGGCGGCAACAATTTCCATGACTTCTTCCTCCAAAAGGGGTTTGAGCGCAACCCTGGTAACGGTGGGGTTTTCATCCTCAAATAGAGACTTGATCGCGTCTGATTCAAGTTCTGATTTGCGGCTTGTGACTATGAGAACACAAGGGATTCTAGATCTCACGATGTTCGTAATCAACTCAAGAGTTTCATCGTCAGCATATTGCAAATCGTCCACACATACACATATTAACTTGAATTGGGAAAGTGTCTTCAGGATTTCCAAGAACGTTTCCATTAACCGCATGTTCTTGAGCGCCGCGCTAGATAGAAAAAAATCCACGGAGCTCTGTCCTAGGTCAAGTCGTGGAAACGGAATACGCTTTGACGGTTCCCCCTTGGTGATGTCTTTGAAGATATGCTGAGCGGCCGAAAACTTCGGTGATACCTTGTCATTGGTCCCCGATGACATCAATTGCTCAGGAAGCTCAAGGACTCGGTGTAGAGTTGGCCACATTGGTCGAAGAGCAGCGCGGATATTATTGTGGTAATCCGTTGTTACATCACGTTCCGAGAAGATTTGGCGAAGCAAGCTCGCAAGGACCTTGGCAAATGGTTCAAATGGGACTCTTCTGGCCCGGTCAAACCTTGCCGTGCCAACATACCCAAATTTGCGTATCGCTGGCTGGACGCGATTTAATAAATCAGTTTTCCCTATCCCAGCTGCTCCACTTATTGATATCACCTCGCACTTTCCGGGCCTGCGAAGCTTGTGCATAGTTTTTGGTCTAGTACTTGATCCGAGGGAGTCCACGTGGCTCTGAGAGCCTGTGCCAATAGAAGGGTGACTACCACTGTCGGCATTATCCCAGGATGAGCGAGATTCGATCGGACTCCTTGCTTTGTTGGAAAGCGGCTTGGGGGTAGAGAGTGTTGATTCGGTACTATGGAGAGAGTCGTGGGTAGAAACTCGTCCCAAATTGAAGACACCAGTGTTGATATTAGTCTTAGGATTTAAGTGAAAGGAGCCGGAGTCGCTTGAGGCCGATGCAATTTCGAAGCTATCAACGCGTCCATCTGATACAGAAGAGTTCGATCCAAGCCGGCTTGAGGCTTGGGCGGTAGCCTTCGAGTAAGCAGATTGCTGGCGCCTATACACCCTTTCGACCACGTTTATTATCTTAGTATACTCATCCTGGCGCCCAAACATTCTAGATGGGAGGGTGAAAAAGGACGAGACATCCCGCTGGGCAATCTCGAAATCTCTCAGCGCCTCACACTCACCATCACCTAACAGCTTAGATATCTGTGCTAGGTCCCTCTTCACGGAAGAGATGGTGTTGTATCGCTCGTTGACCGTCTTGTACGTCATTTTCTGAATCACGGCGGAGACTGCATCCGGTACATCCATCCTCTTCGCAGAAACCGGGGGGATTTTCTTTCCTAGAACATTTTGAACGACTTCGACGGGATCATTGCCAGTGAAGGCAGGTTTACCGATCAGCATAGTCCAGAAGAGAACTCCTAAAGCATAAATATCGGTGCGGCTATCGGGCTCCGTCGGCATCCTTCCTGTCTGCTCTGGTGCAATGAACTGTAATTTGTTCTTAACTCCAAGCTCCTTAGATATCGATATCCAGCCTTCGCTGAGTATATTGTCGAAGGACCTTGCCCCATTTCCCGTATTTGTCAGTTTCACCGTGCCCGTTTCCCTGTTGAAGTGAAATGCGTCGGGCCGAATTTCTCCATGAACTGTCTTCAACCCATAGTGTAGGAGTTCTAAGCAATCACATGCACCAATCGCGAAGTCCAGGAACACCGGGAGAGAGACCTGCTCTCCGGGGGTTGACTCGGTGCTGTCACTGCGATTACCAACCGCAAACCAGGCGGGTCCGAACGCAATCAACTCCCGCAGCATATTGTGGCCCGGGGATTCGAAAATGGCCACCAGTAGAGGGCTTGGATCCCCGGGGTCCGATGGTAGGCGTATAAGATCAATAGGTCGGATAGTATGGTTGCAATCCGGATCCGAGGTTTGCACAATGGACCTTATCATATGAAACTCGCGCTCGAGTCTCACAATGTGGGATGAGACACGCGCCACGACGGGGGTCCAGATGAGCTCATGATCGACACGGGAAAGTGATAGCTCACTGCTTGTTTCGCTTAAGCTGCTTCTCCAGTGATGGCGGAATGGAGGGCGGGACTCTATTCGGGGAGATTGGCGGACAAGGCTCGACGGTCCAGAGGAGGTCGCCGCAGGGGTGGAGCCATCTGAATCAGTAGCATGTCGAAGACCAAAAACGTGCCAGTGGTTGTAGGTAGAATGGAAAGGTTCAATCGATTGATCCCAGGTATAACCGGGAAGGTGCGCCAGTCGTTGAAAAAGTCGCGCTGGTGGGAGGGGCAGGTCCTCACCCAGGATATGACTCTCCTCCATCTCACCAGCTATCGATTTATCCTCGGTGATTCGCCCCCTTTTCAGTGTGCGGCCATAGATGAATAAACCGCTGGTGAGAGTAGTTATCGGAATGATCAAGAAGTGTGGCTGAAATCAAGGAGAAGGTGACCGGTCATCAGGACGCAAACGGCTCAGTCGCCAAGGACGGTGGAGGGGGGTCGAGGCACGGCTCCCTCAAATCTAACAAATTTCCGTGTTTAAAACTGCGGGTAGCACGCACGATTAGCTTTAATACAGAGAGTAAGATAGCGTGCAGGAATCAATTCAACATGTCAGAATGCGGCCACAAACATTTTCACGTAGCGAGATGCGGACGGTCGCAGAGGTTGAAATCTTGCGTACCTTCAATCTGGACTTTTGAAAGGATGACAGGACTTTGGTCGGGCCTGGAAGCCTCAGGTGGCAGCGCTTTCCTGAATAAGAGTGAGTCAAATCTTAGTCAGCTGCCGTTGGCCATCACGAGGCCAAACGGGAGATCAACCATGGCGGGAAGAGGAAAAGCTCAGATGATATCTAATGGAGCAGAAAAAAATTTCAACGACAAAATTACGAAAGAATTAAGTCTGGATTTGAACCTTGGTTACATGATAGCCTGTGCGGTCAGGACCTAAGATTTACAACCCCAGAAAATTCAGGAGTCTTCACTACTGAAGGATATCTATCATCCATGGCCATGCGGGTGAACGGTGATATTTCCATATAGGAAATCGGGAAGGCATCAATATTAGAAAACAAAGCTGTTAGATGTAGGAGTCAAAGCTACCCGTGCTTTCTGGGTTAAATGAAAAACAGATGTCACAACATTTGCCAGTGCTCGAGGCTCGATCTTGATAGAATTACTTTGTTGATCTGTTCAGCCCAACTATGACGTTCCTTGTCAAAGGCTGCATTATTATAGTGCTGACAAGAGCAAAGAATGCACACCTATACCAAGCACACTGTGAAGGTAACCAAGGTACTCCGTAACACATACCAAAAACAAGGAGGGACACATGCGTCTAAACAAGGCACTGCTGAAATTATAGAATCGCGAGGAAAATATGACCCTCAAGGAAATTGATGCACGGAACTGGATAGAATCATTAGTCTTTAAGTTTAAAATGGTGTGTTCTTAAGGAAAGAAACTAGTGTGCATAAAGGGCATGCTTGGTAATATTATTCAGAATGTTGAGACGGGTTACATATAACTGGTGTGCCTCCCTGGTAAAGTTTCTGTATGAATGTATATCAAAAGACTGTTCTTCAGCTATAGAACCAAGCATTTAGGTGCAATATATCCAGTTGCCGATTCCAAATCATTGTGAATATATTGACACGAAACCTTAAAAAATTATTGTGCTAAAAATTATCTCCTTAGTGTCATGCTTACCAAATAGTAACCAATACCAATAGTGCACATTGCTTCCACCTTATGAGGATGAGCAGCTGCAGTGCTGTATACCATGCTTAGCGTCATCCGGCAATGTAGATCGATTGGACAGAAAACCATAGATATTTAGGCTGGAGTGGTAGGGTGTACCCAAGTCACCCCATGGCGAGGACATACTTAAGAGTTGGTATTATTCGCTAGATTGCCTGGTGCGTAAACTGCCGCCTGACCATGCCATGCCACCATATTCTCTTTTCTGATTACTATTATTATTAGTGGGGAATACTAGAAACAATGGTATTCTTACACTAAACCAGTTTGTGCAGTTAGAGGGCTAAAGATCCACACTAGTTAGTCCATCGTTGTTCCAAGTCTCTGGAGTTGGAACTAGCGAGGAGTCAAGTAGATAGTTACTTAATAATGATACCTAGAGCTAGGGCAAATCTTCCAAGAAGGACATTTTATTTATAAGAGAGCTGCTAGGTAAAGATTTCTATTTTCATTCTAGGTTTCAAGAATAAGGTTTATTACATCACCAGTGACCTAAAAGCAAGGAGTATTCGGAGTGGGTATAAAAATGAAATCAACCCTGTAATGATAGCCATGGTTGTTCCCTGTGCTTCATAGTAGTATTACACAACTGTTATGCATGACGGACAGAGTATGCTGTCAGTTCTATACTTGATGATTCTTGAATCCAGATTATCAGTATCTATCAAACATAATACCAGTACGCCACAAAAAGGTGTCACGACGCTTAGTGAAGAGTAATAGTTAATACATGCTAGATCTCAGGTCAACAGTATCCTTTGTCTATATATAATTGATCGCCCCCAAAGTACTAGTATTGGAAAGACAGAGGTTGTATTCTTTTGGCTCTCATTATGGAACGAATTGTGGGATAGAACATGTCCCGACTCCCAAGCATTGTTAAAGGACATCCAGAAGCATTTCTGATTGGAAATCTTGGATACAATGCGTGGAAGACCTACATGAGCAGGGTCTGGATAGTTTAGTTCCAGTAGTGTATTTTGGCTGCCCTGTCGAAAGCTGGAACGATGAAGGGGCCTTAATTTCGACCCCTGGTCATAAACATGGAACAAGTTTCGCGGTACTTATTATTGTCTTGCTAGATCAGAGAAAGGACTGGGAGTCAAGAGGCCTTCAAATTGAGTGAGAAATAATCATGTGGCAGTCCACTCAACCAAGCCAGTGCCACTGTCTTACATCCATATTAAATTGTTGGCGGCTTGCATGCAGAAAGGCGGAAGAAATTGTGATGAAAGACTGTGCGGTTACATCATTTCCCTTTTAAGAGTTATCTGATCCAGGTGGTTGGAACGGGGAGGGTATTTTTACTGATGGTTCGTTTTAAGTTACAGTTCCCATACAACTTGGAATAATTATTGCTTTCCTCAACTCTATCCAGATCTGGCTTGAATGACAATACCCAAAGTGCCTTGCGTAGATTCTAAAGATACATAGGAAATGATAATAACAGGAGCAATAAGCTTGAGAGCATGGCTGTCTTAGTTCGGATGAAGTTTGCATGTGGGAATTTCTAATCTTTGAGATATTCCCATCGGCATGTACAGTGGCTCCCACATCCTGTTGTCATACTAGTACGTAGTAAGTAAGTAGGTAGTACTGTTGGTTTCAACAATCCCCCTCTCGAGTTCCCTAAAATAATATTAAATAATGAATAATAAAATAATAAAAATGGTTCTTTGGGTGACTCGAGCGAACTCCGCTTGCCCCCCGTTCATCGCTCTCCCCTCCACTCAGACGTTTTCTCTCGCCTTTTTTGCATTCTCGCCTCTTGTTGTACCTCGCGGACTATTCTACTTCCCTTCCGACCCTCGCATTTTTGTCCACCCTTACAACTGCTCTCTGAGTATTCTCCTCCCACACCCTCGCAACCTTTGATCTCAACGGTTCATGCCTATTTGCGGTCCGGCAGTCTTTTCTCCTGATATTCCTTGCTTCTCTTCCGTCATCTTTCTCTCATTTTGGATTAATAATCGCCCACGATTCTTCCATTTCCAGCCCTTGCCCCTCGACCCTCAACCGCCAAAGTCTGGGAGGCTTTTTTCTTGTTACCGCGGTTTCGCCAAACTCCCCGGGGCTCGCCCATACGTCATAGGTAAGCGCCCCCCCAGAGACGGCCCCATCTTCCAGACTTCAGTCGATCTGCTGGGCCAGTCGTACTACCTGGTAGTACCTAGCACAACCCTGTCCCGTTCGTTCCATTCCTTCTAGGCAAGGTCAGATCACGACTCCGAACTTTCCTCACCTTCAGTTCCTCACCACCATCTGTGCCTTCTTTCTTGCTTGCTATACACCGCTTTAGTCTCCGTGTCCCTTCTCTTGACCGGCTCTTTACTTTTCTGATTTAATTCTTGTCCTTTCCCCATCCCTATCTCGTTTCTCTTCCTCCAGCTCCATCCCCCCAATTTATTCCTACCCTGCCTTTCGCGATTTCTTTTCTTAGACTTCCTAGGTAGACGAGGGCGGACATTTCGTTCTCCAATTCGGAATCACCTAACCCCCTTTATCGCTTTTTTTTTCTTTCTTTTTTCACTTTATTTTCTTTCCACCTTTTCAAGTGGACCTTGATGTTAATTCCCTTCTCCTTAAGGCTTAACTTATTTCCCTAATTCTTCAAAACATCCGCCCAGAATTTTGCGGTTTACCCTTCGTGACTGCGGACCGTTTTGTCCGAGAGATGAATACCCCATTTGGTTCCTGTGGAGTTGGATTCGCCCAGGAGAATTGAATATTTGTCCGGCGGTGGAGGGGGTATAAGATGGGGGAGGTTCGCACCATGAGGACGCCTCCGCTTCCATCGCCGGCAGAGGCCCCTTCGCCTTTAGCCACACCTTACTCCCACCATTACGAGCCTTCCCAGTCAACTTCTAGTTCTTTTCAAAGCGATGATGGTGGGGGCACAGTGGGAGGGAATGTGCGCTCAGAAGATAATGTTCTGAAGGCTAACCCTCGTCATTCCTCAGCATCTCAAGAACAGACCGCGGCCCTTTATCAGATACCGGCGGCTTTGAGAAAGGAGAACTTGGATTTAGGGAAAGAGCCTCAGGAGGACCAGGGTCGGAGTATCCCGACACTTAAACAGCTTCGAAGGCAGATGGAAGAGGTACTTGTTTACCAGCAAATGCAAAATTCTCAACATCGGAGCCCGGAGCCCGTTCAACTTACCCCTCAGGCGCAAGCGGACTCCGTAATCCCTGCCCTCCACGAGTCGACCAGAAAAAGACGGTTCTCCAATGTTTTATCACCTCAAATCATGTCGTATCCTAAGGGCGCCCCGGACTCCGCAGGATCGAGTGGCACCATTAGAGGCATGGATTTACAAACAACTCCCGAGAAGACCCCATCATACCTATTCCCAGAAATGACGCAACAGTCGACTACTAGACAGACGTTTAGCGCCCCGTTAAACCATGGATCCTTTAAGCTCACCCTTCCCTCCGAAAAGCTCAAAATTCAAGGTACGCCTTCCGATGAAAGACAAGCCACCGCCAGTATGTCATTTGCCCCCAACAGTACTTTTCTCCCCCCCCAACACAAGACTGTTACGGAAGATCCTGCTTACCCGAGCCCCAATCTCTACGAGCTCATTTTACGGCTTAATGCGGATCCGGGGCTTGAGGGTTGGTGGGACAATGTCGTTCATATCATACAAACGTACTATGGGGCAGATAGGGCATCACTTGCAATTCCAGGGGATGCGACAGATTTGGAGAATGTCCCATGGGGCCAGAAAGCGGTTTTTAATGGGAATATAAATGTTGGATCTGATACTGAGCGGATTCGCCGTCCACCAAATGAGCCAACCCTAGCCGATGATGGTAATACGAACGACGTTGGTGATGCGGACAAGAACACGCAGAATAAGAGGAAGAAAAAGCAAGAAACGGGAGAGCTAGTCAACGGATTGGGCCCCATAACCCCTGGGTCACGGCCACCGCTTCTTTCTCGGCATTCATTTGCAGGGTTCGGAAAAGAGAGGAAAAAGTCTGCCTGGAATGACGGAGAGACGACCCTACAGGCAAGGGCACCGTCTAAACCCGAGGGTAAAAGAGTTCAAATACGTAACGACAATTCCGCCGCCACAGAGGCCGAATCAACGTTGAATACGCTAAATTTACACCAGGATAACCTTAGGCAAGCTGTCTTCCCAATCTCTAGGCCGCTAGAGGTTGAAGCAGACCCTCTTATTAAGAGAACGGGTGTGGTGAAACTTTTCGGACGCACCAAACCTGTTATATTGACTCGGGAATACTCGCAGTCTCTAGCAGCCAAGCAATCGCATGGCGAGACTGTTCAAACCCCTGAGGATAGAGTACAAATGACTCCAACCGCGGAACCTTCCTATCAGTCCCAGCGAGCGGCGCTTCTAGCTCGATCTAGATCAGTCTCCAATCCACCAGGGCTCCAATCTGAAAGAGCTTCTTCAATGGAGCTTTTTGATGAATATGAACAAGTGCCCCCGTCTCCTTGGTCACAATCCCCCGCACCTTCCCCGGCACCTCGAGCACACGCTGAACAAAATCCATTCTTCACCAACCATGCAGTCGATGAAAGCGCATTTGCCAAGCATCCTCCGGTCCATGACTACTCAAACTTAAACCCTTTGGAGGCCATCGGAGTTGACCTGGCGAAATCTGTCGTGCATATTCCGCTTCTGCATGTCGGATGCTCTAAACAATCGTCATCGTCTCCTTTACGATTCCCTCTCGCGATAATTTCCATTCTGTCCCCAATCATACCATATCCTCCTAATTTGAGGCAGTCCCTAGCCTATCTTATGCCCCACCTGATGACCTCATTCCGTCTTGCCCAACAATACAGTCAGCTGGAGCGACAGTTTATCTCCCACCTTGAGACGCCTCGTTATGGACATCTTCTTGGGCTTGGGGGTACATTTTCTGATGAGAGCAGTGAACTGGAGCTTGTGGCAGGCCTTAGCGGGCATGTCAATTACACGATAGTGGATGACGGCTCTTTATCCGCCCGAGCTAGTCTATCTAGCCCTGATGAAAGGTCAAACTCGACTAAATTAAGTCCCGCTATATCTAACCTTGGAACCCCTGGCTTTGATTTAAATCCCGTTGGAGTGGGAAGCGCAAGAATTTTTGAATCCCCAGAGCTGTCTGCTAGAGTAGCCAGTGAGAATGTCGATAGTTATTTCAATGTTCAGCAACCGAGAGGCACCCGCGATGCTCATCCTCAGTCTAAAAGCAGACTATCGAAAATCAAGCAAAACGCTACTTCTTCCCCTACTTCACCAGGAAAAGCCTGTGCAAAACTCGGCACAGACGATGAACCAGCTATACCAGACCCAGCCCTCGCAGTGGTGTCCCCGCCGTTCGACTTACGGCCGCAGCCGATTATCTCGCCTACTCAGGCTTCTTCACGCCAACATTCAACAACTTCTTTTTACGCACAGCTTCAACGGGAGCTCCCGCGCCCCTTTACCGATACCGTAACCCAGTTGATGTTAAACTCGGTTCCTTTGCACTTGTTTCTTGCTAGGCCTCAGAGCGGAGAGGTAATTTGGACAAATTCAAAATTCGATGCTTATCGAAGGAGCCAACCCCAGGAGCAAAAGTTGAGAGATCCCTGGCAAAACATACATAGCACCGAACGCGACCACATCTCTGACGAATGGGCAAATGCTTTACGGACGGGCTCGCAGTTTACGGAACGGGTTCGCGTGAAGCGATTCAACGACGAGTCCGCTTACCGTTGGTTTATATTTAGGGCCAATCCCCTTCTCTCTTCGACAGGAGAGGTGCTGTATTGGATCGGATCCTTCCTCGACATTCATGAGCAGCATATTTCTGAGTTGAAGACTGCACAAGAGAGGGAAAAGTTTGCCATCGATGCTAAATACCGAGCGTTCTCTAACTCAGTCCCGCAGATTGTGTTTGAAGCAACCGAATATAGGGGCCTTATCTTTGTGAATGAGCAGTGGCACCTGTATACAGGACAGAAACTAGAGGAAGCGCTTCATTTTGGGTTCGCTAAACATGTTCACCATAATGATCTGGAGAAATGCGGCCTGCTCTCTCTCTACCTTGCGGAGGCTCAACATAGAGTTGCAACTGCTAGTCTAGGAGGGGCCTCTGAGACGTCAAAGGCCCAGCAAAGTACCCAGGAATCTCAGTTCAACTATGGTGTCACACCTGCCTTGGATGAACTCGTGAGGCGTGGGGTTGCTTCCGTACAGCGGGATGAGAATGGACGAGTTTTCTACTCCACGGAGATCCGACTTCGTTCTAAAGGTGGAGACTTCCGATGGCACCTTGTCCGTCTAGTTCGAGTTGAAACAAGCAGCTTTGGAAGTGGGGAAGCATCGTGGTATGGTACATGCACTGATATCAATGACCGCAAGAACTTGGAACGGGAGTTGAACAAAGCAATGCAACAACTCAACAACCAAATGGAATCAAAGACCAAATTCTTCAGCAACATGTCACATGAGATCCGTACACCCTTGAACGGGATTTTGGGGACTATCCCATTCATTCTTGATACCCAGCTCGACACAGATCAACGGCGTATGCTTGATACTATCCAGAACAGCTCGACCAATTTGCGTGAGTTGGTGGATAACATTCTAGACGTGTCCAGGGTCGAAGCTGGGAAGATGTCCCTGGTCAATTCTTGGTTCCACGTTCGATCAGTAATCGAAGATGTGATAGACACCGTTTCGTCTAGGGCCATTGACAAGGGTCTTGAACTGAATTATCTGATGGATGTGGATGTTCCCCCAATGGTAACCGGCGACAGGTTCCGCATCCGGCAAATTCTGATAAATTTGGTTGGAAACGCGGTCAAGTTCACAGCGCAGGGAGAAATTCACATCCGCTGCTCAGTCTCTCACGATACCTCGACACTTACCAAGCCTACAGAGCTCCTCCTGAAATTCGATGTGGTAGACACAGGGAAAGGATTCAGTGTAAGGGACGCCGAGCGCCTGATGCAGCGGTTTAGTCAATTAGGAGAAAGCGGTTCGCAGCAAAATGCAGGCAGTGGACTTGGATTGTTCCTGTCAAAGCAACTTGTTGAAATGCATGGTGGGAAATTGACGCCCAGTAGCAAGGAAGGCCAAGGGGCCAAATTTTCCTTTTTTGTCAAGGTTGATGCGCCTCCGCCCCCAGTACCTGATGAGACACGGCTTTCTCGACAACCATCGAGCTTTTCTGAGGTTCATGAAGTCCCCCTTCAAAAACTATTTTTAACGCCAAAAGAACCCTTGGGTTCGAGTGGCTCGGACGTGATTGACGTTACTTCCGCACTTGAATCGCCTCTGTCCCAACCCCCAAGCAGCTCCGAACCTTCCGTTCGATTCGCTTCTTATAATCTCTCGGAAAGGTCGTCTATATCTTCTTCGTTACCAACTCCTGAGCTTCATAACATTGATCCCTTGACCAGAGTGGATACTCTTAAGTCGCTCCACGGTTACCTTGATTCAGCTACCCAGCCGCGAGTAGCTTCGTCTAGTAGTGATACCTTGCGCCCGGTGAGTCGATCGCCTTCAAATCCTCAAGAAAGTCCCTCCGCCGCAAGTAAAACAGCATCACTGGCCTATTCGCAACCGCAAAAGTCCTATTCAATATCAATTCTCTGTCCCTTGGATAATACCCTTGAAGCAATTAAGCAGCATATTGAGCAAGTGGTCCCTGATGAGGTTTCATTTTCAATCACATTGTTTTCAGATGTTGAGGATTGGAGGGATTCACTCAATAATGATGCGTTCTCTAAACCTACTCACTTGATTCTCAACCTACCTATTGTTGATGATGTCCTTGACGTCGTTCAGCATGTGGCAGACTGTGATCTGGACACAGCACCGGCTCTCATTATCATCTCGGATCTCTATCAGAAGCGACAGATCAACCCAAAGCTAAAGGATCTGACATCCAGTGGGCGACGTGTTTTTACCGTTCCGAAGCCGGTGAAACCTTCTGCATTTTCCCCCATATTTGACCCCGACAATCAGCGAGATCTCAGTAAGGATAGGAACCAGGACATGGCCCGTGAGATGAACAATAACTTCAAGACGATGTCCAAAATGGTGAAAGAGGTTATTGGAAACAAAGGCTACCGAATACTGCTTGTTGAAGATGATGAGACCAATCGTATGGTAAGCGGAGCTTACTTCCGCCTTCCGATTTATTCTTTCTGACATCCGTGCTAGGTCATGTTGAAGTATCTCGACAAAATCAAGGTGATGGCCGAGACCGCAACCAACGGCCATGAATGCACTGAGATGGTATTTTCTAAAGAGCCGGGGTACTACTCTTTGATCATCGTAAGCCTACTATTCTCACAATGCCAGATGACCATGATTAACTCATTGTTTAGTGCGATATCCAGATGCCTATAAAAAATGGTTACGAAACATGTCGTGAGATTCGCTTGTGGGAGCTGAAAAATCACTACCCCCAAATACCAATCATGGCTCTGTCTGCCAATGCGATGACAGATCAAATCGAAGATGCTGCACGCGCAGGCTTCAACGATTATGTTACAAAACCTATCAAGCATAATGAACTGGGGAAGATGATGATGGGCCTTCTCGACTCCAGCCGACCTTTGATCTTACTCCGAGACCGTGTCAGGCCCGGCAATGAGGACAGTCGCCGTGATGAGTAGAGTGACTAACAATCCTTTCCTATTGCTTCGACCACAAAAAATCTCGAGATATCATACCTAGATACCTCTTTTGTTTGTCCATTACAAACCGGTTACGCCAATGCGTTCTTTTTTCATTCAGAATAATGCTGGGGCGGGGGATAGGCTGGCGAGTACTACGGGAAAAGGCGTCTCTGGATTATTTGGAGACTTAATCTTGCATTCTGTGTTGTTCTGCGCCGGCTTTTCCTTGTCTAATTATGAGATTCTCTCTCATGCATGTGCATTCGACTTGAAGTTTTGATACCATCCAGCATTAACGGGGTCGGATTCAGGGTTATTTGTTTCATTGGACCTACGATCTCGTGCATGGCGTCAGTCTCGGGTTTTTCTCCGTTCTTGAGCAGTTGTTTATTTTCAAGTTCTTCTCAACCCTCCTCCGTCATGCGACTGTTACTGATACCAAAGCTACGACATTATCTTAATTTTTCTCCTAAAACAACTGGAGTTGTATTGGCAAACCCCCAAGGTTTCCCTCCTTCCTCTCTATTATCTATCACCTTTCTTGATGTGTCTTCCCACACACGCGTCAGACAGAATAACCTACCTATATAGTTTGAGATGTATTTTTTAAAATAATTAGATCTTCGAGTAGATCGAAGGCGACCTCATATTTGGCATGGGCAGGATACCGGTCGGGTAACTGATCCCAATAACTAACTCCTAACGAATCACTTGTCGAATGACCCTGTTTATGGTCCTTACCTAGCTCAAACTTCGATTCTAAAGCTTTCACGGAGGGTTGATTACGCAAGAGAGAATGCGATGCGGCGGCATTCTCTCTCGCCCTGTCAGCCCACGTCAGACGAATGAGAGAATGAACTGACCCTTTTATTCCTCCGAGGCCTGTCCAATGGGTTTTGAGGAAATAGGAGACGAAAAACAAAGAAGATGAATTCGAAGATAAAAACCTCCGACAAGGAGATAAATGTAGGACCGACCCATTCTCACTGTGCCCTCCTATGTACGACGTACGATGGATGTAGCTTGACTGATACAATACGATGACAAATTGTTACAACTGGGAGGATTTGAGATACTCTTGGGATGAGGTTAGGCAATAGATACCTAACTGTAATTAACAATGAGCTTTGGAATCTTCATTGCACCTACCAAGAAGAAAGATAATAAGTATCATATCTATCCGATCGTGACTCCTAATCAGGATTTTGCTTTTCCCTGTTCTCTTTTTACCTTTTACTTGCTTCAAGAATAGGGAAGAGTCCTGGTAAGGAAGGATATCTTGATATAGAAGAAAAATCAAAGTGTGCATGCAATTAAGTAGTTATCTATCATTAGCCTGACATGTAGTCTAGATAATACTGGATGTTTATTACTTACTACCTCCAAAGGTAGTGTGTGCGGTGTTCGCCTGAAGGCAGTACTAGTTGTGATTGCAAGAACCACAGAATTTTTTGTAGAAAGGTTGGCTAGCACAAGATTCAAAGATGTACCCTTCTAGAGGTCTAGAAAGGTGCCCCCCCTCCTCCCCCACTGCTTTTCTGTTCCCAAGTAGGGGATGCCACAGAGTGCTCGACCATTACACTATCCTGCCAGCAAAAAGGAATGGAAAAAAAGAGACTCCGATGCGGGGAATCGAACCCCGAGCTGCTGTGTGAGAGACAGCGATGTTGACCATTACACCACATCGGATGCTTGCTGGTGGTGGGCGAGCTAATGAAGATCTTCTCAATCATGTTGAACGATCCCAAGCAAGCTTGAGGGGTTCAAGCACAAATCATGATAACAGCACAGTCAGGCGGACCCTAGTTAGTCAGCCATAACCCCAGCCAAAAGTAAGCTATTAGGTACTGATCCTAAAGATTGCCCGGAATAGCCGTTGTTCTTGGGTTGCATGATCTTCCCCATCTTGGTTGGCAACCCACTATGTTCCAGAAAAGCCAAAATGCGTCGGCAAAGACGACGGGGTCCAGTGAAAATCTCGAGATCCAATGGGTTAACAAGCTAGTTGGTTGGCCGTATCAAGTCCTATCGGGATTGCATGTGGCGGTGAGAAGCCCAGCAAACAAACGAACGATAGGCAAATCCCACCTAACCCCACACTTGCTGTATCCACCTTGACAGCCATCTTCCGTTAGATTATGGGATAAGTGGGTTGGATTCACTTGAACGAAATAATAGTGAGCCTGTCGAAGAGAGTAAGAGACAAGGCGAATCCACCCTCTCCAACACATCTTCCCCCTATCTTTCCATAACTGATTGATTAACCTTCACACGGGCCTCGTCTGCTCTTGTTGGGCAGGCACTGTTGATCGTGCGGGACACTGCTTGGTAGGAACTCTTGGAGCACGAAGCAGAGCCATCGGCAAAGACTAGTGAAACGATGAAACGATGCAAACTGATGAAATGTCGAATAGGAAGTTGCATAAACAGGAAAGTATGAGCTGATGTTCCTCGGTCAAAAAAAGGAGAAACCGGGATTTTGCTTTTCTTCATGACTGGAGGCTCGCGTTGATTCCTTCCAACAAATAAGGGAAGGTGATGATTTTTATCTTGGAAATATCGCATCCGCTTTAAGCCAAGAAGGTTGATTTGGGGGGGGGGGAGGGGGAGAAAATACCATGACTGTACTCGTGCACACGAGTGTGTGTCGCAACCGTCGTTGGGCTTTGTCCTACCCAGTAATTTGGTTGAAACTAGTGCAAACGTAGGCATGCAATTAATTTGTGCAGCCTCTGTCTTTGGTCGTGCTTGGGCGTATTCGAAAAATGAGATGAGAGCCCAGCCAAACGGGGTAAGGCGATAATTTGGAATGGCGCGAGGCAGCGATGGCGCAGGGGGCGATGACGATGCACGCATTAGGATACGGGGAACTGGATCTCAGTGGCCTTACTGGATTGCGGGTGGATGTCATCGTGAAGAGAGCGAGGAACCTGAGTGGTGTGTCTAAGACAGCGGCCTAGTCGAAGACGAGAAGGTATGCGCCATGTATAAAGCAGTCAGATCGTCAAGTCAGCGTAGGGTTTTTCAAAATCCTGTGCCGGTCCTCATTTCTTTTGTCCTTTTTTTTACTATTTTTTTTACCGTATTAACGCCCCCGAGAATAGATTCCTGGATCTCACTGCAGGGACTGACGCATGATGAGATAGGTCGCAATCATCTCGTAATATGCACGTAGGGCGAGCTGCTTTGATAAAGGTCCACTTTCGCACACAGTCGAAATTCCCACGTTCGTGGCGTCTAGAGCGCTTGACACCGTTTGGATTCCCATCGATGGGTCTCATTCCCTCATTGCTCGTAGTCGCTGTCATGCAAGAGGGTCATAGACACCCGCCGAGGGGCGGACTGCAGGACCACATTAAGAACCAGCTTTGAGGTAATCCCTTGTCTCCTGTCAAACCAAAACTATGGCAAGAGGCTCCGTTACACCGGTTCGATTTGTTTTCAGTGGTCAATTTTGGTCATACCGTGCCACTTGAGCGGTTTTAGGCTGTTGGGCCCAATGTGGTATGAGGCAAGTCCCGTCCTCGGAGGTCGAAAACATAATACCAGATTTGCGTATTTTCTGGCCTCTCTCGTTCCAAATCATGCAATGATGTCCAACTCCCCAAACCTTTGATCCCTGTGATTTTGTTGCGGATTCTGTGATTCCGTCAGCCCCCCGCTTTTCATAGAGCAATTTTCGTCCCGGAAATCTTCCAAAGAAAGTAACCAGGCTCGGAATATTGGGCTCAAATATAGGAAATAAAAAGGAAGGGGAAAAAACAAACGATGAAATAAGGCACCCAGCACAACATGATCTCACCTCAGTCTCCTTGTACTTGCCAGACGTCCCTCGCAGCCGGAAGAGCTCTCTTTTCACTGAAATAGAGAAAAGTTTCAATACAATATCCACTCAATATCAAAAAAGAATGAGTGGCAAACGTCAATGAGATATTTTTGACTTGTCAATATGAGGCGGCCCTGTAGTCATCCATCCCTCATATCGCTGCCATACTGTCAATTAAACCCCGAAGCTCTCCTCCAACATCCGCGGATTCCCAGCCACCCAGCCCCCTGATATTGATGAGCTGTGGTCATCGGACGCTGTGATGCCTGGAAATTTATTAGAAAGAAATAATTTTGAGACAGAAGTACAAAACTCGACCTCAGACTGCGGAAATGAATAGTTTTGAATGGGAAAAGGGCAGGAAAATGGGAAACAGCAAGAAATTCTAGGTTGAGAGTACCTGATCTTGTATGATATCCAGCCACCGATTTTGTGTCCTCTGCTCCCGCTTTTATATCTTCCGCCCCTCCCCCCTCAAACTCCTAACTAAAGCATTGAAGCCTGATTAGAAAAGATATGGATCCGTACAGACTAAATGCCCAACGGCAATTCTTTGCCACTGGACGCGGGATGAGGTCCGAATGGAGTAGTGCAAGAGAGGGCTGGACCAGTCTCCGGGCCTTCATTTGGCTGCTCAAGGTTTTCGTCTTCCCACTCTGAGCGGGGTCGATTCGGGATGAGGAGCGAATTGGCGGCCAGGAATCGAGGCACCAGCGGAATTGGGGGGTTGGGACTGAAGGGAACTGGATGGACTAGGAGGGAGAGGGCCGAGGGGGTACAGGAAGGAAGTCTTCCGTGATAACCCTCTGCCCAATGAATCAATTGCCCATCCCCCCCCCCCCCCCCCCCCCCTCCTCGTCACATTCACTTCTCCTCCTCGGGGGTATTTCGCCGGATGGAAGACTCCCCGTTGAGGGTTATATAAACCCTCAACTTTTCCTTCATCCTGCTGCCTCCTCCCTCTTCCCTTCTCGTCTCCGTCCTTCCTGAGACAGATAAGTAAAGTTCCTGTCATCACATACATTGTATTGTCTCAGACAAAACTATCCTTGTGTCTGCTCTCCGATCTTCCTTGTCCACTTCCACCGTCCGCTTTTACTTGCTTTGAGCAAGATCTCTCTCATCACAATGGCTACCCATCACTATCAGTCCTTTGCTCTTCCCATGAATGTCCCCTCCAAGGCCCCCGCCCCGGCCAACTTCTACCCAATTAGCAGAGTGTCCGGATCCCCCCCAGATCTTTCAGACGCGAGCACTACTGCAGGAAGCCGCACCTCCGCGGGTTTTAGCTACGGCTCTGGCAGTGCTAGCGGCGACTATGAGTCGAGCTCTACGTCATATTCGGGAGTAGATGTTGTCGATGTTTTGAGCGACCGGATGCAAAATGCATTCGACCCAACGCCGCTGGACAGAGGACTAGCAATGCAAGCAAAAACGTGAGTATTACCGTGCGTGCTGGCGAGCCTGCCAGATGGTTACTTTCCCGTTCGAATATGACATGCAGGGTTATTCACAAAAATGCATGCCTTTGAGAGCCTCGCTAATTAGGCGACCCTGCATTAGATCCGGCCAGTTGAATGCGAAGCAACGAGAGCTCCTTGAGCTTCAAGCTCTTGCCCAGAGACGCCTGAAAGGTGTACGGGCCAACTTTGCTGCGGGTGTCAAGGTTGCTCAGGAGACGAAGCGTGATCTTGAGTGGACCCAGAAACGGGTGACGTAAGTGCCGGGTGTTTTCTTTGCCTTAAGTCCAATCATCATATATGACGGGCGTCATCAATTTCCGCTCCGCCGCGCTCCGCTGATGGAATAATTCTTGGCAATGTTCTCAGCGGCTGCACGCGAACCACAAATCTGCCCCTGTGAGCTTGAAGAGAAATACTGACAACACTTAAATAACAGAGCTTTGAAATCGAAGGCTGAGAGCATTCACTCCGAGGAATATCGTCGAGCATCCAAGAAATACGCCTTTGACGACAACTAGATTCTCTCAAAAGCGGATTTTCTTGATGCTTTGTTTCGAGTTTTCCTTCTAGTTCCTGATTTCCCTTCCTTATACCCCAAGCATATATCCCGCATATGCTGCAAAGATGCTAATGATAACGATGGTGGTTTTCTTCTCCTGTGAATTTGTTTGGGCGGGCTTTTTGTTTTTGCTTTTTCTGCAGTTTATTTGGGGCGGTTCAGATTGCTTCGGTTCATTGGGTTGACTAGGTTATCTGTAAAACTGGGTATTCTTTAATTCAGTTAGTGCTTCAGTCAGTGAATATACTTATTCCAGCACAACTTTCATGCCTGAGTCACTGACAGTTGCAAACGCGGATAGGGGGTTTGACTGAATGTCTGCTCTCCACCAATAACGTTGGGAAATTGCACCACAGTCGTTTCCCAAGCCATTTGTTACCTCGGGAGCACTCACGCAGAATATCAATTGTATGTAGAGTGTGGAGTACGCTTGATATCATTATCCCATTACCCCGCGCTTGTCTCTATCGATTTTCGGGTCAGATCCACTCCCAGTCCCTCATTCGAAGATCTCATTCAAACAGCCGATGTCACGCGTTGCGAGCTTGGTACCAGGTCAATCGGGAAGCGGACTTACCTCCATCTCTTCCATGGTTGGGAGGAAGAGGGTATCGTTTAGCCCGGATCCGCTTGGCGGAGGTCATCCTCTCGCCTGATCCCGCGGGGGGGGGGGGGGGGGGGGGGGGGGGGGGGGGGGGGGGGGGGGGGGGGGGGGGGGGGGGGGGGGGGGGGGGGGGGGGGGGGGGGGGGGGGGGGGGGGGGGGGGGGGGGGGGGGGGGGGGGGGG